>CM074520.1:18875167-20199366 GCA_037379345.1 Perna viridis
AAAAAAAAAAAAAAAAAAAAAAAAAAAAAAAAAAAAAAAAAAAAAAAAAAAAAAAAAAAAAAAAATTAATAATAATAATAGTAATAAGTAATAACAAAAATAATAATAATAATCAAAATCAAAGAAGTTGCACATGTTACCATAAAGGAAATATGAAACATCCTGTTACATGTCCGCTGCGCGTAACACTTACATATAGTTTCGAAAGTGATTTTATTTTCCATACAGAACTTAGGTATGGCAAAATACATTGTTGACATCCCGCCTTTTATGGATTTTATGAATCTGTCAAACCACCGATTAAATACATCATTTAATTGATGGTTTAAGAAAGTAGAATGATTACTTTTAATATAAAATATAACCAAGCATTAATGCATATTCAAGTAGCATATTGAGTGGGTGCCGGTATAAGAAAAAGGAAGAATATCAATATGAAAAACGAGGGGAAGATTATGGATTGTATCAGCTAGTTTAGCCATATAAATGAGAACGCGTCATGGTCATACGATAACGAAAAAACACATGTCAAATTAACAGATATTAAAGCAGAGGGAATATATTAATATACTATGAGAATTTGAGACTAAGCAGGATGAAAGAGTAATTAAGGGGACCAAGATTCTAGCGGAAATCAAAAGAATATAGACCAAAGATAAGCAGACACAAACAACAGAAAACATGCAATAACCAGCATAACACCTACAAAGAAAACAAATGTGAATGAGCAACCCTGATACTACTAAGAACTGGTAACTTGGACCAGGTGCACCGGCAGAGTATTCGTTCTATACCTTTCTTGAAAGACTCGCCGAAATCTACATATTGAAGAAAAACATAGAAGTACCCATTTGTGCTTGTTTCAACTCTGTGTTTTTGACCCTGGCTATTGATTTTACTAGTATAAACGTTTATCTAAAAAGTAATCTCAATTTCATTTTGTCGAAGTGAATGGAGTTGACAGTTCCATTATGTAACGTTTCTTAATTCAGAATTATAAGCTTTTTGGTTCGGTTTAGAATTAAATTACTTAAATTACGTTTTACCATTATATTGTGCAACCGCATTGCCGTACGTAAATTATATAAATGGGCCGTAAAAACGAATAAAAAGAGGCCAATTAAACAACAAATTTTCCAGTACTAAGCATAAAACTCGTATCATTATTTCACTAATTGGACAAGTCGATACTCTGATAAATATTTCAGAGAAACCCGTGAATTTGAAGTCGTAGATCTCATGATTTGTGCGTTGCATGTCGAATCAATTTTGTACAATTCTATCACTTTTCATTTTAGTAACTATGGTAACGAATTATTTAATTCCCGACGCAAAAGTTTTATTTTGTTTCTGTTAGATAATGGATCAGCAAGAATGTAAGAAATAGAAGTCATTTACCGAACATTACTTTCCGAAAACTATTTCCTGACTATAATATCGACCTCGCAGACGTACATCATGGATATAAAGTAAACTTTTGACAAGTATAGAATTATTGCATAGAGAAATAATAATATGGAGATGTTAAACCTGACGTTTTCATTAAACCACTCACTTCACTATATTATTCTAGTATTCAGTAAATAATTAACAATGTAAATGTATGAATAATATGTTATTTTTATATTTAACAATTGAATTGTCGGAAAAAAAAACAGGTAATAAACATAAGACTAAAGTAGAAGTTTTGGAACTTACACTTAGATTTAAAATACAACCTTTTATACGCAACTTCATGGGACACGTCAAATGTCTATTTAGTGCTCTATTGGATTCGCATGAAAAATTAAGATCGGATACAAATTTTATATTCTTATAAAATTACAATCGAAGGTGAAATCTATAGTCAATATTTCATATAAATATAATTAACTGCTTTCACTATAAACAAAATATATATGAACCAGATTGATTTCGTTTGGCTTCAAACATTTAAAGAACAACGAAATATGTTTTGTTGGTTTAAATATTTGCTTTAGAAGACCTTTCTTTCATTTTCTTTTTTTTCCGAGTTGGTCATTTATTTTTGCTATTTGTAATGTATTAGTTTGGTTATTTTATGTTCATTGTTGTGTGTGCCTGTTTTCCATGTCTACTCATTGTCCCTGAATTACATTCGATTGATTTCTGCTAGAATCATGGTTCTCTTAATTACTCTTTCTTCCTTGTGTTTGGAATATACAAACTGGAAGACTGTATAAGTCTGGATCTATTTTTAAAAAGTTTATTGAATCAAACATCGAAAAAAGCTGTTTTATAGTTGAACCAAAACATAGAACTTATAACCGAAAACTTCTATTCGGAAACGTCTATTCGGAAACAGGCAACCGGAAAACATGTTTTGATTATATTCAAATTTCATGTAGAATTCTTTTTCTCCTTTGAGCGATGCTAGCTACAGTTTTTTTCAGCGTCCTTTTTAAGATAACAAATACATACACAATTTTGAAGGTTAAGAATATGTATTTTATTTCAAAATAGTTTGACTTTTACAAATATGGCGAACTTTTTGAAAATAATTAATGTAATACTTTCAATAAGATATCTTTGCTGCAAACAAATCATACATTGCATTAGAAATGCCCATTTTCTTTAATGCTCATCTGTATTGATGGATTACCCCCCCCCAAAAAAAAAACAAAAAAACAAAAAAAAACAAAAAAAAAAACAAACAAACAAACAAACAAACAAACAAAAAAAAACAAAAAACAAAAAACAAAAAAACAAAACAAAACAAAACAAACAACAAAACAAACAAAAACAAATACAATTCAAAAACAAAAACAAAAAAACCAAAAAAGTTTTATCGACATATAAACTATATAAAAGTAGAATTGTTCAGTTTAACTTCCCACATATTAACTGTTATTAAAAAGAAAAGGTGATTAATGTTTGACTCGTACATGAGAAAAACTAATTTTGCAGAATAATATCAAACGATCCATATCTTTTTCAATGTAGAACTGTCAATGAGAGCTTGGCTTCATGCAAACATAATATTTATACAAATTATCTTTAGCATCAGTTGTTTCTTCAGATTGAAAGCTTAGTGTATTTGGCTTAGTGGGAATGTTATCCAAGAAAAAAAAGGAAATGATTAAACTCAAGTTTCTCCAGGGAGGAACGTATCCGTAGGATCGATCTAAGTTTCCACCATGCTTTTCGACAATAAAAAGAGTTATTTCGAATTTGATTACGAAGAAAATGACGTTCAGCTTAACCTGGCGAGATCGTTTCAATCGATTCGGGACATCCTTGTGCTTTCCAGTCTATTAGAGTAACACTGAAACAACGGAACATTAACTTATCAATTATATCAGCTTTGCACAGAGACTCCGATTTATTCACCATATCTAAGCTTTTATCCAAACTATACCGACAAACTTGTAAAAGCAATTAGAGTGGACGTTTTTCTGAATTAACGTTTGGAAAATGATATCTCCCCTGACGGAGCGTATAAATAATTATTGCAGTTGTTTGAGGTGATATAAGTTTTACACAAAATGTTTAGAAATTTCTTTTGTAAATATATTCTAATCCCTTTATGGAAGAATCCCAGCAATTAATGAGTATTTAACTACAATATCTTTTTCTTAATACAGATGAATTTGTTTTCATATACGGACAATTTGATTTTATTCCTTACGGGAAAAAGTTGCAATTCAATTTTGCAATACACAGCATTTAGGCAAATAAATTGATTACATATCTTCAAATTATAATGATAGCATGAAAACATAAGGAATGAAAATATTTTATAATATTCATAAATTGTACAATTAGTTGGAGTAAAATACCATTTACTGCATGAAATGAACAAGTCTTTAAGAGAAAAAGAGAAAACAATGCTGATACTATACCTATAGTGCACACAAATACTGACATCATATCCATACAATATCTATGACCATAAGTTGTTGAGGAGACATAACATCAAACCGTTTTATAATCGTGTGCTCCAACACAAATGAATATATGATAGCAAAACATTAAAAAATGACGGGTGGTACGTCTAAGGTGTGATTAACGGGTGGTACATCAAAGGTTATATAAAACAGGTAAAACCCTATAAAATCGAAAAACCTTCTTCTCAAGGTAAACGTTTATAAAGGTGGCTGGACGTTATTTACATTGCTATGATTAAAAAAAGTCTGAATGAAATAATATTAATAAATTGATGTAACGTATGTATAATATTGTTCACGAAGGCATGTGTTGAAAAGTTAACGAATGTATGTAAAGTAATTATACATTCTTTTTTTATAAGAAAAGGTTATTCATCTCAATATTACAAAACGGATTCATCTCCAGAATCAAAGAATGGTTGTCAGTAATAAGATTTGACAGTACATGTAGTGGGACAACGCTTGACCAATTTCATTCGTCAATCTAAAGTAAACTATGCTTTTATAGGATCCTGGATAGGTTACATGTATCTTAATTATTCCTTCAATTTTGACTATAAATTATCACGCTTGTTCTTCGTGGAGTTTCCTGTACAATTGAGCTAAGAATTTTTATTATACATATCTATCGTTTCAGTATGTGAACTCTTAGAAAACGATGTTTATGGAATACTTGGAGCATTCCAATCCTGTGCCTTATCTACCATACAGTCGTATACAGATACCTTTAAAATTCCATTTATATCGCTAAGCATGCCACAAGAGACGTCGTCGGCGGAACCATATCAGTTGTACATCAGACCAGCTTATATTGAAGGTCTATTGGATGTCCTATACAGAAAAGGATGGACCAAAGTCTATTATATATATGAAACAGATGAAGGTATTTCTTGTCTTGACTTTTCAAATTTCTTACGTCAAGTGAATAAATTACGAACTTTATTTTGCCATAAGCGATTGAAAAGAATTTTAAATACTGAATCTTTTTTATCATGATATTGATACCGATGAAGATTCAGTTTCCAGAAAATGTTACTACAAAGAAAAACTTTATAACTCGATAGAAGCTTATTTCTAAAATAATTAATTTTACACAGGCTAAGGTAATAATGTTCTACGTATAATATGCTTGAAATAAAAATCTAGTCTGTAATTGTACAGGGTAAATATACTCGTGGAACAAGGCTTGTTTTCCATTAACCGGTACAAACCAACTGTCACTAATTCTACTTCCGGTTTGTCCGGTTCGGCGACTGAGGCGATACACTGGGTATGAACCAATAACGGAACACGTATCTATGGTTCAAGTGGAACGAACCGTATAATGGAAAGCATTACTTGTACTTCCCATGCAGATAAGAAACTTCTGTTCTCAATAATACTGTGCACAATGCAACTACAAATAAATTTAAAAAAAAACAAAACAAAACAAAACCAAAAAAAAATAAACAAACAATATTGGAAAGAAAAATTATAAACGGAAAGAAAGACCCTCTTACAAAATTAGCAAAAAACAAGAAAATCTATAGTATTTCATTTGTATATCAATTGTAGGTTAAGGAGGTAGACCTAGGGTAAGGGACACAATTCTTACAAATCATTGTAGCGTTTGTATTCACAACTTTACATCAGTCTTATATCAGCATCGAAGTAACTCGGACTGATTTCATTCTGTTTCAAAGGACAACTTAAAGTCTTTGGTGAAATTGAATATGATACAACCATATCACTGATTGAAAGAGTTATTTCCATTACCCTAGGTCTACCTCCTTAAGGTTCGAGAACACGATTGATGTGTCGTTGTGCATTTCAACAAAACCATTTTGACACAAAAAAATTCAAACCCATCGTACTCAATAAAAACTTCACCAATATGGAAACATGTATGAAAGCAGATTTGATCATTGCCCTACATTTCTACAGTAAATACTAAGCAATTACGTTTAGGAAAGCAGAGGAAAAACAATCAGGAAGAAACCCAATAAAAATGAACTATATTCGTATATATAAAGGTATTAATTTGTGATCTCGTACCTTAAGTGCTTGAAATTGATATATGATAACAAAAACAAAACCTGCAATAAATCAACAACTTACAAACGTATTTTAAGTAAAGTAACATATCTGAATTAATATGAGGAACTAATGACCATAAAACACACTTTTTGTATCAGGTCTAGTTAGATTGCAGCAGTTATTTCAGAAGATCAATGCAAGGGAGATAAATCTAGACATTGTAGTAAAAAGAATCGATACTGTCGCACATGGTCACCAAGAGCTAAGAAAAGAATACAACACAGAGATAAAGGAGGATTTACGTATATTTCTGGATCTGTCTATAGAACGTTCTCAGGAGCTGATAACCGCTATTGTACGTTCACAATAGTTTTTTTTTCTAAATTTCACAATCGTTCAAATGTAATATATTTAACAAGATTGATTAACAAATAAATTTATTCTTAAATGTTAAAAAAAAATTGAGTTAAGAAAACGATACTCAAAACGTAAATGTACTCGCACAATACTTTCTTATATGCCTGCAACAGTCTTAAAATTTCCGTTGGTGCTTATTGTACGAAAAGTTGAATTACAAATCGGGAAATCCGAAAAAAAGTAATGAATAGTAAATGTGGCATACATTTAATATGGAACGATATTTTGTATTGGTTTGCCGATTGCATTCAGCCTTGACTAGTAATGTTTTTTTTCTTAGAAAAATGATAGAGATATTAGCAACTACAGGTTTCACTTTCTATTGGTTGACTTGGTAAGAAACGTATTATATAAAAATAACTGTGGCAATAAAGACCAATTTATTAAATATATTTTCGCCATATTTCGAAACTGTTTTGCAACTTTCAGAGCTATAGCTTGCTTTTAAGATAGACTCAGCAGAAAAAAATAGTAGAAATAAATAAAAAAAAAAATTAAGACAAAATATATAAAACAAAAAACAAAACAAAACACAAACAAACAAACTGACGCTTTACCTCATACAAACTCATTGTTAGTGGTTTTATTTAATTTAAAGTTTATTAGTTATGTTGAACATTTTTTTTCTTCTTCTTATTTTGCATCATTTAAAGCTCATTCGATTAGCAATACGACTGAAACTAGACTGTTAGACGCTTAACGTTTACAAATATGCCTGTTTTAGGGAATAAAAGATATGAACTCGACAGTACTTTCAGCAGGAATGAATATCTCTGGATTCAGCTTAAAAAAGGAACATGAACTTAAAACATATTCTTCTTCTAACCAATATCGAACTGTAAGTACATAATTGCAAACTATAAATGCAAATGCATACAATTTCACAAAAAAAAAAAAACAAAACAAAACAAAACAAAATAAAAACATACAAAAACAAACAAACAAACAAACAAACAAACATAAAAAAAACCCAAAAAAAAAACTAACACAAATTTGCTTTCTAAATCAAACAATGAAAGTTTTTAATTTTCAAATTTGGCAAAATGTTGTAGACAGAATAGGGCACGATAGTTTCTATAAAACTACGAAACTGTACAGTCCGGTCTTTCACATGTAGCATAAGATTTTAACCATGTATTGACAAAAACTTGTTTAGCAATATACTTCGATTTGAAATAAACAGTACACATACTTTTTTCACAAATAGTCAAAAATGATAAAATGTTAAAAAAAACAATTCATTTTTACAATATCAAACAAAAATCTTCAAATTGTAGTTTGGGGATGTTCTGGTCCGTGATGCAGTTTTAGTCTTCCATCGAGCCCTTAAAAAGAAAGGTTCTTGGTCAAAGGAGACAGATACCCCTCGTAAATGTCGTGACAATGAGGGACTTATCAAATATAGACCGGGAAAAGCAGTGCTTGGTGAATTAAAGGGGGTAATTAGTTAATACTGTTTAAAATACTAAGCCTGCACTAATTTAATACATAATATTTTTCAATTCTTATTCATTCATTTAACTTAATGAATATTTTCATGTCTATAAATTATAAGAGATAAACAATGTGTGTTTAAATTTAGACATTCTTTATGGATGCCGCCTTAATTGAACTCTTTGAGACAGGGATTTGCTTTGTAAAACTAGGATATGTGGTATGATTGCCAATGAAAGCCAAGCAACAAAAAAATCAACTTCTGCAGGTCACCACACGGTCTTCAATGTTTGGCAAAACTCACACAATAAAGCAAGAAGGAAAAGGCCAAAAAAAAAAAATAATAATAATAATAAAGGGGAAACTTTTGCTTTTTTTTATATTCAAAATTCAAGCAAACACTTGCTAAAATATATCGATTATCCTGTGATATTTTAGGGTGAGTACAGTGGAATGAGTGGCTTAATAAAGTTTGATGATAATGGATGGCGAAAAGATTTTGAGCTACCCTTCCATGAAACTCGTATGAATATGGGAATTGCTAAGGTAAGTTAGCAATGTGTTAACTTCATACATAGCTGGTTACCATAATTCAAATCAGCCAAACTTTAGTTCATTGAGTTCGAATAAAATTTATCTTTACTAGCAAAAGAACCGTGGCATTTCCAATTGTGACTGCGGTTCTGTATGAAATTCTGCATTTTGTAAAGAATCAAGTTTTTGTTGTTCCTTTGTCTTTGATTTTTTAATAGCTATTTTACCAAATTGACATTAATTGTGTTTAATGGAAACGCAATATTTGAAAAATCCTCTCAGATGATGAAAGAAAGTAAAACAAATAAAATATAATGCACGATATTAGAAATCAGCAGAAAAGAACAACAATTGGTGCAATATATAAAATACAAGCATGTGTAAACAATACAAAATCCACTATGATGCATTTCTCTATATCAGAGAAAATCAGATCATCTTTCCAAATTCACATAATGAGTAAAAAGTAAAAAGACTGCATTGTATGTTGAAGGCCGGGATAAGACACTCGGCAGACAAGCACACTTCGATTTGACCATCGAGGGGATGTTTTACTCCGGGATAAGACACTTACCAGACAAGCACACCTCGACTTGACCATCTAAAGGTTGTTTTGTCAATTAAACCAAACTTAATGAAACTTCTTTATTCATTTTATTAAGATTTTCCCTATAAATTTTTATTGTTTATTTGTATAAAAGAACATTTATTTATTTTGAATTCTTTCAGATTGGAAACTACTACCCAAATAAACCTCCAGGTGACAGACTTTCATTGCATGAACCAGAAATTGTGATTGGGCCATCGTTGAATAATACCAAACAGCAAACTGTTAGGAGAATCGTGACTGTTGCGGTGACAATTAAAACTTTTAAATAAATTGTTCCCTTATGAGGCTTTGCAAGGGTTTTAGAATATAACTTTATACATGGAAGTTCGGTTAATTCAATAAATATTAAATCACGATGTTAATTTCAAGACTATTTTTTGTAATCATCAAGAAACTCTGTAAAACAAATTATTGTTTACGGTCAAATTAAAACTAAAGAAAGTATTATTCCTTTCAGTGCCTCATGTCCAACTATGATAGGTCTCACTTTGACGAAAATGTCAATGGAAAAAGTAAAATATCTTACATGGATCAAAGAATATGTAGCGTAATATGTGATAGTTGTCATATTCATGAATAAAGGAAAACAGAGTATGTTTTAGAGTTTTGTATGCCACATTTGAGACCTATTTCAAGTTGGACACTTCATGTTTGTATTATAATATAGAATTTGGCTAATACAAGTCGAAGATATAATTTGTTTTGGTAAAAGGTTTTGGATTTATATTTTCTAAATTTTGAAGAAAACAATTGCACGGCATATTCGAATTTTTAACAATAAATTCCTTCCTATATATTTCCCTAAGAAAAGTCACGCAAAACGAACTAGAAATAGTAAACTGTAAATATATTAATTTTTACAGTTGGTAAATTTAGCTGTATTTTGCAGATCCTGTATAATTAACATATTCTCGAGACTCACTTTTCAGGGTTTAAAATAGTGATTAGCGTTAAACAATTGTTACGAATGAATTTGGTGGTACTATTATTCTCGCTTTTCTCTCCATCTAGCTAAAACTAGGATACCGCAAGACTTAACAGCCTTACAGTTACTCATACAGATAATGTGAAAAGCGTTGCTTATTTGAAAAAAAAATCGAATATTTGTTAACGTCTGGTGTTAACCTTTGCTAGCAACCATTAGACGTTTGCCTTGAAAAAAAAGAGAAAAAAATGATTAATCAAAAATAAGAGCAGATGATCTTATTGGGATTTTGTTATCAGTCGCATCAAGGAAACATTGGTGTTTTTTATAACACAAAGTCATTTGAAATCAGACATTTTAGAGAATAATACATTTCATATCGCATTTACAAAATAATTTTCAGGAAGACCCGTACGTCATGTTCAACGAACCAAACGAAACTAAACGAAAATCAATACGGTGTGGAGTTGAAAACTTTCACGGATATATAATTGATTTAATTGATAAAGTAACACGGTACTTGAAAATCAACTATACTCTCTGTCTTGCAAAAGACGGTATATATGGAAAGAAACAAGAAAATGGAACATGGACAGGAGTCATAGGAGAATTGACAAGAGGGGTACGTTCTTAATATAAAATATGTATAGTTAAAACTTAAAAAGAAATAGAGGGTTCTTTCTACATATAATGATATAAAGGTTAATAAAAACGCATTAAATTAAATCTTCAGATTGTTTTGATATCAAGTTTTTTAGCTATAGCATGTACATTTAGTCGGTATAAGGATACAGTATCATGCCATGGTTTACAATGATTACATACATACATACATACATACATACATACATACATACATACATACATGTGAATGAGATTTATATGTGGTTGAAATGATGGGAATATTTCAAGACCTAATTTAAAGGCTTTTAACTTATACGTTAATTGTGACTTTTATCATCATTTAGACTGCAGATATAGCGTTCTCTGCCATGACCATATCATCAGAAAGAGAACGTGTTGTAGACTTTACCAAACCATTCATGAGTCTGGGAATCAGTATTATGATAAAGAAGCCAACTAATAAAAAAGCTAGCACCTTTTCATTTATGGACCCCTTGTCCTACGAGATATGGATGTGTATCTTGTTTGCTTATGTGGGCGTCAGTGTTGTTTTGTTCCTTGTCAGCCGGTTCAGTCCAACTGAGTGGCATGTTGAGAGTGATAGAACAATAAAAAACGATTTCACAATATCAAACAGTTTGTGGTATTCCTTGGGAGCTTTCATGCAACAAGGCTGTGATATAAGCCCGAAGTAAGTACTTTTCAATACGAATAATTGGAGTGGAGTGCATGTAGACAAATATACATTGGAAGTAATATTTTGAGATTCAAAGCTTTCGTATCGACATAACTGTTTTATACGCTCCCAAAGGGAGCGAACCAGTCTCAGTAGCGTTTTTAGTTAAGTTCAAAACATCATATTTTTTCCAAGATATGGATTGTCAAAACAGTCAACAGAGGACGCTCCAATGTTTACGAAAATACCATTACCCATAATGTCGTATGATTACCAAAACGACCCAAAGACATTTCGGACCACGACAATCGAACGAATAACCATGACTTGCGCAATAACGTAAATCTGTTATGGTTATATTATCAACTTGGTTCTGTATACTTATGGTAAGAAACAAACATCATTATCCGGTTTGAACCTGCATTTTCAGTAGCTGAAAACAAAGCATAATGGCAGCTTCATTTGCGTATACTTGTACATGTGCGATTGATGACCAAACCAGTCTCGGAAAATATTTGCTAGTATCGATAATTAAATACAAATCGAATCATAACTTTTCCAAGATAGGATTGGCCTTATAGTCAGCAGTATGGCGCCCGGATATTTACGAACATAACGTAATCAATATTACCCATAATTATCGGTCTTAAAAATTGCGAAACGAAATAAACCAAAACGAAACGAAAATAATCAATATAAGAAAGAATCGAAACGAATCAATTAAATAAAATGAATTAATTCGTTATAAAAACATAATTTAACTGTACAAAATGAAACAGATTGAAGCGAAACTAATTGCAATAAAAGAAATCTTTTAAGAGGTTTCGCAAATTTAAGAAGCATAATGTTATCCAGTGCCGCACGAATCGACCAAAAGACATTTCGGACCATGACAACCAATAATTCCTTATGAATGACAGACAATTCGGCAAATAGACATATCAGACTATGACAATTAGCATAATGGTTTTGGACAAATATGTATCATTACAAAATTTACCATACTTGAAGGTTAATATGGTATAGGCATTGCCTAAATCAGTGAGCACCGTGAGCTCTACCATACATGACAGTTATAAGTATAATATATCAAATCAGTGCATGGGGAATGGAGCAAGTTATCTTCATCAACATTTGTTTCTATATCACTTGACCGATAACCAAAACTGTCCACACTGTAGGGACAATTTTTATGCTCACCACAGGAGGTCACTGCAGTCTGTCTGCTTAGACCTTAACATTATATTGCTGACAGACATATTATTTTTCATAAAAGATTGATTTTATTTTAAAAAAATGATTTATTGATCTACTCATCAGCATTTATGATTATAAATGATATATTTATCATGCACTTTAATCTAATTATTGATAGCTAGATACTAAAAACGCATTTCAAATCAATTTCATCTTCCTTAAAGAGTAATCAAGGGAACCAAGGCTATAGCGATAATCAAAAGAATGTATTCCAGGGACAAAGACCAGACACGGAAAACAGAAATACACAACAAAGAACATAAAGTAACTAAAATCATACATACAAAGTAACAAAAGTAAATGAGCAACTCGGACTCCACTAAAAACTAGGAGCATGGACCAGATCCACGAGTTCATGATGACGACCATAAAACTTTTGTAGTGATGACTTCAATCTTGTAGCAACATAACCCTGTTCCAGAAGCCTATTTGTTAGAGTTCTAGCGCGATACAAAAAGTCTGCGTAGTTTCGGCAAGCTCTGGCATAACGTATGAGTTGTCATACGCAGAAGCCGAAGGGATGTTGCCACAGATGAAAGGAAAGTTGACAATTCTGAATGAAAAGTCATCACGTTTGTCGTAAAGTTTGGTCAATAGTTTTCCTTTACCATCGATTTCTAAGTGTAGGTCAAGATATGATGCTGACTTCACAGTGTCTGTAGTATCCTTTATCTCAAGTTCTTTTTGGTAGATGCGATGTATCAAATCCCCGAAATTAGGATTGTTAAAAGATAATACGTCATCTATATAGCGGAAACTGAGATTAAAGGATCTCGCCAATGAAGGGATCGGTGCATGATGTCTAGTAAACATGAAATATGCAGAAAATACCTCTTTTGTCAAGATCGAGTTAATAATTTGCAATCTTAGAACTTTATCCATCAATGTTTACAAAAATGGATATTGATAATATTCTAAAATAAAAAAAGAGTTTAATTTGAAGATAATGGAAAAGTTATGCATTACAATTTAAGTTGCATAGAGAATTACTAACAATATATATAAATATATTGGGGGGATGCGCACAGGCGCGCAGTAAAAATGGTTTGATATTAAATATGACATATTCTTCTACAGTGGGTGAAATGTGGATATCCTTTGTGGTAAAATTAGATAGAAATTAAAGTTTCAACCTAACAGCGCCAAAATATATCCCTGACAAACCATGTTTTGCAATTTAGGGGGGGTGCACGCCCGCCACGCCCCCGCCTGAATCCGCCCCTGTGTATGGAGAGGATATATATAGGCCTTGCCTGCTATCCAATCCTATTCAAGTTATTTACTGAATAAAATATGTTTAAAACATCAAATCAGAGCTGACAATTATTATCAAAGTTGCTTTTTATTAATGTTTTTTTCGGGAGCGTTAAAAGGTTTCACCTTCATCATATATATAGTTATCTGGTTTTAACTATTTTTACCATGAATTAATCGATGAATTTAAACATGTATCTTACTATTATTCCCTAATCATGAGTAAGTTCCCTTAAAAAAACGGAAAACAATTAATAAAACATGTTAAACACTGTTTTAGAAAACAGACGTTTTGGATTAATAAGAAAAACAATTTACAACATTTAATTAACTATCAGTTGAAAAATGTTTTTTTTGTAGATCAGTTTCAGGTAGGATTGTTGGTAGCGTTTGGTGGTTCTTTACTCTCATCATTATATCATCCTATACCGCCAACCTAGCTGCTTTTCTTACTGTTGAGAGAATGAACACACCAATAGAGTCGGCTGAGGATCTTGCAAAACAAACCAAAATTCAATATGGCGTATACGAATATGGAACGACAGCAGATTTCTTCAGGGTAAATCATTTTACTATGATATTGGTTAATAAAAATATTAGAGGTTTTAGTTCAACAACATGAATTCATACCAAAAGAAAAAAAATCAAATGTTTTTGTTTAATGAAGATGTAATTCACATCTCTTCAGACATGTTCGTGATGATACTGGAAAGCCATACAAATAGTTGCATTATCTACATATTATTATTTGGACTTGTTTAATTCTTTGTACCTTAACTATATGTGTTAGAGTGTACAAGTTTCAACCGAATTCAATGTCAATTTCAGCTATCAAAAGTAGCCGTTTATGAGAGAATGTGGGCGTACATGACATCAGCTAAGGATGTTTTCGTGAAATCCACGGAAGCCGGGAAAGCTAGGGTTCGATCTTCCAACGGCAAATATGCTTACCTGATAGAATCGTCAACAAACGAGTTTATTAACAGCAGGAAACCTTGTGATACAATGAAAGTTGGCAGTAACCTTGACTCCAAAGGTTATGGAATTGCTACACCCATTGGTTCAGATTTAAGGTAAGTTGATTATAGATTCATTATAAGGAAGTTCTTATGTGTGCTAAGTTCAAGAATCCTTGCTATCAGTTCTCTGCAACAATGTAACAATTATTAGCATGTAGTATAATGATTCAAAACATATTTTATATATGGGTATGAAT
Organism: Perna viridis; assembly: GCA_037379345.1. Classification (NCBI taxonomy): domain Eukaryota; kingdom Metazoa; phylum Mollusca; class Bivalvia; order Mytilida; family Mytilidae; genus Perna; species Perna viridis. The sequence goes on from CM074520.1 coordinate 18,890,036, forward strand.
TTAAGTGTGCATTTAACCATTTGACAATGAGTACTCAAAAATTATGTTAGTAACACAATATCGAGGTGAAATTAAGATAATTATTTTGTAAAACGGGTCATAAACTTTATTTTGAAAGTAAATTCAATTAACAAATATTATATTTCCAACTGTGCATGCACATTACAATACATTAATATGGACGTCACACGTCCTATATATGTGTAGAATATAATTATTAATGGTTAAAAATATTCTGACAGTAGTGACGGTTGTCAAAACGAAAATAGACAAATGCACAAGTGCGGAGGCCCTGTAATGTCTTTTAATAGTCGTTTGATTTTTTTTTGCTTATTTAAGGCAGCGTTAATGATTGTATCATCAACATGGCTTCTGTATACTTTTGGCTAGAAAAAAACATCAATATCCGGTTTGTACCTTCAGTCAGAGCAGTTTCATGTGCGTATACATTGTGAATGCGTATTGTGGATCAAACTAGTATCGTAAATTATTCGCTAGATTCGATGAATAAATACAAATCGAAGATATGAATGGCCAAGACAGTATACAGCATGGCGTCCAGATGTTGTTACGAAAATGACGGAATCAGCGTTACTCGTGATTCTTGGGTGCTTGAAAGGTGCAAACGATTATGAAACTAAATGAAACTAAAAGAATCGGTAACAAATTAATTGGAACGAATCAACTCGAAAGAAAATGAATAAAAATGAATTAGAATCGAAAAAAAGTCCAAAGAAATCGAAACAGAATAATGCCAAACCAACAAAAAATAAATTTAATCTTTAAAGATGTTTCGTATTTCATAGTTAGAGCGACCAAAAGACATTTTGAACCATTACAATTCGGACCATGTATTAAGACAATTGACGTACACGAGGAAGAGGAGTTAATTAAAATTTCTAATATGACGTCTTCATACCGTCAAACAGTACATGTCGGTACAACCCCACCTTTAGCACATACGCACTATCTCTTTTCTTTCGCTGTCGCTTCGAGACAAAACACTAATTTAATAGCGTTCACGCGATGATTTAAATACTGAGAGGTTATCTCATCGAAATCAATTATATAAATACACACATTTATCACTTGCGATGACATAAATATTCAAACTTAATCCAACGTCAATACGGGAGAGCTTGAACGGAACAGCCGTAATTTTTGCTACGCCTAGGGAAATTTTTGTCACCAGAATTACCGTATTTGTCATATTAGAAAAGAAGTAATTCCTTGCAGGGGTAAATTTGTATTCATTTTAACATGGGTTTGGCATTTATATTCTCATTTAACACAGCGCTGTCGCTCGGTGTTAAGTAATCGAATATAGATGAAGTACCCATCTTAAAAAGAGTACAAATCTACCCCTCCACGAATTATTTCTTTAATATCATTGGTTGTATAGAAATGTATTTAGTTTTCTCAGAAGAAAGGCTAATAGTTTGAAGGCACATATAGAGCACCGTCCATCGTAGGCAGAGCCGAAAATCAAATTAGATTGCCCATAAACGTTACGGTTTCTTATGTATCTTGTTTTAAGGGACCAGCTAACCCTAGCTGTTCTGCACTTAAGAGAAAAGGGAGACTTACAGTCATTGAAAAAGAAATGGTGGGATAAACGTTCAGAATGTGGAGATCAAAACGCAGCACTGGTAACGTTTGCATTGTTGTTATTTTTATTTCACATTAAACAAAATGTATATATACACAAGATATATTGTGTTTGTGGTTTGTGTTCATTAACGAATTTATTTGTCCGATTTTCCTTTTAAAATTATCATATTATTTTTTCGAAATCATGAGTTTTCTGAAGAAACACCTTTGTTTCGTGAAAAGTTTGTTTTCGGTCATATTTTCGTTTTCCAGAATCCAACATACAATGTATCTGCAGTTTTCAATGGAAACATATTTTACAATAAAGCATTTAGCGCAAGGGATAGTAGTAAATATTTTGCGAGCCATCTCATGGCGACTTTAGTCTCAGAAAATGATTTCGAATACATATCACATTAGATTCAAACGAATAAAAAAACTTTGATATATGTATGATTTCAATGGTTATTTTAGTACTTCGCACACATGTGTACTCTTAGACGAAAGACATATCTACACGTAAATAAAGATTAATTAGTTAAACACTATTGATATGTTGTCTAAAAGAATACATAGAAAATAGAAAATAACTTCATTTGTAACAGGATGGCAGTGAAGCAGAGTTGAAATTGCACAACGTAGCTGGAATATTCTACATTTTGATAGGTGGACTTAGCCTGTCTGTTATCATAGCTGGTCTAGAGTTTCTATACAGGTCAATTGTTGATTCTAAAAAGACTAAGGTAAAGACAATTCAACTGGAAAAAAGGTTAAACTTTAATTATAATTTTATAACTATGGAGTTCTACAGAAAAAAGGAAGACACCTAAATTATAACAATTATATGAAAATAAGACGAAAATAAACCAGTTCTACATGTCCAATACAAAGAAATGGCACAAATATCGCGTACCAAATTACGATCATAATTAGATAAATATGAATGTGATCCGTCGGGTAAAATGTTTAATGTCATAATAACATCGAATACAAAAATTGGATGATTTAAAAATTTCCTATCGATAAATATGAAGATCTAATGAAACCCCTGCATTCAGAGTTAAAGTAACACAGTTTCGAAAAATAGAAGTATTTACACAGCATAGTGTTCTAAAAACAGAAAACATAATTCTTTCATCAACAAAGTAGACGAAAACTTTGCGTTTCAAGGGAATCAAGATTCTAGCGAAACTCAAAATAATCTAATCCAAAGGCAACGACCCAACATGGAAAACAGACAAACACAAAAAGAACATAAAGTAACTAAAATAATAAATACAAAGTAACAAAAGTAAATGAGCAACTCGGGCTCCAGTAAACACTTTGAGCATGGACCAGGTACACTGGTAGGGTAAGCATCCTATGCTCTTCTAGAAACACCCGCCTTTGTTGTTCATAAAAAGTGAAGTCCGCTCAAGACAAACGAGGAAAGGAAAACTATGACACGTTGAACAAATCAGTTTTCATGGTGCAGATGGATACACCGTAACGATCCACGAGCTCATCATGACGACCATTAAACCATAATGTAGGGATGACTTCAATCTTGTAGCAACATAACCCTGTTCCAGAAGCCTAATTGTAAGAAGTCTAGCGTAATACAAAAAGTCTGCTTAGTAACGCAAGCTCTGGCATAACGTATGAGTAAGAGGTGCTAAAAGGGATGTTGCGACAGATAAAAGGAATTCTGACAATTCTGAATGAAAAGTCATCATATTTGTTGTAAGTTTTGGTCAATTATATTTGGGTTTACCATCGATCTCTAAGTGTAGGTCAAGATGTGAGCCTGATATGAGCCTGACTGTGAAGTATCCTTTATCTCATGTTCTTTTGGGTAAATGCGATGTATCAAATCCCCGAAACTAGGATTGTTTAATGATAATACGTCATCAGTATAGCGGAAACGGAGATAAAAAGGTATAGTATGAAGTCAACCTCATAAGGGTGAATGAATAAGTCAGCAAGTAAAGGAGCCCATTTTATTTCGATTGGAATGCCGACCGTATGTTGGAAAAACCCGTCCACCAAACTGGACAAATGTGTTGTCGATCAAACATTACAGTATTTTGAGTATGAGTAATCTCTATCAAGAACTATATTTGTATCTAGGTGTACCATCTTTTTTAAAACTTCATGACAATGAAATATTACATTTAAATGCAATACATTCTATTTCATAAATGTTATTGACTCATTGAAATAAGCAATTATTATCCAAAACATTCTGAACTAGTTAATGAAATTCTCAATGCAAAAATAAGCATAAGCATTTTGTTTCTATTTTACGTTTTCATATAACATGAAAGTATATGATTGTGATTAAATACAGCAAACATTTGGAACTATAGTTAGAAACAAAGCTCGCCTTTCTTTCCGTGGGTCAATGGACTCTGGAAATCCAGAATCTACAACTCCTCTGAAAAAGTCCGGATCATCAGGAACGGTAAGTTTAAAGTAAAAGACAAGATGCTTATTAAACAAAGACATATGTCTATAGATAATAATGGTAGTTCTAAGAAACATTTAATTTTTCACCTTATACAGTTTATAGATTTGCGCTTGAAATGATTACGTCTGATGTTGACAGAATTCGCTGTTATTCAAAACTTGAAATAAAGCACGTTAATTTGATAAAATTTGCTAGTAACGTTTAATTTTTAGTTTCCGCAGCAGACGTTTGATTGATTAACAACACTTTTTGCATCATGAAAATGTCACTTTGTATAGGAAAAAAATAGACACATATAGTGTGAAAGTACTTTAATTCGTGGATACCAATTTTTGTGAATTAGGAAAACAGAAGTTCGTGGAGTTTTGAAATCGTTCTTTTGAGCTTTTTAGTATACACATCAATAGGATTCTCCTTTCTTTGTTTTATTTGGAACCGAATTTCGTGGTTTTGTCTACCACCGAACAATATTACTTTCACACTGGTAGAAACAAAACACCACACAATTATTCTATCTTTCTTAAGAATGGATGTTACATTTTGTGTGTGTTAAAATTGCTTTAGAAAACGCACAACATTTTAAAAGTGTTACGAAGTCTTGAAAACGTTAGTTTTTGTGTATGATGAAATTGATCTCTCATTTTTCAGTACACATACACAGGACCTACACAACTGCCTGGTTTTGACCCATATGTTGATACTAACACCCATACTCAAGTGTGACAGAGATGTGATTTACAATCATCGATGAATATATGCAGGTAGCTTCTGAACAATTTTTCGAGTTGTGAAATGTATACTCTTGATTAGAAAGTTGTAAAAAAGAATGTTTTTGAGTGTATTTGTTTTTCATGATTTTCAACGTACAAATGCTTTTGTTAGTGTTAATGGTTTATTCGTGTCAAGCAAAAAGATATTTATTTCTGTCAGTCGCATATTTTACATATATTTATGGATATTTTTTTAATCAGAAATTGTAACCGGTGTGTATATAGTAAATGTCAGTATAATGAAAGGTGAATAGAACATTTATGGGAGATTTGGAGTTTCAGACTATGGATTCATATTTGACTCCTGATTATTTGATGTCTGATGTGTAAACAGATACTGGTTGCGAGACGTGTCGCAGATTGTTAACCCAATGTAAATTCGAATATGTATAAATTAGACAAGGATTATTTTTGTGAAAGTGTTTGACTGTTTTTACACAATGTACAAGCACATTCCTTAACAATCAATCAATTAAAAAACACTATGTTCATGCAGTCATTATCTATTATCTAGAAAACAGATTTTTTACTGAAACAAAAAACGTTGAGAGAAAAGTGGCCATCAAACCAGCTTACACCTAAAAATATAACTTTCAACTATGTGAACATTGTACATATAATTGTTGATATAATTTTCCTAAATTCGTGAAACAAAACTTTGCTAAATGCAACTACTTATGTGTTTCCAATGTTAAAATAGTCCCTAATAAACCAACAAAAGACTTTAAAATGGTAGTGCACACATGTATTGGTGTGACTTTTCGTAGCCATATATATAATCGTTTTAAATATGTCTTGCACTGCTTCTTAATTAGGTGTTGTTTAAAACCTTCGATGACACTTGCATATTTTAATAATGTACCAATATTACTGTTCTTTTTGTGTTTTACATTACAACTCGTTGCTGGTACGATGATGTTCTGTTGAAATATATTTCATCCCTCAATTAAGTTGAAATACATATTTGATTTGAAATTTGCAATTATGTCATCTTATCCAACTGCTGATTGTTTAATAAAAATGTATTAATTTAAACTCACATTTTATGCATTATGTACACAGGCAAAATTATTTCACATGATTTTCACAAGAATTTCACATGATTTTCACCTGAGTTGAGCAAATAAATTAAGTGACAGAGTTCACGTAAAATTCGGGTAAATGGAGCCTTCAAGTGAAATTCCTACGTGTTCCCGCGAAATTCGTGTTTAGTGAATTTCACATGAAAATCATGTTAATTTCATGTGAATTTCACATGAATTTCACGTGAAAAATATTTGCCTGTGTATCATGTTGAAATTTTACTGTATTTTTAGCATATTGATCCACTTTATCTGTGCTAAAATTTACAATAATTTGTATTTCCTAATTACATATAACTTACAGTGCATGTCATATAATGAATTGTTCATATCTAGAGCTGTGAATTAAATGTTTGTTCGTAGTTCAATGTTTTAAATTATCATTTGTATTTTCTGCATATTCACTGATGTCTCACCCAGTTCATATGCCCTTGATTGTTTAAAAAAGTGTATTTGTTGTTGTTTCTTAACTTTTACTAGATAAAATTGTCTGTTTATGATTTTTTTTTCATATATGTTAAACCAGATAAGCTTATACAGCGGGATAAATTTGAACAACTGACAGTACGTTTTGTTTTGTTTGCAAAACAACAGGACGATAAAAGGAAACAATAGCAATACAAAAAACTGGACAATGGGATACCATTTAAGTTGATATTTAACATTCAGATGATGAGCAAGGTTAATATTCCAAGGCAGAGTTTCCATACTGAGTTTTCCCTAAAATATTCCATTTCAAATAATCTGATTGGTCAAGAATTGAGTTGAAGAAGAGAACATCAAAAAAAAAAAAAAAAAAAAAAAAAAAAAAAAAAAAAAAAAAAAAAAAAAAAAAAAAAAAAAACCAAAAAACAGAGAAAAAGAACAAGATTTAATCATTACTAAGTATTATTTATAGTACGAGTGACTGCCTGTATCTAATTTACAATTAAAGGGCTTGGTTTTGATCGAGCCCGACAGGACGAGATCATATCCACAGCACTTAGTTGTCAAATAGATATAGACTGTCACGAGTGATGTTAATGATTTGTGGATAGGTCCAATCAAATAAATACGCGTCTTTGTCAATATTTTCACGGTACTTAGGGTTTAAAAAAATTGATAAGCGGCATTTTTTGTTAGAAAAAAAAGTGGTCTGAATTGGCCGATTTAGCTTTCCTTTTGACGTCGGAGTAGGAAGAAAGCACCATGTATGAAGCAATGCACTGAATCGTTAATTTTGCAAATTTAACCGCTGACAAAGAGCAATCAATCTGTGAAGTCATGGGTTCTACAAACTTGATGGAACCGGATTAATCATCATTGGACGACATAAAATTATCCCAAATAGCCGAAACAATGGTGAATGAACATTCTGTATTTACTGGGATTCAGGGCATTTCAATGAGTCAATCAATACGAACATTTTTTGACGAACCGCTTGATTTAACTTTTGATATCTTGCTTCCAGAAGTCAAATCATAAGCTCCAAAACAAGAATCGGATTCCAGTAAATCTAGAATTCAAAACTCAGTAACGGACAGCACGTTAAAACATTAATAGAAAACCATGAGAATTTGAATACGGAAAGCAACGCGAAATGGGCATTCAAAGGGTTTGGAAAGAGGAGGGAAAAGCGATTAAATGAGATTTCAGAAATTCATAACATGAACTTGGTGACAATGAAATACTGATTACAAAGGCTTATTGTGAAGTTTTTATACTCTTTTTAATTCAAATGTTCATGTTGTTTTTTTTCTTGATTAAATATACATTTCATATTTTTCAATTTATTGCAGCTAGAAATTGTCAGAATAACTGTACAAAATCTGGAAATACAGACAGTTATTGTACTGTTGTAATGACACAAGGAAGCTCCGCATGTGTTTCGGATTTACAATAACCAAAACATCTAAGAGACCGACCTACAACATTCACAAAACAGATTTGTGTGTCTCAAAAATCATTAACGAAATATATAGAAAGAAATGTTACAGTTGCGTCCCTTAATATGATTATTGAAACAAATGTAATAAAAATATATAATAGAAACGAGACACGAATTAAGTGAAATTACGTGTGTCACTGGTGTGAGAAAATAAGAAATGAGGCTTGATAGTCTTGTAAAAAATATTTGATATATATGCATGTAAATATTTCATCTTGGTAATTTGAAAAGCCCGTTGCAGATATTTCAAAACATAAATCAGGCTTATTTGGTTGAGTGCGTATGCCATTATTAGGGATATATGGTAGGTGATGCAGTTAAAAACAAAACTGGTCGTGACCTTGTTTTGGAATATGAAAAATACAGTTGTAAACTTCATGACGTATAATCATAATAAAAAGTAATCAATTGAACAAAGATTATAGCGGAAATCAAAGAATCTAATCCAAGGACAAGGACCAGACATGCAAAACGCAACAAGGAACATAAAGTAACTAATAGAATAAATACAAGGTAACAAAAGTAAATGAGGAACTCGGACTCCACTAAAAACTGGGAGCATGGACCAGGTGTAGCGGTAGGGTAAGCAGCCTGTGCTTTTCTAGAAACACCCGCCGAGTTGCTCATAAAAAGTCAAGTCCGGAATAGACGAAAGAAGAAAGTAAAACTTTAACAAGTTGAACAAATCAGCAGTTTTCATGATGCAGATGGATACACCTTAATGATTCACGAGTTCATGATGACGACCATAAAACTTCTGAAGTGATGACTTCAACCTTGTAGCAACATAACCCTGTTCCAGAAGCCTAATTGTAAGAAGTCTAGCGTGATACAAAAAAATCTGCTTAGTTACGACAAGACTGGCATAACTTAGGAGTTGTGATATGAAAACTCCATACTGGTGCTGAACGGATGTCGCCACAGTTGAAAGAAAAAAGTCATCGCGTTTTTCGTATAATATATTCAATAGTTTTTCTTCACCATCGATCCCTCAGTGTAGGTCGGGATATGAGGTCTGATTTCACAGTGTGTATAGTATCCTTTATTCAAGTTCTGTGGGGTAGATGCGATGTATCAAATCCCCGAAACTAGGATCGTTTAAAGATAATATGTAAACTATAAAGCGGAAACTGAGATCAAAGGATCTAATGTTTTAAGTCGGGATTTTAACTAAGTATGGGGGATAGAAGTTTACAGGGTTTAAAAATCATAGGATTTAATGCTATTAAATTCTGATATTAATTTCGACTTGAGGGCCTCCAGAAGATCTTTCGAATTTTTTTCCGGATCCACATTGAATTAATACCACTCCGTCAGTGTTGTGGTAGGGCTACAGACCCTATTTGACAGCTACATGTATGTGTATAGAAGTTAAAAGTTGTGAAAGAGGTTTGGTGGTAAATTTTGCAGATCCAGCTATGTAACGTTATTTGTATGGATTCTTTTGGGGTTTAGGAGTCCAGTACATAGAAAATATTACACAATCATCGTCTTTGGTAGAAAGACCAAAAGAGGATAGCACAGATTTATGGTTTTCCACAATCTCTTCTTTGGAGAGTGTGATAGCACTATATCACTGTTATTTTTTTCTACGTCTACTCCTGATGATAAACATTGGATGTAAAATGTTTTGCAGACAAGAACAATTTTGTTTAGGGCTTAGTCTGCTGGTAGGATAATATATTTGTCATGTAGTAGCCAATGTTTTTGCTATATCGGGGTCTTTGAAAATTGATGTAGCATTGGCACTCATTGACCGTCTTAAAACTTTAATTCGTTTCAAAATTAAAGAACTCACGGCCTTTAACCACTCTGCCAGAGAATTAATGTCTTCTTCTTCTGGCTTTATCCATGTTCTTGCATAGTCCTCTACAGCATCCATAAGGACTTTAAAGTTATCATTCCAGTTTATGGAGAAAAATCGTTTTCGATGATGGTTAAATCTCCAGTAACGACGTGACCGGAAGAACCATATTTGAATGGAGAGTTTTTGCAAGAACAGTCAGGTGGTTTAGCTATAGAAGTTAAAACTTTTAAAAGAGTTTTGGTGGTACATTTTACAGACAAGCAGTTACAACTATATACATTCGACAATATCTTTTGAAGAAAATTTCCTTTAACTTATCATGTTTAGGTTTCTTTTTATTTTTGGAAAAATGCTGCAAATATTAAGTACGAGGCTCCATAAGAATAAGCCGACTTGAAAAATAGACAAAAAAAAAAATAAAATAAAATAAAATAAAAAATAAACAAAACAAAACAAACAAAATCATAATTTAAAATACTAGTTTCATTGTAGCCACATTTTACTTACAGTAAGAAGGAAAACTAGATTGGTGAATTCACTTTCGGGTATTTACGTGCAGAACTTTTCAAATAGCATTTCGTCCTTTTATCTTCAATCTGAGTACTCCATCATATTAAACCATACTGTTCTTCTTTATATTTAGGACGTTGGTCTGTGACGTCTTTCAAAGAGCAAAATCTTATAAAGTCATACATTAAAATTTTCAAATATTTATGTTTCGGGGCTGTTTATGTCTATTTCTAGGACAAAATATCCTTTTTGAATGATAACAGTTGTAACTGTCTCGATGTTTTGATGTTTTGTAAATGGTAATATTTTGTTTTGATTTCAAAAGTTTGCCTGATTCTTGTAATACTTGTACCTAGGCTTTATGTACATAATGAAGCCAAGTCACATATTAAGTGAAACGTGATATAACATGAATAAGACATTAATCCTGCTGGTAATTCTTTGTGAGTTGTGGCCTGGTTATGAATAAAAAAAAGGAAAATGGACACGAATTCAATTTTAGAAGAAAATAAACTCCGGAAATAAAGTTTTCTAAATATGGATTGCAATTTAGAATCGCAAAATAACGGCTACACTTATATGCACAGCTCAAATAAGTTTCTTGTTTAATTATTGGAATACACAGACCAAATATTGAAGTAGGAATATTCAACAGGTCTTGAAAGATTGATTCATTGCAATATTTTCTTGCTTCGATATTATGATAAAACTTTATTGTTGTAGAAGACATTTAAGGAAGTAGACCTATGGTAAGGGACAAAAGTCTTACAAACCATTGGAACGTTTGTATTCGCCATTTTACATCAATCTCGTGTAGCATCAAGGAAACTTGGACTGATTTCATTTTGTTTCAAAGGAAAGCTTGGAAAGCTTTGGTGAAATTGAATATGAAACAAACATATCACTGATTTTAAGAGTTATGTCCCTTATCTTAGGTCCTCCTGAATAATATTGTTTTAAATTAATAGTTTTATCTAAGCATAATAGATATTCAATGAATACGATAATCGTGAAAAAGTCGACAATATGGCGATGGTAATCATATAACGTGTAGTTTATTCTATAGTTTTTCAATTCCAAGGATGCGTGTCTCACTTTTGTATCATCGTACGTAGCCGTGAAGACACAATCCATTCATTAAAATAAGATATTACATTGTGTTATCTCTATTCTATAAAATCTGACGGCATTTTCAGACCAAAGTGTGAATATTGCATCCTTCAAATATACGATGCATCTATGTTGCATCAAAGTACAAATGATCTACCACAAAGGTCATGATTTTTAGAAAAAAGAAATAAAAATACAATAACACGGACTTATTTACTTTAAAAGTAAAACATATAACAATTGTTGCATTAAAAATACATATATTGCTGTCTACACTCAAACAGGTACAGGAAGTTTACAAAATTCAATCAGCATCTTTTATTAAAAATGCTATATATTACTTGTTGAAAAGGAGTAATCAAGGGAACCAAGATTCTAGCAAAAATCAAAAGAATGTAATTATGGGACAAAAGCAATTTATTTGCAAGGCGAAATTGACAATAAATGTCAATAATTAAATATCTTGGCTGACAAATTCTAATACATGAATGCATACCTTTTATAAGCACAGAATTTCCTAATAAGGAATCTGAAAACCAGAAACAAGATTTGAATTTCTTATGAAAGAAAGTTCCATTTGTATAGAAATACATGAAATTTATAGAAAGATAAATTGGAAAAAATGAATCAACAGCGTGTGGTCTCGAGTTCCAATGAACTCCAAGATTAAACGAGTGTGCGCTTGAGTTCAATCCCCAAGTGTAGTCCACAAGAAATCATATTTTGGTTAACCACGAGAATGAATTGACTATTTTCTTAATCATATGGATGTTCTCTTAAATTTATACTTATTTTCTAATAAAGTTTGAAATGAGTGTTCAAAATCAGCAATGCTGTTACATAAGTGCTCCTCACAAATTGAAAAGTATAATAGTTGGCGATTAGGAAGGATAAAGAATTGAATTGCAGGCATTATTTTTCACGATTTGATAATTTCTAAATGCAGTGGTTGATCAAATAAGTGTAAACTGACCTAAAGCAAGTAGTTCATTTTTTTTTTGTGTCGCGGAGTGCCAAAATAAGTTATACATTATAACCTAGTTTGTTCAACCAATCAGAAAAGTTTTAAAACTGTATAATATTTCATTTACTTAAAATCTTGATTTTAGATGACGAAAATGTCTCAAATTGTGATTTGTACCAAAAACAAAATTTCTGTTTTGGTTTCTTTGTATTGTTGTGGTTTCAATATTTGCATCACCGTTACAGTAGTCCGTTACCTTCGTTTTCATGTTGACCGTGACGTTCTTTTTAAATTGCAGATTATATGTTTTGTTTCTTTTTTATTTAATAAATACCAAACTAAAATATTACAGGTGTAGATTTATTGGCCGCAATACATAGATTGTATATCAATAACATATTTATATAGATTTGATATCAAAAAGTTCCAAAATATTAAGATTAAACGATCACTTTCACATTAATGTCATATCATATTTCTAGTAGAAGAAAAAAAGCAATGGAATTTTTTTTTATTTGAAAGGGGTATAGCACTGGTTTTGTCTGCACATTTTATTACATATTTTACCTCATGTATCCTTTACTAGAATTTTTCATTTGATATTCAGTGTTCATTCCGTAAGCGAAATGCCTGAAGCTAACTTGTGAATTTTGTTTGAACGCGGCTCTCTTAGTTTTCATTTTGCCTATTTCTTGAAGGACAGATACTTGTTTAAACGATTCAAAATTCGTAATATTTAGACCCAGCTAGAGTTTATGTTTATTCTTGTTTACTACTGATAGAACATCATTTTACAGGACGTTGTTGATGCAAAACCTACCAGGGTCCTTATTAAGATGGAGTGGATGATATAATCTTTTTGTAGCCTTAACCACATGGGAAATAAAGATCAAATCATAAACACAGTATTGAATGATAGAATCTTGATCCGTTCATCCTTAATACGGCTACAGATTCAACTACCGTTGATGCATAGCGTTTGGTCCCTTAGAAACAGTTATTAAAGGAAAGTAATCAGAAAGCATCTTTTCACCAAAGGTCAAGAGTTGCAAGACAGTAAATTACTTTAACAGTGACTGATTTTTATTCCCCGATGAGAGTGGCTAGTTCTAGTTATCACAAGAAACAATAATGAAATTTTCCAGGGTAGCTTATGTGTTATCATTAGACTTAACTATTACTGTTTTTTTTTCAACACAACACAATGTTTAAACCTCTGTTTTTATGATGGAAAAAAAAATCGATGGCAATCAAAAAGTAGTTGTCATTTGAAATACATATAACACTTTAATTGACTTTTACTTTTTTCTCGTGTTTAATTTTGCAAGTGACCAATGTATTCAAATCGCAAAATTGCTTTTTTTCCGGGAATGGATACCCCATAGGGGTAACGGTCTTAGAATATTAAATGTATAACGTATAACACCATATGTTTAGACATCATGCGTCAATTTCACAAAAAAGTCTTCAGTGTAAAGTTACGTAAGTAATGACGCCACAACCTAAAATAGCATTGTGGCGTCATAATTTACGATCAATTTCACACTTATGACTTTTTTGTGAAATCGACGTCATGACCTTAATGTTACGAAAAAACGAAGAGCTATCGACGTAACACGTCTACGTGTTGTATGTTTCTATAACAATTTGGATTTATCTAGGAGGGTGTCAATGAAAATTCCAGGCAGTGGGTGACACATGACAAAATTTGTTCTAAAAAAACGTTTCTTATATTTTTATTGGAATTGCATTCTTTCTCAAAGTTGAATGTAGTTTTTTTATTAGCTGCACTGATTAAGGAAAAGTGAATTACAGAAAAAGCTTTTCAAATTAATTGAAAAAGGGAGATAACTCTCTTTCATTTTGTGCAAAATTAGGTTACTTTTTATGGAAATACTAAATCATTTTCTAAGCAATCCAGTGTCAATTAAAAAACAATTATATATGACATAAAAATTATATTGTAAAAAATAATTCAGTGGGATAAAATTTACAATGTACCACGTCCCATCTAAATCATAAGAACTGCTTGGTTTCTAAATGGACAGTAAAATAAAAAGAAAATATCTGTACGATTCTTTTAATGCATTTTGGTTTTTTTTTCGTTGTTATCTTATACATTAAACTGAAAAGAAAAAATGTAAATACAATTATCAAATAACAAGATATGTTTTACTTCAAAATGGAAATATATGTATGTTACTTGTCAATTACTTTCGCTTTGTGTCAATATATTTTAATACTGTATGCATCAAATTGAAATTGATACGTCGTCTGATGATACCAAATGCCTTCCTTTTCATATTTCATTAAATATTGTCTCTGAATGCGGTGGCTATCTATCTTCTGACCGAAATATGACGGTTTGTATATCATCATCGGCGATTATCACGATATCGCGTTATTATAATCCACCAATATTACTGTTGCACCCTGGGATGAAACCTGACCTTCGTCTAGTAACCCATTCATCATTCACGATGTTTGATCACAATCAGAGGAAAATTGCTATCTAAAATTGAGAACAGGTTCCTCAAGTGTCAGAGAAAATGAGATTTGTATTTTATAAAATGTTTTAATCTGGACATTATGTATACGGGTCTGTCATTTTGATATTCTAGATGTTGATGAATCGGAGAAAATTGTTCTTTTATGCAATTAATTGATTTAATTCCAGGCAGGTTCATGTCTGTGTGTAATGCAAATATTGTTAATAAGTTTGTTTGGATATATGCATTCAATTATATCATTACAGTACTATTTTTCAATCGTTTTTTAACACAGTTTCTTTTTTTTTTTGAACATATGCAAATATTTTCATTTTTTTTTTATAAATTTTGATCTAAGTAGGACCTGGGTATACACACCGTAAACAACACATGATCATTAATTACCACTTCTGAATCTAAAGTTAAGAGAAACTTCAAATTGTTTGTTTACTGACACAAAGTCAGTACATGTAACCACTTTGTGTTATAAGTGTCCTTTTACACTATTGGCCGATCAATCTAATTCGAAACTTAGTCAATCCCACTCTCCCTTGGTATTTGACAGTGTTAACAGTATTTTAGTTGAAGTTTGGTCATATATTTGTTGAATTGTTCTGCTGAGGAAAAGGATCGACTGATTTGATACTTGATGCAGAGTTGGTGTAAAAATCACAATCATTCTTTCTGGGTTTATCAGCAATTTTTACAACACTCAACCTCGGTTTGAATCTAAAAAAAATAACTTACTAATACTGTGTATTCATTGATTCAATAATATTGCTGTCCGATCGACATATAGTTTTATGTAAAGCAAATAACCCCATAGAAGTTTAGCTATTAAGGATAATAAAGCTATGTAGAGATTACAAAGACCAATTTATTCCAGTTTCATAAATGCGTAACTTCATGTTTTTCAACAACCTCTTTTTGGCATTTACTAGGCTTAAAGTATCATAAGCTGCTAAAATTGTATGACTATTTGAAATATATATCCAGAATATTTCAATTCTACTTGGTAAGTAGAGAAATGTGACAGGATCTTTGTGAATTTGTGTTTGTTGTGGTCGGCCTTTTGACATGTTCAATCCTTCACTCCCGGTTGATCTCAAAAGTTTTTTTTTCAGTTTCACAAACTTATTTATTTCAAATTACAGCTGAACGATTATATTGGTCACTTGCGAGTCTTAATTTTGCAACCAATAAATGTTAGTAATGACCTATCAATAATTAGTAGTGCTTGAAATGATGTAAAAATATAATTTGTATGGTAAAATGATAAAATTATTGGCAAAAAGTTTTGTCAAGGGGAGATAATTGGCGGGACATTGTTCTCAAGAATGAATGGCGGATTTCATTTTTTTTTCAAATTATGCAGCAAAAAGAGTTCGATGGCCACCAGTTTCCTTTTCAAAATATGAAGAATGTCAGTTAAGTATTCTTTTATATATTTTTTGAAGAATTCTTATCTACCAGTATATGTAATAGTTTGCGCAATAGTAAAATCAAGTTAATTGTCCTATGTTTTTTTTTTTATATCAAGATTATCAAGTATGTCATTTTTGAGGAAAACAAATTGTATACAAACACGTTTTTGATGTTTACTATCTACCTTAACCGTTGCCGACATTACTATTGTCTCCTTTTTAAACAAAGTAAAATCTAAGTTTTATAACATTTACCAAAGTATATAATTTGAAAAAAAAAAATTCAAAATTAATTCTTTTTCAAGAGGAATGCCATGCTTACATAATTTAGGGAAGTTCCTGTTGGGTACACGAAGTTTGAGATGTTTTCAAACAACCGAAATTATCAATAAATATAAAACAATAAAACAAATATCGGTAAAATCAACAACGGATTGTAAAATTTAAAACTTAAAAAAAAAGTAAGAAATTCTCCGTTTCTGCCATGCCATGCCGCCCATTTTTAAACATTTTATAGCAATCTTGTACGTATACAATTAATTGAATGACGTCAAATAAAATAAAATAAAAAAATGTCTTGTGAACTTATGTACATTCCGTATAGCAAGTGATACGTAGTAAATCTGAAAGCGGTTGTAAGTCTGCGGAGGCAACTGGAACTGTCCATAAAATGACAAAGAAAACGTATCATAGCAAATATATTTTGGCATTGAAACTTAAAGTTTGCTGTAAGATATTTAAATATAACTGTAATCATGAGATTCGTCATGCTTATAGCCGTTTTTGATTGGTCGAGAACGTCGCTGCCAGAATGTTCATACATGCATTAACTTCGCCAGATCGTTCATACATGCATGAACACCAATCAACTTGAAACCATTATGACGGCCGTGTAGTTCGGAAGAGGGTGGCAACGAACTGAACGACATAATATAGCCGTAAGCATACTTTTTACATGCACATTGGTTTCACCGGTCAAGTTTATTTAAAGAGAGTAATTTTCAGCTCGGGGAAAGAAACTTTTCACTGAGTCTGACCGAACCCTTGAAAAAACCTTGTTGTTCTCGTTAATAATTATATTCCTGCTGAATTGTTCACACCTCTTATTTGTCAATGCCAACTATCACTTCGTCCATGCTGCCTTCAGTGTCGTGCATACGATTATGTGTAAAAACGTGTGCAAGGGAATGCCTGTGTTTTGAAGCGTAAACATAAACACAGTGTATCAATATAACCGACTGATGCTCTCAGAGGGTAACTTTGACTATTGGATAGAATTATAAGGGTTGAACAGCTATCTCTCCACTCCTAAACATTACATGAACGGCCGTTCACGGAGTTTGGGAGCTCCGAGATCCGTTCATACATGCATGAACGACCGAAGATAGCTGTTTAATCCTAAAATGTAACAAAAATTCACTATGTATCTCAAACTTTGGAATAAGAAATTCGTGTTCACATACATTTAAAGGTAATAAAAAATTTATTGGACTCCGTGTGGTTTCGGTTGTTGATAGATCGATTGCGGTGCGATTCATATCCATGAGTTAAAGCAATTGAAAACTGCTACTTATTCCCAACATACAAACATGCGAAAAGAAGAGTGACAAAAAATTGATATAAAAAGCAACAAGCTTTCTCTACTACCTAGACTACTCCCTAAAATAATGTTTAAATAAATCTGCTCAGCGTGTCAGTCAACATCTATAAAGTAGTGCTCGTAATATTTCTTTTCCTGAAACTCATGATTTGTCAAGGGATATGATACCATTCGATCATTAAATCGTTCATGCAGAAATTGAAATTTTTATAGACTACATGATTAAAAAACATGCACAGTTGCATGTTCGATAATGTATATTCTAATATCTATCGATATCTCCTTTTGATCAATCATATTACGTGAAGAACTCTATCGTACTTAAAATACAATATACACAAGAATCAGATAAACATTAAACAAAGATAATTGTGTACATGCATTGTTTTTAGGAGTTCCCTATGATATTTTAACAGCAAACTCAGGTTATATAGACGTACAACTATCCAATATGTTATTATGATAAAAAAAAGATCAAAGATATGCTTGGATCTCAAACACGATGAGACTGAACAGTTTTCCTCTAAGGTCCGCAAAGCTGCTTACAAACAATTATTTCTAAAAGTACCCTTGAAGTGAAGCCTCGTTCAATATTTAGAAGAGACATTTCATTTGAAGTTTCTTTTTATATATATTTTTTGGTAATTGAACATAATGGACAACTTGTTGATGGGAAACAATAGTTATATAATGGTTGGTATTAGTTTTCTTTTCAATGACTTTTCCTCGAAGTATCAACTATTCTACAATTAGGAGGTTAACAGTCCCATAAAGAACTATCTCATGAAAGTTATTGTTAGGTTTCCTATGAGTGATTACATTGTACGCCGCTTTTGTAATTATTGGTGATAGAACTGCTTGATCGTTGAGTGTTGATATTGATTTGAAATAATAATAAATTAAATAAGGCTTACATTCTCATTTCTCGTATCTTTCGACATATGAAGGCAATTTATATAGGTGTCGTTGTATAGAATAATAATCATTCGTCGTGCATAATAAATGAAATCAAAAAGATCCTCCGGAAAAATTGACTCGTCTATTCCGTCATGGGTTAGTAAATTACGTTAGATCTGTGAAAACATTAGGCCTTTATCAATCTCTAAAGTGAGCACGAGTGAATATAGGCAATGAGACGATTTAATGGTCCCAAATGATATTCAGGATTATGAAACATAAGGTGTTCTGAATGGTACTTTTACCATACGCATGAGCAATAAGCCAAATGTCAACTTACGAGAGTTTTATCAAATTATGTTATGTGATAATTAGCAATTCTGTTATTTTTACATGAATGTGGTTTATTTAGTTTGAAAATAACAAGTCATGTTTTATTCATTGGAAATGTAACGGTATCTGCAGTTCGTTCCACTTGTAAACTGTGGCTCAAACAGAGAAGTCGGTGTGGTTGGCTTTTAAAGGCATAAAGTAAAGTTATATTTAAGAAAGGAATTAGGAATTAAAAAGCCATGAATTTGGTGGCAGTTGAAGTGACATTTCTTACAACATACATATGGATAGCATACCTCAGCTATGGGCATCGTAGTCTTGAGCATCAAATCAATGTCGGTAAGTACAAATTTTAATTGTTTCCGTTTTTTTTGTATTTATCAGTAACAAGTACATTCCATAAGAAATTAACACGAATCCTGGCTTTGTTATAAAAGGAAATGTTATTACATGTTATTTCTACGACAGCAAGGAAGAACCGATCAGAAAATAATATCGGTTTTTTTTTTGTTTTAACGTGGACGATAATATATGCAAAAGCCAGCTCCACTCAGCGGTAGACGTTATTTCTCTTACTTACCGCTGTAATCAAACCTTTCGAAATTCTCGGTTGTAATTCAAAACATACGTCGTTTGACAATTGGATAACGTCGCGTAAAATTGTTTACTTTTTCCCGATTTTGCAAGAAATCTCGAATTTTCTGAGTTGGCAGCGTATAGACTAAATTTCGAACGTCAGAGGTTGTTTTGAGCTCGATGCTTAACTCAGACATCAATAAATTTGACAATTCTTTGAAGAAGTTCTGGTTCTGGTCTGATACTCAAGTTCTGAAACCAGTTATTTTGATTACATATTAGGGCCATATATGTCTTAATTCATAACCAATTTTAAAGTACGTAGTCATAACATCTTCCTACCAATAATAAATGAGAACTGTAACCTTCATTCTGTGTACTACGAGTTAGCTTCTACAGTTTATATTAGTTTTATTGATATATACCTTTCATTGGTATATTGAACCAAATACTTAATTACTGGGTTGTTTTCACTTTAACCTCCATGCACTTTATCAGCATGGACAGTAGCTTGTGACGTTTATTTGTGTTCTGCTGTTCAGTTTCTTTTCATGATATACGCAACGTTACATAGTTTTTTCCTTACCGTTTTAATTCAAGCAAATTATTTTAATATACCTAACCAAATGTAGCTTAAGATTGAGAGTTAAAATTCATGTTGCTGAATATCATATTTAAACTAAGCTATGATAATTATTGTCAACTATGTATTATTAGCTGCTAAATATTATAGTATTATTGCGTAAGGTTTTCCATATTGGCTGAGTAATTGGTCCTCGGCAAGCAATATTGAACTTCGTGTTATTGGTCCGAGGCTAGCCGTAGTAGACTGAGGCATAGCCGAGGTCCAATATTGCTTTCCGAGAACCATTATTCAGCAAATATGGAAAAATTTATTCAAGTATACCTTTATTGGCTAACTTGTCCAATACGTCATATTTGCATAGGCAAAAATGGATTTTTACCAGGCCAATATAACGTATTGGACGGGTAAAAGACGAAGCGGACGGCATAATCCCTTATTGGATGGCTAAAATCCGTAATGGCGTACTTTTATATTTTGTATTGTATTGTCAGTTTTGATGATATTTAGGTTAATATTCGAACATTAGTCAATAATATGGATTATTGCATAGTGATTTTTATATTGGATTTGTTATAGGTCCAAGGCTTGTCATATTGACATGAGGTAACGCTGGATGCAAACAAGTCGATAACCTGTTACTCAGCCAATATAAAAATCACTACGTTATGATACCTTTATGAATTAACTACAGGTTTTAGTTCTTATTTTAAGTACCGTATAGCAAACTTCCCAAAGTCATTTTGAAAAAAAATGTTCACATTATAAGATTAACTCGACATGAATTACCTTATAGATTTTCCCTACTTATGCTTGTCTTTAGAGTAAGGTTCCACTTTTGCCATGAAGACTTTTACAACATCCAAAGTCATCCTTATGGTCTACAGATCTCATTACATGCAGCTCATAAAGAGTGAGATGAAAGGTCAACTAGTTGAGTTAAAATGTGTCGTAACATCATTTCCTTCATTTGAACTAACCAATTAATACACTTATGTTCTAAATTAGCATATTCAAACAATTCTTCTTGAAAATCGTTTGCTTACATTTCCACAAATCAACAACACCTTGTAGAACATGGAAAATCTAGAGGTACTCGAATATGCTAATATTGGCCTTGTAAAACCTAGGCCAATACTGGAAAAATCCGTATTGGCCTTGTACATTCTCGTTTTGGCATTTAATGACGAAATTATCGATGTTGCAGTTTTACCAGTGGTAAGTCAAATATGTTCTAGTTAATTAATAATGTTCAAGAAAGCTTTCCCAACCATAGTTACAGCGAGTTAAATAGTTAACTTCAAGGACCTTAAGGATAGGTATTCTAACGATTACATGATGAACTTCCTGTGGTAGTTAACTGGCAAATTGACAAACATGTTTCAACTTACAACAAACTACTTAGAATAAAATGATTATGAGATAATAAAATTTTCAATCTCCTTGTTACTAATAATGTGATTGTTACATGTACATTAAGTGCCTAAGACATTTTATCAGGCGATTGTCATTCAAACTAAGGTAGACCAACTCTGTTCCCTGTAAAGTATATTACTCGGCTATTATTTTTCAAGAACAAAATACACAGTTGTCTTAAAAATTAAAAAAAATACAATTCGTTATTATAATTTTTTTAAGTCAATTACTAAACATACATGTTTAAAGGAACTTTGATCATACACCAGAAATTAATTTTAGTTTTTTTTTAAATTCTAAATCATTGCTTGGCAGTAGACCAACGACTGAACATAATTATCTAATATCCAATCTCCCTCGAGAATGTCATCAATACAATATAGTACTTGCTGTTTGTTACACGCTAAAAATCTAGTCACAGATAAGCTGCTCCAGCATTTGTTAATTTGCTAATTGTTTGGAATCCTAGACATTAATGCCTGTACGACCATTTAAATGGGACTTTTATTATGCTTTTAAAGTGTCCGCCTTGTAACAATTAACCCAATGATGCAAAACTAAGTTTATGTTTGTTGGCATCAAAATAAAGCATGCAAAGTTGACTGTTATAAGTACAGAGCTTGGTTTCGTAATTAAAAAAAAATCTAATTGATTTTTGTTTTCACGTTCATGAGTTTTTCCTCAAATCTAAATAGATGAAATTTGGCATTTCCAAAAATGGGAAGAAGCTTTCAAATAGTAGTGTCGGGTGAGATTGCACGTTTGTGCAGATGCAGCGGCGAGATAGCTGTGTCTGTAAAAAACGTGTACTTCACTTTTTGCGCACCAGAGATATCTGTATACATCAAAGCATCAAACCTAACGATTATGACAGATTTATAGAAAATTAAATTGGGCATAAAAATAACAAGAGACTGTATCGATACTCAAAGATTCTTTATATTACTGTTCCCGGTATCCTTGATGTTGTTTCTGCTCTATGAAGTTCTGTAGTCACATAGATAGACGATAACATACTGTTTCTTTTTTACCTATAGCTTAAACGGAACCAGGCTTCGCTTTGTATTCAGATTTTGCTTGCATCCTCAGTATTGTATTGTTTTTTTTCTACTGCTAAAATATTTTTCTGTATCCATATAAAAGACAACGTCGTACGTCTTTACAATTTACACTCATGTGTATATGAATCATTTTAGAAAGAATCGACACAAAATAATTTTATAAACTCTTAGAACAATTTGTTTGTGTATGTTAGTTATTTACCGGATCGTTGTAAAAAAGGACAGTCTTGTTGATATTCTTTTGTATTTACTGTACTGATAACAACGAGGTAACATTACAAATAGCACACTACAAAAAATAGTCTATATGCTTTGTCAATATTAAAAATAAACAGTTACAGGACTGTCGTGACGAATGCTATAGAAACAGCGGGACCTCATTTTTTGATTGACAGGTCAATTTTGGCGTAATCAGATTTCACTATTTAAAAGAATATTATGATGAATGTCTTCCTGAAGGACACAATATTTTGACAAGATTCAATTGATTAGGAAATATTCTTCCTATTTGGGGAGAGCCATAACGCGAGGAATTGGTAAACTCTTCACTTTGATGGGAAATGAAACCAATGAAATGTCAGGCTTGATAAATTGGAGGTTATTCTCATTATGAGTTTGAGTATTGATTGATTGAGGAAAAACCTTGTATAGTGAAGATTTAAGGTAATTTTTTTTCTATAAGACACAAAATATTGGACATTTTATTCTTAATGATACTCATAGAACACAGAAAAATGTTATTCAACGGTAGCCATACACTCTAAAAAACTCTAGAAAGAACTTAACATTTCATTAAAAGAAACACATTTTGCTTTGAGCAAAGTTCTTTGACCAATAAGACCAAAATGAAATCCGATCTTATTTTTATCTAATGAGTTTCTATAAATACCTTCAGAAAATTCACACAAGATCTGACATAAAAAGAAAGTCAAGCTTTTCATGAACTTTGGGCATGGACCTTAGGGGATTTTATTGTGATGTTTCTCTAAACAGGCGTGGAGTTGTTAGGGACATGCCCGTAATTTGACGACTTGGCGGGTGTTTCTAGAAAAGCAGAGGACGTTTCCCCATTCGGTTAACCTGTTCCACGCTCCCAGGTTTTATTTGAGTCCGAGTTGCTCATTTACTTTTGTTCTTTATGTGGATTATTCTGTTGGTTATGTTCTTTGTTGTGTGCGTCTGTTTTCCCTGTCCGGTCCTTGTCCTGGATTGCGTTCTATGATTTCCGCTAGAAACTTGGTTTCCTTCATTCCTCGTTTACAAAGACACTTTAAAAAATAAACGAGAATAGTTTATATTTGTAGTTGAACCGAACATAGATTCTTTACGTCTTAATTACGATGCCCTTTGGTGGATGTGTATATAAATAATGTTGGATAAAGCGGTTTTAGGTGAGGTGGTCGCAACGAAATTATAACAAAACAGATGAAAACAAAAAAAGAAATCTAAAATTCAGTCTTCTCTCTATTGCCCAAAATCCAAAACAGCGTCTGACACTCGATATTGACTCTAGACGCTGCAGCCAGCCCTCTTAGAAAATGCAAGAATCTGACAAAGTCGGGGAAAGGTGAATGATTTTACGCGACGTTATCCGATTGTCAAACGATACCTTATTTGAAAAATGTCCGAGAATTTCGAAAGGCCTGTCTGTTACGGTCAGTAAGAGACGGAACGAACGTTTGCCACTGCGTGGAGCTTGGCTATTGGCAAGGTCTTATTTTTGTGCTGTATTGGAACTCCGGTCAAGAAGATCCGTTGATCAGTTATTGCCGCAATAAGTTCAATTCTTATAGGGAAAAATGAACAGACATTAATGAGAGTTGTACAATTTTTAAATTCATAAGTTTGTTCTGAAAATGGCAAGATCTCCTTACATACAATACCTTTTGGAAGAAATTCTGAGTATTTCTCTAAGAAGGTAAAAAATAACGTAATATAACAGCTGATCAACAAACCAAACGATGTATTGTTATTTAACACGACAGCACCGAGGTATCCTTGAGTGAAGAACATATTTCCCTCTCCGGTCATTCCTAAGAAAAGGTAGGAAATGACTTCGAATTCTATGTATATTTGAAGTGATTCTTATGTCATGTTCTGAAAAAAAAGAAAATTTTATTGCGAATCCATAAAACTAAAAAGTAAAAAAGACGTTATTCTATTGTATTTCATTAAAGGCAATCCTATATGGATGATATGTGAACTCTTACAACAAAGAGATGTTTAATGTTGTCATACCTGTGAGCAGATTAGAAATTGATATAACTATCTAACTCTGTGTGATTTTACAAAGCAAGTGTCAGTCTCGTTTAATTAGAATTTCCCATTGTTTAACATTCATCTCGTTATAATACTGCCTCAGCTTAATCACGATTTTAATAAGAATCTAATGACTTTGTACAGCACTTTAATTTTTTTCAAATTTCTCAAATTTAATCGAAAAACCAACATCCCTCGTGAATAGAACTCTCTCGATCACTTTGATGATCGATGGCGTTACTTGAAATTAGATAGATATGCAAGTTTTATTAAATTTAGAATATTTCGAAATTAATTAAAGTGGAATAGCATCCACTAGTGTAGTATCGAGGGACAAATAACCCACACTGAAAGTAAACATTGACATTTTGTAGGTTTCATCTGGGACTGTGATGCGAATACGATAAAACGAGCTATGGCGATAGCTGAGGCATTGGCAGACAACTCATCATCCAAAGTTAGGATGAAAATTTTCCAGCGTGAGACAAAAATATCAAATTGCTACAACTTGTCAACGGTTGGTAAGTAAAAACTTAATGTAGATACAGCTTGTGAATTTTATAAACTTCATATTTACACCATCTAGCGCCCCAATTCCCCAAAGAAAATTTCATATGCTTCATAGAAAAATTCCTACCCCGCACATATGATTCCAAATTATATTATGAATAAAATACTTCATGGCATTCATTTACATTACCTGAATGGGATAAAATTTCAATTTAATTGGGAAATGCAGTATGAGACAAAAGGGCATGGGTAATATGTGATGGATCATGGGCCAGGGAAAATATGGAATCATAATTAAAATATGCCCACTTTGTTAATAAACTTTTTTACTTAATATCTAAATATAAATTCAGTTTTTGTTTAAAAAGATGATAAGATAACATGTACAAACGTTGTTTATAAAGTACGGGCGATGTTGTAAGTGAAGGGATAAAGGGGAGAGTGGAAAGTTTACCCAAAAGATATCTTTATAAAACAAACATAAACAATTTCTAACAATTTTTACTGTTATCATGATTCTTATACTGGCGTTTTTTTCTATACTTTTTGAAAAAAAGTATTGGAGAGCAGTCTTATTCAATCACTTATTCATCACTTTTTTTCTGCTAACTACCAGTAAATATTATAATCATTGTACTCGTGTGTCATAAATGGTATAAAAAGATAGCAATAACTATAATGGATTCGGTACTTACATACTAATTGATTTCACAAGTATGGCAATAACTTACAAAATAGTACAACAAAAAATCATCGTATTCAATGAAAGTTATGAAAAAAAAAATAATAATAACAAAAAAATAAAACAAAATAAAAAAAAAACTTACTGAATCATTATATTATATTCAATTACACATTTGCTAGTCTAAAATATTAAGAAAAAAGAATTAGTTCAGAGTTAAGGGTAACGTATACTCTTTTACACACGGATTGTACGCGTGTGCTGTCCGTGTATAAATGAGTACAACACTACACACAGAATGGTACTACATTTATTTATATATATTATACATATATAATATTCTACTTGACGGAAACATGAGATTTAAGTAGTGAACTATAATTAGTACAGTGAAATATTAAATACCAATACATATAGAAATTTTATTAATACCTAAGGTGGAATATGAGTAATCAAGGGAACCAAGATGCTGGCGCAAACCAAAAGAACGCAATTCAGAAACAAAGGCAAGACAGGGAAATAGACACATACTAGAAAAGATATAAAAGTAACAAAACAATACGTACAAAGAAAGAAAAATGAATGAGCAATTCGGACGACACTAAACAATCGGAGCAAGGACCAGTGCAACGATGGGATATCCATCTACTGCTTTTCTAGAAACACCCACCGAAAAAAGACAAACATACAGTACAAACGATGCTTTTTCGGTCTGCAAATCAAATTTTATTATGTAACGATAGTCTTATCATGTATTCATATCCTTTTTTGTTGAGAAAACTACACATTCATCTCCAACTGAAAACAAATCCAACCAAATCTAACCAAACCAAGAACGGTAACTGTTTCAAGGTGCGAATTTCACACACAATCTATATAATATTTATCTCGCAAGGGGAACAACCAAATGACACATTTAAACTAGCTGTGTGCTCTGTTATCGTATTGAAATTGGGAACCTCATAACGCCTGATTTTTATAAAGATTACTACTAAACAACAAACACATTAACAAGAGCCTTAGATTTTATGCAGTTTGATTATTTTAAACTTTTAAGATAATTTTCTGTTTCGTTACGGACACTTCCCTCGAACAACATTTATATGCACTTTTTTGTAGTATTAAGACTCTTTTAATAGTTAGCATATCTAAATAGAATATCTGATGAGACGTTCAAGAAATGTATTCTGAGAAATATTAACCAAAATACATAGAACCAAATTATGATCAAAGTGTATATATAGTACAGTAAAATAAGAAACCGATTGAATGAAACAAATCATAAAACTAGACTTCGAGCTACCAGGTCTGTAACGATGTAAAGATAAAATTGATACACAACTGGTACTGTAGAAAATGATTTATTTTTGGTATTAGCAGTTTGGTAATATCAATTATTACGTAAATCTGCCAAAGAAGGTTCGATGCTAAACTGAACAATAGTGAATACTCGCACCTTTAAAGGCCACGGAAAGCAAGTTACATGTAAAAGATAGTGTAACACATAGTACGTCTAAGTAGGAATTATTTTTCTGTGCCAAGGCTGTTTGTTCCAAGTTTCAGCATGTAAAACACCGAACATGGTGTTCGAAATAGACATGTTGTACATGTTCTGTAATCAGTTAAGAAAAATTACGCCTTTAATTTAAAGACACAAATGAAATATTAATCCAGGAGAATTATAGAAAATAACCACCTGTGATCATAATATTAGCCAACCTTCTATGAATTAAATGCAACAGGCTGAAATACATGCATACAGTTATTTAAGTTTACCGCTTAATGAAAAAAATGACCCCCCTTCTTATGTATTGAAACCTGACTGTTCAATGCTAATGTATCGGCAAAGTCATAATTACGGATAAAGAACAGTAAACATATTACTTTAATCGCGTAGTAGTTAACAAATGATGATTCGTACTGTACGATTTTAATAATACGTGCGGGTATGTGTATGGTAACAATTCTTTACAAAGCACGGAAAGCCCAATACTCAAGAAATAAGTCGACTAAATCGTTGAATAGGCTAATTTGTAAGGGATATTATAAGTTATCTACGTTAGTACCCTTAGATACGGAGATTTTAAATCCCTGAAGTACGTTAGTACATCCTGACGCGAAGCCGAAGGGTGTACGGTAGTACTGAAGGGTTTAAAATCTCCATATCTGCAAACACAAACATAGATGACGATTTTATCCTCGGTTTCTCCGAGTATCTCATTTACTTTTGCTACTTTGTATGTATGATTTTAGTTACTTTATGTTCTTTGTTGTGTATGTCTGTTTTCCATGTCTGATCTTTGTCCCTGGATTACATTCTTTTGATTACCGCTATAACTTTGCTTTCCTTGATCACTCTTTCAAGCTTAAACTGGCGTTTTTCTAGGGATTTTAAACACAACATGTAACGCAAAGGTGACGTTTTTTTGCAAGTATTTTTAAAAAATATATAGTGAAATATGCAAATTTTGAGTGTTTCTTCTCGGATGTAGGATACTACCTTTGGTAGAACCCTATAGGTGCCCAAATATAAGGTGTTTTTTTTTATTGAAATAACAATGGAAATCGACAATGTTGTTTTTGAGCGCTACGTCACAGACGTCAAAAGTTCATGGGTCAGAGATGTGACGTCAAAACTAAACTGGTCAGGAATTCCATTGACGATGATGACGAAGAAGCAAAGTCATGTTCGTAAGAAGTCTGAAAAATAGGACAAATTAATGGCATCAAAGGATTAATTCGTTTAAAAGGTACGACATTTAATTACTCGGGATATATGGAGTGCACAGAATTTATCTATCATTGAGGAATGTCAAGTAATTTTACAAAAAACTTTATCATTCAATCACTGAAATTTTGCGCTATAATCGGAGTCCATGTTCATTTGTTTTGGTTAATGTTGATGTTAATAGATCCAATGTAACATCCATGAAATACCGGCATTTGCGGAACAGAGTCAAAGTTCAGCGTGCGCGTGACGTTCCCCGGGGAAATGTCTAGCAACGTCCGGGATATCGGAATTTGAGCGACGTGTAGCTAACCAATAAAATTTTAGTATTGATACTCAGCCGGGTATAAACTTAAGATATTGTTGTCAAATCTTTTGGTATTAACATTGATTTGCTTACAGATTCTATACATAGACTAACACACCTTATTAAAAAGCAGTTTTCAGGCTGGTACGGGTTATTTCATGACTGTATGACTTATTATGTACCGTAATCATCAACACTACAAGGAAAGACTTGGGATTGATATTACATAGCCTTTTGTAGGTTTAAATTGGTCTGAAGCTGGTATGGCAATTAACTGCTAGTAGTCCTTTGTTTATGCATTTTTGTGACGTATAATCAGTTTTCTCATTTCTGACCTTTTTAAATGATTTAAAAGTGTGTTTAATTGTGTAATATTTTCTTCCACAATAGCCGGTTTTCGGGGGGGGGGTAAATCGGGGGGGGGGGGGGGTGGCTATTCAACGTCTGTTTTTATTGCTTCGTTTTCAGTTTATTTTTCTGGTGTTTACGGTGACAACTATTTCGCTCTGGCTGCTTATAATATTGTTTTGTTCTTGGTCCAGCTACCGTAAGCAGTGTGGTGCGAGGATTTCTTCGGCATTTCTTAAATACCCATGGGTGGCCTTGAGCTGACATGTTTGATCCCGGTTTGTTGTCTTCGTGACATAGTCACCAAGTCCATTCTCATCATATTATAAGTATGAAATTAATCCAAATAAAAAAGAAGCATTATATTTTCTTCCGATATCAATGCTGATATAAAAATATAATTTTTTCTCATTTACAATCTTTTACTTTGGTTGATAATGGCAACATGCATTTACTGAATATAGAAAAAAAAAAAACACCAATGTTCAACTACTTTCATACACTTATAGGCAAGTATAACAGCATTACATTTAGTCCATGAATCCTCTTACAACTTCTAATTAAACAAAATAGATATTTATTATGTTATTGTCATCTTGAATACCACGTGTCAATTTCCGAATCTTTGACGACAGTTTGTCTACTCTAACAACAATCAAAACAACAGATCTTCACTTGGCTAAAACAATATTTACAACTCCTACATTTTAAATATACAATGTTGAGATGTCTCGTGTCTTCTTGTTTGATACTAAACTTTTTCAACCTGTATGTCTAACGTACTATTTTAAGTGACCTAGAAATGTCGTCCTTACGTCCTTATATTACATAAGTTGGATAAAAAGAGATTTTGAAAATATAAACATAAAATATTCCGTCAAAAAAAAGGGGGAGAGTGAAACTTGAATACAAACTTACGACGTGTACAATTTCTTTTTGTTTTCTGAAGTTGTTCCTTTAAAGCATGAATAAAAACTTGAAATCTTGATATAGAATATTAATATCTAAAAGTGTGTCTTTTTACATACATTTTTGCAATTTTGTGGGTAATATCATGTGCACCTGTAAATTGGTATAGAACGTCTTTATACTATATAATAAACACGATAATGCACCTGGTATTATGAAAGTATATCACATGATCCTTAAAAATGTATATGTATTTATTACTAGCTTGGCCAATTGGCTGACGTGATCATTATAAAACACTAATTCCAATTTATTGTTTCTGGATTAAACACTTAGGCAGACCTTGTGAACCTATTTTTTGTAAGTCATATTTTGATCGGGCTGTGTAATATACATGCTGAAGACTACGGCATCAAGGCAATATCACGTTAAAAATCTTTTCATTATATTGTATACCGTATAATTGCTTAGAAGTGCTCTCGTAAGTAACGATTTTGGGATTTGACGTCAGCAGTTGGGATGTGGTTGTTTTAACTTTTACCGAAGACGCACAGGTTCCCGTTGGTCAAGATATCAGCGATATAACAGCAAATATCAACAGAGTCAAAATACTTTTATTGGAGTAGAACGTTCTATACATGTATATGTAGGTTCTCTGATCCATAAATGATTCATTATCGTTTTTTTTTCGAAATTAACGTGATTTGAATAAATGACGTATTCAGTTAGAACTTTTAACGCCGACATAAATCAACTGTTTTAGGTAAGTATCGCATATTCCCGTTGGTGGCATTAGCGATATTTCGGTACATTATCAACAAAATCCAATAGAAGTGCAAATAGCTCTATTATAGGCAAAACCTAAAATTATATTATGATGTGAAATACGATATTGAAGACCAAGAGCAAGTTCAGTTATTGATAACAATGACATTTTGGAATGGTTCCAGCTGATACATTGTACGTTAGTCAATTCGAAAGTGTGCGAAATGGATAATGTGTTAAATGCTGTTTTCTGATATCAAATATTTATTGTCTGTGAAAAAGTTCTGTTGTTTGGTGTGAAAATGCATTAGAACTGAAAACAAGTTCACACTTTCTTGGTACAAGTCAGAGCTGTGAAAATAGTGTCATATAAAATGAAAATTGCCTCATCACTGGTTGAGAAACTACGATACATCCTTTAGAGAATACATATTGTTCCAGATAAACATACTGAAATATAACTTTTGATCTTTTATATCACAAAGCGCTGTTGGTGTCTACATCATTCTATAACTATACTGGGAATACATTATGTGTACCCCCTAAAGCTTACATTGATGCTAACATCTGGTTAAATAAATCTACCGTTTTGATACTTTCCAAAGGTGCTAAAAGTTTCACGAATGTATCTTATAATATCTTTTTCTGTCACTTTAATACTAAAAATCCTGATAGAATTGACTTGTTTAGATTATTTCTCTACTAGAGACATTGACATTTTGATGACATAAAACTTATATAAGAAGATGTATCACTGCCCAGTGGTTAGAAAGGTCATATGTATTTATAACCAGCTGACCAAGTTAAGAATATGACGAATATTCTTAAAATGTAACACAAACCCATTTATTTCGCTTGTTGCATACATACGTTTCATTTCATCAAAAATACTTTAACACATGTTTAAGCAAATATGTGCTTGAGATTGATATGTGCTTTGTTTAAGTCATCTATATATCTTCCTTCCAAACAAGTCTGGAGACGACGTTACAACGTTTATCAGTTATCTGTTGATTAATCCCCTTTCACGTCACATTATGGCATTCAAAGGCAAGAGATGACATTACATATTATAGAGTATCCTTCGCAGAAATGCCTCTAGAATTAAAACTGTCATTCCAAATCTCCCATTGTCTTCTGCAAGTTTCAACTGAATCAATTATGGCGAATTAAATTTGTCACAAACTGATGTTTGCGTCATTATTTTTGACTGATGACAGACAATTTCAAAAAGTCGTATGATTAATAAAGCTTTTGTACAATTAAGAGGAACGAAAGGGTGTACTTTCAATTGCAAAACGATCGTACTAAAAAGTCGAGTATTTTTATACACCAAATAGAAATGAAGATATTATTCACACAAGGAACACACACATCAGTGAAACAACTTTTGTAATGTCAATGACTCATGCTACATGACAATATCCTTGGTTAGATAACAATATTTTGCCTACTTTATAATGATCATCCAGGTCATTTTTAAAATTAAGAATACAAATTATTGATAAAGAATTAAGCATTTCGGTTTTAAATACTTA
Source organism: Perna viridis (assembly GCA_037379345.1). Classification (NCBI taxonomy): domain Eukaryota; kingdom Metazoa; phylum Mollusca; class Bivalvia; order Mytilida; family Mytilidae; genus Perna; species Perna viridis. The sequence continues at coordinate 18,922,670 of CM074520.1, forward strand.
AGTTTAGCATATGAACTCTTATAAATATGGCATTAGTCAGTCATATTTTTTAAAATCAAAACGCATGTCGTATCCTTTTCGAAATAGTATGGTTTTATTAAGCACACTCTGCAGGTTTTCACAGGGGCTTAAAGCGAAATCTTCATCTCAATACATTTTAACAGAAATATGACTGTTTACTGCTATGCTTCCAGTTAATTTGTCTGAACTGTTTATTTACAAACAACGAAGAAGATGATCTAGCCAAATAAAAGAGAACTAAAAACATAAAATATTTATAGTAAGCATTAGTCAAATATGCCATATACATTGCCCCAACAATGGAATTCACACAGTATGTTTTAAACGTGCAAGTTTGAGTCAGTCAAAATTCATTACTGTATGCCATCTATAGACACTAGGCTGACGCATCATGTCAGTTTCCAATCAAATATAGTCAAAATTTGATTAAAAACTTGTGTAGATAATGTTAGCGATGAAAAATTAGTCTGCGATGTCTGTAAATAGGATAAAAAGCTGAGAGGAAAAAGCTACCACGCGATAGTGGTGTTTAGAAGTGTCCTAGTAATTTGTGTTTAGCACGGTTTCTTCAGAGAACTCGTGCCACAGTGCGTCGTATGCTATTGCTGGTTGTCTTGTAATCAACTAAAATGCTTATTCATTCTGAAAGTTTTATAATGATTGATATGTTTCGTCAATTACATGTATCACCAGTAAGGTGTTCAAAGAAATAAAACTAAAACAGCGATAATGACTTAAATTAGTAGATTAGTATTTAACGATAATATTGTTTTCTCCATGAAATAATATTTTTGATGATTGCTATTGAAATCTTAAATAACGATTAAAACTATGAAAACAAAGCTAATATAACCATGAAATCCTTAAAAAATACTGCATTTACAAAAACAGGAACAAATATAAAAAGTAGATTTCAAAAAGATGATCTTAGGTCAAGAAAATTGAACAAGACCCACATACATCCCATTGAAACTAACGAAAAATGTAGTCCTAATACAACAACAACAACAACACCAGCAAAAAAGACAACTTGATAATTGGGTAGGGTTGGATGGATAAGGGATGAGCACGGACAGATACTTCCCTGGTCTGCATTTATGATGGAAAATTATACTCTTTAGCGGTTTTCTGATACACTTGACTTTATTACAATTTTAAGAAATGCAACAGATATAAAGATATTAACCAAATAAAAGCTGAACTTCTTCTATAAAGCTCGGTTAAATTTAATAAAGAGTCTCGACCAGAGATAAACGTCAATTAATTAGGATATTGTTTTTTTACCATATGACACCCAAAATGCTATTCGGATCTTGTGTAAACAACAGGGATTACTAGATAATCAACCGTATTGACAGAGGCGTTACAATATTACATTTAACGTTGTGTTTCCCTGGAGAGATACTTCCATCTATTTCCTCTCAATCAAATCGATTCCATTTTATATAATTTAATTGTAACTGAATAGGCAATGAATTTATGATCTGCATTTTTAGGAAGAGCCGTCATAGTATCAGGCTTACACAAATAGTTTTTATTATCGCTATCTTTGTAAATTGTTTATACTTTTTGCAAATATCTGCCACTGTTTTTTATTAATGGACAAAAAGTGGCACTTTTCCCTATTGAATTATATCTTAAGAGAGTTTGTCACTCGACTGAGTATTACCTATTAACAAGTTTACATTGCTGTTGAAAAAATAAATAATTCAATTCTGATTTTCAAAACTGCATACAAAGGAACAAAAGCACTAAATATTGTATTCTGGAAACACCAATTAGGCGGAGTAAATGATCTCTCTCCAATAAAAGTGATAAGATGGAACTCAAACACATTAACAAGAGAGTAATGTCTCCTGTATTTGATTAATATGCTATTGTTTGATATAAGTGCAGTTGAATTGATTCCTGTTTCTGACAAAATAACTTGTTGACGGATAAGTTTATGTTATTACAATATCTGAACCGTAACTGGTTGACCATCAAGAAATGACACACTATAGAAGGAAAACAAAACCCACAACAAAAAAGAATAAAATTGAATTCTCGACATTTTTCTTGTAAATCACTGTCGATTAAATTTTGCCATAGACAAAAATAAAAGAGAAAATCATTTTGTTTATATACTGAATATATATATATTATATATTATATATTATTATATATAATTATATGTCAATGACAAAAGTGACAAAAACGCATTTCCTTCATGTACAATTAAAATGTTATTAGTACATTCATATGTATTTTGTATTCAAATCCATGTAAACAATGATATCTATCCTAAAACCTTCTTTTGGGATTGGAGCTCAGCAATTATTATTTGTATGACATCTTCAAACATATATTGTGCTTTTCGTTTTGTATTTTTTTTGTGAATGGGAAATATAGAGAAAAATCGTTAAACTTAACATTGTGGAACACGTATTAAACTTGGTAATATTGATTCAATCAATTTCGCAAATCTTATCCGGGAAAGAAGAATGGATATGCTAAAACGCAACAAATGCACAAGCATTTAATCTTACTACAAAAAAGTGAATACTTTCAGAGACCAATGGGTTCCCTAGAGCAGACAATTTCATTCCGGTTGCATTTTTGTCTTTTGACATTCATATCCATATCAGTTCTTTTTTATTCTTATGTGTGTACATGTAATCTTTTTATGAATAAATTATGTTATCAATTGAAAATGAAATCAAGGACCAGGATTGTAACCATAATCAAACAGAACACCATGGGATAAATAACGAGTAGACAAAGAAAAAAACACACACAACAAAGAACATGAAAATGCCAAAATACCACGCGCAAAGGTACAAATGTAGGTGAAACCCGGATTCCACTAAAACCTGGGGAACAGATCAAGACTGTCGTCAGGTAATCGTCGTCTGCTTTTCTAAAAACACACGCCAAGTTGCTTTAAATATCATGTTTGGGGTAAAAAGAAAAGAAATCTGAAAGGTACGACACCAAAAGTAATCAATTCTACGGTACATGTAACAGAACAATGAACAATAAAGACATAAATTTATAACACATATTTCCGGAATTTGGACAGACTCAAGAAGTCAGGGAAAACGGATACCCTAGTTTTTCAAGGCCTCAACCAACCCTCACTTTTTCTGTAACTACAATTTTTGTCCGTATTTTCTATTTTTTATGAATAAATAGACAATGATTGTGTTGCACAGTAAAGGTAATGTCATCATTTTAAATGAAAGAAAACAATTTTTGGCATTTTATGTTTTAGTACGATAGTAAGTACACTTTTTTGTAAGAATGGTTTTAACGGATAAAGCATGTTCAAAAATAACAGAGATGGTCAAAAGAATTGGCCATTTCTCTCCTATTAAATCCCCTACAGATCAATGAGGACACAAAATCGACAATGACATGGAAACGAGTCCCAAAGCCCGTAACCTTATAGCAATTGTGATCTTTGTTTATGGTTTGCTCCAAGAATGAACTACAAAGATGTCAGAAATAATTAGACACGCAATTCTTAAATTATAGAATTGTTTTCTTGACATTGTGTAATGGGTAGTCATAGCCAATTGATAATAAAGACAGAAGTGCATGTTACCCTTTTATTTAGAAAAATCACACGTGAAAGTAACATTAGAGAAACTGATATTGGCATTTTCTCGCCAAAATATCAAAAAAATATTTATTTGATGCTAGGAATAATATTACACATTATTATGAATAATGCAAAAAAGTCATTCTTTGAAAATATTCTGGAAGGTATATAATAATTTCTTAGTAATACGAAAATGAAGCAGCACCATTTTAAATTTTCTGTTTAGCATCATCTCCTTTTCATGTGGTTTTATGAAACATAAGAATTCTCAACAGATTGCAAAGAATTCATTGAGATTTCGGAAATCAATAAAACCCGATTAATTCCCGCTGTCCATCTTTTATGTCGGAATAATTGTGTAACGCTAGAACCCAACCAATTCAATTCAAACGTATGATTAACGACGAGAAGGATTTCACGAAGCATGAATATCCTATTATGTAGTTAGTTTTTAGGAAACAATTGATAATTCACCTACAATGTCCACACGACAACTAAATATGATCTTTATTGTTGGTTGTTTGTTTCCTGTGTAAATTCATTCGCGATGGTTATCGTTCATACTTTTATTGAAAAGTAACTGTAAAGTGCATCTAACACTCAATTTACATACAATAATTAATTATTTTTTCACTTTGGAGATTACTTGTACATGGTGTATGACCATTACCAAGCCTAACTTTTATATTTAATCTGAAAGTAAGGTACTGATCAAACCATCAGTAACAAATGTATAACAAAGCAAATTTATCTTAAGTGTTTGGTTTCATATAATGTATAAATAACAGTCAGTAGGCATCTTTTGGTTTTGATTATCTTGCTAAAATAGATACTGGATAGATGAGACACAATAGATGAGACAGGTATTTATATTAACCTTAACAGCATATGTCAAACATTCTAAAAACAATACTTTTAATAATAGGCTAAAGTGACAATGGACATGACAAGAGTTTATTTTTTTCAAAGATAGAAATGAGTGTCCTTTTTTTTTTATTGTATTAATGTATTATTGTATCTATAGAGCCCAAACTCACATAATCTTTGTTATAGGCAAGTCTGACTGTTGTACTGAATTGAGCATAAACAATATCGTAACTGATCATGTTTCCATACACAACCATCATGTGTTTGTTTACAATAGTATCGTGTTAAAATGTTTACATTTGGTTAAATGGATTATAAAATATTATTTGAAAACTAACGGTGTGATTGACTGATTGATGGATGAATGATTGAAAATAAATCTTCCGTTATTCTGTCATTAATTTTGCTATTTGTTTTCTTGTATAGTGGTATATAAAAAAAAGAATCTCTCAATCTACTCTTCTTACAAATATAATAACCGTCTTTTTCGAAAAGGAACAAAATAGTTTTAGGGAATATTAGTATGGTTGTTCAATTATTTTTTTTACATATCAAGTGATTGTTTTTTTTCGGTTTTTATGATTTACCTCTTTAGAGTATATAATTTCTTGCTAATCGATGAATTGATTAATGAAGATTATAAAATTAAGGATGATACTGTTTTCCCTAACATTGGGCGTGACCCCCCTTTTCTTTTGACTGTTCCTTTTGTCTATTGCCTAGATTTTATCAGATTGTTAATTATGTTATAACCCTTCATCCTTAATCCTTACAAAAATTTACATTTTATATTTTCTTCTCAATTTTCCATTCAAATGTTGTCGACAATACACGATCTTTTTGTGGAGAGAAGATCTAGACATGTTATATTTTCTACCTTAAGAAACACCAAAGAAAATCGATTGTTAGAACCCTGTGACTTTCAATCCACGTCACAGGTAAATGAGTAGAATTAATTAAAACTCAATTCCCAATTTGACGACATTACACTGTCTAATATTTTCAAAGGCTTAATAGGATTGTAATCAAATTGTTGAAATGAGATTTAAGTTTCCTTTGAGAATCATGAAACGTATTTATGTCTAATGTTATTTAAATGCATACACCATGAGAATACATGTATATGTACTTAGTGCAAAAATGATTATTCCAAAATACATATTGCATTAATGGTTTTTAGGTAAATTGATTTTGTACTTTTTGTAGAAAACCAGAGGACTGACATGTTCGATACTGAAAACGATAACGTTGTTTGCATATACATAAATTCAAATAGCGCCAAGTTAAATTGTATTTATTTTGTCATTAAGGTTCAATTCGGCTGTGCAAACGCGAGTGATGACGCGATATATCCTACATGTGGAACATATCTGAGGATTATTATTCCTTTGATGTTAAATTCAGACATGCATTACAAATATGTGGTCATGTAAAGTGAACGCCAGTCAATTATTTGAACATAAGAAAGTATGACAAAATGCGAATTTAATACGCATCAATAATCAAAACTAGACAGATAATACAGTGATTGAAGTAGTGTGTTAAATTAAAAAAGCAGGCAAATTTGAATGAATAATTACACATTTCATAGTATAGACCCATAAAACAACTTGATTACGAAAATGAAAATATGTAGCCCTTTTTGGGGTGTATCACATTTTCAGATTTTGCATGATTCTTACAAAGACTGCTACTTAACATTACTAAACTGGATTTCAAAACATTTCATAGGAATAAAACAAAAAACAATATTCTTAATTTAAGTTTGATAAGGAAATGTTTTAAAAAAAAAAAGCTTTGCCACTTTCCAATTCCTCAAACTTCTTTAAGACGAGTTAATCCAATGATATTAACTACAGAAGAAGTAGTTCTTATATGCGTTTTAGTAACTCTTCAAACAATTAACTCATCCAACTGCTGACTGATTTTCTTTTTTTTTTCGGTGTATTATCTGTGAAATGGACAGTTCACTTCTCATGTAAAATGTAAGTTGAAGACGCTGTAATAAAACAATGGTAACAAATTGCTATTATGACTAAATTGATTCTCAACTTTGTATGGAATTCCAACGTGTAAATTTATGGGATGCTTAAAACTAAGAACAGAGTGTTTGTATAACATGTATAACGGCTGCTGAATATCGTAAATGTATTTCCTCTCTTTGACTATTTCTAAATGGTAATGTTGTTAAACTTCCGTTCAATAAAATTGGTTTTGTAAAATATATAACGAGAATAGGAATGATGAAATGCATGTTTGATGTTAAACTACAGAATGATTTAAAAATCAGGCAAAACAGCAAAAACAATTTGTAAGTCAAATTCTGTAAACCATTTAAAACGAATCAAAATTTGTCGAAATGAAACACTTTCACCTAAAACATTACAATGAAGATTTCTATCTAAGGTTGTACAAGTAATAAAAATAATACTTGTACAATCTTAGAAAAAAAATACTTGTATAAATTTTATTGAAAAATATACACTGTAATTTTCCCTTTCGAAACCAGTCGTTCTTTTAACTTTCCAAACCTCAGACATTATCATTGTTGGTTGTCTATGTTTGATATAACATTCTGATTGTAATTCAAAAATGAAGTTTGCATGGAGTAAGTTTGAATTGCTTCACTTTTTATGATTCTAAATTGTTAAAATTAATCTTTGAAGACTATCTTGTAATTGAATATAGGATACAAAATGTTCAAAGTATTTTTTAGAACCACGATACCTTAATTACTGGTTTTGTGAAACGATGTAACTTTCAAACAAATACACTTTAATCAAATGTTCACTACATTAAATACACATACAAATTTCAAGATATTATTTCATATTATCATCCGTTGAAAAGTATATTATATATGAAAGTAACTTTGTACTGCAGCAATTCACAACCTTTTTTGTCTAGAACAAATGATAAAAGCCGTGCATTGGCTAATGCTTTTTAGCGTTGTTACAATATTGAACAAAACGGTCATTAATTTGAGCATTGCTAAAATACATGACGGAGCTCTTACAAATTCAGTAATACGTGTAGACACACACTGTCTAAGTTACCAACTATTTTAATGCGTGATGTAAAAACATATATCGTGTTTATACTTATTTTTTATCAGCTGGTCTGACAGTTTTAAACAGAAATCTACATACAAAACCTGCTACCATTTGTATCATTTCTTGCCATTCAAACATCTGTATAAGGATGATAAATCATTTCGAGGACGACGCTTTTCTCATTACTTATTAATCACATTACAATAGTCATGCAATTAATCAACTTTTGATATCGCCCACTATTTGTACTGACATCAGCTCACATTTTAAGACGTACATTTCTTTTCAAAGTCTAAGCCAAAAGATTAAAACATGAGACATAATAGGAAGAATATAGGTATTTTTACTTCAATATCATTTTGTTTATGATTTTTTTCAGTATGCTCGTTGTTGAGGGAGACAGTGTACACTATAATTGGGGCAGCAGACGTGACGTCATACGACGTCTTGGAGGCTTATAGTCAAGCTATGCACATACCAATAATTTTATATAATGGCGTTCGAAAGCCTCCAAAAACAAATTATACATACCTTCTTCACATTGTGCCATCTTACATGAATGCAATCGTCGATTATTTGAAGTTTTACAAATGGAAGATTGTATTTTATCTTCACGATAAGAATGACCGTAAGTATTTTTCTTTCTTCACTGTATGGTAAAATGTTAATGTAGAATAAACAAAAATAAACATGGAAGAACTACTTTAAGCAATTTATTTAAGTTTGAACTAAACATCATTACGTGTGTCATATTACAAGATAGAAAAACTAAGTTTTCGATATCTTACAAACTCGTGAATAAGACTATTACCAAATGATCTTATAATTTTATTTTAATCACGGCGTGAATTTATATTTGCATCAGTGCATTTCTTATATATTATATTATACAATGACGTATGATTGCTCTGTTTTTTGTTTTGTGATTGTGTGTGTATGTGTGTGTGTGTGTGTGTGTGTGTGGAAATGATGAATCAATCCTTGGGCAATTTAATAAAAACAAATGTACAAAAACGTTTTTTTTTTTTTCAAATAATATGACCAGCATATAAACACAAACGTAGTAATTTCGTTCTTTTAGCAGTAATTTATTTACTGAAAAGGCATATTTATTTTCCATGTATCTATCTATCTATCTATCTATCTATCTATCTATCTATCTATCTATCTATCTATCTATCTATCTATCTATCTAACACGGATAATTGCTGCATTCACTATTTGTTTGAATGATATGACATCAGTGTTTTGCATCTTAGTTGGTTGAACGTTTTTTTTTATATATATTTGAGCAAATAGTTCATTTTTATTCTAGCTTTGTGGGCTTGGAAAGTGTCGGAGTTTTTTAGTTTAGTGAGTGAAAATGATTTACACATTATACAACGAAGCCTTGATTTTCCCTCGTTATCCTATGAACAGCTACGTTATTTAGACCATATTGACTTATCTAAGGAACAGATGGATAAAGTTTTTGTTGTAGATATTACAGATAAATCTTTACAGTTATTTTTTACTCAGGTTTGTATGATTAAATCTATCTTACATTATGAACAACATAAGTTGAAAAATGGTTCAGTTAGTCGTAAATAAGAATAATGTGGAAGTGAACAGTACCCACAATAAAAGGAAACCAAATACAAATAAAACCAAATAAAACGTTTTGAAATACTACAAATGATGCCCATATTTCTACCTTATGGCCTTTGTCAGTGTAAAAAAGTTCTAAATATGGACAGACAGACCACTGTTGACCCAGAGTCAGAGAAAAGGTAGAATTCATTGTTTGTGATATATTTTGGAAAAGACACGTCAAGTCCAAGATTAGCATAGTGAACTAATGATAAATCAGTGAATATCGTGATTGTGTAATTAAATAATGGGAGTTCTTTTTTACATCAATGTGGGCAATTCTAAGAATACTGAAGTAAAAATTACTGAAATCTCGGACAATGTCATACATAATTATTCAAAGATACTTGCAGTTTCTTTAATGTGACACGCTGTTTGAGACTTGGAAAACGATTTTCAGAATAAAACACGACATCCATTTAGGAGAAGTTTGGAGAAGGTCTAATTATAAAATAGTTAAACGATAACAAAAATTTTAAATGAGACGTTCCACATACACAATGTAGACAACAAAATTAAGTACAATTGCATATGAAATTTAAAGAAGAGAAAAATGTAAGCACAGGTAAATGTAAATGAGCTATTGATGTTAAAACGTTTATTGTAAGGACACAAATCATGCTATTTGCTGTAAAACGTTCTTAATTAGATAACCCAACAAAGCTAATGAAAAACGTTATACACAATAAACTACAAAACGTTAGTCATTGGGATAGCTATTGACCAGTGACCGATTTTCAACTTCTTTTTATCTTTTTGAAAAAAAGATTGCAAACCTCCTTTGCGGTAAACATTGACACCAAAAAACATTTATTCTTCGAATCCATCTATTTAATGCCACAAACAAATTCTATTAGCAAATATAATGGAAACATTTCTTTTTTATACTTTCAGATAATGCAACTGGGAATGAACAGAAAAGGATATCATTATATTATTGGCGGGCTGGTATGAGATCTTAATATTGTTTATGACTTTTTCTGGTCATAGCGTTTTTTGTATTTTTCATGGACAAGAGAGGAAATATTTTCTCCGTGGTTTTTAATTATTTTTTTTTGTATCAGTTGTATAGTTGTATATCATTAAAGTATTATAAATATACTGCAAATATCGAATCTATTTCGATATTAGCATTTTTGCGTAAAATGTAAATAACTTACAGTCGCAATAAATATAAGCTCTCAAGTTTCTTAAAACCGCATTGTCGGCTTAAATTACAAAATCGCAGTATTTCGATAATGGCATTTTTTTTTATGCATATTTTTATTATTACAAAAACTGTATTTGTTTGTGAACTAGTTTAAAAAAAAAACCTTGAACATGTCCAGTTGATAAATGCTGTTGAAAAGCTAAGAAAATACAAACGTTTTCTCAATGTCTTTAACAGTATATGCGTTTACATATGTATATATTTGATACCCGTATTGGCTTTTTCTACATGTTTTGTAAAGCATAATCACAGGAAAAAAAAAAAACTATTCTTAATTTATTCCCTAAAGGAAATAACATCGGTGGAAATGAATAATTTGATACACGGTGGATCTAGAATCACAGGTTTCCAGCTACCTGTAAACAAAGAAGCGCAGTTAAAACTTAGTCTTTCCTGGAACAAGACAAAGTCAAGAAACGACAGAAGCCCTAGACCACTCTCGGTAAGGAAATCAAATTGACTTATATGCAGGTGCCCATGCAGTTGTATTATCATGGGTATGAAAAACAGTTTTGCTACATGCTTGGTGTAGCAGCTGAATCGAGCAACTTGTCTCTAAAATGTGATATAGATCACGATCAAATTTCTGATAAACTTTTGAAAGTGCTAAGTAATACGGTTAAAACTTTTTGCAACGCCTTTTAAAAAAAACATACTGAAAACAATCTATTTCGACTTGTAATCAAATAATGATTATTTTGTAATAAAAATCTCTTCTATTATGGAAGTTATACATTTCCATTTGGTTTGTAGATGAGAGAGCTACTTTTCTTCGACACTGTATGTTTTCTACAGCATTCTCTTGAAGTAATACATAAACAGAGTGACAGCATTTTTCGAACTCGCGGAAAGGGACTGCATTGGAATACTAACCGTACAAAAGAAGTCATTTGCCATAAAAATTGTTATTTGGAAAAAGGAGCAATTATTATAAAATATCTTAAAAGGGTAAGTATTCCCGTGTTTATCTATGACCACATAACTCTTTTAGTATGATTATCTAAACGTAAAATGCAAATACATCAAATATGTCGAATTCAGTTTTGCATCATTTCAATAACTACCCTCGAAAAATTTGAAGTCATGAATTATCATGCATAGTAAAATCAAAATAATTTAGTTCTTAAGGACCTATAATTCTAAATACATTTTAGTTGAATACATATCTTACCGGAATGACAATTCCAACTTGACATTTAACTAATTCAACTCACTTCCAATCTGAAGATTGTCGTTTGAGAACCCATCACATGCTTACCCTTCCAGAGCTTCTGATATTCATACTTTTTTGTGAGAGTTCTTTCAGTTTTTGTGAGCTATTATGTTATTCCAATCTTCAGTTTTAATCATGTTTTCTATCTTGTATATTGTGATAGTCTCTGTTTCCTGTTTTCACGTTTTTATTGTGTACATGGATTTTGATGTAACCGAATGGACCGAATATTATGATGCAACCAAATATTTGCCGATATCTTTTATTAATAAAGAGTCGAGTAGTCAGAATATGGCTTTTAAATATTTTTAAGTGCAATGTTTCTCTAGATGGATTAAAAAAGGAAAGTTATGGTCTTATCAGACTTAATTAACCCCACCGTCGGGAGATGTCGGTCATTAATTTGTCTTTAGAATTGTTATATTACTTTTAAGTCTTTTTTAATATATCATCATTCTGTAACCGCGGGATATTTTTTGTTGTTGTCGGGGCCTTTCAGAGATTCTTTTTCTGAAAGTATTTACTATTTTGTATTTAGGTTTTGCGCTGGTCAATTTGTAAGATTTCACCAAATCCGTTTTTTTTTATTATCGTCTTAATATTGTTGTTAGTAGAGTGAAACATTTCCTAGTGGAACCCTTCTTGAACTTAAAAAATGGTTCGGTTCATACAGAAGTTCAGTTGACCCAGGTTCAAAATACATTTAAATTATATAAAGGACCTTTCATTCTCAGATTCCGCTATATAAATGACGTATTATTTTTAAACAATACTAATTTCGGGGATTTGATACATCGCATCCACCCAAAAGAACTTGAGATAAAGGATACTACAGACACTGTGAAGCCATCCTCTTATCTTGACCTACACTTAGAAATCGATGGTAAAGGCATCGAAAACTATTGACCACACTTTACGACCAACGTGATTACTTTTCATTCAGTCAACTTTCCTTTCATCTGTAGCAACATCCCTTCAGCACATGCGTATGGAGTGTTCATATCACAACTCATACGTTATGCCAGATCTTGCCGAAACTACGCAGACTTTTTGTATCGCGCTAGAACTCTAACAAATAGGCTTCTGGAACAGGGTTATGTTGCTACAAGATTGAAGTCATCACTACAGAAGTTTTATGGTCGTCATCATGAACTCGTGGATCGTTATGGTGTATCCATCTGCATCATGAAAACTGATTTATTCAACGGGTCATAGTTTTCTTTTCTTCGTTTGCCTACCCCGGACTTGACTTTTTATGAGCAACTCGGCGGGTGTTTCTAGAAAAGCAGAGGTCGCTTACCCTACCGGTGCACCTGGTCCATGCTCCAAGGTTTTAGTGGAGTCCGAGTTGCTCATTTGCTTTTGTTTCTTTGTTGTGTATGTTTGTTTTCCATGTCTGGTCTTTGTCCCTGTATTACATTCTTTTGATTACCGCTATCACCTTGGTTCCCTTGATTACTCTTTTAAAGAATGTTTGGATTAGACATGCAGTTTTTGGAAATTTGTGGATAACATTTGAAAGTAATCACTGTATTAGCCTTTAATCTTAAAGGTACACGAAGGTAAACGGCAGCAACGATGCAAAGCCGACAATGCACATTTTAAATGTGTTTTACACAATACGCTATTTTTTGAAAGCGTTGAAAGCGATACTTGATGTTAAAACCAAGTCATAACATAATGCTCTTAAAAATTGCTTACAGACATATTTTCTTCTTTGAAAAATTATGTACACAAATGAAGTAATTATGGTGATTTCTAATGATTACTAGTACGTGTTTGTTTTCAGACACATGCATCTTGTTTAACGGGTACAATTGAATTTGACGAAAGAGGACGTAGAAAAAACTTCGCCCTTGAAGTATATTCGATGAGTAGGAATCCCTTACACAAGGTGAGGTGGGGTTCGATGTCAGGGTTAACAAAATAGAATTTCGATCTCAAAGGATGAAAGGGATGCAGAGATGACAGAAAAAAAAAAGACGAATGAAATAAAACCTTTCGGCACAATGAAAATAAAATTACATATCAAACATTTGTATGCATTATTTGATTGGCACACTTTAATATCCTAAATAGATTCTAAAATGTCAACGTAAGTTAATTTAATTTTTATAACCACACTTTAAAAGTTTTTCGTAAAAGGCATTGTACACTTAAGATGATTAAAAATGAACAAAGGCCACATGTTCTTGCCTTTACTTGTTGAATAGTTCAATCAAAACAAGGGTAGCAGGTGAGGTCAGAGACGATTTTGGATTGTTCAAAGAAGTATTCAAATAACAATTATCAAGTATGATTGGGAAATTATCCCTTACATTTAATTTCAAACTTGGAAAATACAGCGTTCTACAGTAGATATAATAACTTAAATGCGTCACTAATGGATATTTGTCATTGCAGTCGAGTGAAAGACGGAATTTATCAACACTCATGTACGAAATCTCAGATCATCAATACGTACTTATTAAACACCTTTTAATTTTTATATTACATTTGTCAAAGCAAACAAAAAAAAGCTGAACAAAAAAAGCAATAACACAAACAAAACACAAAAGCAAATGCCACATCGATTTTTATATCTATGCTATACCGTTTTACATGTTTTTGTTAAGATAGGAAATTGGTATTCCGAAAGAGGTTATGTAGAGTTAAATCCGATCAAACACCGAGGAGACACACCACAGGATCCTTATATTGTAACTTTAGTTCTAGTACGTATAAAAAAATGTTTTTGTTCAACTATTTTTTTTCACATTTCTTTCAAATAATGGCTTATACTTTCTATTACTTGATATAAGACACCACATTATTGGTATGAAATGCTTTTTGAGTAATCATTTGGTATTATGTGTCTTTTGATAACCCTATTGATGATTAAAAATAACATTTGATAATTTTTGTAAATTTTATTTCTGATAAGAAAAATAATATTAAATGATTTTGTTTAAACAACAGGAACCCCCATTCGTTATTAACGACACGGACAAACAAGGAAGAGAAATATTTGAAGGATACTGCATAGACATGTTTAACAAAATAGCCAATAGCTCCAACCTCAAACTTAACTATGTCATTCGGAAACGGAACGATACGAAATACGGGAACATAGTAAACCAAGAGACCAATGAATGGGATGGGATGATATCAGAACTTATTAAAGGAGTAGGTAAACACATTCTTATCTTATCACATTAAAATCGTTTGGTTAGATCCTTCGATCTCAGTTTCCGCTATGTAAATGACGTATTATCTTTTTTATCTAGGTTTTGCGCTGGTCAATTTGTAAGATTTCATCAAATCCGTTTTGTTTTTATTATCGTCTTAATATTGTTGTTAGTAGAGTGAAACATTCCTAGTGGAACCCTTCTTGAACTTAAAAAATGATTCGGTTCACACAGAAGTTCAGTTGACCCAGGTTCAAAATACATTTAAATTATATAAAGGACCTCTCAATCTCAGATTCCGCTATATAGATGACGTATTATCTTTAAACAATCCTAATTTCGGGGATTTGATACATCGCATCTACCCAAAAGAACTTGAGATAAATGATACTACAGACACTGTGAAGTCAGCCTCATATCTCGACCTACACTTAGAAATCGATGGTAAAGGAAAACTATTGACCAAACTTTACGACAAACGTGATTACTTTTCATTCAGAAATGTCAACTTTCCTTTCATCTGTGGCAACCTCCCTTCAGCACCTGCGTATGGAGTGTTCATATCTCATACCTCATACGTTATGCCAGAGCTTACGCAGACTTTTTGTATCGCGCTAGAACTCTAACAAATAGGCTTCTGGAACAGGGTTATGTTGCTACAAGATTGAAATCATTACTACAGAAGTTATATGACTGTCATCATGAACTCGTGGATCGTTATGGTGTATCCATCAGCACCATGAAAACTGATTTATTCAACGGGTCATAGTTTTCCTTTCCTCGTTTGTCTTCCCCGGACTTGACTTTTTATGAGCAACTCGGTGGGTGTTATTAGAAAAGCAGAGGTCGCTTACCCTACCGGTGCACCTGGTCCTTGCTCACGGTTATTAATGGAGACCGAGTTGCTCATTTGCTTTTGTTACTTTGTATGTATGATTTTGGTTGCTTTATGTTTTTCGTTGTGTGTGTCTGTTTTCAATGTCTGGTCTTTGTCCTTGGGTTACATTCTTTTGATTGCCGCTATAGCCTTGGTTCCTTTGATTACTCTTACTGTTTCTTCTTTTTTTTTGTCTATTTACCGCAATCTTGAATTTGAATTATTCTTTGCCGCAGATAAAACTTTGAAAGAGGAAAGCAAATCGTGAAGCAAGCGGTATACGTTGAAATTTTTAACCTGAAATCGAAGTTCACAATGTAGCATACCTATATATGGGTCTGTAAAATGAACAAGTGGGTGATAAAATTACATGCTTACATATAACAAATAACAGGGAAACGATTAGACAAACGGACAGACGGATGGACAGACATGATGGTTACCAAAAAGACTTACAATGAACGTATTAAGGTTTATCCGTGAACTTTTAATGTTTAGTTTACTAATCGGGATTAACTATTGAATAAAGCTGACAAGTACTTTCTTAAATGCGAATAAACTGCTGTATATGAGATTGTTTTATTGAAGTTGTATGAGAGTTCTGTCTTGCTTTCAGTTGTTTGTTTCTCACGACCGCGAGTTGACTTTAGTTTTAAACCCTTTTTCTCATTTGTTATCCTTCATATGCAATTCACTATAGAACATTTATTTTTGATGTGTAAAGACAAATACAATGTACAGGTACATCATGTATTTTTCTTCTTACTACATAAATATATGTATTATATAGTAGAAGGCATATAGTGAAGCATAAATGTATTTCCGTTATAGGAAGCTGATATAGCATTAGGAAGTATAACAATCACAGAAAAACGACAAGAAGTTGTGGACTTTACAAAACCTTTTATGAATACTGGAATCAGTATTATGATCAAAAGGCCGGACAAGCAGAAACCGAATGTATTTTCATTTAAAGAACCATTTTCAAACAGTATGTGGGCTTGTATTATGTGTGGGTTTGCTGGTGTTAGTTTAGTGCTAGTGCTTATTGGACGATTTAGCCCATACGAGTGGCATAATAATTCTGACGAAGGACCATCTGAAGACTTCAGCGTTTTAAATTCTCTGTGGTCATCATTTGGAGCCCTCTTGCAACAAGGTTCCGATTATCTTCCTAGGTAAATGTTTCTAGTGCACGAAGTAATTTAGTTATAAACACAACGAACGGGAATAAGTGATTATTTTAAATTCTTTGTAAAACAATAGGACCCCCATTGTCATATAAATATTCAAATTAATAAAACAGAATTTTTTTGTTTAATTGTTATATATACAGTAGCTCCATCAGAATTTTAATTTGGCTGATATACCTCAATAAATAAAATCACTGATTGCACTGCTAGTGGGCTCAGCGACTTTTTTTTTAAAAATATGAGTAGAAATGTCATGTAAAAATATACAAATCAAAATCTATTTCATATCCAGTTCACTTTAAAGCCTTTACGAATAAATCAAAAAGAAAGCATGAAAATTCCTAGACAATTTAAAACTTGTGTACATCGTTTATATATAAGACCAATATGACTGTCGGTTGAATCGGTTTTGAAGTTTTCTCTAACAGAGATGTATACAATTTGGCATGTACATTCAGTTTGCAACTAATGTGTACAAGGCGGCTGCAATAAGACAAATATATAACTAACATGGAAGATCTTACAAGAGAAAAAAATGAATTTCTTACCATCAATTATGAAAAAACGTATCAAATCAAACGTATCTCTCCTATCATATACCTATATACAGAGCCTCATCTAGACATTGATGATTACTTTCGTTTTATTAAATTCTGTTTGAAAAATTATCATATTGACATTTTTGTCTAGGTAACTTGTTACAAAAAAATTTCTACCTGTCAAGTACAAATGGAAAAATTAAGCACAAACAAGGGTAAGCTTTTGCTCATTTATCTCTCCAAAAGAGAAGGCCCTGTATATATATTTCAATATTTTATGATAATGCTTTCCGTTGACTGTTTGATTTTTATTTTGCAGTTCAGTATCCGGACGGATAGCAGAATGTGCCTGGTGGTTCTTTACACTAATAATAGTATCATCTTATACAGCCAATTTGGCAGCTTTTCTTACTGTTGAAAAACTAAATATTCCTATAGATTCAGCTGATGCCCTCTCAAGGCAAACAAAAATCAAATATGGTTTTAAAGAAGGAGGAGCAACAAATGAATTTTTCAAAGTAAGATTGTGTTCGTGTTTCTACAAATTATAGGTTGCAAAGTTATAAATAAAAATTGAATCTTTAAACTCATTTTGCGAAATATCAGGTAGAACATTTAATGTATTCGATAACTTTTATTTCAAATGATTTATTAGGAAAGCCATCATTTACCTGGAAACTGTATAAATATACAAATCTTTGGCTGGTTACTTAAAAAAAATATTAAGTAGATTGTGCCTTTTATGTTGAGCATTCTCTTCTGGCACCTTGCAAAATCATACAGTAGAATGTGTTTTCAATAAGTAAAGATGTTTGAAATGATTAAAAAAAGTTGTCTTTAAATAATTTTTTGGCATAAACTTATATATAGTAAAATAACACTTATGTAAAAAAAAATATTTTTAGGGGGAGATAATTGGTGGGAAAATGTCCTATAGAAACGTAACTGGAATTACAGTTGTTCTATATTATACTAAACAAAGTTAAGTGGCCCCCAATTTTCGTTTGGAATGTGAAATAATATCAGATAAATGTTCTTTACACATATTCCCGACATTTTCTCTTCCAGATTTTTTATAGTTAGCGAAACAGTGAAAATTTCTTATAGAATCTACTTAAAAAATGTTGTAAAAAGTCCCCTATATTTAGGCTAAATTTTCTCGATTAAATTTGGTGACCTGTGTTTTTTTTATTGTTTAAAGTTGTGTAGTATGTTCGTTCAATGTGGTCTATGGGGAAAATAGGAAAATCTATCTATTAAAAAAAATAAAGTATGATCTACCTTAAATTATACCGTGTTCCACCAAAAAAAAAAAAAAAAAATCAACGTCACTTGTCACTACATTTTTCAAATTAATTTCAAAATGTTGTTGTATAAATGTATGTTGCGTTTAAGATAAGTACTTACAACAATCACAATCAGTAACAATTTGGTAGGATACTATCAAACATGCGATACGTGAATATATACATATATATTTGTGTGTGTGGTAACTTTATTTTAGAACACTATTGTTCCTACATATAAAAAGATGTATCAATTTGTGGAACGTACTGTCCCTTCACCCAATGTGCCAGGCAACAGAGAAGGTTGGGAAAAAGTCAAGGACGGCAAAGGAGAATATGCCTTTCTTTTAGAATCAACCAGTAACGAATACTATAACCAACAAAAACCATGTAAAACAATGAAAGTAGGCGATGATTTAAATCAGAACGGATATGGTATAGCGACTCGTAAAGGCAGTTCTTTAAGGTAAAGTTTGTTTGTTCAATACCGATACTTAACATGCATGTTCAGAAATGGAACTTATTGTTTGATGTTCCGATTTATTTAACGAAACATATGCATTTTACTTCACTGTTCGTACGACAAAAATCGTTGTTTGACTTACTGAGAGAACAGTAAGTATTCGGGTATTTGCATATATTTTTTGCTAGGTTAGGACGATCACCAGTCCTTCAGTAACATGTTGTTAAATCAGTCACGGACGGACAGGGAGCATTGGCAATTTCTTTTTTTGCCGTTAATATTAAACCAGATACATTTTATTTGTTTACTACGTTGTGATTCATAGAAAGCAATTTTTATTTGAGGGGTCGATTTAAAAAATGATACTGGTGGTGGTGGTGGTGGGGGGGATGGGTTCCAATCAGAAAAAAAAAAGATGGACGCGATTCTGAGCCACAATTTGCTAATCCTTGTCGAAATTTTGCACAACATTTACATGATTTTTTGCATCGGAGGCGGGATTCATACCCTTGAACCCAGCCAAAGGATCAGCATCTTTCTATCCATATGTTTGTTTTCAGTCGACAGCTGAATTTAGCTTTGCTTCGATTAATAGAAAAGGGTGAATTGATCAACCTTAAACAGAGGTGGTGGTATGATAAAGGGCAATGCGGTCAGTCAGTGGAGGTAGGTTATTTGGCTAAAGAGTAATCAAGGGAACCAATGTTCTAGCGGAAATCAAAATAATGTTATCTTAGAACAAAGACCAGACCTGGAAGAGTAATCAAGGGAACCAAGGTTATAACGGTAATCAAAAGAATGTAATCCAGAGACAAAGACCGGACACAGAAAACAGAAACACACAACAAAGATCATAAAGTAACTAAAATCATACATACAAAGCAACAACAGCAAATGAGCAACTCGGACTCCACTAAAAACTGGGCGCATGGACCAGGTGGAAAGCAGACAAACATAACAACGAATATAAAATAACCAAAATAATACATACAAAGTAACGAAAGTAAATGAGCAACTCAGACTCTACTTAAATTAACAAATATATATGATATAAGCCTTTGTTCAATGTGTTTCGATATCTTCACCGATATTTGATTGATGATTAATACAACTCTTGTATCAAAGTAAACGGAGAATCAACGAAAGCCACGATTAATTCTTAAAAATAGCAGGGAATATGACAATGAAACAAAAACGGAAAAGGTCATTTACTTTACTTCTTAGTCTTATATCTGTAAATGCAAAGTTTACACCTTTCTACATGATCGCCTACATGTTTATTTTAATTCTTTTTTTTTCATAAAATGCTTGTTTAGTAGTTTGGCCCAAAATTTTAAGCATTTTATTTGTCTTGATTACAGTCAAAAGGGAAGCAATCACTATCATTGAGCAACGTAGCTGGAACATTTCATATTGTCATTTTGGGACTAGTCATTGCTATGATATTTTCGGCTTTGGAGTTTCTTTACCATTACAGAAAGCGAAATAAGTCTAAGAAGAAGGTATTTCATAAGTAATATGTATTTTGTGAAAAGAAGGACTTGTTATTGCAATAGAAAATATGTGTACCTGTTAAATTAATTGTTATAGTAATATATACAAAGTAATATTGATATATTGCAACAACATGTTTCAATATATAAATTAAAGGTGCAAAACTAACATCAATTTAACAAAAACACAAATACTTGATTATTCAGGATAAGAAATTTATTGAGCTTTTGTGCTAAAAACTTTCCAGCAATCATAATAAATGTTTTACTGTTAACCAAATATTTATTCTTAATTTGTGCAATTAAAGTATATTATCATGAATACCGTGCGAGATTTAGTCCATTATCGATACTTAATTTTTCTAGGTTATTCAAACTGTGTTAATAACAGATATTGACAAAGATATTGAAGAATCCCAGCCCTTAAAGGCGACTGTGAATGGTGCTCAAGATAATCAAGGAGTAAGTAATACTTATCTAATACCAATAAATCATCTGTGGCCCTTTTCACAAAAAATCGTAAGAGTAAAATTAGACGTAAGTTATGACATCACAATACTTTTATTTACTAAGACGTCATAACTTACGACTAATTTTACACTTAGGATTTTTTTTTGTGAAAAGGACCACTGGTCTTTCCTTTGTATAGAAAAGTAACATTTTCGTCACTTCCCTCTTTTAACTCAATTAACAGGATAAATTATTTAATGTAAAATGTTGTGTCAAGTATATGAATATTAACTGTATTGTACATAGCGAACGCTTAGTTACTCCATATTAGAACAGTAGTTCGTCATAAATTTTTGAAATTCTTTATTAGCCATGAAATGAAACAAAATGAATATGTATTTGCAAACAATGCACATGCAGAAAAAGCGCCATGTCATACTGTCAGCATTCTTTACTCTCATAACAGCATTGTACAACACGCATAATATTTTCTACTACAGTTTAATCATAAATATAGTACCATTACCGTCAAAGACATTTTATATGTATATATTATTATTTTTGAATATCTGAAAGAAAACAAAACAAAACAATTACTTCATGATTTTTGTGACTTTAAAAGCATCCATGTTTGTTCAAAGTGAGTATTAATTGCTTCTGTAGACAGTAGATAGCAATTAGACATATACGTATGGTAATAAAAAAAGGTTGATATAAAATAGGGTTTGATTTATACATCCACACTATATTAATACATTTTTATGTCGCAATTGATGCTGATATTCCCCTTAATATTTTGAATATAAACTTAGGTTGTAAAGATTTGTATCCTGAGCTCATTTTTCTCTTCTCTTAAGGAGGTAGACTTAGAGAATAACACAGAACTCTTGAAATCAGGGATGTATTTGTATTATATTTAATTTCAACAAAGCCTATCAAGCTTTCATTTGAATCAGAAAGAAATCAGTCCAAGTTATTTTCATGCTTACATGATATTGAGGTAAAATGCTGAATACAAACGTTCCAATCATTTTTAAGGTTTGTGTCCCTTACATTAGGTCTACCTCTTTAATATAAGATTTGAATGTCAAGTGTGCTTAAATAAAAGACATATACATTGTACTTCAACTATGCAGTCGTTTGTAAATTGAGGTTATATTGCAGTTTAACAGTAGTTTTGGTTATTTTAGGGAAAGCATACAATTTTTACTGAACAAAGAGATATGGTTTGTTTTTTGTTGACTATTGCATGCCGTTCATAAATGGATTACAGAGCTAAATTCATATTCAAATTTTACACATGTTGTGCTATTGAATTTTGGTTGATAAAATCGTAAACGTCTATGCAGACCTTATTTTACAATTTTTAATCGTAATATTCTAAGCTATATTCGGCATATGAGCACTTAAATAGGGCCTCTACTAGCTCTACTGACACATTGCAAGACAGGACAATTTACTTCCTTAATATCCAGAATTGATTAATTCTTCTGAACGTTATTATTATAATGCAGTTATTTGGTCCTTGTTATTGATGAGTCAACTGTACCTAAAATCAGTTGCCTTCTAATATAGTGAATTACTGGCTTTTGCCGGTGTACAATTTTGATGGTGTTAATAGGACGTAATCGTTTGCCTCAAGTCAGTACAAGTTTAGTAATCCTGCATATTGTAACACTATTGTATACTTGTTGTGCTAGAAGTGGTTGTTTTAGTACCTTATATTTATTAGAATAAAGAATAGAATAAAATAGTCCTGCTTTATTTTCATACTTTTATCGGAAAAGTATAGAGGCATCAATAATTGGACAATTCAAATACATTAAAGTTCAAGTACATGACCAGGATGTGGAAACAAGAACAAATGACATATTAAAACAAATTTTCCCAAAAAAAAATTTGTCCGATATTTCCAAATATTTTTTCAGTCTATTTGTAAAGGCAAGGTACCAATTTTTAAAGAGAAAAAGAAACATATATACATTTTATCATAAGTAACTTTCTTGCATCTTGTTTATTTGTGTATGATTATGATATTTTTTTTTAATTTTGTAAATAAAAGCAATAATGACAATTATTTTGTAAAAAAAACCGTAAATATCGATGTTTTGTCGCATTTTGGCTTAACCATGCTCATACGTTTAATTCTATCTTCAAATTATTATTTGTTTGCAGTACCAGACAACCATGAACTCTCCAGCAAACTTGATTATGTTTGAGTCCATGACAGAAAACGGCTCGACGATGTTATGATATGTCATTTCTAACCATGCAATGAGAACTGAGTTATGATGTGTATTCTAATGATAATTGGTTTTAGAACGAAAACAGACAATGGACGTTACTGTCTGAAGCTACAAGAAGACGTCACTAACGGGACTTGTAAATTTGAGATACACGTATACAAGATTGTTATCGATTGAAGTAAAATAAAATACATACTACTAAGGGGTAATCAATTTATCAGCTGTCCTGATTTACCTCGTTCTTAAAGCTCTTCTATCAAATTTTGCAAGGCACATGAGCATAGTTGTTTCCCTTGATCTCTACACATTTACATACATGTAAGGAGCGAGGTTAAGAAGTGTGTGTCGTTGATGTTTTAAAGTATTAAAATAGCGAATTTACCCTCTGCACAGAAAATGAGTGTTTATTATATACACCCGTCTATAAAAGTGTACTCTTTTCGACATTAAAATTGTTCGACATTCCAGACCTTAAAAAGTTATCTGATTTATACTCGACGTCACATACAGCACATTTTCGAATTGAAGCCCTACTTTTTAAACCGTCGGACTTACCGCTAGAGTTGTCTCTCTTTTATTTAATCTGAAGATAGTTCGCATATATGCATGACGTGTTAGTACCAACGAGTCGCTTATTGGCTTAAATCGCGCGAATCCGCCATGTTGGTTTCTACGGGACGATTTGTTTACAAACGAAGTTCGTAAGTTCCCGTCGAACTCCGGTGACAATCGTCTGCTTGATCAACTTCTCGGTATTGTACGCGTAAAATAAGTCCGAGATATTCGAACTTACACCGAAATGCATTCTGGGTTCTTTGGTTTTTGGACAAACCATTTAAACGTAAACAACATCTCCTAGCAACCCGATCATTGTAAACATGGCCGACTTTTGACAATATAAATATTGGGACCGAGAATTAAAATCTCACCGGAATTTAACGATGCAATGTTTAGGGAGAAGCCGTTTGGCTAAGCGAATGAACAAGTCATTTAAGACAATTTAAACGACGGTAGGTGTCAATGAAGTCGTAGAAAATATTTTTATTCAATTTTAACAGTATCTTATTTATGTGACGCCGAGTATAGACAGAATAGAATTTCAGCTTTCTCTATTTACATATGTGTGTGTTACAGACCATAATATTATTAGAACCGTTAGTGTAATATCAGGAATATATATTTGTCAAGTGTACATGTGTGTGAATGAATTTGGAAATTGACCAATTTTGAAAATCACTTTCAGATCATAATGTTTAATTAATTAATGCATTTGTTGTTAAGAGGTTACTTGTAGAAAGCACGTATCAAAATGTTTGAATGAAATATAAATTATAAATAATGTAGCCATGTGTAATTAATCCTTGAAAATCGATTCAATTGATTTTTAATATGATGGGGACATAACAGTTGGAACGTTTAAAATGGTCTGGAGTTGGCATGTCAGTTAGCTGGTACTAGTCCTTAGTGTGCATATTTGTGTAGTTTACATTCAGTTTCTTTATTTCCGGTGTAACAAAGAACTCAGACCTTTTTTGAACTGATTTTTAGGTGTGTTTAATTGTGTAATTTTTTCCACAGTGCCAAGATTTCAAAGAGGGAGGGTTGTGATCAAACCAATATACTTCAACCCCACTGCATATTTTTGCGAATGTCCCGAGTCAGGAATTTCTGGCCTCTGCATGTCTTGATTCATTTTCATCTTTTGTTTATTGTTATGGTACTTGTGTATATAGGGACAACTCTTTCGCTGTATCTGTGTAAGATAATTATGTTTTGGGGCTAGCTGCATCCTGTCCAATGGTATGAGTGTTTTCCCGTTGTTCATTGAACACCAATGGGCGGCCTTCGGTTGACATTTTTATCCCGGTGGGGTTATTGTCTCTGACATATACACCATACCTGTTCTCGTTAAAATAAAGGGAATGAGTTGCGTAAATGTACACTGTCTTTATACGGAAATCGGTATGACAATTTGCATATGGTCTGGGGATATACTTTTGATAAATTGTTTGTTATTATAAAAAAATAATTTATACTCACAGTATTTTCAATATGCGTAACTTGAATCAAATGAGATGAGACGCCCTACTTGTCTTGCCAGTTATGTTTTTGCAAAAATACAAAAATAAATGTAGAGCTGCTTATTTTAGTAATTTGGTTTAAAACTGTTTATGTATCATCTCATTGCTATTTGTTATAAACATTACATGTGTCTATGTACATTTATATCAGTCATTACTTTTTGAAGAAAATCAAATTTAAATAAAATAACAGACTTGTCCGTCTTTTGGATATTTAATAATTCATACACAGTTTCATTCCAACTACCTCGCTCTAAGTACTTATCTTATGTATTTGTCAAAACTATTGACATGACAAAATATACCAGAAATCAAGTAATTCGTGTGAATTTATTATACCCTCACATTGCAAGTTATATAGTGATGGGATGTCCGTCCTCCCGCTCGTACTTCCTTCCGTTAAGGAAGGGGCTCATTTTTTTTTCGTTACTCCTCCTATACCACGAAATGAAATTGAAAGAAACTTTCACAGAATCCTTATTAATTACATGTTCCCATTGTGCACCTTCTATTTTAGAAGTTGATCCGAATCAATTTTAGTTTTTACATAGCAAAATATGGGCGTAGTCATTTGTGTATTCGGGGACAAACAGATTTATTAAAATATAAATTTAGGGCGATTAGATTTTGTCGTCTAGTTTCAGTCCTACCCCTGCTTAACACTAGACAGTTTCATTTTTATACTTAATGCTTCATTGACATTGTGTGTACTTTATTTCACTATTAAAACGACAGGTATTAACAGAAAAAAACGAGGGATAATCCGTAGGTCAACTAATGTCAGACAAAGAGTAACTGATAAGTTCACACAGTCAGACGAACCCTAATCAATCTGGAGTGAAACAAATTTATCCATTAGCATAAAAGTTACGCTTCATGCAATCTAGCATTCTATTTGATTAAGGATGTGAAAGAGAAACATATTTAGCGTGTATATTGAAATGGGAGCTGTATTTCGTTCAATGGGGTAGCTATGATGACCGTTAAAACTAGTTAACACAATTTGAACTTACATCCTAATATATTGAAATGACTTATATATTCCACGGGACCACTTCAACTGATTAAAGAAAAACTCAACTGTTCAGATTTTAAAAAGAATACATTTATTCGATTTCAGGACACATTTAAAAACGCTACAAACTAGCAAACAGACGAACAAACACAAATAAACAAAAAAAAAAACAATAAAATAATTGAAAAGCATAAACAAAAACACGAAAAATTATAAAAAAATATAGTAATAAAAAGAGAAATCCGAACGAAATATTGCAAATCAAAATATCTGAGATCTTGATTGAAAATTGAAGGCAGGGATTTTTATAAGGAATCGAATATATATTATTTTTTTAAGTGCAACTATATCAAAATAAAACAAATATTTTTTAAATGAATTACTTGCACGTCTTGGAATATAGTTTTAAATTTATACCAATCAGTAACCTCAACAAGTATATACCAATCAGTAACCTCAACAAGTATATACCAAGTATATACCAATCAAGTAACCTCAACAAGTATATACCAATCAGTAACCTCAACAAGTATATACCAATCAGGAACCTCAATAGTTTTCCTTTCCTCGTGTGTCTACCACACACTTGACTTATATGAGCAACTCGACGGGTGTTTCTAGAAAAACAGAGGTCGCTTCCCCGACCGGTGCACCTGGTCCATGCTCCCAGTTTTTAGTGGAGTCCGAGTTGCTCATTTGCTTTTGTTACTTTGTACATATGACTTTAGTTACTTTATGTTCTTTGTTGTGTATGTCCGTTTTCCATGTCTGGCTTTTGTTCATGGATTACATTCTTTTGATTACCGATATTAACTTGGATCCCTTGATTACTGAACGAAATGGATGAACAAGACTATAATTGAACATTCAATAAGATGGAATTTCTTTGAATCAGCTAGAATGTAATTTTTATAGGTTTAAAAAATCAATATAAGAACGAAATTTTCTACACAAAATCTCAAAGAAAGCTAATGCATTTGTGAATTGTAGCAATATCATGTTTCTATATCAGAGCTACTTTAAGATATTAACTATGAAGCATGGAGAAACATGTATTGCAACCTTTGTCACAAGCAGTTACCTTTATTCTATACAAACATACACTGTAATACGCATATATGATACGAGTAAGAAATTTTACGATAAAAAGACTAAACCAAGATGATCTCTTACTTCTCTTTCTCTTATACATAATACATGGAAGTATCAAATATATCAAGATACACAGGAAGACAAGACACATTTGCCGTTAATTGTGGTGAAACCTGGCTTCTTGCGTTTTTTTTTTTTCATCAAACCATATTCAAGGCTATACCATAACTTACTGCATGTACAACATTTTTCAGTTTCAGATTTTCTCCATATGTAGTAAAGTATTGGATAAAGCTTTCTCTAATTTTGCTTCAATTTTCATACCGCTTGACCGGTTTGGAAAAAATGTTCTCATTACTAGTGTCTTTTTTGTTCTCAGAGTTCTATTGGCTTAGAATCGGTTGTCTTGCATTCTATCATGATTCGCCTAGATTGCCATTGTAGTTATATTTCAGTTAAACGAGATAATTTTGATGTTATATTACCTTAAATAAGAATTATGAAGTGACTCAGGACGATTTCTTTTGCTTTGATATGTTTGCGTTTGTGTGACGTCAACATGTTTCCTACGAATCGGAATCATAACGTTTCGCGCGCTTTTTTTGGTATTTTTGACGTTTTAAGGGCATTAAAGAAACAAAATCTACACTCAAAGCCTATTGATTATAAATTTCGCACATCTCATTAAATAAATTTTATAGTTTGAATAGCTTGGCAAGTCTCGCAATCAATACTATGAAAATTATTTCACTCGGTGTGAGAAATTCCATAATCAACTCGTTATCGTAGATTCTATATACTTTATCATTCACTTTCTTAATAATAGTTCTAATATAGTTACATTGTTTATCTTATGTTTACTACATGACTTGATCGGGCAGTGTTGTTATGTTTAAATGTATAGAGTTTAAAAATATATATGTTTTAGCTTTCAGCAATCGAATTATTCGATCATGTATACAGAACTTGACACAGATATTTTTTTTTGATGCCTAGACAATAATAGTGCACCGACTTGACATAATACTGAAAAACATATGAGGCTTAGAACTACGGGAAAATGTGCGATTGTGCCGAGAATTCTCATCGGTTTGAGCCAAATTCATATATCAAAGTTTTTGTCAAGTCAATGCACTGTTACTATCTTTATACTGCATCAAAATTCTAAAAGAAAATGCTGTTTTATCAAGAAGAAAAGTTTTTTTTATTTTAAGTGAACAACATCTTTTCAACTTCAAAACAATGGAACGCTCATGGAGTCACAAAACAAAAGATATATTCAGTCAGTGACCATATATCATTTGCAGTAAATATACAGTCAATGCATTTTGACTACTCAAATAGAACGGATGTAGTATACTTTCGCATATGAAATTATCTGTACTAAATAATGAATAATACATGCATTTAAGAACACAAGATGATTAATGTTCCACTAACAAAATTGTAAAATTCAGTCTTAAAAGATAAAGCCTTTGTTTTTTCCAAACAAAAATTTGAAAGAGTAATCAAGGGAATCAAGATTCTAGCAGTAATCACAAAATGTAATCAAAAGACAAGGCATCGAAAACAGACAAGCACAACAAAGAACATAGAATAACGAAAATAGTACAAAAGTAACAAAAGTAAATGAGTTACTCGGACTCTACTAAAAACTTGGAGCATGGACTAAATGCACCGGTAGGGTAAGTGTTTTTTGCTTTTCTAGAACCACTCACCAAGTTGCTCATTAAAATTCAAGTCCAGGTTAGACGAAAGATGTACGGAAAACTGACACGTTGAATTAATCAGTAACGTAACGATGCAAGAGTTCATGATGACGAACATAAAACATCTGTAGTGATTACTTCAATTTTGTAGCAACAACATAACCCTGTCAAAAAGTCTAATTGTAAGAAGTCTATCGCGCAACTTCTGGCATAACGTATGAGTTGTGATATGAACACTCCATACGCAGGTGCTGAAGGGATGTTGCCACAGATGAAAAACAAGTTGATGACAATTCTGAATGAAAAATCATCAAGTTTGTCGTAAAGTTTGGTCAATAGTTTTCCTTTACCATCGATTTCTTAGTGTAGGTCAAGATACCAGACTGACTTCACACTGTCTGTAGTATCCTTTATCTATTTAGTTCTTTGTGGTAGATGCGATGCATCAAATCACCGAAACAAGGATTGTTGAACGATAATACTTTATCTATATTGCGGAAACTGAGATTAAAGGATCTACCTAAACGATGTTCCTTCTTTTGGATCTTTTGGATCAGATCAACTAATAAGAGTGAATGAATAGGCCAGAAGGAGCACAATTTGTTCGATATTTGTTCCCATTGGTATATCGACCGTTTGTTGAAAAACAGGAAAATGATGTTTTTTTTTCTTTTTTTCTTTTTCTTTTTTTTTTTTTTTTTTTTTTTTTGGGGGGGGGGGGCGGGAATTACAATGATTACAAATTTACTAAAGACAAAACCTTTCATATATAATTTCCACCAAAACATCTATTGTCAACCAAAACGATAACCTTATGTCATACAGCAAAAGAAAAAAATATGAGAAAGTAGAACAAGCAACGTAATCTTACTCATTTCTGATTTTTTTCTGCTACCATAAAAGTTGACCTGAAGTAGTTACTTATTTCTATATTTCACTTAAAGTTATCCTTATGTCATCAATTTCTTCTTTGCATCTGTTATGTTCGGCAAATACAAAAATAAAAATGTCTAATGCAATATTGAAATTAATTTTTGCATCATCCAAACAATTCATTTTCATTAGGCAATTAGCGAGGCCCTTATAGGCATACCCAATCTCTCTGTGTTTTGGATGACTCATAACACCTTTATATGTCATTACTTTCAAACATTTTTCAAAATAAGGCAGTGCTGTTTGATATTTTCCAAGTTTGTAATTTACCTCAGCAATGGACATCAAGGTCTCGGCTATATCTCTATCACGTGGAGCAACTCTTTCTTGAATTTTAAACGCATCTACAAAATAGGGCAATGACTCTTCTAATTGCCCATACATGTTTAAGCATTCCCCAGCATGAAACATAGCACTCGCTGTGCGCTTATGGTCGCCTAATGTTTTCTCATATACATCGAAAGATTTCAGGAATTCCTTAGTACCATCAAGAAAGTTTTCTCTTCCAAGTTTGTAATGCATGTACCCAATGTTGAAATGCATGGCCCCAATTAATGCATGGTTCTTGTACAAGGTTGTTAATATATCTAAAGCTTTCTTGTACGATTTAATTGCATCGTTATAAAGCCTTTTATTCTTTAGAATTAGACCAAGCAGTGATAAAACTATAGCTTTGTCATGCTGAAGCCCAAGATCATCAAGCAGACCAATCGCCGACTCTACGAGAGATTTACCTTTCTCAAAGTTGTCAACTTTTTCAGCATCTTTTGTCCATCCAGCTCTTGATGGATACAAGGCAAGAACACGACCCTGTATGCAGAGTGCGTAAGCAGTTTCTCTTGTAGATTGTTTATTTAAAGTCAAAGTTGTATTTACAATCATGTCAACTTCGGCATCAACTAATTTCTGGATCTTATTGTATTTGTCTTTATGATGATAAAAGAAAACATCACCTCTGTCACCTTGGAGAAAAAGCAGTGCCAAATATCTAGGAACATCTTTACGTTGTTTGGCATCCTCAGCAGCATAGTCAAAAAACGACGAGACAAGTTTATCATCGAATCCAAACATAAATAAATCAGCTGCAGATAAAAGCATATCATAAAAACTTTCGAACAGAGACGATATTGTTAGGGCATTCAAAAGGGTTTTCCTAAAATTACTATCGTCTTCAGAAAATGCAACAAGGGCAGTTCCGGGAGTTGTAGAAAAAAATCGATCTGTTATTAACTTAATTTCATGAATGAAGAAGCTATAAAAACGTTCTTCGGTGTTCTTTACCATTGTAAGTACTTCATCATTACTTCCCAATTTGGATAAAGCATATTCTTGAAGTAGAGGATGCATTGAATACCTTTCTTTTTCTGCATCTACACTCATGTAAATGTCATTGAGAATATTAAAATCTAAAAGACAAGGAATTTTTGCCACAGATCCAGGAATTACAATGCCGGCAGCCTTATCTGAGAAGGAAACTTGAAATACTGACAATGCAATAAATGTTTTTTGTAAATCTATGTCAATTCTGGAGAAAAGTATGTCCAGACAATGCATCATACTTCTTTCGTCAATTTCGTTGTCGTCATTTAGAGTCACCAAGACACTGTCCTTTCGTAGTTCCTCTAAAAAATCATCAATAATTTCCCTTTGTCTGATACTGCTTTTTGCATGTCTGATATCATGTTTCAATTGTTTACCAGCAATACTCAACAATAAAGGAACACCACAACATCTTCTTGCAATTTCATATGCAGAGTCCATGAATGATTCTTCCGATAAAATAGGGCACATGTACGGGGACGATAATACCTTATAAGAAGTGTCCTGGTCAAGGACGTCAAGTCGTTTTACAGTGACGTCATAATCTCCCAAGCTATCAATTTGTTTTCTTGATGTCAAAAGGATATGAACGTTTGTGTTATACGCGACGATACGTAATAAGAGTTTTTTTGTTTCCCTTATCAAATCTTTAGTAAGAATGTCCTCAGCATTATCTATAATAAGCAATGTTTTTTCTTGGAGTCGATGTCGAAAGAGATCATCAAAGGCATCGTCGTTGAAATCACGGTATTCCCCACAGAAAGCCTTGAAAATTTTCTCTGTTACCCTGGAAATATCTATCATACCTCGAACCTCAACAAGACTTACCGTAAAGTTATAATTATCACGGAGATCTTTTGCGACAACTACTGATGTAGCAGTTTTTCCAATACCTGGTTGACCAGTAAACATAGTTATAACTGCACCATTCCAAATACTGTTAACGGTCTCTCTGATAACAGAAGACCTTCCCTGAAAAAAGGCTGGTTCAAGACGATTACCAAAGTCCGGGACAATGTTCCAGGGTAAAAGATTTTTTTCCATCACGTGCAGTCGAAGCCATAGATAAGCTATACACAGACCTAGAATGAATAACCCGGACACCTGTAGAATGAAGTAATTGTTTTGTGAATGAGCAAAGTCAAGAAACTGCTTCATGAGATTCAAATCGTGTTTTGATGGTGGTTGGAGGGTTTCGCGGAGAGACGAAACATCTTCTTGGATATCATAAAGCTTTATAAGACCCGTAAAAACACAGATACAACTGACAATTACTACTGTCACAAACATTATGTTTTGCCAAAGTTGCTTTCGTTTTTCGTTTTTTAAAGCTTGCCTTACAATATTGAATTCATCAACTGTAGGTTGGGTGGTTTGGTTTTTAATTGCGATCATTTGATTTAAGTAAGTCTGATATATTCCATTTTGTGCAACAAGATTTCGCATCATATTTTCTATGCCCGTGTACACGTTGTTAAATTCTGTGGTATTCATTGCCCATCGTTCAGAATGCATTACTTTATTTCGAATTGTTTTTAGTTGAAATATGTACGCTCCAAGGGTTGGCTTCGTGTTTTGGAGGTCTAGAGGTTTGGATTCAAGTAAAGCATAGGTCAATACGGATATATCCCAAGTCTCCCTTTTCCCACCAGACCTTTTCATATTTTTAGTCTTAAAGTTCGATGACGACTTTCCTTCCTTTGCTATGAAAATGTTTTGGCTTGCTACATCATCTAACCAGGGAGTTGCAGGGTATTTGCTGTCCCATTCAGTTTTAAAGACAGTACGTAGTGCATCAGTGACGATGTTTACAACGATATAAGCAAGTTTGAAAAAATTCTGCTCCTCTTCTTTTGACATTTCTACAAAAATATATAAACCATTAGGTTCATATAGAGAGTCAAGCTCCGTTAGCAGCGGGATACAGACTTGTTATCAAAGACAGTTTTTAAATAAAACATCGTTTGACGATCGGATGAAGTCGCGTAAAACCATTCATTTTTTCTATAAGGACTAATTGCAGCATCTAAATCATCCGAATATATGACCACTTCTGGGCATGGCCAATGGTAATATAAATTAAGCTACGGAATACTACAAAATAATAAAAAAAATGTACAAAAATGCCTCAGAAGGTATGGATCTCTCTTGCAATGTTTAGTTACGGTTTTAGAGCCACATGCATATTAACCTTGGAGATAACAACCTTAACAACATTTATAATGACAAAAAAATGTAAGGTTGTTTTATCTTTTTCTGTTTTTAATTGTGCCTCAGCAAAGCTGCCTTTATTTGATATAAGCCTAGAAAAAACATAGACAAGATGAACTTGATTATTTTCCATCAAGTCATTTTTATTATGTAAAACATTATTATCTCTGAAAACTGCATTACTTCCTTTTGTGAAAGACTAATCAAGAACAAAGATTCTAGCGGAAATCAAAATACAATGCAATGTAATTCAGAAACAAAGACTAGATATGGAAGACACACACAACAAAGTAAATAAAAAAACTAAAATGACACATAGAAAGTAAAGTAAATGAGCAATATGGAGTCCACTAAACACGTGGAACATAAACTACGTTTTTTTTACACAACGCAAAATAGGGCATGGGGCAATGGGCTATAGGAGATAGGCCATGATTATTTGACAATATGGCATTGGTAGAAAGAGTAGCCATTGGCAGCTGGAACTTCTTTTTGTACATGTTAATGTTTATAAAAAAGTTTTACATTTAAAGGTGTCATAGTGTATGTT
Source organism: Perna viridis (assembly GCA_037379345.1). Taxonomy (NCBI): domain Eukaryota; kingdom Metazoa; phylum Mollusca; class Bivalvia; order Mytilida; family Mytilidae; genus Perna; species Perna viridis. The sequence continues at coordinate 18,956,871 of CM074520.1, forward strand.
TCATTGGCACGTAAAAAAGCATTAACTGGTGTATGTTATGTTTCTGACATGTGCTTCGGTCAACGCTTTTCACGCTGATGAATCATAAATGAAACATTCAATTCAATACAAAAGTTTTCATTTCATTTGGATGCGTTGTTTACTTTTTTAACAACGTATATAACGTCATTTCATGTTTTGAAATTCATTACAAGCCTGTTCAACATTTTAAAATAAATACAAGTTAAAAAAAGAACACTTACTACAAACCAACTGAAGAAGTTACCAACACACAAATATTGTTCAACACAAGAAATCTTTAAAAGTTATTGAAATTTAAACGTGTACACACGTTTATGCTAGGAGTCAGTGACCACACCGAACAGAAAGAAATTTAAATCCACACATTCAAGAGATATTTGATATTTATATGAAAATTTACCTTAAGCTTGCATTGTACAATGTAATGAGAGTGTCCAACGACGACCAGCTGGTTTTTAAATGTATTTATATTTAGGCCCTAAATCCGATTATAAAATTTATATTGATAACCAGGTATGACATATAAAGGTCATGAAACTAATTCACAACCTTCCAAGCTGATAGTTCATATATTATGCTTGGTATTTTAACAAATAGGTTGTAACTCGCAATAAAAAAGCAAATATCAGAGTTTAAATGAGACTACCTACATTAAATAAATAAGATATGACTTCTTTTTTTTATTTTGTTTAATTTTTAATAATAATTAATAATATAATCATATACATTGAGCCCTAAAACAACCTAAAAAGTTTGCTTAAGTACTGATATATGAAATCGCTGCGTGGAAAAGAAGCATATAGAGAAAACTGTAGCAAAAAAAGTAATTAAAGATGGACGAATGAAATGACAAAAAAAATATGATAATTATACATCTCCCTAATGAAGGGGTATACTTGATTATGCTTATCCTATAAAAGGTAAAGGTCGGGCTATTCGTAAATTGCAAATTTTTACATAAAATTGTATATAGAATGAAACCTGATGCTCACTGCGACAACAAAACTGCAAACTGAAAGTGCGCTAAAGACAACTAACACATTTTGCTTGTTTATATCGGTCATTTTTGTGTCTACACTCGGAACTTTACTTGTGTCAATATTTAGGTGTGGCATTTTACACCACATGAGCCGCATGCTTTACGTCCACCTTTTTAACATGGTAAGCGGTAATCCGTTTATGTCCAATATTTTGTTTGTTTATATCGGGCATTTGCTTGTTTCTACATTCCGAAATTGATTTAAATCTACAAATAGGGCTCTGGAACAGGGTTATGTTGCTACAAGATTACAGTCATCACTACAGAAGTTTTATGGTCGTCATCATGCACTCATGGATCGTTATGGTGTATCCATCAGCACCATGAAAACTAATTTATTCAACGGGTCAAAGTTTTCCTCGTTTGTCTAACCCGGACTTGACTTTTTATAAGCAACTCGGCGGGTGTTTCTAGAAAAGCAGAGGACGCTTACCCTACCGGTGCACCTGGTCCATGCTCTCATTGTTTAGTGGAGTCCGAGTTGCTCATTTGTATGTGTTACTTTGTATGTATGATTTTAGTTACTTTATGTTCTTTGTTGTGTATGTCTGTTTTCCATGTCTGGTCTTTGTCCCTTGATAACATTCTTTTGATTACCGCTATAACCTTGGTTCCCTTGATTACTTTTTTGAACTGGACCATACCTAGAAGTTAGGTCAATAATGAACGTATTCAGAGCTGCTATGACCTCTTTCAATTAATGTTAAAAAGGAAGAGTTAAATATAAAGTGTCATGTAATGCTCATAATTTAAGTGCAAATAAGACTTAACGTTTACGTAGGGTACAATTTTGAATTTTGTAGGGCGGGGGTGATATATTTAAGAAGTAGGAAAATTAGAACATTAGGACAAAAAAAAGGGGTATGTTGAAACGCAACAAATACACCAACGTATAACCCATATACAAAAGAGGAAATTATTTCAGAGGTATCAAAATGTCATTAGCAAGTAAAATTCACCATACTGGCATGATATAAACGGCCCTGAAAACAAAATAATAAAGACCACGAAAACAGAATGATGGAAATTCTTCAATTTCAAACTTAAAAGGACTAATAACGACACAAAGGCACATACATGACAAACATCTCCTAACTGGGGTAGGGTCAAATAATCAATTTAATAGACCTCAAACACCCCCTTAGATGTAAGGTAAAACATGATATGAAACCAGGCCTGTGGTAATGGTTATTTGTAATGGTAAACTTTAATGTAAAACAAGAACTGAATCATGACCTTGTTATGTGTAATGCTAAAATGGTAAAATGTAATGTAACGTGGCCAATTTTAATCTAATTGTAAAGTAATATTTAATGAGCCCAATTTTGTTTTCAATGGTAACGTTATATTATGCACTACTTTAGAAAATTAACCAGTAATGCTCCATAGCTTTCAATTAAATTTATATTACAATTAGTATTTTCATTTCTTTATTGTTTTGTACGAGCTGTAATTGTGGTAATTATTGTAAAATTCATAAATTACATTAGATAATGCAATATCAACAATTAAATATTATATAACACCTTGAAAATGAAACGATGTTAAAATAAAGACAATCATTTGTTGGACAAGCTAGGATCATTCAATGCATCTGTAATTATAGAATTTTGTACTGCAACTTTCATTAACAAAATAATGGTACCAGTAGGACTGGCCTTTACTTTTGTTACTTTGTATGTATAATTGTTCATATTTAGTTGCATTTCTCTTTATCAATTTTAATTAATACTAATTTGTTTATACAAATATATTACACTGTTACAAAATATGTCAACAAAACTACTCAAAACAAAATTCTTTTTCATTTCAAATCAGTTTTGTTTTCCGTGTACCGTGTATCGTAAACCGTGTACCGTAAACCATGTTCCGTGTACCGTGTTCCGTGTGATTTGGAAAGTTGATTGATTCAGGGAGAGTGCATGGTTTTTATTAAGTCATATCTTGTAATTAATAATCAAGAAATATGCCACTTCATAGATGTTTATTCGGAGACAAAATTACCATAGGGAACTTTCATGGACAAGATACATGTAAATGGACCATTTTGGAAGAGTAATCAGGTGAACCAAGGTTATAGTGGTAATCAAAAGAATGTAATCAAGGAACAAAGACCAGATATGGAAAACAGACATACACAACAAAGAACAAAAAGAAACTAAAATCATACATACAAAGTAACAAATGCAAATGAGCAACTCGGACTCCACTAAAAACTGGCAGCATGGACCAGGTTCACCGGTCGGGTAAGCGTCATAGTCTTGACAAGTGCTAGAAATACAATGATACCTGTCTAAACCAAATCTCTTTTTATGTTACATGGAACGATGTGTTTGTTCATATTTGTTTAAACATCTCAAAGATAACGATCTTATTTATAGATAAATATCAGGTGTTCTACCCTCAGCTGTCCATCAATTGATTGAAATGAAAAATAATATTGCTAATTCGCTTCGCTAAAAAAAGGAAATATCAGCTGTTTCGTATTCTGTGACTTTTTGAAGGCTTTCGATAAGGTATGGCATACAGGATTACTTACCAAAATGCATGGCTACGGTATACAAGGAAATATTCTCCAATGGTTCGAAAAATTATTTAGAAAATAGACAATACAAAGTTGTAATTGATAACTCAACTTCTCAAAGAGTAATCAAGGGAACCAAGGTTATAGTGGTAATCAAAAGAATGTAATCCATGGACAAAGACCAGACATGGAAAACAGACATACACAACAAAGAACATAAAGTAACTAAAATCATACATACAAAGTAACAAAAGTAAATGAGCAACTCGGACTCCACTAAAAACTGGGAGTATGGACCAGGTGCACCGGTAGGGTAAGCGTCCACCCGCCGAGTTGCTCATAAAAAGTCAAGCCCGGGGTAGACAAACGAGGGAAGGAAAACTATGACCCGTTGAATAAATCAGTTCTCATGGTACTGATGGATACACCATAGCGATCCACGAGTTCATGATGACGGCCATAAAACTTCTGCATTGATGACTTCAATCTTGTAGCAACATATCCTTGTTCCATAAGCCTATTTGTTAGAGTTCTAGCGCGATATAAAAAGTCTGCGTAGTTGCGGTAAGCTCTGGCATAACGTATGAGTTGTGATATGAACACTCCATACGCAGGAGCCGAAGGGATGTTGCCACAGATGAAAGGAAAGTTGACAATTCTGAATGAAAATTCATCACGTTTATCGTAAAGTTTGGTCAATATTTTTTCCTTTACCATCAATTTCTAAGTGTATGTCAAAATATGATGCTGACTTCACACTGTCTGTAGTATCCTTTATCTCAAGTTCTTTTTGGTAGATGCGATGTATCAAATCCCCGAAATTAGGATTGTTTAAAGATAATACGCCATCTATATAGCGGAAACTGAGATTAAAGGATCTAGCTAAACGATACTTTTTCTTTCGGATCAGATCAGCTATAAAGTCAACCTCATCAGAGTGAAGGAATATGTCAGCAAGTAGAGGAGAACAATTTGTTCCCATTGGAATGCCGACCGTTTGTTGAAAAACGCGTCCACCACACTGGACAAATATGTTGTTGATTTAAAATTCCAGCATTTTGTAAACATCTTCTCCTGTATATTTGGAAGATGATTTGGAATTGTTTCTTACAAAGTATGAGGAATCTCTACCAAGAACTATATCTTTGTATCTAGGTGTACCATCTTTTTTGGAAAAACAACGATGTATAATGTTTCTATGTCAGCATTTTAACTGAGTATGTGGAATAGAAGTATTCAGTGTTGAAAAATCATAGGTTTCAATGCTATTATTTTCTGATAATAGTCTTGAACTGATTGTCTCCAAAAGATCTTTCGAATTTTTCAGGATCCACATTGAATTAATACCATCACGGGAGTAACAAGTGTTGTGGTAAGACTGCAAACTCTCTTTGACAGCTGTGAGTATAGAAGTTAAAAGTTTTTAAAGAGGTTTGGTGGTACGTTTTGCAGATACAGCTATGTAACATATTTTGTATGGATTCTTATGGAGTTTAGGAATCCAATACATGACGGTAAATCACAGTCATCGTCCTTGGTAGAGAGACCAGAATAGGATAGCACAGATTATGGGCTTCACAATTTCTTCTTTGGAGAGTGTGGTAGCAGTATAAGTCTTATAACTGCTATTATTTTCTACGTCTACCTCTGATGATAAACATTTTGGCTTTGTCTGCTGGTACGACAATATATTAGTGATGTATAGAAGACAATGTTTTTGCCACATCAGTGTCCTTGAAAACTGATGTAGCATTGGCACTCATTGACCTACTTAAAACTTTCATTCGTTTCATAACTAATATTACCAAAACGTCATTCAAGGTACATTTTTGTAAAAGTAATACCTACATTACCCACATGCAAAACGGATCGTTTTTTATCCCAATCGAGAAACCTTCGAGCGTGCTGTCTACGTCCACCGTTTCTGGTGACAAATGTAAAGTTCAACTCATTAGCCCCATTGTGCAAATGGTTGAAATGGCTAAGAAGACCTTGGAGGACGAAGGCGTGGATATAAGAGAGAAAAAATGCAAACGAAAAATCAGTCGTAAGGACGGTGGAGCACGGAAAAAAGAAGGTGAAAAAAACAGGGCATAGAAAGGATACCTGTTAACAACACAAAATTTTACCGGAGCGCAACCGAGGGAACTAAAACTGTTTCAATTACAACCGTACCAGTTGGGGGTTGACTCCATCTCGCAAGTAACAGCATATAACCCCATCGAGTTGAGTTGATGGTTAGGAGTATATCGATCTAAAACGCACGAAATTGTACTTGAAGTTGAAGGAGAAACATGCTAACGGTGACAACATTGCCCTTGACGCCTCCATCCCAACGGTAAATGGATTTTTCTATGCAAGTGGACTGCTACCTACAGGGATCGTTAGTAACATTAACCAACACCAACTTTCCACACTAATGTGTGATGAAAACATTACTTTGGTAAATTCTGTTTGATGTCCGACGATGTCGATTCCGATCACGACATATCCATTGAGGACATTGTGATTAAAGTATGTAAAATCAATAATTTTTGCCCACTCGAAATGACTGATGAGCGGGAGTACAAACGCTCTCTGGAAAACATATTCCAAGACGTTAAACCAAAACGCATCGTCATGGGAATGATTTCATCAAATGCCCTAAATGGTGACTACCAATCAGGACCATAGCCAGGTTTTCTGAATGAGGGATGCGAACTAATCACTGATAAGCAATTGTACTTGGTTATCTGGTATGATTTCTCTTTAAGTACAGGCTAAGATGTAAGTCAAAGTTGTTGTTTTTCAAAAGGAGCTGCGATCGCAACCATCGCACCGTCTGGCTACGGCCTTGCCAAATTAACCTCAGGAATTTTAAACATTATGACTTACTGCATATAACTCTGTTTTGCGACGGTGTGCCAGTTGTCGTTATTCCTCTAAAACTAGATTTTGACGAAGACAGAGGACCCTCGAACATTGCAGCTTACATTAAAATGTTTGAATATTGTGGAAAGTGGGGTAACGATTCTGGAAACGACACCACCAGAACGGACTTTAATTAAGGTTACACTTTGTTCTGCTAAGATCTAGAGCCTCGTTTTTCCAGGCCAAAGTCAAACAGGGGAAAACACGTCTTGAGTGTCATCTCTCTCTCTCTCTTTCTCTCTCTCTCTGTTTCAAGTTGAAGCGGATGCATAACTTTTTTTATTGTGTATATTTGTATTTTTAATGGTTTGTATTTTCGTTTTTTTATTTAACAAACAGAAATAAACCGTTATACTTTATTAAATATATATACAAATAAATAAAAAAACATAAAACATAAAACAAAATAAAACAAAAAAAACACACACACACTATCATAACAAACAAGACGACAAATAGTAAAGTCAACAATATACATATAAAAGAGTAACATCTATACGGTATTTGCTTTACATTGTCTTTGTGTCCATATGCCTGTGTTTCTATACCATCGTCACACATCCAACGTCTATCTTCAAAAAGTACCATACTGTTTTTGCTGGTGACTGCGCAAAGATGTGATGGCGATAGCCACAAATGGTGGTCATTTTGGTGCTATACATTCTCTGCTGTAATAAACTCTCCTTGTACATCTGACGAGTGTTATTCCTTTCGCCGTACGTTTCTCCCCATCCTCGAAAGAATAGAAGTACATTTTGGCTCTTAGACCCACAAAAAAATCGGCGATGATTACACCTTGTGTTTCGTCTTTGAATTTTCCCAGTACTGTTTGTATTCTGTTCTGTTAAAAAGGAAGTGTTCTTTTAAGTTGTATACAAATGTATATGGTACAGAAATGAATCGGTGTCGAAGAAGCAGCTCTGAATTCGACTTTTTGTATAATGTTTATATGGTTGTGGTGAAAGTCATACATGAGGAATTTGGATAAATTTATGATCATGACCCCATGAAGATAGGTTGATTCAAAAACACATTGCTGTGAGTGTTTTCCACCGCAACTAAATTGTCGTTAAACATTGTGCAATTTTTGGAAGACGGTCGTGAGACGTATTCCAGAAACTTCCTGTTGCTGTGACATAGTTTCACTGACACGTGCTTGCGTATCTTCATTAGGGTTCGACCAAAACGCTCTTGTTCAACAATTTGTACAGTGACTTTTCAAACTTGTTTCTGACAGTTTCTCTCTTTTCCGTGTTAAATTCAACGCACTTTTATACCATGCTCTTTGTCTAAATATCAACATGCGATGAACTCTTTTCACTTTCATTACCCAGACTAGCGTACAATTGTAAATTTCTGTAGCGTAAAACGAACTTATTTTTATCGTACAGGTTCGGAATCAGTTATTTACAAACCAAGGTATGAGTCTGTATCGATTATCGATTTGTTTACAAATCCTCTTTTCGCAAAACACACACACACAACACACACACACACACACACACACACACACACACAATGTGAAAATCCTCCTTTAATTGTATACATGTACAGACTGAAGTATGATTCCGTATCGATTATTGTTTTCTCCTAAACCTCTTTCCCTTTTAACTTTAGCATACGTAAGCGGTAGATTTTTCAATTGGTTTAATCATATCTTTACATTAAATTCAATTCGCAAACTTTCCTCTCATTTCGTATACCTAAATGTTAGCCTTAAGTCAGATTTGTTACAATCCCCATTAAAATCATCTATCAAATCTAATAGTTTTAGTATTTGAAATTGAAATTTTGAAAGAGTGTGCTCATTGACTATTATAATCCGGAATTAATATGTACCATACTCAGATTTGGTCCGAGGCTTATAAATCATACTTGAAACAATCAAGCGTGGCTTATAAATCTCACTTGAACAATTAAGCGAGGCTTATAAATCTCACATGAAACAATCAAGCGGATATCCGAATGAGACCACAAAATTTGACAAAAATTTCTATCGAAGATTTCTTGCACACTAAACAAAACAACCACAGCAAAATGAATAGAACACACCACATATTAATAGCAACACGCAACACAAGAGTGTATTTTTTTACTTAAGCGTACCAAAGGTACTTGGGATCGGGATTTTGTTTTGTTAAAAAGAAAAAAAAAACGAAATCATGTGTTATAACAGCAAATAGTGCACTTATACTGTCCATATGAAGTTTTCTGATATATGGGGGGAGGGGGGCGTTGCTACTTTAGTATACTCCAGTCGATCCCCATATATCATAAAACTTCATAATGTTAGTAGAAGTGCACTATATGCTGTTATAACATACATAACACATGATTTCGTATTTTGTTTCTTTTTAACCAAAAAAAAAATAATCCCGACTCAAGGTACCTGCGACTAAATCTGCAGTATTTTTTTAACTTCCCTATAATGGAGTATACATTTTCGTTTTTATACATAAATATTGTTCAAAGTTACATTAATCTTGGTTTTATACTTTTATGAGTAACAGCTAAAAACAAAGGGTTGATATTGCAAAGGGTTGATATTATTTTTATAGCAAGCTTAGAACTTATATACAAAATAACATGTGCACTAGATATTCGCTCTATAAAACCTAAAAGAACACCGTTTTGTTTTAATTAATAATAATTGTAATAATAAGGTCTGATAATACCATGATTAAACCATATCATTTTATTAACGGTAATTTTCAGAAGCAACACTATTTCATTTCATCTCAGTGTCGTTTCGTTTAGCCAATAGAGCAAAAGTAAAAAAAAAAAAAAAAAAATGATGCACAGTTAGTTTCAACAGCCATAAAAATCTAAAATTTTTACTGTGCATGCAAGAACGCCAAATAAGATACGATTTACTAACCTCTTTATTTGTGTCTGTATATGTAAGTAGTTGAAGTGAAAATGACATAGGAAGAGGAAATTTTTGAATATATAAGAGCAATGCTAATTTTAGCCTTGTATGAGGATCATACGGGAAATTGAAATTTCCTCATTCACTGATTGTTCTCTTGTGTATTCTAAATATGTCTGTTTTTTTTTTTATTAAATTGGTAAACGTTTACATTGGGCACTCTAAAACATACCATTGGCCCGTTAAAATCAGGCTTTTAGAAGTTTTTAGTCTATTTTGTAACACAAATTTAGATTTTCCATTATTTTTTTATTCATTAGAAAACATATCCAAAAAAACACATGCGTTGGTTTTTTTCTTGGTATACACAGGCATTTGGTTCATTCTGTTTTCAATTCTGTATTGGTCAAAACAGCTTTTTGCTTTATTCAGTAGTCATTTACTGGCAGGTTTGCAGACTTGTTCTGTATAAAAAAAATGCATTTTTTTAAATTCAAGGTTTTCTGATTTGCTTCATCGGATCAAATTGATACAGGGAAGATAACGTAAGCATAGAAGGGTCTGAAAAATTCCAAATGATATTAGAACTGTCAAATTTGCGAATGAAATTTTGGAAATTTCCTCCATGGGACTGAGGTTGTCCTTTTCAATTACATCATGTGCTAATGTTTGCACTTTAGATTTACTTACGAGGAAGTATTGCTAGATTAATGAAAGTTGTATGTTTTATAGCCTTGTTGGTCGAGTAGTCTAGAGCGTTTAGTTTAGTTTTAACATATTTTATTGGAAATGAAGCAGTAGGATTGGACAGAAGTGATATCCCACGTATTAAGTCATCTCCAGATACAATCAACAACTGTTAGCTACAGCATGATTTCATAATATACATAATTGGATATTATAGTATGTGCATGTTAGGCAAAACTATATAAAACAAAGACTAAGATTTAAGTAAAAAGGGAGTATATGAAGAAAGGAAGTGAAGAGGAAGATTGGAATCGAGAACGCTGTAACTACTATTTAAAATACTAGAAATCTGTCAGATCCTTTAATAAAATTAAGGACATTTTTTGATATCTTAATATTTTCGTCTTCAGACAGTTCAGAACTTCCACAAATGAGTAGTATTACATCTATTTCCTGTCCTTCTGGAAGCCAGTTAATTTATTCATCAAAATTCGTCTTTGTTCAAAATAAAATGGACACTCGAGGAGAAAGTGGTGGACATTTTCCACTGCTGATCCACAACGACAAGATGGATCAGAAATGATATTACATTTCAAAAGATCATAATTTAGAAACGACGCGGAACATCGCAGTTGGGTAAGAATTATATTCAGTTTCATTGGGCCATAATAGAAGGTTTTGGGTGGTATGATTTTAGTATTACAATTCATGTTTTTTAATTCCATTTTAAATTTTGATATTGAATCTGCATGTCTTATTGTTAAATAAAGTGTGTTCCATTCACAAATGGTGGAAGAAATGAATGACTCTGAGGTCAATGAAAGACGACAAAACGAAACAATGATACCGTCACCGTTCCGTAAGGGATATTACTAGTCCTTTGGATGGAAGGGGGACGAGTTTGGTACTATATTCAGGGGCATTGTTATGCTGAATATTTTAAAACATTTGCAATCGCCGTTTTCTTCGTTCTTTACGCAAGGTTCCCATCCAACCTCTCTAAACAAAATCTCTTTACTTGTAAATGTCGGTAGACGAGTTACAATTCTAGCCGCTTCAAGTTGTAAACTTCCTAATTTAGTAATATAGCCAGTACCACAATTACCCTAAACTTCACATACATATTCAAATAAGGGTCGTATAAAAGCAAGATGCAGTTTCTCAAGATTATGTCTTGAAATTTTGAATTTGAGTTTTCGAAGAACATTAAGATGTTTTTGACACTGTTGATCATTGTTTCGACATGGCACCGTCATCACTAAAAGTGATACCAAGATGCTTATGAGTTTTGGACAAAGATATGTTTGTACTATTCATTGTAAATTTGAAATGTGGAACTTTGCTTTTTTTTGTTTGTTTTTTTTCTCGATAAAATCATTATTTCTGTCTTCTCGGAATTGACAAAACATCATCCATTCAAAATACCAGTTATTCAATTCCGTCAAGAGGGTTGGACTGGCGGTGTTGCAATTATTGATGTCAGAAAAGAAAAAGGGTTCAAATCCTGCAAATTGCATCGAAAATAAATTTGCAGTCTTGCATCGATTTAAGAATTCAGCGTAGCTGTTAATCAAAGAAATACCAGTTGCTTGTTGGTTTATTACTTTTATTAATATTTTCTCATTGTAGGCTGAGGTGATCAATTTGTCAGAGTATACCCTTACACATTAATTGATAAAAACTTTCTTTAGATGCAACAAGTTAATTCTTTGTCTAAAATGTTAGGCAGAAAACCAACGTTTCAAATTGAGTTTAGACAGAGAGTATAGTTACATGTAAGTACAGCAAGCTGGATAGTGTATAAATAGCTCTAACATTAACCTCGATTATGCCGAGTGAAGGAGGATGTATAAGTTAATGGTTATAGGAAATTGAAGCACGCAATGATATTATTGTTATAATAAAGATATTATTTAACACGCTTATATTTCTAAGTAGAATAATCCCCTGTAATTTTTGTTTCAGGAAATAAAATCAATTTAGATCGACCGTTTAAAATTTTACGCCTCAAATAATCGTCAAATTGCTAAATAAGGGATTAACCAAAGGAAAGAATGACAATCGACTAATATCTAAAAAAACAAATATTTAAAACTGAACACTAATTTAAATTCACCATCCTGATTACGAAGGACATTCAATTTAATTCAATATTCACGTGACACCATACCGGTGCAACATTATGCGCATTATTTTTGAACACCTTGTTAAATAAACTCTCCGACAAACTAATTGAAGTACAAAATACTAGTTAGCCTCTCACGGTTTCTAAATGTTTAAGTCGAAATTCAGTTTATCGACCTCTTGGTCGAAACTGTTTGTCAAAGTAAAGATAATGGTGTATTTCGGGTCTTATAGGGGGATATACATAATTTTATTGTTTCTGTTTACATTGCCTTCATATTTGCTTTTCTGTTGGTGAACTCGCTTACGCAGGTATTACTTTGCGAGGAACAGAGAATCGGCGGGAGGGACTTTAAACAACCCAAATTCACTTAAAGTGACATCTTTTACTCTTGTCACCAGCTAAGTCAATATATACAAAAATAATAATTAATAAAAGTTACAATAATACAAATTATATACAATTCAATTTATCTTTTAATCATTAAACATAATAAAACATTAATAAGGACACTAACTTTGAGCAGTAGTTTATGCTTTTAAATATTTATTTCCAAATATAAATAACTGAATTAATAACAACTTTATCTTAAAAAATGAATGCTTTATCAAAATAAATAATATCAAAATCACCCGAAATAAATACGCACCTTAAACAAACCAAATTAACTTAAAGTTACATCTTTTACTCTTGTCACCAGCTACGTGAACTTAAATAGTGAACTGGTATGGTGCCTTAAGCCAAAGTGTGCATTGTCCGAAATGTCCAAAATTTTCCAGCAAGTATTTTATTTCCTAAGTTTAAGTCAATAAGAATAATACTTTTTGCCCTTAAGAATTATGTAATATTGTTTTGATTTAGCAATACTAATTCTGTTTACCCGGAGGTTATCTTTAAAACATTTTCAATGAGTATTCTGATCTTATTTATCACTTTTATAATTATAACTTTTGGCAATAAACAATATAATTCTTATTTATATAATAATAATAATAATAATAATAATAATAATAATAATAATAACCACATTTAAACAGTAAAGATCTATATAATAAACTAAAACAATTTCTGAAGAAAAAAAATATTTATATAAAAACTAAGTAAGTTATCAGTTACACCTTTAAAAACATTTGTTTGATAGAAGATATATCGAAATAAATAAACTGTCATTTATCATTGAAAGAAATCAAATCTAAAACATTACCGTATATATTAATTAAAAATTAAAAAAAAATTTCTTAATTCTGAAATTCTAATTCAAACTCCTGTCCAGAGCTATTTTCATAATATATGACCAAATAACCGAAACAGAATGATTTTTACAAAAAAGTAATATCACCAGACTACAGATTTACACCATTCTTGAGAAGATTGCAAGTATTTTTTTTCGAACAATAGGAAGATGAAATGGACAGTGAAAACAATGAAACGGAGAAAGTCGATTTAGACGAGAAAAGGGATGAAAGTGGTATGAAATCCCAAAACAAAGTGTTCGTGCAAAGAAGTCTAAAAGTTTGTTTCCTAGCAAGAAAAGACGATTCAAGTGAATGCGATTCAAATCATTTTAAAAATGTATTGTTTGTCTTTATATTCTCAATAAAGTTTTTTTTTTTATTTTTAGCCTTACCTTATTAATTGATTTCCATACATCACTACCATTAAACGAACCGCGACTAAGAGTTATCAAATAAAAAACAGGGGGAAAATGAACAATTTAAAAGAAATTGGGAAAAAAGTGTGATATTTCTCTATGAAAATTGTACAAGTACAAATACAAGTAGTAAGAAATTTCTTAACACATCCAGTATCCCAATAAGAATACATGTACAACGGGAGGTAATTCAAACAATCTTCATAATCATACGTAGTCAGTCTTGAGTGTTTGAGTGAATCATCAATCTTCGATGGAAGTAATAAGTGTTTAATCTACGAGTGGTTTATCCAAAGTGTATTGAACGGAATCTCTTTTTCAATAGAAGTAATTAGCAACCTCTTCTCTTTTTTAATACAAGTAATGAATACCTTATCTCTTTTTTCAAAAGAAGTAATGAGAGCCTGATCGCTTACGTAATGAGCACCTAATCTCTTTCTCAATAGAAGTAATTATAATCCGCTAAAATCCGAATTAAGGGGAGTCATCCCGAAATGAGGTTACTTGCACCCGTAAATCATATTACTTTTATCTCTCTTTTTACCATGGCTGTTGTCTAGAGAGCTTTGAAGCACGTCATATTAGGATACATTTTTTACAATTTATAAATTCATCTTGTGACTTGGCCTAATATACACATGTTAGTCTTCAAAGTCTATTACCACTACTGTCATAAAGAATTAATAACAAAAAGTCCTCCTTAAGGTTTACACATTTTATTGTATGCATTAGAGTGTGAGATGAATTCTAGTTCAATTTTGTAAAGTACACAATACTTGATATTAGTCGAAGTAAAGACGGAATCTTCATGGGGAATAATTTAGCGAGTTTCATACATGTTAAACCATATTAAGTGCTAGATAAATTGTGTACTGTACATGGTTTACAATACTTGTAACATGTCTTAAATACTTTAAACGGAAAAAAGGATTGCAATACCGCATTAGTATCGTCTGCTTTACAAATGATTATATTTGGTCGATGGCATCTCATAATAAATAATGTAGTTTTAACGAGTTTGTGCATACAATAGCAGGCGTATTATATAAGAAATAATCGACACACTATCTGATTGTTATAAATATTCCCACTATAATGGGCCTATATTGCAATCACCTCTTCTGTCTGCCAGTCTGTCCGTTGCACTTTTCTGTAACAGATTTAGATTTCATAGCTTCTATTAAATGTGTGCATATTGCTTTTGCATGATGAGTAAGTCGCTTATCTGCCTTTTTTTTGTCGGAATTTCTTTGATATTTGGTATACTGCCTAGGCATGATGACCTGCACTGCTCCTCGGAAGTTGACCTCCACTTTTCAAGATGGTTGATTTTTTACTTCCTGTTGACCGTAGGACTTCGTTACTAATTTCATAACATATTTTTCAATTTGAAGGAATGACATGGAATTGATATTAACACACCTTCCACAGTGTAGTTATGCAACTGATCACTAAAAATCCCTTTCTTGCTTCTGCGTTCTTTCATTTATTTTTTTGTGACTGTAATTCTTTTTAGAGTAATCAACATTTCAATTTGAAACTTCCCAATTTTGGCCGGGGACGATGTATAGTTGGTTGAATCTAGGTACACAGGTAAAGATCAAATGATTACCAGATTGCGTAATCTTGTCTAGTGACACCTGTTGTGGTACCCCTAATGTCGATTGTAAATTTAATACCTGCACAGTCTACAGATAGCAAAATTTACATTGAATCTTGTAGTGTATTTAAGAAATAGCTCATTGAAATCAGCTCTTAGTGCTTTTGATTTAATATTTTTTTTCGTTTCTATCAAACATGTACGCACGGACATTTTCCATGTCTTTGTTTTTGTTTTTGTTATGTTTTTTTTGTTTGTTTGTCTTTGGAACTAAAATTTTGGCACGTGAAAATGAATCGTGTGATCGGAGTCAGATAATACAAAACCGGAATATAATTGTACAATTTGAATGCGAGTAGTCTTACTAAAATCTTTTTTCTAAAATAATTATAACATATCGAAGCCGGAGGGTAATCATACTTTTCCGGTAATAACATGGTATTATATACCGAAAATAACTCGATACAAAATCTAACTTTATTACCGATGATTTTATAGACATACAACGTTTTCGAAAATTGACCTTTTAATTGAATCATACATGTACTTTTTGCGGTTCCAGTTTAATTTTATTGAATAATAACTATGTGCACTTGTATTACTAATGATATATAATAGAAGCCTGGTTATATAAATGCCTTTTATAAATTATTTGTCTTCTCGAAGTCTAAAAATGAGAGAAAAGCACACGGAATGGACACGGAACACTGTACACGGAATATGGTACACGGAAATTGGCACACGGTACACGGAACACGGTGTACAGTACACGGAATATTGGTAATGTTGATTGATTCAAGGAGTGTAATTGAAGACCGTTAAATGATAACAATAAATAAGTAAAGCAAATTTCCAGGTCTAATGGGTACTAACCAAATGACAAAAAACAGTAATAACGATTATGTGCAAAATTATATAACCTTCAAAACACCATGAAAGTGAAGTGATCAAAAATGAATTTCTGTATAAGTATTCTTGTGCAATAGAGAATAGGTTTTTTTAAGTGAACTATTTTGCATCAATAATGAAATGTTTAATTTAATGCATTTCTTTGCGTTATGAGAGGCATTTCAGTGACTCCAGTAATATGAAATGCAAAGTTTAATATGCTGTAAAACGCATTTCAAGGAGAAACCTCTCACCAGCAGCACAAGAATGATATATATTGAAAAATATAAATTTAACAATTACGTGTATACAATAAATACTCAAAACCACAACTATCGAAAAAGGAAACCAAATCCATCACTGATCGCGAGAGGTTCTACAAGCTGCAATATGCCCCGTGCAGGTCCGAGTGTTAAAAGAAGAGGCCTGCAGCAGCGCTAAGCTTGTCGTAAAAGGCGACTAAATAGTGCTCAGAACCCTAGCCGGGGGCTATGGCGCTCTGCCCACAGAGTAACTTGGATGTGTGCCCCAGGTGGTTGAATGGGGTACCCCTGGTGTGTTACATGCTGGGGTTGTCAGGACATAATGCGGAAAACCTGACTGCAAACCATAGTGGGGCACCGTGTTGGGAAAGATTTTACGTTCCTCGCACGTTAAAGAACCCTACTGTGGTATTCTCCCGGAGTAGGAATCATAGGGCTCCGTTACAGGAGGCTAAATTGCCCGACCCTACCCACCTCTCCCTATTTCCAGTGGCAATCAAAATTTGTCGACCCCATTGTCCTTGTGTCCCATCCCTTTTTCATGTCATCATTATTCCATGTTCATTTTATCATCAATTTCATGTTCATCGTCTGAATATAGCTGAAATATTGCTGCTCGGACGTTAAACCCCAACAAACAAACAAACAAAACAAACAAGCTGCAATATACACCTCAGTGTTTAGGTATTTAAAAATCGTAACAATGCAAATTTTGATCACACATTTTGCAAATTTTACATGATTTTAATGCAATTTGAAGAACACACGTGCATTTGTAAGTGAACATGTACGCAAGATAAAACGCATACGTTTGCTGCCTTTATACAGTATTACGTTTGTTATGTCCATGTAGCATTGAAAACCAATCGTACTTATTTATACAGAGATTTCTGTCAAAATAGAATTAATGCTGATGATTTCTTCTTTGCATCTATTATGTGTTTCAAAAACAAATTTAAATATGTCTAGAGCAATGTTATAGTTAATTCTGGCATCATCAATGCGATATAATTTTCTCAAGCAGTTTGCGAAACCTTTATAGGCATAACCAATCTCTCTGTGTTTTGGATGACTCATTACACCTTTGTATGTCATCACTTTAAGACATTTTTCAAAATAAGGTAATGCTGTTTTATACTTCCCAAGTTTATAATTTACTTCCGCGATAGACATCAGTGTCTCTGCAGTATCTCTATCACGTGGAGCCACACGATTTTGAATTTGAAATGCATTTTCAAAATAAGGAAGTGAATCCTCAAGTTTTCCATACATATTCAAACATTCACCAGCATGAAACATAGCACTTGCTGTGCGTTTATGGTCTCCAATTGTTTTCTCGTATACTTCGTAAGATTTGATAAACTCCTTTGTGCCGTTGAAAAAATCTTTTCTTCCAAGTTTGTAATACATATACCCAATATTAAAATGAATTGCCCCAATCAATGCATGTTCCTCATACAGGCTAGTCAATATTTTTAAAGCTTCTTTGTAGGACTTGATTGCATCGTTGTATTGTCTTTTATTCTTTTGAATAAGCCCAAGCAGTGATAAAACCATGGCTTTATCGTGAAGAAGTCCGAGACTATCAAGCAAGCTGATAGCGTCTTGTATCAAAGATTTCCCAACCTCAAAGTTGTCAATTTTTTCAGCATATTTTGTCCATCCAGCTCTTGATGGATATAAAGCAAGTACACGACCTTTTACACAGAGTGCAAACGCAGTTTCCCTTGTTGATTTGTCGTCTAAAGTAAATGTGGCACTTACAATCATTTCCACTTCTAAATCAACTAGTTTCTGGATCTTATTGTATTTGTCTTTATGGTGATAATAGAATACATCACCTCTGTCACCTTGCAAAAAGAGTAGTGCCATATATCTAGCCTTATCTTTTCGTTGTTTAGCATTCTCAGCAGCATAGTCAAAAAAGGAAGATATAAGTTTATCATCAAATCCAAACAAAAATAAATCAGCTGCTGAGACAAGCATTTCGTAAAAACTCTCAAATAAAGAAGTAACCTCAAGCGCATTCATTAGTGTCTTTCTGAAATTATTATCATCTTCAGAAAATCTGACAAAAGCCACTCCTGGTGCTTCAGAAAAAAATCGATTTGCAATCCTTTGTATTTCATGAATAAAGAATGCGTAAAATCGTTCTTCGGTCCTTTTGATGAGATCCTTGACTTCTTGTCTATCGTTAAAGTTAGACGTTGCAAATTCCTGTAGCAAAGGGTGTATGGAATACCTTTCTGTTTTGTTATCTACACTGATGTAGACAGCACTCAGTATACTGTAATCCAAAAGTTCAGGAATATATGTAAGTGATCCAGGAACTATTGTTTCAGCAGCAGTATCAGAGAAGGATACCTGAAACACCGATAAAGCGATAAATGTTTCCTGCAAGTGTTGCTCAATTCTAGAAAAAAGAACATTTATACAATGCATCATACTTCTTTCGTCTATTTCGTCATCTTTGTTTAGCGTTACCAAAACACTATCTTTTTGGAGGTTCTCTACAAACATGCTAATCACTTCTTTTTTTCTATGAAAGGTTTTCGCATGTCGAAGATCGTGTTTAAGTTGTATCCCTGCAAGGCTTAGCAACAACGGTACTCCCGAACACCGTTTTGCTATTTCATGAGCTTTGTCGACGAAATTGTCTTCTAATAAATCAGGACACAAAGACTCCGATGTTAACACGTCAATAGAAGTTTTCAGGTCAAGAATATTAAGTGATCTAACACTTACGTCATAATCCCCTATGTTATCAATTCGTTTTCTTGAAGTCAAAATTACGTGTATATTGGTGTTGTACTTAACAATACGTAGTAATAAGCATTTTGTGTCTTTAACCATTTCAGGAATTAGAATGTCTTCAGCATTATCAATTATGATCAAAGTTTTTTTGGTAAGTCGTCGTCGAAAGAAGTCATCAAATGATTCATCATTATACTCTTGATAATTTCCTAAAAAACTTTTAAAGATCTTTTCAGCGACCATAGAAATGTCTATCATACCTCTGACTTCAATAAAACTCACAACAAATGAGTATCTGTCACGAAGCTCTTTACCTACAACAACTGCAGTGACTGTTTTGCCAATACCAGGACAACCAGCGAATACTGTAAATACAGCACCATCCAAAATTTCATTTTCGGTCTGCAAAATGAGAGACTTTCTTCCCCGAAAAAAATCAGGAATAAGGCTTTCAGGGAAATCTGGAACAAGATTCCATGTTTGATATTCAATGTTGTCCTTGACAGCAGGCATGTGCTCATTTTGGACTGATCCCACTCGAAAATATGAAAATACTAAGCATGAACAAATTAAAAATATAACAGATACTAAGAGAATTAAGTATTGGTTTCGAAGGCGAGCAAACTTTAAGAATTCTTTCATTAAGTTCAAATCATTTTCTGACGGCGGATGGAGACTCTCTCGCAAAAGAGCAATTTCCGTTTTTATATCATACAGTTTTTTATTATCCTGTTGAATTTTCGCGAAAACATTGATTATGTTGGGTTTGTCAATCTCCTCATCTTCTCGAAGATATTCTAAGACGTTGTCGTTTGGGAGTTTTTCTATAAAAGTATCCACTATTTTTGCTCTTTTAGCTTTCTTATTCACAAGTTCGCCTTTTAGCAACTTGCTCGTGATATTTAGCAACAAAGGAACTCCACGACATTTTTCTGAAATTATAGTTGCTGACATTGAAAACTCCTTTTCCGCTAATGCTGGGCACGATGTTAATAACAATTTGCGCGAAGTCACTTCATCAAGACGGTCAAATTTTGTTAATGTGACCAAATAATCTCCTATACTGTCAATGTTCTCACGTGTTGTCAAAATGATGTGGATATTTGCGTTTTGCTTAACTAGTTTTGTTAGCAGTTCTCTAGTATCATGAACCAACACAGAATCGAAAATGTCGTCTGCGTTATCAATGATTAACAACGTCTTTTTTGTAAGTCTTCGTTGAAAAAGTTCATAAAAAGAATCAATATTAAAATCTCTATATTCCCCTAAAAAACATTTGAATATTTTTTCTGAAACCCTTTTTATATCTAGCATTCCCTTGACGTCGACAAAACTTATAACATAATTGTACATGTCACGAAGTGCTTTACCGATTACAACGGCTGTAGCAGTCTTGCCAATACCCGGATGTCCAGCAAATACTGTAAATTTTGCACCTTCACAAATACTATTAATCGTCCTGTCAATTATAAGGGATCTTCCGTAGAAATAAGTAGGCTCTAGTTGGTCAGGAAAACTAGGAGCAATGTTCATTGATAGGCACTTAAGCTCAATAGAGTAGACCCGTAACCAGAGGTAGGCGTTTATCATGAAAATAATAACAACTCCAAACACTTGAAGATAAATGTATTTATGTTGTGAACGTGCAAAACTCAGAAATTGTTTCATGAGATTTTTATCATCTTCTGACGGTGGCTGTAAACTTTCTCGTAGATCCTCAAAGTCAGATTGAATATCATAGAACTTAAGAAGTGCAGTAATTACAGCAATAAAAACTACGACTATAGTTGTTACAGAAAGAAATGATTGCCAAAATGCATCTCGTCTCTCGCTTTCAAGTGCTTGTTTTACTTTTTGAAATTCATTTACCGTAGGTAGTTTTGTCTTGTTTTTAATTGCTATCACTTGATTACAAAATTTGTGATCAATGCCATACTGAAGAGCTAAACATTTCATATCAGTCTCTATGCGGTTGTACTTAATGTTGAAATCTGCAGTAGATATTGACCACTTTTTAGAATGCATTATTTCATTTCTAATCCTCATTTGAGTCCTCACGATAGCAGAAAGTGTTGGTTTCGAATTATCAAGGTCAAGAGCGTTAGAATGTAATAAAGCATACCCTGAAACAGGTATGTCCCATTCATCTCTTCTTCCGTTAGATTTTTTTATAGAATCAAATGCGTCTATAGACATTGATGGTCGATTTACGGATTTTGCTCTTCTATTGCTATAACAGCGTACATTTGATTTGGTTATATAATTATTTAGGCTTTCAACATCGTCTGACCATGGCATCGTTGGATATCTCTTATCCCATTCAGTTTTAAAGACTTCTCGGAACGTCTCAGCTACGATGTTTACAATAATATATGCAAGTTTAAAAAAGTTTTCCTCATCTTCGTTTTCCATTTCCTCACTCAAATGACGCTCTAAAATGAAACACACACAAATTAGCAAAAAAAGGGGAAAAACCCTTAAAAATGCAACAACCCCCCACCATAGACACCAAAACAATTAAATAAAAAATAAAATAAAATGGAGTGGAATTAAAACAGATTAAATCAGAATAAGAACAAGAAAGGAGCAGGAAAATTAAAACAACAGGAAAATAAAACATGTACTCTTCTATTACATGGGAATAATGGTAGTTTATTAAATTACCAACGTATATTTATTATTGATATATATATATATATATCCAGATAAAATATTAAGTCCTGCACCCAAACAGCTCGTGTAATGCGTCTGAGGCAAGGGAACGGATTTAAACATTTTTTCTTTAAATATTTTTCAGACTATTTGATTGCATGTTTTTTTTAATTACCAAAGACATCTTTTTTTCAGAAAACTCGTACATTCCTAATGAATAGTTTTCTTTCTTACCTGATACGTTTTCCTAAAAGAAAAGTAACTTAGTATACATGTTTTGTATCAGTTTTAACTGACAAATAATATCATTTGAATTAGGTTACCTGTCCTAAACATAACCCTTATTGACTTTAATTTGGTTCTAATTAGACAGGTGTGGTAAACCGAGGTTCAAAATTCATAAAATAAATATATGAAAGAATTTTAGAAAGTGTCTGTATTTTGGGCCGCTTGTCTCATAGTTTTCAAACGACACATGTATAATATATAATATTTGATTGTAATTAATCGTCCTTTGTTGATTTGTTTATGCCATTCTTTTCTGAATAATGTGTTATATGTTTCATAAGCAAGTAATTATATTTTTAAACAGTTAAAAAGTTCAGGGCGCCGGTTATCGACTTTTTTAAACAACGATATTTCGCTAAAGTTACATAGTTATGATGTATAATTTTAAACATTTTACAAGTAAATTCAAACATATGTAAACTATTCAATGAATTTAAATCCACTAGATAATACATTTATCGTAGTAAGTTTATAGCTGTACACATCTAAAAATAGGTTTACTGACAACAATGTTATACATCAAAATAAATATATGGCTTTTAAATTAAATATAGGTCGACATATATAAATGATCAATTAGCACGACAACATATGAATATGTTTACAATAAGTGCATGTTCGGATATATTGGCACGAAAATACATGTATAACTTAACTTGTTCATTAGACCAATTGAATGAATTCTTTTATCATCGAGATATATACGTTCACATTCTGATGAGTAAATATATACATACAATCAGCAAATAATTCAAGTACCCAAGTACTTAGTTATACTTACTGTGATTTATAATACATTGAGTGTATGTAATTGAAATTACAGGTAAAATGTCCGCTTTGTTAACAAATTTTCCATCATATTTGTTGTTCAAATAGCGTATACACAACTTTTGTTAGGCTTGACCGGCTATTTAAACTTCTACTAACGATAGTTACGGTTATAGGATATGTATTTCATAAATCGATTTTTGTAGTTCAACATTCTTTGAATTTTAATATCGAATCGCTTAATAAGTCACCTGAATGTAGGTACATATGTACCATAGTATGTATACTCGAACTGAATTCGGGATTCAAAACACATGAGGAGTTTTGGAATAATAATTATATCACGTTAAATTCCTATAATTATCATATCTGGCTGGGTAGCACGATATGGAAAGTCACAAATTTGGAGACAATATCGACTCAGCAGTAAAACTATGTAGCCAGTTTGATGGGTTGTTTTACGTAAAATCACCACCAGAAAGCAACGATAAATTGGAGCTAAGATTTAACATTACTCCAGTTAAGACTTTAAATACTCTTGTCAGTCGTATCATATATGAACATTGGTGCTATAACGACATTGTTTAATGTGATTACAAGAGAGAATGGAGTCCAGCTTTCGAATGTGCTACAAACTCTGGTTAAGTCGCTATGCATTTGAACAAACGGCATTAAAAGAGGATTGCACATACATAAACGGCATTGTATCATAATACGCTAAGATTGCTTATTGGGTATTTAACTTGACATTTTGTCCTGGTAATCTCAAATTTGTATTTAATTAGAACCGTCCAATTCTGCTCGGTTCATATGGTAATCATGTTATAATTTACATATTACAGTCACATTATTATCATTAGATTCCCATACTTTAATTTTGGCTTGGAAACCCAAGATTATCATATGCTTGTGAAAAACATAAATTTATTACATTGTAATCATGCAATAATCATATGCAACCAATATCATATCATATGTTAAAATCATATGATTTTCATTTGTGGATGTGTAGTCAAATCGTTTAAAATTCGTCTAATTTACTCATATTTGTTAGTGGTTCTCTTTCAATATGTAGATTTCTTATAGCACCGTCAATGCGTCTTATTGTGGTCTTACTTATACAGCACCGTTAATGCGTCTTATTGTGGTCTTACTTATACAGCACCGCCAATGCATCTTATTGTGGTCTTACTTATACAGCACCGCCAATGCGTCTTATTGTAGTCTTACTTATACAGCGCCGTCAATGCGTCTTATTGTAGTCTTACTTATACAGCGCCGTCAATGCGTTTTATTGTAGTCTTACTTATACAGAAGATGATTATTTTGATTCATCTTGAACAAAACAATGCATTGACGTAAAAAAATACTTCAAATAGAAGATATCATACACCAACACGTGTGTATCGAAATATAAATTCCAATTTAATGAAAATACTTTCTATTGAAAAGTAGAATGTTTCGTCGATTTTGTATCTTGTCCATATCATTGTCTACATTTATGGATCGTAACGGTGTATCCATCTGCACTGTGAAAACTGATTTGACCAATCTGTAATAGTTTTCCTTTCCTCTTTGGTCCACCCGGACTTGACTTTTTTATGAGCAACTCGTCGAAAGTCTCTAAAAAGCAGGGGACACTTACCATACCGGTGCACCTGGTCTATACTCCCAGTTTTTAATGGAGTTCGAGCGATTGTCTGTTATCCATGTCTGCTCTTTTTTGCTGGATGAAATGTGAATTCACAAAGAAATCACCATACACGAGAGACAAATGTATATTATTATAAATTAATAATAAAAAATTAATACATAATTGTAACTATAAAGCAATTATCAAGTATTTTAACTGTACTTCTAGAAATTTATACCAAGGGACAGGGCGATAACAGAAAGAACTGGCCGACTGATGTTCCAACGTTTGAGTTCTGAAACAAGCGTCCACTTGTTTGCCCAAATCTGTTCTATTTTCAAAATATTGCATTAGAATTCAACCGATGTGCAGTCTTCAAAGCTAAATGACAAATATGAATAATATATTTTGGATCAAAGTCAAATAATAGAGATAATCGGATAATTAACATACGTACTTAACGTTCTCACTCAATGAAAGAATCTCAGAAGAGTCAGTATTTTAAATTATGGTTATCTCCCTTATCTCATTTTTTTGTGATACACCGTAACAGTTAAGAATCAAATTAGAAATACATTAAGTTTGATATAAAGAAATTATACAGTTTGTTGTTTTGCCTTGTAAAAGTGAATTCTAACCGTATTTTCGGCCCATGGAAAGTATATTCGTTTGTATAAGTCTCTGCACCCACCACCAGTTTGGATTATAATTCTTATTATAAGCATGATCTATTGTTAGCCATGAAAATAATGGGTTGACACTTTATTTTCAAATGTTTGAGTCTTAGCTTATTTGAGGAAATGTACAAATGACTATATAGGTCATAAACATCTATATATACGTCTTAAAACTATTTACTAATATATAAATTACGTGTAGCAATCTTTGACATATGTATGTAAAATTGTTTTTTTTTTGTTGCAAACTTTAATAACATACACGTTTTCTACGTCGGGTACTTTACATTAAAAGATAAAATGATCGGTTAGCATTGAACATAATGTAATATTACTCAGTCTCTGATTCAGACACACGGACTCGTTACAAATTACTATATAAGTCATAAACATCTATATATGTGTGTATTTCTTTTTGTGGATATGCATAAGGC
Organism: Perna viridis; assembly: GCA_037379345.1. Lineage (NCBI taxonomy): Eukaryota > Metazoa > Mollusca > Bivalvia > Mytilida > Mytilidae > Perna > Perna viridis. The sequence continues at coordinate 18,982,654 of CM074520.1, forward strand.
CAAAGTTGAGAGGTGTTATTGGGGCATTGTCGTCCACAGATAGGTCTTCTCACTTTTGAGAATACTGAACAACTTCACAGCAGTAGATGTTGCAACACATTGTCAATAGTACCAAAATTAGTAATCTAAGCGAAATGCATATCTTTACAACACCCGTGGCCAGAGGGTTCATAAGTTTGTTAAGATTCCCCTCACTTTAAAACAAATAAGCACTGTTTAAGTCGAAGTATTTTTTTGTTTGATTATTGACTATTAAAGTCGATAGCACTTCGCGATGCGAGGCGCAGGACTCGCTTTGCGAGTCCACATAACCCCCACTACAAACTCCTGCCTACGATCCTGTTTACTTCCGGCGTCGTCTATAAATGTTTTTCTAAATCAATCTGATACGGATGGTAAAACGAATCCGCGTTAGCTCCAAGGTATGAAGAAAGTGATTACTGTATAGTGAAGTCAATACGACATGCACGCTGACGTTTACATTACATACATATATAGTGAATACACACTACTTCCGCCAAAGACGGATAGGACGTGTACAATGTTTTGTTGCATATTCATAGATGACAGCTTACTTGAGTCTCATTTTCTCTCGCTTTCCTGACTTGTTACTTAATTGTTGCTTAGCCCATGTGTACACACAGTTGTTGTGACATAAATGTAGCTGCGCCACTCTTGTGAGTGAAGAAAAGTATACATGTACATGTATACCAATTGATATTTTAATCTCAAATTTTGATCTCTACTGTACATTCGCTCTAGTTGCTCATTTGCTTTTTGCTACTTTGTATGTATGATTTTAGTTACTTACTTTTTTTTGTTGTGTGTGTCTGTTTTCCATGTCTGGTACTTGTCCCTGGATTGCATTATTTTGATTACCGCTATAATCTTGGCTCCCTTGATTTTGCTTTTTCAATTTTTTTCTTGTAGACAGTGTAACTTAGGTTTTTTTTCTTTTTAAATATGTCGGTAATGATTGTAAACATATATGCATAATATACCAATTTGAAGATGATTTGGTTTATAATTGGTCAAAATTGTTAACATATCATAACTTATATGTGCTTTTTGGAATGTTTTAAAATTCGGGTTAGCATGTCCAATATTTTTGTAGGCATACCTCGCGAACCGCGAACTAGTTAAACACAAACAGGAAAAAAAAACAAGTACTATCTTTGAAAAAAAGATAGCCGACGCATTAAAATTTTACTTCTAAGTTTCTACATTTCTTCAAGGAGTTATAGAAAATATTTATAAATCCTTGAATTCTTTCAAGAAAATAACACATGGCACGCAATTTCAAATTTTCGATACAGTTTTTTCGAACGCAATTTCAAATTTTCTATACAGTTTTTATGAACGCCACTAAGTTATCTGTATTTGGCCGATCGGGAAACAGAATTGCTATCAGGTGACTTGCGTTTCAATAGAAGAGCGTCCTTAAGGTCAAAGGGTAAAAAGCGAAACTATACCGACTGCGTCGAAAAAAAAGACCTAAAAAATACCGAAATAAAAGTATTCCCCTTATCCGCCACGTTATCATTTGCAGATACTTATGAACTCAACAATAAAATGCATTTCCATTTTGAACTAGTATGTTTTGATGCCAGGGTTATAAATGTACAGGAGGTTATGATGTTTTAATTTTGTTAATTTTGAATTAAATCACATTCGGAAGATACCGATACAATTAGTACGGGAAAAAAGATTGAGTAATATCATATATCAACGTTATTAACCTGATATGGAGGTTCACCACCTAAAACATCACTGGATTGTATGGGGCGGTAATGGTTATACGTAACCTCTGATTTTACAGTTATATATGTTTTAAATGTTTTTGTTATAGTTTTGGTTTTGTTATATAAACCCCGCAACTGTGTACTCTCTGGAGAAGTACTAGAGTTTGGGTGGTTTAATTTTGACCATACCATATTTTAGTTACATGCATTCGTCAACTGAAAAAATAAAACAAACATAAAAAAGTTCCGTATTTGAATTACATTGACAAGAATTTGTCCATACATCGCTCCATTTTTACTTCTAATTTTTTCCTCTTTCTATCCCTCCTTTGACTGCTTCATACGCTTCTCTTGCCAGTTCATTTGTAGATTTTCGTATTGATGGTGTTGGTTGGTCATCATCATCCGGAGAAACATCCCCTCCTAGTTCTTTTATATTCACCGGAAGTGCTTCCTGCATTAATCCCCCTCTGGCTCATTTAGTTCACGATTTAGACCAGAAATGTCCCTCCTTATTATCTCTACGACTTGCTCTTCTATTTTCCTGTGGTCGAATGACCTCTTTATAGCCTACCAATTGATTTAAACTTTTAATAGTATTTCTCTCATGCATAAAACAGTTATCTGCACAAAACATGATAAAGTTAATGCACACTGTGGAACAGCTGAACCTTGTGTATGAATGTTTAACATCTATTTTCATTGCCCATTCATGTTAGAAACGGAGTTCTTCATTTAGTTGATAATAATGTAAATTTGAATAAAATGAAGTAAATAAATAAACTTGTGCATAAATGTTAAGTGGACAAAATTTATATTTACAAAAGTGTGAGTTAATTCAATGACACGTTACTGTCTTTTTCAATAAAATATCATACTATTCGAGCAGTCCGCAAATAATTATGCTTAGCTGTCGCATGTAATGGATTTGTACAAATCGAGTACACGAATGGAACTAAAGTTTATTCGATTAGGTTATTATCAATGATTGTACTGATACAAAAAAAGTATTTATTTGAAAATATAATTTTTTGTCTACGGTCAATCCCGTATTTAATAAAATACATACTTTACTGGCAATGGTTTTTCTTTGAAGAGGATGTACTCCTTTCCCTCCAGAATAACGCTCCTCTAAATCTCTGATTCTGCTTACAATTTCTTTCATGTCATGGGTAATGATAACAGCTCCTTCTTTTGTAAGCTTTCTTTTTTGGTCCGCCATTCTGCGCTTCAGACGTGGAAAGTCTCCTGTCTTGTACATGCGTTGTGCAGGAACTGGTAAATCATCCAAATTATTTTTATTTTTTGTAGTAAAAATTGTTTATTGGGTTTGTTTATTGGCGTAAATAACATAGCATTTAGTTTGGTATATCAAAATACCTATAAAATGGATCTAACTATCGGTATTTGAACCTAAATGGGGTACATGTACATGTACATTACGTCCGTAGGTTAAGTTGTTTATCAGATTATCTCTAATATAACCTCACGCACAATCACGACGCCAGTTATACACTAAGTCCAATCATGTAATGTAACATTTGTTCATGGCTTTCACTAATTATAGCTGCATCGGGTCCGTCCTTTTAAGGCTGTCACCAATCTTCACTCACAAACTTCCTGACATTAATTGTCAACTATATAACAAATCAACAATCCCGATATCGCACAGAAGATCAAGAAACGGTTCTTTTGATAAAAACAACATAAAATTGAACAAATAGCCCGAAGAAGGCCAAAAACAACGTATCGGAGTAACTGAACCGGGCCGTTTAAAATGCAACAAGCGAACCTACCAACAATACAAAAACCCTTAAATAAAATCATTAAAGTCATTTTAACAAACAGGACAAGACTTCGTATCACATAATAAACTACTCTTAAAGGTTTTCTTATCGCATAGCGAGCCAATTGAGTCGGTGCATGTTTCAAACGGGAAAGAACCCGTATCAAAGTAGCCATGAAAGACTAATAAAACATGCCGAGCAACACACCATGCACACTGAACTAATGCACTAGAGTTAGAGTTATCATTTGTTCGTTGCCTTTATAATAACGCACTTTAACAGGTTCTGTTGCATTTTTGACTGAAAGGGGATCTGGGAAAAAGAAAATCGTTCAAAGAATACAAGTCATTGTAAACAACTGACCCCCATGTTCTATATATATTTCTAATTCAAATTCCTAAAAGATACTTTTATTGGTTTAAACTCGCGACACGCCATGTTGTTACAAAAGAACAAACAATACCCATTAACCATTAAAGTGAGATACTACTACTGTAGTTATACACATTAAATAATACTTGGAATTAATATTTCACAGTTCTTGCTTGCATAAGCTGAAGTTGTTCTTTTTCACTTTGTAATTGGTCGACAATACAATAGTATGCACATCGCCTGCCTTTAATTTAGCTATTTTACTTACTGTTTTTTCAAACATTTTATTTTTATATTTGGCATAAATCCTTTTTGTTATGATTTTCACACTGTTCAGTTTGTGTATACAATTTTCTGATTCGCTGAAAGACTAATGAAATATAATTTTTCTACTTTCGATATTTGATATTTGATCCCCTAATGTGAAAGTAAACTGAAATACAATAAAGAAAAATTGTTTATTAAATAATCATATTGAATTCGTTATAGGGTGTATATAAATATGTAGCCCCGTGCAGGCCTGGGTGTTAAAAGAATAGGCCTGCAGCAGCGCTAAGCTTGTAAAAGGCGAGTAAATAGTGCTCAGAAACCTAGCCGGGGGCTAGGCGCTCTGCCCACAGAGCAACTGGGATGTGTGCCCCAGGTGGTGGAATGGGGTACCCCTGGCATGTTACATGCTGGGGTTGTCAGGCAATAATACGGAAAACCTGACCGCAAACCATAGTGGTGCACCGTGTTGGGAAAGATTTTACGTTCCTCGCATGTTGAAGAACCCTGCTGTGGTATTTGATAGGAGTAGGAACCTTTGCGCTCCGCCACAGGAGGCTAAATTGCCCGACCTTGCCCGTTCCCCCTTTTTATAGTGACAGTCAGAATTAGTCGACCCTATTATCCTTCACTTCATCATCATTTCATATTCATGTTGTCATCCACTTCATGTTCATCGTCTGAATATAGCTGAAATATTGCTGTACGGACGTTAAACCCCAACAAACAAACAAACAAAATATAAATATGTAAATAAAAGACTAAATTACTACCAACAATGATTGTACACACATTTGTACCCTACTGGTTGTTGTTCATGTGAACTTTTCACGGTCAAGTTATGGTATATTTTATTGTGACAGTGATATTGTCTGAAAGTTAATTTACAATAATGTCTCGATCTGAGATCATAGATGCCTTCTACTCAATAGCTTTTTTAATCAATTTCTTTTGTCCCTTTCACAATTTCAAGCGTTATCTTTAAATACAACATTCAATACTTTGACTTCTGATACGGGATATACACAGTTTGCAGCACTCTTCAAGAAAACAAAACTGTAATGCATGTAATTGTTCCTTGTAATAATAAAAATCTTTCTTAACAAAATATATGTTAAGTTCATGGTACTTGCTCAAAATTTTATAAAATAAATTTAAAAAAAAATGTAGCAGTTTCTCTGGCGACTCTAGATAACGTTATCAATCAGCTTGCAACCACATGAAGTAATTAATCCTGTATCTTTTATAAACACCTTGTTCTCCGATTTAGAATTTTTTTTAAATATATCATCTGTCTATATAGGGTCATGCAACTGTATGGGGACTTGCTATTTAAGAATGGAGTATAGATATGTTTTCATAATGTATGGATAAATATGATTTTACTGTTTTATTTGATACACATGGATGTTGTGAACAATATTATGGCTTAATTAATTGGTATACGATACCAGGTTTAAAATTGGACCATGCGTAGCAGAGGGATAGCAATTTTGTTTCGGAATTCCTTTGAATATAAGATTTATGTGGAGTCAGTTTATAAAAATCGAACTGACAATAAGGGACTGTCAATGAAGAAACCAGGCAATTCCAATGATATGGATAGCACATTATTAATTTCATCCCTCGATATTATTTTGTTCCAATATAATGTTTATATCACATGTATGTCAAGTATTACTACTAAGATTTTCCTAAATCGACATTGCATGGCTCAGAAAATAAATTTTAGTTCCCAATGAAAGCAACAAAGTTTTGCACAAAACAATAAAAATTATCTCCCTTTTCAAGTATTACTACTAAGATTTTCCTAAATCGACATTGGATGGCTCAGAAAATAAATTTTAGTTCCCTATGAAAGCAACAACATTTTGCACAAAACAATAAAAATTATCTCCCTTTTTCCTATGAATTTCTATGCAACGTATTTTCCTTTAACCGTTGCAGTCAATCAAAAACCAACATTTAACTGAGAAAGGGTGCATTTGTGATATGAAATTAACAAATACTTTTCTTTAAGAAACAAAATGTGTCATATGCCATACACGACCTTATTTTTCGTGGACGACCTCTTAAAATGCTAGAGTATCAAGTTACACTTGTGGCATTGCATGACCCAAACGAGGACAACACATATATTTTTCTTGACCTACGAGATAAAATATACTTATATGAAAACTCATCAATGAATGTAGATGGGGATTGAAATGTAGTACAAAATTATGATCTTGATAGACTCAATTATATCACAGAAAAGTCCAAATACTAAACATATGATCGATATAGTATTTTAGATAAGCAGAGAATGCAACACCCTGATACTTAGATATTAACTTGGAGGGAGCCACATTAAAAAAGAAGACAAGCTACAATACTTGGTTATTTCTTCATTTCTCCAGATCTTGAACACTTGACCAAACCTTTTTTTCAATCAAATACAAATTTTTGAAACAAGTTATGGTGAGAGGTGCATAGAAATTTAATTATAGTTTGTTGAAAAATACTGATTTTTATAAATAAAGTTACACAATATTCAGATATTGAGATTATTATATGAACACGAAGGTGATGCATTTTTTTAACTGATAGTCAGCCTCATATGGAGACCTTCGAGATGAAATAAGAAGAGTAGTTATTTATTTCATTCCATATAAGAAAAATGAAAACAAAAAATCAAAAGAGATGCAGTTTATAGAAACACGAGAGATAGCAAATAAGTCATTGGTAGAAAAAAAGACACAGAAAGGTAAAGATCTGATACTTACATCTGATTATCTGATCTGATTATTTAAATATCACATATATAAATGGATAATATTCTTTGGAGACCCTAAATTCAAGATAAATATCTGAATATAATATCATTAAAACCTTTTATTTTTCAACACTGTATACTTTTGTTCGAAGTCATCTTCCGTATATACAGAAGAAGATGTTTTCAAAATTCTGGAATTTTTGATCGACAACATATTTGTCCGGTGTGGTGGACGCGTTTTTCAACAAACGGTCGCATTCCAGTGGTAACAAATTGTGCTCCTCTACTTGCTGACCTATTTCTTCACTCTTATGAGGCTGACTTTATAGCTGATCTGATTTGAACATCGTTTAGCTAGATCCTTCAATCTCAGTTTCCGCTATATAGATTACGTGCTATCGTTAAGCAATCTTAGTTTCTTGGATTTGATACATTGCATCTACCCCAAGGAATTTGAGGTAAAGGATACTACACACACTGTGAAGTCAGCCTCATATCTTCACCTACCCAATGAGATCGACGGTAGAGGAAAACTATTGACCAAATTTACGACAAACGCAATGACTTTTCATTCAGAATTGTCAATTTTTTTCATCTGTTTCAACATCTCAGCACCTGCGAATGGAGTTTTCATATCACATCTCTTACGTTATGCCAGAGCTTGTTGTAACAACGCAGACGTTTTGTATTGCGCTAGACTTCTTACAATTAGGCTTCTGGAGCAGGGTTTTGTTGCTACAAGATTGAAGTCATCACTACAGAAGTTTTATGATCGTCATCATGAACTCGTGCATCGTTACGTTACTGATTTATTCAAGGTGTCAGTTTTCCATACTTCTTTCGTCTACCTTGAACTTGAATTTTAATTAGCAACTTAGTGAAAAGCAAAAGACACTTACCCTGCATTTAGTCCATGCTCCAAGTTTTTAGTAGAGTCCGAGTAACTCATTTACTTTTGTTACTTTTGTACTATTTTGGTTATTCTGTTCTTTGTTGTGTTTGTCTGTTTTCGATGCCTTGTCTTTGTCCCTTGATTACATTTTTATGATTACTGCTAGAATCTTGATTCCCTTGATTACTCTTTCAAATTTTTGTTTGGAAAAACAAAGGCTTCATCTCTTAAGACTGAATTTCATAATTGTGTTAGTGGAACATTAATCGTCTTGTGTTCTTAAATGCATGTATTATTCATTATTTAGTACAGATACGGTGTAACCATCTGCACCATGAGAACTGATTTGTTCAACATGTCATAAAAACAAGTATGGAACAGACAAAAATAACAGAAAAACAAAACATGTATTCTTCTGTTACATGGAAATGATGGTAGTTAATTAGATTACAAACATACATTTGTTATTGATATATATATACTGTCCTGAACTTTTTTTTTGGACCTGGTTTCGATAAAGCAAGATGGCGGAAGAGCAGTTTGACGAAAGGTAGGTGTTTTATATATCTTTCTTGTACGACCTTATGTATACTTGTAACTGCTTAAAATTGTAACACACAAACAACAATGATATTTTAATTTATTAACAACACTCGTATACTAAAATGACTCTGTCGATTGAAACTTTATTTATTGTGAAAAACACGAAATCAAGCGGAGGGTGGAGCATTCTGTCCATCATTTGTTCATATTAGAGCCCATATTTTTGAATGAAACCGTTGTCTGTAATAATTTTCTTCAGGCAAATATCGTTCATGGCGCAGATGGATATACTGTAACTATCCACGAGTTCCACAAAACAATTATTGCTGTAGAAAAGGCTTCAAATAGATGATATCATAGGCAAATACGTGTGTATCAAAATATAAATTCCAATTTAATGAAAAGACTTTCTGTGAAAAATTGCATGATTTAAAAGTGGAGTGTTTCTTCAATTTTGCATCTTATCCATATCATTGTCTACATTTATGGATCGTCACGGTGAATCCATCTGCACCATTAAAACTAATTTGATCAACATGTCATAGTGTTCCTTTCCTATTTCGTCTACTCCGGACTTAACGTTTTATGAGCAACTCGTCATGTGTTTCTAGAAAAGCAGAGAACGCTTACCCTAGTTTTTAGTGGAGTTTGAGTTGCTCATCATCTTTTCCAATCAAACTGTGATGGCGACGAAAAACTGCTCAAGTAATGATATCAACATAGTCTGAACATACTCATAGGACTTCATGGTCGATCGCTCTTCATAGCTATAGGCTAGACATGCTAGCGCATAATTAAAACACGCGCGAACTAAAGTAATCACGTTTCATTAATACTCGATTGCAACAGCCTGTATCATCTATAGAATGCTACATGAGAACTATTACGATTCAGTCCACGATGGAACTCTTTTAGTAAGGATTCATTTGGTAAGATGTGATTTATCTTTGCATAGATAATGCATCACCTATTTAACGAAACTTGAACTGAAGTACAAGGCTAGTCGCTTCTCCTTTTCTGTGATAATTCCTGTGAAACAAAGCAGTAAAGGAAGTAACATAGCGACAAGCAGTGATGCACAGCTTGTCCTAATAATTATTGCAATGGTGTGTTGAACTACTAGTCATCTTTCATTTTTAACTCGACAAAAACGTTACCGACAAGGTATTCCTAAACTTGAACGAGAACGGACTTCGATTACTTATGACGGGATAAATGTGTCATTTCATACAGTTAACCAGGTTTATTGCTCACATAATAAATAACATGAATATTCTAGTCTTTGAGGCTTAATGAATAAATGAAATAATGTAAAACTATATGGATTTCGTATTAGATGTTAAAGAAGTGTATTGAACAAACGACGTTGGAATGATCCTTGCTGCGCTAGATATTTTTACCAATATTTTTTATTGAAGCAGTTAAAATGAATAAGTTATGATACAATTTAATGTACATTATCGACATTATTGCACTGGAATTCGTATTGGTCAAGTCGTGTATGTGGCGTGTTTGCAATATGGACGAGTACTGCGGTGAACACTAACCTGTGATATGCTACAAAAAATGACATATATTACCTACTTCTGCAAATTGATATCGCATCACAACAGATTAATTTTCTTGTATTACATAAATAAAGTAATGCATTAAAAGCGTATTTCTAACAAATAGGCTTCTGGAACAGGGTTATGTTGCTACAAGATTGAAGTCATCACTACAAAAGTGTTATGGTCGTCATCATGAACTCGTGGATCGTTATGGTGTATCCATCAGCACCATGAAAACTGATTTATTCAATGGGTCATAGTTTTCCTTTCCTCGTTTGTCTACCCCGGACTTGACTTTTTATGAGCAACTCGGCGGGTGTTTCTAGAAAAGCAAAGGACGCTTTCCCTTCCGGTGCCCCTGGTCCATGCTCCCAGTTTTTAGTGGAGTCCGAGTTGCTCATTTACTTTTGTTACTTTGTATGTATGATTTTAGTTACTTTATGTGCTTTGTTTTGTATGTCTGTTTTCCATGTCTGGTCTTTGTCCCTGGATTAAATGTTTTGATTACCGCTATAACCTTGGTTCACTTGATTAAAAAACAGCATTAAGATGAATTTCTTCGTATCAAAATCTATCGTCCCATTCATGAACATATTTTGCAAATGTTATAATTGAGTGAAGATGCACAAAATGTGAGCAAATTAAACGATCACATGTAAGTACCCGTATTTAACGTAGTTACTAAAGAAATGCATGGTAACGTTAGAAGCCTCAATATCTTGATATTTGTCCTTATGGTTAGGATGACCAACCAGAGGTACGCCGAATACATAGAATAACTCCCCCCCCCGAAAAGAAAAAAAAAAAAAAAAAAAAAAAAAAAAAAACTGCGATCACTCTTTATAAACTACATGAAATGATATAGTTTGTTCTAATTGAATGAACTGCGATATTTTGCTTTAAGTTTAAACTGTGATAACATCATTTTTTTATCATAAGTAATCGAACAAAAGTACGATGTGCATCAACATTAAGTCCATCTATGATGTCAATGCACATGCAATACATTAGGTTGTTTTTTTTTATCCTGCAATGAAATAGCTATTTGATTTTAAATATATAGATTGATGTATAATTTGACCTTTTTCGATCTACCTAATAATTTTTATCTTGTAACAGTGAATGTTTTAGGGATTGTTGTTTGTTCATCATTGTTGAACAAGTGCGCTTATTCGTGGTGAATACCTATTTGTGATATCTGAAAGTATTCATTATTTGGGATTCAGATTATACGCGTTTGTAGCATCAAGTCCCTTTTTTCGCTTCCTTGAAGACAATGCTTTTAAAATAGTAATCAATACAATGTTTTTACATGTAACTAGATTCATTATTTTATACAAAACACTTAACTGTATTGCCTATAGTGTACAATAAATGTAACTAACCTTGCCATTCCGGTCCTGTCAAATTTTGGGAAACATATTCAAAGCTGAGTAAGTATATTATCAATCCATCTTGATAGTAGATCTGCAAATTCAACCATTGGGGCGAAGAAGACTATATCGGATCCAAATTGTTCGGACTACAAGAAGAATAAATTATGAAGTCAAACAAGATAACAATAGAATCAAAGGCTTCGAGACTACAATACAACATAGTTTACGTCAAAAGTTTATAAATCGTGTGTTTTTTTTTTCAAGCATACATGTATTTAGTTATCATGTTTTCACATCTAACCCAAAATAATATGTGCAAAATTTATGTTATAACAATACTAATGTCCCTCACATTGCATACTGGAAGAAATTAGTCTGTGATTATGATAAAATCAATTATATAATTACTATGTGTCTCAGTGTAGTTTACATGTAACGTTTTTAAGCATAAAATTATGCATTTATGTATGTATTAATGATAAACCATATAGTCTCTGGTAAAGTATATAGTTTTAATTTTGAGCGTTATGACATTGCCTCAACATTGCCATTATTCAATACCTTAACTTGACTTTTGAAATGTATACATACTTCGCATTGAAAATCCTAAGGATTTTATGGATATTTAGTATCAGTAATAGAGTAATATTTCTAAATTTTAAATTCTACAAAATTTCTTTAAAATTTACATCGCTTAAGCATTGCATTAAAAGCCACACGCTAATTTCCCTGTACTTTATCGTTTTAATTCAAATATAAAAAAAGAGTGTAAGCGATCTAATCAAGTGTCACGGTTTGAACGATTCTTAACTGAAATGTAACTTAATAATATGCATGTACTTGTGGCAGGGCAGACTTAGATGTATTCTCTTCTTGCCATCGATAGAAAACCGATGCTGCTTCCTCTGGAAGTATAAGTGTACTTTGGTTATATTTAAGCAACGCTGACAGTTTTAAAACAATCTGAATACAATAACGTAGTACATAACTTAATTTTTCTCTGAATTAGTCAAAGCATTAAAGGTATACATTAAGACTTTGTAAAAAAGCTGCTATGTTAATGGGAAACCCGATTTTTACAGGTTAGTCTCAAACTACATTGAAATATAAACGTATAAAGTGTTATAGGTGTATCAAGTCTCATAACGGAGAACATCGGCTGTTTTAATTTTTCTTTAGCATACTCTATAGATTATTCCTCTATCTTAGTAGGATTTTTCGCCATTTTAACTGCACGAGGCATATTAAGTCGCCAACTTATTTCCTCAGGGAATATCAGAACCGGATGTGTTGAATCTCACCATTTCTACGTAGACCATTAGAATTTCTTTCATGCAAGATCCCTGGGAGTATCGATGTTATCAAAATCGAAAATAGGAAAAAAGCACTACTAAAACATAATTTTAATGACATTTCTAATTTTGACGCGAAGTTATTGAATTTGCACCTAAAGCGCCATTTAGTGCTTTGATTCCCAAAGGAATTAGTAAATTTACTTAGATTGATATTTAAATGTAATATTTTTAAGTAACTTGATGATATATCTCAGATACCAGAATATTACCTTGAACCTTGAAAACAAAATTAACTGTACTCCTATTTCAAGAAGGTACCTATGGTTGTGTTGCTGAGGGAATTTAAATTCACAGTGACAAAACAAGACAAAGACTTGATTATTGCATGTGTTCCTATAACAGCTACATGATTTATTTTCTGGTTTTACGGTAAGAGATAATTAGAGTGGCACATAAAAAAACATGAATATCATATGCGTTTCCTCAAGTGTTAAATTATTATGTCAAGACAAATTTATGATTAAAATATGTTTTTCCATGGAATAAATATCTACAGTAATACTTCAGATCAATGCATAATTTTAGAATGTGTTGATTACCTTCATGGAAAATTATCTACAACGCCAAGAGTGCATATCTTAACAAATATTACACTATAATACAATGTTATCTCAGGAAATAAGTATCAGAAGAACCATTTCAAAATAAGTATCAAGAGAACAATATCAAAACAAAAAAAAAATATAGCTTGAGCATCTGTTCAGTATCTACCTTGTAAATTTAAGACAAATACATGATTATAATAGTACCCGTTCCCTCGGGCAATAAGTATTTATATTAGTACCTTATCAGGAAATTGACTTGCTTTTGTACGACTGTAGAATCTTTTAAAAAGTCATATTTAGAACACTACCTTGATTAACTGACGTATATATCACTTGTATCATTTGTATGTAATATTACCATGTCATTAATTTTATTTTGTTTGATGTCAATTTTGTAATTTATGATTTATGTTGGAAATATGTATATATTGCAGAACCATATTGTAAACTAGCTATGTTATTAAATACGCCAATCCTATTGAAATAAGAAATATCATTATTATTATTATTATTATTATTATTATTATTATTATTATTATTATTATTACCTACCTTTTAGTCACTATCTACAAATTCCCTTACGTAATCTACATTCAAGTCTTTATAAAATGATTCCCTGGGATAACCAATACTTAATTCTTTAATTACTGACTCCCTGAGGTAGCCCCGTGCATGTCCGGGTGTCAAACGAATAGGCCTGCAGCAGCGCTAAGCTTGTCGTAAAAGGCGACAATAGTGCTCAGAACCCTAGCCGGGGGCTAGGGCGCTCTGCTCACAGAGCAACTGGGTTGTGTGCCCCAGGTGGTGGAGTGGGGTACCCCTGGCGTCTTACATGCTGGGGTTTTCAGGCTATAATACGGAAAACCTGATCGCAAACCATAGTGGTGCACCGTGTTGGGAAAGATGCCACGTTCCTCGCACGTTGAAGAAACCTACTGTGGTATTCTCCCGGAGTAGGAACCATAGAGCTTCGCCACAGGAGGCTTAATTGCCCGACCCTACCCACCTCCCCCTATTTCCCCTGGCAATCAAAATTTGTCGACCCCACTATCCTTGTGTCCCATCCCATTTTTCATTTCATCATCATTTCATGTTCATTTTATCATCCACTTCATGTTCATCGCCTGAATATAGCTGAAATATTGCTGCTCGGGCGTTAAAACCCAACAAACAAACAAACAAACAAACAAACCTTTACTTCAATCTCTTTCTACTGACTCCCTGAGGTAACCTTTACTTCAGTCTTTTCTACTGACTCCCTGAAGTAACCTTTACTTGAGTCTCTTTCTACTGACTCCCTGTGGTAACCTTTACTTCAGTTTCTTTCTACTGACTCCCTGAGGTAACCTTTACTTCAGTCTCTTTCTACTAACTCCCTGAGGTAACATTTACTTCAGTCTCTTTCTACTGATTCCCCGAGGTAACTTTTACTTCAGTATCTTTCTACTGACTCCTTGAGGTAACCTTTACTTCAGTCTCTTTCTACCGACTCCCTGAGGTAACCTTCACTTCAGTCTTTTCTACTGACTCCCTGGGATAATCTTTACTTTGGTCTTCATCTACTGCTTCTCGGAGATAACCCATACTTTATTTGCTATTTACTGATTCCCTGGGGTAACCCATACTGTAGTATCTATCCACTGATTCCCTGAAGTAATCCATACTTTAGTGTCTTTCTACTTATTTGCTGAAGTAACCCATATTTTACTTATTTACTGATTATTTGGGGTTACCAATACAATAGTCTCTTTCTAGTGAAATTATCCAAACTTGAGTCTTCGCAAAGACTATGGTTTTATAATTTCGATAATGCATTTCTCGGGAATTGTGTCATTTTTTGGTATGATGTTATTGCTTTTTACAACAATCATTCAGTTTGACTATTTTTACCATGTGTATGTAATTACAATAGAGCTGTAGGTGCGCAGGTCTCGTTTATGTAAAGGTAAAGATTCAGTAGATGAACGCCGCATAGCGGTAACTATGTAAACATCACTAAGAAAAACGGCGCGAAATTAATCTTTGATGGTGGTGCACTTTTCCCGCCAGGCTTTTTAAATGTTACATTTCAACGAGAACCAGTTTAAAGCTTATCTATTATATTTAAAAAAAATAATGTAGTTGGAACGTGAATTAATTTTCGCTTGTTTATTGCCTCGATGTTGAATATTTGTTTCACGATAAAATCATTATTGACGAGAAAACGGTTGAATCTTACGACATACAAGTATAGTAATATCACGAGTTGATGTATCATACTGTCCGATATGTACTGTTAAACATGCAACGGAACTTGTATTATCCGGCACACAAGTATTTAAGGATCCTTAAGAGATCACCAATTATCAAGTTGATACAGTCATATTTTTTTACACAATGAGAGAGGTAAAATATCAGGAAAACTCAAAACGACTTTTAACTGCGAATGTAGGCAATTATAATTAAATATAAACTGTAAGAAATGATTCAACAAGAAATAACAAATAACATCAATTTAACTAACATGTTACTGCATGTGCTTGAAAAGCATGTATTATGATTAAACTAGATATTGAAGTCATGTCATGTTTCCTCATTCAATGTAAATAAAGCATGTCCAGTTTAATATGGCACATTTGCACAGGTTGTGTCTGGACAGCATCTGACAGTTACGTTTGGTTTAAGGTAGTCCTATACGGTGATGTCAATACTGAAAATATTGTCTTATTTTATCGACATAAAGCTGTTTTGACGAAATCCGCACATAAACTATCAAGTTTTTTTTCTTCAAAAAGTACATATTTTTCTAATCCTGGCGGATGGAGGTTCACGTATTTTATAAGTAGTTAAGTGATTTTTGTTAAAAGAAATTCAGTACCCATTGTAACGTACAGAAAAAAAAATATTACAGAGTTTTAGCACAAATCAGAAGTACCTTTCCAAATACTATGTTAGAGTTTGAATGAATTAACAGACAGATTCGACCTGCAAGTTCATAAACTAGGAATGACAAAAAATGAAATAGTTTCTAGTTCAGTATACACTAGGTGCTCCATCTAAACAGATACCAAACCTGAATATTACGCAAACTGGCGCACTGCTACGATGCATGCTGAATTTTGGTGTGTGTATGTGTGTGTATGTGTGTGTTTAAGTCACTTGTATTGCAATCATAATTTTAGTACTATATATTCGTATATGATTTACATAATTATATATTACTACACCACCTTATGCTGCAGATCGGAGAAAACCATCGATTGATTTGGAGTTAAGTTTAGTAGAGTATTGAGTTTACCTAGATTTGAAAGCCAGCCAAAATAAGTGGCATAGATATTTGACAATTAGCTACTTTGAAGGGTTCAGTTTTTGATATTTAATGTCCATCGGTCACAGAATGGTGAATTCGAAAACAAGACAAATAATTCAATATTAACCATTTATAACAATAAGCTTGTGTTAAAATTCGTTTTAAGTAAGGTCGATATAAGGAATACTATGCAAGGATGCTGACTGATAATATACACTCAAGTTCTTTTTCATTTCACATCGTTTGTCATCGTACATTTGTGCCTTACAGCAAAATAAGTGTATTCCTTTTTCGAAAATAGAAATTTTATAATGTAACACAACAGTTCGTAAATTTAAGATCGGAAATCCTCGAGTGACTCCGAAAACTGTCCAAACTCAAGCCAAATTGCGATATGCTCTAAACTCGGTTGACTTCGTAACCGTGATGACCCAAATACAACTAGTATCCTCTGGATCGGAAACTAGACGTCTCTCAGCTATAATACATACTATTCAATGCTAACCGATCATTTATATTTAAGTAAACCTCTCGCTCTCATACAAGTAAAAAAAAAACACATAAAACACGTGTGTATGGTATTGAAGTGGTGCATTTTTATATAGAAATGACGGTTCTATATCAGCAAAAAGTGGTGTATTGTATAATTATGAAAATCATATCCAAATGTACAGTGCTGAAGAAGGGTAACAACAAAATAACCGAACACTCATCCGATTCATAATCAAGTCAACTCGAAAATAGATCTGGCAATTGAAAATAGATATTATAGAGGAAACTGGTACCGCAATGATCCTGACTAGATACAGCTATTTCAAACGAAATGTTGGGTTTCACAGCTCGCTAACCCCCTCCCCCTTTTAATTAATTAAGTATAAGGATAACACTAGTGCAGGAGATAACGGGATATTGCTGCTTAGGGAAGGAAATTATGAGAAAAAGAAATCGCTAATAATATTAGCGACTTAAAAATGGCTTTGATGCTAATAAGTATCTAAATATATACTGGATAACATTTCACACCAGAAACTATTCGTATCATATACACCCAACTTTATTAACTCTTCTGACAAAGTAAAAGTAAACGAAACAGACACATGAATGTTTGATTATGATGATATTGTGTATATGGAAACAGCCATGGAACACATTCAACTATCATAAGATACATGTATCCCGGATTAAATCTAATATTTATCTTATTCTGGTGGAAAGTATTTCACACAGAATACTTTTGGACGTTGCTACTGGACTGATACTTATTGTGTTTCCTGAAGAATAATGATTATGATGATAATATTTATAGGAGAAATTCCCTAGAGGAACATTGTATCACGTGTTTATGCGTCATTTTGTGTGCATCTGGTTACATGTAACATTTTATAAAGTAACATGAAGAAAAACATGACAAATAAACAGTATCTTGATGAATTGCATTCTCCTTTTATAACAACGGGAAAATATATTATTTTCGTCAATGGCCCCAACAAGTGTAAATACGTCTAAAATAGCGTAATATTCACAAAGAAACTACTGAATACTCAGTGAACGAATTGACAAGCTTGCAAAAACAACAATAGTAACCGTACAGGTCACAAATTGTCATTGGATAGCCAATAAAGCCACAGGTATCACTGGACAAGGTAAGGTAATCTGGTATAACTTTCTTCTTTACTTGTACAACTGGGCTATTGATACCAGTGGTATCAGTACACCAAAGGCTGCCCGAGTCGTTTATTCGAGGATTTTAATGAATATTTCTACTTTACCGGTAATTTTATTATGTTTATAGGCCGTCAGAATTATTCAGAATACCTTTATTTTAAGTATAGGCCCTATAAATGATGTTTGTAGGCCAATTTGCGTCATAACTTTTAAAAAATCTGGAATAATGTTAATTAATAAACTCTCTAAACTCAATGAAATAATAATCCTCTTAAAATAGTATAGTTATATATAATAATCTATTGATAAAATACAAGGACTTTTATTTATAGCAGCCTTACGTATACAATAACTAGTGTGAGTAATATTCAACCCGCTCGAAAGAATCAAGTTGTATTAAGATAGAATATAGCAAAATACTTTCACTCAAAGCAAGACATTCAAACAATCTTCTTACAAATAGTTTCATATGTGAATAGTATTTCTCTTTTACATACATATACCAGTACTTCAATAATTTAGCTAACATCCTCAATCACAGAAAGGTCATAAAAAAGTTCCTCCTAATTTCAAAGACAATTAATACCGATAATTTCATATTTCTATACTTCACATATTGTATCAAAAGTTTTCAATTATAAAAGACTACTGCAGTACCTCGAGAAGGAGGACTTCAGGGCTAAACCACCTGACCATTCTTACAAAAACCATTTAATTACGGTCCTTCCGGGCACGTCATAACGGGGGATTTAAACATCGCAGAAAACGAATCTCTATGTAATGTCCTTTTTAAAGGTCCCAAATACCGTGTACCATGCGTCATAAATTGATTTTATAACTTTAAAATTATTTCAGGAAAGAAGATGTTTCCAAAATGTTTAAATGTTTTCTCCACAAAATATATGTTCAGTGTTTTTCAACAAACGGTCGGCATTCCAATGGGAACAAATCATGCTCCTCTACTCGCTGACTTTTCCTTCTTTCTTGAGGTTAACTTTACAGCTGATCTAATCAAAAGGAAGGATTATCGTTTAGCCAAATTCTTTGATCTCAATCCCATTATATAGATGACGTAATATCTTAAAACAATTCTAATTTGGAGGATTTTATATCGCATCTTAACCAAATAACTTGAGTTAAAGGGTTCTACGGACACTGTAGTCAGCCTTATATCTTGACCGACACTTAAAGATCAATGGTAAAGGAAAACGTTTGACCAAACTATAGGACAAACGCGATATTTTTTCTTTCCGTATTGACAACTTTCCTTTCATCTGAGGCAACATACCTTCAGCACCTACGTATGTAGTTTTCATATCACAACTCATACGTTAAGCCAGAGCTTGTCGTAACTACGCAGACTTTTCGTACCGCGCTAGATTTCATACAATTAGGCCTCCATAACAGAGTTTTTTTGTTACAATATTGACCTTATAACTACAAAAGTTTTATGGTCGACATCATGAACTCGTGGATCGTTACGGTGTATCCATCTGCACAATGAGAACATATTTGTTCAACGCGTCATAGCTTTTCTTTCCTTTTCGCCTACGCCGGACTTGCCTTTTATGAACAGCTCGGCAAATGTTTCTAGAATTCAAGAGGATGCTTATCCGAACGGTTTTTAGTAAATGAATTCCGAGCTGCTCATTTAGTTTTGTTGTTTTGTACGTATTTTTGGGGTTATTTTGTTCTTTGTTGTGTATGTGTCTTTTTTCAGTGTCTTGTTTGTCGCTTGATTACATTCTTTTAGTTTCAAACAGGATCTTAGTTTCCTTGATTAATGATTTACGTCCTGAAGTATCCAAAGTCAGACCTTTTAAACATTTCATATCGATATTTTTTTCTGATTTATATGATTCAAGTTTTATCAATTAAAATGCAGTCATTTTCAAAAATTTCTGGAAAAACTTGGAGGACATTTATCTAGTATAAGGATCGCGTACATAGCTTTCAGGTCTAAGATTCTTACAAAATGTTTGCTTTTGCAAAAACGGATATAGACTTCTAGACAGTTCTACATCCTAATGTTTGACCAGATGCATATACTACATATAATAGCTGTGTTGTAAGTTACTTTGAATTTTGGACTCTCTGGTCATTAAGTAGACCAAATTTCCTCTGACCCTGTAACCCTCCTTTTTTTATTTGGATATTAATATGTCGGGTTGGGGTCAAAACGATGTGCCATACAAAAAGTTGGAGATTTAGCAGTACAGCGGAGTACCACCCTTCAACCGCTTGTAACAACTTTCAAGTTGAAATTGTGCATGTCACACCTACCTAGTTCGATACCGGAATCATTTTCCTGTATGCTGATACCAAATTTGCATACAGCATACAGGAAAATGATTCCGAAATCGAACTATGCAGGTGTGACAATCATGCAAGGCACCTGTACCACACAGCTTGTACAAAAAACTTAAAACATAAATCGCATTAATATTATAACAAATCTTCTAGAAGTCATAATAACAATTTGTTCCCTTGGCGTACAGACAATATATCACCTGTCCTAGGAGGGACCCAAAACCTAAGGTTGAAATTCATAGACCAATATCGCTTTGCATGTAATACATTATCGTGAATAACATTATGAACTCGGAAAAATAAAAAAAAAATTATTTCAGTAATACAGCGTGATTTTAGACTAAAACCCCCATGCAAAACACAACTGCTAGAAAACCTATACAAACCTATCCTATCCAGCAAATTTTTAAAAATCATTTTCTATGATTTTAGTTTTGGAAAGAGAGTCGTATGGTTTAGCCGTAAAGGCATTGTAACTATGATTTCCTACTACAAAAGTAGTACCAATCCTCTAAATACTGCTCTTTCTGGTATGCTACACACGTGTATAATGTTATCAGCATCATTAGAACCACATACATTAGAGGTATCTTTTTATCTTGAATTTTTGAACCATGTCAATTGGTAGATGACCTAGATTCCTCCCAGCGTTTTCATCGAGATCAGTATAATCGAATACCTTTCTCCAGAAGGAAAAAATCTCAAGTACATTGAAGAAGCTTGACTGAAACGCAGACAGAGTCTACTCAAAATGAATGTTTACTTGATATTGTTTTACACATGTCACAATGATTAACACTTTAAATACTTGATTGTAAAATTAAAAACAAGTCAATCGAAATCACTAATGCACTTGCTGAATGAATCTTCGCCGAACAATTCTTTAAATCTGTGAGCCCAATTCAACTGTGATATACTCAGATCTTTAAAAAAAATAAATACATTATTTCGTGTACATATTTCATTGCATTTAACGAAAATAGGTATTGGTATATAGCATAGAGGCAAGAACCCAACTGGGATTAAAATTTCAGCTCAAGGCAACTTACTGGTCGTCAATTAACAACCATGAAAATCTCATACCACAGGGCAGGCTGCAGCTGGCCCCAAAACATCATTGTACACAAGTACAGCGAAAAAGTCGTTCCTCACGCTACATAAAAATAAACGCAAGGAGAAAACGAAACAAGAAATACAGAGGGCACAAATTCCTGACTTGGGAAAGGCGCGATAAATGCGGTGGGGTTAAAGTACTTTGTCTTAATACAACCATGACTGGATACATTTGTAAAAAGTAAAAACAAAACTGTACATAAAAAAGACAAAACAAAATATAGAAACCATTAAAACATGCAATTTAATTGTTGTAGATATTATATCAGTGAAAGTTATTTACTCTTTCACAAAAGTCAGTGGAAAGTTCAATAAAATTAAATAATTAGACACACTTGAGATTTCGCCAGAGCAAAAAACGTTTATGTTCATATGATTTGCGACTTAACAAGAAAAGTGAAACAGCAGAGCTAACGGTCGCTACAGAAAACGAAGCCGAAAGGGTGATACCATTCTACAACAATATTTTTTGCGATTGTATAATGATAATCGTGCATGATATGTAGTACTTACTAAACATGGGTACATCTTTGTCTGCAATGAAACCAACAGCAGTATAAAATGATAAAAAGATGCCAGGAGAATAATACACATTAATATTCATTTTAATTGATTTTTGAGGCAAAGTTTTAATTCACCATTCAAGATAGTTATGTTTGGATTATTAGGGTCCGAGTTAAATTTACCCGACAGATTTTATAACGTCCATTTTTTCCCTATTATTTATTATTTAAGATATCTGAAGAAACAATAAAAGAACATGATTACTTGACAGATGCCAATGTTTCATATCTTAAAAATATCATTTTATATATATATATATATATATATATATATATATATATATATATATATATATATATATATATATATATATATATATATATATATAAATAATGTGAGATAAATACTTTAATCTGATTGGTTTAAATATGTTTTTTTATTTCTGAATGGATAAAAAGTATATTGACACGCCCCTATTCAGTTAAATTCAGAGCTACTTTTTTCATGTTTAAAGATAAAATTATATTTTAAAATTAATTCATAAGAATTGGCTATGACACAAGTTTTGTCTATTGAAAAATAACATAAATTTTCCATCTGTATATTTTGTGTATTACACTTCGCGCAACAAACAATATGCACATGGAAAATGTATGTTATTTTTAAATAGACAAAGTTTTTCATAGCAAATTCTTACACAATATAATGCCTATAGTCTTTATTAGATATGTTTAATTGAACATAGCAAACCACAAAAGAAACAAACCCAAAACAACCACATTGAAACTAAAACAAAACAAAACAAAACAAAACAAAACAAAAATAATCAAATAACGAAAATCAAAATCAAAACAACAACAAACCCGAAACAATAAAAGACAACAAATCATTACCTTAAGGAGGTAGACCTAGGGTAAGGGACATAACTCTTAAAATCATTGGAACGTTTGTGTTCAGCATCTTACATCAATCCAATGGAAGCGCTTAATTAACCTGGATTCATTTTATTCTGCTTCAAACGAAAGGTTGAGAGGCTTTGGTTAAAAGGCATATAATACAAACATATCCCTGATTTCATGAGTTATGTCCCTTACCCAAGGTCTACCTCCTTAAGCACTGCTTTGTACTGTCATAATTTTGTTTAAATCATTATAATTCGAAATTGATAAAATTTTTAACTTACAGTATGGGAAACTTTCATCTCTATCATTGATATCAATGCTGACTCCCCATGTGATCGTTGACGCTGGAGGGATCCATGTGGACTCTCCTTTAGGTAATAGTCATCTACCACAGGCTTATACGACGTCGTCCCTATTAAAGCACGCTGTAAATGAAATGAAAATTATATTACAGAGTAATCAAGAGAACCAAGATTCAAGATTGATTAAAATTGTTGCTTTTGTTCGAATCATGAAATATCAAATCTGCATTCTATATAATATACAAAATACGAAACAAAAACTAATATTTGTTTAATCTTTAAAAAAAAGTAGAATTAATAAAAGCAACCTCGGATTAGTCGTTCTGAACTGCCAATATTGTTCTCTTAGGCAAAACTTTTATTTTCATCAACTTCCAACAGCAATAGCTCAGATGAAGTGCCGTTGATTACTTTGAACTTTATTTTTCAGTAATTATAAAGACAATTTTATTATTATTGTTTTTCTATTTTGTTTTTCATACTACAGCACTTGAATGGAGAAATCTCAGTGTTCTATGACATATGGGGGATCGGTTATGGGTAATGGGGAATGGGGGAAGGAGAATGGGGATGATGTATAGGGGTGGTGATTTTGAATGGAAAGGATGGGTAAATAAGTTTTTAAACATTTATTTGTATAAAATGTTAAATTTTATTTAAGATAACAGTTGACATGTAATAGAATTTACGAACATAAAATTCAACGATAATGTCTAAGATTTGATAAATAATATACAATGGAGACTCTATGGAATTTTATTATTGGGAATGGGATTTTTTTTATGGGAAGTGAGGATGGGGACAATGGGGAATAAGGAATGGTTGAATGATATATGGTATGAAAGGGAAGTTCTAACCATTCAAGAGTTAAGTTATAAACCACAAATATCATGTTTTTTTTTTATTTTGTTTGTTTTTTTTTTTTTTTTTGGATTTGTCACACATCAAAGAATAATTAAGGAAACCAATATTATAGCGGTAATCAAAAGAATGTAATCCGGGGACAAAGACTATATATGGAAAACAGTCATACACAAGTATGAAAGTTGTCCTTGTAATAAGGATTTTTTAACACCAATGATTTTTGTCTGTTAGGGTTTTCTAGGTATGATCAATAGGAAAAAAAAAACACACAAAATATGTGAATAATTTGTCTTTAAGAACGATAACCATAATTATGACCAATCACATAATTTGGACCATATGCTTAGTCATAAGGAACATTTCAAAAACAGGAAGTGGTTATCGAATTACAATCTCAAAACCAGAAAGGTACTTGTAACCATTTTTGGCATTCCCAAGGCAAAATTCATAAAAGAGATCATCGTACACTTAGACATAAAGAAAGTGTTAACATGTATTTTCGAGTATCTTTTCATAGTTTTGGAGATATATGTAGAAATCAATGACATGAATCATATGATTCAAGGATGGCATTGTTGTACGCTATATCAACGTCACCGTCATTATTTCTATAGAAAATACCCAAAAAAATGCAGGTGACCGAATTTGGTAAAAATCAACATAACTATTTCAGATTAATTTTGTTTTGAAAGAAAGGTTAACGATAGAAGGAAATGGTGCGTACAAATTCACGACAGCAGCTCACAGGTATGTACATTGTACAATGATTATACTTCTGCACGTTTTCTTCAGAATGTACAGTATTGGGCAGGTTATACTTTGAATGTCAAATATATTTGTTTTGACGAACAAACAAACGGACATTTACACTGGATTATATTTATATAACCCTTTAAATAACCCTTTAAATAACTGTTTCCTTAAACTGATTTCGTACTTTACTTGACAATATGAACTTATTTCAAGTGAGTGCTAAAAAGCAACCCCTCTTTAAAAAAAACGAAAACAAAAACAAACTCGTCATTTTTAACATATACCACTCTTAATCCCCATATCTCATTCCATTGTCCCAACCTCATTGTCGGAATGTTGGAACGCAGAATGGAGTTCCCCAGAATGCAAGTGGTGAGCCACTGTGAACGATAGAGTACCGGAACAGTCCTAAAATTAAATTATCATTTAAAAACTTATATGCAAGTGTAATGATGTGTCATTAGAATATGCAGCTCATTGAGTTTTTATTTTACAGAACAATTTCTCCTTCTCTCTTTCTATTGACAAGTTTTGAATCTTACGGAAATATACATTCGAGCTACGAATGTATGCTATCTAATTTTGCTATCTATTTTTGTTTATTCTGCTGTAAAATAATAATTACTTTAAGTTACTATAATCAATTTTGTAATTAAGCTTATTTGTATTAGTTTGAACTTCTTTATTTAATTATTCATTTGTATGAGTGTTATTTCAAAGCATATGTTAAATTTCAAACAACTTATTCATACTTGTTTAGTTAAATAATATTAGTAATATATTTTTATGTCATTTTATGAAATAACCGCCTCATTAGTTTCAGGGTAGTGTGATCGCCTAGTTACACCATACCAAAGTCACATCAAATACCTCAAAATTGGTAGCCACTTCTTCTCCGCCAAGCACGCGCAGTATTTAAGCGGTTCGAGTGACGACTTGTTCGCGTAGAATGTGTCGGAGTAGGGTGACATGCCGATATATGGAGTGTTGATCCTGTGAGCCGCATTTGTAGCATGACAAAGATCCAACTCAGCGCATCGAATAAGTACAAAGGAGGTCCTAATTCTCAAGGAGTTGCCGATTAAATATTTGCATTACCATGAGCTGTTTCTGAGCTACATCTTGGAGTATTCGTATCGATGTTGTTAATTGTAACTTGTTATTTACAGGAAAACCTGTCTAAACCAAACCATGCATTATCTGAAACAAGACGCTTAAAAAAACTCTTTATATCAATTTGATTGTATTTTCAACCTTGTAACTCGATAATCTGTCAAAGCAGAAGTATATTACATTCCAAAATAGGTTCTTTTTTGACAATGTTTACTGTCTAAAAATTTCGCTTAACCTTCTGTCAAATTTGATACTAAATGTATTCCAACATTACTAGCTCCAGCGCTGTGACCATAAATTGTTACTTTATTTGGATCGCCATTAAAATATTTGATATTGTTCCGCACCCATTTCATCGCCTGAATTTGGTCGAGTAGTCCTAGATTTTCTTCTATTCCAGCAGATCTGTCTGCATAAAATCCTGTTCAAATTTGTTTTTACATTTGTATGAATTGGAACATTAAACGTACGTGTTCAAAATTAAAATCTACACATTTAACACGATATGTTATGTGTTGCAAGTAAGCAAGAATCGATTCTTAACATACTTGTCTGACCCCGAATTATATCAGATTTTATTCGTTATACTTAAGACAATTTGCAGTATTTAAATTTTCAAAATATCTAAACACTGGGGTTTCATTCCTTGTTTTGCACACGATAGAACCTCTCAGTGATAGATAAGTTTGGCTTTCGCTTTCGATAATTTTGGTTTTGAGTACTTCATTTGTACAACATTTTCTGGAGTGAGATCTTGCTATATATTTGATTAGTATGTTGCTGATAAGAGATTACTCCATGAAACACCAGTACAACATATCGACATTCGCAATATATATAACTGATACTTTCTTATGTTTATCAAGTTCTATTGTTATTTTCATGTGTATTTTATACTTATACACATATCAAAACATCATTAAAAATAATATGAAAAGAAATTTTGCATAAAAATACTCATATTGAAATAGTTTAAAACTAATATTTTACATTATAATCCCCATTTTACAATTCCTACCCTACCGGTGCACGTGGCCCATGCTCCCAGTTTTTAGTGGAGTCCGAGTTGCTCCTTTTGTTAATTACTTTGTATGTATTACTTTTGTTACTTTATATTCTTTGTGTTGTTTGTCTGTCTTCCTTATTTTTTTCTTTGTCCCTGTATTACATTCTTCTGATTTCCGCTAGAAGCTTGGTCCCCTTTATTACTCTCAAGCACCAACGTTATATTAATTATGAATATTAAACATTATAAACTACATATCTTATCAAAGTAAGGTAAGATATACCCAAAACTCCTAATCTGTAATTAAAATTGATAACTATAATCTGCCCAAATGCTGCAAGAATATCTCCATCAAACATACTACCCATTCCTGCAGCATTACCGCCCCATGAATATATAACAATACTGGTAAGTCTTTTTCCTGAATCTAGACAAGAAAATAAAACATTCGAAACCATTAATTAAAGTTCTATTTGATTTAATAAAATTGTTTCTTCTTAAGTACAGCTCTGTCTAAATTCTGGCAGGTGCATATGATTAGTGATTCAGGCATTTCTTAATCCAAAGTTTTGTTGATTTGAAATACATCAATAGGCCTCATAGAAACTGTATTCGACGATAGAAATGTCAATTAAAGTTGGTCATTGGACATGTTAACACTTAAAATTTTCTACTATAGAAAATTGCGGGAAAATATTTAGCTAGAATTTGTACACTATATAAAATATATAGTCAAATATATATAGCAGATGAATCAAAGAAATGAACACAATAAGAGTCGTTTTTATTACGTAACTAATGTATTTAAACAGTTTCATCAATTATCATGAGATAAAATGAATCACCATCAGTCAGGTTTATAAACAAACACACACTTAAGGAGGTAGATCTAGGGTAAGGGACACAACTCTTTCAAATCATTGGAACATTTGTGTAAAGCATTTTACACATATTTCTTATCTAAGCAGCAAAGAAACTTGAATTGATTTCTTTCTGTTTCAAATGGAAACTTGATAGGCTTTGGTGAAATTGAATGTGAAACAAACATATCACTGATATCAAGAGTTATGTCCCTTACCCTAAGTCTTAAATAACTGTTTTGAATGGATGGTATGACTTTCATTAGTTCAAACTTAACGTGTCTGTACAAAAAAGGAAAAAATATCAATACCATAGATGGAAAAAAGGACAATGTAAGGGCAAATTGTGCAATATAAACTGTCATTTCTAAAATCTAAAAACTTTTTTTGTCCAAAATTCATGTAACAGAAACTTAAATCGCATCATGACTGAAATGATTCACTATAATCAATTCACGCAGTAATTTCTGATTTCTGTTAAACTGGAAAGAACACACAAAAAAAAAAGAAACAGCACGATTATCATTTAAACAAGTGTGCTCTTAGGGGCTGAGCAGATAATGATTTTTGTAGTGTGTGAAAACGTTAATAAAAGTACATGAACTCTTATTGGAACGAGAGAAAAAATGAGATATGGTTTATATAATATCAGATGTACGATATTTGTATGCAAAATAACAATCATTATACTTATTGCATGTTGTAAGAATTATATAACCACATATCTCTCCTAAATACAAGCTTCATGATATATTTTTGTGACTTATTTTTATTTCTTCGGACGCTTATCATCTTTATGGAATTAAAAGTACATCAATGATTAATGAAAGCTTTAGAAGTTTTAAAAGCGAACTCAAACGTCTTTATAGAATCAATTAGATAAAACTGTGATAAGAGACTTCTTACACGATATTGTTACATTAGGTCAATGCGCAAAGGATTTAACAACACCCTATTCTACTTTCTGTTTAAATGTCGTTTTGAGAATCAACTGATTTCCCTTGACCTAATGCTTTCCCAACTGTGAAGACTGCCCTTTTTGAACGTACCTTACCATTGTAATGTATTCAGCATGTTATAATCTATTTGTCGTCAATATTTTGTGAAAATATGTTTCCAAATGTTGGAACTAAAAACCCTTTTTGATGTTACCAATCAGTTCTTCTTTTAGGTAGATTTACAGATTTTTTTGTCAAATGTATCAATATATTTTTAAATTAATAATGACATTTTAAAAATGGTTACACTGTTGTTTGATCATTTGGTAACACATGAACCTACGCAAACATGCTTCAAGGTTTTGGCAATAAAAATGTTGATTAGATATTCTACCAAGGAATCTGCCTTATGGCCAAGAAGCAAAGATTAGTTTTATGCGATTCAGATAGCTCATGGTTAGGCGACAAAAATATTAATTAATATTTTATGTAGCTAAATTTTATCAAATGAACCTTTTTATAATCACGTTTCTTATTTTGATAGCAACTTTCAATAATTTGATGAACTGTTTATTTTTAATTGTTATGTTATGAAATTTGTGCTAATTTCATCTGCACCATGAAACCTGATTTATTCAACGGGTCATAGTTTTCCTTTCCTTGTTTGTCTACCCCGGACTTGACTTTTTATGAGCAACTCGGCGGGTGTTTCTAGAAAAGCAGAGGACGCTTACCCTACCGGTGCACAAGGTCCATGCTCCTAGTATTTTTTTAGTTTTAAGTGGAGTCCGAGTTGGTCATTTGCATTTGTTACTTTGTATGTTTGATTTTAGTCACTTTATGTTCTTTTTTGTTGTGTATGTCTGTTTTCCATGTCTGGTCTTTGTCCCTGGATTTCATTCTTTTGATTACCGCTATAACCTTCGTTCACTTGATTACTCTTACAGAGGAGATCAATAAGGATAAAAAGACGTTCCATCATTGCTAAATTAGGCAAAACGAACTTAATCCATTTAAAGCAGTCTTTCCAGCAGTAGTAGATATTTCTGTCTATTTAAAATGTATTCAAAGAATGAAATATTCTACGCAAACAATTTGGCGTATCATCATCTGTTTCATTTTATATTACTCGGTCATAGATATAATGAAAATGTTCACATCGCAGATAAATTTTATTTCTGTAATCTAAACGTTTAAATCATCACTTAACTTTTATTTTCGTGTTGTTTGTTTTTTTTTTATTTGAAAGTATCAATCTGGAAATT
Organism: Perna viridis; assembly: GCA_037379345.1. Taxonomy (NCBI): domain Eukaryota; kingdom Metazoa; phylum Mollusca; class Bivalvia; order Mytilida; family Mytilidae; genus Perna; species Perna viridis. The sequence continues at coordinate 19,012,722 of CM074520.1, forward strand.
AATAATCACCTGAAAAATATTTGAGGAGAACGGCAACATTTTGCCTTGCTACGTCCGAACTTGTTTTTGTTTTCTTCATTTTTTACAAGACTTTTATGTATGGCATCTAATACCGACAAAAATTATTGTCTGACGTACCAGATGCTAGGCCCTTACTGTAAAGAATTTGGACTGAAATTTATTTGTCGCAGTCACCAGTATGATACAGAGTACTTATATCGACAATTTTAAACATTTTATACAAAACATTGAGACCTTTATGCAACTTTAAAGTGTTCACATTTATACATTTGGAGGAATATGACATTATTGAAGAATTTTGACTGAAATATATGTTAACAGTCGCCCACATGATAGTTATAAATTTTGCATTTGATCAATGATTATAGACCCTTATGGGGATTAAAAGTGCTCGTACTCCAACATTTTGCAGGGATATGACATTTTTAAAAAAAATAGACTGAAATATATGTGCCCCAGTCATTTACATATCATATTGAAAATTAAGCATTTTAGTCATTAATTCTAAAAATTCGTTTGGAATTGCTCGCATTTATACAGTTTGCAAAAATATGTCAATTATAAGAATTTTGATTGAAACTATGTGTTGCAGTTATTATATATTATACAATAATTTATACTCTTGTGGTATTTAAAAGTGATTGTACTCATACATTTGCAAGAATATGTCATTTTAAAAGAAATGTGACTAAAATTTTTAATTCGCAGTCACCCACATGATAGTTACATGTATACGGAAAATTTAGCTTTTAGTTAAAAGTTTTGGACAATTTTGGAAATTAAAAGTGCTTGCATTCATACCTTTTTGAGGAATATGACATTTTGTAAAGAATTTTGACTAAAATATATGTACCAAAGTCATCCACATGATTGTTATACGGAAAAGAAATTAGGATTTTAATAAATAGTTCCCTTATGGAAATTAAAAGTGCTCCCACCCATACATTTTGCAGCAATATGTCAATTCTTTATAATTTCGACTGAAACATAAGTGTCACAGTAACCAATATGAAACTTATATTTACGATTTCTATATTTTCTACACTGAATTAACACTATATGTAGTGCTCACAATCATATCTTTTAATATTTTTTTAAGAATCAGTGACTAGGTCGTGCGCTCCGAATGTTTGAAAATGAACCACAATCAAGTGATCGTGGGATGCTGATCACGATGAGCTCTTTATAATTGGAAATTCAAAGTAAATTTTGAAAACAAGATATTTTTTCTAATCGTATTTGCTAATACACATTAAGTCACACAGTTTCCATTATTAATCACGGACTTCCATAACACTGCAAAGAATGTGGACACTCCAATTTTATATTATGTGTATTTGATGCTATTAGCCTGAGATAATACATTTGGTTTGCATACTAGTTGTAGACGATTTTCACATCACATTGGCCATTTCATCGAATCCGGTTTAAACTGGTTTACGGCTTCATACAATGTACTAGACAAAGTAAGGACACATGATTTGAAAGCTACAAGTACCATAATAGCTATGTGGTCATCAAAATATCTTTTATGCTTCTATGATATATGCAGCACTTCACAAATCTTTGTGGTGTTCGATTCAAGAATCTATTCCCTTTGTCTTCATCGCAATTGTTTACGATTTTATGGCAGATGAGTTCAGTCGTCTTCAATATATATATATATATATATATATATATATATATATATATATATATATATATATATATATATATATATATATATATATATATATATATATATATATATATATAAACTTTTTTCAGAATTAAATGTGATAGTCGTCTATCAATAAAAAATATAAAAAATCAATATTACATTTAGAAGCGTTCGATTCATTTAAGTAATCAATTGTTGCAAAGAATTGCAAAGATGTTTTTAATATTTTAGCATTTTTGTTACGAAATAGTTTTAAAATGATGAACAAACAAAAAACAATTAATCGATCTAATGAAACAGAATGTGCTCTGACTATACCATAGTTCTTATTTGTTTTTTATAAAAGATATACAAAGTCGGATACTAAATATAATTAAAACTATGACGTAACAAGGATATTTTTTGTAACAAATGAACATCTTTCAATATAACAAGTTATGAAAGCCAGCCATTGGAGTTTCAGATTATTATTTCTATACTATGAGTTGATTTGCATAGTCAGTAGTGAGCTGATGTTTGGAACTACTTAAAAATTGTTCAAAACATGTTATGCCCTGGATTTTCTTTAACGAAACAAAACCTGGTTTAACCCACATTTTACTTCGGACTCCATGTATTAAGTCAGGAACATAATGGCAATATAATTTTTTAGTTTATTCTTTACTTTGCAAGTTGTGACATGAATAGGTAATTTGATACTCTATCCTACTTAACGACACCTTGATGGGCTCTCCCGTTCTACAATACATCGTTTACTTAGTTACAACTCTTGATTTACCCTATGAAGAGGAACGACCGGGCCAGCGAAAGCTATATTTTCACATAGCATAGCTTGCCGAGTGGTTTAGAGCGCAAGTGTCTGTGCAGGCTGTGTTGCCATAGATGCCGCAGCGATCTCTGGCTTTGCAAATTTGACAGTACTACCATCATTGGGAAATTTTCAGACCCTTCTATGCTTACGTTATCGTTCCTGTATCAATTTGATCCGATGGAGCAGTGTGGCGAATAGAGTCGTCACATTCTTAGACATATATAGCAAACACAATATAGTACAATAGCATATACACATTGAAAACTGAAATACAAGACATTAAATAGAAATAAAGCACATGCGTTATGAATTACCATATTAAGAACCGTGGTATCATGTGTATCAACTAAAGGGTTGATTACAAACGGTGTTTCTATCTTTTTCACCGGATTGCATTGAGGAAAAGATTGCGATGCAACATTGATTGCAAGCAGAATAATCTTTAGACATCGCGCACACATATAAATATATATATAGTGTGTATACAGCAAGTCTACAAGCATATTTCAAGCCTTTTAGATTCATGACAAAAGAAATTCATTTAAAACTTTATTGAACTCGAATATATAGATATTCATGTCTCAAACGGAATACAAGCCATTGAAACAAGATTTTCAAAGGTACGTCACCCATCAACACCCGACAACCTGGTTGGTGGTGTCATTGGGGAAAAGGAAGAACAGGAAAACATTTTTCTTTGAAAATAAAACTTTGTACATTTCGCAGTAGCTAAATGGTTTAGAATTAATTATTCCAAAGTAACCACGTGCTTAAAGTACATGTATCTACAATAAGGCAAATATTTATGTTTGAAGTTTACTGCTGTCTATTGCTCCATCGGACAGTTAGATAGTCTGTCGGGTTAGAAGGTTACTTCCCTTTACTCAAAATTTAAAAGAACGAGACCAAAGTCGGGAATATGAAAACAAGTCTTTTGTCACTTTTTGGGATATACAAATGAAAATAGATACGCGTATTTTTTTTATCATTGGAAGTTTACATTCGTCTTCAATACATTTCTTCCGTTATTATTATGCTTCTTAGTACAGAAGAACATGGGAGACAGGCGTGTGTTAAAAAGTTCTTTCTACGAAATTCAATAGGCTGTTCAAGAATCAAACTTGCTTTGGAAAAAGTATAGCACCAATAATATTATTCCAATTAAAAAAAAAAGAAAAACATACTTCTAAAATAATATATTGTATAAATGCATTTCATATTAATGTAAGAAAAACATATAAAATCAAGAAAATGGAAATGTTAAAAATACTTCATGGAGCATATCTAAACAACAACGAACAAACTATGTTTTCTTGTGTACAAATGCTATATTTTGATGTAGTGATAAACCTCTCTGGTACCAGATTTCTGATTTTATTATAAACGCTGACACATGCATAAACGTGTAACATGTTGTCTATGTTGTCTATCAGTATTATATAAAGGAAACGGCACAGTAACGAGTAATATTAAATACAAAGATACATACAAATACATATAGAGACCGAAAGGTGATAAATCTTTAATAGCATATCAGATATTCTTTATGTGGACACATAGTCTTGTTAATACATTCAAACTGCAAATAGGGGTAAAACCAAACTTACTGAACACTAATCCGATCCATAATCAAGAACCAAGTCCAAATAAATCTGGCAATACAGATATTACAGCACCGGAGCAGCTGGTATCGCAATTGGTTCTAATTCCACGTATCATGTCAGTTTTAGCCAAGCTCCGAATTGTCACAAGTTCTCATGTCCACCATCTGATTACCTGTAACTCTAGCATTTAACAAGTTTTCTTTCAAATGGTCAAACTGGAATATAACTATCCAAAAGAGAGTGAGCCACTCAACCGCTCTTTGTTTGTTGTTCGGTTGAAAACAAATTATATAGATTGTGTAAGAAATTAGTACTTTGCAACCGTTATCGTTAACAAAGGTGTAATATCCATTAGAATACACATTTGGTACATGTAACAAAATTACATGTACGCACTATTAATCTCCATTTCCAATTGAAAAATAAAGATGGTATAGCATTCCTAAACCTGCTATATTATGCTCGCCTTGTAACGAGAATATTAGTACGAATCACATATATTTATTTTTTGTTAAAATGTCAGTGTAAAGAATCTGAGACAAAAAGTAATCAAAAGAACCAAGATTCTAGTGGAAATTAAAAGAATGTGATACAGGGACAAAGACAAAACATAAAAACAGACACACACAACAAAGAACATATAATAACCATAATAATATATACAAAGTAACAACTCAGAATCCACTACAAAATTAGAAGCATGAACCATGTGCACCGGTATGGCAAACGTCCTCTGCTTTTCTAGAAACACCCGCCGAGTTGCTCATAAAAAGTCATAAAAAGTCAAGTCAAGGATACACCATAACGAATCACGAGTTCACGATTACAACTTCTAATAGTGTGATTTGTAACTGTTTCTTAGAAAATACAATATAAAACAATTTAGGACATTAAAAAAAAATTAAAGCATTTACTTGGAATAAGGTGTAAGTTCCTCGGTACACGTCGATATATTTCATTCATCATTCGAAACGTTTCTTTTTGCTTCGATCTTATAAATTACGTTTCAATTGCGTCAGTTTGCTCTGTGTTTCTCCATTTACTAGTTTACATATAGATTAAATGTATTTAATGTACATATAGCGGACTAATGTAGCTGATTGATTGATTCCATGAAATGTCCCTAGACAGATAAATACGCACTTAAGTAACAACATCTTGCAGGTAAACATAATATAACACTCAAAAATGTAAAAGGGATTCAATCAATAGTTTTGTTATAATCAAAGTAACTCACGTTACTAAATAATTAAACCATGATCGATATGCAATATTTTTACGCTATTTACAGATATTGTGAAAAGAAAAAAAAAACTTCCTTTTCAATCATGCTTGTAATAAACCATAAGTAGTACCAAAGTATAAGTTGTTAAATGTATTGTTATATTGATGTGGATCATGAAAGAGAATTGCTACAACCAATCACAATAGATGAAGAACCAAACAGATATCAGTAGCGTTTGTTATGTTGTCATTAAAAAAGAATATTTCAAAAGGACAAAACCTTTTTTTCTATCTTTTCTATTTATCGACAGTAATGGTATATGAAGGATGTTTTGTTTTCGTTATGTTAGTTTTCCAAATGCTTGGGGTATTACAGGGATTTGATTATTTCATGGAAAATGCATCTGTTTGTCCATTTTACAAAGTCATAAGCGCAAGTTTTACGGCTGTTTCAAAATTAAAATGTGCACAATACTGTACTGTCAGTTTCCCTATCTGTCCACAATTTGCCTATGAACATGCAACAAGAAACTGTCTACTGTTTAGTGACATGTTTGTCTCTAACGCTTTAATATTGGATATCAACGGGATATCAATATATACAAAATCAATGCCAGGTTAGTTCTACATTTATTAGCAAAAATGTACGTGGTACCTTCTTTAGAAAATCTCTTACTACAAGAATGCAAAATAGTTTTGTTCTTTTTGGCATATTTAAAATATATAATGTCGAATACACATAAATGTTTGTCTTGTCAATGTCTTCGTTCAATTTTTATTTTTCTTCGGCAAAATAGCAAATATTTTAGGGATTTAGAATACAAAATCAAAATCAAACTGGAAATTTGATTAGATGAGAAGGATTCATATTCGTTATATAAAAAAATATCGTTACTCTATTTATGAGCGTTGAACTATGTCAAAATCCAGACAAATAATCCAGGCGTTTTATTTTGTCAACATTTGTGGGTTTCTGACAGGACAACATAAAGACATCAGTGAAAATGAGAAGTTTAAGTATATTCAGTGTGAAAAAAAAACATTACTGATATTTGTTTATATGCAACCTATGAAAGAAACTTCTCCCTGTCAAACACAAAGTGGGCACAAAGAGAAGTATTAGCTGATTTCTCCCTCTAGATTAGGCCATGTTTCTGAAACAGTTTCATATTTAACCTTGAACGTTGGAGATTTATAATTTCATAATTTTGTTGATGGTCAAATATTTTAAAAAGCTTGTTTTTTTAACATAAAATTCTGGTAGGTTGCACAGTGTCCGGGTACTATTTTGAGTATCGAACTAACAGCTGTCTACAGATGTACAACATAAAGAAAACCTGGTCAAATGCTAGAGCAAAATGTCAATCAGATGGTGGCGATCTTGTGACAATTCAGGACTCGGATAAAGCTGACATGATACGTGGAATGATCACCAATTGTAAGTAATATTCTGAAGGGCTTATCTACCGTAGGCTTTAGTAGTAATATTTTGAAATGCAGAATCTACTGTATTCTTAATTTAATCCGGGTTAAATCAGTAAATTATGTAGATTACAGAGTGTAAAAGGGCTGAAATGTCAAGTGACAAAGACGATACAACTAACAGTACAAACTACGGAGAACAAACTCCTACCTCAACACAGAAAGGATATACACAACAACAAACCTTTAAGTGCACTTATTAACCATATTATAGCGTGAGTAGTCATTGTTTCCCATCAAAAACCCGCAATTTCGTTGACGGTCAGAAAACCATCCATGAATAAGATCAATAATAATAATGTTAGGTATTATCTGTGTTTTGTTTTTTTTTTTCAAGGTACGACTAGTGGAATATGGATAGGATTGAAAGAAACAACATGGGTATCTGGAGTGGAATATACTCCTTTATATGGTATTTCAACAGTTTCAAAAGGTGTAGGGACATGTGTTCGCATTCGTTCTGAACTTGCTGAAGATGGGATTTTGAAACGTCAATACTGTAGTCAAACACGAAAGTTTATATGTGAACTTATTTAAAGTAAGGTGGTCTTATTTTCACTCATGTAGTTTTTGTAGTTTTTTTTTGGTCAGGAACATATGAATTACATATTAATAACAATGCTTAACTAGTATTTCACACAGGAAAGGTCGTTTTGTTTATAAAACTTGCCAGTATTTAGGAGTTTACTGACTTAAAAGCAATTAAATCTGCGAGAAGATCTTGGGTTATAACTACGTAGTGTATTATACCATTAATGATTTTGTAGTCAATCTATACCTGTATTGTTTTTTTTTTTTGTTTTTTTTTGTTTTTTGTTTTTGTTTTTTGTTTTTGTTTGTTTGTTTGTTTTTTTTTTAGTAAACCACATTTACATAATTCAGAGATTATATGTAGAGAACGACATGTGCCCGTTTGATTTCCCTTTTTCGAAGGTGTCAGATGGAATATATATCTGTCTGTTTCAGTGTCAATTCATTATAAAACTTCACTGACATGCATGTATGACCTTTAAATGTTTCTTTTTGGCCCTACAAAATCGATTCGTTTTTTTTTTTATTTTAAGGAAGAACGTTAAATAAACGGAAATGTGGTTAAATTGAATATACTCAATGCAGTAAGCATTTCAACTGACATACCTATGGTATGTAGACAAACTTATTGTTACATAATTATCCACCCTGACTTAATAAAAAAAGAAAAACAAAAAAATGTACTTTTTGTCAAAAATTTATACTATCATTGCTCATTATAGATTCGACATTTACATGGACCCGATTAATATTTAATTAGATTTTTATATTTTAGGACCCCACAAAATGTTTATATCTTTCTTCAGTACTTATATTGTTTACAACACTGTTTAATGCCATTCTAAGGCCATTAAAAGTATTGCTATTAATACATTAAATACCATAGTGAAATCTGAAACTGATCAATATTGTACATTTACATGATTTATTGGGATGAAGGGAAATAACAAAATTTTTACTCTAGTAAATAATCAAAAGTAATATATAAGTCTTGACAAATACACCATACCTATTCTCGTTATAAATGGAAAGTCCGTAAAATACGGCAGTATCTAGTAAAACATCCGCAATGGTCCTGACTTAGTACATGTTTTTTTTTCCAATAGAAATGTTGGATTGAACCAAGTTTAACAGCGAGCTAAACCTCCCACGTCAATTACGGTTAATTATTTCCAGGTTATTGCAACATAAACGGGCAGCAGTAATTGGTACCGGTCAGAATTAGTAAAATCAGTAGTCAAAGCAGTTTACACACAGAAGACGTACAATAATAAAGTGAATTAATGGAGGAACTAAAAACAATTAAAATACAAATTCAACAAACAAGACACCAACTTCAACATAATTCTTTAACTTTGAGGAGGAGACGCGTCACGTTCAAGAATAATATAGAAAAAGATACTAGTTAACCATACAAAAAATATGTTGACACTATAAACATCTATCATCTATAACCTGTTTGTCAGAAACAGTAAAATCTCTCTATACGATCTTTTCAGGCAGTCATCTCTTTTATCCCATTTCCGATTGTGTATGTCCTTATGCATTTTCATTATACAGAAATGTCATAATCATATTACTTTTGATATCAATTGAAAACATATATTTAATTTTTTTTATTGTTTCAATTATAAAAGGATCTTGATTTCATTCTACACCAACTGCTTGAGTCTTTTTCTTGATCGATATTAATTCTTTTCCTTAATATAACCTACATTTTCAAAAACGACTCAGAAGAAATCTCAGTGCAGCAGTTCTTGTACTGTTTTATGTTGTGTACTCTTTTGTGATGTAAGGATGATAACTCTAAGTATATATGTCAATAAAAGAAACAATTTAACATTTTCATCGAAAAAAACATTTATCGTAGTGTAGTAAACGATACAAAATAGATAAAATATGTAGTTTTCAACGTTTAACGTAACACAAATTCAATAAATCAACGTCTCTAATAGATCCTGTACAAACTACAGGCGGAGCAAAATAGATTTTCGGAATTTGCAATTTTCAATACCGAGATTATTGCAACTGACATCTAACCCGTAAAATTTTAGTTATCGGGGACGAATTCAGACACTTTGAAAAGGGAAGGGGGTACAAAACGGAGTTTCTCGGAAAAGGGGGTACTAGGACATTAGTTGCCATTTTTGTCCTTTTTACTCATGAAAATGACAATATGTCCAAAAAAAGAGGTTCTAACCCTCTGTACCCCCACTGCTAGATCTGCTACTGGTTACCGTGATTAGGAATTCTTTAAGATTTTTTTTTTCACATCCCATCTGCGGTTGCACATGTATAAAAGACGTGTCGCGTGGTCGCGACATCACGCCATCATACGGCGTCTGGGTCTTCCTTTCGAAATCAAGTTTTCGTCAGACGGTTCAACATTCTTGATATTGTTTTTTTTTTATCACATGAAAATAATCATCAACGTAATTGTGCGTCATCCAACCGCAAACTTTTCACACTTTAGGGACAAGCTCAGAGTTACCTTAGCATCAAAATCTGAAATTTCACTTTTTTTAACACTTTGTGGCCTGCTTTCTATATTAAGAAATACAAAAAAAAATATAAAACAAACTAATAAAGTGAAACAAAATAAAACAAAAGGAAAAAAGGAAAGAAAAAAGAGGAAAGGTGTGTATGTATTATTGTTACTATTGTAGAGAAGAGTTTATACAGCACTGTCCTTGTGTGTTAATTAGATGTCGTATAAACCAATTAACTCAAAATCACAGTTTTATTAACTTTTTGAGTCTTAACATAATGACAAAGTCTTCTTCTTATGATGACTTACAGCACATAAATTTGTTGTCCCAAAGAAAATGGACTGGAAAAATCATGTCCTAACAGGTCCAGTAAGTATAATTTTGTATCGGTTGTGTGAAAAAAAAAAACCTTTATCACAACAAATTTATTTTTTTGAACTGCTTTATCGCAACACTATTGGATAAGATAAAGAATTTCTGTTGAATATGGTAATAAGGCTTTTTGGTATTTCTTTGTAAATGCTTTATATATATATATCTAAAACTTACATACCATTCAACAAACGGGTCAAAAAAATCGCCGTTGCCCCGTGATATATCGAGAAAAGGTTAATATAATGTAATGCCATATAAAGATAATAATTGCTGTTTAGAATGATGAGGTAATGCAGTCTTGTTTGGATGGTAAATCAACATTCAGACTTGCATGCTCATATTTCATTAAAGCCAATTAGCTCAGAAATTTGAACAACAACTTTTTTACCTGTTGTATATCTGCAGTGAATCTTCATTCAATCAAAATTCAAAGAAGATGACACACGGTAAGTAATCCTTATTTATCTTATTATTAGGGTTCTACCATTAGCATAATTTAATAAATACAAGCTTAAGATGGTAATGACTAAACATTGCCATTGTTATAGCAGAAGAGTATTCATTCATATAGAAAGCTCGTCTTAAAATATATAACTAAATAAGCTATTTTTGTTAATACATTAAGACTTTATTCGTGTTGTGCAAAATAATAATAATGAACATAAAATATGAAAAAAAAAAGATCAATATGTAAAATAAGGAAATCACTTAGAAAGTCAAACAAAGATAAATTCTGCTTATGATTCGAAATTAAAACTCATTATTTACACCATTTTAAAAGAAAATATTAATATCGGAACGCAAATTATGTCTATTTCATAGTCTTCTTCGATTCTCTGCTTTTACAAAAACAAATACAAACAAAAAGAAACAAACACAAACAAAGAAAAAAAAAACAAAAACAAAGAAGACAAAAACAACAACAAAATGTTTTAGATCATACAGGAGTGTAGACTGTGCACACTCACTTCGACTGACATATATAAATTTTCTGATTTCCCAGTATGATAGTCGTAATCAATTTCAATTTATTATTTACCCTTTGTTGAAATAGTGGTTGGTATATTTCCATTAATGTGTGTGTTTTCTTTTTGACTTGACTCGTCAAATTTCCTGATATTGAAAGATCATTTCTAGGGGATTTTACTACATTTTATCTTTTTGAAAACAATCATTGTTATTGAATTATTTAGGATCTGTCCCATATCATTTTTTCTGTATCAATATATTTTTTTAAAAGTCAGACAATGACCCGATAGCAAATAAACGTTATGGAGTCCTTAAAGTGAAATCCAATTAATTAATTAAGGCATTTGTTTTTATTAGTCTCTGATCCTTTAAATGCAATAAATAAAACATCTTATTTATGTTAATTACGTTACAGCCATTAGGTGTTTGATAAATTACTTCGAGACATCGCACTACTATTATGAAAAGTACATTATTTCATTGCATCATCCGGGATTGCTCGTTATTTTTGTAGAGACAAAGCTTGTTTTTTTTTAAATAAGGAAAGCGAAAGCTTCCGAGGAAAGAAAGGTTTGATTAAAAGAAATAAGTTAAGAAATGACATAAAGCGGTCTATGAATAATGTTCCTCGGTCTAGGTGGTTTTTGATTACAGAAAAACATTGCAATATGTAAAGCTGCTTGCCTCAATATTGCAACACATCATTATAAGGTAAAACAAAACATAGATTAACAACCTGATTAAATCTGGTGATTAATTTGAATTAAGACATATGTTTTATTACTTTTCATCAATGTTTATTTTTTAATGAAATACGAAACGTATATTTGATATTTTATATTTAAAGAAATTTAATAGTGCATTTTTATTAGATTCGTTCCAAAATTCCGCAATTTACACTTTACTGAAAACTAGGAGCATGGACAAGGTGCACGGGGACAGTATGCATCCTCTACTTTTCTGTAAACAACCATCGAGTTGCTGATTAAGTCAAGTCCGGGGTAGACGATAGACGAAAGGGAAAACTAAGGCACGTAGAACAAATCGGTTCACATAGTGCAGTTTAAAACATCGTCACGAACATAAAATTTCTATAGTGATGACCTCAATCTTGTAGCAACATACCCCTGTTCCAGGAGCCTTATCTTAAGAAGTCTAGCGCGGTACAAAAAGTCTGCGTTGTTAATTTATTGCTATAACTTGAGACTCACATGTTAAAATAGAAATTTACATTTGTATATGTCCCGGAAAAGAATACCCAAAAATGATTAAACTTTACGAAACATACAAAAGTCATATATAGAGGGGTATATTGCATAGTTTATAAAGTTCACTATGTGCGTGGGCTTTCAACATAGTAAATTGATTCGTGCTATTAATGCGGTTTACTAGTCAGAGTATACAATAAACGAGTCAACAATGGCAAAAACAGTTTCTTAAGTGTTTTGATCAGTTAGCACACCATATAACTGTGTTAGAAGCGAAGTTACAAAAAATGGTTTTGTCAGGTGAAAAGCTGCACGACACGAGTAAACTTATTTTATTACCAGTCCTTCGAAATTCCTTCCACATATCAAAATACAATTTATGTCAATTTATACTTTCTGCTTTAAAATCTTGTAAGCTGAGAGTGACGTTTAATCTTTCATTTAACATCAAAATTGGTTATGACCGGTTAAACCAAAAGATATGATCTCCATAAAACGTCTCGCAGATGAAACTTTTCTACAATATTGGAAAGTACAATTTATCAATCCAGCAGTGACAGCATGTGACCATGGCAGATACTTTAACGATGTGATCAATATTGCTTTAGTTACGGTTTGCTTTAAAGAGTAATCAAGGAAAAAAGATTCTAGCGGAAATCAAAAGAATGTAATCCAGGGACAAAGACCAGACATTGAAAACAGACAAACAAAACAAAGAAAATAAAGTACCTAAAAAACCCATAAAAAGTAACAAAAGTAAATGAGCAACTCCAGCATGCATCAGGTGAAACGGTAGGGTAAGCGTCCTTTCTGCTTTTCAAGAAACACCCGTCGAGTTGCTCATAAAAAGTCAAGTCTGGGGTAGAGGATAGAGGAAAGGAATTATGAAAAACGTCTTGAAATAAGGATACTTTAGGAGTTCCTTATAGTAGAGGGTTCTTCTTTGAATATTTTCTTGAGAAGTGTTGAATTTGCAATATTTATGATCCTTAGTATATAATACATCTGTATTCATCTACTTACCCAATTATTGAATGGAAAACAAATGTTTTGTTATCAATGATCTATTTAAACAATTTATCCAGCTGCTGAAAATATTTTAAATGGCTATAGCAAAAAAACAATAAAAAACACAAGAAACACAAAACCACAAAACAGCAACATATCATAACGAAAACAAAACGAAACAAAATGAACAAAACAAAAAAGAAAAAAAAGAAAAAAAACGTCAACAAACAAACAAACAAACACAGAACAAAAACAAAACGTAAAATACAGATCAAACCACTCCTATGAATATGCATTTAAACAAATATGACAAAGCAAAAAAAAAAAAACAAACAAACAAGAACAAAACCAAAACAGATAAAAGCAGGACAATACAAGAAAACTTTAAATACATTGCGACCTCCCACATTCGAGACCATCCTGCTTCCTGGAAACAGGCCATCGAGGCGGTCATGCATGTTGGTTTCAGTGTATTTTGATCATGTATACCTTAATGGTGTAGGTTTGTAATTTTCTACTTAGAAGTACATAGTATGATGCCATTTCTTATAGAAATAACTCAGACCGTTTACCCTTCAAGACTCCTAGAGAAATTGTTATACTGATTTATTACCTTACTGTTAGTTAAAAAAAAAACATTTTATATACCTTAAAATAGAATAAAAGATGAATGCTTAATGAATGGACACATTATCTATAACGAATGGACGCGATAAGGGATTATTTACAATTTAGTCGTCTTACTGTTCAGTAATCACACAACATGGGGAATAGATAAGATAAAGAATATAAGTTGAGGGCGGTTTTTTACGTTTTGATACGATACAAGTCGTAACACAAAATTTTGACTTACAGTCGTATGAAATTACTCATTTCTAAACATTTGTCAGGTATTTGTGTTCATCATTAGTTTTACACTTCGTTGTGATATTTCAGTAGGACTGGAACACAGTTTGGCACACAAAATGAAGGTAATAAGAAAACTATCGATCTGATCAAATCTAGGCAGTAGTCAATATAAATAGTAAAAAGGAAATTCAATATAACAAACAACAATTAAGATAAAGCAGGAACAATTGAAAACACTGCAATGGTCTTGACATGGCACAGGCATTTCAAAAAGATGGATTAAAGCATGTTTTATAGCTCACTAAACATTTCGCTTCCATTGTAGTTCATATTTCTAAGCAGCATAAAATTGCCGTCAATCAAAATCAGTAAAATCAGCAATAAAAAAAAGCATAAAAAAATAAAAACAAAACCAAACAAACAAACAAACAAACAAACAACCACCTGCAAATATCAAGCAAACGATATAAAAATAAAACAATTGAACACAAAATTAAAACAAGATAAGTAATTTAACAAATTAAAGCAAACAGGTCAGAAACAATAACTTTGTGAAACAGTTTTAGCAGAATACATTCAATAGTCTAAGTCGTTTATAACGCAATTATGTTTAAACTTGTTCAGTTTGTAACAGCGGACGGTGCTGATCTGAGAAGTCTTACAAAATGTCTGTTAAATTTTCTAATTCATCACTACAGACAATTGGTAAATTATTTACAGATTTTGTGACACAAGTACTGCTAAATAAAGCAACATCTTATTTAAACTTGTCACTTGTATACTTAAGGCGTCTTTGATGAGTAAGATAAAGCTTTCAAACATGTTTCAGATTAGGAATCGATAAACTTATGTATAATAGAAAACGTTCTAAAATGAGTTTTTTTCTAAATATTTATCATACATATCAAGAACAACAAACGATTCAATGAAAACAATGTTATTTTGTTTTCTATCAATTACAGCAACAACAAAGAATCAAGAAATAAAAACATGCTAAAAAATAAACAATGGAGCATCGCTGGTAAACATACAACTTGAATTATAAAAACGATGGAAATGTAGTGTTCTGACAAATGGCTGTTATTTACTTTTGATATTACCTTTATAACTGAATACGGCTGGGATAAGGTCCTGGATACAAAACACGGCTGGAATAAGGACCAGGATATACAAAACACGGCTGTGATAGGGACTAGGATACACAACACGGCTGGGATAGAGACCAGGATGCATAACATGGCTGGGATAAGACCAGGATACACAACAAAACTTTTAGATTCGAATTTTAAAATACTCCAAAGAACAGTTAATATCAGATTAAACACATCTATATTTCTTCAATTCGAAATAAATTGTATGATACCTTTTAGCGTACTAGTACATATGCTGAGATAACCCTCGCCCATCCCACTCATCAACTCAGATACGATTTCCAAAGTAAACCATTTCCGAATTAATATGTTGCCAAAAACGAGGGGAAGCATTTTTATATTTTTGGTCACTTTTTACACATTTGTTGCGGCAAAAATCCATTTTGTTAAAGGTTTCCACCTTCTTCTTTCTGCAGAAATAAATAAATAAATAAATGGGATTTTCAATTTTTCCATAAAAGTATTATTTATTCAACTCTACAAGATATTGACAACGAAAACGTCTCCGATTTTTGTCCAATCATGAAACCAGGAAAAGCTTATTTTCATGTAAAACACTTCCTAGAAAGTTAAAAATAATATGAAATAAAATGGTTACTGCATATATGCTCAGTCTAGGTGCATGACTTTTCGTTTTGTGGTTACAGTATAATCGTATAAACTTGAATTTTCATAATTTCAGATTTTTTTTCCATTACACGCGGTTTAGTCATTTTGTTAAAATGCCGTAGTTGAAAGAAGCGTTCATACGATACAGGACCAATTTCCTGCAAAATATCATGATACTACTGTTATTTTTTATCAGTTGAAATGTGCGCTATTATAGTTACCATGTTTCTGTCCCCCTATTGTTTTTGAAAACCATACCTATATTTTTCATGGATAACATTTTGAGAATGATTTTATCTTGTTTTACATTGGTTTGTGACCTTTCAATCTATCTTTTAAAGGTCCAAGGTTAAACAAATATTTGCCTATATTTTGACTTAATTATAAAACTTTGTTGACTCGAAAGTAAGACCTTTTACTCCCATGCAAAATTAACCCTTCTGTATTTATATTGTAAAAAGCTTTTAGTACATTGATAATAGATGTTCCCTTTTTTAATTTAAAACATTGCATCGTTTTACGTAAATGCACTTTCAAATCTGATCTTTTTTATGTTTTATACGGAATGTTGTTAAATTGGACATACAAATTGCAGATATTATTTAAACTTTGTTAAATGTTTTGCAAACGAAATCATCAAAGAGCATCAATGCACTTTCTTTAAAATGATAATAATGTAGTAGAATATTAAATTCACATAAAATCAATACACATTTTCTATTAAGGACTCTGATTGAACTAAAACAAATCATAAATCTACATAGTGAATGAATTACTACTATGTTTACTTATTAAAGATGGACCCGACTATTATTTAGTTATATTCGTCTACTCTAGGGCCTAACACAATATTGATATTTTTCTTATATTCTTAACAATACTATCCTTAAACTATCTATGCAAAATGTTGCTATTTACATTCAAAAACTACTGAATACTGACCCCGTCTTCGCGCAGGAACGTACTGGTTAAATGCGCTAAATCTCCATAACGGTTGTTTATTACTGGTTTACTATAATATACACGTGGTAAAAAAAAAAAGGATTATACATATTTATACAACCCTGGTACTAAGGCTTGTCTTTCGTATCTAATCTAAACACCGAAAACGAAACAATTCATCATTTTTTTTCTTATCCCTTTCTCCTTTCTACATTTCCTTTTTTCAATATCAATATACAGAAGTTTCATTCCAAGTTGTCAGCTTTCCTTTCATCTTTGGGAACATCCCTTCAGCACCTGTGTATGGAGTTATGCCAGAGCTTGCCGTAAATACGCAGACTTCTTTTTAGATTTCTTACAATTAGGCCTCTGGAACGGGTTATGTTGCTACAAGAATGAAGTTATCACTACAGACGTTTCATGGTCGTCATCATGAACTTGTGGATCGTTACGGTATACCCATCTGCACCTTGAAAACTGGTTTGTTCAACGTGTCATATTTTCCCTTTCCTCTTTCATCTACCCTGGATTTGCCTTTTTATGAACAACTGGGCGGGTATTTCTAGAAAAGCAGAGGACGCCTACCCAATTGGTGCATCTAGTCCATGCTCCCAGTTTTTAGTGCAATCCGAGTTGCTCATTTACTTTTGTTACTTTGTATGTATAATTTTAGTTACTTTATGTTCTTTGTTTTGTTTGTCTGTTTTCCCTGTCTGGTATTTGTCCCTGGATTACAATCGTTTGATTTCCACTAGCATCTCGGTTCCCTTGATTACTCTTTAATAATCATGTTACTTTATTTTCAAATGAAAAGATATATTTATTTTTTTTTATTTTTTCATTATTCAAATTTAATTAATTAACTATACATTTTTGTAAACCCTATGCCGTAGTTTTTTCTCGATAGATTATAATTTGAAATTTGAAATTCCTATTCTCTATATATAACGTAGTTATATGATGCGCTACTGATATAAGGATGATAACTCTAACACTTAAACATAGTATATTTGTTAATTAGAGAAATGAAACAAAATGCTTATCAAACACAATTTCACACGATATGTGGAAAACAATCTATACGTCTTAGATAAATTCTGTAAGGTAAAATCAAAATAAATACCAAACATTTTAATTTGCAGAATCAAATAGCGAGATTTTGTTGTTATGACGATCAGGTATTCTTCGGGTTATATTTTTCGCATTCGATGGGCGTTGGAGCATGCATAAAAGACGTATCGCACGGTCATGATATTATGTCGTCATACGATGTCTGTCTTTTGTCAGATGTGTCACCAGTCTTGATATTTTTGTTCTAACCACATGAAAATGATTTGTGATGTAACTGTGGCATCCTAGTTTGAGATTGTTTTGCAATTTTAAGTTGGCAAATTGTTTCCATGATGCAGTAGCCCAAATTTGTGATACTACAAAATGTAAATCCTGTCTTTATTTACAGAGAAAAATCAATGACCAAACGGAAAAGTTACATACATGATTTATATCGTATTCGTTCAGGAATATTAAAAAATGATTAACGGATGCGTTTATGTCTTAAATCTTTGAAGAATAAAACTATAAAGTATTATCAAATTAAACTTTGTATTTCTTTTTTTTTGACAAAGATATAACCAGGTATTCAATACATGTAAACAATATGATTATAAATCACATGTAACTAGTTCGGAATTGTGCTATTTGCTGTATTTATAATGTGAACAAAAATCTACAAATGTTTCCTGTTGTTTATACTACGTAAATAAAAAACAAATATACAACACTAACAAATAAAGTAAGACGGAAATTAAAGAAAAGAACAACAAAGGGGAAAGAAAATTGAAGGAGGAAAGGATGTATCAAAGAGCTAAATAGACTAGCAATACAAATACTCTACATTGTTATTGTACTGCTATAATTATTTGATAATATTATGTATTATTATTACTAATGTAGAGACGATTATTTGATATACAGCACTGTGTTCTCTGTCTGGGTTTTATGTCTTGCTTGTCGTAGAAACCATTTTCGAAATCACTGGTTTTTCATTCTTTGAATCTGAACATAATTCAGAAAGTCTCCTTCTGATGATGACTTATAGCACATATGTTTGTTTTAATAGAATGAGAGAAAAATATGGATGTGTGCGGGTTATTTTTTTTAGTTTTATGACAAGAGAATTAAAATTATTTGTTCGATATTTATTTATCATTGTAACGGAACATTACTAAATATATGAAAAAGAATTTTATATTGAATTGATGAAAAAAGAATTTAATGTGTATTGTGTATTCCTACTAAGATTATGCAATTCTTTCTTCATAGGATACTCAAGAGCTTGTTTGGCTAATTACATTGCGTGTATGTGATTTTTTCTTCAATCAGTAACGCAAGCTAGTAGCAACAGCATAGCACACGATTTGCGATATAGCAAAAAGACTCCAATGATACTAGAAAGTTTTACAACATGCTCACTTTCTCTTTTCAATTCTCTGAACAATAGAAAAACTGTCGATTTATCGTGACAATGCAATATGCACAGCAATTAAGTGATCATTTTCTTGCATATATGTAACATAACGAAAAATGTGTTAATTTGTTAAACGTGACATTATTAGACATCTAAATAAAAAAAAAGAAATTGATTTAATAACTTCATGTTTTTAATGAAAAATATTTTAATATAAATTCCTACCCACATTGTTCACTTTTTACTTGTTCGAGTTAAACACATGGATGTCTCCGATTTTGAATAGCAAATTTCTCAAGCAAGCTAATGTCAACGACGTAACACGCATACAACTGTATAGGCAAATGAACGTAACACGCATACAAATGTATAGGCAAATGAACGTAACACGCATACAACTGTAGAAGGCAAATGAACGTAACACGCATACAAATGTATAGGCAAATGAACGTAACACGCATACAACTGTATAGGCAAATGAACGTAACACGCACACAACTGTATAGGAAAATGAACGTAACACGCACACAACTGTATAGGCAAATGAACGTAACACGCATACAACTGTGTAGGCAAATGAACGTAACACGCACCCAACTCTATAGGCAAATGAACGTAACACGCATTCAACTGTATAGGCAAATGAACGTAACACGCACACAACTGTATAGGCAAATGAACGTAACACGCACACAACTGTATAGGCAAATGAACGTAACACGCATACAACTGTGTAGGCAAATGAACGTAACACGCACCCAACTCTATAGGCAAATGAACGTAACACGCATTCAACTGTATAGGCAAATGAACGTAACACGCACACAACTGTATAGGCAAATGAACGTAACACGCATACAGCTGTATAGGCAAATGAACGTCACACGCATACAGCTGTATAGGCAAATGAATCTTAAGACATCTTGGTATTGCTTTTTTCTTTTATTTATATCTAAAACTGACATACAATTCTAAAAACGGGGACAAATCGCCGTTGCCTCGTGGTATAACGATAACTAGGTTAATATAACGTAATGCCATATGAAGATAGTAATTGCTGTTTAGAGATGATTAGATAATGTAGTCCTGTCTGGATGGGAAATCAACATTCAGACTTGGATGCTCATATTTCTTTGCAGCCAATTAACAAACAAGTACGAACAACAACTTGTTTTTACCCTTTAACTATCTGCTTCAAATCTTCAGTCAGCTGAGATGAAAAGAAGATGACAGACATTACACTCTTAAGAATAATAAAATGACAAGCTTAAGAATGGAATGCCAAAAATGACATTGGCTTATACGAACAGATAATGTCATACTACGTGAAGAAATATCATATGTTTTTTTTCCATATTCACGTAGATAAAGACTTTTCTTATATGCAAATAATAACAACGAAATGTAAAAAGGATAAGTCAATTGAAGAGTCAAAACGAAAATAATATTCTTGTTGTGACTTAAAACAAACTTTGTCCCATTTTCTCAATAATATATTGATATCTGTAAGAAATCCCTGTCTATTCTATAGTGTTTTTTTTTTCCTCTGGAGAACTTCGGCAAATTAAGTAGCTGTATAAAAGCATTCTTTTTTAGTTACACTGCACACAGTCATAAACTAATTTAAGTGGTATTACACATGTTTCAGATCATCGTGTAGACTGTGCATGAGAACTTCTACTCATATATGTATTTATCTTATGTCTTTGTATGATCTAGACAATAAGACAGTCGTCGGAATCATTTTCTCATTTATTATTTACTTTTTTTAAATATCGACCGGTATGTTTATTGAACCGTATGTATTTTCTCGTTTTTACTTACTTGATTTACCCATATCGATATTCCATTTTAGTCATTTTAGTCGATTTAACTGCATTTTATTAATATGAATAGTCAGTCGTTTTTCTGACCTTATGAAGGGTCTACTCCATATCAAGTTCTTTACCATCAATTATTACCAAAAAGGTCAGGCAATGACCTGACAGTTAATTAATGTATTAAAATCCTTGAAGTACAATCCAATTAGTTTATTTAGGCATTTGTTTTTATCAGTCTCTGATCCTGTAGATTGTGATATTCAAAACATTTCGTTCGTGTTAATTAGATACATTACAACTATTGGGAGTTTTGATAAATGACTTCGAGACAAAGCAATAATATTATGCAAATCCGATTATTACATTGCATCATTTCGGAATGTTCGTCAGTTTTGTAGGGATAAAGCTAGTTGTTAAAATGAGCAAAATGCTTGAGGAAACAAAGACTTGATCAGGGAACAAATTGAAAAGTGCCATATAGCGGTATATGTGCTTTGGCTAAGTCGATAAGTGGCATGAGAAAAGCAACATTTTTTTTTTATTAATGGAGCTACACGAGCAATTGAAACGCAGCTTAAAAAAAGTAAAACAAAATGTAACAATCCGGGTAGATTTAGTAATTGAAATATTCTAAGACAAAACATTAATTACGTTTATTTTATATTTGCCTTTTTAAATGAAATGCAATATGTGAATTACATATTTTAAATTCAAAGGAAATTTAATAGAGCATTTTATTAAAATCGTTCAAATGAAAATTATTAATTTTTTAAATTTTCATCAATCCATCATCACATGGTGTGTATAATAAAACCGCAGCCAGATTGTTCATCGTTTATCGATTCGTTAACAATCAGTCGATTATCGGTAACCTATCCGTCAACGAACAGTCAATCGTCGCTTATCGATCCGTCAAATGGTTGCACGGATCGGTTCGGGGACTGTACTATCATCTTTGTATTGAGGTTTACTTGTTGCAAACTATATTTACTTGTGTAAAATATGAACAAAAACAAAGTCAAACACAACATATATGATACGGTAAAAATGGACCAATGAAATGTGAAAACTTACATACTGTAACTCGTTCTTTCTGTTTCTTACAAGATGAAAATGAAACTTTAAGTGGTAAACAGGTATGTTAATAGAATAACAATAATTGAACTAATGTTTTGGTCGACTAAATGTTTGTATCATTTTCTGCTTCAAACATAATAAACTGATACAGATATTCAATTCATATAAATGCATCTCATGTAATGTAATAATAATGTTTTAAGTAGCTATAATTACAACCATTTTAACAATCAGATAGGAGGTGATTCCTACATCATAGGAAGAAACCCACTTCACTTTTCTTTCCTCATTCAGAAAAAAGAGGATGCTTACCCTACCCGTGCACCTGGTCAATGCTCCAATATTTTAGTCGAGTCCTAGTTGCCCATTTACTCTTCTTACTTTGTACGTATTATATCAGTAATTTTATATTCTTGTTGTGTGTGTCTGTTTTCCACTTCTGGTCTTTGTCCCTTGATTACATTCTTTTGTTTTCCGCTGGAATCTTGATTTTCTTTATTACTCTCTCAGAAACAGTTACAGACCACATAATCAGTCGTCGTTTGTCATTCAAGTGTTACATAGGCAGTGTATGAATGTTTTTTTTTTATTAAAATTTAAGTAGGATACAAATGTTAACTTCATGACCAACTCAGTGGATGCTTCCTCTATCGGTGCACCTGGTCAGTTTTTAAAAGAGTCCGAGTTGCTCCTTTATTTTTTATTTCATTGTACTTGTTATTTCATTACGGTTATTTCATGTTCATAGTTGTGTTTGGCTATTTGCATGTCTAATCCTTACCCTTGGAATATATTTTTTTAGATAACCACTCTATTGCTGGTTCTTTTTCCCTTAATTACTCTCTAACAATTTCGGTCGTCATATATTGCTTACTGTAAAAATACACTTATTAAATAATGTCACGCGTATTTGTTTTGATAATAAGCACATGGGGATATATCAGACAACATTATTAATAAAAATCGTATGTAGACGGTTATATGAAATAATATTCATAACAGTGTCATGTTTCAGGGGATTTCCCGCCAGATGTAGGATATCATACATTATCACTTAAGTATAACAATAGTACCCATAAAAATGATGTAACTATGATAAGTTAGGCAAATTAAAGCTTGAGCTATGTCTAGAAACAACTTTTAGCCGACTTGTCATGAGAACATTATAATTTTGAACGGTTTTCAAACTTCAATAAAAAATTTATATTAGTACAAATAAGCCAAATGATTAACGATACAGCAATCAAAACCTTCCGCTCAATGTACTAAATTCATTGTTTAATATCCATCCTCAAATTTTAAAACAGAAATTAACTGATACTATATATACTCTCTACTTTAAAAGCAAGTAAGCCAACAGTGACGTGCAATATTAGAAATTCATTTTACCACAGAATTGGTTTAACGGAAAGATAATGTAATCCCCGTGAAATGTCTGGCAGATGAAATCTTTCCACAATATTGGAACATACAATTAATCCATCCAGAAGTGACAGCATGTGACCTTGGCAGAGGCTTTTATGATATGATCAATATGGAATTAGTTACAGTAAGCTTTAAAATTATAAATAACTTGGAATAAGGATTCTCTAGGGTTTCTCATAGTATAGGGTTCTTCTTCAATATTATCTTGGGATGTGTTAAATGTTGCATGAGATTGAATTGCAATGTTCATTTTCTAAAGTGAATAATTCCTTAGTATCCATATACTAACCAACTCATTGAATAAAAAAACCAAGCACTAAGGTCTCAAATACTATTTGCTTTACAATGATACAAACGCCAACAGAATAAAAACACAACACCTCAAAAAGAAAACATATCATAAAAAAACCAAAAGGAAATAAACACATAAAAAAACAAAAGGAGAAAAAACAAACAAATCCACTCAAAGGTATAAAGGTATGTGCCAGTCTCTGTAAGAATCAGCAGTTGGTATGGGAGAGTTATCAAGAGAAGAAAGGTTCTAGCGGAAATCAAAAGAAAGTATACCAGGGACAAAGACCAAACATGGAAAACAGACATACACAACAAAGAACATTAAGTAACTAAACCAATACATACAAAGTAACAAAAGCAAATGAGCAACTCGGACTCCACTAAAAACTGGGAGCATGGACTATGTGCACCGGTAGAGTAAGTGTCCTCTGCTTTTCTAGAAACACTCACTGAGTTGCTCATTAAAGGTCAAGCTCTGGGTAGACGAAAGAGGAAAGGAAAAACTATGACACGACGAGCAAATCAGTTTTCATGGTGCAGATGGATACACAATAATGATTCACAAGTTCATGATGATGACCATGAAACTTCTGTAGTGATGCCTTCAATCTTGTAGCAATTTAAACCTGTTCCGGAAGCCTAACTGTAAGACTCCTAGCGCGTTATAAAAAGTCTGCGTAAATACGGCAACCTCTGACATAACGTAGAGTTGTGATATGAAATTCCATACGCAGGTGATGAAGGAATGTTGCTATAAATGAAAGGAAAGTTGACAATTATGAATTAAAAGTCATCACTTTTGTCGTAAAGTTTTGTCAATAGTTTCCTTTACCATCGATCGCTAACTGTAGGTCAAGATATGACTTCACAGTGTCTGTAGTATCCTTTATCTCAATTTGTTTTGGGGTAGATGCGGTGTATCAAGTCCCGAAACTAGGATTGTTTAATGAAAGTACGTCATCTACCCAGCGGAATCTGAGATGAAAGAACCTAGCCAAAGTTGTTCTTTCTTTCGAATCAGATAAACTATAAAGTCAGCCTCATAAGAGTGTAGGGATAGTTCAGCAATGGGTATAGTATAGGAATATGAAATAATCGGTATTTGATTGTATTCCTGAAATATAGGGGAATTATGTTGGTTACGTGTTTGTGATGGAGAATGTTAGCCAAATTAACATATATAACCGTCTATACTTTTGTTGACAAACGGTAGTGGAAGAAATGATCTTTTTTCTTCATCTTGACATTTTGCACAAACTGGTTTAAAGAATCTGTGGAAATCAATATTCAAAATAATGGCAACAAGTCTGTATAGATATGAGGTAGGTTCAGAAACAGGTGTGTCAAGACTTGTTTTGTAAAGGAAGTGTAGAAGAGTGAGCGGTATGGAAAAGATTTTGGTTCGAATGTGATGAAGTCCAAGAGGTTTTTGTATAAAAGGAAGACCATCCATGGAGACATCATGTATCTTGGGTGCTGTATAGTGGCGATGGCAATAACTCCTTTCCCGTCTTTGATTTTTGTCAAATGAATTCATCACATTCATGCTATTGTTATATTAGCTTACTTTTGATGTTGTCATTGTACCCATAACATATTGCAGTACCTACTCTGCGTATCCAGTATTTCTCATTTTGATAGCGTTATTTTTGACTATGTATCAGCATCAAGAACAAAAGACAATATCTGCAATATAATTTTGGCAAATTGATTTATAAGTTCATTGAAATGCACTGAAAATGAACATTTCAAGGGCAGAAAACTCTGTCAAAAACCTCATTTTTTTAACATTTTATTGAATATTTCCGAGAAAAGCCAGAGATGCAGAGATCAAATAATGGTCTTTTCAAAGGAAGAAACTATACTTGAGTAATATTACATTGTTAGATTGGTGTGGTTTTCCCATGCATGCTTCTGATTTTTCCCATTTTGCCTGATGCCTTCAATTAAAAGCATACAAATAAACAAATGTGACAACGAACAATTCAACTAATTCAAGTAGGACAATGCAAGAGAAATTACACCATTGTGTTTTTATGCGGATCAAATCTACGACTACCCATGCACGATGCCAACATGCATCCTAGATACTATCGTGGTATTCATTGGTATTGGTTTCAATGTATCGTGAACATGTATAAAGCGAATGGTAGAAGTGCGGTTTTACACAGAGTTTACAATGCAAATCGCGTTACTGACATTTTTGCTATTTTAATATGTGTTTGTATTTCTTTTACCTTGATGTAAACAAGGGACTCTTATTCCACGTCGTTTTAGAAATAATTCAAACCTTATACGCTTCAAGACTCCTAAAGACATTATCATACTGATTTATTATCTGACTGTTAGTAACAGAAAAAGAACATATAACATTTCTAAATATAGCATACAAGATGAATGCTAAATGAATGAACAAATTATCTGTTAGGAAAAGACGCGATTAGGAATTGTTCACAATCATTCCTTCTTCTTAGTGTTCAATAATTAAAACCACAGGGGAAAATAGCAAGTTTAAGAATATTAGTTACAAAATGTATAATATATTTAAGTTGGAAACAAAAATTCTGATTCATAGTGGTATGAAATTACTCACTTACACATATTGTATACGTATCTCTACATGGTGATGATTCACTTGGTTTTATACGAATTTATACGAAGATATATTCTGAATTTCTCAATTGTGCAATTTCAATATATCACAAAGCATTAAGGTCAGTTAAGAAGAGAAATAAAAAGAATTAATGCATGTAAATGGTGCTCCAACTGGAACATCATTTGGCAGAATTAAACAAAAGTGCGAAGAAAAACCACCAACCGACAATTTTCAAGCACACAATGTAAAACATACAGCAATCGTGCGCATAGTGACCCAGTTTTAGTTTCGTAAATTGGAGCAATTAATTTGCAGAACAATAACTTTATAATGTTTTGTTTGCAGAATGCATTCACTATTTTAAATAGTTTATGAAAGTAAATATGTTGAGGCTTATTCAGTTTGTAACATTACGGCACTGATCTGCGAAATCTTATAAAACGTCTGTTTAATTTTCTATTCCATCATAGACAATTGGTAAATCGTTTACAGATTATATGACACGACAACTGCTAAATAAAGGAACATCTTAATTGAACTTGGTTCCTGTATACTTTAGGGGTGTTTAATGAATAAGATGACAGTATCAAATTGGATAAAAACACCGCATATTTTCTTATAACAATTGCTCTTCGAGAGTTGAAACGTGTAAGACACTATAAAAATGAAAATATAATTAACAATCAAACTAAAGTTTCAAACACATTTTTTCATAAGTATCGAAAACATGGATCATATCGATGAAAGTCACCCACATCTGAATTTCAATTTAAAAACATCGACGCAGAATGACAGAAGCAAATAGACTAACAAATATCCAGAATGCTACAAGCAATGCTGGTATATCTGTAAAATTATTGAAACTACACGTAATTAAAAAATCACAGAATTGTTTAATTGATCATGTAAAAAAAATCTGTGTTTCAAAACAAACTGAAACAGGCCCCTGTCATACCATTACACTGAAAAAACAATTCCCTTTAAAAAAGTAACGATAGCCAATGAAGGCAAATCAAAGAATAAGTTCAGGTTTCGGCCGCTGGAAAAAAAATAAGCGATACAAATGTTAGCTTTTATTTGGTTGGAAATACAATCAAAAGTCACATCTCAAATAGTTGCAAAAGGCACCAAACAATTTGATATTCTCAAATTAATTGAAAAATTACCTGAACAGATTAACGAGCTCACCATATACCATTCTTACATATTATCAAACTTTAGCTTTCGTCCACTAAGTTAGCAGTTCTGCAAAAAAAAAAATACAAGCATAATTGAAATTGAAAATAACAAAAGTGAACTCTCAGATGTATTTATGGAAGACTAGCAAAATAGATATGAACAACTACAAAAAACAGCTAAAATTCCAACATTAGAAATCCAACACATTAAATCAATTTCGACCGAAGCATTAAACTTTAAACACAAAAGAAGGTCATCATATTTACATGACTTAATGAACATTGAAAATATCAATTATTCTTTTAGATACCAAAATTTAGCAGCAGTTCCATTAGTGAGAACAGCCACAAATGCCATAACATCATTTATGTATACTGCAGCCAAGTTACGGAAAGAGCTGCCGAAACCACTTTATAACCCAGACTTCCTCCAGTTAGGTTAAACGTCATTAATGCACGGAATGGCTACTCGTGCACTTAACCTCATGCTTTTGTTAAATTAGTGCTTTTATGTTCCTGTGAATTTTATATTATTTGCATATAGTGCTAATCAACTACCATCAATACTAATAGGTTAATGTGATTATTGCTAACTGCTTTATGTTTTAGCCTTAGTTAACATTTACTTATAGTTTTAATTCATTTTTATAGTCTGAATAGCGTGACAATTTCATATATGTTCTGTCTTTGGAATTGTTGCCATTTTATCTGCATGTCTTGCTGCTTTGTGTGTATTTAATGCTGTATATTTTGTGTGTTTTGTGTGTATTACAGTTCTGTTTTTATGTCGGTATTTAGAGCTCATTAGAGGTTGTGTTGTAAAGTTTCATATAATCCAACTTTAGACTTTTGAACATGAACTTTGAACTATGAACTTATGTAAAATACAAAATATTACAAAATGATATTTTTTCTATATTACTTTTCAGTACAAATGTTTCATCAAGAACAACAAAAGATTCAATGACGAAAATGTTATATAAGTTTCTATTAATTTCGACAACAGGAAGAAAATAATGATAATAAAATGAAACAATGATAAAAATATACTAAAAAAAACAAAGATGCCTTACTGGCAAACAAACACTGTGAATTATGATAACAAAAAAATAATAATAATAATGTAATGTTCGTCTGAAAAATGGCTGTTTTATAGTTTTCTCTCCGTTTGTTCCCTCCTTGTCCACATAAGCTCGATAGAATCTATAACCAGGGTTATGGGTTCGATTCACAACGGATGCATGCAGTCAGAATCAGATGTTATATTCTTGGTAATGAAAAGTGTATAAATACATCAACGTACTACAATACCTGATAATGGCATAATATGCGTGCGACGGAAATATCAGTTGTCGAATAGAAACACATGTGGATATAATTTGTTTAATGCTTTCACGCCAAAAGCTTGATTTCGAAAATTAAAGTACAGTTTCAACAATCAAAATAAGTTGTCTTTTTTCTGCTAGATGTGAACAAATTTGTAGTTGAAAAAATACATTATCATCTCTCAAATACATGTACAGTTTGGACACCCTCCATATAATGTAAAATGTGAAACATCCTTAGAATACCGCATGATGTGTAATATTTACATTTAATTTTTATTGGTTTTATTCGAAAGATTGTTGGTAGTGATAAAATACATTAACGCTCAATTTACCTTCTCTGTACGTCAAAACGTTTCACAAAACATCAAGACTTAGACAAATAGAACTGGTGACTTTTTTAAGTCCTTCTTTGGTAAAAGGAATCGCAAAATTTTGCATTCGCGAAACATTGCCCAATACGAAAATCATAATACAACCTTTCAAGCTAAGGCAATGCCACAAAGAAGATGTTATTTATAGAATCATCTGTATTAGGACTAGGTTACTTAAGAAAAAAATATCAACCTATGATCATGACTAGAGATATTTTTTATACTCACATGAATACCTCTTTAACTGACGTTTGTTACATGAAATAGTAAATTACACAATATCAGGCAAAACGCAAATGGCGTGTATGGATTATCAGTGCACAGATACATTTATGTTGGGTTAATTCAAGAAAACCTTTTAATTACAAAAGTCGAAGTAAAGACGCAACAAACAGAAAAATGAGAAAATAATAAGATATTGGCTATAAGCTTATGTATCAAAGTAATGGAGTTAATTGTTTCTAGGATTGATCATATTGACAAAATAAATTATAATACTGCACGTTGTGGATAATTGTGAAATTCGGTTATTGGACGTTTAGGCACAGGTACAGAAATTTGTTTCATTTTTCTTTCTATCTTCAAGATTTGCCTATCAGCTATAGTAGTATATATCGAAGTTATGTTAACCAGGATGTCGCATCATATGACCACTTCAGAGGTTATTGCTCAAATAAATGACTTATTTGACTACTGAGAATACTAACAAAACGAATCTGATAAAATACACTTTTTGTCTTAATTACAGCACGAGGCAATAATTATACCCTTTCTTCAATCGGGTCATTTAGATTAATGATATATTAATAATAATCTTGAAGGTTTTCGAAAGACACAAAATCTATTAAATCATGAAAAAAATTTATGAAAGGAAACTCATTAAATAAACGTTGAGTATTTATACGACTTCCTTGAAGGTAATCATTACATATAGTTTTAAATCATCTCTTAAAATAAGCAAATTACATGTAATAGGTGTTTGCTTGAAATCTAAGTAAGCATTTCCTTTATAAATGGCATAATTGACATTCAAAATGAATGTTCAATTTTATTTGTTATATTTGTTATAACATTTTCACCAAAACTAGAATTCAATTAAACAAAACTTCAAGTTAAAACATATTATTGGACAGGAAAAACAACAAAAGGTATTACAATAGTGTCAAATTTTGTATAAAAAACATAGATTATCGAAAATGCTAGTAAAATTTAAATCTAATTTACAGATATGAGAGTATGATTTGTATGTTAACATTATAATATATGGGCACAATATAGCACATAGGCATACAAAGTACAAAGCGTTACAGACAAATCGGAAGTGTAACAAAACTGTATACATGTAAATCATTTAAAATATGGAACAATGTAAGAATAAGATTATCACATATATTCTACCAATGCTCAAACTAGCAGAAATTTTAATCAAAGGAAGTCTGGGAAGAGAACTGAAAACAGATAATTTTCCTTTCGACTTACTGTAGAATGACCTGACGGATGTCTTTCCAGACAGAGTAACGCCGTATTAATCCATCATGCTGTGACATTTTGTAGCCTTTCCGGTCTGCCACTGAACCGATCGACTGTCTAACACTTTTATTGTATGGAATATTATCTGATTTCAGTAAGAATTAACGACTTAAAGAAACGTAATTTTTTATATAAGTACATGGTTAGACAAGAAATCTGGCACCTATTTGATATACAAACGGTACTTTCCATTAGTTTGAAGTTCAATGCAGCTTTAAGATTGTAATCAACATTTTGGTGATTGATTTATACTTACACAAATAATTAGGTAGATTATATTACGTTAAATCTTTATGGCAGTTCCAAAAAAGTATTATTCATAGTTAAAGTCTGCATTTTTCCTGTTCCATTAAATTTCTCTTTCAAACTATTCCTGACATGACAAGAGTGACTCCTACACCGGAGATCCTTCCTTACTATACCATATATCTTATTTGATGTCCATGATGTGCCAGTCGTCTATGAATTATTTGGTTTGTAATTTACTTTTATTTTTCTGTATGTGTGTGCTTTTTATTTCTGTGTTCCATTATAATTTGTAAATGCGATTTGGATGACGTTTTAACCAGATTTCCAACTAGTTGTATTCTCAAGCCTTGCTCTGAGGTCTGTTGATATGTCCTCAAAACTGTTAACAGGGTTATCTTATTTCGTATATCTCAAATGATTAAATATTTTCTAGACGTTAAATCTTTAAACTTAAATCTACCCACAAAAACAAATACTAAAATTCAGTCATTTTCACCCGAAAATCTTAATGGTTTAATTTGCCCCATAATAAGGAAGAGTTTTTGATCATATTTGTTTCTTATGCGCGAATGTTAAACTGCATGATGCTGTGTTCAGACATCTGTCTTTGACTTAACCCAAAATGTAATAGTAAATTTTATTTGTTATCTGTGACATTGAAAAGAATCTTTCATTACACATGATACACTTAACTTTTGTATTAAAAGAAGTCCAGAGTCATAAGCCTATGTAAAAGCATACCGTAGGACTGCATATCTTATACAGTATGTGGATCCGGCACGTTTAATTTTGTAATTAATTTTAATATCTCCCGTCTTTCAGCTGTCGTCCTCTTTTAGTGCCTAATTCATATTAAGTATTGAAAATCGTATGTTAAAAGAAGAAGGAATTACCACAATAAATTTCTCCAATTTGCCAATTTGGGGATGGGGGAGCAATTCATAATTACAGGTATATACAGACATGCAGGTACAGAAGACATACATGTAGTAATAAAATATTTTTAACTGACATTTATTTATTTTTATTTTTATATAACCACTTCAAGGTTAGACAGAGTAATCAAAGTAACCACGATTCTAGCTGAAATCAAAAGAATGTAATCCAAGAACAAAGACCAGACATGGAAAACAGAGACACATAATAAAGAACACAAGAAACCAAGATAATACGTACACAGCAACACAACTGAATGAGTAACTCGTACTACACTAAATACTGGAAGCATGGACCATGTGCACCGGTAGGAAAGATAGGTTAACTTACACAATTATGAAGGTCATAAACATTGTACATATTCGTCTATCCATTACCACACTATGTAAGTTCTGTCTCAAAGTTGATGGAACGATAAAGGTAATGATTTTTAGTGTTTTAGGTTCTTTTAGAGTCTTGCTTTTCAATAAAATAAATGCTTTTATGCTGTTCATTTACTATTCCTTTCCATTAAATAAGAACATTTCTATATTTACAGTGCCATTACGCGTGAGCGAGTTGACTATATCATTGCATCTTTTTGCTTATCGGAGTTTCTTAATTGGAGTAACACATAACATGATTTCAATAATAAATGCTGCCTGAATAATCTGTCTTCCGCAATTACAAAAAGACATGCATACTTCTGTCACGCAGATGAAAGAGTTTTCATTAAACTAAGAAATATAATCTTAAACATGTCAAGGTTGAAAAACAGTTTGTTAAAGCAGTGCTCTAGTTTTTTAGTACCATTTGATATAGTATTAATTGAAACATTCAGCGCAATAATGTTTTCTATTAACTGAGTAAACGTAATCATGCAGTATACATTTTATTTAGAAAGTAAGGGAAATGAAATAGTCACTATGAGACTCGAGTTTAAGGGAATTGTTCTGAAAAACGTAGCGGAAGATAATCGCAATTTTGAATGCATAAGTTTACTATAAAAGAATAATTGATTTCTCTTATATACAAAAGTGGTCAACACGGTGCTAGTATTATTGTACAAAGTGGGTTTGACGAACGTTACATTTACAGGTATGTGAAGTCAATATGATCGTAAAACTTAGTATCATTCAACTACATATTATCATATTTGTGTCCGTTGATTTAACTTAGAGGAAAAGTTTTGCAATTAACAAATAGGCTCTTGCATTTTTTGGAAAGTTTATAAGCCCCTTGTGTGAGCATATATAACATATTTTGTCGAAAGTGGATCAACTGAAGAGTTCTTGTTTACAACCGTGAAATTAAAATGATCTTTTACAATAAAGTAATTGACATGGGATGAAATTTATTTCGATATTGAGGCTAATTTGCTTAGCTTCTGTAGTTCTTGCGTCATCAGTGGAACAACTCGACAATAAAATATGATTATTTGTCTCTGAGAATTAGCAATAACTCTGGATAACCAACGCATGTTCTGACGTTTTCTGGCAGTTTAAGTATTTTTCCTCTGTAAATTTGTAGGATTGGGAATAGCAAGATTATGCGATTTTGTCTTTAATATAAGATTAAATTTTGATGTATGATTTTAAAATTATGTGGTTGAAAGTTTATCATCTTTTCACGCATATAAAAATAATCATATTAATACCTTGCATAATATTTGGCTAAACGGAGCAAATTTTTCACTTGATTAAATATGGAGTTAAGGGGGGTCAGGAGTAATGAGGCTTCTGGTTTTTGAATTGGTTGAATTGTGAAGGCGGTTAAATATACTTTTTTTTCTAAATTGCATATATTCAATTTATGCAGGAAAAAAAAGAACTTAAGAATTAAAGATCTTAAGGATATTTATTTTAGTTCATGATACGATAAAGAAATATGGGAAGGACACACTACTTATAGGCGTGTTTCATGTATGTCTTAACTGGTTACATGCAGCAAAAGTTCGGTATTGTTCTAAAATATTTTTTTTTTTAAATTTAATGTTGGAGCAACCCTTTTTATATGTGTAGTTATTTAACATTAATGATAATGTTAAACGGGGATGGGGGAGCAATTCATAAATACAGGTATATACAGATGTGCAGTTGGAACAGTTTCTGATTTTCGGCTTGTGTTGACATACTAGTGTGAGTGGAATAGAGGAATTTCATATACAAATGAAACATTCTCTAAGCATAAACCTCTTACTAATATCTATTCATAACTATAGTAGTTGCAGCTGATACATGTAATCTCATGAATTCTATATTACTTTGAATTATTATTTTATTTATGTATGTTCTATGATGTATCTACGGGCGCTGTTTTCATTTCAATATGATTATTTTCATGACAGTGTTTATGATATCTATACATGTTTTTACAATTTCATAAACACATTTCTTAATTATAGATCGAACGTATGACTAAAGGAAAAGGTTCACAACAAAAGATCACAAAAAATGTAGAAATACTGGAAAGAGATATGCCACATGTTTGGAATGTATAAAGGGGTGACTTTTTCACGTAATTAATAGTATAGTTGTATATATGCTTTCCCTTTAACAACCTAATATTTTAGAGTTGTATATGAACAAGCGTAAACTGCCCTAAAGTTGGTAGTGCAAGCATAATTTAAAAAAAAAATTAAAACAATTAATAAAAATTAATACTTTAATTTCTAATCGGTTATAGTCAAAACCAATATTTGTCACTACATCAAAGTTTTATTAGTTTGTAGTTTTTTCAGTAGCAGTTTGCGGACCGATCGTCGGTATCGGTACCAAGTTAGTTTTTGGAAATACTCTATCTTGCCTAGAACAAATAATAAACAATAAAATGAAATTATCATGGTATGGTTGAGATTATGGTATTGGCACTGAGTTGAGCTAAATGAATAATCTTTGTATATATTGAATGGTTGTGTGGACTGTTCACACGGTCGTCTATTCTTGGCAAGTCCAGAACTCTCCATAAATGCAGTGTTTCTCTAATCTTTATTCCTATTTACCTTTCTTATTTTCATCCGTGGTTCGAATTTTCTGCTTCTGGAACAGGGTCATGTTGCTATGATGGAAGTCATCACTACAGAAATTTTGTTGTCGTCATATTGAACTTGTGGACCGTTACAGTGTACCCATCTGTACCATGAATACTGATTTGTTCAATGGGTCATAGTTGTTTTCCTTTCGTCTTGACGTTTTATGAGCAACTCTATAGGTGTTTCTAGTAAAGCAGAGGACGCTTATCCAACCGATACACCTGGTCCACGTTCCCAGGTTTTGGTGGAGTCCGAGTTGCTTATTTACTTTTGTTACATTGTATGTATTGTTTTAGTTACTTTATGTTCTTTGTTGTGTTTGTCAGTTTTTTTTATGTCTGGTCTTTGTCCTTGGATTACATTCTTTTGATTTCCGACAGAATCTTGGTTCCCTTCATTACTTTTTACTATCTTCTGAAATAATTAGGTGTTTTATAGGACTGTCAGGAATTTCATCAAATAGTTCTGTTGTTTTTCTATGGCAACTTAATGCATACAAGCATCAATAGGCCCTGATTGGTAAATTTCCAATCACTTATAATGTTTAAAATTAATGTATAATTACACGATCACAATTTCAACTTGTGTGTAACGGAAAACGTGTCTGACAATTGCCCTGTAATAAAAACCTGAATAAGAACTAATTTTGTCTGCTAAATCAAATTATTTTATTCTACGACCGAACATCCCTTATTTGATTAATGCGTGGGTAAGCACAGATGTAAATATGAAGTATTCACGTAGTTAGAAATTGTGACAAAAGGTTGTCCTGCTTTGTCATGTTCCAAAATCTATTTTTAAGTAATCTGTGGTATTTTGGTCATGTGACCTACAGAACGTTTCTCGAAGATAGTATCTCCCAAATTTATAGCCCTTAAAATTTACTAATTTTGTTGGCATATATCTTTTCCTTTACAATTACTAACTTGGTAACTAAGTTTTCATAATTTGGATTTACAGAGTGATTACAGACAATCGTTTTTTTTTTTTACATATTCAATTTCAGAAGAAGCACTATTTCTAATTGTATAAACAATTGTGCTTAAATTATTCATTTTTAAAATGGCCTACTTTGGATTCTCTAAAACGTCAATGCCAGTAGTTAAAAAAAATACTTTACACTTCTTGATTGGTGTCATGTTTTGTTACTGATTAAAACTACAGAAATTACTTGCATTAAAAAAAATATCAATTACATAGTCTTTTATAACGAACATGGATGTGGTTAGTATTTTAAGAGATAACAAAGCATCCGGGATGAATAATGTCAACTCAAGACCGTCCAGGAGTTTTCAATTAACAAAGAGGAAAACAACCACGCCACAGGGTAGTTTTTTGCTGTTTTTTTATCACAGTTCAAACGTTATGTCAGAGCTTTCCAAAGTTTCACGGATTTTGATACCATCTTTGACATCTTTCAATAATGTCTCGGGGACAGGGTCATGTTGCTTGCTATAAGATGGAAGTCATCACTACAAAAGTTTCATGGCTGTCATTATGAATTCGTGGGTCGCTATGATGTATTCATCTGCATTATGAGAAACGATTTGTTCACCATGTTAATGTTCGTCTTTTCTTTACCTTGGACTTAACCTTTAATAAGCAACTCGCGATCGGTAGATGTTTGTGAAAAAGCTGGAGACGCTTATACTTGTCTATGTCAGCACCTGGTCTATGCTCCAAGTTTTAGGTGGAGTCCGGTTTGTTCATTTACTTTTGTTTCATTGTACTTATAATTTTGGTTAAATTCTTGGTCCTTGTTGTGTTTGTCTATTTTTCTATTAAGTCTTTATCTTTGGATTACATAATCTTTCTTTTGATTACAACCCAAAGGTTGGTTCCCTTAAATTCTCTTGGTCATATAAATTGTTTTCTTATATATTCACGCGTTTGTTTCCTTTAATATTACATTAATGGAATCGACGCAGTTATGAATACCATTAGTAGGATAGCAGTGGTTTAAAACGTCGTCAAATAACGAAGTTTAACGCACCGATATTCAATACGGCTATTTTTGGTATCATTTTTTGGAAAACCATTCTACATTCAAATTTGAATTGTCGTACAAACGTATTCTGGTCACAATTTTTAAGAAATTTTGCGTTTTGTGAGGGCTCCTTGCTTTCCTCCACAAGCACAGGCTATTAAAAAGCCAATTTTGATTATGAAAATATGAAAAAAAGTTTTTTTAAAGATCTAAGTGTCTTTCAAAGAAAGCATTTGAGATCACCTGAAGCTGTAATTTTGAATAAAATATTGTCATGCAGAAAAATATTGACGTAGTTTTTGCAGACTGTATTTCTGTGCCAATATTTAAGCCAATTTTCATCAATTGTATGAAACTCTTGCATGTCTATCGACCACAGTGGGTTTATATGTATAGATTTTGTAACCAGGTATCTTATGAATTAAATCTCAATTTTGTGTAATGATAAGAAGTATTTTTAATTAGTACACAAAAAAATCAATATTGGTGGTACAAACTACCTTATAAATGCGGAATTGTGCGTGCTCCGTGTATAACCTATTGCGTATTGTGGCCAGTCAATAACTAGTACGCGTAGTCAAAATTACACTCTTGTGTTGTTGCGTTTTGTTAATGATATCTTGTGTACTATTTAATTTGCTGGGTTGGCTTTATTAGGTTTTGCAAGAAATCTTCTATAGAATTCTGTATTTGTGTTCTAATTTGGAAATTTTCTTTTTTATTCAAGTGACATTTATAAGACTCGGACGAAATTTGAGTATGATACGGTTCAATTCCGGATTGTTACAGTCAATATGCAAAGACTTTTAAAATTTTTGACGAATAGTACTAAAACGAGTAGATTTGAGAGATGATTTAAATGGGCGTTAATACAAATCTTAGTCAATAAAACATTAAGCATATAAAAAGAGAGAACTGCATCAGTGATTCAGCTAAAGAAGAAATTATAAGTATGACTGAACATTTGAAAAGGAGTAAATATAGGCTAAAAACCACTAATTCCACTTCCCATAGGCTTCTATGCTAATTTCACAATATTCAATGGCTTCTCTGGACTTTACCTTAACTTTAACCTGCAGAGGACTATATATCAGCATGATTCTACATATGTGAGCTCACAATCCTCAGAATGGCATGTGGGGTTAGCAGACTTGCAGTGCAGTACTGGTCACCGGAAGTGAAGTGTCTATAAATAGCATGGGAAATCCCAGTGTTTTCACAAGATAGGGGTATATTTAGAAATCATTATGGAGATTAGGCTTCACATCAAAAGAAGCAAAATGCACCTATAAAATGTACAGAAATGTTTTTCCTTTCAGAAACTGTTTAAATTTTTTAAATGAGATGAGAACGTTTTGCACAGCACTATGAGGAACAGGGGTAATTTCTGCGTAGGACTATTTTTGCGTACGTTCCAAATACTCATTGGTTGAATTGGTGGTCTGTAACCTATACACGGCTTGAGACGATTAGGTTTCCCGCACGCACAATACCTAAACGCACGCCAAACGCTCATCAAACGCACGTTAAATGAATGCTCTTAGCAAGCGTTTAAACGCACAATAGACGACCAAGAACTATATTAATATTAACAAATATTTATGAAGGAGGTAAAAATCGAAAATACAATTAATGAAAATACAAAAAATGATAGCTGCATAGCATAAAATGTAAAAATAACAGTCAAATAAAATAGAGGAAAATGTGAACGTTTCAATGAATGTTACAAATA
Organism: Perna viridis; assembly: GCA_037379345.1. Taxonomy (NCBI): domain Eukaryota; kingdom Metazoa; phylum Mollusca; class Bivalvia; order Mytilida; family Mytilidae; genus Perna; species Perna viridis. Next base: position 19,051,655 of record CM074520.1, read on the forward strand.
GAACTGTTTGTTTCTTATGTAAAAGAAGGCACAGTGAAATATTGCAATTGCATTAATAGCATAGATCCGATAAAATATGTTTGCGTAGACCCGCAACATTTTCTTTATATCCACAAACCTAGGAATTCATAAATAGTGTACCAGTCTTATGCGGGGCTCCAGTTCATTTGGAATATCTGATTCCAAAGGTCTTTTCATTATATATTGTACTATGTTAGTGGACTAAGAAGAAAATTGAAGTTATTCTTATGATACTCTGTTTATCCCTTTCGCTATAATACATTTGTGTGTAACCCGTGAAGAACAGGGATTATATACATTACATATATAACTGTATAACATACCATAATACCGAATCTTATATCATTATTACAGTGACTTTTCTACAACCGTGACACTCTTTTGTTACCAATCTGCTGAACAATACAAAAGATTGACAAAGCTATTAGGGCATTTAAACTGACCAGTTGCTATTGAAAGAGTTGATGAATACTCACCTATGAATCTTTTCATAGCTAGCTCCTCTTTATTTATATCTGAAGTAGCTACATGGGCTATTTTATTTCTCATTGGTGAGGGGAGTTCAAATTTAATAAATAATATTTTGTTTTGTATTGTCCTGACAAGGTTGAAAACCATGATTTAGGATAGTATATAAAAGTATTTATTTTATCTTAACTACATTGCACAGAAGTCTTATATGTTATTATAAAAAGGAAATCTCAATTAGTATTTATTCCCTCCTTCATAAGACTGGAATAGGCCTACCAAGGTGCCCTTTTAGTAGAAAGTATGTGATTCATACTATAGTTAAGGAACAAGTGTTATACAAAATGCAAACAGTTTGAGGTTCACGTGAATTACAAATTTTGAAATAGTGATATGAGTTTATTTTATTCAATTTTGAGTATGAGTAAGCTTAAACGTGAATTAAGTGCTTTATTAATTGTGAATAATTATAACTTGGGATTAAGTGCATTGAGTTTCATAGAAATTATAATCTGGGATTATAAGTGCAATGATTTTCAATGAAATTTAAGATTTGGGATAAGAATTATTTTATATTGAAACTTCTTTTGATTAAGTGCAGTTCATTGAATTTATAGCTTTGGATTTAAATGTTGTTTTCCTTGAAACTTTGGTGGATTATTTAAGTGCAATGATTTTCATTCAAATGTAATAGTTTGGGATTTAGTACATTTTTTTCAAGTGGAATGATTTTCATTACCGTAAAATGTAGTTTGGGATCTAGTGCAATGGTAATTTTCAAATTAAAGGTTTGGATTCTTTTTTTCTATGGAAGTGCAGCTTTGGATTACGTGCAATGATATACATTTGTTGTTCTGGATTAAGTGCTATGATTTACAACTCTGATTTGAGTGTTTTATGAGAAAAATTATTTTATTGGGATTATACTTATGGCTGCAGTACATTAAATTTCATAAAACCTATATATAATTTTTGTACATGTATTTTTTTTTAAATAATATGAAATCATGTGCAATAAATTTATAAGAATCCGAACTATTGTGAAAGTAGATACTTTGAAGGAGTATATTACAATGCATTTCTGTAACAGTTTTCAATGGATTCAGCTTTGAGATGGGAAAATTCAAGTAAATAGTAACATAACATTGCACATTCAAGTTATTATTTATTCCATGAAAGTGTTACCATTTTACTTTAATTTTCCATTTCATACTTGCTATCCACTTGGGAACCTGTGGGTTTAAAGCTTTTTTTCTTGAAAAAATATACACAATATTCACAACCAATAGTTTTCCACATTAGTACATTTCCTGTGTAAGCAAGTACAAAAAAATACGAGTTATGTAAAAAAAACACATTAAATTAAAAAAAAAACACATTGTGAGTAATATTCAGAAGCTGTAAGGCAGCCAGTACTGTCTATGTTTCAGAAACATAGCATGTATTAGCTGCCTTACACCCGACCAAGTAAATTTTCATGAGTGAGTGGCTACCTATTCATCAACCCTTACAATAACAACTGGTCAGTTGAAATGTCCCAATAGCTTTGTCAATCCTTGTATTGTTCTGCCGATTGGTAACAAAAGAGTGTTATAGTTGTAAGAAAGTCACTGTAAATCTATAAACAAGGAAACAAGGAGTTTTGGTAATTCAAAAATTCTCTGCCGCTCATGCATGCAGTAACAGATCGCGATATACATCAGTGAACGAAAGCTTTACACAGCAATCAATAACCATATTTATGATTTTAGACCTATGTCAGGCTTAAACCATAATAATATTGTTTCACTTGATGCTACATGTAGCAAACGCCATTTTGCTTTATCATTAGATTCAAAGGGAACATAAACTAAACACGTAGAACAAAACTTACTAGGAGTTAGATTGACAACATTTAAATATTCATATTTATCATATTTACTCACGCCGACGCAAGTATTCATATCTATATTTTTTTATATACTTATGTTTAGATGTATTCATAAACATCCAAGCCTCCCCGAAATACCTTTCTTTTTATTTAGTTCGTTTGAATCGTTTGAAGCGGAAAACGTATTAATAAAACAACCTTGAAGGTTACAAAAAACTATTCCAATATGAAATATGTTAGCTTGGTATACGAAGGGCTAGAACTGATCGCTTTCATCAATACCATCCTGTCAAGAACCCGGTGCAAGATATTCACAATACCTGACATGCAGACTTTAGATCAAAAGCTACCCTGGTATCCAGTCACAAAATATACTTTCATAACAGATCTATGTGATGAATAAGAATTTACCAGCCAAAACGTTTAATTCTTTTACTAACGTTTAATAAATCTGTTCAGAACCTATTCTTTTGACACAAACTTGATTTTCAAGAAAGTATTCAAGTCAATGGATAATAAGCTTTCCAAACCGAGAAAAAAAAATGCTGACACTAACTGGTCAGAAAAGGTGTCTTGGTGGTGCAGGTTTTTTTTCGCATTTTATGATCTTTCAAAAACTTGGTACCATCATACAATATAATGAATGTCTTTTTGCTTCATTCTTTTGGTTTGCTCTGGCGTGTATAAGACTAATATTGGCAATATGAAGTAAACAAAAAAGTACAAATCAATTAGGATACAATAATGCACTGTTTTGTTATGTGCAATAAAATCAACTTTAGCAAATAACGAAGTGTTGATTCTGCTGTTTTCTTTGAGTTGCATTCATTGCATCATTGGTATTGTTTTATTTTTTCATAATTAATATATGCCTTCCGTTTCTCCACTAAACTGATAGTTTTCATTATAGCCAATATAAGTAGACATGTTTGGTGTAACAAATTTTGTTTTGTATATAAAACATAGGGATACATAACTGTTTTGTTTAGTACTATATGATTATCTTTGCAAATATACAAAATATTCATACCATGAACCAAGTGCGAACTTGTACCTGAACTAATGGAGATATGATACTTCAAAGCTGCTATTTAAATAGAAAATTAGATATTCAAATGTAAATGTTAGGTATTAAAAATAATTTCAGAATGAGCCTTTTAAATATTTAGTTTCTAATTTTTACAGTCCGATTACTCAAAGGTCAAGGTCGGCCTTTCAATCATGATTGACATTTGACCCCATTTAGTTACACTCATGACCACAATCGATGCGTACGATAGGGCTTGAAATAAGCTTTCCTTCGATATATAATGTAGCCCTATTATATCCTGGTGCTTTAGATTCTCAAAAATCGATAGCCTGCTATCCTATTTTTTTTTTTAAGAGATAACAAAGTAATTGCGATATTTGGATATCTATGGTTGTTGTTAAACTCGACTTTTAATTTGATTTGTTGACTTTTGTTTAAGAACAAATGCATTTAATTATTATTAAGGGAAATGAACACAACTTTAATTTTGTACATTTTTTTCAGCAATTGAAGACAAAACCGCAACAGACAGTGTTTTATCGTTTCATTCCATATTCATTTTTAGGACAAATTTTTTCAAGAAGTGTAGAAAAAGAGTACAATATTTACGATATTGACACAGAGAGTGGTATTTTATTCATATTATAATGAATAGTTTATGTAAACTTTTAAATTATTGAAGATTATTTACTTTGTTATTTACTTCAGATGTTATGACACTTTGTCTTCTTTGGCTATTTTCCAATCACTTGATTTGTAGCCAAGTTGTATTGACCAAATATCTTATATCAGAGAAATGCTATATTGGTTGTCCGGTAATAAATACTTATTACTAACTTACTTCTACCGATCAGAACAAATTAAGATATTTTACCATGTAATGGTCTTAATTAGATTAACCTTGCGATTTTAGCATTATATAAAAACATGAAGTAATTGGTAAGATGGCGAAAAGTATTGGTTTTAAGTAGTAGTCTTTGTAAGAATTATGCAAAATATGAAAAAAATGTCATACAACCCAAAAAAGGCTTCTTATTTTTATTTTTTGTAATTATGATTTATGGGTCGCTATTATGAAATGTGTAATTTATTCATTCCAATTTGTTTGCTCTTAGAAGATAAACAGCATTGAAAATCCAATAGCTTCTATTGTATTTGAGTGTCATTTACAGAGTTATCTCCCTTATTTTTTGAAATCTACAATGCATTCTATATAATTTTTATCTCCTAAAGCTATTAACACGGGTAATCGGAAAAACCGAATGCCAATTTCTGTTTACTATGGCAATTCAAACAGAACATTAAAAAAATATGTAGGCTTTTTACCCATAAATCACATTTTGCATGATTCTTAGAGGGAGTGTACTTAAAAGTATAAAATACGTAGTTGAGACTATACGGTGAAAAACAATTTGATGTATAATAAATAAAGTATCAGGTGTATAATGAACAAAGTGATGTTATGTCCGTTAAGCAGTGTTCTGAAACTATTTGAAAAGTACATTTTACTTTATTTAGAACGTTGCATATACGTGATTTTTTTACTTCCAGATTTCAAACTTGTTCATCCACGTCACGCCTGTCAAATGTAAAGTGCTGTAGGCCATCATTTTGTAAATGCAGTGCTATGTACAATGGGTATATGAAATAACCTTCGATATTATTGTATGCAGATTGGATATGTTACTCGCTTTATATGGGAGTCATATACAGTTTTAAAGAATCTGCTACTCTGGGTTTAAATCTTTAATATAATGGAACATTTAGTTTATCCAAAATGTCCATAATATCAATTAGATGTTAGTTGGCTTCACATCACGGTTTACATAAAGTTTAATAGTATAGTCATGAAAATGGTTTTCTCAATTTGACAGTGATACAAATGTACACAGATCTACAAAATCCCAATGGTCACTGCTACCAGTGTCGATGAGATAATGTAGGATCTACTACATTATCAGGTATATTGAAATAACAGGGTTCTACATTTTTTTTTACAAAAAATCACTACTAAGAACTCCTACATCTGTTTTCTTATAATCAAATAACAAGAATGCTGCTAGCTGCTTAATGTATAACTCATATAAAATAACATAATAATTGTCTTAACAAAGTGATCAATATTATCAAATGGTATACCAACGAAATTATTTTTTTTCCTTAACGACTTTGTTTGCCTAATTTTATAACATTCGTGAATTAAGTACGGACGGAAAATAAAACGGGACAATAATTAGATAGAGTAGGGACAGGATCCAATACTGACTATCACTAACGAGTAAATATAACTCTGTGAATGGCTTCGATAGTTGTCATATCTAAAGTTGATTTGCTAATATACAGCGATAGCCGTAAACTGCTTTTACGTTAATATTTTGTTCCCTCTATATCGATCCTAGCATAAGCACTTCGTCACATTATAGTTATAGATGCCTCAACAGACAAGACTGTTTATTGTTTGCAGAACGTTTCTCTCCGGAGAATAAAAGAGCTCATCTTTTGTACATTCCACGTCTTCGATTGGGAACTAACTAGAAAATGCTTCTATTGATTTCACTATCTACGTACAAATTTGTCTAAGCTAGCAAAAAACATGGTGCCTGATAACGGTGGAACAATTTTAGCTTGTATTTTTTTGCATAGTTTGTACAGTTTCGGCGAGCCACTTTTATCATACAAGGATGATGTGTGCCCTTGGACTAACTCGTCAAAATACTTTCAAGATGGTAAGTTTAGCAACTACTTAAGCACATTTGCAAACGTTTAGTTCAGTTTATGAACTAGTCAATGAAGACATGTTCTGTGTTAGAGGAAGGACTTATACAATTAGACCACAACTATTAATAAACTTGTAAATAGTTTTGTTTGATAATGTACAATTAACAGTAATCAGCTTATAAAACATACTTTCCTTTTGAAACTTTCCAAGTTGATGTGTGTAAAGGTATGCTTGATAAATTAATATGATATTGAAGTCTTGAAACATGCTCCGTGAGCATTTTTTTATTTGGGCACAAAATTGTCTGTCCTAACAGGAATTTATTTTAAGAATATAATGATATCGAATGTATTGAATATTTTTTACTTACAGTTTTCTTTCTGAGGTTCACTAAAAGCAAAAGCATTTGTTATCATCTCTTATCGACATAAGAATAAAAAAGAACTGCTATCATAAGTTAAAAGTCTTATATTTATAGAGCCATTTCTTGTTTTTTAGGAACTTTCCAGAGCATGTGTACTGAACGAATTGACAGAAGTATCAGAGAAATCATTATTCCAATAGGTGAGTTTTTATACGTTTGATGTAACTTTTGTAATTCTTTTCGAGATAAGTGGTTTTTTCCCATTCTTTACGCACTTTTTCAAGTACGCGTTATGTTGAAAGTTATCATATACTGAATGCATACATGTATATACATATTCGCGCGGATTTAGTTTCTTGAATAATTGTAATGAGTAACTGAAGTGAAAATAGATAGAGTGTAAAAACGTATAAATACAGTAGATCGTTATGTTACCAATAACACAGATCGTGACAAGACAATGTTAAAACCCCCAAAAAAGTGAAGTACTTTATTGTTCAAAATACTTATGATGATGTAAAATCACTAAGCTAAAACTAGCTAAATACAGCTAAAAATAACATTAAACAAAATAAGTTGTAGGGCAGTTATAGCAAACAGCACGCTCAGGAACAATCTTTAAGTAAAAGAAAATATATTCTAATTATATCATTAGAATAATTACATCAAGTAGCAAGTAGATCCAGTCCCAAGATAAATTTGATTTGAGAAAAACATTGACAATACCTTAATTGAATTGTATCAGAGCCTAATATAGATTGCATCAACTTCTGTAACTCCAGCAGTGTTTTTAAGGGAAAGCTTATATTTGCTGTCGCATCAGACATGTTACAAACGAGCTTTAAGTGTTAATATCGTCATACAAAATTTAAAGTATTTCAGTACAATGTGCGATAGAGAGTGCTTTTATTGTCTTATAGGAAAAGACATTTCAAAAGATTTTCATTTTTCGTAATTTGTTTAAATTTATATTATAAACCAGGATATATGATATCCATGTATCCTTTAAATGAATTGTTTGCAGATATAATCCAACTGCTGATGAAAAAAAGTTAGAATCCAGAATTGAAAAAAAAGAAAAAAAAAAACAAAAGCGTAAGGTCCATGGAACTCTCAATGTTTCCTGTTCAATGTTACCAATACCAAAGTTAGAGGAATATGTTGTTATGTTTGCCATTGCCGTTCATTGAAATGTCAATATATATAAATGTTCAATACCCAATCATTTAGGAGGGTGTCCACACAAAACCCACGGAGTGTTTTTAATACATTTTCATCTATTTCATATCACAAATGTATCCTTTCTCAAAGTTGAATGTTGGTTTTTGATTAACTGCAAAAGTTAAAAGAGGCGTGACACAAAACTTTATTTTTAAAATTTTGAGTTTATTTGATTCATTACTTCTAATAAATAAAATCAAAGCACCCCTTTTAGTCACTAACTCATTAAATTGAAGAAACGTGACCGCGTTACGTCAATGGTTCTCATTTCATATATCGAGTGGTTGAAATGCGTGGGGCTTCTGCATTTGTTACATGATTTCTACAACTGAGAGTGAAAATATTAGAAGTTTTGGTTTGCCAGCGAATATATACTTACTTACAGTAGTATCAATTTAAACCACTTCGAGAAGAAAATGAGTAACAGTGTCAGAAATATTAAACTATTACATGTATGAACACTAGACTATCTAAAGTGAAACGACACTACATCTGTTCGAAGGTTACAAAGAAATATTTCATTATGTTCTGTCATGTAAGATTGAACTTTTTAAATAAAGTCAACTGAATTCATATTCTAAGATTTAAACTGTTCCGATATCGATCTCCAAAGAAAATATTTATTTCACTCCTTTTTTTACGGAACGTTGCTCCTAACAAGTGTACCAGTACCAGGGAGTGTCATATAAAGACCCTGCAAGTACAGAGGATAGTACGAACATGTTCATTTTTCATCGATTTTTGATATTTTCATCCCATATCCCATAAGAGTTTCGTGATGAAGCGTGCTCGTGTTCTAAATCTTTTTTTGTTGTTGCTAAAATTAGATATTTTAACTGACCTATAAAAGTATTGTCCTTACCAGAAAAGCTCCAATAAATCACCTAGGGTCACCTTTTATGTACTGTGTATTGTGTCAAATTCTCCATGTAAATTGTTTTATTTCAAAATCCGTAAAACAATAGAAATTCAATTAAACTTCAATTATTATCAAAGTCATTCTCCTGTGTTGACACCTGTGTCACGGGTCGCCGAACCATGTTAAGATAAAATAGGTCGCCCACGCTATCTCTTGGTCATCATCAAGTCTACCGGGCTCGTTTATCAATCTAACCCAGCTGCAAAGATAGAACAAGAACGTTGCAAAGATATGCAAAGTAATTGTGTATTCACCATGTGGGCATGTATGCCTAGCAATAATGAAAAGCTGAGAGAAAACGAGTAGAACTTTAGACCTTCTACGATTATTTTATCCAAACACAGCTCAGTGGACCACTCTGCATCATATAGGCAAGCTACATTTGTATTTCCGAAGATCTAATAATTTTTTTGGGGGGGCACGTGTACATTTTCAATGCGCCCAAATGGAGATTGGGAACCAATGACGTAGCATTTTCATACATAGTAATAGAGCATTACTTCTGGTTTTCATATAGGCATAATAACAAGTTCGTCATGAAAACATAAATCATTCTAACTTTATTTAGCGCTAACCTGTTGAAAGAACGTTTGTTACACTCTAAACATACTATAGTTTTATAACTATAAACGTTTATAAAATGATATTTTTTGTAGTACGTCTCCTTTAAATGGAACAAATTAGATAGGAAGCACTGAAATTAATTTAAAAGAGAGATGTGCAAAATTAGGTTGCTTTCTTAAGGAAATGTAAAGTCGTTTTCAGAGCCATTAACTGTTGATTTAAACAACTGTTCGTGCTATTCAACATATATTTGATATAAACATTACACTGGGGGAAAAAGTCTATGAGATGCAATTCATCCATATTATAGGAACTGCTTGGTTTCTAAATGGAAATCTCTCAAAATCATAATATACGAGTGCTTATCTTGTTTATAACTACATAAAAAAATACAATTACATAAATGCCTACATGATTAATGAAAATAAGCTTCGATCAATAACACAATAGACCTTGAAAATTTTTGGGCAAGCATGAAATTTCGCTCGAAAGAGTAATCAAGGGAACCAAGGTTATAGCGTTAATCAAACGAATGTAATCCAGGGACAAAGACCAGACATGGAAAACAGACAAACACAACAAAGAACATAGAGTAACTAAAATCATACATACAATGTAACAAAAGTAAATGAGCAACTCGGACTCCACTAAACATTGGGATCATGGACCAGGCGCACCGGTAGGGTAACCGTCCTCTGCCTTTCTAGAAACACCCGCCGAATTGCTCATAAAAAGTCAAGTCCGGGTTAGACAAATGAGGAAAGGCAAACTATGTCCCGTTGAATAAATTAGTTTTCATGGTGCTGATGGATACATCATAACGATCCACGAGTTCATGATGGCGGCCATAATACTTCTGTAGTGATGACTTCAACCTTGTAGCAACATTAGCCTGTTCCAGAAGCCCATTTGGTAGAGTTCTAGCGCGATACAAGAAGTCTGCATAGTTTCGGCAAGCCCTGACGTATGAGTTGTGTTATGAACACTCTATACGAAGGTGCTGAAGTGATGTTGCCACAGATGAAAGGAAAGTTGACAAGTTTGAATGAAAAATCATCACGATTGTCGTAAAATTTTGTAAATAGTTTTCTTTTACCATTGATTTATAAGTGTACGTCAAGATATGAAGCTGACGTTACAGTGTCTGTTGTATCCTTTATCTCAACTTCTTTGGGGATAGATGCAATGTATCAAATTTCCGAAAATAGGAATGTTTAAAGATAATACGTCATCTATATAGCGGAAACTGAGATTAAAGGATCTGGCCAAACGATATTCTTTCTTTCGGATCAGATCAGCTGTAACGTCAGCCTCATAAGAATAAAGGACAAGGTCAGCAAGTAAAGTAGCACAATTTGTTCCCATTGGAATGTCGACCGTATGTTGAAAAACACGTCCACCACACTGGACAAATATGTTGTCCATTAAAAATTTCAGCATTTTGTAAACATCTTCCTCTGTATATTCGGAAGATGATTTGGAATTAGTTCTTACAAAGTATGAGGAATCTCTACCAAGAACTATATATTTATATCTTTGTGTATCATCTTTTTTTTAATTATCATTTTCTAAAATTGCCGAAATGTTAGTTGCAAGACAGATTTAACATACATGTAGATACAGAACATGTATTAACAAAGAAATTGAATGTGAAAAACAAATACGGATTAGCCTCAGAAATCATCATAATTAATTTTCACCTTAGTATAAGCTAACTAACTGAAACAATAACACAAAAAATGGAAATATTGTAAAAGCAAAATTTTCAAAAACAATGTATATTTTATCTTAATCTTGTACGAAATTGATGAAGATTTTCACTGTGCAAATGATGTCATACAGAGATTTTCAATCAAATTGAAATATGCCCACTCTTATATATAGTATTTTAGTTTTAATGCTGAAATTTTTAAATTGTGTTTCAAGTAAAATTCAAATCGGTTTTTACATATTTACAATTTGTTAGTTGGTTCTCACGTTTTGCTTTGTATTTTTTTCCGTATTTTGTTTCGTTTATTTTTGCAAAGACATATGTTAACATACTTTTTTGCGGCAGTTATGAAGTTTAAACATAACCGATCATGCCTTCTAAAATGCTTTCGAAGGCATTTCATCATGTTCGTTAGAAACTAGCAGAATTTATAGAAAACACAGCAATGACGACATGGTTGGTTATTGTGACGACAGTCAATGCTAGAGAGCAACCTTTAAGCAGTCGTATACAAATTCACTTAAAAAGAAATCAATTCCGATAGAATGCATTAAAATTATGACGGACAATGAAGCAACTTTTTAGGCTAATGTTCCATATCAGCCGATCCACATATGAACCATAGTTCAATACACTTACCAAATCTTTATTGCTTAGGAGACTCAACCGCAAGTATTTGATTACATTAAAAAAACAATGAAGATTTAACATTGGATTTGTTTAAAACCAATAAATCACAAATCAATATCTTGAATCTCCGGATACTTTAGATAATGTTTATGATTGTTTTAGTAGTCTGTTTTTAGAACGATAATATGCGATGACTGTCGAAAATTTCAATTAAAACCATTACATAAGGCAGTTTGGATTTCAGTTTTTTTTTATCTTGAACGATGTAATATGTCATAAATTAATATTATAAAGTGTTTCACTTTAAGCATCATGTAACTTTAATTAAAATTGTTTATTTATGGCAAAGGATGTGACAACATGCTTCACAGGTCAAATTTGGTTTAAAAAGGGGACAACACTTAAAGATAATATAAAATGCATTTTAAGTATTAAGAAACCATGCACTGAGTCAATTGCCACTGTTGGCTGAAAATAGGTCGCCGATGATACATATTTGTCCAGTAGACAGACTTGTCTTCAATCAGAATTTCAAGAAAATTTTAAGTAGTACAAAATAAGAAACCCCCAAAAATATTTAGGCTTATTAATGTTTTCCTCATGGTGGAACTTCTCAGTGCTTGATGTTGGTTTCTTATTTCAATATTTTTTTTTATTTTGAGTACTCCTTGTATATAATTTATCATTATAATTCTAATTTCCGAAGTAAATTTTGTTCTAATGACGCAGATGATAGATAACACATTGAAACATAGGTGTAGAGTATCGAAATATATGGAATACTTTTGAAATTGGCATTGTTACATATTAATAATATCATATAAACAAGTTATGCCATTTCACCTCCTTGCATCTATTAAGTCATTCTAAAAAGTGCGGTTCAGTATCGTCACATTTTAGGTAAATTTCTTTAAATCAGTCTTGAACTTTGTAACTGTGAATTAATATACTTAGACGACATACATTTTGTAACAATAGTTAATACACTTATAAGCCTTGAACAAAATGTGTGTTTAGTGCTAACCAAGCTTGTTCTGTATGTCCATTGTCTAAAGACCGCTATATTGTTTTGAGTTATAAATTGACATTTTGTTTAACAAATATGAACGATGATCTTTAAATGAGACTGTGTCGGTACTTTTACACTTTTCTGCCTTTTTCTTTGAAGGCAATATTCATAAAACAAAAATCAAATTGTACAAATCGAATAAATTTATACTAATATATAAAACGTTACTGTTATTTTCTTGTACAATCATAACAGTACATTAAAGATACACAATGTTGTCTTAAGGACTACTCTTTTAAGATATAAAGGTGAGAAAACAGAGAAATGGTACAATTTAATTAAATAATTTGATTTATTTTACCTGAAGTAAAAGTGCATAAAATGAGTAAATTCATCGTAATGTATTGATGTTAGAATTGAATTAAAATTAAAACTTTATCAAATTTGGAAAAAAATTGAAAGCAAATGGAAATGCTCTAGCAAATGCATATTGTTGAATTTCTCGTACGTAATGTGTCCTTGTATTTTTTGGAGCTGTTTAAATATACATAAAGAAAGGTATTTAGTAATACGCTCATATACAACAAAAAAAAATGTCAATGCGAACAACAAACTCGGCACTATGGTCAATTTGAACATCGTTAAATAATTGCCTGAACAATGAAAATTACGCCCATAGTAAGTCTACGGAAGGCAATTGTGAGCAAATGTATACAACAGCTTTTCATTATTTGAAACGTTCCAATAAGGGACTGATAGCTGGTTCTTCACTTACGTCTTAAAACAAGGGATATCAATTTAAGTACTTCACTGTCCAAGAAACAGGCAAACTGTGTAATAGGTGTGACATATGAAGAAGAAAAAACAGACATTGTATTGCATCATCCAATTACTTATACATCATCACCTCCAGAAATAACAATCAGAATGTTTGTGAGGTTTACCTTTTTTAGATATTGATATGTCAAATTTATTAGAAACACACTACGTAAAAATGGCTGGAAAATTTCCATCACTTTCACCTATATAAGCAGTTGAAAATATGAACGCCACAGATGTTTCAGGATAAATTAATATAGCTTTTTTATGGTTTACTAGATGTATTAAATTCATTTGAGGCAAAAACGCACAAATTGCGAAAAATTATGTGTCAGCCACCGCATGACTTTTACACAGAATGGTACTTAGAACTTACAATATTTTTACGACTTCCGTATTGTGGATATTTTATAAGCTGTTACATATCCAAATGCATCAGTTAAAGAGGTGATAAAAAGGTAATCATTTATAGGCATTCGTTTGTAATATGCATCGTCAAGATAATTGAAAAATGTAGATTGTAAGGAATAAAACAAAGAAACACCTATTTCAATAATAGCTCATCACATCAAACACTCGTCTTAAGAATTTCATTTTCGAAGAGCTCATCTATTTCTATACAGTCATCATTGAATTACATCTAAAGAATGTAAATTTCCAATACATATACTTTTTATTGTCGTGTGTGTGTGGAAAATGTACATGTATTAAACTTAAAATTACTGCTGAGATAAAACATACAGAAAGAAGCTCATAGGAAATAGCACGAAAATCGCTATTATTTTTTTATATTTTTTTTATTCAGGACTGATTGAAAATATTATAGAACATTGTGAACAAATATAGGTCATTAATCCCATCTATTTCTCTCTCTGCATTCATCATGAACTTCTTACAGTTCTATGATAAAATGTATCTTTCATCGTTTTTAAGGTAAAACAATCAGTTGTACTTTTATAGATATGTTTTATATCTTTAAGGCGTTACAAGGAATCTTATTTCAAACACACGCCTAATTTTAATATTTTTCTCCTGCTAAAAGATAAAGCTTAAAGCACATTGAAACTACGTAACTGATTTTACGCATCAGTGCTGATCACGATCAATATGCTTGCCATAATTTGACCTAGTAAGTATTATTCTTAGATAGACGATTTACCTACAAGTTACATTTCCTATCCAAAGTAGTTCTCGGGAGAATTTTAAAAGTCGATACCAAAACGTTTGACTGCACCAAAAACTGTTATTTTTGTATATTCAATAGCTTTGTTGGAAAACGAATAACACATTGACAGTCAGTAGTTGTTTGATTGATATTCCAAATTAAAACACCGAGGGACAACTAGTAGTAATACAAAACTAAGTGCAAACAAAAAAACTACTCACATTTAAAAAAAGATATGTTCAGTGTTTGGCGCTTCTGATTTTATGGAAAATGATATTTTTTTTTAATTACTTAAGTTATTTTTGAAAGACTTGTCAAGTTATTGGCCTGAGTGATCACTAGTTACCGAGTTAAGATATAGCAATGTTGTAAGGTCTGATTACTCCTTACAATGTCTGGTCTTTGTCCCTGGATTACATTCTTTAGATTACCGCTATAACCTTGGTTCCCTCGATTACTCTTTGATTTATTTGTTCATGTAATTATAAAGTTGCCTTGAACATCTGCTTTAAATATCGATTTCAAATATTAAAATTAACAAAAAAAGATGCCAAATGATGTGGACGAAACTTGATTGGCATCATCAGGAAGCATTGCAATGGCAGTATCATGAAAGTGAATACATTGACTTCGATTTATTTTTATTATTCAAATTCTTGTCTTTTTTCGGGGGAGGGAAGAGAAGTTGACATCCATATTATTTAAAAAGAAATCGTTTTCAATCAATCCAGTTTAACCTGAGTAACTTGTGGTTTTCTTTTTATAATATATGTAATAAACAAAATAACCTTTGACCCCTCGGGTTCTCATATTTTTTCAATCTGATTTTTAATTAGATAATAATACATCTTTTTATTAACATGAAGTGTCAGGGCTCTATAAAGGATGTTTTATATATGAATCTTAATGGTGTTCGGTGTCTGTCTCTGATTTATTTTTTAATGGATAATTTTCTATTATACGTTCCTCATAACTAACATATACCACAGAAATTACCGGTACACCTGGTCCATTCTCCCAGTTTTTAATGGAGTCCGAGTTGCTCATTTGCTTTTGTTACTTTGTATGCATAATTGTAGTTACTTTATGTTCTTTGTTGTGTATGTCTGTTTTCCATGTCTGGTCTTTGTCCCTGGATTACATTATTTTCATTACCGCTATAACCTTGGTTCCCTTGATTACTCTTCCTCGATGTGAGTATGTGTATATTATTCCAATTTTGGTTTGAGGTTCATCGATTTAATCCATCATCCTTTTTGTGTTATTTTAAGCTCATTTTATTTTGAATTTCTTATCTTGTAATACAGTTTATCTACCGGCAACATTTCGTATTCATGTTCAACCTCGAGAGAATTATGAAGTCAACCAGAAGACATTTACTTTGTCTACAACCGTTATTTTCCTTACACAATGGTCTTGCTGGGAACAAAATTACAAATTAAATTACATATTGTCAGTAGGGAGAATAAGTTTATTTGATTTTTAGAATCACTTATCGGAAATTCATTCTCAAATACAGCTAGACATATCAACAGTATCTTACCCATGGCATTAATTTATAATCGATTGTTTTATAAAACAAATCTTTAGTATTGTCTGTATCACTGATTTGAATGGGACTTAGACAAATTTTAAGATTAGGTATACTGTGATACATATACTCAGGAAATTTGTTTTGTCAAGAAAAGTTTTAGACATTAGTGAATCAAGTGAGGGAGAAAATTGCATATTTAAAAACATTTTGCAACCATTAATTGACACTTTTTTCTATATCTTGTGATTGATTCTAATTTATATGAGTGTTGACTGGAATTTGAGCGTTTCGTGTTCTAAATACTCCTGTGTTGTTTAATAGATTTTTTAAAACTGTGTCAAAATTTACCAATATATACAAACCGGATGATATGAAACCATGAATAAAAAATGATGTAAGACACAAACGTTCATGATTAAAAACTGGTAAACACAAACCTATCAATAATGAAGCAAAATAATTTCTAAAATTAATTTTAAGACAACTGTGGATGTTTTGTTTTATCAGTTCCTTATTTGTATTCCATTTATTCATATTGTCTTACGATAAAACCGTGATTCTAGAAAACATGGACAGTTTCCAATGACAATGTTAGATTAACTATGACATGGACAATAATCCGTATAAGCTAGTTTTGAATATCTAGTCAAAAAAATGCATACCGCAATACCCTTCTCACTGTTATATTTTCTTTCTCGACTTCAAAATGTTGTTCCGTATTTAATGCCCTGTTTTGAAAACAAAAATGTGCTTCTCGCAATCGTAATTGTGTATAAGGTAACTTGTATGTCTTGTGTTAATAATTCGTCGTCTTTTTTCCTTATCTGTTTATTTCATTATATCTATTCAATTATTTGCTTGTTTGTTTGTTTGTTGTTTGTTTACGTACAGTCAACCGATTTCTCATTGTTTGAGTCTTTGGTATTCCAAGCTTATTCAATTAATTATGGAAATTGGAAGATATGAAATGTATGACAGTTTAAAATTGAAACTATAAACGTTTGATAGGTTGGATTTGGATTTGTATAAATTTTCCCAATTTTCAAAAATATTTATTTGTATAGAAGTTTTGAACAAAAACACACTGGAAGAACCGGAAGGTTAAAACAAAATCAAAAACATACAAAATGTCTTATTTGAACTTTGTCTACAATTCTTCAAAATACAAGTAATGAATTAAAAACTTGTAAATCAATTGAATTACGTAAATTACAATTACTGTTTTAATGATTTGAAATTGCAGTATTTACATATGCATATTTTTTTTTATTCATTTCAGGAACTATTTTTAATTCTGAAGATACCCAGATGAGATCTGCATTCAGATTCCAAATAGATCAGTTCCATGAGAAACATGATCTACCCAATCGACTTTATACATTGAACCAGTCTATAAATATTACCGATGTTGCCAACAATTTCAAGCTTGCCTCTAGTTGTGAGTAGAAATCTGATCTAGTCTGCATTTGGACAGCACGTCATTATACCCCTACTACACCGTCGTAATTATTTCGGTTCTCAATAGATGAATTTATTTCAAATGTAGTGTGTTCTTTATATATCTTTTGGTCTCAATTTTAAGTATCAACTTTCTGTTTTGTTGGCCATTCTTTTCTATAAGGAATGACAGAAAAACTAATTTCGTCTCTCAATGACTTGATTTTTATGAATGAATTGATTTCAAATTGTGTATGTGGCTATATGCAGATAGGGAGAATTTGGTGCTGTTCAACATCAACTTCTTGTGCCAGTCAGGGATACATATCACGAAAAAACGTTTAACTTCATGTTTCAATAGTTCCTGTAAAATGTACTAATATTGCCAAATAACTTAAATTATCATATCAAGGAGATAGGCCTAGGGTAAGATACATTACTCTTAAGATCAGTGATATGTTTGTTTTTATTTAATTTCACCAAAGTCTTTCAAGCATCCATTTGAAACTGAATAAAATCAATCCAAGTTACTTTGATGCTTACATGAGATTGATGTAAAATGCAGAATACAACATTCCAATAATTTTTAAGTGTTGTGTCCCTTACCCTAGGTCTACCTCCTTAACCTGAAACTTAAAAGATGCCAACTTACGTTTTGCTGAAGGAAGCGAGGTATGCATTTCAGTAACTGCCTTCCTCAAGTCTCCGTACATATCACTGATTTCAAGAGTAATGTCCCTTACCCCAGGTCTACCTCCTTAAGTGAATACGGTGCCGACAATTATTAATACATTTTATTAAAATGATGTATAAAGGTAATAAATGTAAGTTATATTATCCGTTTTTTTTCATATAGCATTCAATAAGACATGTAATAGCGTTCCGATGATAAAGAGACTTGAGTTTGAGTGAGAACCAAGGGAATTTACTTGCGAAACCTCAGCATAAGGATATGCAAAAGAATATTTATCTTTTATCCTGAATAAGGCATTTCCGTCTCATTATGGAAAGTTCAATTTTCTTAAAAAAAGACTAAAAAACAAATTTGTTGTAGTATTGGATAAATATACGCATATATTTCAAAAGCTGACAGTCAGATAAACTCCTATTATTACAGAATGCTTGACAAAAAAATTAAGATTGGGATGTTTATTAATTTGTTATGCTAGAACACATCATCTTAATATCTAAACTTGTAATACTACTATAAATGAATAGACAGGGTAGTTTACCTACGTATTTCATCAAGAAATGCTCAAATACATCATTCTCTGGGCCAAAATATAAAGGTCTAAGGACGTATAAAGTGATGGATGACCATTGCATACTAAAGTAGACATGTTATATTTCTTTAGAACGTTTCATTTCCCTGGAGTCCCATTTCTGTACATTTGATATTTTTCATCATTTCTGATCTTATTTAATCAGCGAAGTTCAGATATCAACTTCAGACTAGTTTAATTGATTTCCTTTAGGAATTTTTCAATGTATGTTGAAGGAAACAGGTGACCAATTCTTGTTAACGTCAAACGCCTGAACTGAGATGGCAATTGCGTCAGTAGCTGCTGGTCACTCTTATTCCATTCCTTAAAAGGGAAATTAAGACAACTGAATAGATACGTCAATATATTAATTCATTTCAACTATGCAGCTTTGTTATGTGTCCGGCGTTAATTGCTTTCTTGTAAATGTATGTACGCAAACTATAGTTATATTTAGTAATGACATAATTGTATTGATCGAGCTAAAAATAGATCAATGTACAAACTATACTTCTTATACTCTATGGCCGTCAACTCAGTTGATATTTTTTTAAAGATGTTTTTTTTTTCATTAATTTGCAGCAATCAGACATGTCTTGCACAATGTCATAATTAAATTATTCGCTAGTTTAACCCAAATTCATTCAAATATTAATGGATTGTTTGAGACACGTTTTAAATACTGAAACATAAGAAGTCGAGTAAAACTAGGTAGCATCATATTCAATTATTTACTCAAGTCATTTAAAATTCTTAGCCATCCGATGTCGATTTAAAACAAACCTTATACTTTTACATGCATATAATATATACATTACATTGAAAGAAAAAAATCCGTGGGATAAAATTTACCATGTGCCATCCATATCATAGGAATTACCTGGTGTCTAAACAGATATTCGTAAAGTTTCTTAGGCACTGTGACAAATGCAAAACCAAGCTCAGTACTCTCTTTTTTATTTCAAAGTGGGGTATATTCAGTCTTCGTTGCTTATGTGGATACATAGGTGTTAATGGCTTACATCATAATATAATTGACTGGTATTATATTCAACTGACTGATAAGGCATGATATCTGCAGATTTATTGCCTTATCGAAGAGAAAACAATCGAGCTTACGCTTATAAGACCTTGCAATATGACGTGTTGTCGAAGCTGGATCCTCTTCGAAGACACATGATGATGGGTGTCGCAGCTCAGCTGGATCCTCTTCTAAGACCCATGATGAATGGTGTCGCAGCTGGATATTCTTTTAAGACCCATGTTATCCTTGTGCCGACGTTTTTATTCCGGTCGGCTGTTGTCTCTGACATATCCAGCATTTCCATTATCGGTATATTAACCCCCAAGAACACACGATGTCACTCCCGACAATCCTGTTGAAAGTTTTAAAGTTTTTAGTCTCCTGTTTTATTGATCTTCATTTTTTTTTACCTTTAATTGTTGTGTATCATGTTGTCAAAGTTACGTGGGAATATCGTGTCTGTTTCCTGTTTTGCATGATTCTCCAATTTCTGGATTCTGACGACATCTGTTTAGATTATTTAGTCATTGTTTTGCCAACAACCATTAGTATGTTGTTACATGTATAATATAAGCCAAGAATGCTTTCTTTTCTATATTCCTTATCAATCAGTCATTGTTTTAATAGGAATAGCATATTGATTCTGCATTTTAACACGAGTGTAAGGCACCGACGAATCAATCCCCGCAGTTGTGTTAGTTAAAAGGTATAGCATTTTGATACTACATTTTACATAACAAATTCAAATCCCTGATTCTTATCAGAAAGAGCCGTTCCCCCTATACATCATTTCTATTTTTTTGAAAGGACCCCATAATATTGATAGACTTTAAGGCTGTAATGACATTATGAAGTAATTAATTACATGTGACGTGCTTAATCAATTAATGAGAGGATAAATGAGTTATATTACATTTAGACAATATACTAGAGATTTGCAGCTGTATTTATTAAACTTAATTAAGAATAATTAGGAAATTTAGATATAATGATGATTTATTTGACGTTTATCTAAATGTTTCTTGAAAGTTGAATGAGCATAAGGCAATCATTTATCTAAATGCTCTCTTCTACAAGATTTAGATGTAGACATTGTAAATTTTTAAAGCTGATTATTGATTGCGCCTTTATTTAGGAAAGTAAGAATTTGTTTTATTGGTAACTTTTACTTGTTTAATTGGTTGATTTTCCACTTCCTGTTTATGGCGGCTAAAACGAAAATCAAAGGAATCAGGATTCAAACGATAATGAAAAAGAACATAATCAAAGGATAACGACTAAACAAGGAAAAGTGACACACACAACAAAGTGCATGAGGTAACAAAGGTAAATAAGCAACCCAGGCATCAATTAAAATCAAAGGATAACGACAAAACAAGGAAAAGTGACACACACGACAAAGTGCATGAAGTAACAAAGGTAAATAAGCAACCCAGGCATCAATTTCACAAAAAGTCGTAAGTGTAAAGTTGATCGTAAGTAATGACGTCACAACCTAATATAGCACTGTGATGTCATAATTTACGATCAATTTCACACTTACGACTTTTTGTGAAACCGATGCCTGACTTCCCTAACACTTGGCACACGGACCAGTTATACAGGTAAAGTAAGAGCTGTTTTTCAAGAAACACTTACAAGGCTCACAACATGACAGGAGCTTTTAAAAGTATGTCATGCAATACACCACCTTTTAATGACCATTAAAAATGCTCGTATCAACGTTTTACCAATTTAAAAGGAAACAACAGAATACCAACGTAAATTTCTATCCTTTTTTTCAACAGAAAAAATGCTAGTAAAGTTAAAATTAAACGATAGCAGTGTTGTTTATTACAAGAAAATTGCTAAAGATTTAAGAATAATAATAACATAGAATTCGTTTTGTGATTATTCGCAATTTGTTGCACTGCTGAATTGGCAATTTCATATTAAACTGTCATGTTTGAAGCGATTTATTGCTGAAACCATGACAGTCTAATGCATTCCGTAGAAACAAAAGCATGGAAAACGAATAAATGAACATCTTTTTTCGAAGTTGATATTATCTCCATAATAGAAAACTAATGTATTTTATCCAATGCATCCACATCACATATTTATATGATAGACGTATCCGGAATTACACCTTAATTCAAATCCATATGGATTTCTTGAAAAGTAAGAATTTTTTAAAATAACAAAATTTTATCTTTGTTGAAAATGACAAGTTTTATCTTTGAAACGAAACAAACCTCTTTCTAGAAAAAAATATGTTCGTGTTAATATGTTTTAATTTTGATATTTACGATATTAATAGTCTTGTTAACGATATACACTCGCTTTTTCCTTAGTATAGCAACTTCAGCATTGAAAAGCCGGGCCATCATTTGATTGTTGAGTTAAAAAAAGATTTCATAAACAGAACGTAAGGGACAATAACTCGTCGTTATTAAACTATTGTTACTTCTTCCTGCCCTCACTACGTTACATCTCTTTGCTTTGCTGTGCAGAATGAGGACATTAACAAAATTTCACAAAACTGTTCGGTGTTCCGTAGTCTTTCCATATTTTGTTACTGTGCATGGCAGAGTGATAGAATTTTTG
Source organism: Perna viridis (assembly GCA_037379345.1). Classification (NCBI taxonomy): domain Eukaryota; kingdom Metazoa; phylum Mollusca; class Bivalvia; order Mytilida; family Mytilidae; genus Perna; species Perna viridis. The sequence goes on from CM074520.1 coordinate 19,074,008, forward strand.
GATGTGCTTAAGGGAACACCACATAACGCTTAATATAAAAAACAAAAAGATGGAGACGGAAAATAAAAATCTACCATTGCAATCAATCTGTTACTGTGTAGGTATTACAAAACAAACAAACGATAAACACATATCTTAACAAAAGAAGATTATGAAATAGTCCATGAAACAACCGTCCAAGTTGACATAATTAAATAGAACAATCCAACATGTAGTCCTTACACACGTTCCTATTCAAGACTTAACGGTTTTCCTTCATGAATATTGAGAATGTTCGTCTTTTGCACAAATAAAGCGCAGATTAACACGAGAATAAACTATGAATTTCAATCAATCTTTTTCATTGTTTTCAAAGCAAGATTTCATATATTTTGTTTTGAAAGATTAATCAAGGTGACCAAGATTCTAGCAGAAATCAAAAGAATGTAATCCAGGGACAAAGACCAGACATGGAAAACAGACAAACACGACAATGAACATAAAGAAACTAAAATAATACATACAAAGTAACAAAAGTAAATGAGCAACTCAGAATCCATTAAAAACTGAGAGTATGAACCATGTGCACCGGTAGAGTAAGCGTCCTCTGCTTTCCTAGAAAACCCACCGAGTTACTCATAAAAAGTCAAGTCCTGGGTAACCGAAAGAGGAAAGGAAAACTTTGACACGTTGAACAAATCAGTTTTCATTGTGCAGATGGATACACCGTAACGATCCACGAGTTCATGATGACGACCATAAAACTTCTGTAGTTAAGACTTCAATCTTGTAGCAACACAACCCTGTTCCAAAAACCTAATTATAAGAAGTCTAGTGCGATACAAATAGTCTGCGTAGTCATGGCAATGAAATGAAATAAAAAGTCATCACGTTTATCGTAAAGTTTGGTCAATGTTTTTCTTTTACCATGGATCTCTAAATGTAGGTCAAGATATGAGTCTGACTTCACATTTTTTGTAGCATCCTTTATCTCAAATTTGTTGGGGTAGAAACGATGTATCAAATCCCCGAAACTGGGATTGTTCAGTTCGATTAAGTCCCATTTCACTAATATAGGAGACTAGACTGGTCATTAAGTCTTGTTTAAGGATATTCAATACTCATTCATAATTGATTCAGTGACAACACCATTTGACACGATTCTTTCTAAATAATAACTTTGATATCAAAGTTGCATAATCTGTAATGGGTTGTTTTCACTGCTCGCCCACGAATGAACGAGTTTTACTAAATTTAATAATAAAGCATGCATTGTTATAAATGTGTGTAATCGTTCAACATATGATATCGTTTGACTTGATATTGTATAAAACAAGTATTTAATTCTGTGATTATAAATTTAGATGTTTTAGTAGAATTTTGTTTACTCCAATGAAATTGGAAATAATTTATTAAAGCGAGGTATATAGTTTACTTTCGGCAAGACAGTTGGTCTTCTTTTGATTTGATAATAACTGATATTTTTTGTCAAGCAAGGACTGATATCTGACAAAGAATTTGGTAAGAGACCTTTTGAGGCCAAAATGACAAAACAAAAAAGGTTACATATCCTTGTTCATTCTTAAGTTAACTACCTTAGATATTCCATTAGGCAATAGCAATTCAATTCAGGGAAGACCAACTTTATACCCAGTTAATAATACTACTCGCAATAAATGAAAAGAAATGAGTATTTAAAAACGACAATGAAATGTATCAACATATTAAGTGTCTGTGACTATTTCTGCCACTACAAATTAAAAGAGTTTAAAGTTTGCTCCTATTTCGACTTTTGCCATGTAAAGTTATCCTTAAAAAATACAGATTCTAATGAAGTAACAAGAAGACATTGCTTAATTCTATTTTTGTTGATTCTGTTCTGAAATTCAATTTAGGTGTTATTGAATCAAACGTTACTCTAATTGAAAGCAACGGTTTTGACAGTATGATAAAAATCACTTTTAAATATTAATAGAATGGTAATTGCTTTGAGTGCCGGAAAATGGGTTATCTGATACTCCTTATTTGAAGCATTTGTAATTTGTCTGCTCTTTATACATCAACTGATCAAATGTATGCATATTTTTTTTTCTTTCGTCTTGTGTAATGACGTTTACTTACAAAACAGATTCATTACAAAACGATTGCATTGCTTAAATCGTACAAAAAACAATATGATAATCATATATGTATGCTTTAAATGATCATTAATTGCATCTTTTTAATTATATGCGTTTGTTTTTTTTTTTTTTTTTTTTTTTTGGTTTTGTATATTTAGGATGTGATATGTACTTTGAAATTGCCTAATATCTTTTTTCTCTGTGATATTTTTTAGCTCAAATTACACATAAGCAAAGCATCAATCCAGCCTTAAGCATATAGGTTTGTTTATGATATAAAGGATTGGTTTCAAAAAATGATTTACATTGAAAACCAGTTTGCCCGAGGAATAGGTGAGAAAAAAAAACAAATATTCATTTTAGTACTTCACAAATTGGACATTTTTATTAAATATCAACAAATTACGAGGTTTAAAAAGACTCGACATGCGTGGATTGAATGTAAAAATACTGTGAAATATATGCAAGTGATATATTCAAATATTTATATTTGGAAACAATTACCCTCATCTCTCATAGGCAAGGCCTAAAATCATATTCGAGTGATAAACTGCGTGTATTTTATCGGTTTTTTCCTACCTTACAGTGTTATTTTTTTCTTTTTTATTTCTCTTGTATATCACCAATAAATAAAGCTAATTTGACTGACATACTGTTCGTATTAAATAATCAACTCATAAATCACACCGTTGATTCAACAATACATTCAAATTAAGCTGTGGAAGGAAGCTTTCATTCAATTTGTTTTAAAACATCCATGGTTCTTTTTGTTCATTAAAAAAATCGTTCTTTGTAGAATCCTATTTATTTTTTCTATTGATTTTATATTGAAGCAATTATAACTGAAAGTCTGTTTGTCAAAGATAAATTACAATTTAATAAACAAAACAAGTTCCTAAGTTAACAGTCTCTTCTTCCTGGTAATTAGACGTTTTAATTAACATCAGAAGTAAGATTTTTACAAGCCTTTTTGCATAAAAACCTTTCTAGAGAACAGACCAGATTTTAATTCAGTTGACATAGGTTAAACCTGCGAGTACCATTTCACAATAATCTTTTACTTTGAAATTAAAGGATTAGTCCGAATAAGTACATGTAACACCATATTTTTGTTCAGTGTTCCGATACTGTAGAATGTTTATGATGCTTATGGGAATGTAATATTTTGTCGAAATCACACGCGTAATTCTCTGTTCAGTAATATGCTTTTTATCCTTCAACTGAAGAGTTGAGTCAGGGTTGGTCCTTTATGTTTGTTTCATTGTAAGTGATAGTTTGGTTATTTCATGTTTCTATTTATGTATGTTTATTTGCCCTGTTTTGTCTTTATACTTGCAATTTATTATTTTGATTACCGTCCAAATATTTGTTCCTTAGATAACTCTTTTATCCATTCTAGGCAGTCTAAATATAAATCAAAACTACATTTTGAGTGCTTTAATATTTGTTATAAAAAAAGTATTATCATTACGAATGAAGTTTTGTATATCGAATTTGGCGATTCTGGTTCGAATCACTTCCTGTCTTTATAAGACTACTATTCAAAGTGTACTCGATCCTCTGTATTTTAACATGACGATTATTACAAGATATAATATCATTATTTTTATTTAACAAAAGCATGGACTGGTATTTAACACTTTTATAAAAACTTGAACAAATCAAATCAAAGTTTGTTACTTAATGACACTGTAACATCGCTTATGAAGCAGAAGAATCTTATGAAATGTCGCTCACTGTTATAATTATATGATCACAACAGCATAATGATCATTTCGTGACGATTTTAATTGTATGGTGTAATAAGTAGGGTATTTCGACTTTGTAATGTGTAACCTAAGTTGTAATTAAAGCTCTCGGGTTTGACATTCCAGTATGTAAATTAATACCTTGGTTTGGTTACATACAATTTCACAAGTTAATTACAAAATAGCATGACTTTCATTTCTCTGCCCGACTTTTTTAATAATTGGATGATGAAAGCTAAAAATATATCAAAAAGTTAGAAAATTACAAGTTCAGGTAACTCAATATTTTCATTTTAAATCTTTTAAAATCTTTAAGTCTTTTAAATTAGAAAATGAATTTGATAAAATATTATCTCTTTTGTTTTCTTTGTTTTTGTTTTGCTGGAGATGTCAGTAATATGGCTAGTCATAAAACCTGGCTTAAATCACAATGTTAATGTAAAATGTTGGTACCAAGTAAGTACATAGTTGCTAATTTCAAGTTTCCTGGTTTATCCCTGATTTTGCCAGTTTGTCTACCATTAAAATCTTCCTTCACGATTTATGATTATGATTACGGTATTTTTGCTGTATCCTGATCTGAAGAATTTGATTTAGAAGCGATGGCTTTATGTTTATAAATTGCTTTTTTCATACGAAAATCAACAGCTTTCGATATTCTAAACAGTTCCGTAGGATGTGAAAATAGACGTTTCGGGAGAAATTAACCCACGCAGTCATGTACCAATATTTTTAAAGTTCTGATATGAAATCAAATACAAAACCTTAGAAATCAACGAATATGAATTTTACATGACTTTCAGAATAATGTTTTGATTAGAATTTCATCTGAAAGTCTCGCAAATCTTGTGATAATCAGGGAAATTGAGTTTTGATTGTATAACAATGAATGTCATGCTAACTTCAATGTATTATATTTGATTAACATTGAGTAAGGTTCGCCTGAGTTACACATCAATTGGTTTGCCTGCGTAGAAATAATTTAATATTCAAAATTTATTAAAGAATTGTTTGAAGGATTGGAAATAGATAGGAGCAGTAGTAATGGTTTACATTAGGTAAATGTTCATGCAGACATAATTCTTTCTTTTTTTTTTTTTTTGGTTTTTTTTTGCTTTTTTTTTTTGGTTTTGTTTTGTTTTGTTTTTTGTTTTGTTTTGTTTTGTTTTTGTTTTTGTTTTTGTTATTTTTTTCATACAGATCGGTCATAAAGTTACGTTCTTCAAGGTTCAACTAACAACGAAAAAAAAACCGAATGAAGAAATATTTTAAACATCTCCTTTAAAAGCCAGCTTAGCCTACTATTAATAACGCTAGCTTCAATTAAACTATGTATTACCATCTCTTCGGGAAAATCGTTATAGCATCCAGATAATTTGATGTTCTTACTATAGGATCACGTTAGCTTCCACTTTGCAACATCGATAAATAAAGCTAATTTGATTGACAAATTGGTTCCAATAAATAAACGTTATATTCACAAGATATAATGGTCTTTCCATAGTATAAAATAAGCAAATTGTAGAGTATTTTTCTAATATCTCTTCGATGTTTCGGAGATTCCATAATTGGGTTCTCAAATAATTATTTGATGTAAAAAATAACCTTATGAACTTTTCTGAACAGATGTTTTTGGAACGAATGGGCAAATTATATTTTTAGTATGGAAAGATTACAGCAGTATCCTTCGGTTATATCTTGATGTATTTATTTGTTCATTTCTTTGTGTGATACTGGATATACAAGATGATAGAATAGAAACAATATTCGTTTTGTATTTAATCGTTCGTCGAAAATAAGCTGGCTGACTAAGTGTGACTGGGATATGAACATTTCAATGGAACTCAAACTTTATTCTAAAACGTTTCATTGTCATTGAAAGTGTCTTATTTGTTAACATGAAATAATGATTTTGATGATAATGAACATCAATGGTAAAACGTTAGACTTATTAGATACACACGTCCGAGAATATCATTTTTTTAGAAAAAATCATCTTGAATGTGTAGTTCTTTTTTCACTCATTTGTGCCAAAACAAATGAAACAAAAGAGTAACAAAGGCAACGGCTTAATGTCCCCAAACAGCCATATTCTATAATTGATTGGAATTAATTTTCTTACATCTTGTACATATAATTGCGAATTTTTTCAATACTATTTTCAGTATGCAACCAAATGAGTACCGGTGTCTTCCTTTTCTTTGGAACGAGAACAGTAGAATCTCGAGATTTAGTAGAAGACTACACAAAACGCTTCCAGATGCCTTTCATATCGCCTACTCTGTCTAAGATAACATCATCTTCCTTAGAGGAGGGAAGTTATCAGATCAATATGAAGCCACCTTTAACAGATGCCATTATCAACATGATTATATACTTCCAATGGGACGTTGTTCACTATTTATACGATTCTAACGAAGGTATTTAATATTTCATACTTCCTATAAAATTATTTTTATTGGTTTACAAAGATTTTTTGTTTTTCTATTTTATGACTTTTCTTACGTAAATACCACCTTCCAAAGAAAAATACCTTTTTCTGAATATAAATGCCAACTATCCCTCAAGAATAACCCAGCTTCAACCGGTAATTTGTCAAATCTTTTCCGTTACTTTGCCTGCTTTTTATACTACATATTGTAAATAGGTTATTACATGGCATTTTTGGTATCGCCCTCGATATAAGCCCGAGACTTTATCCTGCCAAAGACGTTGTCGGGACTGATACTGATCGAGGGCTGGTTCATAGTCGATATGGAAAATGTATTTAATAACCACTGGGTCGATGCTACTGCGGGTGAAACAGAGGTTCCCGAGGGAATTCAACAACCAAATTTTCAGACTTGTCTGACCCCGAATTATATCACTTCGTATTTATCATATTTATCAAAGTTGCATTACAAATTTCATAATAGCTAAAAAACACTAAGGCTTTATTTCTTGTATTCAACATGATAGAACCTCTTGGTGGTGGATTTTGGCTTCCTATTTCGATAGTTTTAGTTTTTGAGTACTTGTATACACTTAAGGAACGGAACTGTAAGGAACTGGATACAATTATACACGTTAAAGTAAGTAGAACCGGCTTCAAAATTAGTCTTGAACTTTCTGAGCAAGACGCGTCACGTTCAAGAATTTAAAAAAAAAACACACAACGCAAGCACAAACCATAGAAAGTATTTTTATTATTATTATGAATCATCTATTATTTGTGTGCCAGAAACAGAATAGTTTTTCAATTGGACCCGGATATCGGAAATAAAACTTTTTTTAGCCAGCTAATGAAAATTAATGTACTTTTATATAAACTTGGTTCAAAAGATTGTCTCCAAAGCAACGATGGCGCATTAAAAAGTCAGCCCAATAAATATACTAGCCCTGACATACGCCAAGAACTTAGAAAGCACTGTATATTATAATATTTAAATCAAAATCTTGCTGATCGGTCATACATTTAAACTGTATAACAAGATGGCAACTCTCGTCAAGTTCGATGTGGAGGTCTGACAATGTTCGATACATGTAATCGTATTATAACTCGACACATCTGCAATAATATATAATAAGGCGCATGTTGACCCAATAACCGGAACGAAAAACTGGCTTTCAGCCCCGGCTGATATTCAGTCAATGTCTCTGACTGAAAAGTTATTGCTCTGGACTGATAACTTACTTTTACACTCGGTATTAATAAATAGATTAAGCATATCTGTGATAATCTTGTATACTAACCTCAACTGTAGGCATTAACTGTACTGTACTCTAATCAAAACTGGTCTGATTTTGTTGTATTCTGGTATAATAATTATCAGTGAATCACGCTGAGGTCATACGTTATCAATTCATAATCATGACAATGTCTGTGTTTAATTCTCGTTGCTTTGTGACCAGTTCAAAACATCCATAAATAAACAAGGGATAAGAACAGTGCTAATGCAAAGAGAGAGAGAGAGAGAGACGATTTGTGTTACATTGGTTTTTTTGCTGCGTTGTGCTTTTTCAACAATGTCTTTAAATCCTACTAAAGTATCAACGAGCTCTATTTTTCGCTGGTACAACATACTGCGACAATTAAATATTTGAATTTGATTACAATAAGTAAGAGACTATGGTACAGACTTGATGGAGATTAAAATTTTCCTCAGCGTTAGCAAATTCGTGTCCACTCTTTTTCTCTTTTTAATAATTAACGAGTTCCGGACTATATCCGATACATGTACGTATTTAATAGCACATGTCAAATGTAGTTTAGGATTGCAACCACGAACATAATGTTAAATGCAATAAAAGATGATTATGATCTGAAGGATCATGAAGGACCCCCCAAAACAGGCCTCTTCTATGACTCCATACCGACTCAAAAACTAAATATTTGGATTCCACATATCATTCTCCACCTAAAACCCAAATTTCATTTCAATTTGAGTATTTTAATACCTTTGTTGAAAATTAGCTGCCATGGAACAGTGACTTTTGAATCTTCTCAAAACAATAAAATTGCTATGTCATTTTTACCCTTAAAACTAAATTTCATCCAAATCTGGAGAATTTCTTATGTTTGGCGGGAAAGTCGGTTTCCATAGCAACGGGCATCATATCGTTAGATACGCTTAAGACACACATTCTGGTGGTACCTTACAAAAAAAAATGTATATAATTTAAAAAATCCGTAAGTCTCAGCTTTACAGTTTAGGGATCCCTAATAATAATATAGCACCATCACGGGATACCACTGGCCCTACAAAAAGAAACTTATACTTATAAACGGGATGTATATTTTCTTTAAATAATTTACACTCATAAAAAATTGCATTAAAGCTTATGATTTATCGTGTATATGGCCGAAGTAGTTTACCTAGATAAAATAACCCTGGACACAACAAGGATCATAAGCAATTAAAGTGCTTTAGGCGAGAATCGAAAATATAAAAGTTAGCTTTCTCTAATTCAAAAAGCACATATAATACAATAGTAACAATTTCAAAAATAATTTTGTAAAAAAGAAAATGGTTTTGGCGTGTAGCAATCTCACACAAAGCAAATTCATATTAGAGTCTACAGTCTCTAAATAGTTTACATACGCATCATTTAGTTGTGAATGTCCTATTAGGGCGCATGTACTCTTAAAATATGATAAGATCTTAACTTCCGATGAAAAATATTTTGCATGAAAAATGAAGTAATTGATAGATATCTTATGTCTAATACTCTGTATTATCCATGGTAATCACAATACCGTGAAGTTTCCAGGCCGGATAAATACACCGTAAGTCCGCTATCTTGATTTATAAAACGTTTAGTCAGCTATGGATCTCCCGAGGGAATTAAGTTGAAATCAGTTCATCAGCAACTTTAATTGTTTGTGCATTGAGGTGTCCCAAATGCACCCACAGAACAATTACCATTCGGAATATTTAGAAACGGTATCAGATCGAGTCATCAATCCTACTTTGTATACAACAGGTGAATGAAGATTAAAGGGAACAAATCTTAATATAACTCATAATGAATACCAAGCTTGAATAAATATCACATGTCAGCGAATGCTGGCTATGGAATCAGAATATTCACTCATTCTTTTAGTATGTGTGCTATTTTATTAACAGTTTTTTTTTAATCATTTAAAAATCGAATGAAATGCCCTTGATATTACATGTGCTCACCACTAGTATTCATTCTAATACATGTTGTTGCATTAATTGACAGAAAATTCTGACAAGACTTACTACTAGTGAAATAAAAAAAAATTAATTAGATACATGTACATGTTTTCTGATATGTTTTGATTTGCAAACTTGCATCAGGTGTCTAACATGACATTGCATGTAATAAACCACAACAAATAATAATATCTTTTATATTCAATTTCAATTTACAATGCCTTTCGACGCTCCTTGTTGTTGACACATCCGTTCAATATCTATTTAGCAATAGTATAGGCATGAATAACTTTTTCCATTAACCAGAACTATTTGACAATTCCACATTTCTAAAAATCACTTAGAAACATTTACGGTTCGCCGTCTGTGTCATCATCCCTGAATAACTGCTGTAACTGATCGTCATCTGTCTCAATGAAGAACAAGGCCACACAAGCGTTGGTTAAGCCATGAAACATAAAATATGTGTTTGATATATTATCTTTAATGGTAATACAAGCTAAAAGAATCGCCAATATTTCAACTTGACCTTTCAATGTATGTAATGGAATCTACACACAAAAATAAACACATCATTTTACCTAATTGTAAACTAAAACGTTTAAATGATAAATTAAAGATCAGAACAAAATTGAAAGAAAATACAACCATTCACACTAGTTACGGGAGAAAAATCAGATTCTTTAAAATGTTTTAGTCCAAAATTCAACCCGGACTTTTGAGCCTGGACTAGAAACAACATTACAGTAAACGTATACAGATTTAAGAAGTTATTACACGATCGTCGGCGTAATCATTTTACATTTTATGGGTAAATTAACTGCAAAGGCGACAAATGGATTCCTAAATGGGAGGTATAAAGGTACATGAAAATCGTGAAGTTGATGAGTGGGAGAGGGCTGCACGTTGAACCCTCCCAGACCATGGACTATTTACATAATTACCTATTATATGAAATTGCTTACAAAAACGTTGTTGATTTATCATGAAAAAGTACAAGCTTTTCATTTGACAGTTTTCCAGAGCCATGAAGGGTATCGAGTTTGGTGGTACATCACAACTCATGTTCTCAATCTGTAAATACGTTTTGTGGTGCTAGATGTAAAGACTATCTTCCAAAGTATACGGAACTCGTTTTAAGCTAGTTCGATATTTTAAACATGTCTGCATTGTCAGGTTTAAATCTACTTCTTTTAAAAGTGTCTTTCTCTTTATATTCAAGGATTGATGAGAATACAAGACATATTTACTTCCATGCCAAAAGACAGACATGTCAGATTTACGTACAGAAAGCTGGAAGATGTAGATCATTCCCACGAAGAGTTGCGGACACTAGACAGAATGCACACGCCTGATAAAAATATTATTTTAGATTTATCATCATATCATGCCTTTAAGTCAGTTATGCGACAGGTATTTAAATGATTTAATTAATATAATGTACATGAGTAAATGAGGAATTTTACCCTGTATCCCATTGCTGGGTCATTTTCATTTTTTTCAACCAAAATAAATATCGATAAAAGTAGGAAGAAAACGATTGATTTCTAGGTGTGTCAATAATAGGGATTGTTATCCTGTATTTGGAATATGTCAAGAAAATTAAAAAAAACAATTCAAACTACATTATTTGCGCCTTTCTGTGCACTAAGTTTTGTCCACATAATATACCGTCCTGAATTTACATCAAATAAAAAAAAAAATCGATGTTGCCACCTTCAAGTTGATACATATATTTGCAGACCAAGGTAAAAATTAGCACTTACTACATGTACATGTAGTTCATTAACTTTTATGGTTAAAATATAAATAAATTGAAGTTCTTGGTTCAAAATTATTATACAGCGTGCAAATTTGCATACATACATGTAGTGTTTGCATTTGCGTTCACATGTATGTACTCACTTGAACATGTTATATTGATATAAACACCTTCAAAATTCAAAAACTTTGCTTTTTTTTAGATTGCAGAAGTTGGAATGAACAAACATGAATATTTTTATTTGCTAGCAACTTTGGTAAGGATATTTTTATGACGTTGTCATAACCATAACCCAGTTTCAATACGATCTAAAATGGAGGTTTGTTTCAAACTGTTACTTTTTGCTTCGCTTCCAGAAACGAAGAATTGGTTGAATAATATACATGCCATTTTGAATAGATTAGATTACATAATTGCAATCAGAAGCTACGACTCGAAAATAGTAAAGAAAAAATATGGGATTCTATTGGTCAATCGCTGAATACCAATGTCGGGACAGAAACGACTGAACAATTCCGATCCGATTCACAAAAAAAAAAAAAAAAAAAAACGAAGCAAATATAAAAAGGATATACCAGTCCCTCATAAAAAATGATAGAATGTGTACATTAAAAAAGTCAAACTTGCGAAACTGTTAAAAATGTCAAGCTTGACAGAAAAGCATGCTTTAGCAGACGACTTCAATATTTAAACACTTTTCATATGGTGTGTAATAAGGTAGTTCAGAACTCTATTTCTAAGTTCAAAGGGGAATAACTCCCATAAAAATTAGAGAATAAAAATTTTCAGATAATTTCCACTATTATTATGATGCTATATACCTAGCGTCAGGAATTACTTTTGAGTAGTTTCAGAGGAGTTGTGATGACAAGCTAATATTTTTTTCTGTCACAGACGAATGGACGGACGGACGGACGGACGGAGTGATCAATCTCCTAGACCTGCTTCCGCCTTTGGTGACACAGGTAAAAATAACAAAAACCATTTATCTTGTTACATGTTACTATGAGCTAAAATAAAGGAATCTTGAATAGACAGCACATAGAAAACTGATTAGAACAGCAAAATGTCGAAAGATCAATTAATCGAACCAGAATTCTAGCGAAAATCAAAAGATTGTAATTCAGGGACAAAGACCAGACATGGAAAACAGACACCACAACAAAAAATATAATAACTAGAATAAGACATTCAAAGTAACAAAAGTAAATAAGCAACTAGAACTCCACTAAAAACTGGGAGCATAGGCCATGTACACCGGTAGGATGCACCGAAAATAATGTATCGTAATTAATTTCGACCCTTTTACATTCGTTTCAGGAAAACAAAAATATATTTAAATGCCAGGCAAATGAATAAATGCATCTGGGGTTCAAACGATTTACATATTTTATATTACATTTGAATTATGATTTTATAAACTTGTTTATAATTCCCTTTATATTGAAGAATGCTGTGTGTATATGTCATGTCTACTCCGTATTACCACAATACAGGGGGTCATTGTTTATATTGCTTTCCGGAATTTTTAACAGGATTTTACAAGATTGGATTTTAGGCGTTTTATTCACGGAGGCGTTCGATTAACTGGTTTCGACATTATAGATCCCCTCATTCCTGAATACCAAGATTTTATGAGAGATTGGGTATCTGCCGATAGAAATAAATATAATGCAGCTGGAAGTGAATTGATGGTAATAATTATGATAAACTCATGTTTGATCAAGTATATCTAAAAGAACAAAAAGAAACTACCTATAAATGTAACGTTATACGAAGGGTTAAATGTGAAATTTGTATCACTTGTTTAAAGAGCGAAATATATTATTACTTTTAGCGTAGTTTATAAAATAGGTTGGTGTACAGTCTTATCATGAACATAGCATGTACACTTGTAGTACACGACAGAGGTTTTCCTTTAAAAAAATATTTGTGATTATAAAAATGTGTGCGCAATTGTTAGATGCATCTTGAAAAGATTCTTTAAAAACGGAAACCTTTCTTATGAGCTTAAATTATCAAAAGTTTTGCACAATATAAGTTCACTGTTTTATTTTGTCTGCAAACCACAGTGACATAAGTTTATGAGAACTCTATGCATGTATATTGTGTCTTCTGCTTTAAGAAAGTGTCCACGCAAAAACAGGCAGTGGGTTGCACATGACAAATTTTGTTTAAAAAAAATCATCCATTTCATATTGCAAATGCATCCTTTCTCAAGTTGAACGTTGGTTGGTGGTTTACTTTAACGGTTAAAGAGAAAAAAAATAACATAGAAAGCATTAGAATTCATTGAATAAGGGAGATAACTCTTCCATTTTGTGCAAAATTTTGTTCCTTAAAATCTTTTTCTGAGCCATCCATTGTTGACTTAGGGAAGTCTTTGTATTATTTGATATATATATGGTATTAACATTTAATTTACATTAGAACAAAAAATAATGTTGGGATAAAATTTACAATGAGCCATCCATATCATAAGAACTGCCTATTTTATACATTGAATGTCTCTTAAGAAGTTGCCCGTTTCACAAAGTTTTTTTTTTTTCTTTTTAACAGCACTGACTACTGTGTGAGTCTCGACATCAATAACATTTTAACGACACGAGAAAAATAACAAAATATATCAACCGAAAGAAGATAATAAATTATAATAAATCTAGAATGTTGTCCGATAAATTCTTAAGGAGGTAGACCTAGGGTAAGGGACACAACTCTTAAAAATCACTAGAACGTTTGTATGCAGCATTTTACATCAATCTTATGTAAGCATCTAATTAACTTAGATTCATTTTATTCTGCTTCAAACGAATGCTGAGAACCTTTGGTGAAGTTGAATATAATACAAATATATCACAGATTCCGTGAGTTATGTCCCTTACCCTAGGTCTACCTCCTTAAAGCACGGACCACAATGATTCATATATTTTTTTTTTGCGTTGCATTTGTTGTTATATTTTACAGTCTGGGTCAGCTTTAGCTGTTGACGGAGCAGAACTTATCATAGAAACTATCAATAACATGTTAGCAGAACAACCAAAGCGATTCAAAAAGAATTTTAGAGGAGGATTATTATATAACAACTATACAAAGCCTGGAATACCATGTACGAGACAGCATTATTCGGAACCCTTACCACCACCATGGATACAAGGACCTGAAATACTTGACGCAATGAAAAAGGTACCGTACTTTATACATGTATATATTATCTGCATTTGTATCTGATAGTCCACCGGTCTTTGTACATGTACATGTATCGCTATACTGTGTATTTCGTGCAACTGTTACAGCAAAACTAATCCTTAAGAATCATTCCATATAAATATCAGGCATTGCCAATGGTAGATGTGATTCATCGTGCATTAAATTTAAAGCAATAGACCCTGTCGTTTTAACCTTGGGACAGTTGATGAGCATGTGTGAGATATAATACATTATTTCACTTCCATGAGGTAAGGCTAAGGTTAGAATAAAATAAAATTCCCTCGCGGAAGTGTACTGTGCATGTTCATCGACCACCTCACAGTTAACACAAAAAGGTCTATTCCTTAAAATAAAGACTATTTACTACTAAGGGTTTGTTTTAACGTCCTTGACTACTTATACCAGTCTCGCACGAATAGCCAAGTAATAAGGGCTTTGTAATAAAGACTCCGACCAAGCAGAGACTTTACAAAAGAAATGACTGACACTACCTGGATAAGGCGACTTGTGTAATTTACCCACATGCATTTTGACATGGTATAAATAACATATAGCTAGAGCGGTTTGTTACCCCGAGAAAATCGTTGCCACCCCGATGAGTTAAAAGCGAAACTATACCGATCCCTTCGGAAAATGGTCCAGAATTAATGCGGTTTATGGAAATTGAACAACATTGACATAAATTCTCACTTGACCACTACACTATCTTTTGCAATTCCAGACTCAATCACTTTTTAATTGAAAAAAAACCTAGAAATGGTTGGGTACTTATTAAGTGATGTTACTGGTATGTACATTGCGCATATTGATTCAACTGACTACGATTGAACTGGCCCCTATTTTAACCAAAACCAGTTTAGCTTTTTACGAGAGGGTAATAGACAAGAAAAAGAAAAAAAAACATCACGCTCTTAGACATGTGATGAACAGAATATCACCCTCGTATTGAAGCAATCAAAATAGTAAATTGGCATGAAGTTTAATGATGATATTAGGATAATTAATTGGAAAGACTAAATAACTAAAATATAATCACAAGTGCCGAAGAACGCCTATATTTAACGAGTGGGCGAAATTGTTTTGCGCACGAGTTAAATCTTCAAGCGTTCTTGGCACGACTGAGTGATCATATTTTGGTTATTCACGATAACCAATCGATTATCCTATTTATTATAAAGATTTTCTTCATGTTTTATCGATATTTTATTTTTATTTGCGGATTGATATCAAAGATGTGACGTTTTGGCGGGAGCAAGTCCGAGAGTGAAATTCCCGAAGTTATTTTACAGTGCGAGTTATCGAAATTTATTACACTGGGAATATTCGATAAAACACTGCTATCTATATATTAATAAAATTTATTATAACCTGGATTGTGCGATTAATATAACTGACACTACCTGGACTAGACGACAACGATAATTGACACTACCTGTATTAGGCGACTACTCTATAACTTACACTACCTAGATTAAGCAACTAATACATGTACAACTGACACTACCTGGCAAAGGCGAATCATTTAACTTATAATTTTTTTTTGTTTTGTTTTGTGTGTGTGTGTGGGGGGGGGGTTGGGTTGGTACCACTACATTACAGTGTTACGTTTTTTAATTGATTAAATTAGTGCGAATAAAATGTCTTGGTTAATTGTCAGATACGACAGAGAAGAGAAAGATCTTCTATTGCCTCCTCATATAAAAAAGTATAAATCCACATATTTTTTTATAAAGTACACAAGGTTCAGGATTTAAATACTGCGCATACGAAAACATGAGAATAACAGTAGTCATTCTGTTAATTGACTAGGTAGATTTCCATGGGATAACAGGCAGAGTAAAGTTTACCGATGCTGGTTTTCGGGATGACTACACACTGCAAGTTTTGGGCGTTGGACTTGATCAAACACCACAGAAGGTACATGTAATTGTCAACGTTGCATACATTGTGTATGGATATGCCTAAAACGACTAAGCCTGTAATTGAATAATGAAATAAGGGTAAAACAAGACCATTCTTTAGGGGAATTTAACAAGCATGAAAAATAGAAACATATTATCATTCAAAGTTTTGACCGCCTGGTCTCACAATGGTAAAGTTTAAGCAGAATTCAAACACCTATTAATTGGCTAACAATTACTGATAAAAATAACGGCTAGTACTGCATATCTTAATTTTCAATATCCACATGATTGGTATTTTTTGTATCTAAACAATTGAAATAGACACACACATAAAAGAACACGAAAGCAACAATAACACGTACAAAGAACAAAAGTAAATGAAGAACGGGACTCCACTAAAAACTTAGTGCACGGGTCAGGTGCAACGATAACGTCCTATTAGGATTATTCTTCATTTACAATCTAATCTTTTGGCTAATCAAGAGGATTAAACAGTGAAATATGAGATATTGATTAGTCATCCTTTTCACTTGTCTATATTGTGTCCCTATTTCCAAGATTTACATAGATATAGAAGAAAAATATGTTACCTATATTATTTAAGTCCGTTTTAAGTCCTCTTTAAGAAGGTTAATAAGCAAGCTCCAAACAGTGTCTGACGTTCTAAATTCACTCTAGACGTTGCAGCCAGCCCTCTCGGAAAAAAATAAGAGTCTTGCACAGTCGGAAAAAAATGAATGATTTTACGCTTATTTATCCGATTGTCAAACGACGTTTGATTTGAATAATATCCGAGAATTTCGAAAGGCTTGTCTGCAGCGGTTAGTAAGAGAGGAAACGAACGTCTGCCGCTGCGTGGAGCTTGGTAACTAAGGTGTTGTTTGTTTCAGATTGGGACATGGAATAAAAGACATGGATTTATCAGTAGTGAAGATAACATTATCGATTTACCTTATTACGAGAATACAACAGAGAGAGATGTTAAAATTATTACTACTATAATAGTAAGCTATAATGTTTCTATATTATGAACATGCTATTTACTTTGGAAAAGAATTACTGACTGAAATGAATGAATATTTGTCATTTTAATTACCGAGACAATTGATGACATTACAATTTAACAATATTTTCAACTTAATTTATGATGCAATTTTTTACACTATACGAAACTCTCCGACACTTCTGAAAATGACAATGTAGAACCTCATCAAACTACAAAAGTTTTTTTTTTCTTATAAATTGTAAAATTTCTTCAGAATCAGTTGAGAAGTTACTGTTTTTAGTTGACATCTTTTTTTGTAAAAAGAAAGATTTTACATAGAAAGTAATGGGAAATTTATGAGTAACTGAAATACTTTTGGCACGTCTCTGTAATACAATGAAAACTGTCTTAATATTTCCAACACCTTTACTATTCAAGAACCATGTATATATGATCATTATAACCAAGCGAAAAAGTTAAGTGGTTTGGGGTATATTTAGGAGTCACTCACCTTGTCTCTCAGCTTGAGTATACATGCACAACATATCCAAAACGTTACATTGGTTTTGATAAAATTTAACATGAATTTTTGGATGTCTGAGACAGACTAAAAATAGAATTAATCGGAATATCATAATGTCCGGACGCGCATGCGTACTTAATAGAAACAATGTCAAAGGAGTTTTGTACACGACACCATTGACTGTACCATCTTGGGAAGTAAATGCTACAGTATTACATTTTATTGGTAACACTAATTAAGTTTGTATATTGGCAATAATTGAGGGTAAAAATGCAAAGCAAGTAAAAAAAGTAAATTACTCTGTTTATTCGTAACAAATCTGCAATTTCTTCATTAGCTTAGAAAATTTAGCAAAAATAATCCTGCACACGAGTTACATGGTGTATGCACGAATGATTATTGTTTCGTGTAATATATTGATTCCTTCTATTGACAAGTCTAAACCGATGATGATGAGAAAGTCAGAAGAGGACATTGCAGAAAAAAATCTAACAGGAAATGACATATACGAAGGTACTATGCATTTATGTATTTAAAACAAAACATTACAAGTTAAATTTACTTATTTTACAGATAGCAGTGATTTATCAATAATTCTCTGTATAATTTATTTCGATAATTCACGTGCACATTGTGGAATAAACTCTGTACTTTCACGTTCGCACTTTCTTCAGCGAAAGCGTCTGGTGTATCACAAACATCAATGGCTTGTGACAAAATTTAATATTTATATTGAAAAAGGAATAAATTATGGGGAAAAAAAGCTTTCATAAATCGATTAGTTATGACAAAAAAATCATGTATACTGTTACATGTGAATTTTTTTCCGTGTTCATATAAGTTCCACGCACTCTTTAAATCTATGCGTTCTTCTGCACCGAGCCTTGTCATCTTATAATTGTATTCGTGGAAGCTTTGTAACCCTACCTAACGTTGCACCTGGTCCATGCTTCCAGTTTTTAGTGGAGTCTGTTTCGTTTGTTTGTTTGTTGGGGTTTAACGTCCAAGCAGCACTATTTCAGCTATATTCAGACGATGAACATGAAATTGATGATAAGATGAACATGAACTGATGAAATGAAAAAGGGATGGGACACAAGGACAATGGGTCGACAAATTTTGATTGCCACTGGAAATAGGGAGAGGTCGGTAGGGTCGGGCAATTTAGCCTCCAATGGCGGAGCCCTATGGTTCCTACTCCGGGAGAATACCACAGTAGGGTTCTTTAATGTGCGAGCAACGTGGCATCTTTCCCAACACGTTGCACCACTATGGTTTGCGGTCAGGTTTTCCGTATTATAGCCTGACAACCCCAGCATGTTACACGCCAGGGGTACCCCATTCCACCACCTGGGGCACACATCCCAGTTGCTCTGTGGGTTCTGAGCACTATTTAGTCGCCTTTTACGACAAGCTTAGCACTGCTGCAGGTCTATTCTTTTGACACCCGGACCTGCACGGGGCTAGTGGAGTCTGAGATGCTCATTTACTTTTGTTACTTTGTATGTATTAGTTTGGTTATTTTATGTTCTATGTTTTCTGCGTCTGTTTTCGATGTCTGGTCTTTGTCGCTGGTTTACATTCTTTTGATTTCCGCTAGAATCTTTATTCCCTTGATTACGCCTTTGGTCAGGAAAACGTTTATATTAAAAAAAAACTTAGTGCACTTTACATAAGGTGGTCTCTGTGTCTGTAGTTTCACGTGATTATAAAACTTCTTTTGTATACTGTACGTGTAAGAACTTGTTTTTCTCTTGGCCCTACAAATTCGACCCTTTGTGAATAAATTTTAATTCGGTTTATATACATGCATATTATACCTAGGAAAAGATCAGACTACAAACTAACTGTAATTTGAATTTAACTGAGTAATTCAATAATAGGCTATTTTCCACATTAATGTTCGTAGGTTTTGTTCCTGATTTCGCAGCATTACTTTCGAAAAGAATCGGATTCAAATACAAGTTCAAAATGGTAGAGGATGGTACTTATGGCATTGAAAACGAAGCAACTGGCGAGTGGAATGGCATGGTCCAGGAACTTATTACACATGTAATGTATTTTGTTAGGTATAACGAAACCTGTCCAAACCCAACCATGAATAAATCGAAAACATATCTTAAGGTTGTAAACTAGGGTAAGAGATACAACTCTTTGAATAGGTGATATATTTGTATCATACTTAATTTCACCAAAGCCTTTCAAGCTAACCTTTGAAACAGAATTTAATCAGTCCAAGTTTCTTTGATGCTTACATGAGATTGATGTAAAATGGTTAATACAAACGTTCGAATTATTTGTAAGTTACGTCCCTTACCCTAGGTCAATGTCTACAACGTGTCGCTTTATATCAATTTAAAAGTATATCATACCTTGATAAACAGAACACTTGTCTTAACTAAACCAATATTAAAGCTAAAAAGGCTTTCAGTTTAGACATATTTCGCTGTAGATTATACAAAAAGCACACTGAATTCCTTGTATAATAGATGCACATAAAGTGGGTATTATCATGATAAGTTGACTACCCCATTGACAGTAATGTTGCGTGAAACATTGATGATGCCTCGATTCGCAGGCATATTATCATTGGTGAAAGTGAGGTCACTGTCAACTGGGTAGTCAACTTATTATGAACATGTCCTGTTTATAAACAACTATTATACAAGGAATTAAGTGTGCATTGTTAGAGCTCTCAATTTATTCATAAGAAATCATTGTTTTTATTCTATTGATAATACCGCTGACAGTATTACTATGTGGTACTAACCTGTTTGCATATTAACGTAAATTTATGAATACCAGGGGCGTAGCTGCCTATACGCAAATACGCAGTTGCGTACTTTCGCACCCCCCCCCCCCTTCGCCTTAATTTTGCGTACAACTAAAACAGGCCTAGCTACGCCCCTGAATACCACATCAGAATGTTTAGCCCATTTATTCCTGATATGGAATTAAGTCTGATAAATAGGTTGACATTGAATGTAAAAAGGGCAGGTTGTACAGGGCTCTGTCTTATTCAGTTCAACTTTATAATTAGAAAGGTTCCAAAATTAGTATAATTGTGTTTATTTTTTAAAATGAAAAAAGGTATGATCTTAAAGCAGTTTTCAGATTTTTGCCATGTTTAGGGTAAAGATTTTAACACAGCACAAAACACGTCCCAACACGTTTTACGTGATGACATTAAATGGTAACAGTGGTATTAGAACTCTGAGTTCAGAATTTTACTGATATAAACATACATGTAAGTCACGTAATTCCACTTCCAAATACTTTTAACCATATTTTTAGGTTATCATTTAGTCACACGTTTTTATTGCAGAAAGCTGACTTGGCATTAGCTGATTTCACTATAACATTTGACAGGGAACGTGTCATAGACTTTACAAAACCATTTATGGAAATTGGTATTTCTATCATGATAAAAAAACCGGAAATAGAGAAGCCAGGAGTGTTTTCCTTCATGAAGCCGTTTAATTTTAAAATTTGGATATTCATTATTGTGGCATATGCTTCAGTCAGCGTTGGGCTGTTTATAATTAGTCGTTTTAGTCCGTACGAATGGACGAACGAATCAGGAGAGAAAGAACCACAACTCAACGAAGAATTTTCTATACTCAACTCTTTCTGGTTTTCCATCGGCGCTCTCATGTTGCAGGGTAGTGATTCCTGTCCGAGGTAAGTCTCCATCGACGTTTTTTTGTTACAGGATAGTGATTTGTGTGCGAGGTAAGTTTCCATTCGCGCCTTTGTGTTACATGGTAGTGATTCCTGTTCGAGTTAAGTATCCATCAGCGCCTTAACATTCATGTTAACAGAGTAGTGATTCCTGTCCGATGTACATTGTAAATGCCTATCGGTATCTTCATGTGACAGACATGGTAGCGATTTCTGTCAGAGGTAAGTCTCCATCGGCGCCTCCACGTTACACGGTTGTGATTCCTGTCCCTCAGTCTCCACCGGCGCCTTCATGATAAACTGTACTGATTCCTGTCCTAAGTAACAAGGTAACATGTGACAAGTTAATTATTCCTGCCCGAGGGAAGTTGATGTTTGTTTGTTTGTTTTTTTTTTCTTTTCTTTCCTTTTTTTCATTTTTTATGAAATTAGCTTTATCAGTTTCAATAACAGAGGTTTTAAACAGAAATGCACCAACCTAAACTATATTCTTCTCAATTCACTTGTACGATTTAGCCAATGAAAAAGTCATCATTGCGTATTTTGTAAGATTTGGTATTGAGAATTTTTTTTTTGTTTAAAGGTGAATTACTCAGATATCATAAGGAATTATATATATTTATATCACACCGATCCCAGACTTCTCTTATTTTCCTGACATGGAATATTTTGTTGGTTTTCTTTATTCGCTTTAACACGGTGTTACCAATGGTCTGTATCTACGTTTGATAATTCTAGGTGTTATTTAGCCGCTAAAATATAATAATTTCATCTCTTTTAAGATCTCTATCCGGAAGAGTTATTGGCACAGTATGGTGGTTTTTCGTACTGATAATTATATCATCATACACTGCTAACCTTGCTGCCTTCCTTACTATAGAGAGAATGGTCTCTCCGATTGAAACTGCTGATGATCTAGCTAAACAGACGGAAATTAAATATGGCTGCCTAAATTCGGGAACCACTAGAGAATTTTTTGCTGTAAGATAATGTTAAATGTTTATTAGTCGTATGAGTGAGTATTTTTTAAGGAATGACAGTTATATTTTTTTCTGTCAGTGATGCAATAATCTAAGTAATTTAGTGTGTACCATTGGTATTGAAGTTATTTCAAATGGACAGAAATATGCAAAACTGTTATTCCTTCTAAATTAATTTTAGCACAAACTCAACTAGCAAGGTTGATGACGTTACAGTCATATGACAAAATTTGGTCTATGAGTTGATAGACATTTTCTTTTCAATCAGAAAGCGTGTTTGTTTTGAAATAAGATTACAGATAAATCACCAAGAACCAAATTGGATCCAAAGGTAAATGACAAAACTGTCAAAGAAAAGTTGATTTAACCATAGAAGCCAATTCGCTTATTAAATTCATTTTGTATTTTGCGTGGTTAAAGAACAGCATATAAGTTTTTCTTAAGCGATGCTAAAATGTATGCTTAATTTTCTAACATATTGTTTTTGTTTTTTTGTTTGTTTGTTTTTTGTTTGTTTTTTGTTTGTTTTGTTTTGTGGTTTACTCCATATATGTAACAAAACATAGACATTCTTCATCATTGAAATAAGTTTTATAATATGAGTACAATAAGAAATACATGTATATGTATTGAGCAATGAGTTCTTACTTTCGATTTTGATACTTGTTTGAAAATTTCAAAATAGAATTCACCTGTGCCTGTTTATCAAACAATGTGGAACTTCATGATGTCGAACCCACAAAACATGGTGAATAAAACAACTGATGGGATAGAAAGAGTCAGAAAATCGAAAGGGAAGTATGCCTTCCTGTTAGAGAGTAATGTCATAGAGTACGAGAATAGTGTACAGCCATGCAATACATTCAAAGTTGGTCGGAATCTAAACACCAAAGGATTTGGAGTAGCGACACCCAAAGGATCTGATTTACGGTAATATTCGTACGCCGCCACACTTGCAAAGGGTGTCAGTTCTAGAAATGTACCTTCCATCCGTCCTCCCTTCCGTAGAGGGGTACCCATTCCTTACCTGTTACTTTTCATGCACCGTTGAATGGAATTTAAGCACACTTTCACAGTATCTTTATTATGTATTCCCGTTTTTCAACTCAATTCAGTTACTCCTCTGACACCACTGAATGGAATTGAATGAACCTAACATAATCAATATTTAGTATTGAATATGTTCAGCTTCTGTTTTAGATTTTGATTTAAATATTGTTTAGGTCTAACGTCCGCAAACATGGACTTATTATTTCCTGACAGGGGGTATTCATCGTTATCCGTAACACCTCTACCCATAAGGAATATTACGAAAATTTCACGGAATCTTTACTATATACATATATGCATTTTAGCCATTGTGCACTGAATCAATTAGTAGGTCAAAAGGTTGATGTTACAAGTGTACAAATGGGGGGAGTTGGGGTATCAACTTGGAGAGAATTATTCACAGCGTGTCTAGTTTCTTTTAAAATTGCAATTTAGATATAGTGACGCACAAATGTATCATAATCGCGATTTGAATTTTCAAAAGCACGAAAGGACAAATACTATGTCAGGTTGGTTTTGGATTTTATGTCGATTTATCGATTGGATATTGTAAATTTGAAATCTGTTTTCATCAAGAATGTGTCGAAGTTTACCTTTCCATATTTTAACACAATAAGGTTTGTAAAAAGGAATAGAAGTTAAATCAATAACAAAAAATCGGACTGGATTATTAAGGAGACTAGCTAGTTATGTCAATCAATATCCTCTTCTTTTTCAAATCATTTTGCACGTTTGATTGATGGCTTTGGATCAATAAGCATGGAATATGCCATCGAAAGACCACAATTCCACTTAACTGGAGTGATATTAATTTAGAGTTTTATGCTAACATCTCTTCACATTTTGCACCCAAATGTCAACGTATGAAATTTATCTATAGACATGCATTATAATCTCACCATGTATACTAAAATTGACAATTAAAATATATACGACTTGAATATAAACTGATTTCCTTAAGATCACGATTGTGCATGTGCATGTATTTATAGCTTTCACTCAATCATTATCTATTTTTTTCAGCGATGTTTTAAATCTTCACGTTCTAGAATTGACAGAGGATAGTACACTAATAAAACTTAAGAACAAATGGTGGAGCGATAGGAGCCAGTGTTCTCCTATTGGTGGAAAAGTATGTACATGTATCTAATTTCAATTTTCACTCTACGATTCTTGGCTTCTTAAAAAAAACACGCAGATCTCAGCTTTGGAAATAAATGAGAAAAGAAGGATAAGTTTGTTTAGTAAACAAACTGTTCGTAATGAAAACGTCCCCTTTTTGATAGGGAACTTAGCGAGAATACGAGATATATACTGGTGCATTCATTTCACTGCATTCACATTCCCCCCGCAATTTTTCTGGTCTTTATTCCTACCATACGAAGTGGCAAGGCATTTTGTTATAACCTCCGATTAGTTGTATATCTGTCCGTCCCCTGACGATTCCGGATCTTTTTCAAACTTGGGTAACTTATTGAGTACCATAAAATAAAACAGTTTGAATTTCAGTTTTATCAGATAATTGACACAAAAGTAACGGTCATTAGGTTATGGCCATTTTAAGTTGTATAGTTTGATGAATTGGAGTTATCTTTCTTAGAATAGTAAAGTATACTAAATATAACACAAAATGGGGGAGGGGGGTATCATGGTTCCTTTTTTCTATACAGGTCAAGCTATAAAACTTGTTCTGCAACATTGAAAGGGTTATTGTCGATATCATTCCATATTTTATTCTGTCGTTTTGCCTAACTGCAGAATACTGCGACTTACATGTGCATGTACCGCCATTTTGAAGTACTTTTATGTTTTAGGAGTCATCTGCAGGGAAAAATCCATTGTCACTCAGCAACGTAGCTGGTGTGTTTTATATACTTATAAGTGGATTAGTTATTGCTGTTGTATATGGAGCATTATCATTCATTGTTTTAAAAGTACGACTAATTCCTGTGGTAAGTTCTAGTTATACAACTGTAACCCGAGTCTTTGATAGCATCATTCATCATATATACTAATGAAAAATTAAAAAAAAACAATTCTGATGCTAACTAAAAGTTTTTTTAAGTATTGGCAAACGGGTACCGAGGCGACAATAATGGGTCGCCTTAACGAGAAAACAGGGGAAAAAATGGTCTACAACACAATGTATCCTAAATATCTAAGTACAATTACATATAAGAATTGAATGTAAGGAAAACAAGAATTTACACTCAAAAAGCTAAAGGAAACTGTACACATGCACAATTTCCATTTTTTTACAAAGACTGCCACTACAGTACAGCAATTGGTATTTTGAACCAAAAGACAACCATTGAGAAAGAACACACCCATAGGTTACGAAAAATCGGTGTTATTTAGACCTGTGTTTTGTAATTTGTTGGTTTTGTTTCCCTTTACTATATTTAACTTTTCATAACTGTTTTCCAGACTAACTATGCAAAAGGACTTCAAGTACCATCTCTTGCCATCAGTAGTGATAAAGGAAATGGAAGTCTTAACGAATATGCTGTCAATAATGGTCATTCTAATTCCAACCAAGATGTTCAAACTGTTAGTATTTTAAGTATTTGATATTGTTTTTATGACAATATGAGCTATAACGAATGATTTGTATGGTGTTCGTTGTCCCATTTCTTCAGGATATTTATTGATAGATTTGTTCTCCCATAGCCTTCTAAGCAGAGAGACACAGCAATTTTACGATTCACGTTTTATAATGAAGAAGACAGAAAGGGTTGCAAGTATTTTTGTATTAAATTCAACACGCCATTTGAAGTATTAGATAATGTTGGTTTTCGTTTGTTTTCTTTTTGTTGCTTCTTATTTTGTCAACTGTGGTCTTGATTTGACGTTAATTAATTAATTTAAAATGTATTCATCCAAGATTTATGTGATTCTCGTATTTAAATCATTATCATTAGTTTTACATCATTTCAGTACACTTACAATCCACCACCAATGATAGGATTTGAAGCATTTCAACAGACACAAGAGCACTCTGATGTATGATCCAGGAAGTCAAGAAGCAAGCGAAACTGTAGCATTCCAGTGCTACTACTTTTATTAAATGGGACCAAGTTACATAGTACATGTATTACTTCGTTTCTATGTCATACTTTCTCAAACACCTGATTCTATGTAAAAAAAAAATAAATTAGGATTCCCAAAGATTGTGTGAAATGACCACATGTTATTAACATTTTTTTAGAAAGCATTTCCATACATTATTATGTTGTATGCATCTGTTTGTTTTTGTCAAAAGAAAAAAAAACTCTTTAAGAAATGTTTTCTTTTTTTGAGAAAGCTTATCAATAATTGCTCAATATATTTGCAGCCTTTTCTGCTACAACCGTGCAGTTGTCCATAATGAGGTAAAATAAAAAGAATTTTCTAATTATCATTTAAACATGTCAACTTCTTATACATCAACGACTAAACGATTTATTTTGACAATCAGTGAAGAATACCTAATGATTTTATGATTAATTCATATCAATGATATGTAAAAAAAAGTTATACCTTTTAAGTGAATTTTCTACTAAAAGGATTTGATAGCTCAATAGCATTCTATGTTTTATTTATACCATTGTTATTTTTGTTAGCTTTGTACGAATTGTAATGACATTCCAAGACGAATGATTTTCGTTATTAAAAGTGAAAGTAGAAGTTAGTAGCTTTGTTCGTCTTCCTTTCCTTTTTATGACGTTTTTTTTCTAAGTTACTAATTTTTTTTCTATAACCTCGGTTCCCGTGATAACTCTTACACATGATACACCATAGATCGATAGTTGATAGTTTTTTTCAAAAAATCTATGCAATGTCTAAATAAATGTCAATACAATTAGTTCCAATGTTTTGATGGAAAGTTTCGAATATCTTGTCATGTATGTCAGACTGAAAAATATCCGTCAACAAGACCATTCACAAATACATGTATTATCACCAGAAAAATATTTTTATAATATTAAAATCCCCGAAGAATGAAGGTGAAAGTAACTTAATGACATCCACAGCTACCAATTTCTAAATGTGTTATTCATTTTCTGAGACTTCCTGGCTGAACTGTTGGGTACAATAGTTATTGTGGTAGATATATATGGACCTTTATGGTATGTAGATATATTCTTTTTTCTGTACAGATCAAGTAAAGAACTTGTTTTGAAACATTTTCATTGCGGAGTCTTTTTCAATTTGTTTTCTATTTTTGTAGATAAGAATTGTTTTTATTTGTTCAGATACATTCTTTATGTCTGCATCAGTTGATTCGTCGTCTATCATTCTTGTCTTTCAGCGTTTATCTCTATAATATACGAGATTTGCCTCTCTTTTCATTCATTTTACGTTGTTGTAAAAGGGAGCTCCACAATACCTCTTCCTGTATATTCTTAGCCATATTTTACAACACCAATGAAGCGATGAAACATAAACTTAAAGGCAATAAACAATTCATTATGACCATTCATTAAATTCAAATATGTTCATTTCAGACAGAAATTATCCTTTTGTATGACCCTTGATCAAATATTCAGTAAGAAATACGGTTTCTGCGCATGTAATACAAGTTGAATCTAAGGAATCAATTAAAAAAGGGAGCTCCACAATACCTCTTCCTGTATATTCTTAGCCATATTTTACAACACCAATGAAGCGATGAAACATAAACTTAAAGGCAATAAACAATTCATTATGACCATTCATTAAATTCAAATATGTTCATTTCAGACAGAAATTATCCTTTTGTATGACCCTTGATCAAATATTCAGTAAGAAATACGGTTTCTGCGCATGTAATACAAGTTGAATCTAAGGAATCAATTACAACGGACTGATATTTATATCAGCCTGGCGAAAAAATGTCGCAATTTATCCTAATTAATGTAATTCACACGATGAAAAGAAATTCCAAGTAACAGCATTAGTCATTTAGTGAATATCAGAAGACACATAAATCTAAAAAACTAAGTGCAAACAAAACGCAAAAAAAGCACAAACAAAACAAAACAAATCAAATCAAAACACACTAACAACTTAACAACTAAGAAAAGAAAAAAAAAACATTAAATCTAATTAGAGAAAAAATATTTCTATCTTGTAGTAATCCCTGGTTTCGGTGCTCTGGCTTTTTACATAAAGTTAAGTTTTTTTTACATTCCAATAATAAATGATGGTGCTGAGGATAAATTATGATATTTACTTTGCGTTCATAGATTAAAAATACATTTTGAAAAATCAAACTGAATGTATTATAAATATTGTTTTATTTATCCTAAACAAAAACTTGAGATAAAGGAAAAAAAAACTCTGTTATATATGATTTCAACATAAAGGAAAACTTGTAACACATGTACAACACTTACATGTAGATAGTGCGATTTTCCTAGATATGCAATACCTGTATGCAGCTTGTCATTAATGTATGAGAATATTACGTATCAATTAGCTTACCGAAATTTCAAAACTTGTACCGTGTTCAACTTTGTTTACAATTAGACTTGTTTACGGTTATATGTTACATCAAACAATTTCTAATATCAATGCAGCAACCAAGCTCCTTTATTACAACTTTTTTGGGATCACGATCTTTTCGGTATTAATGCTGCTGATGATAGGTTACGCCTTAAAGTTCGTGTGCAGTATATTAAAAATTGCAATAATTATATTAAATTGGTATTTTTTTGTTTAAAAAACTTTTCATGGACCAATATTATGTACTTGTCAACCGATTACATTTAAAAACATTTTTCATTAATATCCGATTAGTCATATTTTTCATTGATCGTTCATATTTCATTAATTCATTATTTTCTATTCATGAAAGGTATGCATCAACATAAAATACAGTTTAATGTACCGTACCAAGATTTTTTATTAGTTTTATTGATAAAAATACATCGTTTATTCCTTTCTTATTATATACCTTTGCCCAATTCTGCATAGCCTAATGAGTGTTTTCTTCAATCGTATGGTACATTTTAATTACTTAAAACCAACAAAAAGAAAAAAAAAACAAACATCAAACAAACATTAATGAAAATCAAATAAAATAAAACAAACAAGTATAACAAACAAACAAAAAATACACACACACACACACACACACACACACACACACACACACACACATCGATGATGTTTTATCAGGGTACTCCGTGGTGTCTTCTTCATCGGTTCAGAAGATAGTTGTTATGTGTTGTTTATTGAATATGTTATAACTTCTGAGCAACATGAAATTATTAAGGGGGAATTCCTATTTTAATTATTTTTTCTACAACGAAAATGGCATTTTCACAAGGTAGATTGTTTTGAATATGTCGATATCGAGAGCACTTTCAATCATGTGCACTACATGACAACAATTAAATTTCAGAGTTACTAGAGAAGAGAACGTAGTCGTTAAAGTACGTCATATATAATCATTTGTTCTGCGTGTATTTAAGTACCATTCTCTGTAAGAATCAGGCAATGGGTGGCACATCATTTTCCCCAATTTAGTCATTTTTGCCTAAAAATATATTCAGTACATCTAGAAAAAAAAACAAAAAGCTATTTAAGTTTAACCTGAAACACCTGTGACGTAAATATTTTTTTACTGCTCACATAGGGAAAGTGTGCGGGAGAATTTTCCCACCATTTTTCCGTTGTGCATTTCAACTAAATTTGACCTATCAATATCTAAAAAACAAATATTACAAACACTTTGATGGTTATTTCCGGTGATTATCATGTATCATTAATTGGTTAATGCAATGAAATCTCTGCGTTTTTTCCTTCTTGTGCCACAATTTATATACATTTTGCCCAATTTTTAGACAGAGATGTACTTAAATGATCGGATATCATTCCAACAAAGAATATTTACCACCATTTTTATCATTATCATTATCAAAATATCCGATTAAGTCCGAAGTATGATTATTCAAAATTGTTTCTTTTTACTGCACAGTTTTTTGTTTTGTTTTGTTTTGTTTTGTTTTTTTTTGTTTTTTGTTTGTTTTTTTGTTTGGTTTTTGTTTGTTTGTTTGTTTGTTTTTATTTTGGCTTCCTAGTATGACACAGTAAGTACAATGGTATTGATACATTAATACATTTAAAAAAAAAGATGACAGTTAGATTCTACTTGTTTAAAGCATAACTCAAGAAGTCGTGGTCGTCATCATGAACTCATGGATCGTTACGGTGTATCCATCTGCACCATGAATACTGATTTGCTCAACATGTCATATTTTTCCTTTCCTCTTTCGTCTACCCTGGACTTGACTCGATGGGTGTTTCTAAAAAAACAAAGTACGCCTACCCTACTGGTGCACCTGTCCATGCTCCCAGTTGTTAGTGGAGTCGGAGTTGCTCATTGACTTGTGTTACTTTGTATGTATTATTAAGTTATTTTATATTCTTTGTTGTGTTTGTCTGTTCCCCATATCTAGATTTTGTTCCTGGGTTACATTCTTTTGATTTACGCCAGAATCTTGGTTCCCTTGATTACTCTTTGATTTCGATTTTGCTGAAAACCCGACAACTGTCTCGACGAAATTTCTTTAAGATCAACTAACCATGTGCAACTTACAAGTATAAAAGAATTATGATCCATTAATGGCGAGCTACTGTTTAATATTGACATGTTTTTAGTTCAGATTTATTTCTAATTTGGTTTTATATTAACATTAAAATAAGTTAGAGTTACTCTTCGTTTGCCCCATAATTTAAATAGCCTATTTGAAAATGTGAATAATTACAACCTTATTTCTTTCTTTCATACAAATTGAATTTAGTTGTAGGACTTAAAATAGAGCGAAATCAAAATTACAAAAAAAAAAGAAAATTCCAACAGGTCATTGGTATAAGTACAGATATATTCACGAAGAAAAATGATACAGAATGTCACGTGTAAAAATATCGATTAAGATAAACCCTCATAAAAACAGAAGGACAATGTATAAGGGTAACAACAATATTACCGAAAACTTGTCTGATCCATAATCAAGTCAAGTCCAATTTAAACCCATCAAAATATATATTACGCCACCGAAGCAGTTGGTACCACAATGGTTCTGACTTGGTACAGTCATTTCAAACGAAATGGTGGGATAAATTTTGATTTTGCAGCACGCAAAACCTCCCTTGTGGCGTGAATATAACAGTGGTGATATAGCATTTACATGCTTTTGCGTCATAATCGGTAAATCAGCAGTCATATCGGCAGAAAGAACAATTTATAAACAACAAACATTATTCATGTTTTTTAGAAGAAACAGAATATTTTTCAACAAAGGACTGATATTTTGAGACGCATTTCATCATACCCATGATTCAAGAGTCTGTTACGCAGATATTTATGACGATCAAGGAAATCAGAGTAGTTAGTACTTGCTCTAGCGTAGCGAATCAATTGTAAAATATATAAAAACAATATGCAGGAGACGAACATATATTAGTGCACAGGTATGGAAAATTTATGATATTAAAATCATAGTCGTCTCCTTTATCATACATCTTATTGCTGAGATGATCACTGTTGTCAAATTCGAGTTGTAGATGCAGAAAATATGTCGAATTAACTGTTTCTAAAGTGTCCGTTATCTCGAGCTCTGGAGGATATATTAAAGGTAACCATTTACTAAAAGAAGGGTTATTGATTGACAATATATCATCAATTCGTATGTAAAGTTAAAACGTAATCAAGGGAACCACGGTTCTAGGAATGTCATCTTTTATACGTTCATTCTTTACGAGTTTAAGATGAAATTCAGTCTCGTATGAATATAAAAACAAATAGGCCAGGAGAAGAGATATTAAGAATCTAACACTGCAGAGAGTAGAAGAAAGGGAGATCTTAGACACAAAGGGTAAAACTTCGAGTTCTCTAAAGAGACTATGCGGAGTAAGAGACCATCGATATCTAACATATGAGTGTCTGAGATCTTCTTGTCTTGAACTTCTGGGGGCGTTTGATTCTTTTTCCCATCTTTAAAATTAAATTTATTGTAAGTGTGCCTATTCAGAACACAGTTCCTTTGAAATTTCAAGACGTCACATTTTATAATTTATATTTATTGATGCATGCATCTCATCTTTCGCCGTGAAAACAATGTGATATTTAGGAGGACCATATCAATATAAGAAGAGAAATAAACAAAACATTTTTCATTCCGGTTGTTGTCTCTTTGACATTTTCATCATTTCTATTCTCGTTATACTTTGCCTGGGTACGTTAAGGAATAATTTTCATACAGAAGACTATCGTATGAGCATTTATTTTATTAAGTCCAACCTTTATAAATTTTAGTAGACTATAACGTTTCACTTATAATTATCTCCAGGTAAATGACATGTGAATAAAATTAAAAGATTTTATTCGGAAGGAAAGAACTCATAAGCACTTATTTTATCATCTCATGATATTTGAAAACCTGTGATAAAGGCTAAGAAATGGAAAGGACTTTTTTAAATGAGAATTTTTTTACGCTAAATACATGTAATCGGCACGCAATTACATCTTTACAACTTTACAAAAGATTTTTATTTGTGTTTTGTAGAGAAGAAAAACATATTTGTACATCATGAAACGGATAGTAGATACTCCATACATTGAACATGTTTTTGTTATTTTTAGAATTTTGTTTTGATCAAATATAGTTTAACTGACTACAGCAAATATTTTAAGCATTTCAGGACGTGAACGGTTTTCTTACATTAACAACCACCAACAGATAAGCATGTAACCCAATTTGAGCACATTATCTAAGCTTAGTGCCAACCAGTCTTCATTCTACCTCTTTAATGTAATTGGTGGAAAAGTAGTGTCCACCAATGTTAAGGCTTTTGTATTATTCGGCTACTGATGGAGCTCAAGATCTGACTTCTTTCATCCGGAACAACTACGCTTTGAGACCACCTATAATTTTATCATTTGAAATTTATGGTGACCTAGTTCGAATAAACATCTTCATGTCAGATTTGGCATGCATATGAGTGATCAGAACTTGTTGTAATTAAATTAATATTTCACACCTACAATTCATACATTTACCATTATTTGAACAAAAAGCAACTAAATCAACATTTCTTTTTATTATTTGGTTGCACATTTTCGTTATAAAAATCGTAGCTGGCATAAGAAAATTAATAACTTTATATCGAATTTGGCATGACAGATATCTTTAACAGAATAATGTCACATTATATTGAATCATTTTTTATCATTGACCTTCAAATTGTACAAATGCATTAAGCCACACAATAAGCGGATAATTCAGAAACATTAGTCGTTTATTTCAATAATATCATATGGTTATATTTCATTTATATTGTTTAAAATAGACACGAACAGATCTGATATTGCATGTGCTTGCTTTTATCAGGCTTTTCTATTGACAAAATATAAGCAAACTTGTTTTATTTTCTAATAATATATATATTTTCCCTTTACACGAATTATAGCAGACTATATAGGATTTGAAAGGCCATAAATATACAACACATTTGCCATATATTGTACATTGTAACAGGTCTCTGTCGGTTGCACATTTTACGCTCAAATTGAAGATGATCAAGAAATGACAAATATTCCTGTCACATTATCGTATTTTATTGCGATATCATAATAACATTGGATTGGTAAAAAAAAAAACAAAACAACTTTACACCAAGTCGTTTTAACAATTGATACTCTTCAGAAGGTAAGGCTGCTGAGTAATGAATATTTACAACATGTTATATAAGATTTAAAGAGTTAAATCATGATTAACAGCTAGTTGCAAGAAAATACAAAGTCAAGATTTTAGTTTGTAAGTAGGAATTTTTTATGTAACAATTTACATTGATAACAGAACTATATAAGTACATGCTACTTAACAAAAAAGAAATTATAACTTAAAAATTACCATTCAAGACAATTTTTTGGCACTTTGTTAACACAACTGTAGCGGTTCTATTGCTCGTACATCTGTGTAGCACGTAGAACTAAAATATGCATCATAAAATACTGTAACATAATTGAAACTGCCGTCTTCTTCACAAATATTTTTATATTGAATGTTGGGACGCGTATATTTGTTTTTTTTAAAGTGACTTTTATAAAACGTTCCAATTTTCCAACCCTATATGACACGTTGCCGATTGTTCTTACTTGACTAGCAAAATTGACCCTTTGTGTTACTTTGTATGTTTGATTTTAGTTACTTTATGTTCTTTGTTGTGTATGTCTGTTTTCCATGTCTGGTGTTTGTCCCTGGATAACATTCTTTTGATTACCGCTATAGCCTTGGTTCTCCTGATTACTCTTACAAAAAGGGGTTAATTGCTTGTTATTTTTTATCTTGAAATTTGTCATGTTTTTGTTTGCGAGGAAGAACCAAGTACCAAGTTTTGGGCTGAAATATCTTCTCAAATTGATGGATGCAACATTCTTTATTAATTGGTATATACACGAGTTATTTATTCTGCTTAAGTGTAATGCATTTAACATATAAGATAAAATATTGAAAATTGGGTTGATTAGTGTATTGGGTCCAGTTTTTGATCTGTGCCTGTGCAATATGCCACACAAAATGCATATCATTTAAAATCTAAAATTCTAAAGTCTAAAACACCGACGCTTCATAATATAGTTTAAATATTTGGACAGATGAGTTATGAGTGCTTCTTGAGTGTATACATTTTTTTTTAATTATTGTTATGTATTTGGTTTACTCTGTTGATTTGCTGTACTCTATGAAACAAGTATACAGAATACCAAAATTTACAATATTTAAATGGTTGGTAATTGTGTATGGTACATATGGAACTTGTTTGATTTTATGAAATGATATGATTTAGGGTTTGCCCAATTTATTTATTTAATTTTTTTTTTTTTGCTCAAACTTTTCATGTTTTGTAATGTCATCTTGCTAAGGTAATGTACCGACCGTCGGATAGATGCCAGACTTCCTTTAAGACACAATTTTCTTCTACCTTAAAAGACCAATCACTTCTTAACTTAGGGGGGGTTGACCTAGTGTAAGGGACACAACTCTTAAAAATCTTTGGAACGTTTGTATTCACCACTTTATCCTATGTAAGCATCTATTTAACTTGAATTCATTTTATTCTGCTTCAAACGAAAGCTTGAAAGACTATAGTGAAATTGAATGTGATACAAACATATCACTGATTTCATGAGTTATGTCCCTTACCCTAGGTCTACTCTTGAATATTATTACCAGAAGTAATGTAAATGTTTCATGTAATTTGAACCAGATGTATACAACATTTATATATCTAACCCAATACAGAGGAAATTCACCTTATTCTTTACATTAAATTCATTTGATACAAATTCATATTTTCTTTGTTTGATATTTGACCTTAGGTAAATGTAGTAGTGTGGGTCTTAACAAAGTAACGTGTAACAAAAGTACATTTTTGCATTTTTATTACGTAAACACAAAGGAGTTCATTGTCCTGCAATCAATTCCATTGACAGCTCTTTATACGGAATGCCTGTAGATAGAACAGTAATTATTATGATTAATTTCCATTTTGTTTTTCAGTTAATGCAAGTCAATAAATTCCAAACAAGATATCTCGGTATTTTATTGAATGAATAACCACTATTATGTCATATCCTGATGACAGGGAGTTTTATTTTGGGGTTATACAAAGTAGACAACCATTCTAAAATAATTTGTGCCGTCCAGACATTTAAAAGAAACTCATATTTCGTCAGTAATGATTTGTATAAATAGACATTTTTTATCTTCACTGTGAAGTAGTCTTTGTGCATGCTCAATATATATTTCCGATAAAAATCATTTTGTTGTATCCCAAGCCTTGTATTGTGGAATAATATGTCTTGTATGCAATACTGTAAAAGCACTTATATCAGTAGCTATCAGTTTTCGAGGTTAAGGGGAAAAGCTTCGTGGATTTTTGAATTCGTGGGTTTGATGATCCTGTCATATAATTTAGATTAAATAATCCTTTTAGTTAGGAATAAAATTTCGTGGTTCACCGTACCCGCCAAATCAACGAAAACATGTACCCCACGAACAACAGTACTTTCACAGTATAAATATATCTCTTGACTATCTTGAGGTTAATCCTCCCGGAAGTACATCATACCCGCGTTCATCGACTATCCAACAATTCAGACAAAAGTTGCTATTGGAATGAGACTACCATCTTTTTGTTTTCAAAAGCACAAATACATTCATATACCAGGATTCAGAAGTACCAACGAGTGTTCATCGATCATAAACAATTGCCCAATGCATAACGAAAGATAAGAACACCAATTCATTATTTTTATCCGATATTGGCATTTTCGTTTATTACAAACATCTGTCAAAGTTGTAAGTTGTGTATGCTATTCTCTTATATCAAACATGTTTTGCTAGACATTATCATTATTATGTTTATTATCATAAAATTGCAGATACTTCAGTTTATGATCAGATTTACAACAAACCTTTAAACAAAGAAAGAATAAAAATCATCTTAAGTATGTGTACAATTACTATTAATTATACATATTAGACATTTACAAACATTTGACCTACAAGTCATTTTTGTCTTTATTACTTTCAGTTTCTTTTCTTTCTATTACTCTCCCATGTTTGGAATGAATGAAATATTTGACTTTATGTTCTTTGCGTGTGATAAATTCATTGAAGCAAATTTCCCAAACCAGATATTAATGAACGGCATTAAATGAGAAAAAAAATAAAAAGCAATATCATTTTCCGCGACTTCATACTATTTGCATTGTTTTGGAGTTGCTAAAACTGGATTTGACAGCACGTTTTTTCACGCTCATGCAGCATTATAAGTTCATTTATATCAAGAAAAGAACATAATTTAGATTTAGTCTTTGCTCATTATCATACACATATTTGTCTTCATATTTCCATTTTAAGTGTAAGTCACTGTTGGAATCAAACGGTTGGAACAAAACTATCAATATTAAAGTTCAATTTGACTATTTGCACCATCAGAGTCAAGAAAAAAACAAGACTTTCCCGTAACACTTTGGTATATTGAGTTTTAATTTCTTTGAAATGCACTGCAAATGAACATATCAAGGGCTAATTCAAGCGATAGTCTGTCTATGACTTCATCATTAGTATCAACGTTTGAAAGTCATAACATCGCTTTCGACCAATCAGGATTTATAGAAAATGATACACCATCACACAACAACTAATTGCAATGAATTTTGTTCATATCATTAGTTCATAACACATCGTCCATGGTGTAATATCGCAAAAATCTAGCCGACTTAGAAGTAAGTAAAATGACTAAATCATAGAAATCACTTATTATCGTATAAAAAATATACATTTTTTGTGACATGTCAATCTACCTTCGCTGATGTAGGTTTCATTTCTTAACTCAAACATTATAATTGAAAGCTTTTATTTTAACTTGTTTGTTATATGAGCATGTTTAACTCATTTTCTTAACATTTCCACACCGCCATCTTGAAGTTCTAATAAACATGTATATTCTCACTATACTCAAATAATAAATCCATCATATTTGTTTCTGTATTTGTTGTGTTTTTAGCCATCATTTTAAGGTATGCAATAAATGACGAAATACGAGAGGCTGTAAAATACCAGATAAAGATAGTGTTATCATAATGATTTTTGAAGTAATGTGATACATTAATTATGCACAATTATAATGACTCATATCTAACAACTATCATACCAAAGTTATAAGTCAACAGAAGGTCAATTTAGGGATGACGTTCTTATATTTCCGAAAAAAATCGGCGAAAAACCGTAGGACTATTTCGATACATCAAAATGCAATACATGGTCTACATGAGAGATAAGCTGCCAAAGAAACAAAACTAAAATCCATTACAAGATTTTATTGAGTAAAGATGATATGTAGAACCCAAATTTCGGAACAAAATATGTCATACAGTACCTGAACCGGCCCGTGAAACATAAATTGCGATCGGTTATCGATCACTGATTAGTTTCCGATCAGTCATCGATCCGTCAAACCGAACACTTTAACTGGTGATCGAATCACGTGGCCACAGAGTGTTCAATATATTTTACAGGTTCCGTTGATGTATTTGACGATTTTACACATATAACAAAATGCAGTAGATTAAAACATCAATTAATGCTTTCAATTTACATTTGTTATATTTTTAAAAGATCATCCATAATTTTACATAACAAAACTGCGATCAGAACGGTCACCGTTCATCGACTACAGATCCGTCAGCGATCAATAAGTCATCGATCCGAAAAATCGTTGCGCGAATCGGTTCAGGGACTGTGCGAATACTTCGTCGAATGTGTTCATTAAAGAGTGTTCCCACAACATGGTATGGTAATTTACATATTTAAATTT
The DNA here is from genome assembly GCA_037379345.1 of Perna viridis. Lineage (NCBI taxonomy): Eukaryota > Metazoa > Mollusca > Bivalvia > Mytilida > Mytilidae > Perna > Perna viridis. The sequence continues at coordinate 19,112,958 of CM074520.1, forward strand.
ACAATACTTAAAATACTTTGCAATTTGTCCTGTCTAATCATAGTAGCGCGGTATTAGAGCCATGTACAGATCATAAGTGAATGTTAGTCCTTATTCGTCAACAAATTGATACTATTTGGCATGCATTATGCATTTTTAACACATCTGGTCATAAGCAGATCCCCGAAAAGAAAGATAAAATGAATAATCAACAAATATGACCCCTTAATATTTACAGCTTTGACAATAACTAGCTGGATATATTACAATAAATCATACTTGCTTTCTAAAACTAATTTATTTTTATTTTTGGGTCTTCGAATCAAATCGATTTTATTGTGCATATCATAAAAACATTCATATATCATTGGATAGTTGGCTTATCAATAATGTTGCATGATTTGAGGAAACGAACTTCCAGTTATTTGTATCGGACACATCCACATTTACTGGACTAATTATTTGAACTATGTGTATTGCATTTCTGATAATTAAAGAATAACTGAATCGATCCTTGAAAACAATTCATTTCGAAGAAAGCAAAACGAGTTCAGGATATTTATCGATATTACTCTCTAAATAAAGAAAATAAAAACAAAACAAAACAAAGCAAAACAAAGCAAAACAAAACACACACACACACAATTGTATGTCGTCATCACGCATCATTAGCCTATTTTAAGGCTTTTTCATACAATTCATTTAACGACATTAACATTTGTAAACAAACTTTCGTGTTGAAAATGCAATCAAATTAATTTAAATTTGTTTCAATAGATCAAACGATTTTACGATTATATGTGGGTTTATAATTTTTGCGTGTTTTTTTATGTAATACAAACAAATCGTTTTAACAATAAAATGTTATATTTAGATATACTATATCAGTGGTTTATTAATAAAGCGATAGTAACATGTAATAGTTTGCACTTTTATTCGATATGGTCAAGTAGTAGATCATTTTAAACTCTGGCGGGAATATTACATTTTACGTCTCTATGTATCTAGTTATTATCTTGTACCCATCAATCTGTCTGCACTGTCTTTGCTTACATGTCTTTTAAACTACATATAGCCCTAAAGATATATATCCTTTGTATGCAAAATTTACCCTTTTCCATAATATGTAAGTATTAAATGTCAGTCCCTGTAAGGATCAGGCAGTGGGTGAAACAAGGATAGAAAATCTACTTTTTTATTGTTTTATTTGACTATACGCACCATCAAATTCAAGGATTCATGAACTCGTGGATCGTTACGGTGTATCCATCTGCACCATGAAAACTTATCTGTTCAACGTGTCATAGTTTTCCTTTCCTTTTTCATCTACCCCGGAATTGAGTTTATATGAGCAACTCGGTGGGTGGTTATAGAAAATCAGAGGACGCTTACCCTACCGGTACACCTGGTCCATGCTCCAAGTTTTTAGTCGGGTCCGAGTTAATTTATTTTTGTTTCTCTGTATTTCATGTCTGGTCTTTGTCCCTAGATTTCATTCTTTTCATTTCCGCTAGAATCTTGGTTCCCTTGATTACTCCTGCAACCGATCATCGCACTTATACATTTTTCTTACGTCTGTAATCATTGAAAAAAAGGACCTTAGAGCCGAAATAGAATAGGTAAACCGTTGTTCATTTACAAATAAATAAATCAGCGTACCGGATCTTGATACTGTAAGTAACTACATTTTAAAAAAAAAATTCTTTGTTTTTGAATCACATACTTCAATTTTAAACCAATTTAAAGGCTACTTTCACATGAATTCACTTCCCCGATCCATTTCTGCAGGTATGCCTGATATTTATTCCGATTTGACTGAACGTCCATCGTTAACCCGGCATGCGATGCTCGGTATGAAAAAATGACAACGAGCTCGAAACTTTATACGATTTAATGCCTTGGTAGAACATTACAATTAACAAGTCCGGTTTTTGATAACAGGGATGACTTACTTCAGATGTTAAAGGCAAAGCATGAAAGATCCAATAATAATTTCACATCACAGTTATGAAAGATTTATTATATAATGACTCTTTTTCACCACGGGCGTTATTTTCATAGATTTCATTTTACAGAAATTAGTAATGGAGGAATCAATTAATAGATTCAGAATGAAAATTGCTAAAAGAAAGTTGCTTGCTTGCTCATTTTTTTTCTGATAAAATTATTAAATGCACACTTTGTAGATGAGATGCATTAGTTTTGTATTATCAAAATGTATCAATTCAGCTGAAAACAAATTGCAAATTACCATTGAAGGAAATTATAAACAACGTACAAATTCCTCATGTATGTAAAAATAAATTAGATAGACACTTATTACACAATACTGTTAGTCTGTATAATTATAACACAAACTAATTCCAGACTGTTATTTAACATTCATGTTGATTAAAACCCCATCTTATTGTAATTTCTGCATGAGATTGATAACTAACGGAGATTTATTGGTGGTAACTTCGTGACCATCTAATAACCTGTTAAAGAAACATTAAGTAGGTGGTTCATCATCTACAGAGCATTCATGGCTGATTCTCTGATAACGTGAAAAACCAATGGAAATGTTTGATGACCCTCATCCCGTTATTGACAAGTTGAAATGTGCAGCTGTTTGACATTATTGTTGATAGTTTATGAAATGATACTATATAAATACCCACGTTTAGATGTGCTTTGACAAGTCAATTGGAAATGATTATACATCTAGGGACATATTAAGCCAATACACATTTGTTTATTAATATGTTGCAATAACACCATCCATATAAAAGTAGTTAGCTCGTCTAATTGATATTTTAAAGATTTGAAATGTTTGAGGAATTTGCATTTACAAATTTATCTCCATTCGAATCGATTTAGAATGGTAAAATATAATTTAGAGATGTTATCGCAAGCAAATGGGACATAATTGAATTCGTTATATAAAGAAGATACAAATATGTTTTAACGCGAAGTAAAACTAGTATTACCGTAAATTCACTCACTGTGACAACAAAAACAAGTTAGATAAAAAACAATATACTTTGAAATGGATCTTAATAATACTACGTCGTTCGAAAACTTTACGCGATATTTCAGACCAGCGAAAATTGGCGTGGAAGAATCCATACTGATTGTGATATATGCTATAATTTTTTTAGCGGCCGTTATAGGAAATGTTCTTGTTATTTTTACGTTGGTACATAACAAACGAATGAGAACTGTGACCAATGTGTTTTTGTTAAATCTTGCAATAAGTGATTTGCTTCTGGCACTATTTTGTATGCCTTTTACGCTTATACCAATGTTTTTGGAAAATTTCATATTTGGAGCAACTGTGTGTGTCCTTATTCGATATTTACAAGGTGAGTTTTTTTATACATTTAAATGTATTTTAGCAGTAGACACCTTTTACCACATAAAAAGTTAATCCTAAATTAAAAGTCTGTCACAAGTGTTACAATTGTTGTTAAATTTGATAGCTTCAGCAGGAACTGAAATCTTCTGTAGATATCACTGTTTATGTTCTGTTTACTTAAGTATTCGAATGAGAAATAAAATGTAACTAATAGAAGAATGAATATTTCAATTCGTGTCGCTTAAAGGAGTTTTTTTTTCATGTTTTATCAGTTTGATTATCATTACGCTAAAGTGAACTAGTAGAGGATTTTTTAATTGCAGGTAAATGAGAAACGTTTTATTAGCCAAATAGTTTTTATAGTAAGGGGAAATAATTTCTTCGTACATTATCTGGCTTTAAGGATGTTTGTTGCTCGTGTTCAATCTTCTTGTCTCTTTTTCGGACCTTTTTATCTATTTCATAGCAATGATATTTGTTCGCCCATTGACCCTCACTTTTCTTATATCATTAAACACACTATAATGTTATTCTACGAAATCCTTGTTATTTTTTTTTACGTTTTTTTTCATACTGATACAAAAACTAGAAAAGAAATCAAGAAAAATCCTTTTCTGTCAAGTTTTTAAATGATTTTATCTTACAAAAAACGTGCACATTGACACAACAATGTTTTTTCCTTATAATATTCTTGTATGAAAGATCTGAAAAGATTTCACAACCTTCGAAATCTTGTTATGTTTTCAGCAGAACAACTAACAGTCTTAAATTTGTTTGATTGATCAAACTCTGTTCAATTATTAAATAAATCTGAGCAATTCTTTAGGTTGAATAGCAACGGGCATAGGAAAAGGCACATTTTAAAAGACACAAACTGGTAAAGAAATCTTACTATTGATGCATACGTAAACTATAAGATAGACAAATGAGACTTTTTACAAAGGATTGTTTTCCTGTTACATTTGTGGTATAGATCGAAAAATTGTTATTGGAAAATAAAAAAAAATCTGTATATAAACTTTTATCTCTACATTAACTGGTTTGACATACATATTGACTAAAACGGAAATGGAGGTTTTTTAATGGGGTTTGTTCTTAAAACATTGTTGAAACGACGACTTTGGCTTTAAATAACCATTAATAATTAAATGTTCAACTCGTAAGAAGGAGTAATCAAGGAAACCAAGATTCTAGCATGGACCAGGTGCACTGATAGGGTAAGCGTCCTCTGTCTTTCTAGAAAAACCACCCACCGAGTTGCTCATAAGAAGTCAAGTCCGGGTAGACGATAGAGGAAAGGAAAACTATGACACGTTGAACAAATCAGTTTTCATGGTGCAGATGGATACACCATCCATGAGTTCATGATGACGACCATGAAATTTCTGTGATAATGACTTAAAATTTGTAGCGACATAATTCTGTTCCAAAAGCCTAATTGTAAGAAGTCTAGTTCGATACAAAAAGACTGCGGAGTTTCGACATGTTCTGGCATAATGTATGAGTTTTGATATGAAAACTTCATATGCAAGTGCTGAAGGGTGTTTCTACATATGAAAAGAAATTTGGCAATACTGAATGAAAAGTCATCACGTTTGTCATATAGTTTGGTCAATAGTTTTCTTTTACCATCGATTTCTAAGTGTAGGTCAAGATATGAGGCCGACTTATCAGTGTCTGCATTATCCTTTATTTTAATTTCTTTCTGATAGATGCGAAGTATCAAATCAAAGTAGAGTAAGCATGATTATTTATCATGATCATCTTTGCAAATTCAGATTTCCCAGTTTATAAAAAGATTTTTAGTCAAAATATTCCAGTATTATACAGAATTACGGCAGGATATGTGTCAAAACAGAGCATGTCAAAGTACCAGATACGCCCGAAAAGACGCACGTTCATTTTTTTTACGTTCGTTCGTTAATGTGCGAAGTCACGGCAGTCAATTTGAAAACAAAATGGTCAATAGAAATTGCCGATTATTATTTATATCAAAGCAGAAGCCTGAGGTAGATAATATTTACAAGTAAGAACAACTGAATTACGAATAAGATTTAATGTATAACACATCACTACGTTTGAACCTAGTACGTAGCATTAGATACACCTGTGTGTTTTATAATGAATATCAATTTGTTACTTTAAAAGTTTCTGTCCTTGAGGATATTGTTTTGAAATTTTCTGGAATTTATTGACATTTTAAAAACAATTGTGTAATTGTTGTAGCTTAATGCAACTTATGCAACGGGAATATACACGCACGGGACTGTAAAACAAAGCACAAAGTATTTACATGAGCCGAATCAAAACTGTAATAATGATCTTAACGGTGATTACAACTTGAAACGAACCCAATTTTGTTATTGGTGTGTTTCAAGCTAAAGCTACAATACATACATTATTTTGTTCCAAATATTAAATCTGATCGAGAAATAAAATTTGTTATTCTTTCCGAAACGAAAATATACTTTTTTCATTGTGTAATCGTCTCAGAAGTAATATAGACGATACATACCTCATTGTTTTGTCATGTAGAATCAAACCCGACAAAAGAATTAGTTTTGTAACATTGATTCAATAAGACAAGGTAAAATTTTGTATAATTTCCCCTTAATTTAAACATGACCGAAATGTAGTGAAATAGCATATCTAACATATATTGTACTTTTGAATCATCGAAAGAAACGTTATAACTATGTGTTATAGATTTGTGTTATGTGTAGATTCAGTATATTTTTCTATCTTTCCAATTAGGTTTATCAATATACAATCGTATTTGAAAAAAAAACATATTTAAACTTATTTATCTTAATTTACTGTTTACACAATCTAAAAAAAAACATCACACCTACTAATTATTTCATTCAGGTTATTTTTGTATTGCAATTATCTAAACACTATTTTCTTACCATATGAACTTTTCATAACCCCCTGTTTTGTTACAATGCATCCAAAACAAAAAAAAAGTATTTTTTTACTGATAAAAAGTTTACCAAAACTGAAAGTAAAGATTACAGTGTTTCATTATGTTCTTCATGCAGTGTCTGATTTTAACAATAACAGATATGAAGTCTAATTAAATTATATTGTCTGTTCATTCAACTTATATGCTTTATAAAAAAAAGTTCAATATCTTTGTGTAATTTCGATGATAATGTCACTGAATAATTAAAGTTAATTAAATTAACATGACAACCTACGATTATGTTGATGTATTCCCCCATTTCCTCAATAATAGTGGAACAGTAACAAAACAAATAATATATTTGTTAATCTTCCAGGAATAGAACCTTCCGTCCAAAGTTTTTCACATATCACTGGAAAAGAAAATCACACAAAGAATACCTATTTGATAAATTATATTCAATTGTGAATATTTAACGTCGTAAGCCGATTAAGGGCATATTTGTTTGGAAAGAGTTCGAAGAAAATTAATTAAAAAACATATCTATTGAAAAATAAAAATTAACAACGATGAAGAGATTTATAGGCTAAAAACCATTAATTCCACTTTCCATAGGCTTCTATGCTAATTTCACAATATTCAATGGCTTCTCTAGACTTTACCTTAACTTTAACCTGCAGAGGACTATATATCAGCATGATTCTACATATGTCAGCTCACAATCCTCAGAATGGCATGTGGGGTTAGCAGACTTGCAGTGCAGTACTGGTCACCGGAAGTGAAGGGTCTATAAATAGCGTGGGAAATCCCAGTGTTTTCACAAGATAGGGGTATATTTAAAAATCATTATGGAGATTAGGCTTCACATCACAAGAAGCAAAATGCACCTATAAAATGTACAGAAATGTTTTTCCTTTCAGAAACTGTTTAAATTTTTTAAATAAGATGAGAACTTTTTTCACAGCACTATGAGGAACAGGGGTAATTTTTGCGTAGGACTATTTTTGCGTACGTTCTGAATGCTCATTGGTTGAATTGGTGGTCTGTAACCTAAAGAGTCACTTTTTGTCTTAGAAAAAATAAATAACTATACAGGTATCTTCCTACACACATACTGAATGCATTTGCAAAGTTTCAGTGAAATGTGACAAGCACTTTTTTAAATATTTGATTTTTAAATATAGGGTAACCAAGTTGTGCGAGCAAAAAAGTGACAATATTCTACCATACTTAAATGCATTAAATATTTGCAAAGAACTTTTTCTGACTTTTCAAATAAAAAATATCAATCACAACTTGTTTTTTAACAATATTAATGAAGAAATAGTTTTAAAAGTAAACATTTTCTGAGAAATTGGTCTATTTTTAAAAATTTATTTCTGACATGCCTCCCCCTTTGTCTTGATCACATGTCAAAAGTCCTAAATCTTTAAATTTTCACAAAAGGTGATATATTTGGCTTTAAATTGGTAAATACAGTGTTTTCACATTAAAACATGACCAGTAAAGAGCACCTAAAGCAAAAAAAGTACTCAATAATGGATTTTCCTTGTTGCCATAGGGGAATGCTGATATGGCCTTAACCGCAGTAATGAAAGTGAGTTTTTCCTCATTTCTAACCTAATTTTTGCTCAAATCTACACAAAACTTGATTGCAAGTGCTTATTACCACCATATTTAGGTAAATATAGCCCTTAAAGTTTAATATTTGATATTTTTACTAAATTTTCTACACTTTTTACAAGATAGGACATAAAAATCAGCCAAAAAGACCAATTTTCCATAATTTGGACCTATAACTTAAAAAAATGCATATTTTGAAGGATTTTTGTAGTGTATTCCTCTCATGGCAAAGTTAACAAGATCTTCAAGTAGTTTAAAGCTATTTCAAGAAACTTTTCATTTTGCCATGGCTTCATCTTAAGGCTAAAAACCACTAATTCCACTTTCCATAGGCTTCTATGCTAATTTCACAATATTCAATGGCTTCTCTGGACTTTACCTTAACTTTAACCTGCAGAGGACTATATATCAGCATGATTCTACATATGTCAGCTCACAATCCTCAGAATGGCATGTGGGGTTAGCAGACTTGCAGTGCAGTACTGGTCACCGGAAGTGAAGGGTCTATAAATAGCATGGGAAATCCCAGTGTTTTCACAAGATAGGGGTATATTTAAAAATCATTATGGAGATTAGGCTTCACATCACAAGAAGCAAAATGCACCTATAAAATGTACAGAAATGTTTTTCCTTTCAGAAACTGTTTAAATTTTTTAAATAAGATGAGAACTTTTTTCACAGCACTATGAGGAACAGGGGTAATTTTTGCGTAGGACTATTTTTGCGTACGTTCCGAATGCTCATTGGTTGAATTGGTGGTCTGTAACCTATATATTCATTCAAAATGCATATTCGAAGTAATAAATTACGTTTTATTTCTGTCCAACGAGACGATCATTTGAATTCGAAATACCCTCAAACAGAGATCGCAAATTGAAAGTTTCAAAGGGGATTATTAGTTTTGATATGTTTAAATATCGCTTTTCAAGAGTTAAGTGTGATATTTAGGGTGACAATTGTCTTTCCTTTCTATCCTGAAAGAATAAATATTTGTTTGGTAATCGGTGGTTGCGGGGTAGGGGTAATTTGATCGCCTCGATTTGGGGGAGGGGGGGGGGTCGTGCGTTTGATCCAAGGCCGATATACACCACACGCGCGGTATGTATTAAGGGGTTGAGTAACGACTGGCCGGATGGGAGTCAGAATATGCCTAAGTTAGGTGGCATACCTACTTGTCGGTTTTTGTATCAGTGCGTTAACATAATAAAGATTCGATTCAGCGCAAAGTATTGCACGTCTGGTTGAATAATCGTACACGACCTGAAATATATGATATAAGTCGTTAAGCCAAATTCAACCAATCAGCCAATAGCTATGAAACTCCTTATGAGAAAGATTGTGAAATATTGCTATGAGTAGTATTTGTTTTCTTTTATCATATTTAAACATGTAGCTGTTGAACATTTCAGGAAGCTGTAAGATAATCGTGTTTACAACTGTCAGCTCGACGTAAATGCTCGTGGTATTTCCAAGAAACTGCGACAAATGATGCAATGTTTTTTCCCAACTCTCAGTTTGTGTTTAGATCAAGAAATAGGAAGATACGGAATAATACAACTTTTTTTTCATGTTTCGCACATTCATTATGCATCGCCATTTATTACATTTTGACAGAATATCATTTTCCATGTTTCTGTCAAAATGAATCTCATATAATTTGGTGATAAGTTATTATTTTTCTATATTTTAATTTTTATTGTTCATTCAATTTCTTTATTTTGTTGTTGTTGTTGTTGTTGTTGTTGTTGTTGCTTTGCTCTTATCATCAAATTCAGTTTATATTTTGTAGGTCTTATATCTAAATTGCTCATCAATAATTTTTAGTTTGTACATGTTTCCTCCTTGTTACCATAAAAGGTCTGAGATCAAGCTTGTTTTTAATGTAAAAGTCGGTTACAAAGTAAAACGATTATCTACAAATTCTGTATCTAGTAAGGATCACAAAGCAGCTATATAAAAAAAAACACTGCAAATTCTTAATCATATTTTCTAAGTGAGTTAAATATCAGAGAGAATGCATGAATGTAAATTATAACGAAATATACTTCAATAATAATATACAAATTGTGAGATTAATTTTCTCACAATGTCATACCAACTACATTTTACTGGAACACCCTTTTTAGTGGAGTCCGAGTTGCGCATTTGCTTTTGTTCTTGCATGTATGGTTTCCGTAACTTTATGTTCTTTATTGTGTATGTTTGTTTTCCATGTCTGGTCTTTGTCCCTGGATTACATTATTTTGATTACCGTTATAACCTTGGTTAACTTGATTACTCTTACATTTGTAAAACATTATAAGATTGTATGTTACTGTTTGAAGGTATCCTGTTGAATATAAATGCAGTACAATTGTACCAATATTTTAACACGTCAATCATGCTTACATATTTTACATTATACGTATAATATTTACTTTTTAAATAGGCAAGATTTATGTTGAAACTTATTGATAACATATTGTGCGCCTGAATGTTTCAATTACTTCAGATTAAATACATGTATTGGTTTCATAAAAGACAATGCTGTTTTTCAACATTACTTTATAATCATTTTCCTTCGGCGGTCGTAAGTTTGATATAAATTGGCAGTTAGTTCCACGTGCGACACATAACGGATGTTATAAGGCTGTACAGGATACTACCAAAACCGGTTCAGCAAGTTTGTTGTCAGTTTTTTTTTCTTTTCAAATAACGACATTAGATTTATCTACGACGATACACATGTCCTGTTTCCTGTAATAATTACCTCTATTTTATGATGTCCTTATTCCGTAATAGTTCGGATTCCGGTTTCTGTTACATTTCATCAGATTTACCTACATTTTGTGATTCTGATTTTTATTCTTTTTCTTTTTATTAAAAAATAATTCCTTAAGATTTCAAAAGATTATATATCATATAAATGTATTTATTGAACAATAATTTTGTATTAAAAAATGCTGATCATTAAAGTGTCAAAAGATGGAAAATCATTGAACATAACTTAATCGTGGACAAAGAAAAATAAATAGACAATGACCATTCAGCAGGAAATAATTGTAGCGAATATAAAAGTACAAAAATAAGGGACATTACAAGTACCATAAAAATCCTGGCGAAAGCCATTTATTAAATTATGAAAATGTTTCCTTATCCTAGGGATTGTCAATGTAAGATTTAGTTTTCAAGGCAATGATCTTACCTTATGGGCTAAAAATGAAAATGGAATGAATGTTTAGGTTTATCGAGCTTCGTACAGCACTTCCAAATTTAAATCTTTACGTATTGCACGTGTTTCAAGAGTGTGAAATCATTCTATTTCATTGAATTCTCTGGGTTATGCTTGCATGTAGTAGCTGCTTAGAAAGTAATACTTCCTTAACTAAACACATAGCATTATCATCTTCGAATGTCGTGAAATTCATCAATTCGACTCCATGCCCTATTGCTTTATTTTGCTAAATTAAGTTGCAATACGCATTTATGTCACATTGTTCGAACAACGATAAGGCTAATAAACAAATCGTAATCAAACGGATATGAAAGAAGTTTCGAAATAGACATTAAGGTCAAGATCCCACGATAGAAATGACAACTCGTGCAAAGACATCGATGTCAGTTTGTAATAAATACTCAACTAAACATTTGATGAAAGTGATTATTTTTAACATCATTTAAAAGTAGTAGATAAAATAATTTTAATAAAAAACGCCTTTTGCATTACACCTCCCTTGTCGTTTATAAAGACACAATATTTAGGGTATTTTGCCTTTGCAAAGTTCATTTTTAGCAACTGGTTCATTTTTTAAAAAAAAACATCAATAAACAGATACTATATATTTTAATTGGAAATTTCAAGTACGTCTATTTTGTTTTTTATCTTTCATAGCTTATTCAAAGTTGTTTATTAATACCTCAAAATGAAGATCATTGTTCCATTTGGGCAAAGCATATTGCGGGTAAGCATTTAGAATCCGTATTATGTCATTTTCACTTCCGATTTTTTCACTGTACGCACTTTTCGTGATAGTGCAAATGGCTGTCGTTTTTTTAAACGAAGTCTTCTAGTGAACCGATCATACGATGCTTAAAACATGACAATGTGTTGTCTATATCTATTAATTTCATTCCTTAGATTTCTATTTTTCATGCTTTAACCAGTCATTATTCTGATTCGAAATGTTGAAATGCATCTTTTGTAAACAATGAGGATTTTATGGATTAAACAATGTATGCATCTAAAAAGCTGTAACGTAAATGAACATATTGTAATTTGACTGACAGCTCTCTAAATTGTTTTAATTGTGTTGTGTTTTACACAATAGAATTTATGAGCTATCATAATTCACTTGAAATAAATTCAAAACGTATTATCTTAAATTATACAGGACCGTATTTATGAATTACTTTTATATTTTACAATCTAGTTCCATGGCAGTTGAAGTAAGTAAAATCAGTCTTCATAGACAGGTTGCACTGCAATGATATTGGCGAAACTTTATTATTTGATGTTTTATTCGAAGTGATGAGGTGTTTATTCGTCAAGAAAAATAAATTGAATAGTGCTAATTTTCTAAAATTAATGAAACTTAATCTGAAAGCATACAATTTCAAAAACGCGTTTATGAGCGAAAGCACTCTACTGCCATAGAAATAATTGATCCCACTAGCACAACTTTACCTTACCAGAATGGTATATCAATATTCCTAAATCTATTAATTATAACACCAGACCCTTGAAATTAATGATCGACAAAATTGTAACGTTATAAATGTCATACGTTTTGTATTTGTTTTGTTTTGATAGCGTTGTTATTATTGAATAATTCTATTCATGAAATTCTACATGCCTATGGCCGTTTTTGATTGGCCGAGAACGTCGTTGCCAGAAAATTCATACATGCATGCCCTTCGCCAGATCGTTCATACATGCATGAACGCCAGTCAACTTGAAACCAATATGGCGGCTGTGTAGTTTGGAAGAGTGTGGCAACTAACTGAACGGTATAATATAGCCGTAAGAATATTTTAATACATGCGCATTGATTTTACCGGTCAAGTTCGTTTACAGAGAGTAATTTTCAGCTTGGAGAAAGAAACTTATAACTGAGTCTGACAGGACCCTTGAAAACACCTTGTTATAATTTTTCTTCTTCCTTGTATTTCCGTAATAATTATATTCTTGTTGTATTGTTTACATCTCGTATTTATCAATGCCAACTATCACTTCGTCCATACCGCCTTCACTGTTGTTGTACAGCCGATTATGTTTAAATATTCGTCTGGGCTTCCATACGTGTGTTTGTGTGTGTGTATGTGTGTGTGTGTGTGTGTGTATTGAAGCGTAAAAACACAGTGTCTCATTATAACCGACTGAGGCTCTCAGAGGGTAACTTTGACTACCGGATAGAATTATAAGGATTGAACAGCTATTTTCGGTCGTTCATGCATGTATGAACGGATCTCGGAGCTCCCAAACTCAATGAACGACCGAAAATAGCTATTCAATCCTATAATAAAACCAAAAAAATGTCATCGAATTTACATGTAGATTACTGTAAAGGTATTAATTTTCCTGGATTCTGTCTAGTGAACATATTCGCGAGTACTACTTTACGCGGATTAAAAAAATAGTTAGCGTTATATAAGTGTTAAAATAGATTTTGCGGGTACATTTTTTCGCGGTTACATTTACAATGTAAATCAGCAATTGCAATACATTTTGGCATCTTCAACACATTTCCATTTTTTACTATCTGATACATTTCAACGGAGGTAACTACAACTGTAGAAGAACAAAATGTCAACAATTATGTAGGACAACATAACATGTTTTTACCTGTGACGAAACAACAGAAATTTGAAGGTCAAAGTCTATCTCGCCCTATCTCACCAGATTTCTGTATCGAAATCAAGAAAGTTGTTCGGTTTCTATATTTCAGTTCTAAAAAGCAATACTATTTTATTATAATGATGGATGTTCATAATCCGTGCAATTCTAAATACAGACCTAAATGGATTTTGTACATTTGTATAGTATGAAAAATATTCAGAATCATTCAATTTTGAAATGGTGTATCGATCAGCACCATGAACACTGATTTATTCAAGAGGCAATTGTTTTCCTTTTCTCGTTTGTCTACCCCGGACTTGACTTTCGGCGGGTGTTTCTAGAAAAGCAGAGGACGCTTACCCTAACCGTGCATCTGGTCCATGCTCCCAGTTTTTAGTGGAGTCCGAGTTGCTCATTTACTTTTGTTACTTTATATGTATGATTTTAGTTACTTTATGTTCTTTGTTGTGTTTGTCTGTTTTCCATGTCTGCTCTTTGTCCCTGGATTACATTCTGTTGATTGGCGCTATAACCTTGGTTCCCTTGATTACTCTTTCATAGACCTCAATAGCCGGAACAATGAGCGTTCATTGTGTTTTTGACTGTTTCACACTATGATATTCTTTTTTGTTTAAGGGTTTAGCTATTAAGGTATGCTAGTTTGTTATTAAATATAATAACTAGAAACAGCTTAGAGCAATGCTGTTAATATACCACGACAAGTATGCAATGACAGGTGTGTCATCGGGTCCTATCTAACTCCGTATAATTCTACAAATTGGCAAAATTGACAGAAGAGTATACTGTATACCATACTTTAGTACATACTTCTGGGCGCCGTTTTTTTTTTTTTTTTTTTGTTTTTGTTTTTTTTGTTTTTTTTGTTGCAAAAACCAGATACTACGTAAAACGGCAGATAGGTTATGATATCAACTCATCATAATGGAAACAGCTGACAGTCCTATGACACAGTTTGTCTTATTCATTAGGTGTTTAAATGCTTTGGTTAAATATCAAGATGACAGAATATATCTTATCAAAATTGAATGCTTCTGAATATTTTTCATACTATAAAAATGTACAAAATCCGTTTAGGTATGTATTTAGAATTACACGGATTATGAACACCCATCATTATAATAAAATAGTATTGCTTTTTAGAACTGAAATGACTGTCAAACACGCCTATCTTTTGATCTGTCTTATTAACAATATTATTGCTTTTTTAATCTAGAAGTCTAGACAAGAAAAGCAAAGGAAATTGAAATGAGTAATATTGTGGCTCTCTTCTTTCCGTGTACTATGTTGGGATTTTGCTTTATTTCAATAACTTTTAAAGTGAAAATAGGTTTGGAACACGTTGAAATTTACTAACGATATGTTGCAGCTTTCACACCCATATATATATAACATATAGTCATTACTTCAGTATTCATACAATCAAGAAAATATTTAATAAGAGTAGTGTTGTATCTGAGTTATTAGATTTTAAACGCTAATTTGTACACGTATTTAACATTCAAGAATAAAACGTTAGAAATAACAACAATACTTTCTTTAACTTTTATGGGTTATTTGACAGAAATAAGCATCCTGCCTGGTTCGTACGTGCATGGTCAAAATACCTTTATTGTTTGGAATATTTATGTACGAATAACAAATCGAAATACAAATCCTTAGTAAATCGTACGCGTATGTGTTGAATTGAGGTGACAGAACTAGAGAACTTTATATTTAGGTGTAAAAAAGAAACTTTTCTGTAATACCCTTATTAACTGGCAATTCTAAGGTGCGTTTCTATTGATTGCAACACTACAACAAAAACACTTAAGTGATTAAATCTTATTGAAATCCGCCTATTCAATACTTTTGGGAGCTACAAGACTGAAATATATTAAACAATTATATAACTATCGATATGATCGGCTTTCAGTTATTTTTCACATGCTACGCTAATTCAAAATAATTAATTAAAAAAAGATTAAAGACCATGGAATCAATGTTCGAAAGAGCTACTGTATTATATGTCTTTTATACATCATACTGATATCTTCAGTATTGTGCTTTGTTTAGTCACAAGGCATACCATATTCATCATTTTTATTACTTGTGATATATAACGCTTATTACATAACTAGTTAATAAAAGATGTTAATTTTGATTTTCCCTTAGAGCAAAAAGGTGGATCTAATGTCTTATGTCGATTGCTAATTTAATATCACGAAACTTAAATTATGTTTTTCAAGCTTAGGAAAAACCACAAACACATCAAAGCAAGTAATGGTTACCAGAAGATTAATTTATTTTTTAATGTATTCTTGCATATATTCTTGGTTCAGCATATCTCTTTATGCATGATAAATGCAAGTTTTTTTTTCGTATCATACATCTTACCATATTCGATGGTTATATTACTCTAGCACTTATTTTATAGGTAGATTTTACGTAATTTAGAATGTATAATCAACGCCGCTGTAACTACTAAATCAAATGTGTTGTCTTTTGGTAGAGGGGTCAAAGTTTGATATATACTTGTTGTGTTTTGTTTTTGTTTTGGAGAAAGGGGAGCCTTTTGGGATCAACCTTTAAATTATTTTAATTTTGCCCATGTGCTCAGTACCGAACCATGCTTCACCTAATTTATTGATTTTTATTAGTTTTTTTTTATCCTTTTTTGCATTTGATGCCATACTGATGATATTTCATGGCTGAGCTTGATTTTACAACAGACCGACTTTTCTCAATTTAAGGATGTTTCTGAAAACACGTTTATCTGACTTTCCTGAGCTGGCGATGGAAATTGTATAAGAAACTCATTATTTTTGCTGATATTTTTATGCTTTCTTTTTTATTGATATCTTTGGTTTTATTATTTTAAATATCAGAAGGTTTTTTTTATCTTTGTGTTTCCGAGATAAATAATGTTTGCGGTATACTTTCGTATTTTATAATGGCCGTATTTGGAAGCCATTTGGATTCAATCTTATAATTTCGCCCATCTGCTCAATCCTGGACCATAGATCACGTTATTTGTTAAGGTTTATTAGTTTCTTGTATTCGATGTTATAATAACAATAGTTAAATGCTAAGCATGATTTAACGACAGACCGATTTTTCTCAGTTTCAGGATGTTTTTGAAAAACACATGTTTAATTATGGTTATCTGTCTTTCGTGAGCTGATGATGGAAATGGTGAAGGAAACCCATTATGCTTTTGCTACCATCTTTACGCTGCCTTTGTAATCGATAACTTTGGTTTTATTTTCTTAAACTAATAGTACTTAATTTTAATGTTCTTATATGTTAGTTAAATTCTATTTATCGGTTAATCTATTTTTGAATATAATGTAATAAATAAATACAGTGGCACGTACGATATCGAATATTATAGTATTTTCATGCATTTAAGACATCATCATATTATTAAACATTAATTGTAATCCGACTTTTAACAGACTTGAGTGGCTAGTAAATGATTAGTCATAAAATTGATGTTACTTTGTATTTGTATAATTAAAAATATATATATATATTTTTATCAAATGTGGAATGCCGATAACGATATTTACACTTATATTTCTCATTACCATAATAACTTGATTTCAAACTCAATTTTCGTAATCGGGTTCTAGAGTCTAGGCCATTTCCTAAAGGAAACTTCTATATCGATATTTCTGGCTATGAACACGACTTGTATATGTTTATGGTATAGTATGTTTACAGTTAAATGACTATCGTCAATATATAAAACGACTTCTGATATGGTTACGAGATGGGCTGAGTAAGGTTACATCCGTTTCCAAATTCATAGTAAATATAGTTACACAGAATTGGCCGCAGATCAGTTAGCAGGAAATATTTTAATCATTTCCACGCCAAATATCAAAATCTTGATTGAAAAGGAAATTTTCATGATAAGCAAAAGTCTTTTAAACATTAGTAGATGATAATATGTGTATCTCTAACTTACTTAAGGTACAAACATATAACATGTGTGATTTATTTCTTGCCGCGTTTATCTCGCTATAAATAGACATAGTTGTCCAAATAGCGGTCAATATATTTCAAAAAGTATTATTGATGATTAAAATAATCCAGGTCGAAAAATATGGCACATTTAAATGAATGTTAAGATTAGATATTTTGGACAAATATTGTATCTATACAAAGAAGTTGCCTAAATGTTATTCAGCTTGACGGTATCGACGTCAAATATAATGAAATTTTCAGGCTGGAAATATGAGATTTTAACCTTAAGTAACTGTGGACAAGTTTGAAACAATTAGAACAGATTAATCATCTTATATGAAATATGCAATTAACTGTGCAATCAATTTTAAGGAGGTAGACCTAAGGTAAGGGACACAACTCTTAAAAATCATTTGAACTTTTGTTTTCAGTATTTTACATCAATCTTATGTAAGCATCTAATTAACTTGGATTGATTTCATTCTGTTTCAAATATAAAACTTGATAAGCTTTGATGAAATTGAATATGATACAAACATATCACTGAATTCAATAGTTATGTCTTTTATCCTAGGTCTACCTCCTTAAATTCGCAAAATATGAAATTATTTGCTATTTGATTTGATGACAAGACTTAGTAACAAAACAAATACATCAGGTTCGTCGGTACAATATATGTTTCAAGACCAATAAATGAAAACATTCCCTCGACCAGATTGAAAAACTTGGCAAATAATCTTGCACATGGTTTGTTCTTCTCGTTCAAAAAGGTGTTAATTTGTTCCATTAAGGAAGTGTCATATTGAGAATTGAACATACTTCTGATTCTGAAAACAGGTGAAGCATGTTATAAATTCGATGAGTATTTACTTAAATAACTGTTTGGTGAAATAAAGAAAAGGTAATAACATTATTTTCCAGCAAAAATGCTGAAAAAAAATGAAATCAAAGTCGATTTCATGAAACCTCTAATGTATTAAATTATTGACCTGGATGTCAAAAGATGGTTAATTTGAAGAAATATTTACTTCATGAACAAGCAAAAGCAAAGCAAGAACAAACTAAAAATCATACAAAGGAATTTTGTTTGTCATTCATTTGCCAGTATTGATTTATCAATGAAAATTAGAAATTGTGAATTAAGTTTGTTTGTTTTGTTTTTGTTTTGTTTTGTTTTGTTTTGGTTTTTTTTTTGTTTTGTTTTGTTTTGTTGGTTTTTTTTTTACAAATGTCCAAGAAACTTGACAACTTCAACCATATAATGTTTTTACCACAAATACATTTTGTTTCCTTTAATAACAGACAAAGTGATAAGGGGTTATACTAACTAAACTTAAGTTCTCTAAATGACATGTAACGAAGTACGTATGACAAAAACATTTTCCTGTTGACAAAATCTAGTGATTGAATATCACAGGATTGAATGAGATATAACATATTCGAAAGAAAAATGAAACTTTACAAAGTAAGTGTACTTTTAAACTTAAAACACCAATGCAGACGACATGTATTGTTCATTTATCTTTCCTCTTTCGTTACATATTACGAACCTTTAATAGTTGGATTGTCGTCAGTGAAATACTGATATGCTGATAGTTATGTATGATACGTAACTCAAACGGATAGATAGTTTCGTTTATTTGGTTGTTCCATACATCCACCCCACACACGTACAAAAAAATTTTCACACATACACAACAGCCAGTCACTAAAACAGCAAGCATTTTCTTAAGATGTTTTTACTTAAGTTTGTGTTTAAATGCACTTTTCAGAAAGACTTTTCTGTATTGGTTAATACCTAAATTCCATAAATACGACTATTTTAGCTTCGGTGACATCCTGATGAAGCTGTTTGGCAGTGTATGAAAATAGAGACAGACATAAATAATTTTGCCATCATGGATTCTGTAACTAATCAAGCATAGTTTACCAATATACCAATAGATGTAATTCTATAGATTATAGCGCATACAATGATGATGTTTGGTGAATAGCATTAGTCTTTTTTGCTTATCAAACGAAAATCACTAAAAGAGGTTGATTGGACAACAGAGAAGGCGACTTAAACTATCTATCAGAAAATAAAGTTGTTCATTTATTTGTTCAACGGGTCATAGTTTTCCTTTCCTCTTTCGTGTACCCTGGACTTGACTTTTTATGAGCAACTCCGTTCGTGTTTCTAGAGAAACAGATAACGCTTACCCTACAGATGTACCTGGTCGATGCTACAAATTTCCACTGTAGTGCAAGTTGCTCATTTACTTTTGTTGCTTTGTACGTATTATGTTGGTTATTTATGTTCTTTATTATGTGTATCGGTTTTCCATTTTTAGTCTTTGTCCATGTATAACATTCTTTTTATTTTCGCTATAATCTTAATTATCTTGATTACTCTTTCTAAATGTATAAGATTATATGTCAGAAAAAAGGTATAAATATCTTTCTCCTATCCAAATGTCCGATGACTTCCAAAAAATTCGTCAGGTGATTGTTATCCAATCAAGGAAAAATCTTCCCTGTTCCCCGAACTGTAAGCTAATAACTAAATAGCATAGATAAAAATATTGATATATTTATATGTAGAAAAGAATATACGAATTCCTTGATTAAATTTTATGTTCTAGATATGAAGGATATTAAATGAAAATTTTATTCGATTGTTTATTTCTCAAATGGGCAAGATAGGTTATTTTCCATAAACTAACTTGGTACTGTGACGTCATTAACGTCGATCAGTCCGTAGTCTGGAAATTAAATAATGTCAAACTGATAAGGCTTTGATGAAGAAATACGCATTAATTTTAACTTTAATCGGTTAGAAATTAAATTAAAAGGATTGTTTTCAGTTTGACCAAGTTTAGCTCTCTTATCGTAGTCAAATATTAAAATATACTGAAATAAAAAAAATATAATACTTTAACCAATAACTCACCATGTATGGTTCTTAAATGAACGCTATGTAAGCAATGTAACTTTTGTACAATGACAATAATAACTGAGTCGTCCAGACAGATTGAGTGATTAGTTTTGATGTCCGTACTAAATTTAGCACTTACGCAAGTTAGAATCTAGTTGATTAATCTATCATTCCCAACAGGAAATTTGATACCCTTCTTCATTTTGGTCATTGAGGCCGTACGTATAAAGACCTGTAACATGTTAGTTTGCAGCAATCCACACACTGAAAATATCAACAATGTGCTTATCTTGAAATGCCATTAAACGTAATTACAGAGAAGAGATATTTTACAGTACTGTGATTAGATAAAAAAACAAGACGAAAGGACACATGGTATAAAACGAACGTTAGACTTTCAATATAGGGCAAACAATCATCATTCATCACTGCATTACTGCCTAAGATGGAATTATGTAAAACCTAGCTAAAGAGAGCTTTTATGTGATTGAATGACAACTGCACATAATTTGGCGATTACTTAGATAAGATACGGATAAGATAAGAAACTTTTGTAAAGACAGACTTTAGATTATACAGGGTTCAAAGTGCATTTAAATTGTTACAAATGGACTTTTCAATGCGTCTGGTTTAAACAAGTTTTTGGATTGGAATATCCAGGGTTCGATTTAGACAGGTTTCTTTGAGTATAGATTTTGAAGACATTCGCTGCGAAAAAAAGTAAATAAAAGATAAGAGTTGTGAACCTCAGTATTTTAATTGATATATATATATATTTGAATTGGTAAATCTTTGTCTATATACTGCTGATAAACTAGAAGATACAAGAATTGGCATTTTGGCGAATTGATTAGGCAATAAGCTGTCTTTAATTCGTAATTTATTTTAGTAAATTATCAGATAGTATATGAATGCTTAACAAGGCACACCATTAGATAGAAACTAAGCTTTTTCTTGAATAATATTAGCGTAGTTTTTTTTTTCTTTTTTTTTAAATCTCTCACATTTGTCTTCAGTGTCGTGGCTTTAATGCTTGGCAACATTGGTTTTACTGGCACTTACTCACATACTTTTTCTAAAGAGTGACTTTGACAGCATGTTTACCATTTGTATCCGTATTTGTTTAATTTGTATTTTGTTTTCAATTTATATCGTCATATCGTGAAGTTATTACATGTATATAGAGCATGTTTTACAAGTATATAGAGCATATTTCATATAATTCCGATTATAATACAGAAAACTGTTCTGTTTGTCTCGCCTACAGCTGTTCTTTCCTTTGTTATGGTGAAATTCGCGTTCTCATTTTTAATTCATAACTTTGTCAGGAACTTGCAGAAATCATTAAACGTACCAGGAAGCAATTATCTAAATAGGTGTTTGTTACTTAAAGGTAAACTTTAACGATGCAATCTTTCTAAATTTATCTATGGTACGCCATTCGTATCATCTTTATCATGATCATTGAACATTTGATATATTGATAAGTACAAATCCATTTCAAAACCAGACAAAACCAATAGTAGACAACATAATTTACACAGAAAAAACCCATCGAACAACGAAGGCACATCACATTTTACGTAACTATAGTTTTTTGGTATACATATCCACCGTACATTTATATCCAACATATTTCTAGTAAATCTAGTCGATGGTACAGTACAATCTACATAAATATTATTTCATGGTTATGTGGTATTTATTTCTGGATAAGAAATTAAAAAAAAATTCTCTAAAGTGTTTTTTTTTTTTTAATTTTCTGGCTTCTGCATGTATTGTTTCGTTTTCACTTTCAGTTTACTTTCATTGTGCTGGAGTGTAAAAAGGCAACTCTTTCGTTGTAGCTGTGTACATATGTATAAAAAATGCTTGGGACCAGTCCCAGCCCGCCCTGTGGTATGAGAGTTTCCTCGTCATTCATTGTAGAATCATGGTGGCCTTGATCTAGCATTATTCATCCCGGTGGAGTTGTTGACGTATTTACCATATCCATTCCCGTAACATGTATATGAATCACCTCTTGTCTGATTTGCAAATAGACTTCTTATAAAGTACATTAAAAAACTGTTTTGTTTTTTGGGTTTTTTTTTCATTTGACAGCATTCCAAAAAAGCTACCAATGTGTGTCTGTGAATCTTCAAATTGTATGTTTTATACATATAACATTGATATTGCTAAATAATGTGACTTTTCATGAATGTGAAAAATAAATATGACAAATTAAAGATAGGACTTTGCCCTGCCGGTGCACTTAAACTAAGACAACTATTATTGGATAACGAAACGATAATTTGACAAAAGAAACTTCTTGTTGATAAACAGATCTTATCTTGGAAAATAATAATTCAGAGAATCTAAGTTTCTGATTCCTGTATAATCAATGAGTTATTAATTTGTCAAAAAATAATGGCAGAGTATTCGTATCAGAGATAGACGACATTTACGGTGATTACCAAGCAGCAGGAATTTGTATCAAAAACGGTCGTTACTATATCTTTCTCAGTATGAGCTATCTACTTTTATTTAACATATTGAGACATAACGTTTTAATGAATTCATTCTTTGTTCGTAACCATTAACCAAGTTTGGAAATAATATGAATCGGATTTCGATTTTTAAAAAAATATCATGTAAATTAAAGACGATTATCATCCAACATCAGATCTGTTAAAACGCTTGTTAAATTCTATTATATAAACACTATCCTTATTCCTGAAATAACTGACTTTTGTCAGATCTATTCTTGCTCCGGCAGTCAAAGGGAAATTTGAAATTAGATTTGAAGACTCGTTTGTGTCATTGCACACCACTGCCCAACGATGCAATTCATCAAATACCTCAGTAGGATCTTGAAATCACTACATTCATCCATTATATTGTGAAAGCACTTCCTGTCTCAATGCATAGAAAGGGCTTATGATACTGACATACATGTGATACATGTATTCATCCCTACAGATACCTACATGTACTATAAGACATGTATTAAAGTTAGGTTCAAAGTTCAGCTATTTTATTTTAGTAAAGTAAAAAGTAAACAATGGTAAGCAACACATCATAGAGTTAATTAACACATTGGTAAAAACTGACGACTTCGTATCAACGCCTAAAAATATTGTAAGGATGAAGATTAGAGCATAAAAAAGGATGTAAAAAAATCTTATTTCAATATCCAATATACTGCCACACTTAATATAAGATAAGTTAATTTTGACCAATATACATATACTCAATACACTTCTTTACGCATGTCTGATACTCATTATATGATCTGTTCTGTACTTGATATTTCACTTTTGTTAAGAATTAAATTTAGTCTTTTAAAGACATGAACAATGTGATGATTACAGTTAAAAAAAATAACTAGTACATTTACTTTTTTAGGTGTGTCAGTTACAGTTAGCTGCTTTACATTGGTTGCCATTTCACTGGAAAGATATTTCGGTATATGTCGTCCGTTGCGTTCAAGGCGATGGCAGACATTATCACATTCTTACAAAGTAATCATTGTCTGCTGGCTCATGGCTGCCATTGTTGTAATACCAGTGGCAATATGTACTAAGTACAAGAAGTTGAAAATAAGAAACATTGAAATTGTTAAATATAAGTGCGATGAACTATGGGAAAGTGAAGAGTTGGAAAAGGCTTACACAGTCTTTCTTAATTTAATTCTGCTTCTTGGTCCATTTGTGCTAATGGTTATTGCGTATGGATGCATCATTTTTACATTGTGGGATGGTATTACATCACATCTTCAACAGAAAGATTCAAATGGTAGGTTAAAATATACATTAGTCCTATTGAATAAAGATATGCGGACATTTTACACCTGTACATGAATAAGTGAAGATCCGGAAGGACCTATCAATTCAGTCACCGAGATACCCGAAAACTGCATAATTTTGCATGTTTACTATAAGGTTGTTTAGACGTGTTTTAATTGACTTTTGAGCTACAATTTAACTGATGTCTTCTGGTAAAATCTGTCAATTAGTAATGTTTAAAGTAAATGACAAATCTTGAGAAAGATTAAGTGAAAATTCATGTAAAATGTTTTCTTAACTGTTTCAAGTTTATTATGCTGATGTTGATATTTGAAGTTTTCTTTGTATATTAACAAAATCAAACCCAATTCAAAGACAAAACTCTCCCTTTGTATGTTCAATTATAGGCATAAATTGAAATAAAAGTATCATTCTTTTGTTTTCCTCATGTTTTACCATTTACCACCATACCCCACCCTTTGGTGATCTTCTTTTCATTCAATCCTCAAAAAGGCGATTTCATTATTGGAAACCTTGCCATTAGTTATGGCATCACAACTTAAATTTATTCCATTGTTGTTAGAACTGTCAAATTCGCGATGCAAATTTTTTGTCGTTCCATCTGCGAGACTCGAACTCGTACCGCTGTAAAATCTATGGCAACACCGCCTCCACTAAGTCCAGCGCCCTAGACCAGCTAGGGGCCATAGATGTCACTGCGGTACGAGTTCGAGTCCCGCAGAGGGAACGACCAAAACAGCATCGCAATATATATATATGCAAATTATCCTCCCATCCATTATACAGTTACTACTGTCGTCCTAACATTGTGAGCATTTCTTCAGCCATTACCATTAAACGGTAAACATGTCTGACATGCTACTGCTTCTACATCCTTTTGAATTCATCATCACTCATTAGGATCTTAAGATAGTTATCCTTTTTTCTTGGAATTTAAGATGTTTGGTAATTCATTTTACCCGGTAAATGTCAAATTTGATCGACATAAAGTGGTCGGTAATGAAATAACTGTTTCAGCGAGAATGGCAAGGATTAATTAATGTCAATAAAATGCATTGAGAAAAATCGAAATGGTGAAAAAAAACTGCAACTATGTTCAAGATTTATGTCATTGTCGTAACGTTTAATTTCAACTAAAAGTTTATCTAATAAGACAACCGCACGTAAACTTATTTATAAAATGTACTAGAGTTTCATTTAAAACGTTCCATTAATTGCTTTTAGGGGTAGTTTAACTTGAAGTTATTTACTCACGAGGCATATACGAGAAAACAAATGAAGCAACTCGGACCAACCACGACAACCACTTGGACATTAAGTGCGTAAAAACAAATTACCTAAACAAAATAATGCAAATTTTAAAAATCTGCGTAAATGTCCTTTTTATCAATAGTAGTGTAGTAACGTCATATGAATTCATTGATCTAAAAGACTTTCATGCAATAAAAAACCACAGACAGTAACTGTTCATTCCTTGTCCATAAACATTCAACGCTATACACCAATTAGTTACTTCAAAAGCATAATAAGTATTTTTTTTATTATTAAGCATCAATTTATTTAATTATTTTCAGGTGTTTCAAACGGTGTACTTTCTGGCTCATTTACACACCATGATGAAACAAACTCTGCAAAGTACGCCAACTATGGGACGCAAAATTCTTCTCCTGATAATGGGTACGTAAGCGCAGATTCAGTACCAGCACGTCGTAATCGAGATTTCAGAAGAGGAATAAGGCGCTCGAATCCGGAACGAAACAGAGCAGCAAAGTTGAAAGTAATACGAATGCTAGTTGTTGTTTGTCTAGAATTTTTCATCTGCTGGACTCCGTTGTATGTATTTTTAACTTGGAAAACGTTTCACGTGGAAAGTTTGCGAACTCATTTTACACCTGTAAAGTTCACTCTGATATTTGTTTTGTCCTATGTGTCAACCATGTGCAACCCAATAACTTACTGTTTTATGAATCAAAAGTTTAGACAGTCTTTTATGATGCTTTTAGGATGCTGTCGTCCTAGACTTACTCGGAGATTCTCAAGCCACAGTACTTCTATGAAACTGAATGGGACTAAACTTAGTATCGTAAGGTCAAAGAACACATGTAGACTGTCACCGAATGATAGAAACGTTTCTCCTGATGATCAATCTTTACTTGTGGTAATTGGCAATTCGAGTGATGGCGCTGCGGTATAAATACTACTGTTCGTTTTATCTAATTTTGCCATGAAATGTAATTATAGTATGTTATGACATTTTGGTGTAATAAAAGAAAAGCGAAAACTCATGAAATAGTCGTTTACTTAAATTGATAAAGCCAAATATACATTAACTACATACTACTAGAATTGCCAAAGTATCGAATTCAAAAATTGTTTTTGAAACGAGATTCGGAATCAGTACATTTTGATGTCAACTAAATCCTTATAAATGAACTACAACGCCTACGACTACCTTTTGAAATAAGACTGTATACTTTATTTTGAAAGGCAAGGATAACAAGATGCATAACCGGAATTGTTCTTTTTATATGTCGTCTTGCTCTGTTTTCAAATTTTGTTTTTGTTCTTGTCCGTGTTTTTGCTCTGTTGTATTTTCAATTTCTTCTTATATAGTGTTCTACATTTTAATGATTTAGGACCACAAGAAGAACACAAATGTCAATCCCTTCTTATTGATACATACAATAAAAAACCTAAACACAAACTTACAACATCAGTGAACATATAACTGTAGAACTATTGTTTTTCACATTCGATTAAATCTTCTGTATCTTAACAAATATTTACTGTATCTGTATATAATAAGTTTATTACGTGCATATCCGTAGATATACAAGGGCAAAAAATACTAACGTTAAAGAAACGACTTCAATATTTTACCAGTTTGATAGAATAGAGTCGTTTATTCAAGTAAAGAGTACTACCTTTGACAGAACCCTACATGTTACACAAATACATGGTTTAATGAGTTATGATAGAGTAATCAAGGGAACCAAGCTTCTAGCGGTAAATCAAAAGAATGTAATCCAGGGAAAAAGACCAGACATGGAAAACAGACATACATCACAAAGAACATAAAATGGCCAAAATAATGCATACAAAATAACAAACGTAAATGAGCATTGATAGTGCTATATAATTAGTGGCGTTCTATAAAGTAATATTTTATACACCTGGGAACATATATGGCCTACCAACAACCGGGTTAATGGGATTATGTAAACGTGTTGCTAGGCAATTAAACTTAAGACTGCAGAGACACAATGCTTTCCTCCGTACCATAATAAACGTCTAGGATTTTTAGTAGCTAGGAACACGTCTTAACAGATCCCATATGTTCGGGTGTTGTTGGATCATATACCAGGGATTTACTATGTTGATTTATGGGTAGGAGAAAAACACCTGAACTAATTCCTAGCAACATATCAATATGAGAAATTGAGAAATATACATAACTTTACTTGAATATGTTGTTTCAATTGATGTGATTGATTTTTATATTTCATTTTGTCAGCGAACTGTATATTTAACCCCATTGTTAACAAATTAACTTATTTATTTTCATGAAGTTTATGGTAAAGGAATAACCCATACAAATCATTAGAACGTTTGTATTCATCATTTGACATCAATCTCATGTACATTTGTAACCATCAAAGTAACTTGGTATGATTTCATGATGTTTCAAATAAAAGCTTAAATGTGATAAAAACAGAAAGAGCACATCGATAGAAAATAGCGAAAAAAATAATTTTCTAAAAATCCATAGAAACGACTATTTAAGCTTGGAATTTTTGTGACCATCCGGTTGTCTTACATTCGTCAAATAATGCCAAAGAGAACTCTACTTTTAATTCGTCGCATCATTTTCCTTTTAAAACATGCATCATCGGGAATCACACGTTCATATCTGTTAATGTTTTATACGTTCAAAGCCCCCTCCTCAGGGAGTAAGTAACTTGTAAAACGCCCTTCTTTTTGAGAATGTCGACTAAGCTATGTTCTCAAAACTATACAATTAACAAAGCAACAAATGTGTAAGAAGATTTAAAACCCAATAAAAAAAAATGCAATACATTTGAATGAGAAACAACAGGTCGCAGTATTAGTCCAATGATAATATCATCGGATGTATTATAAGGAAACTACATTTCAAGCCATTATTTTGTAGTATTCAGACGTAACGTAAGAAATGTGTGAAAATAACCTGCTTCTCACATCAAATTCTCAGGAAACCTTCATTTACATATGAAAGTTTTCTTCATCCATGCCTATATGATAAGGTATAGAGCAATTATACGAAGCGTCCCCTAAAAAGTAACGTATATTTCCAAATCCAGCTTTTAAACCATATTTTTTTTTGTTTTTTTTGTCTTTTGTTTTTTGTTTTATTTTTTGTTTTATTTTTTGTTTTTCATTATTTTATGTTGCTCAATTCAATTTTATCATCCTCGATATGTTTAACTGATTGCTTTTGTTCGTGCGTAGATAGTTAGTGACTTCAATAGACTATTATTTATTGTCGTATCATGGCAAAAAAACCATTGATATAAAAATGTATTTTGATTGAAATCGTATTATTACTGTGACTTTGCTCGAAGGACTACTATTGGTAAACATTCGTCTTTGTCAATGCAATATTGTAAATAACTTTTATATTATTAAATTTTTCTTCTAAAGGATTGCATGAAATTTATTAAACACAAGAAAACAAGCAGCATCGCTCAACCGACAATGATAAATGTCAGTATGGCAATATACGGCAATAAACACACTTTATTGATGTTATAAAATCATGATAAAAGGGATCATTTACCAGATTGAGCGCTATAATGTGTTATTGTAATACTATTTTTATAAGAAACGCAGGCTAACGTGACATAACACCGATTAATTAATATCTGTGGTTCTGGCTATTGGCACAATATCGAATATATTTAAACAGGATTGTTGACAGTTAAAGATGTTTTAACGCAAATGTTTCTGCTTTATCATCCCAACTAAGACAATAGTATTAATTTTGGGTAGCACTTGAATTCGAAAAACAATTTAACAAAGTGCATCTCTAAAATAACCAGTCATGAGACGTTCTTCAAAAGGGAGGACACTTAAATTAAAATATATGATAGATAAGCAATCGTTGTTTTTCTCTTTATTTTCTTTAGAGTGGTTGTCTCCATTTCTGATGTTTCTGATTGATGGGTCCAGATACAAAAGGGTATATAAAAGGTGCACATTAAAGGTACATTATGCAAGTAATAACATCTATTCAAGAAAAATTGACAGAAAAGGACAGGGAGCTTATAAATCCATCAAAACGAGCAGGACGCCTGCTTTTCAATACTTGGTAAGTAGCGAGCACTACCAATCAGGGGCATCGTTATATAATTTAAATGTTTCAATGGTGTGAATAACTCAGAAATGATTTAATATTGAATATATTATTTTTGAATATACAACTTAAATGCCAATAACTCTGATATAATTATTGAATATCTTTTTTTTTCAAACAGACAACTTAAATGTCGAAAATAAAACTTCAAAACATAAACAATTTATAACTCACTTATATAATAATATTGCTTAGACTTAATTTTGAAAATGTATGCATGTTTATTTTTGGCATAACCATAAATATATATGTCTAAATAAATGTTATTAAATACGTTCTGTATAATTCTATAGTGATTAGCGTATACATGTCCTTACCAATGTATTTCTGTTTCAAATTGACCCGATCATACTCTGGTTTACGTCAATTTAGTTTAAGCAATATTTTATTCCGTCGCGGGCGTAGCTACCATTAAGCAATGTAGGAATGTGCCAACACAATTTTTTTTATGTGGAAACAAAAGCTAAAATGTGAAAACAATCCGGGTCCTTTGTACAAGGGACCTTAAATTGCAATAAAGTACTCTCCCTGCATATACTGTTTAATGAAGTATTCTGTCATGTTTCTTGGACGACATCACGTGATATTTATAGTAATTTGGTTTACCTCTCAAGTTAAAAGGCATTGTATGTGACTATGATGGTGTATAGTCATGGCTGAATCCAAGCGAAAAGTGAGGACACTGGATGAGATATTCAAAAGAATGAGAGAGATTTCTAAAGCGGACAACCTCAGAGTGCAGCTTCTCACCCTGAAAAAGACATTGCAGTTACTAATAGTAACAAAAAATCCACCAGAAATTAACGCTCCTGAATTATCCTCTTCACAGAATATCGACCACGAACATCTTTATCCTTATACGGCTAAATTGTCAGACTTTAATGACGCAGTAAGAAGAAAACTTTTGAGTGTTTAGTGAGACGATTGTTATCTTTCCAAGTAACCCAGCAGGTAGATTATTTTTGCCATGAAATAACATTTCAACCATGTCAAGAGTGGAAGTTTCAGGATTAATTCCAGAGGAATGCCAGAAAAAAGGGGATTCATGGCCAATATTTGCTCGTTTTGTCCAGGATCTCTTCCCCCTTTGATCCGCCACTGATCCCACACGGTGTGATATTGGGGCATATTTTTAGTTTGCAGGGTCGACAGGACATATTGTACATGTATGTCAAAACAAGCGCATCTTACCATCTCACAGATATTCCCAATACATATACGAAAATCAAGTAAGGAAAAGAGGTGAGAAGTGAAGACTCACTTGAAGTGTTAAAAGCACAGCTGACAATCTGGTCCCCTACCCAATGAGCACTCCAGCATATACTGAGGGATTCGTGAACTAGACAACTGATGTTTCCTGATAACCAACGATGAAATAGTGCTATACAGTAGTCATAGGGACCAACCATTAATTTTTTAGGGGCATTTCTTCAACAGTTATGATTCCATTTTTGATATAAAAAATATCGTGAACAATCAGATAACGAACTGATATTCTCTGAACCCAGATTTAAATGATTAAATTTAATACACACACACAAACAAACAAATAAACAAAAAAACACTGAACATTCGTCTGATTGGTTTTAAAAAATTTCAATTCTCTAATAACCAGATCCTTTTGGCAAGATGTTAAATGGACAGGTCTTAGGACAATTATTGCCGGATTTCTCGGCGGACGGAGGGTCATGATATCTTGTGTGATGAATTGTCTTGTACAATTTTTGGCGGAGTTGTTATTGATATTGTTAAATTTTCATAGGTTTATATTTCTTTAAATAACAAAAATAAACACACACAACACAGTTGTGTTATAGGCAATCAAGTATTATGTAGCCTTCACATCAGATAATACGTTCAACTCGTTTACGTGGTAAAGGAATATTATTGTCTTGTACTGACATGTTTGATGTTAAAGAAAAAAGGCGTTTTTATTTGAAAAAAAAACGTATGCATTCCGTTACACGCTGATGTTTAAAATATGACAATAACTGAGACTTAAATAGAACAGCACATGTGTTCATCCGTGCCAAGGTGCTCGCATACAAAGGTCTTTGGTCCGATCTCATGCCTACGCTTGTCAAGAAATGTTCCTGCTACATGTACTCTTAATTCCGCCTACCACTAAAAAAGGACTATATGTACCTTTGTAGGACTTTTTGGTCAAAGAATAGAAAACTGCAATTTTCCTGGCAAAGAGAACACTCATGGATGCATTATTTTATGATTACTGATGCAATTTATTGTACTTTTTGTGTGCTTTTCTCACCAAAGACAGTGGAGAAAAGGTATTTTCTACTAATGCAATATCCGATTGTCTGGCAAACTATTTTCTGACTTAGTGCGTTGGAATATGGAGGAACGGAATTAAAACGACAAGAAAGCTGATCCCAGCTTCAAGACTGCGTTATAATCGGAAACGAGTTTGTAAGAATCGTAGACAATGCAATAACTGAAAACTCTAAATGCAACTATCAAAGATCTTTCCCTTCATGTGCGTGCAATGTTTGCCGTGTTGTTGACAATACTTGCATCCTCCGCTGATAGCGAACATACATGTAACGTAATGCGCCAGGTCAATAATTATTTACGAGCTACAATGGGAGACGAGAGACTTTCAAAACTTGCAATTATGCATATTCAATCACATAATCGTCTGCTTATTAGACCGTATTCACACTTTGCCACCAGAAAAAAACGGACGTCTTGACTTTATTTAACCTTTTTAAACCATTCATTACATTGCGAATGATTCTTTTCACAATTAATATCGGATGCTAGACATGAATATATTCCCAGCGAGGCGATATTTCACTTCATAAAAGCCGAAAATCGTTTTCCTACAACATGTTTGATGCCTAGCTACGCCCCTGTCAGTATAAGGCTGAATACGATTGGGCAGCAGGCATTGCCTACATGACCCCTCTCCAAAGACCGGAGGTCAATATTTACATTCGATAAACAATACAATATAAACGGTTATGTACATTTTATCCTGCAAAGAGGTAATTTGTTAAACGAATAGAGGTATACGGTTATTTTTTTTTTGCTGTATCCGTACATTAGCAGGTTATCGACTTTCTGGCTTCTCCCACTCACGTGATCGGAACTACTTTTTTCTGGTATGCGTAAACTAATCATGGCCGCCACCATAGATACGATATAAACAAATTGCGATTGCATATCCGGTTAATCCTTTTTTTTTGCTGTTTTGTTTCGTTTTCACCCGAATGAAATAAAAGATTTTATGTAAACCAAATAATGATTTGGTTTGTATTTTTTTCATCGTCATATATATGGCAAATCCCAAATCTCGTTCAGATTTGATTCATTATCAGTTTGCAGACGACTTCCCCTGTCATTTCAGTCATGTCGGACTCAGAGCCAGATTGTCCGTCACAATTTAACATAAACTGGTCCCCACTTCAAGAAATTGAAGCATTACAATATGATAAAACTCTTGAAGAGACAAATGACTAGCACACTATTATGGTCTTGTATTTATTACTGCCTTAACCCCAAGAGAATGAATCAGAGGAACACTACATTATAGATCTGCCCATACAACTGCCTCCTCTTCTTCAAAAATCTTAAACAAATATTTCAAATCCCAAAGAAACTATTGCACAAATTTCACCCCTGTACCCTACTGCCATATACCAAACAGAAACAAGTCAGCTTCCACCGTCCTCGCGAAATTCAAAACTTTAATGTTCTTAAAATCGACTTTACAACATTCAAAATATTTGTATTTATTGTTCATTTTACTTAATTGTCTCTTGGAATTAAATAAATTTTGATACATTGCTTATTTTCTTCAAACAGCTTTGACGGATAAAATGGTGCGGATTGAATTTCAATGTTTACTGAGTCATGCGCCATGCGTATTAATTTTTTTTTCTTCAGGTTGAACGATCGGGGCTCCTCGGGGGATATGCATTTTAAAATTTTATTTTAAACACGTATACACGCACAAAACTATTAGTATAACAGGACAAAAACAATATAGGTACATTGTCGAAAATTATTGAAGATATGTGATGAGGCGACGGAACGGGTAGGAAATGCGAGGCTCCGCCTCAATGCATATAATTAGCATATCTACCGTTGAAAAATATGCAAGACACATTTGTTGACATATTCTAGTTTTGTTATGTATTTATAGTCATATATATGTCAATTTGCCGATCTTCTCATTATTAACAATTGCAGATGAGGAATGTTATACAAATTACTGATACATTAAAACATTTAAGCTAGTTTTAGGTATAAATGTTTGATATATACCGGTATTTCATGCCTTGTATTTTGTACATGTATGGATTACGTAATAGGGTTTTATGGGGAACTTTAATATACTTGATTAAAACTTTGAAAATTTGCAAGATAAAAATATCATGCTTCCATTAATTGTTAGCAAACATCACAGCAAAAATCTCTGTGCGCTAATAATTTTTCGAAATTCTATTTTCACAGTCTAGGGTAATTGTATCGGATATTTGTAATATTGGTAAATCCTCAAGGCATTGGAAAACAAACGTACAGAGATCAGTCCTAGAATATCAATTCATTTGAGTTCAAATCCTTGTAAAAAAGGTCAATCAACCTTCAATAGTTTATCAATTCTTTCTACAAGCGACGAATTTGCTTCAATTGAAATGGTCACTAGCAAATATTTATCCCCAATACCGTTGTGCTATAACCTATTTGAGTTTTAACAATGGCAATACAATCATATTCAGACAGTAGTAAAAGAGTTATAGCAGACCCACGCATTAGTTCATTTCAGATACATATCAGGTACGTTAGAACTTCTTTCTTTGTGTATTCAACAAAACAATAAGTTTGGTATTGTCGGTGGTATACCGTAGACAAATTTCTCCCGCAAGCTTTATGTCAAACTTAAACATATAACAGAGACAGGAATGGTTCGTTGACAAAAAATTACAGTTTAATAATGAGTGTAGAAAAGTGTTTACATGTGTGTGTGTGTGTGTGTGTGTGTGTCAAGTATGTTTGATTGTGTGTTTTCCGCTATATGGATGACGTACTATCGTTAAACAATCCTAATGAGTTGTGATATGAAAACTCCGTACCAGACGCTGAAAAGATGTTGTCATAGATGAAAGGCTAGTTGAGAATTCTGAATGAAAAGTCACCACGTTTGTCGTAAAGTTTGATCAATAATTTTCCTTTACCATTGATCTCCAACAACAGGTCAAGATATGATGTTGACTTCGCAGCGTCTGTTGTATCCTTTATCTCAAGTTCGTTGGGGTAGATGCGATGTATCACAACCCCAAAACAAGGATTGTTAATGCTAATACGTCATCTATATAGCGGAAGCTGAGATTAAAAGATATAGGTAAACGGTGTTCTTTCTTTCGGATCAGATCAGCTATAAAGTCAATCTCATAAAAGTGACTGAATTAGGCAGCAAGTAGAGAAGCAAAATTTGTTCTCATTAGAATGTTGGAAAAGGCGTCTACCACACTTGTCAAATATGTTGTCGATGAAAAATTCCAGCATTTTGCAAACAGTTCCTTTAGTATACTTGGAAGATGGTTTGGAATCATTTTTTACAATGAGGAATCTCTACCAAGAACTATATATTTGTATCTAGTTGTGCCGTCTTTTTTTAGAGTAACAACGATATATAATGTTTTTTTTAGCCGAGATTGTAACTGAGTATGATGAATCGAAGAACAAATTGTTGAAAAATCATAGGTTTTAATTCCGAAAATAATCTTGAATTGAGGATCTCCAGAAGATCTTTCGAATTTTTCAGGAGCCATTTTGAATTATTACCACCTACGGAAGTAAAAAAAAAAAACCACGTAGTACAGCATTCGGGGTATGTAAAAACGAAACCACATAGTACAGTACTCAAGGTATGTCAAAAAAGGAACCATATAGCACAGTATTGGGGGTATGTCAAAAAGGAACCATATAGTACAGTATTCGGGGTATGTCAAACAGAAACCACATAGGACAGTATTCTGGGTATAACAAAAAGGAACCACATAGTACAGTATTCGGGTATGTCAAAAGGAACCATATAGCACAGTATTAGGGATATGTCAAAAAGGAACCATATAGCACACTATTGGGGGTATCTCAGTAAAGGACCTCATGCTACCGTATTCATGGTAGGCCAAAAAGTAACCACATAGTACAGTATTCGGGTATGTCAAAAGGTACCACATAGCACAGTATTCGGGGTATGTCAAAAAGGAACCATATAGTACAGTATTCGGGGTATGTCAAAAAGGTATTACATAGTACACTATTCGGTATGTCAAAAGGAACCATATAGCACAGTATTAGGGATATGTCAAAAAGGAACCATATAGCACAGTATTCGGGGTATGTCAAAAAGGAACCATATAGTACAGTATTGGATGTATGTCAAAAAGGAACCATATAATACGGTATTCGGGGTATGTCAAAAAGAAACTATATAGTACACTATTTGGGGTATGTCAAAAAGGTACAACATAGACTATGTCATAGTACAATATTTAGGGTATGTAAAAAGGAATCACATAGAACAGTATTGGGGGTATGTAAACAGGGAACCATATAGCACAGTATTAGGGAGATGTCAAAAAGGAACCATATAGCACACTATTCGGGGTATGTCAAAAAGTTACCATATAGTACAGTATTGGGGGTTATTAAAAGGGAACCATATAATACGGTATTCGGGGTATGTCAAAAAGAAACCATACAGTACACTATTTGGGGTCTGTCAAAAAAGGTACCACATAGCACAGTATTCTGGGTATGTCAAAAAGGAACCATATAGTACAGTATTCGGGGTATGTCAAAAAGGTACCATAAAGCACAGTATTCGGGGTATCTCTGTAAAGGACCTCATGCTACCGTATTCATGGTATGCCAAAAAGTAACCACATAGTACAGAATTCGAGTATGTCAAAAGGAACCATATAGCACAGTATTGGGGGTATGTCAAAAAGGAACCATATAGTACAGTATTCGGGGAAAGTCAAACAGGAACCACATAGGACAGTATTCTGGGTATAACAAAAAGGAACCACATAGTACAGTATTGGGAGTATGTCAAAAATGTACCATATAGTACAGTATTGGGGTATATCAAAAAGGTACCACATAGTACAGTATTCGGGGTATGTCAAAAGGAACCATATAGCACAGTATAAGGGATATGTCAAAAAGGAACCATATAGTACAGTATTGGGGGTATGTAAAAAAAGGACCATAGAGTACAGTATTGGGGGTATGTCAAAAAGGAACCATATAATACGGTATTCGGGGTATGTCAAAAAGAAACTATATAGTACACTATTTGGGGTATGTCAAAAAGGTACCACATAGCACAGCATTCGGGGTATGTCAAAAAGGAACCATATAGTACAGTATTCGGGGTATGTCAAAAAGGTATTACATAGTACAGTATTCGGGTATGTCAAAAGGAACCATATAGCACAGTATTAGGGATATGTCAAAAAGGAACCATATAGCACACTATTCGGGATATGGCAAAAAGGAACAACATAGACTATGTCATAGTACAATATTTAGGGTATGTAAAAAGGAATTACATAGAACAGTATTGGGGGTATGTAAACAAGGAACCATATAGCACAGTATTACGGATATGTCAAAAAGGAACCATATAGCACACTATTCGGGGTATCTCAGTAAAAGACCTCATGCTACCGTATTCATGGTATGCCAAAAAGTAACCACATAGTACAGTATTCGGGTATGTCAAAAGGAACCATATAGCACAGTATTCGGGGTATGTAAAAAGGAACCATATAGCACTGTATTCAGGGTTTGTCAAAAAGGAACCATATAGCACAGCATTCGGGGTATGTTTAAAAGGTACCACATATTACAGGATTCGGGGTATGTAAAAAAGGAACCATATAGAACAGTATTCGAGATATGTCAAACAGGAATCTCATAGTACAGTATTTGGAATATGTAAAAATGTAACCACATAGTACAGTATTGGGAATATGCAAAAAAGGAACCATATAGCACAGTATTCTGGGTATGTCTATATGTATAAAGGACCTCATACTACCGTATTCAGTGTATGTCAGGAACAAAATACATAAAACAGTATTCAAATTATTTCAGGAAAGACTACATGTAGATGGATTTGTTTAGTATTCCTCATGCGTATGTATAGGATTACATTGCGTTAGTGTAAATACATTCAGATTTGAATTAAAGACATTTCGTTTAAGAACAAATGATAATTATAGAGGTCATTCAAACGAAAAGCTTGGGCGGGAATTTAATCTAAGTATTACCTACCAAAACAGAACCTTGTTTATATATCTGTCGACTCGACAATGTCATGATAAATCGTGTTTATTTCGTTTATTTACATTGTCAATGTTACTTTAATTACATTTTTTTGGACTTTCATTTACATCCGAGAAACTTCTTCGTTAGCCAAATAAACACCCAATATTTTGCTAAGTATACGTCGGTAACTTAATTAGCATAATATTTATTGATCGAAATAGACGATGATGTCAAATCGGCCAAGACAAGTTTAAATGAAGTTATCTTTCTAATTTGCAAACCATCATATAATGGTCTTAGAACACGTCACAATACAAGACGAATTGATCTATCCTTTCATATTTATTACAAATAGATTTTGTATTATAACTAAAATCGTATGTAACAGAATTCAAATGTGGGACATGTACAAATGTATGAACTAATTTGGTTACCAATTAGTTCGATTAGAACAGTTTGGAGTAATAAACAGAACTTGATACTATTTGTTTTTTGTTTTTTGTTTTGTTTGTTTTTTGTTTTTGTTTGTTTGTTTGTTTGTTTTTTGTTTGTTTTTTGTTTGTTTTTTGTTTTTTTTTTTGGAGAAAAACAGGTCAGGTCCCCTGAATTGTAAGACATATTAATATTTCAAATATAAAAGATAAAAGGCTTTCAACATAAGCAAAGTAATTCCGCATGATTATCAAACGAATTTCATATCATTTTCATTTGAGCTAAGGATATAAATTCTTTGAAAGAATGCTCATGAACTCCTGTTGAATCGAGTCTTCACGTGAAATTATCACAGGAAGTTCATGTGAAATGAATATTACATGAAAAGTACGTTTGTTTCATGATAATTTTATGTTCAATCTCGATTCACATGAATTTCACGTGAATATGCTACAATATCTGTCTGTGTATTAGTAAAATTTACACTAAAAGAGTTTGGGTCATTTATATTTTTATCTAGTTTTACATTGCTAGTTGTTATATATTGTTAGTGTACTTTCCTTTTGTTCTACATCGTCTTTTTATACTGGTTTTCTTTGGTGAACATATTAAGTGTCAGTATCTGTAAGAATCAGGCACTGAGTGAAACATTGTATGAGAAAAACCACTATTTTGAAGTTTACTTTGAAAAGAGACAAGATTTTCCATATCATTCTGGCCCATTGAGTTACAACTCCATTGAAATGAATTGAAAATGAACATTTAAAGGGCGGATAACTCTGTCAAAAACTTCATTTTTCTAACATTCTACTGAAAAATTTCTGAACAAAGCCAGTGATGCAGAGATTAAATTATGGTCTTTTCAACTAGAGAAAATAGTCTAGAGTGATATTTTATTGTCTGATCGGTGGGGTTTTGACATGCATGTTTCTGATTTTTTCAATTTTGCCTGATTCTTACAAACACTTACACTTAATTCATTGTTAAATCAAATAAGTATTGACAAAACTCATATCATGGAATAGAAAATGTTAATAGATCACTACCTTAAACATTATTTTTGTATCATAATTTAAAGGGCCTGCTGTAGTTTTGTCCTAGTTGTGAAATAATAAACTGCGATTCGAACCAGATTTTATGGGTTATAGTGATTACACGAAAACATAAACGTGATTGATCAAAATCAACAGGTTAGAACGTTTATGTATATGATTAACGAAAATATTAAAAAAAAGAAGCAAAATACAATTATGTGGTTACAACAAAGAAGGGATCAAAGGTTCTGAATGAGGCTTAAACTCGTGGCATTTAATTCAAGTGTTAATAATATCCATATTAATATTCAAACCTTGAACTCACCAATACACAGATGTTCAAAATTACATTTGAACTGGTATCAATTAACAAGCATCAAACTCACTTTTATTAACTTTGTTCATCACAAGATTGTAAGTACATGCATGTATTGCCTTGACTTGTCTTCAATGAATCACATGTACACGACACTCTATAAGATAAAATCATTATTTTTGTGTTCATGATAATTCATTAATTCAAAATATTACATCTGTAGGACATCTGTAGAACATCTGTAGAGGCAATCGATACCATACAAAATCCCAATTTCGACGCAATTTTATTTCTTGTTTACCGCACATGATTGAATTAAAAATGTACTCCAAGCCTGCACATGTTACACGATGAAGACGTATACATCATAAATTGTTTAAGAAGGAAAAAAGAGAGTATACCACAATCACTGATTACTTTGACATCTGACACCATCAAAAGTTACAGTATATTTGTATATATATGGCTGCTTGTCTGTGCAATTAACCCGAAGCTGACCTAAGATCTTGAGAAGCCTTTTCATTATTAATGCTCATCAGCAAAATAGTTTCGATTCCCGCTTTCAATTAAATAACGACACAGATTTAACGTGTTGTGGATACTTTATGGAACTCTTATTATCTTGTTGGTGCTAAATTTCCTTCATATTTAGAGACATTTTTGGTTAGGAGAAAGTTGTGTATGCAATTTCCTTTCGAAACTTTCTACGTATTTGTTTCAAATGCAGCTGATGAGAGGTTACAACTACAAACACGTATACTGTATACCGAAATTAGCAATATCTATATAATTCGTATTTTAAAATTCAACACAATTCTTTTTTTAAAACCAACCATATATGTATTGTTATTATTTCTATGAACTTGTATATGTTTAAGTTATAAAAGGTAACATTGATTACAACAAAACACACTGTTATGTTTCTAAACTTTATTCAGAATAAATGAAATTACAATGATATATATTTGTTTATCATACAAAAATAAAATAAAACCAATCAAAAATGCAAACACTTTGAAGTTAATAACCATCAGTTTTATATCATCAATATACTTCCATCTGAAGTGCAATTGTTAATATCTTTACCACCGCAATGTTTTAATTTGTTCTCTTTAACATGAACAATATTTATTATTTATTTTCTTCGATAATTTGTTTAATTGAATGATATGGAGTGCTTTGATATTAATCATAATCATCACCCCATGTGTTCAGGGGCTCAAAAGTTGTATATTGACATGTTTAATCTTTCCATTTATTCAATACGACTGTGTATTTGTCGGAAAACAATATTCAATGACTTCAGTTCATTTACACAATGTAAATATAAATATACAATTAACATAGTTTTAAATTCTAAGGCGTAATACGAGTTTACATTTCAGTCGTCCCTAGCTGTTTTAGTCATAGAGGCAAGGCTTTTTTAACGAAGACAAAATAAATGATAACATTTCTTGCTGCTAAAAGTTGGTTGGGTAGGTAGGGAATTTATCTTATTTTTCACATGCATATTACATTGAGTTAATTGGGAAACAAACTAAACTATAAGGGTGCTTGAGTCAAAATGGTCATAAAATATTTGTAGGGACGTACACAGGCACAGTACATAATTTCAACATCACTAGGGAGACCATTCTGTTTAAGAACTTTTCAACACTATCTCGTTAGCCATTGTTCATTTGTCCGCTTTATTAACTCGAGTAAGCCATCATCTTCAAGGTCGGCCATTGCATTCTAAATACTTTTTAGCTTATGGACGGAATTTTCAGCTATCATTTTCTATAATAAACAGAACGTGTATAATAAAAAGGGAAATCCTAAATTGAAAATTGTCATCAACATCGTTAGGCAACTTCCTAACAAAGCGCAACGAAGGGAAATATTCTTAAATTGTTGCTTTCAGGACGGAAATTAAATTCTTGAAGATGTTTATTTAATGTGAAAGTTAATCCGCTTGGAACATTTTTAAAAGAAAAGTTACATTAAAGGCTTATTAGGGCTTAGGAGGTTAATAAACAAATAAAAATCATCCGTCAAATGTTTACAGAAAACAGAAAAAATGAAGAGACAGTACAAACATCCTAAATTACACTCTATAGTGCTGACAACATATCTTCAACACCTGGCGGAACTTCTTTGGAATTTTGTATTATGCTTTTAGATGCATTCAAATAAATAGCATTAAGTATGTTCTTAATGAAATATACTAATCGTAATGATGAATACAAATATGGATATAGGAAGAAATCTTCCACGTCTCACCTCAATATCAAATGGTATTCTCCTTATCATTCATCCTAAGTATTACATAACCTTAAAAAATCGAAAAGTATGAACAAACAGCAGAACAGATGTTTGATTGTATGCTTTTTGATTATTTTTCTGATTTCTGATTGTTTAAAATACGATCGTTGACAAAGTGGCTATGCTGCATATATCAATAAAGCACTTGCAGTTAACCTTAAATAGTTAATGTTCTATTAACGAAACGCAAATGGTATTGTAATATGAATAATTCGGTCAATTATTTATACTACTATAATCCTGCGTAATTAAAAATGTTAGATTATTATGCTTTGTTAACCGTTTATAGTGCTAACGAAATTTATAA
Source organism: Perna viridis (assembly GCA_037379345.1). Taxonomy (NCBI): domain Eukaryota; kingdom Metazoa; phylum Mollusca; class Bivalvia; order Mytilida; family Mytilidae; genus Perna; species Perna viridis. The sequence goes on from CM074520.1 coordinate 19,155,383, forward strand.
TTAAATTATATTTATCACATCTGCTTTTCAAAATATATGTGCAACCTAATCTAGTCAGAAATAGCATGTATAGTAATATTCACAAAGCACATAAGTCATGGTCTAAAGAGAGTTTGATTTTTCATAGCAGAAAAAATCAACTTGTCATGGAAATTATTTTCAGGCGGAAAATGATGATTGATGGGATCGACCTGAGTATCAACCACGCTGTGACTCCCAATGTTGTATTTTGTTCCTTCCATTAACCCGTTCCTGACTTCTTATCAAAACTTTCAATCATTTGTTTCTGGCATGAAACAACATACTTATTAATCATATCATTTATTATAGCAAAAATAAAAACAATTTTCTCGATATGTCGTACAAAACACTAATCTTTACTGTGTTACCGAGTAAGTATCCTTATGCTTCAATAAAACCGTTTCCTTTTAATCATGAAAACCATAAGTTATGACATGATAAAATTGAGATATAGCCAATAATAATAAGGAAGAAAGAGAAATCACATTCAAGCAACAAAAAAGCTGAAGCAGACGTTCTAAATCCGAAATTATCGACAATGTGAAGTTTCTGTATTTCTTGAAACATTACTTAGTTTCTTCTGTGCCTTTAGTGTTTATTTTATAGGAGAAAAAAAATAAATAAAGGGGTAATCGTACGTTCAGTTAAAGATACAAATGTTCTGAAATACGTTATCATTTCCTTGTTTTGTTTAAAGAAAATATTTGGTTCAGCTGTAAACATGTATTGCCTATATTTATATTGCTTAAACTTCATAATACAACAAATCACCAAATATTAAGATAACAATCGTTCTATGGGTTCCGGGAATGTCAAAAACCCAACAAATTCATTTTTTTCTTTCTTTTTTGGAAACAGTTGTAGACCGGATGACCAGTCTTAGTTTTTCATTCATTCAGTTGTTAGACTTTTGATAAAAAATATGACATAAATTTTATGTGAAATTGGAACTTTGCAAATGTTATCATTCTTGATTTTGTTTGATTTGTTTGATTGGGAAATTAATACATGGTTTTCTAAAACAGATCTGAATACAGAAATTACCATCGGTACATGGAAATGTAGCATATGTGGACTGAAAAAGTACCGTATGTTCAAAGGGGTTTTATTTCTACCTTAGGCAGCGTCTGACGTTTATAATCTTTATAATCGCTGGTACGTATATAAATGAACCAATATTGTCACTATTAAACAAACCTTAATCCAGTCGAATGTCTACAACCACATCATTTGACATTTTAAATTTACAGTTAACTGAATTTTTCCAAAATGGAAATCAAAGATATTCCACGTGTTATTTACCTAATATCTATAAAGATATAAAAGGTATGAATAAGACCATAACTTAGAAATGCTTATCATAACTGTCAATGATATAAGAAAATACCAAAACGAAAATTCGTTCTCAAAACAATATCTGTCATTCATGTTTACTGTGTTTTATTTTTATTTTAATTTAAAACGTAAAACCGAGTACTGATAACACGAGCGAGACTTCATTAAAAAATCGCATTAAGATAAGGAACATAAATGACACCAAGTTACAGGTTATGGCTTGGAATGCTTCAGAGATATTCTAGACTATTTTCACCATTAAAAATGAAGCCGTAAAATATATCAGGATTATATAATAAAGCCCGATTAGACGGCTCAAGCGAGCTATAAACAAAAGTATACAATTATAAAGTATTTGACGTTTCTCTTATCTTGTTTATATAATGACGCAATGGACTTTAATAATAGTAATTTTTCTTCACATCTTGGTACGGCCACTGTTTGGTTTCGTATATGTTTTATCATAAAGATGTATCTTCGAGAAACAGGGCTGATGGAGTTGTTTTATTACGTTAATAGCAAACACATCGTCAACTGAAAAGGACAACGAAAATCTGGCAATAATTACTGAATAAAAGAAAAGCATCTTCCCTTCAGAACAATCCAATAAACGTTCCAAAATCGTCATGATGAAACTCGGGTCATGGTAAGTATTTGTTTTAAATGTTTTAAACGTCTATTTGTTTCATAAATTGTTTTCGCACTGAACATTTGAGATGGAGAAATACTAAAAGAGGCAGTATACACACAAATCACAATTCTATGATATGAGTAGCACGATGGATGTTATTATTATTTATTTTGCACTGATTTTTCTTTGTTCCCATGTAATGTTTATACCTACAATGTAAGTATGTATGTCAAAGGATTTTTTTGTTATATTGAAAATAGATAGCTCATAATATAGCGAACACATTTTGCACAAAATAAAGAGTTATATCCCTTTTTGCAATGAATTATAATTCTGCCTATTTAATTTAGTTCCCTTTAATCAAACAATAATATTTATACTTTTATAGAGAAGAATTTTCAATATGAAATGGATGACAAAACGATTTTAAACTAAATTTGGCATAAGCACCCACTGCCTTGTAATTGTATGGACACCATTTTGAAGTTATACAACTTGTTTAGGCACGTTTATATCGGTTTTATGAGTTGTTGTTACATATAAAATTTCTATTGGTGTTTCATTTACCACTAAAAATAAAATGAAAGGAAATTCGTCATATATTTTATATTTTACCATGCATCTTATAGTTGAAGATTGTATATCCGTTTTATTAAATTTTACTCTACTTTTCGTTTTCTTTTAAGCAGTGCTTTTTACTGACCAAATTGTTTAGTATTTTGTTTTGTAATAAAAAGCAATATTTCGTGGCAAATAAGCATTTCTCTTCGTCAACTTTGTCTTGACCTCAGGTTAACCCATGTGTGGCTGCTCCATAGGGATTTATTACTGGACCTATATCACAACTGTTATCTATCTTAATAGCAAACACATTTTCAATTCGATATAAATCCTTTATATCGTATACATTAGTGTTGTCAGGACTTTCTGTAATATGCTATCTGACAGTAAACAATACCACTGTAATCAAGTCCAATTAACAAATGCTCTAAAGACTTAGCCTGGCACCTATCAGATAGTTCTAGTGTTTATGACCTGTTAAGCCAAGATAGATTATTTTTCGACCAAGACAGATCAGCAGTAATCAATTTTGAGACGACGTACAAAGCATAATTTTGCGGTATAAACATAGCATAATACATGAAAGTGAATATGTCCATCTACTTTTGATTTTGGTCAAAATGATCAGGTACAGCAGTAAAACATGCACTGATTACACGTCACAACTATCGCCTTGTATATAATGAGTTAATAACAATACAAATGCTAATTCATAAATAAATCCCAAGTGAATGTGGTCTAGACTATTTTTTTTTCTTTTTTGTTACGAAAATTCTCTAAACCCCTACTATAACTCAAACTAATGCATTTTTTTAGGATGAGTGATTATTTTGAAAGAAAATAGCACATGAACTTTTTTTGTTGAAGAATGTTATGTCTTCTGTAGTAGTTAAAAAAACCTGATCTGAGGTTTTGACACAGACATTCAAACACGTTATAATGCCATGCATAATGATATCTGATTTCTTCCGATTTAATTACGAACGTTTACAATGTACCATTAGAGTTTTCTATTATATCAAGCTACTTCATGTTTTTCGTATAAAATATCAAAATGCTTCTGCCAGTATGGTTTAGTCAACAAAACGGATATTATTTTAAAAGAAATTAAATTCTCTCTAAGTTGACATCTACCGAAGGCTTCTTTGTCTATATTAATAAGTAAAACATCATAACGTCCCAGTCGGTATCGTGGTATTTAAAAATAGAGGCTCTAAAGAGCCCAAATCGCTCATCTGACCAGAATAAATACCGCCATGTTTTTTCTTCGAAACGAAAACCTACATTCATTTTTTGCAAGAGACCCTGAGGAACAATCAATTCAATGTCATTGAATTCTATCAAAGGAGAAAATTTTTTAAAATGTCATACATTTGTAACATACAAAAATAAACTTAAAAAAAGGCATTAACTTTTCAAACTAATGCATATTTTGCGAAGATAGCATATCTTACAAAGCCAGTTCTAATTGTTATGTGTGTAAACCGTAAGCACATTCATGGGTTCATATAGTTATTTGCTAGAAGAATTATGGTTGAGGATGAAACCATTAAAATATTACGACCAATATGAAAGCCATGCATCTTTCCCAGTTTCCGAATAGTCCGATTAGCAAATGTTAATAACGTTTTTTCTAAAATTTATTTGCGTTTACAATATACCATTAAATATTATATCATATCGAGCTACTTCCTTTTCTTCGAATATAGTTTTAATGCAAGGATGGTCTTGGCAACAAATCGGAAATTATTTTTTCATAGAATAATCTGATTCTTAGTAAGTTAACATCTGCTATATATTTTGATGTCAAACATACTTCAAGCAATATCGGAGGTATACACAAGGGGAAACCTCGACAATGATGAGGAAACCAAAGGAGAATACACAAAACATGTTGCGAATTCAATAAAAGTAAAAGGTATACACGACAAAAAACAGCAGGAACAGTTCTTCATCGATGACAATGTGAAAAATCCCAATCCTCCCATAGGATCCCTATTCCGCTTTTCGTTATCAAGTATTTATATAATCAAATTAAGCCTTTTTGTTAAATCTTTTTAAACTTTTCCCTCTCTGGGTGACAATGTGCCACAATCTCTCATCTAATCTGTTACTGCAAAGCCTGTGATTAGAACACAGACTTTTTCTATAGAGCATGGATAAATAAACTTCATAGTTAGATCAGCCTTTGTAAATTTCATCAGTAGAGAATATTTACGGTCTTCGTAACCATATGATTGAACGATACGACCGATAAAACAAAATATTCAGTAAGATTCTACGTTTTACACAATAAACAACCTGCTGAACTGACACTTCTTAATATTTCGAAAAAACGGGCACACTGGACCCTTAATTGTTTTACTGATATTGTTTAAACAAGAATTAAAGGTACTATTCCTTTACTGAATATAATGAAATAAATCCCGAGTAACATTTTCTGAAAATGAAATAATTTCATTACATATCATTTAGGTCACGTGGCCATTCCCCATTACCATTCGTTAATGTATAACTTGAAGTATAATACCGAACGGACTTCATGTCTGTTACTTACCTCATTTAGACGCGCTTAATATAAAACGACGTGAAGCTGCACCTTACAGTTTATACTTCATTATCGAGTCAATTACTTTACTGATATTTTCATTGGTAGCTGTATTTGTATAGGCCATGATAAAATCTGTGGTAGGTGTATAATAAATGGAAAAAATATAGATTAGTAGATTATTCATAAAATATGCTAGTCATAGTTCGACTTATGGATTTCGCCAATGTATTTTTACCTCGGTAGGTGGCGCTTCGGTACTTTCAGTTATTTGCTTCGGAACGCCTCGGTACTCTTTAGAAAGCTGTGGCCAGTGGAGATGCGGTAGACACAATTATTCCAGTAAATAAAATGCCCCAGTATTGCTGTGTGCCCGCCTGCACTAATTCTGGTGGCCACAGATTCCCCTTTAAACGACCTGACATGGTTTTGAAGTGGAGGATAGCAATTAAACGGACAGATCCCAAGACAAAGGGCCTTTGGAACCCGTCTCAGTTTGACGTTGTTTGTAAACAACATTTCGACTCGTCGGATTACTTACCTTCGTTATTAGGTTAGATATGTTACCGATACACTAGTTTGTATTTGAAACTGTATATTGAAGGTATTTTCTTGAGAAACATGTTATCTGAACTGTCCGTATGGTTATCAAACTTGGGGAAAACAACATTAGATAATAGAGGGGTTATGAAGTCATGAACATTGTGTACCAGGAAGTTGAAATATTTTGGTAATGTGAACAAATTCCATAAATATCACAGTGTTTTATTATCCCAACTCCTTGTAGTATACAAAATGTAGTGTGAATCATTGCATTTTAGGGACTGCTAAATTATATAAAGAATGGGTAGAGTCATGAGTGCCAAATATACTACACACACATGTACTCACTACTATAAGCCTTTTAAAGTGCACATGGGTGCGGGAAGGAGAGGCAGTGATCCCTATGTCATGAGAAATATTAGGCCTTAAAATGTTCCATATATATTTACCTAAATTGATATCCAGTTCAGTGTCTTGACTTCATTAATTTTTTAAATATGTATTTTTATATGGTACTATTTTGTTCAAATAGGACATTTTTTAGGTATGGGACTGGGATTGCGCAATAATTAGTTTTCTTACACCTAAAGCCCTGTACCTTCTAATTGTATTTGGTTTATTAAATTTCATAGAGATTCTTTATTGTCCATAGAAATGGGCACACGGTGGGGGGGATGGGGGGGGGGGGGGCATTATACATAACCAGACATTGCAATAAAAGGAACAATATTTCACAATACATAAATATATATATCAAGTTTGACCAACATGAACAAAAATATATAGTGCAATGACTTCACATCCCTTCTTTTCTAATGATCCAAACAATATTTACTGTTAAACTACCATTTAATTAATATACACGTACATGATGACATGTATATTATGTTTGTTCTGATTTTAAATGTTTTCTTCAAATGTTATTTAGGGAATGACCATTTAACCTAATTGGACAGGTTCTTGTATTTTAGACAAATTTTTGTATCTTAAACGTTTAAAAATATTTCTACTTTATTTTTGGATAAAAACAAAATGGAAGAGACTTTCTCTCATACTTGTCGGATTACTACATGTTACATGACTTGAAAAAAATGTTATGTATACTTATAATATATAAAGAATGATGTTTTGTTGCAGTAAATCTCAAAGCTAAAAAATCTCGCCCTAATTCTGTAAGTAAAAAGAAAAAAAGCCCTCCTCAAGTTAAATGGTCAACCCGTTTTGTATGGTTTATCAAAAAGTGATGCAAAAATTATTCATTGTTTACATACAGTTCTAGTTGTATGTACAACATTTGTATATGTTATAAATACATGTAATTGTTTACATTGCACATGCATGACATATTCATACATGTACATGTATGGGCATGATGTAGAACACTATGTACTAAGTATAAATTTGTAATACTGAATAAATAAAATGACCCAATACACTTATACTTGGTATAAAAGGTAAACATATTCTTGTGCATTAATGCAACTTGTAGGTGATGCAGAAAAAGACAAACAGATTTGATATGAACACAAAGTATATAAAAATGTTTGAAATCTGTGTGCATAATTTTTGTACATTTTTGATTTTAAATGCATCACTTGTTGATCAAATGATTTCAATGCATGATTTTTGACTTTGTTTGCTTTGTGGTTTCTTGTTGTTTCTTTCAGTTTTATGACGAAAAAAGAGGAATGTGTAAGATATCTACGATTATTTTACATGCAAGGGAAGAAAATTACAGAATGAGGATTAAATAAATGGATTTGTATCAAACTATTTAAATATGAGAAAAAATAATATATAATGTTATAGTATAAATTTTTAAGTATGTAAGGGACTAAGTGGTTCTAAATTTTATTTTGATTTCATATACTTTCATGGAATTTGTATAACATATATGTCAAAGGAAATTGCTGTTTAGTGTTTATGTGACTTTTGAATATAAGAATGGCTACTTTGTGAGGTGTTAGAAGCCATTCATATGAGTATTGTAACATTCAGACATTGATTCAGGGGCCCATGTGTGCTCAAAACGCCTTTTTCAATTTAGTAGACTGTAAGAACATGTGTGTGTTCTATCTGCTATTAAGTAAAGTTTTGTTGAAATTATTTTCACTCATGGTTATTGTTGTTAGTGCAGCTCAAAGACATATATATATATATACGCCATTGCTAGTGTTGGGGAATCGGAAATATTTCATAATCGATCATCGGAAATATTCGGAAGATCACAATCGAAGGGGTGTCTTTCATTTGTGAAAATCAAGAATTTTGCCATTGGAAAGAGAAAATATTTAGATGTCACATAAATTCGAAGTTACCTCTCAATCAAATCTTTCAAACGGTCGACTGTCCAGGTCAAGTGGCGACTAGTTGCCACTGTTTTCATTGACAACAGCCCGGATGTAAAAATCATCACTGAAAGTACCGAAGCGCCACCTGGTGTAAATAACGTGAATGCAAACCATTAAGATTTCCAGTACAATAAGGACTCGTAAAATATTTTGTGTATTGTACTATAAACTATTTAAAAGCTTATTAGTATTACACGACATAGAGATATTTATATTTATAATTTATAAAATCAAAAATCGTGTTACTTCTAAAGCTGACTAGGTAATGACTTAAATAATTCAGATAACGATACATTTCTCGGAGGAAAACATTTCCTTTCAAAGGAAATTTATACCCACGTGAAACTGACTTTTTTTAATTGAAATATTTAGCAATTTTCGTGTTTCGGAAATGAAGGTGAACTGGAATGGTACATGTAAATTTCTTAAATAGGTCAGTTATATAAAAGCAAAAAAACACAGACTTTAGTTACTTTAAAGCTTTCGTGCTTTTTTCAATTATTGCAAATTTGTTCAATTTGCTGCTTATTGGTGATGAGAAACAAAAAACTTTTTTTTTTGGCGCTCTTGTTTGGCCATTTTTGTCCGATTTTAGGAATTCCCCGGTTTTATCCATTTTGATTTTCTTTTCACATATGATTTTGTATGGGAAATTAAACCAATTATGGAAGAAAACTAGAATGTACGTAGAAAGACATCCCTCTCAAAACCAAGTCGATAACACTTTAACAAAATTAAAATGGAAAAAAGGGCTTTACAACGGATCTTAAGGTACAACAAAAAGGCAGAATCACCTCTAAAAAAATCTTATAAAATCAACAAAAAAAAATCCATGATAATAACGAGCTATCACTTTAGTCTGTTTCTCGATCAATGTCATGACCCGTCAAATAGAAGGTACATCTGTTAGCTATTGGAAACAAATACTCTGAAACTTTCGGAACATCAGATGACAATTTAGATTTACAATTTACATAAATATGAAAATAAAACATGCCTACGTTAATGCTCATTTTTTTTTGTTCACTCACTGTTTCATTTTACTGTCTCACCATTTAAGTACCAGTCAATATAAAATTCAGGCACTGCCATATTTAAATGATTCATGACGAAGAAAAAACCCATTGAACAAATAATGCTTTTTCAATCTACATATACTATATTTTTATCTGTACTTTTGAGAAAATCAAACATTTATCTCCAACTAAAATCAAACGAAATCAAGAATGATAACTCTATACAATCTATATGAGTTTTATCTCAAACGCGCATCACCCAAATGAAGAACTATGATTGGTTATGTGGACTGTACTGTAACTGATTCTGAATAAGAAATAAAAGTGAAATCGGTGGGTTTTGAACATGCATTAATCACCTTTTGTCTGATTTGTATAAAGACTAGTACTTAAGATGTTGACTAAAACCATATTTTGTCTAACTTTACATCAACATACGTTGATATAGATACCCAAATTAAAAAAAACAAAACATCACTGCCTGTAGAGAGTTGTTTTCGACATTTAAGGTGGATCAAACCTATTACACAGAGCGTTGTTTTCTGTCATCTTGCAGAGAATCATACAGATGTATAATTTCACAATGAGCAATAGTGTTTGAAATTATGCAAAAAAGAATGTTTTTAAAAAATTCGAAAATATGTTATTGATATAAACAAATATATTGTTAAATTACAAACATTAATTTAAAAAAAAACACTATTTTATTGGTGAAATAATTGGAGGGGAAATGTTCTATAGAAATGGTTATTTGTAAAATCTACTTACTGAAAATGTTAGGTACGATCTACATTAAATCCTTGAGCAAAGGATTTTTGCGTTGAGGCTGTAAAAAGTGGCTACATAGAAAATTAAAGATAAAACCATTTTGTTTACCTAAAAGAGAGAAGTCTTGTCGTAGACACCTGACCCATGCAGGTCCGGGTGTCAAAAAAGCAAACCTACAGCAGCGCTAAGCTTGTTATAAAAGGCGACTTAATAGTGCTCAGAATCCTAGCCGGGGGCTAGGGCGCTTTGCCTACAGATCAACTGGGTTGTGTGCCTCAGGTAGTTGAATGGGATAACCATGGCATGTAACATGCTTGGGTTGTCAGGCTATAATACGGAAAACCTGACCGCAAACTATAGTGATGCACCGTGTTTGGGAAAAATGCCACGTTCCTTGCAGGGTAAAGAATCCTTCTGTGGTATTCACCTGGAATAGGAACCATAGGGCTCAGCAACAGTAGGCTACATTGCCCGACCCTACCCACCTCTCCTTATTTCTAGTGGCAATCAAAATTTGTCGACCCTATTATCCTTTTGTTCCATCCCTTTTTTCATTTCATCATCACTTCATGTTCATTTTATCATCAATTTCATGTTCATCGCCTGAATATGGCTGAAAAATTGCTGCATATTAATAACTTTTCGTAATAAAAGTTTTAGCAGAATTTTGATTTTTGGAAATATAAATTTAAACATCAAACCATGTACGCATGTGCCGTCTTTTCACAAACGTTTCTGACCATCGTGACTGTTATATCTTTGTTGCATTTAATCATACATTGAAAACGCGTACAATAAAATAAATTATGCATATATTATTACAGCACTCATGTTTTGTTTTCTTTCTATTACTATTACCCTGAAGCATGATCGGGCGCATAACCAGATAAAAAGTTAAAAATAGGTCTAAACAACAAAAGCTTTTTGTATTTTTTTCTGGTTATTTTATCCCATTTGGCAAGTAACAGGTGTGTTCTATTTGAAAGCAATAAGTGAAAAATAGATCAATCTGCAGGAAAAGAAATATGAATTTTGATTCTCTACTAAAATACAATGTTTATTACTACGCAGACATTGTTTTCGTCTGCAAAACGTTTTACATCCAATGTTTATTATTAGAGGTAGACGTAGAAAATAATAGCAGTGATAAGACCCATACTTCTACCACACTCTCCAAAGAAGAGATTGTAGAAAACCATAAAAATATTTTGGTCTCTCTACCAAGGACGATGATTGTAATTTACCATCTATGTACTGGATTCATGAACTCCACATGAATCCATACAAGAATGTTACATAGCTGGATCTTCAAAATGTACCACCAAACCTTTTTCAAAACTTTTAACTTCTATACTCACAGCTTTCAAAGAGGGTCTGCAGCCCTACCAGAACACTTGTTACTCCCGTAGTGGTATTAATTCAATGTGGATCCTTACAAATTCGAAAAATCTTTTGGAGACAATCAATTCAAGACTATTATCAGAATATAATAGCATTACAACCAATGATTTTTCAACAATATATACTTCTATTCCCCATAATCAGTTAAAATCCCGACTTAAACACATTATACATCTTTGTTTTTAAAAAAAAGACAAAAAACCAGAGATACAAATATATAGTTCTTGGTAGAGATTCCTCATACTTTGTAAGAAATAATTCCAAATCATCTCCCAAATATACAGAAGATGTTTAAAAAATACCGGAATTTTTAATCGACAACATATTTGTCCATTGTGGTGGACGCGTTTTTTATCAAACGGTCGGTATTTCAATGGGAACAAGTTGTGCTTCTCTACTACTTGCTGACCTGTTCTTTCACTCTTATGAGGCTGACTTTATAGCTGATCTGATCCGCAAGAAAGAATATCGTTTAGCTAGATCCTTTAATCTCAGTTTCCGCTATATAGATGACGTATTATCTTTAAACAATTCTAATTTTTTGGGATTTGATACATCGCATCTACTCCAAAGAACTTGAAATAAAGGATACTACAGACACTGTGAGGTCAGCCTCATTTTTTGATGGTAAAGGAAAACTATTGACCAAACTTTACGACAAACGTGATGACGTTTCATTCAAAATTGTCAACTTTCCTTTCATCTGTGGCTGAATCTCTTCAGCAGTTGCGTATGGAGTGTTCTAGACTTCTTACACTAAGGCTCCTGGAATAGGGTTATTTATTGCTACAAGATTGAAGTCATCACCACAGAAGTTTTAAAGCCGTCATCATGGATCGTTATGATGTATCCATCTGCGCCTTGAAAACTGATTTGTTCAACGTGTCATAGTTTTCCTTTCCTCTTTCGTCTACCACGGACTTGACTTTTTGTGAGCAACTCGGTGGGTGTTTATAGAAAAGCAGAGCACTCTTACCCTACCAGTGCACCTGATCAATGCTCCAATGGAGTCCGAGTTGCTCATTTGCTTTTTTTACTTTGTATGTATGATTTTAGTTACTTTATGTTTTTTTTTTTGTTGTGTGTGTCTGTTTTCCATGTCTGGTCTTTGTCCCTGGATTACATTCTTTTGATTACTGCTATAACCTTGGTTCCCATTATTACTCTTTCAACAAACCCTTCATAGCGGGAAATCCTAAAAAAAAAACAAAAGAAAATAAACAAAATCTACTTATACAACTCAATTGAAACAAGAAACGAATTAACAATCGCCTCTTTCCAGATGTCATGAGAATATTGATTTGGTGAGCGGCAAGGTAAGTGTAAAATAGTTGTTAATTCATTTCAGGACGAGAACGAATAAGTGATCAAACAGACCCTGCTGAGTCGAATCTTTAATGAGCTAGGTCACAAAGCAACTGCCCTAGGTAGGCGTGCTATTCTACTTTGACATATTATTCGGACTCCAAGCCCACCACACGTCTCATTATTTCCTACAATACCATACGCTTGGCAGAGAAGCAGTGACAAACAGGTTTAAAGTAGACGTAATTCGGTTAAGGATTGAACCCACGACACCAAAGTCGAAGATAGCACGCTGCCCAGTGAACATTGGTAAGTAAAATTCAAATTAATGAATAATCGTTGATACTGAGTAAGTCAATTATTTACCTATTTTAGATGTGGTAAATGAACCCTAATAATATTACTTATGGAAACCTAACTTATAATCTCTATATAATGCACTTAAGGCCTCCAACTAAGGTCTTTTGATTTGTCTAAAGGATGGTGCATGACATTTGTACTTGTTTATCTCTTTTTATTACTTAAAACTGAATGCCTCTTCGAAGTCTGGAGCACGACTAAGTCATTAAGGACATCCCTATATGTGAATGCGGTCGATGAATTTTACGATTTGTACTTAATGTTATATCAAAAGATTATATTCTGATTTTATGCGTTTAAACGCTTCGCCTAGTTTTGAAGGAAAAAAACTCATACAAGCTTAAACGTAAAATCAAAACTTTAAAAAAAAAATATAAACTGTATGAGAAATGAAAGAGAAATACTATACAAAGGTGTCGAACAAAGAAGCAAGGCATAATAGTAAATCCGAAACATCAAAGACACAAGAGACACAGAACGGGTCATCTAACACAAAAACACATCTGTATACATAGACAATATCGCGAAAACTTGAGCTTTCCATTAACACGGAGCTAAGGTGCTTTTGGGAAGTAAACATTTCTTTATATTTACAGGATAACCATCTTGCAGTCTACATGAATTTATATCATTATTGTTGTTTTTATTTTTTTCTTGTTTTGTTTTTGTTGTTGTTGTTGTTGTTGTTATACATTATACACAGGTACAACGAATGAGTTGCTACTATATATTCTAGCCATGTTTAATTAACAGAAGTCAGAGTATACACGTGTACAAACGTAATTTTTGGCTTTGATTTGAAAATGCTTAATTTATTGATTGCAGAGTATATAGTTAAAGGCTAAAAACCACTAATTCCACTTTCCATAGGCTTCTATGCTAATTTCACAATATTCAATGGCTTCTCTGGACTTTACCTTAACTTTAACCTACAGAGGACTATATATCAGCATGATTCTACATATGTCAGCTCACAATCCTCAGAATGGCATGTGGGGTTAGCAGACTTGCAGTGCAGTACTGGTCACCGGAAGTGAAGGGTCTATAAATAGCATGGGAAATCCCAGTGTTTTCACAAGATAGGGGTATATTTAAAAATCATTATGGAGATTAGGCTTCACATCACAAGAAGCAAAATGCACCTATAAAATGTACAGAAATATTTTTCCTTTCAGAAACTGTTTAAATTTTTAAAATAAGATGAGAACTTTTTTCACAGCACTATGAGGAACAGGGGTAATTTCTGCGTAGGACTATTTTTGCGTACGTTCCAAATGCTCATTGGTTGAATTGGTGGTCTTTAACCTAAATGTTTATCAAATTTATATACCATTTTCTCATGAAACGTCTCATTTCTATATACACATTCAAAGTTTGATCTTTAATATCAATTAAGCTGGAGATCAATGCATGACCAATATTTGACTTTTATTCTCGCTATAAACATATATGATCGTGAGTAGTGGATTTAATTCATTTCCCGGTTAGCAAACGTAAACAGAAAATAATTGTTGTGATGGGTTTTGAGAAATTACTCTTAGAAATAGAAACATCCGCTTACCGAATACAAGAAAGTAAACATCAATTGCATTAACAAACGTAGAATAAAGTGGCTTTGACGAACATCAAACAAAGGTTATTTGTATGAGTTGACGTTAATCAAAAATGACCTTAACGGTCAAGCCAAAAATCAATTGCGCTCATATCAACCATTCTGTGTTGAAAACTGCTCTTGTCATGACTAGATCTAGTGCATTTATCGGTCCTTTTACTTTTGTCAATGGACTAGTATTAATCTAACAATTCGGTTAAACCTGTATATTGATGTAAATGATATATTTTTTATGAACGTAAATTCAGCATGACCTGAACTGGTTTATTTAAAAGAAAATGTTCGTTTATGATTTAGAAGATTTACACTTCATTTAGGCAAGGCAACATCAGCAATTCATCTGACTTTGTATTATTTTATTGGCAATTTTGATTTAACAAATTTTGTACAGTTTGTATTAAGTATCGCGGGTGATTTGCCATTTTATAACCTTAACTAGATTCAATATTTCGATAAATTAGATAACATATAATAATAAAACAGATAACCATTTTGCATATAGATTTTGTAAAGTGAGATTATATGTAAGGATATAACATTTGTTACGAAAAAAAAACAAAGAAATATCAAACTGAAATAATACTGTAGCAGGAAAAATGTATGTCATGAAATAAATAAAAAAAAGTAAAAACTACTAGCAATGGGTGTTCAATTCCTCTTCGATGAACCGCTGCATCCCCCCCTCCCACTGTTTTTGTTTAAGATATACTGGAAAGGATATATCGATATACCATGGGGTGCCGAGTAATATCAAACACGTTTGTCCCGAAATTGGAAGTTTCTTCTTGAAATATCAGAAATATCTGTCTGCGGCATCCAGAGTGTGCTCCAAAAAATCAAAAGGTTCTCAGAGCTTGGAAAAGATGTGGCAGAGTGGACAAAGTTTAATTTAAAGGCGCATATATTTGGACAAATACGTTACAGTTATATTTGGAAAGTTTAAATTAGTATTGTTTGTTTCAAAATATCCAGGGCCAGACAATGATCATGTTAAGGCCTTGTGATGAATTTAATTGTTACGAGGACATATTGTCCTACAAATTATTGTTACAAAACAGACAGGTTTGAAGTGTAAGCCGCAATTCTATAGAATTATTATACAAATGAAAGATTCATCAGGACACAAGTTGACAGGCAATTATGATTGTGATTATTACTGATATACTTACTCTCAAATAAGATATTTGTGCTAAACAATTTGTCTTAATTATAAAACTTAATAACTTAATAGACACAGATAGATTTTATCTAGTATTGACACACACTGAAACAACAAACAAAACCTGGTAGAAATCTGAAAACTAAAATGTATACATAATTGTAAAAATTAGTCAGTCTCATTGGTTTAGTTTTATAGACGTACAAGCATGCTTTTATTTGAGATTACTGACTGCTTTTCCAGATGTTTAAGCATGCTTCTATTTGAGATAACTGACTGCTTTTTCAGATGTATAAGCATGCACTTACTTGAGATAACTAACGAAGCAAACTATCATATTTGTATACCAGAGTCTAAAAACTGTGACAGTTGAAACGCGGTGATTTTTCGGCATTATCCAATTTGATATCAGAACAAACAGCACCATAAAAGTAAAAATATTTTCATCTAAATACCTTTCTGGACAGTCAATCTGTTAAGTGTTCAGAAATGTCCTTGTTGAACACAGATATTATACAATATGTGAAGTTAAATGCAAAAGACATTGACGTGTTTATGGTCACTATTGCCAAAAAGACTAATTACTTCTCTTTGCGAGGTGAAATGTCTGAAACAAGACATATTGAAATACTATACATGTTGATATTGTTTTATTGTCAAATAATATTATTACTGGACGTATATAATTATAATTTCAAGTTATTAATTATGATAATTTGGTTGTCGGTTGTCATTAATTATTATTATAATTATAATTATATTGTAATTATCTATGTAATTATTGTTAATGCAAATGTTGGGTCATCGATCCGATTTTTATTTGTTCAGGAACTTGATGTTTTTACGTTGTGCCAAATTTAACATTAACATATATTTCAACTCTTAGTTACAACATGCTTATAATTTAGTTAGTAGTTATAAAGTCAGTATTGCGACAACTTATTATCATTGTACTGTCACGCGGGTTTTTACTACATCAATGACATTGACAGTAAGATGAAAGCTGGTATCTGATTTTCACCACTCCTTTCAAGATGAATGGTACCGTTAATAACTTTTGAATATAAGAGATTTTCTGCAATAGTCGCCTTCATCATATTTTCCACATGCGTATCAAAAGTATTTAAGTTGTAGATTCTGTTTAGAAGATCACTATTTTTCAAAGAGTAATTATAGGAACCAAGATTCTAGCGATTATCAAAAGAACGTATTTCATAAACAAAGATAAAACAAGGAAAACACACAACAAAGAAAATAAAATAACCAAAATAACATATTCAAAGCAATAGCAATACACGACCAACTCAGAATTCACTAAAAACTTGGAACTTGGACAAGGTACTCTTCCTCAACTTTTCTATAAAAATCCCCGAATGGCTTATAAAATTCAAGATATAAGGCTGACTTCACAGTGTTTGTAAATGTAGTAATCATTATCTCGCGTTATTTGGGGTAAATGCGATGTTTTAATCCCCGAAACTATGATTGTTTAACGATAATACGTCATCTATCTAGCGGTAATTGAGGATCTGGCGATCAGATGCACAAAGAAACAAAAAAAATAGGTATAGAGCATTGCACAACGATACCAATAAAAAAGTTAATACTTTATAATAAATAAACATGTAATGAACAAAATTTTCAGCCAACCAATGACCTTCATCAGTGCCTTAAACAACCTGAGTGTGTATGAAAGTAAATGGTAAATGAAAACAACACACTACCTGAAACGTATTAAACTGTCAACAGTAAACATTGTGTTGTAGAGACACGTTTTCGGCTGGTCTTGAACTTGTGTGAAATGTAACACAAGAACATACATTGATGAGGCCGAGCGTCAACTTTAAGACGACCGTTTTTATATCAAATTAACCACGGACCCTACTAAATCCTTCGCGGACGAAATAAAAACTGAGTTAAACAAAATGTACGAACACGACCACATTGACATTAAAACTCTTGAATATCACAAACCTGAAAATCCTAAACATGGTCGATTCTACATTCTTCTCAACATTCATAAAGTCAACGACGAAGGTAGACCTATAGTTTCTGCTAACGGCCATCCTACAGAGTAAATTTAGGATTTTTTTTATCTCTATCTATGCTTACACAATGAAAAACTTTCATCATTTATAAAAGATACGACTGACACTACTTACAGAAGATGCAGGCTCTGAATCCTCTTCCACCAAACACCGCCCTAGTCACTATGGACGTCACATCTCTCTATATCAACATTTCTCACTCTGATGGTATCGAGACTTGTTGGGAAGTATCGGATCCTAGGGAGGTCAAAGTTCCGACCATTGACTGCTTGGTCACTTTGCTCAGGATGTTTTTAAAAAAGAACAACCTTACTTTTAATGGAGACCATTATTTACAAATAAATGAAACAGCTATGGGTTCCAAAATGGCTCCATGTTATGCCAACATTTAAATGTGAAAAAAAATGCTTGAACCTCTACAGAAAACCGTTGTCCTCGTATAGGTTTATTGACATGAATTGGACACTTGACGAAGCAGAACTGAAAAATTGAATCACACCTGCCTACAATCAACACCACTCAATCAAGTTCACTTTCTAAAATGTGCTACCAGCATCACATTTCTTGATACATCTAGCACTTTGTCAAATTATGAGCAGTCCTATAACTTATGCTCAAAAGCTGTCATCCATCTCCCCTGACTAGGAGTATAATATTCAGTCAAGTCCAAAGGCTAAGGCACTTAAGTAGCCTGTTACAGCACGTACAAGGCAAAGAAAACATGAAAAAAAAGAACTCCTTGTTTCTAAAATACTACCCTTGCTTTAAAACAGCCATACTACTGCTTTGTGGGCACTGGGTCTCTATAGAGAAAAACGCTTTGCAAAGTCATTCCTGAACCACCTATGACTGCTTTTAGACAGCCATACAGTTTGCGTAGTCTCCTAGTAAGGGCTGAAATATCTAAACCCATCTTAACTCCACACGAGAGTAGATCCAGTGGTGACAAAAGGTGTAAATGTTGCAAACAACTGCTCCATTTGTCATTATTCACCAGCACGGTCACGAAGGTACGCTAAAAAAAATATTTTGTAACGTGCGCAGCAAGAGTGCTAATGTGTTATATGTACTTTCCCAATTGTGGCCTTCCAATATCATAAATATGTTGGTTTTGTTTACAGACTATTTACTTTCCTACACACCCAGTTTGTTTAAGGCACTAAATTTATTAGGGATTAGTTGACCGAATTTTTTTCTCAGTATGCTTTCTTATAGGTTTATAACATTTTAATCGATTCCTAGGTAGATGGTAGATTATTCGTAGATTTAAAGGTGAGAATACTTGTGATACCAAGACTTGATACCTTCAAGACTCTCGAGTCTACCACTCAGACTTAGTATTTCGAATTTTACTTTTTTTATGAGTCTCACTATTTATATTCAAAACAATAACATGAAACGCAATCAGTTGAATCAACTTCTTTGACTTGAACTGAACTACAACTTCTTGCAGTCCATGGGCACAGACAACCACCGAAATCACATACGTTTTTATTTGTTTGTTTTTTGCTTTTGCTTTTGTTTTTGTGTCTGTTTTGTTTGTTTGTTTGTTTGTTTATTCTTTTGTTTTTTTTTTGTTGTTGTTTAAACGGGACAACCATTGTGATTAACTATTGATGAACTATTTAAGGTTATTCTGGTGGAAGTTGGTACGATCATTCTAGAGCAGCGGCAGAATACGTCTGTCTACCACCTGACCCAAATTGCTCGAAAACAACTTATTCTGGACAACATAGCAGAATGTATGGAGGTGAATTTGGCACAAACTTTTTTGTATCAGATGGAGATAGCAACGATGTCACCTGTTCTGTATGTAGAACTAAGAGTGCTTCAACTGTGCTAATGATGCTTGGGAAAAATAAATGCTACAGCGGATTATAAATGGAATATCATGGATATTTAGCTGCCCACGACTACGCAGTTAAATCAGCAGCATCGTATGTTTGCATGCATATTGAACCTCAATTCATAACTGGGGGAGGTCAAAATCATAATGGCAAACTGTTCCATCCTGTTATTGGTTTCTGTGGAGCTCTTGAATGCCTTCCTTACATTAACAACTATCCATTAACTTGTGTTGTCTGTTCAAAATAAATCAGATATTCTATTTGAAATTTCAATTTGAACAATAATTTTGCCGGCAATACATTTAAAAGGTAACAGTCATTCTTTCGGTGTTGTTTTTGTTTTATATGTTTGGTTATTTTCTTTTATACTTTTTTGTGTTTAGCTTTGTTTTCGTTTATTCCAATTCATTAAAACTACTTTTGAATTCCTCATATGCGTTATTTTAAACTTTAAAAATATATGCTCCCCCCCCCAACCTTTGATATTTAACAAAACATATAATGCAAATTGAATAGTTTACCAGAATAATCATTTACGAATACTATTGGATAACTTCTTTTAAGTATATAATAAGTTCATAAGGTCAATTTAACATGTTTTATTCAGGATAAACTGGTTGTTAATAGGCTTTGACTTTTTTACCTCTTACTTCACTACAATATTTACACAGCAAGTCTTTAAATTCTGAGCCACATCAGATAGACTTGTAGCCATTATACTGGATATAAGTCATCATAGGTTCTTTTAGGCAATTTGTGTAAAAGATTAAGAATTTTTAATTTCTATCAGCCTCGTTTGTCAACAATGGTATACTTGAAATCAAATTGGCTAACACTCTCCATATTCAAAGACAAGTCTGTACCGATTATTTCTATTTTTGTTCTTTAACAATTGCATCAGAATATTTCAGTGATTAAAGGTTAAACCGTCTCACTGTCTTGCCACAATTCAAATATAGACCTACAAGTCATGTCATTTCACGAGATTTAAATATCGTGGAAAACGAATTCATCCATTAAGTATTTGCTTACTGATAACATCATAAACCAAGCTCTAAAATGAAGCTTATACTTTAAAATTCTTATGGATTTTGAAGTGTGATTTGCTAGAAAATCGATAAAAATAGAAACACAGAGACCTTGATTTCCCGCCAGAACGCTTTAAAGCTGTGAAGCTTCAAATGGGAGATCTAAATAAGTCAAAGTGTGTCAATGTCACACAAATTTTCAAAGATTCCGATGTAGCTAAACATTGTTTACTATACATGAAAACTACACCGCTGTTCAAATACAAAACAAAACAACATTATGTTGTCGAACCTCGATGTGTCGAACTCGGATAACTCGAACTAATTACAAAGTCCCAGCAAAATTCCCTTTACTCCAGTACAATTTTAGCTCGGATGACTCGAACTTGGATTAATCGAAACCTCGGATAACTCGAGGTAATCAATCAGTCCCCTCGATCGGACTTCGATGTTAATTAACCCTGATGTCTCGAAGTCAACTAATTAGTCAGTTAACTGATTGCTTTATTACAAACCATAATGGAAGTGTGTTTTAACAACAATTTGCGTGGCTTTTAAAATTAATGTGTTGACACTAATTATGGTTTGATTTTTTTATTTAATTAATTTGAAATTGCGTGTGTTGTTTAAAGACACGAATTTTATTAATAACACGTCGGTATTTACACTAACAGTGATGTCGCATATTTTGATATTTTGAAATAAAAAAAATACAGATGAAATGTAATGGTATCTGACTATTTAATGAAACATCAAACAGACGATAGTAAGGCTATTTCAACGACTACATTCGTTTCGCTAGTGAATTTGAAATTTTATCGTAATATTTTAGAGCACATGGTTTGACTATACTCCTGATTATGAATCAAACAAAGCAGCATGTTTATATGAACTATGAAGTTTTTGATATAGAAAACATCTCACTAAAACATTCGGTGCCGTTCAGAATTTCAAAAATGATATACAACATACAAAAATATCTTCCTATATGAAACGCATAACATTACGAAGTACCGTGTAAAGTGAGGTACATTTTTGTACATGTACAAGTACAACAAATGATGTAAATACAGAAACAATCATGGACCAAACTATTAGTATTTCCGGTTTATTTTCGACCTCGAATTACTCGAATCTCGGATATCATTTTTGCATGGTCCCTTCGACTTCGACTTAACGAGGTTCGAATGTATGAATATTTAATGTTTTTTAGGTAGAAAAATTCTGGAACACGAATTGTGGTACTACCAAACTCTCTAAGGAAGAATTAGTTTACAGCCACTAATCCGTACTATCATGTTTTTGTTTCTTTTTTGTATCTAGAAACGAAGACTGGGATCATATGTCTAGTTTTGGATTTTAAAACTTGAAATAAATACAATTAACAATGAACATAGCTGAATCTGCAAAATGTACAACACCATTTTTTTCGAAACTAATTAGCAATGTGAAAGTTTAAACGAAACGAAAACCATATGAATTAAAACACCTAAGTCCTTTCATAGTTTTTGTCAGCCCTGCTATTATTATCTTCCAAAACGGTAAAATGTTTTACGATATACGGTCTTCATTGTCCTTATGCATTCTCATATTGTAAAGGTCTGACGTATGTATGAGCCGATATGTCCGGCTTTGGTAAGGAACTGTGTTTGTCATGGTCCGAAATGTTTTTGTGTCGAATTGTTCGGTATTAAAAAGCTGATACGTTATTTTCGTAAACATTTGGGCGGCTTGTTTTAGCATCCCTTTCTTGGAAAAAGCTAAAATTCGATTTGTATTTAATCATCGAAGTTAGCTGATGTTTCTTGAGTGGAGTGGTTCTCAATTTCATTTACCAAGTATAAGAGAATGAAGCTGACATGATTTTTTTAAGCTCCAGATTTTACATGCTTAATCGGATATTGATGATTTTTTGTGGCTAAAGTATACTGAAACCAGTTGATAATACGACCATTAACGCTTAGCGCATTAACTTTTATCTTAACAGCTATCAAAGAAGGTTTCCATACTTCCAAAGACACAAAGTGGTATCATTTTGATGTGGATCCTGCAAAATTCGAAATATCTACTGGGAACTCCTAAAGATAGATTGTCAACGGAATATGATAGCATCATAACCAATGATTTTTTAACTGTTTATACAAGTTTTTCCATGCTCAGTTGGACTCAAAAGCATTATACAAATACAATGCATTTGGCAGAGAACCTTCATACTTTGTAAAAAAAACGAACCCAAAACATATTCTAAATATTGTAAAGCAGAATTATTATTAGTGAAACAGGAAATGATTATGAGGCCTGCATTCGCAGATGAGATGAAGAAATGCAGTAATGCGAAATTTGTAACATTTAAATATATGTATCAATATTCGATTCTTCAGAAAATGTACTATTGATGCTTAAATAAGGAGGAACTCAATTGTCTATCTATAGACATCTACAATCACCAGTAATTATTCTTGGCTAAAACATATGGGTTCTATTGAGACACCATAGTATTAACTGCAAGTTGTATTATTATATCAGTTCATTCCTTATGAAGCAAACTGACCTACCTTACAATACCTTTTTTGTTATCTGAAACCTATGTCTATAAGTACATTTTGTTGATTAAGTCCTTATTTCGGCATTGCTTTCTAACCTGAAATTGGCATTAAACATATAAGAATAAACTAACAATATAGAATGTATTACTTTTATGCACCTGCGACTAAAATTCTGGGGTGCATTAATTTATTCCTGTCAGTTTGTCCGTTTTTCAGGATGGAGGTACATGTTCTAATGTAGCGGGCCTTTTTTAGTTTGTTCTTGCTAGGGCTAAAAATGAAATAAGGCGTTTTAACACATACTGATTTAAGCTGGGAAAAACGATTTGATATTCAAAAACAATTACTAATATCGATATTTCATAGTGTCAATTCGCGGTAATTAAACATTTCTCTAAGAGTCAAACAATGCAAATTGATGTATGTTTTATTACTTACAAAAAGCCTTCTGTGCTGAAACATGGTTTAAAATCTAGCTTGAACACTTTGCCCAAACACTTTGAACAGTTGCCCAGATATGATGCTTTAGTATTGTACTGAGAAGTTATTTATTTCAACTAAATGAAGAGGCCTAGATGCATTTATGTTGTAAGAGAAAGCTGTATTCCAAAATCTTGTAGTTCGACTGACCTATCTAGAATGCTGACTAAAATACAAATATGGTTGCAACAGCTATTTACGACAACTGTATACGTGTACTTGAATTGAATAACAAAATACATCGGCAAATACATACAAAATAGTGTTCCCATTAAGTCTAAATACAAATGCATGACCTTTATGAAGCTACTGTGTAACATCCAGACTATTTATCTCTACTTTTTGATCAAAGATATAAGATTAATATAAGATGCTTTATCTGATTCTATTTAATCAGACAAAAATGACATTTGATTTTTAAACGCAAAATAAAACTGTCATTACAAATATAAACCAGTTGTTTAGCCAGTTTTGGTTTACCGAAACTTTTTAACGAACCGTCAAAGTTTACTCGTGATTGTCGTTTTATTTTTTCAAAAAGAGCTCGATGATTGATAGAGCAAAACGACTGCCGAAGCATCCATGTGTGAATCTTTTTTATTGAAAATTTGGGTGTTAGGGTTTACAGAGATGGGGTAATGTGGTTTGTTTTTTAAAGAAGACATAACGTTATAAATAGGAATGAAATGTATTGCTTTTACACTGAGTAAGAAATACTAGAAAATTTTCAGTTGAGTTTACAGCTTTAAATTTAATCACACTGACGAGCGTAAATTTGGAAATCATAATAAAATACACAAAATCATAACTTTTTGTCTTTTGGTGGTATCCGTTGATCTGGCAATTTAAAAACTTACTTAAAGTCATGTTCTACAGTTTTGTGTTAAGATTATACTGGTGTGTTTGCTTTATATCAAATTTGGACCTGTCAATAACCCTGTATGGATATTGCATAACACTTAACAGAATATGTCCTTACTTAGTACTTAGCAAATAAAACCTTTTTGCTGATCACATACCCATAACATGGAAACATTTAGACAAATGGAACCGCAATGCATAAATGCAGCCACATTGTGGAAAACACCTGGTTGCATTATATTTGTCTTTTCAGGAATATTTGCTGCAAGCCATGACGACTTGACATTTCAACCATAAAACCCTATTGTATCAAGACAAACAAGAAGTACGTGGCCTATTTGTCTGGAAAAAAAAAACATTGGTAGACCTGCTTATATTGGCAGAAATTAAATTAAGTTTAATTGAATTGATACAATATGCCGTCATTTTGATAAGTACATGTAACAGCTTAAAAGTCTTGGATTAGTCACCTTTCATTACTATTTTTGTGTGTACACTTTTTAGCTTTTGTTTTTTATCATTATTAATTGTTTTGTTTTATTTTTTGTTTTTTTGTTTTGTTTTGTTTTGTTTGCTTTAGTTTAGTTTTGTTTTTGTTTTTGTTTGGTTTTTTTTAATTGGGAGGGGTGTGGGGAGTACTAATTCTTCCAGTGGAGTGCTTCTCGTGTTTCACCTTACTACTATCCCCCTGTATCACAGGCGATATTCTTCTAACCGTTTCCACATCGAAAGAAATACAATTTACTAAGGTAGATTATCCTAATATTGTCCTTTCATTCTTTCACAAAAGTTAGTCCGTAAAGGATTAAGAGAAAAACATAGTACCGATTTTTAACTTTTTCTACCTTGGACAATTTGGTTTTTTTTTATTCCTTTTTAATTACTTTCGTTCTTTGAATCGTATCTGTATTCAAACATGTCTTTCACTTACCTTATCCTTTTTTGGGTTTTTTTTGTTTTTTGTTTTTTGTTTTTGTTTTTTTTTTTGTAATTTTCAATGGAAACAAATAATGCAATAGTTTCCTATTTTATTTATTTATTGTAGAAGGTTGGCTTTTGTTTTCGTAAGGTGTTTACCTAAGGAAATCTAATATTAAGTACGGCACAAAAATATGTGCCCGATTCAAAAGTTCAGGGAAACTAAAACTAATTACAATTGACAATCACCTATCTGTACTAACATAGTTCACACATACGCTGACCGAATTTTGTTATTCAGATTAAAAGATATTATGTGCTGGTTTTATGTTGAAGGATTCGTTTAAAGTTTATAATTAAATCAGACAAACTCCTTCAAAAGGCATAATAAAAAAGGATGAAAAGTACAAAAATAGTGAAACATTGATAACATATTTTACTGATTGCCATGTTGTCTCAGTAGTACATATATGTATTATTTAAATTGAGACATTGCTTAAGCATTTTTAGTCTACATTTATTTTACAAATATAGCGCCCTCTAGCACCAAACTCCCTTTCAAATGTTCTTTATATAATCTTGAATTGCCTTACTCAAATCGTTACAAATATCAGCTATATCATGGAAAATTAAACAAAAATAACAGAAAGATCAAATAGATGTTATATCTATTCGACAATATGCTTTCACAAACTGATTTATGGTCACAATTGAACTTTTTCCCTCAATAACATGGTAGGAAATTGACAAACCAATACATTACCAACATTATTCGAACATTCAACACACATTCAAAATAAATGGTCAGAGAAGAACCCCATTCTTGACAGATATTGGGCATTCAGACGAAAACAGATCCTATTAAAACTGTTGATGTTGTAGTATCAAATTGAAATATCGTAACTTTATCAAAAGTATTATCACAGAAATTATTTGTCTTATCATAAAATTACTGGAAAAGCTTTTGGAAGTGGAAATGGCATAAAGAAACTCATTAATAGATACATAGTTATATATATGCTAAGAACTTTGACTAGTTGTAATTATAATTATAAACAAGGATCTTTATCAAATTTTTGTCAATTATAGAACTGAAGCCATTTAACAAAAACAGCTCTTTTTGCCTAAAGACACCAGCAAGGGTCTGTAGTAAAGAGGATACCAATAGAACACGTTGAAGAATTAATGTAGTTAACAAGAGTTAATCATCTCTACATATCGACAAAAAAAGATACCGGAGCGTTAGCGGATGAATGATTCAAATACGCACGAATAAAAAAAAATATAGCTTAATTTAAACACATGAAACAGATCGATATCTAGTGACGATCTACATACACAATGTAGCGAACCGAATGAAAAAAGATTACACGCGAAAAACTGAAGACAATGGTAACAAGACGTCACATGAAAACACTACAGCACTTGCCATATGAACTTCCACAAAAAAAGGAGTGACACCAACTGCTCCGGAAGGGTAAGTGTAATCAAGGGAACCCAGATTCCAGCGGAAATCAAAATAATGCAATTCAGGGACAAGGACCAGACAGAAAATAGACAAATATAACAAAGAACATAAAATAACCAAAATAATGCAAACAACAAACAACGTAACAAATGTAAATGAGCAATTCTGACTCCTATAAAAACTGGGAGCATTGACCAGGTGTACCGGTAGGGTAAGCGACCTCTGCTTTTCTAGAAACACCCGCCGAGTTGGTCATAAAAAGTCAAGTTCGGGGATGTTCTAGCAACAATAACAATGCTTACCTCAAGTGTCAAACACTATTCACACTAGGGCGAAATCATTCATTTTAACTAAGTATAATGATGTAAACTGAGTACAAAACATGGCGTTCAGTAAGAGCTTTGTGAAAGGACATTTCTTTCAACATCGACTGCATATCAAGCAAAAGGATTAATAAAAGTTTTATAATGATCAAACCGACCACAAAACATGTTTTTACTGTCATCAACATGTCGTTGACGTTTGGTAATAAGTTTCGTTGTCGAAAAAAAGTTGGAAGGCCATTGTCCGGCCGATGTTTACAGATATCATAATATGTGTATTCTTATAT
This sequence comes from Perna viridis, assembly GCA_037379345.1. Taxonomy (NCBI): domain Eukaryota; kingdom Metazoa; phylum Mollusca; class Bivalvia; order Mytilida; family Mytilidae; genus Perna; species Perna viridis. The sequence goes on from CM074520.1 coordinate 19,182,800, forward strand.
TGTCTTGCAATAGATGGCATAAATATCGTAGAAAAAGTTCAATCATTTGTTTCTTTGGTAATTTAGACTGACAGAAAACGTGTATACTGAACTCAAAGTGCATGAATAAACGTAAACCGGCGGTCAAATAAAACAAATAGAACGAAACCGCCATTACAATTTTCTGCTTTTTATGTTTATATCTGTTTTGTACTTAAATGTTTTGTCATTGTCATCTTTCTTGGTTGAAATTCAACGAGTCGAGCATTTTAAGTCATTTCAAAAATAGTTGTACCCAGTATTTTTTAAGGCCCAAGCTACTATATTACATCTATTCTAATGGTTCTTAAATAGTATGGGTTCAATGGAAATGGAAAGAAATTGAAAAAGTCTCAGCTAGAATTAGACTAGGATTATGACTCTTATCAAAAGGTCTAGACTAACTCTTATCAATTTCTAACTTAACCAAAATGTACTAAAGGAGAATAAGCTCTAAGTAATCATACACTCTTTCAAATACAATCTTTAAACTTACGTAAAATGGAGAAACTTTCTTTTTTAAGTTGCTTTTAATATGTGCTTAAAGAATTAAGGTTTGCGTCTAATTTTGGCAGAGATAGTATTTCAATTTCATCAAAACTTTTCCTACCTAATAACAACTTTTTAAACAATAAACAGTCATTTGAAATCTTGCTCAGTTTGTATTCATAACTTTTTTTTATAGTAAGCATTTTATCAAAACTGATGAACCGAAAGTTTATGTATGTATTTGATGACTTTTTTGTACATTTTGGAATTTGAGTGTAATTACTTTCTTTCTTTACAAATCAGTTCAAGCTTCTTTATTAGCAATAAATGGTGGATTTCCATGATAAAGAATAGATGAAATAGTCTGGATGTCAAACAGTCGCTACATAAAGGTCATTCCATTGTTTTTGGTTTAAAAGTAAGTATTGTTTAATGTCTTGGCCGAATCGGTTTTAAATGAAGCTGCCACTAATTTATCTGGTCTAGACAATTAGTTCGTATTTATGATTCATCTTTTCAACGCTCAATTGATATGAATCATTTCTGCACAATACTTAATTTTAGATACTGTATGTATACAGAAAAGATGCAGGGATAGGAACAAATACAACAGTCTTCTACAGTGGTTATGACAACTTGAATAACAGACATAGAATGTCTTTAAAAATTGTTTGAACTGTTCAATGATTCATGTACTTCACATCTCTTTATGTTTCGATTATTATAGTTTTGATTGTTTCTTCTGTTGACAGTCTGTTAGTGCGCGGGTATTGTCAAGTAGTCCGACATAGTCGTATGGTACAACATAAATTCTGACGTATGTCTTCAAATCTGAAATAGAGTTGATTTTTTAGCGTGCACTATAATGGTCATATTATATATGGAAATTTGCTGTAAAAGGCTCCACAATTTTTTTCAAAAAATTATCTTTTGATTTTCTTTATCTATTTATCCACAATTTTTATTGAATTTGACGGATTAAATAGTTTCAGATTCAATTGACGTATGACATTTTATTCAATTATTCTTTCAATTTAATGAATAATGACATGAAAAAGTAGTTTGACTAAAAAGTTGGAGGACATCACTAATTATTACTGACAGTAACCTGTCTGCACTTAAACAGTTCAAACAAGAATTGACAAACCATAACGAGGTGTTTTTTCTTTATAAAAATATATTTCGTTTTCTTTCTATACGATAAAATTCAAACTTTTAAAAAAGAAACTGAAGATATTATGTTTTATGTGTGAAATACTTATTTCATATCAGTCTAAGATTATGACGATGCTATAATGATGATTTTAATAAAATCCGAACATACCATTGTTATCAAAGCTAATCAGACAGTATTCTTGCCCTACACACCCAACAATGACAAACCACTTGTTAAACCATAGTTTTGTTAAATTAAAATTAAGAAAGACAAAATTTACAATTAAAAAGATCAGCCCATTTTTCATTCGGTTTTGATTTTATACGTCCTGTATCTTCATTTTGTATACATGTGGTGTGGTGCTGAATATGTATGGATCAGAAAAAGGTGAAATCAGTTGTCTCTATAATAAAGAATTAATTCATTAAAAATCATTTATCGTCAACATAAGGATTTTTTAGATAAAACATTATATATATTACGAAAGCTGAACCTAAAGGACTGGGCTGGTCAATTCTCATATGTGTGAAAGAGTAATCAATGGAACCAAGGTTATAGCGGTAATTAAAAGAATATAATCCAGGGACAAAGACCAGACATGGAAAACAGACATACACAACAAAGAACATAGAGTAACTAAAACCATACATACAAAGTAACAAAAACATTTGGGCAACTTGGACTCCACTAAAAACTGGGAGCATGGACTAAGTGCACCGGTAGGGTAAGCGTCCTCTGCTTTTCTAAAAACACCCGCCGAGTTGCTCATAAAAAGTCAAGTCTGGGGTAGACGAAAAAGGAAAGGAGAACTATGACACGTTGAACAAATCAGTTTTCATGGCGCAAATGGATAAACCGTAACGATCTATGAGTTCATGATGACGGCCATAAAACTTTTGTAGTGATGACTTCAATCTTGAAGCAACATAACCTTTGTGAAATCCTCTGTTTATACAAAAAACATATAACAGATCAATCAAAATTTGTACACAGGTTGTTCCCATGGGTATTCAAATGATCTGTTGGAATACCTGTCATTCAAATTCAATAAAAATATTGTCGACCAGAAACATTTCAACAACTTCAGTTTAGAGTTCTTTATGTTAGCTTCAGCTTAGTTTTTCATAAATATGCTTTTTTTTTCCTAACTAGATAAGCTTAAATTTTCTTCCTCTGTTTTATACAGAAAAATTGGTAAATAAGATCACACAAAAGTTAAATTTGATTGTCATGTTAAAGTGTTGTGTACATGGTGGAAAAATCAAAAATTTTATGTATTGTACCAAAGACTCAGGCTTATGGAATAAAAACACGTCTTGTAGCATGTAGACCCTTCGATCTTTTTTTTTCTGATTTTTTTTAAATCAGATTTACGGCGCTCTTAGAGGAGAATTTGGTATAACTGTTATTTTTGGTATAACTGTTATTCTTAATTCAATTTTTACTGTTGTGGGGAAAGGTATAGTGAAATAATCCAGTTGTAAACTTGGCAAACCAAAGCAAACTGCGCACGTCGGTTCGCAGGGAAAACAATGAAACAAACGAAAAGAAAAACTAGTTAACAACTAATAAAATCTAAAATACACCATCGTCCTACAAGTACTTTCTTGTTTTACTTAACAATTGTATTTGCTCTTTGACCCAAATTCTCTTGCAAATGTCCCAATTAAGAAAAACAGCTTCAATTCATTTGTTTTAAATATTCAATATACAGATATCAGCTACATTATGATGCGTTTAAACCAACAAAACGCTAATTTCCTATTTTGACTATATGCTTTCCCAAAATGATTGATAATCATGAATGAACTTTTCCCCTTTATGATTTTGTAACACACTGACAAACCAGTACAATGCCATTTTGAACTTATACATGCATCAAACATTGAATTAGAGTAGTAAGAAAAATGCACTCATTCTTGGCAGATATTGACCATTCAACAAAAACAGACGTAGATGAATTTACTGTAAATTTTATCAGAAATAATATCATACTAGTTAACCAATAATTCGTAAAATTACTAGTTAAATAGAGGCTATGTTCTTTGAGTGCATTTGTTACAATATATCTTCTTGTATTTTTGCACTTGTTATTAATAATTCAGGATATGTACACACAATACCTAGAGGTAATTAAAAAAGGATAAAATGACCCATTTTTTTTCAATATGAACACCATTCAGAATGTTTTGCCTGTGTTCAAGTGACTCCCAGAAGTAAATCAATTCTGCAGAAGCAATCAAGAGTAAAACATTGCAACGTCAGAAAAAGTGATAAACAAAGTTTGTAACCTAATGCGGTTATCTACATTTATCAAACCATCTATTATATTTGTTTTAATCATCTACATCTACAATTGTATTTTTTCAAAAAGTTTTGTCGTTAGAAAACACATACAAATATCACCACAACAGCAAAGACAGTGAAAAACTCTACGGCAACCTGTAAGTTCGCGGAGCTAAGAATATTAACAAGCATACCTGGTATTGAAGTGTTTCGGTGCGTAGAGAATTCAAAATAACAATAAGATATTCAATTTTTTTTAAAAGAATGTCTGCATATCTAATTCAAATAGTCGAATGAGGATTAATTTGTAAGAAGGGAATATCGCTATCATTTTGTTTTTACTTCTGTCGCAAATCAATTCGGAAAGCAAATAATTGGAAAACAGTGACGGTATTTTAACGAATAAAAATGTATTTACTGTTAAAACATTAGTACTTTTATTTTTATAATCGTTTTAAGATAATTTTACCCATATGAATATTCAACAGTCTCTGCTTAATGCCAATTGCTATTCGTTACCTATTCGAAGTCAGTACGTGATATATGCAACTGTTCCGATTATATTGAGCGAGGTCGACGGACGAAGTCCGAGGTCAGTACAATCTCACAGGTCAATATATCACTTTCTGACTGAGTGAAAGTCCTAAATTTATATATTATATATGTAAATAGTGTATTACATATAAGAATGGTCTCTAATTTTGTATTTTCCAGATTTACACATGCCATTGAAAATAAGAATAAAAAACATGTTTTACTATAAAAAAAAAGAAAAGACATAACATATTTTGGATATTTTCTGTTAAGAATTCATATGGAACAAAAACTTTTCAAAGCCGTTTTTTAACATTACTTTTGAAATGGAATTTTTTTTATCAGTATAGCGTATATATATATATGTCATATATACATGTGGTCTTTCCATATAGGTTTTCATGTAACATCGAAGTGATATGGACATGCATATTTTAGTGTGATTTCGTTGTCCAAACATATTAATTGCCACTGTCATTCACTGTACAACGACATGGGAATCGTTTTCCGTCTTAGTCTTATTACCGACGGCTACAATATCTTTTAGAATTTAAATTCAATTCAGATTTTTTTCTCCTTGCTCGCTTTTATAAAGCTTAAGATATCTTAAGTGTTTATGACTTTATGACAGGACATATTTCATATAGAAATGGCGTCATGGCTGATGGTTGTATCATTACTTAATAAATACATCCACCATAGAGTCTCACAGTGTCCAACATAATATATAGTAAAAAGTTTATTAACCCGGACAAAAGTAGACCTATTGGATAAATTTGGCCAGAAATTAAACAGGGAAACAAAAATGATCATATTGGAAATCAAACAATGCAATCCAGGGATAACGACTAGACAGAGAAAACAGACTCGCACAACAAAGAACATGAAATAACCAAAATAACACGTACAAAGAAACACAGATAAATGATCAACTCTGACCCCACTAAAAACTGGGAACATGGATCAGGTGTACGGGTAGGGTAAGCTTCGTCTGTTTTTCCTTGAGTGTCAAGTCCGGGATAGACGAAAGAAGAAAGGAATACTACTATGACACTGTGAACAAATCGGTTCTTATGGTGCATATGGATACACCATCACGATCCGCGATGACGACCATTCTGAAGTGATGACTTCAATACCCTATTCCAGAAGCCTAATTGGAAGATGTTTATTGCGGTACAAAAAATTTCCGTTGTAACGGCACGCTCTGGTATAAAGTACGAGATGTTATGTTAATATGCAAATACATAGTTTGTGTTGTTGATTTTAAGCTTTTGTAAACCTTGTCTGTTTGCCCGACAATCTACGTTTTAGCGAGTTTATCATAATTCATTCCCAATTTCATATTTTCACTTGTCAAATCAAAAGCAAAGATACAATGCTACAGTTGAAGTGCGTTATCGTTTAGAGTATCGTTGACATGATTTATACAAGGGAAATTAGAAGTCACTTTTCTTTACATTCATATAAATTCATTTAAATATTTTAAATTTGACGACATTGTTTTTCAAAAACAAAAATGTTTTCATTGATTAAATTCCATTAAACGTTCCCAGTTACAAATTTAAAAAAGCATTAGTTCTGAATTGTCATTTTCTAAAGAGGTATTGGCTTTAAAGGCCACAGTCACCACCAAATCTTAATCAAATATATGTTTTGTGTTTCATCTAGAAATTTAGCTTACTTTGAGGACTTGATAGTTTAATAACGCTTCTGTAAAAGTCAGTTTTAATTAACTTGATGCAAAGACGTTATAATAAAGTCATGATAAGGAGTATTTTGTATGAAATTATGATAATTTATTTTTTGGAAAATCACTAAATTTACACTTGTTATTTGACAAAAACATAGTAACTTCTTAAATAAAACAAGGATTGTCTATCAGAATTTGAAATGCACACATATTCAGGACAGTAGAAATTAATTTCATTTTGGGGCCATTTTGAGCAACTCTCTCAGACAAGCATGCACTTGAATTCCAAAAAATGACCGCACTTGATACCAGTATTAAGTACAAACGTTTCTGAGTCTAGAGCGGTACAAAACTTTTACTTAGTTTCATCAACCTGTGGCATAACGAATGAATTCAAAAGTCAGCTTCTGATTAAAATTGCAGTTAGAATATATATTTTTACTCTAAGTGTTTGGTTCTCAATATAAGACATTTTAAGAATTTTAAAGTAACTTAAAGTGCAATTCAAAATGTTAACATTCAATTGAAACAAACTTATTTACTTTATATAGCTATATCCTGTGTAATAACATTGTCTGAGTTGCATTGGGATAAGATGTTCTTGCTAATTTTGGGAAATAACTATATGCAAGTCTTTTATTTGAGTTTAAAATGACACTTCATTAAGGTTTGTTGTCAACGTAATTTAGAAGCCACATGTAGGAAGATAACCATATCAGACAAGAAGAAAGTGATTTTATCCATGATAATAATTGGTTTTCGTTTCAAAATTTCAAGACAAAGTCTAGAATGATACCGCTTAATGCTTTATAAAAATTGGGCAATTGACTTATCAAGTACATGTTTACGCATCTTCTCAATGTCAATGTACTTTACTCGTACTTTCTATCAGATTCGTTAAATACCTAAACCATATCGACAGAAATACAATTTGCTAAGGAAGATTATCCTAATATTGTCCGTTCATTCGTTCACAAAAAGAGAAAAACATAGTACCGATCTTTAACTTTTTCTTACTTGGACAATTTGGTTTTTTTTTTTTTTTTTTTTTTTTTTTTTTTTTTTTTTTTTTTAATTACTTTCGTTCTTTGAATCGTATCTGTATTCAAACATGTCTTTTAATTACCTTATCCTTTTTTTTTAAGACAACTTTTTATAACTTGAAAAAATCTGTACCTTATAATGGTTAACTAAACGGATAATTATAACTCACGATAATTCACTGTCGGATTATGACATGAAAAATATAGTATTGGACTAATCGTGTTATATATGGCTGATTACTGTCTTTGCTGCATACATAATCCTATATACGGACGCCATTCAGACTACTCCGGACAGCTCGTGATCTGAATTTAATGGGAAAAAAACGTCGTTTTGGGTTTATTACATAAGCTACATCGATGCCTAATATATCATAAATAAAACAGTACATGTCTTGGACGAAAAATGGACGAAGACGAACTTAGTTTCCAACATTTAATTTAGTTATACTTTGTTTATAAGATATGAACCAATACAGCAATTTACACACTATTTTCTACCCATTCATTGTTTCTTGGAAATTGCTAAAGCTGAAAACATAGTACGCCTAAAATTCAATTCTTTCTTAAGGCAAAGTATATTTTTACATAATAAGCAGCCAGATTCTATACTTTGGGCACATGTTGGAAAATGAATAAAAGATTAAATACTTTAGTCGACATTCGCTGACTTTGTTAAATGTGACTTGAATCAATTCATTCAAAGTTAATGAAACGGCGACCGCATCATGACTATCTATTTTCTACCGTCGTAATGAATGATGTTGGTATCTCTATAATAAGAAACTATCGTTAATCTGCATTACGTCAGGATGTTTCCCAGACTAGTGAAATAATCCAGCCATTGCACGAACGTACTTAATGTACTTGTTTGTAGTATTAAATACATGTAATAATTATATGCTTTTAAAGGTTAAAATGTCCCTCTTTCGCTTATTAGTCAAGTGTGGGTATATACATTAAGATCTTATCATTTGCTTAGTATGTTAATAATAAATGAAATCTACGTTCATGTTATTTCAGTCTATGCAGAAAATGAGTAATGTTCGTTTTTTCGAAAAGCACCATATTGCAGTTTCATGTTGCAAATCCATTTCATATCTATTCATGATGCATACCTTTTCTTATCCAAGTAGCCTCTGTCTCCCCTTCCGTTTCAACAATTAGACATACAAGACTAAAAACGTGTATTAATAAATTAACTCTTTCTGTTGGAATTAATGTTTCATTACTGTAAAATATCGGTATGTAATTTGTGCCCTTTTTGTATTTGATGTTTGACCTAATGTAAGGAGATATATAACTTATCTAAATGTACTCTGTCCTGCAACTTTGTTTTGTAATGACGAACTGCATTACTGATTTACTTAGTGTCTACATTTCTGAATATACCTTCTATTGCCTTTTCCAAAAATATGGTTAAAAAGATTGTTTTTATTGTGAATGTACCATTCAAAAGCAAAAATTCTAAAAAAAACTCTAAAGGAAGTAAATGAAATTCTTCAACTAGACTGGTTCCCGATCGTAATATTCAGAATTTTACACATGAGAGTGTATTGCTAGTAGCTAATACCTGGAACGTAGTCCCGAGAACAAAGATATTTTTCGTCGAACACCCACCTTAATGTAAAATGTCTAGAAACAAGTTGCTTTGAAAGATTTAGAAACTAATGAATCGGTACCGTTGCCAATTCAGTCAGACGTTACTAACTTTACATTTAACGTATAATGTCCAGCAGAAATCGTTATGGAATAAAAAGCAAATTACAAAGGGAAATGACAAACAACCGTAATACTGAAATATCATCTGTGACAAATTGGCTCTATATAATAATGTAGATGAAACTCCGGTTCGTTACACGACTTTATTGCATTAGAAAGAACTGGATTCGTAGATCTTTGCAGAAGTAATCATACAAAAACACTAAAGGCGAAGTAAGTCACATCGTTAAACACATGAAAAGCTATATAAGTGAAATCTATTCGGTTGAAAGTGTGTTCCATTTTGTTGAAAATGAATCATTATTGACCATTAGAAAAACAGGTTTTTAACCAATGAATATACAATAAATGGTATGAGGTTTCTTCATCTTTATATCATTTCATATACTACATGTCCTTGTAGTTTAAAAAGGGATACTTCAAGTATTAATTTACAAGGTCAAAAGACTGTTTCGAAGAGTCAAGCCATTTGTGGTTAATTCGTGCTGAATATATCACAAAATGAATTTGTTGTAAAAAAATATAGTCTGTATTTTGTAATTTCAAAATTGAATCGATATAAATTTTATCTAAATGTAAAATCTGAGTGAGTGGCTGATACTACTAAGGTTTCAACCTCTACAAACCATAATCTCCTAGAAACAAGAAATAAGTTAACTCCCATTGTATATTTTTTTCCTTTCCGATTAAAAAAATTCATATACTCCGTTGATTAGGAGAGTTCTTAAATGTAAATCACGTTAAATCTAGTATCAAGAATAGAATATCTTAACGAACAGTCCTTGATGAGATAGAAGACCATGTTCCGGGTTCTTTATTTTTGTGATTATTTTACTCCGCCAGTTAACTGCAAAGCTATTTAAAGTTGTCAGTAGCAGTATTTTTGAATAATTCAACGACTGATGCAATAATATGATTGGTATTTGTTGTAGTTTGAATAAATGATTGATGAAAGTTTGAAATATATGTAGGCAGACAGCTGCAGAACGTGGAAGAAAAGAAAATTGGCACGATGGTACGAACAAGCTAAAAGTGGATTGGATGTAAACATTGGTGACGAAAAGTTATTCGTACAAAATCCTAAAACTAATAAAAGTAGTCCAGCGCGTTCAATTAGTTTTACACCCTAATGTTGTTTAACCATTAAAAAAAGCGATCTTTATGAAATTCAGACAGGAGGTATTCATGCATGTCAAAAACTCACCGAACTCACTTTTATTTCTTATTCAGGAACAGTTACAGAATCTTAGTTTTTCATTCTTTTATTGCACTTTAGAGATGTGTATGCAGAAATGAGTAACTTTACTTTAAAATATAACATATGTAGAACAAAAAAGCATTGTTTGTTCGGTGGATTTTTGTACAGCATAAACGATCTCTATTATTGGTACTGAATGAATTTTATATGAACTGGTACTTCATACTGTTGCTCACTTTGCAAAAACGTGAGCTCTTGAGAGCAAATGAACAAAATTTATAAGTTAAGTTTCCATTTATTTCACAAATAAAACATCCCATTTATTTCTTTCCCCGGTCAATTTCGAACAACTAACTTTTTTATCTACATAATTTAAATTTTTCAATTGCAGGACATGAATACTTTTACACAATTATATGCATTGTTCATGGAATCGTTGTACGAAGTGTTAACATTCTTACAACAAATAAAAAGCCTCCTGAAAATTTATTTTATAATTGTACTGTGCGTGACAGTAAAGATTGAGATGTGTCATTAAGCTGTTTTAATTGTTTCATTAAGATCGTGTAATAGATTAAACAGCCCTTGAATTGGGTGCACGGATGTTATAATTTCCGCAAATGAGTCTTAAATTGATTTACAGCATTTATTAGAATTGCGCAATTAATGAACAGGATGCACATTTTATTTTGCTGATATCATCATTTAGAGTTACATAATTGAAATTAATTCTAAAATTGTATAGTCATTGACAAATCATTCGGTCTGACTTTGATATCTTAGAATCGGTTTGAGTGCTATTTAAGAGTTCGTTAACGCATATTTATCGACAGGGCAAACGTTTCATTGTTCGTAGAGTTGCCTTTTCTCTTCCAAATTAACTCCACTTACTATGGCAAAATATGCACAGGACCACATGTGTCTTTTGGGGGGTTTCTAGTTGCATGTTGGAGAAGAAATTGGAAACAGGTAATGTGTTAAAGAGACAGCTATCCCACGAAACAGCAAAATCAATATCTCACGGCAGTGTATGGGCCTTTAAAAAAACGGTTCAAAATTGTCGCCCTTGAGACAAGCTGTGGGGCGATAAGCATCATACTATCCCCCTGATATGAAAAACGAAATTCAAGAACAAATAAACAAGATTAACAATTGCATTATAAATTATAAATAATGAGTTCTCTTAAAGGATTTCATCATTGATCTTGATGCTCATTAAATGTAAAGTTCCAGGATAGTCCTATAAAACCAAATATGATACATTATATAATTGTAAAATCAGCATAAGGATGTCAGGAAATACACAAGAAGTGAATAATCCATGCCATTTCTTCAATTAAAAAATCGAAATTCGAATTTGTTAAGACACTTTTACTTCAACATACTCTTGTCGAGATTATTAATGATGGATAGAGCTTCCCTTTTCGATGTTTTTAGCCTGAGAAGGATAGAGATTCCCTTTTCAATATTTTTGGCTTGAGAACTTCTGGTGTACAAATAACGATTGAACCTTAATCAAGTTTATCAAATTTTTACTATAAACTAATCAAATAAAAATGAAGCGATGCCAGAAAAGCTAACGGAGTTTACTCCTTCATACTGGCTTTAGTCAATTTCAACTTTTGCCCAATTTTTTGAAGAAGAATTTTAAAGTACAATTAAAAACCGGACGAATACGAGGTTTTTATCAACCATTCATCAAGAATGGAGAAGGAGGCCATAGATAAAAGCTGCAAACCTTAATCAGCAACAAAATTCTTTAAAAGGAGAAAACAGACACAGACAGTAGGTGCGACCATGAACAACAAGGTAATGCAAGGCCGAGGCCCACGTCACTAGCTGTCTTCCATGGGCCGGTCATTAATATCGTTCACAATGACTCAGGTGATATCACTCCAAAACATCAAACATTCTAAGGGAACAAACCGTTAGCCCAAAGAATTGCATGTACAAATTCTAAGCCGGAAAATTGGTCAAACTAGACCATCTGCTACACTTTTGATTTAAAACTAAAATTGATGAAGTTATTTGACCCCTTAAGTTACTCAAATACTGCATCCAAATAAGATTTCAATGGCTTTAGTCTACCACAAAGCTTTTCACTCTCACGGGCGGTACTGTCTTGACAAAATACCAGTTCATTACAGTTCTAAAAAGTGCTCTGAATTCTGAAGAACATCTTCTCATATTCGCTAACACACTAATCAAATTGAGAGATCTACTGATATGGCAAAAAATAACGTGGTGCAGAAAGAAAGGCTTGCTTTAACAAAATGAATTAACAAAAGCAGTTCCGGATGAAAGTGCTTTTGTGTCCCCCCCCCCCTTTACCTTTGATTATTTAGCTTGTCTCTAACGATTTGGGAGATGTTAAATCAGTTGAGTGAATGGAGGATATGAAGCGAGATACGTTAAAATTCATGCTTTGAAATTTTGATGCGCCAATATTAGCATAAATCTTTAAAACGGAAAAATGTGGCGGCAGCTAGAAATAGGGTAAACAGTAATAATTATATCACATCGGCAAACCACTTTATAATACATCACCAAAGCATTGGATTAAAAGAAATCGCCCTATATATATATATATATATGTATAGTTTATTAATTATAATATCATGTGTACCCAGTCGATTGTTTATATATACTGGGTACACATGATATTATAATTAATAAACTATACATTAGATGCTGAAATTGTGCCCATTAAATAAATGCACACCAATGTGTATAACGTTGTTTATAATTAGTGATAACAGATGATGAGGCTCGCGAGGGATGGGAGTAGTATATAGATTCACTAAAATGGGACGATAAAACATCATTACTTTCCAGCTATTTCCATTGGTTCATGTCGCGTATAAACATTCCTATGATACCATATGATGTTTGGTTAGACTTTCTCTTGTCAACCATGAGTGGTCGACTATGAAATGTTACCATGTCTAACTTTTAGCAGTTTACCATTTTAAGTAAAAAATGTGGTAATATATATAAATGAAGGATATTTATTGCGATTTTAAAATATACAGGTGGTAATACATGTACATGTTATAAATACATTGTCAGTTAATATGGTGTTTTATATATATAGTAAATGCTAACATTTAATCTGAAGTTCATTATATGTGGTAACAACAATTCAAAGCCGAACTCCTTTGAAAATAGTAAAATCAAAAGGGTATTTGACGTGAGTCGCCGTATGACTCCATTCTCTCTTGAGCCATCAGTAGGAATTTGACCACCCAATGGTGCCAGTCTTACCAACATCAATGGAGAGGTATTTCTGTTATCTTGTCAGATCTTTAATGCGTTCACAATAAACTGAGGCCAGTATACTCCAATGTGCAGTTATTTGTTTATAGCCTGATATTTGATTAAATGTTATATATATTCGGTGCTAATGTGGGTGTTGAGTTTACACCTCGAGACGCGTGTACAAAATTTGCAAAATTTATATGATTGTTATTTTGTTATATTTTGGTAAATACTCTCTCAGTTTTGATGGACAAATCTAAGCTATAAAGTCATATTCCTTCCTACAATATTTTAATCTTTAACAATTTCAACTTCAAACCTTTTGAAAAATTAAGAAGTGAGAGGCAACTATTATTGTGCTTTATAAGAAATTTAACCATGAATGTAGGTTTTCATTTCATATCTTCAGGTATGGTTAGAGACTTAGACTTTAATGATTGGACCAAATAAAAAAGGGCTAATTCTCGATGGTATAATAGATAAATAGTGAATCTTCCATCTGATTTGGCTGAATATCTCACTACATTGTATTTTTAATGTAATTTTAATGGCTGATCATATATTTGCTCTTGAAATTGGCAAATTCGGTTCATGAGAAAAGATTTCATGTTCAGTAAGGGACAAGGGAATCACTTTTACTCTTTTTCGGTGTTATGCTTTAATTTTAATCATCTATATGAAATATGTGGTATTTATCATTCTTAAAACATTTCGGTTGTCTTGTGGTTGCATGTTGTGGTCTCAGAAAAGTGTTTGTACTAAAGGAGGTAGACCTAGGGTAAGGGACATAACCCTTTCAAATCGTTGGGACGTTTGTGTAAAGCATTTTACATCAATCTCAACTAAACATCAAAGTAACTTGGATTGATTTCATTCTATTTCAAATGAAAGCTTGATAGGCTTTGTTGAAATTGAATATGACTTTAATAGTTATTCCCTTACCCTAAGTCTACCTTCTTAAAAAGACACACAAGTACTTAAATTTTGTACGGAAACAAACTGTCAGCTCTTGAAACTGTTGGAATAGGCTTTCTTGATATTGACAGTCAGCTTCAATGCCATGCAATAATTGAATAGATTTAGAAGTCCTGCTGGTTTTCCTGTGCAAGCAATATCTTAAAGCGTCAGCAATATTTTTTCTCTTTGCAATTGCTTCATTACAGCACTGCAAGCAATGGTAATTTGAAGCTTTTAATTTTTTCTTATGTTTAACGAGATAAAAGCCTATTTAGATTGTCAATAAAAATATAATCAACTGCCGGATGGGATAAGTAAAGATAAAACATCGCATTATAGCAGTACAAACAAATCTTCAACTTGATAAAAAGAAGCATGTTATTTTTAGTTAATTGTTTGCAGAGTAGAGTATGTCTCATACTGTCTTGTATGTATCCTCACTGGGAAATGTGTCAATGATGTCCTGTAATCTGTCGGCTTTTCGTAATTGCATATGAGTAATTGTCACCAACATCAAATCATTCCGAGTTTTTTTTAATGCTGCAAAGCCAAATCAAAAATGACAATGGAAATAAATTGGTACGTTTTAAGTAATTTGAAGCAAGTTTACCATACTAAGCTCCAATCAAAATTTATAGATCAGTTGATAATAGCTCAAATTAAGTGTTATTTAAGGTCACCAGCGCTATAAATGGGGGAAATATTGAAAGTGCAGAAATATACTTAAAAGAATAATCCAGGGAATTACGATTATAGCGAAAATCAAAAGAACACGATCAGACAGGGAAAATAGACACACACAACAAAGAACATGAAATAACCAAAATAATAAGTAAAAAAAAACAGAAGTCAATGAGCAACTCGGACTCTACTTAAAAATTGGGAGCATGGATCAGGTGAACCGGTAGGGTAAGTATCGTCTGCTTTTCTAGGACCACCCACCAGGTTTGATAAAACACATTCCAATACGGTTGTAAATGCCTCGTCATGCTACCTATTACGCTGTCAATCACCTAAAAAATAGTTATGACCTAAGGGCGACACAAAGAAAATGGTGTACATAGAACCTTCTAAAGTTTACATATATATTACGGATGGTGTGTTGTGTTGATCAAATGAGAAGACATTCGCCTCGCCACCCGAAGTCCATCATGCTAACCTTTAGGCTGATAGTCATCAAATAATAAATGATTATTATGATCTTATTATGGTGAAATGTGATATATTTTTCTTACATTTCAGCATGTTGTCACTTTATATTGAAGGTGGTACCTACCTGGTGTAATCTGTAGTTCAAAATATTTTACCGATATTATCTTTACATTGCATCGTACTTATATGCATCTCGCACGGTGGAGAAGTTTTTTTCTTACATTTTTATCATGTTGAACTTCTGTATAATCTGTAACTCAAATAGAACAATACACATATCATTCAAACTTTGCACTGTTTATATAACTTATTGAAGATGTGCACCTCTTATTATGTATAATCTGGATATTTTTTTTTACATTTTTTCATGTTGAATTTTAAGAATCTTTGTCACTTAATGCGGTAGACGGTATCAAATTGCGAAATCTGTAACTCAAATAGAATGATGCCAATATTATTCAATCTTTGCATGGTGTTTATATGCATATGAAGGTGTACACTTCTTACTTTAGAGACATTTTATCATTTGTCAACTAAACCATTAGAAGGTAAAATAGCTGACATTAATTGATATTAAATTAATAACCCTTATCAAAGTCGGCTTTGTGTCTTTAAAAAGTGATAGTTTAATCATTTCTTAAGACCTGTTGAAGTGTAATAATAAAATACAACAGACATAGTATACAGTGTTGGTGTCATTTTTGGTAACGTCGAAATCGACAAAATTTGACGTCTTTTTTTGAAAATGCGACGTACATTGTTTTATAATTGTTAAATGTAAAAAGATGTGTGCGTATTTAAATGTTTACATACAATAACACACACGACATGTTTTATTATTTAATAATCCGATTCGACATTTTTCGTACATTTTGGTCAATTGCAATGATCAGATTACATCCTGATATGGTAAATAGTTTGGCATCAACCATTTAAAAATGATTTGAAGGAAATTTTATCCTACGAGAAAAATGTTAGGAATTATGAAAACAAATTTCATGATACGCAAAAAAAAGTAAAACACCCTCACTAAAACAGAAACCCAACAAATCTACAGGCGAAAAAGGCAGTAGCACTCCCCCTTGAGAAAATTTGAGAGCGAAATCTCCCGTTTTTATTTTACGACGAAAAAAACTTGCGATAACTTTAGTTGTGGTTGACGAATTGTTCTGAAATGTTGATATGATTTTACCAACAACTAAGAAGATTCCTATTTAATTTGGACTTTGTTGCCCCTGCCGCTTTAGAAAAAGGGGGGAAAAAGGGTAAAAAATTTGTTAAAACCCATGTAGATTGGTTTCTGTTTCGATTTTGAATATTCTATTTTGAATGTGTACTTTATTTAATTCGGCTAAATAAATGCACAGCAGATTTTATGTGTTTTGGACCGTTTTCAAGTTACAGGCGGTCAAAGTTTAGCAACGCCTAAAAACTTTTTCATAACTTTTTTTTTGAGTCCGATTTCGATTTTTTTTTATTTTATTGGATTCTTCGTTGGATTCCTCATTAATATACCTGCTCATTAATAAACCTGCCTCCATTTTTCAATCAGATTTCGGTTATCTCTCACGGTTTTCGAGTTATAAGGGTCAAAAAGGTCACACCAGAATAAATCATTTTTTTGTTTTGATTTTGGTCCGATTTGAAAAGAAAATCCAAAAAAAATATTTTTGAAATATTTGTACAGCTTATTATATCTTATAGCTAAAATAATTGTCAAGAGGTAATTAGATCATGAAATTCGTTGCACTTACAATATTTCACTTGCGAATGTGCAAGCGCGCGTCTACAAATTTCAAAATACTTTGATGCAGGCATGCTGATTCTGATTTCACCAGGACATCATTGCATATGAATAGACAGGAGTGCGCGCAAATGGGGGGAGGGTCCTTTTCCTGTTTTCTTTTCAACATTTCTTTCATTATTTTATCAGAAAATAAGTATTTAACGCTAAATACGTATTTTTTTTATTATTCATTACATCCACAGTCGTAATAATTTAATCTTTCGTATAGTAACTTTTCAATACTTTCAATATATATACCCCATTCGTTAAGCCGATGAAAAAATGAAATGATAAAACCATAGAGGAGGAAGAACACATTTTCATTTTTAGGTATGAAGAAATCGACACCATTTTAAACAATTCGTTCGAATTTCGCATGGTGTACGAATGAATAAATACAATATACAAATTTTAAATGTTTTGGTTAGACACAGACGGAATGCTGCGCTTAGATATATGTTTTACCAAGTGCCATTATTTTAGAATATACTATTTGCAGCATATATACATGTAAAATTCAAAATTTCATAGTTATTAGTTCACTCAATGCTAACGAATAAAGCTTTTGATAAAGACAGGGTAGCACACAGCGTGTAGAAAACGTCGGGAAAAATACAACGTGACATCACAACATACGTACGTATTTATGTACTATTAGATAATAAAACTCATTATTTTTTAGAATAAACATGATATTCCGAATATTTATAAAGTCCTTTAAGCGTGAATATACTTTGGTAAAAATATTATTCGTTGTTATATTTTACAACCGTAAGCAAGAAAGTAGCCAAAGGCCAACGTCGAAAAAATTAAGATTTGTGACATAATTGAAATACGGACAGAAAGGCTTTTAGCAAAAAGACTGATTGAAAATTCTATATATGTTTTCATTGGGGTTATGTAATCAATTGTCATTATAGTCCCGATTAAAAAAAGCCGTTCGCATAACTTAAAAAATTGTCTAAAATTTTGTCTTCAAATCGGTTTCTTTCCATTTTTACAATGTCCACATCAAAGGGGAGACATTTGTGATATTGTAATACAATTTGACCTTATCATTACGTCATGAAAAATATGACATCGTTTGCAGCACAAACTGCTCATTCCAAAAAAGTTTGTCTTTTTTTTCAAACTACGCCACGAAACAACTTAGATATATTGGTGAAATGGGAAGTAAGCATTTCTTAATGTTACCCGTTCACATGTGAAAATGGACGCACTTGTGATCAAATCATGCTTTCTCTCCACAATTAACGGCATCTTTCAAAGATTTATGATTGTAATCCTAAAACAACAACCATTTTCGATCATTTTAATATCTATATTGCCTTTGATAACTCCACATTCTAATAGCAATATTTCATTTTTCGTAACCAGCCCCTGTTCAATCGAATGCGACACGTACAACGTACGCAACATCACAATGTATTTTAGCATTGCCAGTTTCAAATCAGTGCATGTGAACTGCATTCATATGACTTTGGTGTCTTCAACAATATGGTTTCTATTCTAGTATTAGTTACATGTCGGGGTTATTCAATACTCTGAAGTCACGGATTAAGTTGAGATTATTTGATTAGAATCCGAGACGAAACAATATCATTCCAAAATTGTACTCTTATTTAATTCATACGTTTTCAGAGATGTTGGTCTTTGTGACATATGTCTCGGCAAAAAATATACCTGTCTAAACCAAATTCAAAACAATCCCGTATTTGGACTTACCTAGCCACTTTTAAAGTCAAATCATTTCAGTTATTTAATTATCGTAGACCTTAGCAAACACATATCAAACCGACCCAATTGTAAATTTAAAAAGGAGTTTTCTTTAGACAAGCTTTGCTTTAATATATTACATCAGTGTTAAATTACACGGTGTAAAAATTCAATTTATAAAAAGTGCGTACGCAAAATTATTATGCAATTAATAACACGGAAATATGACTAATTCGTTTCAACTTATGCTCTTTTTGGTACACGATATTAACAGTGTTATCAAAAGAAATGATACGAGCTTAACTTTTTTCGTGGAAACATTATGTCAAACGCTTTAATAAAATGAAAATATTTGCTCTTGGAAATGACATGCAGATATGGCCTAATTACAGCCAGAATTGCATGTCATTCTTCTAAAGACATCATTGCACATGGCAAAGGATGAGCTATATCACATTGACGCAATCCGTAAAAGTTTTCATTTATTGTTACAGCTAACATGAGATTTCACTCAGGTGGAACAAGGAAAGTGCATTTCCAGGAAGTTGTTAATAGACACGTCATCTAAACGATAGTGGTAAACAGCAATGAACGTTGTTTAAACTTGTATCAAATCACTGAATGGCTGTTAAATCAATCAAATTGACGTGCAACTGAAAAATAATTATCACTTGTATACCACGGTTCAAAAAGTGTAAAAATGTTTAAAATCACTGGCTGAAAGTCGCTTTCTAATTATATATATCATATGCTGTAATTAGTTATACTGGTAACGATTCTATGATAGCTGTATTACCCCACATCTCTCGATGCGACATATTTGAAAGAAACTTTAGATAAATGAATTTGTCTATTCAGATCCATATACATACTATTATTTACAAACTCTTCAATGCAAAATGTACCTTCACCAAAAGAAGAATATATAAACCAAACCGTTCCAAATATGTGTTGTTTATTTAACGGGTTGATCAGTAAAAGTTCAATTCGGTCTCTTTCTTTTACTTAATGATCCATCATAATTACTTGATTGTCGATAAACTTCAAGAATGCAGGTGTTTCGTCGAGATTAACAAAGTATACAAGCAAGACTTTGAGGCTCTTTATCTGTACCTGTGTAAAATTATGTTCAGGGACCATTTTCAGCCTGTCATGTATTATGAGGGGTACCTCATCGTTCATTGAAAACCAATGGGTGGCACTGGGCTTACATTACATTTTTTATCCCCGTTGGGCAGTTGTCTCATTTGACTTATACATTATATCTATTCGTTATATTTGAGTATTTTAAAACCTCTTGTGTAATCAAATAACTTTTAATTATATTGATTGTTGATAATAATGTTACGTGCAGATAATGTATACTACTTATTTACATAATACATGATTACAAGTTGGAGATTATTTTCACTCCAGTGATATCTGTTTTAGTTAAATTAATTTATATCTATACCGTTCGCATTGTTAAAGCAATTGTTACCGTCATATTGTGCTCTATTGTAAATACAACGTGTAATTAAACTTGTATCGCTGTTTTAATGTGACATAATAAATTGCTTTTTCATATATTTAAACCTTGTTATATTAGGTTTTATTTTCATTTTTTTTACAAGTAAATATATTTTTTTAGTCTATATATATTTCTATTACAAAGTACTATTTCACTATTTTTTTAAGAATCCAAGCCAAGCGTAGCTATAAATTTGTCTAATTTCAACCAGCCGTTTTATTGGTCGTTGTAGAACGATATGTGACACTTTACAAAAAGTATTATCATTATTATATATTTATTTAAGTATTTAAGTTGATTAATTGTTTTTATTGTGTTATGTGTTTCCACTTTGACTTGTCTTTTTTCTAATTATTGGCGTGTAGTACTTCAGATAATATTCTAAACAATTCGAGTTTTATTGTGAATAACTAACAAATCATGAACGTTGCGTCTAATAATTGCCGACTTTGAACCCACAAGCTTAGGTGCGTTGCAATGGTCTGACTAAGGTTACAGAAGATTATATTACTGACATTTAATCTCATCAATCTCTGTTGATATCTTACTTGGTGACATTTGTTGTTTTTCTTTATGACATGTGACAATTTAATATCCGTTGTCGTCAGTTGATTAGTTTACTTCAAGCTGAGACATCTTATCTTTGACAAATGAAATTAGAAGGAAATACTAAAGGCCTAATTCTTAGTATCATATGAGGTATTCTTTTCTACCTTGTTTAAAAGTATTTGCATTTAATACAAACATGTTCATATGCTCTCAGAAACATGTTGATAGTGTTTCAGCACTAAATAATTACATATTAAAGTTGATTTTTTGTAAAATACCGAGATCATGGTTAAAACGTGAACAAAATGAAAAATCATAAAACAACTTTTTTTTTCTGACGAAGACTTTCATTTACTCCACATGACAGCCTTTATAAAACATTCGCGTCATTAAATTTACCATAAACGCAGAATATTTCTGAATGCAAAAGGACACGAAAAGCTATATTATCTGTTAAGTCTTCATTAACTGATTTGACCAGTTTTAAATGGGGTAAATTGGATGCAATTAAATTCCATTGCACGTGCAGCAATCCCGTTTGTTATAGATAAAAGTAAAGGCCTATGTGCTTCCTTTTGTTACCGCTACATGTACATATATAAGCCTGTTATAGAACGGACCTTTTGTTATAGCGCTGTTATCAAAAGATGTTAATAACTTCACAATTCTACTAAAACCGTATAGGACTCAATATCACTTAAAGTGTCTCTAAGGACAGACTGTTTTCTTAAGAATACCCCTAATAAGACAAAAAGGTACAAAAAGAAGACATTAACCCTATCAGCAATCTGTTTTTCTTGACAATGTGGTAGTCTAAAATGGTTGCTTTACAAAATGATTTTCTGAGTAGTCTCTTTGAGGTTTTGACGTAAGTCATTAAGATCAGTAGTTGAATTCCAGTGTCAACAAGTAACATTGATGTTGGTTTCTGTGGTCATAGAAATCCAGAATATTTCATCTCCTTTAATATATATTGAACAAATTATTTCATCTCCTTTTAATATATTAAACAAATTACAAACATATCTCATTATCACAGAAGTGCTTCATTACATATATTTAAACTCATAAATTACTAGTCAATGTTGAAAGCAATGAATGTTTATATAACTGCCAGTCTGCTTTTATCTGTAGATTGCTTTGAAAAGTATCATCAGATGGATAAGGCTGGACCTGGTGGCGGATTAGCCGCTTTACTTTTTCATTGGCATGCTTAATGAAAAATTCCTTGGACAACATAATACATTCGGCACCACGACTGACCTGAAAAAATATATAAAAAGTACGTCAAAACCTGTATTGCTGTTGGATAATCTATACAATGGTTCCAGCGTCAGGAAGTGCACATTGTATTTTTCATACGTCCAGTGTTTACTTCTACGTCTATACAATATGCACTTTCGCTTTTTTGTAAAGTTTTGGTGAAATTTGTATGATTTATACAAGTGATGCCAGACGTACTTTTATCCGAACTTTTTCTGATGACGTAAGAATGAATAAAAAGCAGGGGATTTCATGTGAACTCCTGTAATATGAATGGATGGTGTCGTAATATGACGCTTAGAGAAAAATGTTTTATTAAGAGTAATTGCTATTTTATAAATCATTTTATATATAAATCATTCGTTGTGGTTTTGTTATTTTTACACAAATTGTACCCTCACGATTCAACAGGTGTTCTATTATGAGTACATAGGACATTAATTTTACAGCTGTTCTTTATTCACCAAATTAACCATGGATTTTAATACTGCGTTTGAGTATATCAATATAACGAATCGAATTAACCATTAAGATACAAATCAACCCAGTCAGTTTTATTTTGCATAGCATGGAATAATTTCAACCATAAACAGATGGAAATAATTATTTATTATGCAGCTAAAAGATAAGTATGGTAGTAACAAAATTAGACTACTTTGGTCATTTTTAAAAATACTTGTATACTTTTAAACGTTTTATACGTTAAAAGCAAGTTTTCTATTTTGCGCATGTGTATCGAGTTTTGTTTCGGTTGATCGCTTATTATTTTGAACTTTCTATAGCAACTAATATGTGATCACGTTTAAAACTGTACTAGACTGGAATGTGTTTTCCTATATTTTTATAATAATACTGTATCGACTAAAATAAAGTCAAAGAAAGGTAACTAAAAGGTAACATAATTCTGTGTTCAAAACCTTTGAAGAATATTGATAGCTAAAACAAATACCGGTAGTTCAAAAGACCTTATTGTGATAATTATTCTTTTTATTTTTTTTTATTGTGTGTGTGTGTGTGTATAATTTTGAAAATTGTATAAAAATTGACAACTTACAAGACTCACAACTGTTTTCGGATGCTCGACATCACTTTCAAACTCTATTGTTTCGAGTCCCTGAAACGGAAGATATTAGGTCAGTGTTATAGGAATATAATATGGTGGCTTAATAATGTTCACATTTCGAACTTTTTCCCCGTAAATAAAAACTCTACAAACTCAAAATTTAAGTGTGAATAACAGTAAGATGATCTGCGGTTTTGAGATACATTACATAAAGATTTGAACATGTCCCCAGTCGTACTTTGCATGGAACTCCGTCTTTTATGTAAAGTGAAGTAAGCATTTGTTAAGACTACTCGTGCATCGTCATGAATGATTTCTTGACTACGGTTGACGAACTACGCATTCTATGATATGATAGCATACGAATACTGAAGCCTCAAACAGGATGAAAATCAACAGACAAAAAGACAACAGGTGAAACACAAGACGAGCAAAGTACAAAAAACTTCCACATTAGAACGACCGGGTGAAAAGTAATTCCTCGACGATAGGAACGAGATACATCGTATGCAAACTGTGACTGTCTGCATTTTTACTAATTTCAGTGTTACGGCTAGTCTTGTCTTTGCAATATATCAATTCTACTTTATTTTGTCATGATTTTTACAAGATGTGGCAACTAAAACCAAAAAGAAAACGCTGAAAATGACATTTGATTCCATCAAACGGGAGAGGAAATAGAATGAATCGTATGCTCTGATATGATACGCTAATGCTTTAATATTCAGCAGTTGTAAAGTTTACATTCTAGTCTCTAATATATGTTAATGTTATTGTTTTATCTAATTAAGCTCCTGTATTTTTTTTCTCTTTGCATAAGAATTAAGAACAATGTACATGCTATATACTTCATCCGGAAAGGAATGTTTTACATGATTTTCTGGACTAAATAGTAACATCGTAATCAAAGAGTCATCAATCTTGAACCTGGGTTTTATGTTAGTGGGAAGTAGTTTTTTTTTTTTTAATAAACAAAAACAAGCAGACATAAGTGATGTTTAAATGAACCGGTAATCAACACATCGACTTCAATACTGACGTTCATAACCCAACAAAATGATTAACTACAAACCAATACAAACACATAATCAACAAAGTAGTATTTTTTTGTGTAAATCATGACGAATAACTACAACGATTCATCTACCGTCTTATTACAACTACATTGTGAAATGGAAGTAACTTGTTCTTACAAAAACATCCCTTGGTTTGAGAGCTTCAACTTGAACAAAAACTGGTGGTAACTTGGATGTTGGCAGATCTTTAGGAACTTGTTGTGGTTTAGGGGGGCGACATTTTTCAGGTACTACATAATTCTTCTTCGGTCTGCTCACTGCCTACAAGAACAAAAAAGATATTGTTAACACCTTCAGTTAAATCTTTAAAAAGTAAAAATATATGAAAAAGTTTGTCTAACTTTGGTAAACCATTGATAAGGCATTTAAACAAAAACAAACCATTTATAACATTTTGTTTTATGTACTTTAATCATTCAATTTGAATTTGATGAAAACTAAAATTATTAAATTCTGAGTGGCAACACGGGGTAAAAGAAATATTCTTCATATGTAATCTGTTCTCTAATTGATATGATCAGTAACGGTCCATTGTGTGTTTCCTAAATCGGGTATGTCATTTTAATTATTTACTTACAAAATGTGCTTTTCTTGTGGTAGGGAATCTTGAGTATTTGTCTTTTGAGAATTTTATGTCATCAATTATATTGATTTCTTGCATTTCTGGGGGACTGTTTTCTTCATTCTGAAAAAAATTAATGTGGCTGATATAGGAATGAAGTATGGGGGGAATAAAGCATACAAAAACTACCAGAGTAGTAAAACTATATATGGCAAAAATATTATCAAGATTTTTTTTCAGCAATCTTTCGAGTGCGGCGGTCGGCGAGGGTACCTTTAAATTTGTAATTTCTGCTTTTGACGTTGCTCATAAATGAAAAGGTAACCAGGAGACGATATTTTTCAGTGACGGAATAAAGCTTTCTGTTATTTGACACCCTTTATTTGTATAGTAGAAAGCTTAGTTGCAGAATAAATTACAAACATTTAATTAGTTAAGCGTTAGTTTAAAGTTGTCGACAATTTTGTTTTTTAACATCTAATCAGGTCTTATAGTGCATAAATAACTATCTGTAATTATAGTCGTTTTAATTCTGTATCCTATATTTAACTCAACTAACCTCTACTGGTAAAGGGGTTTTCGTTCTTCGCTTTCTTCGTAGACCAGTGTCTACCTTGGGCTCTAAAACAAAATTATCAATGCTTTTTGTTTTTTTTTTGTTTTTGTTTTTTATCATTTGCTTGATATACACTAGGGAATTACTATTGATATCACTTATAGTCAAAGAGAGACAATCCAGGTTTATTTCATTGAAAGAGTAATCAAGGGAACCGAGGTTATAGCGGTAATCAAAAGAATGTAATACAGGAACAAAGACCAGACATGGAAAACAGACATACACAACAAAGACCATAAAGTAACTAAAATCATACATACAATGTAAAAAAAGAAAATGAGCAACTTGGACTCCACTAAAAACTGGGAGCATGGACCAGGTGCACCGTTAGGGTAAGCGTCCTCTGCTTTTCTAGAAACACCCGCCGAGTTGCTCATAAAAAGTCAAGTCCGGGGTAGACAAACGAGGAAAGGAAAACTATGACCCGTCGAATAAATCAGTGTTCATGGTGCTGATGGATACACCCTAACGATCCACGACCTCATGATGACGACCATAAAACTTCTGTAGTGATGACTTCAATCTTGTAGCAAGATAACCTTGTTCCAGAAGCCTATGAGTTCTAGCGCGATACAAAAAGTCTGCGTAGTTTCGGCAAGCTCTGGCATAACGTATGAGTTGTGATATGAACAGTCCATACCCAGGAGCCGAAGGGATGTTGCCACAGATGAAAGGCAAGTTGACAATTCTGAATGAAAAGTCATCACGTTTGTTGTAAAGTTTGGTCAATAGTTTTCCATAATCATCGATTTCTAAGCGTAGATCAAGATATGTTTATGTTAGAAGTGCTATGTATGTTTCATCAGTAAATAATAGTTTTCAAATACTAAAACGCGTGCTTACCGATGTCGGCCTTTTAATATGAAATTGATAGAATTCTTATATTTTTTTCCATAACATCCGTAATTTACATTTGTTTTACGTCCTGACAAATGAAATGTTTATATCGCAGAACAAATGCATGCAAACTTTACAGACGAACCTTTAACAAATCCAGCCAATTTAGGAATCTTTGCATCCATTTCTGCAGTTTGCTTCTTGTTACAGTTAAGTGATGGTGTAACACCTCGTAATTGTTTTAATACTTGACAGAAACCCTGAAACAAAAAAAAAAACATATTTGTAAACACACGTCTGTGTGGTGATTTCGTTGACTTTAATCGTAACGCAAATTATTGCGCCTGTACAGAAACTTGTTAACAACGCATGACTGACATAGTGCAAGTACATGGATAGTGTTGTATATAATTTAAATATTAAATGAAAAACATGATATGGTCTTTAGAAATCTCAAAAAGTCTTGTCTTTTAAAAGAAATCATTTAATTTAGTAAAACTTCTTTTGTGTGGTTTCCTTACATGAATGTTTAGCTAACCAACAAATTTAAGACTGAGCAGAAGGAACATTATTTATAATAAGAACTACATTCATGTGTAACTATGGTACACATGAATAAATGCCTTAATAACTAAACGACTTACTGATTTGACTACATAGATCCATTCGTTCAATGTACTGTCTTTAACTATCACAACATTGCGTCTGTATTTGAAAAGGGAAAATATTTCAATAATATATTTGAATATATATAATAGAACAAAAGTTAGACATTTCATGTTTAAATTGCTTTGATATGGTTAAAATATTGACAAATTATAATGTGGATTTGCTGTATGTACACTATTAAGTATTTTTTATGACTTTCTGTTCCTATACATTGTACTAAGTAATCAATCATTTTCCGTTTATCATTCCGAACATAAGGAACCAGACAATGTCTTTAAAAGAAGATAATCCAATCTATGACGTCATTGTTCTTTTCACAGATTGTTTATGACGTTGTTTGTGAGTGCATCTTTGTTTCTTATATAAGTTCCTCTGAAACGCTTAAGCAAATAGTCGTGGTAAAATGACAATTAACATATGATAAACGTTATAGACTTATGATGGTTTCATTTCCGACGAAGTAAGTAAGTTTTACCCATTTTTTGTCACCTCACAGTTGAATTCTGCTTTACAATGGTTAACATCTAGTGAAACACATAACCCACACTATCGCGTGGGTAAAATAAGGCGACATAAATTACCAGTCCGTGGTAAAACAATGATGAATAGACTCTCCAGACATTATTTCTTAATTTACCATGATTGCAATCAGATTGTTATTAGCAATAACAAATATAGTCATATTGACTATTACGAGTACATTTATCCTTCCAATCATGCGTTATTTGTATTCTTATTTCTTTTCCCATTTTAAGCTTTTAAAATTTAATTCATAATAGATCAAACGTCATTATGATGTTAAAGTAAAGATATTTAAGAAAACTATCTGATAAGCAAGACGCTGATCTTTCTGTCGTTCGTTCATGACGATTCATAAACAAGCGAAAATAGTCTTAAAATTGGTTGTATCGCAAAACTAGGTCAAGTAATCAAAACAATCTTTATCATTTAATTTCTAATCGATTTCACTCCAAATTAAGAATTGATCCTTAGTAAGACGTTTGGGATTATTTGAAACTGAAACCAATGGAGGTTAATGACGTCACAATACTTAAAGTTAGTTTATGAAAAACCTATGTAGCCAAAAAAACCCAAGCCACTCAGAAGGCTTAATTATTACAAAGCAAATCACCTTTTTAATAAAACGTGATGCTAATATTGTAGTATGTATGGTTGTTTAATCAAATACGCTTCGTATGCAATTCACAATCAATGAATTACGTGTCTGTTTTTTATGTCTTTCTCCCTGGATTACATAATTTTTATTTCCGCTGGAATCTTGGTTCCCTTTGATTACTCTTACTTCAATATGATTTTTATAGCACAAATTGGTATATGTTAAGTATAAACTATCATCGATACAAGGATCAAATATTGAGATATAACTATTTTTGGAATACTTACTTGAAAAAGTGCAGCAAACACTGTTCCGGATGTTCTAACAAATGTTCTATTGGCCAATCTTTCATAAAATCACATTGACTACAACACAGAATAAAGTTTACAATCATTTTAATCGTCAATACTGTACTTTGTGTCTGGTAGGAGTAAAAGTCTGTCAATTTATACGAAGTAGATTTAAAGTTCAATTGATTCACTACAGTCATGTGTAATTAGCTGAACCATTACGTAGATGGGCACAGAACGCATCACCAATGTTATATATAATTTTGTATTTGTTCGTACACTTCAAGAATAAAAATATAGCAGAAGATCGATGTATTTGAAGGTGAATCCTTTATATTTAGCATTTTGTTTAATATACGAGCTTTGGGGAATAAATGTATTTAGGAACAGAAAATAAGAATATATCAGAAGAGCTTTCCAGAAACTGAATCCATTTTAGTCACACAAATAGATTGAAAAAAAAGGAGCAAATATTCAATAAGACGTATATCCTGGAATAACGTCAAAGTATTCTACGTGTCGTCTTGAATGGAAGTAGACCATTTCTAATATTTTTGCTCTATAGATTTTTCTATTAAAAAATAGTTTAGAATATCAATTAAAATTTATAGGCCACCCAACTTGAATATAAGATAATTGAGTTTTAATGCTATCCATTCTTCAGGTCGTTTGATTATTTTATAAAATTTGTCTGTTTTCCATGTCTGGTCTTTGTCCCTGGATTACATTTTTTTTTTTATTTCCGCCAGAATCTTGGTTTCCTTGGTTACTCTTTAAAGAACAGTATGTAATATAATTTTTATTCTTAATTACAGAAGTTGCCGGACTTATTAAACTTATATTAAAATACCTTTGGAGCCATTAAAAAATCAAATTTGCTACTTAATTTTACAATTAACTGCCTAAAAATGTCACCATGTTATTGTCATTTGGTCAAGGGAAGAGTAGCTCTATTACTTGGAGTTAACATTATTGTTATGTAATCAAGGGATTACCAACTGTTTCCCTGGAGTTAACATTGTTGTTATTTAATCAAGGAAATACCAAATCTATTCAGTGGAAGTAGCTATGTAGTAATTTAATAAGGGAAAACCAACTGTATTCCCATAAGCTAGCTATGTCGTAATTCAATCAAGGGAACCCACCTTTTTCCCGGGAGTTAACTATGTTGTAATTTAATCAAGGGAAGACCAACTATATTCCCTGAGGTTTATTTTGTTGTTATTTAATTAAAGGAAGACCAACCAAATTCCCTGATGTTAACTTTGTTGTAATTTAATCAAGGGAACCCAACTGTTTTCCCAGGAATTAACAATGTAACTTGCTGTTATTGTTATTTTATTTTATTTATTGCCATTCCGACACTTATCTCGTATCTTTCCTTTATACAGTCTCATTATAAAATAAGGTGCATAGTAATAATTTCAATTACGTGCTCAATTTTTTTTAGGTCTGATCTAATCATCATAAAAGCTTCTTTAGAAGTCACCTTCCAAACAATAGTTGACGCTCGTGTTATCTAACCCTTATTACATCAAAGAAAAACAAAGTTAACATAAATATGTAAGAAAATGTGGTCCTCTTTTTTTAAATTCGACTTAAATGTGATTTACCACGGCTATATGATAGACAGTAGAATAAGTTATAATCGTACGTATACTTCAAACAATATTCAAACAAGTTACTTCACTACCGATGTTCATAAATTGTACATTATTTACAAGGTAAACCCTCCTTTGATAATGCAGTAAGTAATGCATATAGTAGTACGTATTTGGATGGAATTAATCATCAGTCGAATTTGTAACATAAGGAGGAAAATCCATATTCATATAACTATATCAACGGGTCATAAAAATATTACATTTAGTCAGATGATGCAAATGACGTAGTAAATAAGCCTTAAAGTAAAATTCACAATTTTGCATTAAACTGTTAACTAACTTATTTTACTAACGCGACGAAAAAAAATCCAAAATAAATCATGCCCATTCTTGTAATACTTTTCATTGTTCATACACATCTAGATTGTAAACCAAGATGAACTTCCGTAGTTGCTTTGCTGCATTCGTGGTCATATACACTGTCGAACGAAAGTGATGATCGTAAATAGATCGATCAAGGATGTCACACATGAAGTAAAAAGATGGTGTTAAGGATCGTAAACAACAATTTCGTTACTATTTCGACATCTCGTCAAAACTGCAACTTTTACAAACAAATCAAGAATGTGTTTCACAATGATTCCCATTTGGAATGGGTGTATAGTAGAGTATCCTATTTAAATAAACAATTTCACAGAGAATGCGGGGATAGAATTTAGAGGAAGAAAATCAGAAAAACAAAAATTGTAATATGAAATGTCTGGAAAATACTGTAACACTGTAAACGTACCGGTTATCGTGGTGGACAAAAGAGCGCGAAAAATGCTATGTTATGCTAATCATTTATTTATTTATTACACGTTTAAAGTATACAAGGCGAAATTCGTGTTGCTTTTGGCGATCATTTCTCTAGCTTGACAGTGTGCATCTAGTTCTAAATCGCAAAACTGATTTTTATCTGAACTTAAAACAATAATGCACAGTATGCTGGTTAAAAGCATGTGATTTAAGGAAT
The DNA here is from genome assembly GCA_037379345.1 of Perna viridis. Classification (NCBI taxonomy): domain Eukaryota; kingdom Metazoa; phylum Mollusca; class Bivalvia; order Mytilida; family Mytilidae; genus Perna; species Perna viridis. Next base: position 19,213,979 of record CM074520.1, read on the forward strand.
GAAAGTGAACAATATTATTAGAAAGTCAAATACCTTTGGAAACAAAACTGGTACAAGAATCGATTTATCTCCAAGTAAAAATACAAAAATGTAGTTTATTAGTATGTAAAAATCCGTCTTTATTGATAAGTTACATATATGCGAACTTGTTAACACGAAAAAGGTGTTTACATCTTTTGTTAAGATTTGTTAACAAATTAATACTTGCGTTGACGGATTTATTGAACAATCTAAGTATGTATAGGAAATAGTTTCATTTTATAAATCAATACAACCTTTAAGATCTAGATTTAAGTAATGGAAGATTTTGTCATTTAATGTGATTGGAGTAGCACATGCAAATCTTAACAAGAGGCTCCCAGGAGCCTGAATCGCTCACCTGGTTATTTTTTTTGCCTTTTTACTCTAACAAGGAGTTGTCAGACAATTATGACCCCATTTGATTCATTGGATACATTTGTAAGCCTTATAATAATGATCATTTCAGCAATTGAAAGCTATTGCCTAAACCTAACAGATTTGGAGATGTATGCAAAAATCTGCTGTCTGACCCCATTGTTCTATTTTTAGAAACGGCAGCCATGTTTTTTCAGCGCTCAAAAATCTGTCATTTCCTTAAGAATATCCTATAAAACACAAATGTCAACTTCCACTGAATTATGTAAAGCAATGTCTGAGGAGAAGATTGTTTAAAGTAATAACATCATAAACAGAACAATAACAGAAGGCAATAACGCCAACATGGGTCATTAAATTTTCACCAACATTTGACCACAGATAGATCTCTTCATGTTGAATAATTATACCCAATGTCATATTTTGGTTAAGCCTAACCGTTCTGGAGATATATGCAAAAATCTGCTGTCTGACCCTAATGTTCAATATTTAGTAACAGCGGCCATGCATTATAACAGAACAAAAATCCAAACGGTCATTTTGTTAAGGATGCACTTTAAAACAAAAAAATACCCACTTTCATTGAATTCTGTAGAGCAGTTTCTGAGAAGATTTTTGAAAGTAATAACATAAACAAAACAAAAACGTCCAAAAAGGGCAATAACTCCAACATGGGTCAACAAATTTTTACCAAACTTTGCCAACAAATAGACCTCATCATGCTGAACACTATTAGCCCATATCAGAATTCGGCTAAACTTAACGGTTTAGGAAATATATACGAAAAACTACTGTCTGACCCCTACGTTCTATTTTTAGTAACGGTGGCCATGCTTTTCGACGGATCAAAAATCCCCAATTTAATTCTATGCAGGATACCCCAAGGAACATTCAAACTAAGTTTGGTTCAAATTGGTCAAGTAGTTTCAGAGGAGAAGAGTTTTGAAAAATTGTTAACGACGACGGACGACGACGGACGCCAAGTGATGGAAATAGCTCACATGGCCTTCAACCAGGTGAGCTAATGAAGGAAAGTTCTTACTTATAAATGAATTCTTCAAGTTTTAATTGAGTCGTGTTACTGTAAGTGTAATAAGAATATCAAGCTCCGAACAACTCCTGAAAATCGCTAGACGCTACAGACAATCCTTTCGGTAAAAGCAATAATCTTGCAGTCGGGAAAAGTGAATGATGTTATCTGACAAGCTCTGAAATATCATCTGACGTTCGAAATTCACTCAGGGCTACAAGAAGCCCTCTCAGAAAATGCAAGAATATTGCACTTGAGAAAAAATGAATGTTTTACACGACGTTATCTGGAGGTCACACGATTTTTTATTTCAATACTATCAGAGAGTGTCAAAATGCCTGCCTGCAGCGGTTAGTATTCCGCTGTATAGAGCATGTAAGAATATGTGATTAGCACTTTGTAACGTCTCCGTCAACACATTCTCAGTGAATAGTATCTGATGCGAATTTTGTTGTGCTTAATTCAAATTCAGTTTAAATTAGAATATTTGTAACTAACTAACTGAGAAAAATTTCAAAGTCTACAGCAATTAACAAAATGTGAATGATTCGCCTGGTTTCCATGAGTTGTCTTGTGACGACTGTGTGAACTGAGTCAGCTGTTTTTGCGTTTATTTTTTGCCTTTTGGTTAGTTCTTGATTAACTTTTGTTTTTACTGATTGTAGGTTTCTGTCCTGATTATATGGCACGGCTTCAGCTCTTCTTCCAATCTGTTCGTCAGCCTATAACACAATTCATCTGAATCCGCTTGGAGTATCGCTACTGTCTATTTGTTTGTAACCATATTTTCGCTTGTTACTTCAGCACCAATTACATTTGTTCATGACGCAACTTGTGTTAATATTTTCTGTGTGATTTTACAAATGTAACATATGCTGAATACATGAGTTTACTCTTGTCATTTTGCTCCGAATTACACCAGATTTGTCTCCAAATAACATTTTGACGTCAATGAAACAATGAATTTTATATTGTGATGTAATTGATCTTTAAGTTGAAGGAGAATTCAGTAAGACAACAACGGCAAAAAAAATATATTATTTTCGTCAATGGCGTCCACAAGTGTAAAAACGTCATATGCAACTTACGTAAAACCATAAGATTTAAAGTGCCAATAATTGTATATTACCTTATGAACTTGATATGATCAGGTATATCATCGGGACCCTGACCACTCATGAATATATCGAAGAAATCAGCACGGCCAATGGTAAGTAACTGAACCGTTCCTTGACTCGTAACGGTCGCTGTTCGCCGAGAATGGTGAAGTAGAGCGAGTTCCTGTTTAAAAATATAATCAACATTGTTTTTCAACGAAATTAATCAGACTTTATTGTGTCGTGTGGCTTCTTTTCTTGCATTTCGACATGATAAAGGTATTATGGTAATATGGTGCATGGTTTATGTTGTTTATTTCACTAGAAACCCTTTTATTTATGCAAATTCTTTGCCAGTTATACATTTAAAATCTATATTTCTATATATTACATATCTAGATCCAAAGTACTAAAAATTGTAGAATGTCATTTAACTCCCTTCAGCGTTTAGCAGTAAAAAATCTTAATCAATAAGCGGGAGGAATAGAGCAACCGCAACTTCAAACCTATGTACAATATGGACAAAACAATTATTGCAAGCAAAAGCAGATTTACGCAGATACGACCTTTCACGCATCCACCGAGATTCATGTCTTGCGGTATGCATTTGTAGAAAAGACGAGAACTTCTGGTAATTATTTATGTGTATATCTAAAACATGTAACCTACCCCAAAACTCATTCCTTTCCGCATAATTGTCGCCGTTTTCACAAAACTTGCTCCAGTTTTTGGATCTTTCAGAAGCAGAGTAACGACAGCTATATACATAAGAAATACATCAGACTCGTTAGTAGGAATCAAATAATAGATATATAGTACAATAAAATACTATATCAGGTCGGAAGGAATAATATCCCCGCTTTTACTTAGATTCTTAAAAATCCTTAAAAGTTAGATTATCTCCCATGCTTTCTAGCACTAAAAAATATCTATCTGACCTCAATCACGTCTTCATGCTTTGTCCATCCATCCTTTATGAAAAAAAGTGTAGCAATGTCTATTCAAAGGTCTGAATAGGGTTGCAATCGCAAGGTACACTGTGGAACAGATGTAGGTATATGGTGATTTATATATAACCTCAAACGTTTTAGGGGCGGATATAAAAATAAATAAATTTCAGACCCACTTTCCAGTGTCAAGAGTGGTCATATCTATGTATACAGGGGCGTAGCGCCTGGTACGGAAGGAACTGCTGGAACAGTACCAATAACTGTTGTTGTTACGTCATACAGTACTTAAAATTCTTGTCATTTTTTTTTAAAACAAGATAGTTTACATGGTAACTAATTAAACCAATCAAGTTCAAACATATATGTTTGTTACCAATATATATCGTACCAATCGAGATGTGGGTGCTATGCCTCTCATATAAGTATACATTTGTAGTAATGCATCTTTGATAACGACATCATTCAAACATTCATTTTAGAAGGAAATAAGCACCGTGCAAGCAGTAACAGATGTGGAGAGTGTATAGTTGTTTCCTATTTCTATAATATCAGTTGTGTTCGTTTATACTTGTTAAACCATAACTAATGGTATTATCGCATTCTTTGCACTCACAATTCCAGTTATGAGTGTTTTATCAACTTGTTTTCTCGTTTCACGTCAATTCATCAAATAAATTGATGGAAAAACATCATTGACACTATCAAATAAAAGCGAACTTGTGTTTGACTTCACGCTGAAAGTCTTTGAAATTTAATTGAAGAATAACTGTTATTGTTAATTCCCAATGATTTGTTTACAAGCACTTCTACTTAGTGGAAATAGTTCTTGGGCTGAATGTATAGCTTTCATGCGTTCAGATTTATTGCGAAATCTGGTCTAATTTCTTGGTTATGAAACTTAAAGGAAACAAGAGTGTTGCAATGAAATGATACATTTATACAATTGCATTTACATTTGATGAATATTATATTATACAATATTTAAAGCAGCATCTTACCTTGTCCAGAAAGAATAAAATAAAAGTTTTCAGCAAAATGACCCTGTCGGATAATGATTCTCTTAGGAGGCACCCTGTCATAGAAAAAAAAAAGCAGTTCAGCTACTGTTTAAGAATCAGATAAGAATCATGCAAAATGTGATTCATGGGTAAAAAGCCGACATATTTTTATTTTTAATATTTTGTTTCAATTGTCATAGTAAACAGAAATTAACATTCAGTTTTTCATATAACCCGTGCTCTTAGGAGATAAAAATTGTATAGAATGCACATACAACAACTTAATTACAAAAATAAAAATATGTAGCCTTTTTTAGGGTGTATCACATTTTTCAGATTTCGCATGATTCTTACAAAGACTACTACTTAAGCATGACAGAGCACAATTGTATAATTATTATCTAATAATGGCAACGTTATTCTAAAGAAAGCAGTTGTCTGGTACATTTCACGTTCATAAATCGGAGACGCAAAGTTTTCTCATTTCTCTTTAGATGCTAGTTGCTCATTTACTTTTTTTACTTTGTATGTATTGTTTTGATTATTTATGTTCTTTGTTGTGTGTGTCTGTTTTCCATGTCTGGTCCTTGTCCACGCATTACATTCTTTTGATATCCGCTAGAATATTGGTTTCCTTGATTACTCTTAGTGGTCTAGGTTTTTGTTCCTAAATAAGTTCTTAACTAAGTCGGCAAATAATAAAGACGGCTTTTGACGCCAAGAAAATTTCTTGTTGCTTATTATTTATTCATTTTCATTTTTTTTAATCATTTGTAACTTTACTTAAATTATTTTTTTCACAGATCACTTACCGCAAATCAAAGAAAAAACTGTATGTGACACGATCAATTTATTCCCCACAATGCCGATTTGGAATGAACACTCGCGCTTGATAAAATATATAAAAACTACTTACAATTCATACCAAGCCACAGTAGCCAGTTTTTCTTGCATATGGAGAGGATACTCAGCAAACGACCGAAGACTTTGCAGTCCAAACATAGCCTGAAGAAACAAATTAGCAAATGAGCAAAATTGATATGACTACTGACTGGAATTTGTATTGAGTGCTTATTGTGGTAGGGTTTTAAAGGTTTATAATAGACATTAGTTTGGTTAGGCTCTAATATGATAGAGACGAGGATTAATCAGGCAGTCTGTTACGTCGCTTATAATATAATGTAACAATAGGTATGGTGTATACGTCAACAAGACAACAACCCCCACCGGGATGAAAATGTCAGCCCGACCACCCAATGGTCTTCATTGAACAATGCGGAAACCCTCATACAACAGAGCAGGAGGCAGCTGGTCCCAAAACATCACGATACACAGGTAGAGCGAAAGAGTTCCCCCTATATACTCAAGAAACATAAAAAATAAACTAAAGGTGAAAGCAAAACAAGACGCACAGAGATCAGAAATTTCTGACTTGGGATAGGCGGATAAATGCAGCGGGGTTAAAATACTTTAGCCTAATCACAACCCTCCCCCTTTAAAATCTGGCCAAAGCGGAAAAAATATTACACAATTAAACACACCTAAAAATGAGTTCAAACAGATCGGAGTCCCTTGTTACAATAGAAATAAAGAAACAGAATATAAATAACGAAAAAGTATAAACTAAGGACTACTAGAGGTTAACTGACATGTCAGTTCCAAACCAGTTTAAACCTGAAAAAAGTTATGTCCTCATCGTATGTAAAATCAATCATAATTTTTCCAATGCGGGGTTGAGAATCACAGTACATCATAAGTCATACAATAAAGACACAACTCATGTCATGCCAAAAACTGCTTTTAAATACAATGTATAGTGTTTTAATTTCTATGTAAAGCCCCTAGTGAATAAATGTTAATACCAAAAAAATGCTATCCTGAACAATTTGACAACAATATCATAACTATATCCCTTACAAATGAGCCTATTCAACTGTTTAGTTAACTTACTGGGTGAGTATTGAGCTTTCTGTGCTTTGTGGAGAATATTACCGTAAAACAAAGGATGAAAGATACCCGCATGTATTAATCCTTTACAAGTACATCTGTATTTGATAGTGAGTTCCATGTATCGGTTGAAAAAAATGTAAATGTTAATACAAGCTTGTGATATCGAAAACTTTGATGTAGTAATTTTTCGGTTATATAAAGATTTCTTTCATTGAAATCCGAAATTTATTATGTATTTCCTGGTCATATCGCAGAGTGCGATGCTGTGCACTCTTGCAGAGTAAGCAGTCACATTTTTCCTTCCGTTTATCAGATAAATTCTTTTCAGGAAAAATATACCAATGACTAGCTAATTGTAGTTTTCAACAATGGAGCAAGAAAATCTGTTATAAAATTAGCAGATACTACGAGCATTGGTATACTAATTATTGAAAATTTGCATTTTGTTGGCATTGAATAGACATGATAATACCTGTCACTGTTTTGTGTTTAGGATGAATTTACATTGAAAATATGTTTACATTTGTTCAAAATGAAAGACCACTTTTGTTTTGTAAAAGGTGTATTATGCTCTCAGTTACAAAGCTGAATCAGGGGAGATAATCACTATTGTTATCATAAATTAGATTTGGTTATTCATAATAATTTTAGTGTGTTACTAAATATTAACTGCGAATACTTGTTGCATGTATATTAAATATGCAGTTAACAGAATTCGAGAAAAGAGCCAACAATACTTTTTTTGAAAGAAGAAAAATCATATTAGTAAATATATATATATTTTGGTGTTTCTACGTTGGGCCAACGTTGGCCCAACTTATTAACGCAGTTTAGATGCAAAACAACATTTGCTTTTTTACATCCGGATTTGCTTTCTAGTTTTACTTTCTTGACATACATTTTTGCATCAAGAATAATATTAAGTCTTTTTAAACATGTTTGTTACCAAAGTCGTTTCGACGTTGGTTCAGTGTTGGCTCACTGTTGGCTCTGGGTTGGACAAATGTAGAACAGTGCAAATCATGTAATCATGGTTTTGATTTAAAAATCAAAATTTAACAATACTCTCACGCAGAATTCAGAAGCATAAAATGAAATGGTTGTTCAAATATAGTAGGGCCAACACTGGACCAATGTTGGGCCAACGTAGAGCCTTTTTTATAATATGAGAGTATTTAAAATTTAAAAATGTCGTGTTTAATCATTTGGTTGTCAAGTAAAAACCATTTGGTTTAAAATAAATCAAGAAGAAATATTCTATAAATACGGACTTCTACATTGGGCCAACGTTGTATTGCCAACGCGAACTAAAAGCCAACGATCCAACCATCAGCCAACGTTGGCCTACGGGAGGCATGCTGTCTATCAGTGGCCGTTCATGTCAAAATAGGGATATTTCTATCGGCTTACTTTTGAAAAGTATACCGATACTTTTAACAAGTAAGCCGATACTTTTGAAAAGTAAGCCGGTACTTGTTAAAAGTAAGCCGATAGAAATATCCCTATTTTGACATGAACGGCCACTGATAGCTGTCTGGGATGATTGTAACAAGGGACGTAACCATCTAAAAACGCATAGTTGGCGACAGAATGAAAATTCACCCCTTTTATACTAAATTTATAATGAATGTATGCATTTCGGTTCTGATGGGATAATACTGCCTTTGACGAATAGTAGTTTATATTTGTATAAAAAAACAAACACTAAATGATTGATTGATTGTTGAAGTTTATCACCCAAGCAGCAGTATTTCAGCTATATCCGGATGATGAACATAAATGGATGATAAAATGAACATAAAATGATGATGAAATGAAAAATGGGATGGGACACAAGGGTAATAGCGTCGACAAATTTTGATTGCCGCTGGAAATAGGGAGAGATGGGTAGAGTCTGGCAATTTAGCCTACCGTGGCGGAGCGCAATGGTTCCTACTCCTATTGAATACCACAGGCAGGGTTCTTTAATGTGCATCTTTCCCAACACGCCGCAGTAATATGGTTTGCAGTCAGGCTTTCCGTATTATGGCCTGACGACCCCAGCATGTACACACCAAGGTACCCCATTCCACCACCTGAGGAACACAACCTGGTTGCACTGTGGGTAGAGCGACCTAGTCCCCAAGCAGGGTTCTGAACACCATTTACTCGTATTCTACGACAGGCTTAGCGCTGCTGTGGGCCTACTCTTTTGATACCGGACCCGCACAGGGCAAACAATAAAAAATGAAGTTATACACATTTACATAGACGAACTCGAATGTTATATCTTATCCGTAATCACAATTATGTATCAAGAAATGATAACAAAATTACCGGATATCATTTTGTGTTGTGTGCCATTGAAAGGATACATTGTAAGAACTAATATATTTTACCGTTTGTATTTGATCTTGGGTTCTTTGTTCGGAAGGAAGACATAGGATATGTTTCACCTCATTGCTGATGTTGATCTAAAATAAAAGAAATTCGAATCCTACTGTAAATTGTTCAAATAAGGAACGAAGCTGCAAGCTACCTGCAATAGTATGACAGCGATTTATGGTAAAATGCTTGTTAGCTCACATCTTTAAAGTTGGTACATACTGTCTCCGTGGCATCAGAGAATATCAAGTAGTTTCATAAGCATATAGCGAAAGATACATTTTGTACTAGCCACAAGTTTGTTTACCAGCTTTGCTGTAAATGTAACACGGAAAAAGCTAATTACCCGAGATTTTCTTTACACAACCGTCTTTTTACATTGTATAATGCAATAATATTAGATAAAGATATCATTAAATACGTCATAGGAATTATTTTATCCAACCTTAAAATTATAAAGTTAAAAAATCACAATCGGAGATGACAGTACATACTAAGTATAATTTTAGGACTGAAAGGATACCTCTTTTTTGGCTTTGAAATAACTTGGATCGAATGAAAGACCGGAGTTCTTTAACGCTGAGGTTTCCGCTTCGTTTCCAATATCCATGAAAGTTTTCATGCCACCATCGGCAGTGCTGTAAACAAAATTGGTTTCAAATATTAATTATTTCTTGTAGTTACACAGTACGATCGGAAGTTTATTTTCATCAAATATTTTGTGACTTTTCAAAAATGTTCTTAATATATAAACATGTATATGTTTTTTTTGTTTGTGTTTGTTTAAAGTCATTTTATTCTTATTATTTTTTTTGTCATTATTGTAGCATTAAATAGACTGTTTACTCTGTTCGTGTGTATCATTAGGGTTTGTTTTGCTTTGGTTTGATCTTTGTGTTTTTGCTGTTGTACGTTTTGTCATTTTGTTTTGTTTTGTTTTGTTTTGTTTTTTTTTGTTTTGCTTTGTTTTTGTTTTGTTTATTTTTTTACTTTTTTTCGTTTTTTGTAATTTTTTTTGTCACTTCTATTTGTATATCGGGTTTCAGTAAAAAATAAATGTTGCCGAACAAAATCGAAACAAAAACAAAAAACAAAAATGCAAAACAAAAGCAAAGCGAATTAGTATCAGAAAAGATCGTCTACAAGTCTTGGCTTATGGCTATAAACAAAAGTATTCCTAAAACGTGTTTATATAGTACAATATAATGATGAATATCTGGTGCTTTATGACTTAATGTTTCGACCCGAACCAAGTCTACATACAACCTATATTTTTCGACTGCCTCATTAATGTGTTTTTGTTTGTTCGTTTGTTGTTTGTGTTAATGGACACAAGGATAGTAGGGTTGACTAATTTTGATAGCCACAAAAAAGGAGGGATGGGTAGGGTCGGGCAATTTAGCCTCCTGTGGCGGAGCGCAAAGGTTCCGACTCCTATCGAATACCACAGCAGGGTTCTTTATCGTGCGAGGAACGTGGCATTTTTCCCAACACGGTACACCACTATGGTTTGCGGTCAGGTTTTCCGTATTATAGCCTGACAACCCCAGCATGTAACACGCCAGGGGTACCCCATTCCACCACCTGGGGCACACATCCCAGTTGCTCTGTAGGCAGAGCGCCTAGCCCCTGGCTAGGTTTCTGAGTACTATTTAGTCGCCTTTACGACAAGCTTAGCGCTGATGCAGGCCTATTCTTTTGACACCCGGACCTGCACAGGGCTATAAAGTTTGAAAGCAGTTCTTTTGCCGATGGAAGGAAACAAATTATCTACGGACGGATATACAGACAGAATCGCTGGCAAGACTATAACAATTTCCAGTAACACATTTGACATTTGTTGTGTAGATACTTTATATATAAGCTTTCGAATAAGAGATTTCGAATAGGGGATTCCAGTCTAATATTGCTCTTTCGCAAAACTTTTACACGAAATTAACAACAAAAAGGGTTCCATCCCCCTGAATTTTCCGAGGATACGCCACTTGCGACTTACCCTTGAGATGCAGCCATTGTGAGCTTTTGTACCATGATAATAAATCTGGTATACTTCCTCCATCTATGTCGGGCCTGTCAATAAAATAATGATAATTAATTAATGCTCAATTATGCAGACACAAACATGCAAGTCTATGTTTGGCTTCTTTTCTTTTTTATTGCATTCAAAGCGCACTTGACGACATTTCGTATGTTTAACTCATGACTACATACTCTCTATTGTAAAAAAAAATGTTGTCTAAACTTTGTGGTTACATTTCCAAAAAAACAAGTTTTCAAGTCTGCGGATCCTGGTGATTGGTGATTGGTTAGTTTTGTAATATTGAGACATTTCAGATATTTTAGACATTTAATACTTCTTTGTGTTATTTTAGAAATTCTGTACTTCCTAACATGCTTGTGCCAGACACACCAACATAATCATTGTTTACAATGCATTCATACTAGGGTGATCTGGAATCTTTTTTTTTCAAACTATAAATATTAAGGAAAATCAAATTAAGCTTAGTAAAAACCCATGATAGACGTGACGGAAGTCGTTTCAAAAAGAAATTTTGATATAAAGCAAATGGAATTTGATTTGAATCATATTAATTTTATATAGGATTTATGTGTGAAAGCATAATTAAGGAACGTACAAACATAAGCTTTACTTAGGTCTAGAAAACAATTTATTTGCCAATCATTTCGTAAAGGTAAACAATAGCTGGTCGTTTTGTTTTGTATTTATTTTAATTGAATTGGTCACTTGGTAACATTTTAGAAAACATATATCTACATTGTAAATGTGATGCACTGGTAACAAATTCTACAACATGGTAAACTCACTTAATACCAACATATATGTTCAGCCTACTGAATCTGGTTTGTAACCCAAACTTATGCTCATCATATTGCCAAAGGAACCGGGGGCCAGTGTGTTGGTTTAAATAATACATGCTTACTTACGGTTTTTGCTCTGATCTCTTTTGACACCAAGAGACTTCTTGAAGACACTGAACCTCGCACGGTACTTGAACCCCGGTCAGTAGCGATTTTTAATCCCCCTTCGAGGTCCACTGGAGTAAACGTTGGTGATTCGTCCTCCTTTTCTGTGCGGTATCCAGAATCTGGACAGGTTTCCGGTGTTTTGGGGACAGTTTCAGCATCAGGACTTTCTGAGGCACTAATTGGCGTTTCTCTTAATTTGTCGGTTACAACTTCCTTTGATTTAATCTCAATTTTGTCTTTTGATTGTGTATCAATAAGTTCTTTTGTTTTAACATTTTCTTGAAATTTCAATTTCTTTGATTTTGATTCTTCTGTTGTATCCTCCTCATCCTCACTTGTATCCGGATCATCGGGTTCAATATCAGCGTCTAAATATCCCTTTAGAATATGACGATAACGCTTGAAGATGTCAAAACCATCTTTTTTCTTCTTTTTTGTCTTTAAGGAGTCTAGTTTCGCCTTTTCTTCCTTCGCTTTGGCAAAGTTGAAACGTTTTATATTTGTCAAATTACTCCCTTCGTAATTTTCAGGTTTTGAATAATAGTCCAAATCTGTTTCGGGAGGATCTGAACTTTTCTTTGAGCCTTCCATTCTTTAGAATTGTCGCTGAAAAACACTTCCCATTACACAAACACAGATTGGCTCAATTTGAACAGTCCTTGAGTTTTAAATTCACTTTCACAGCGCCATCGTTCGAAAATCGCAAATTATCCTAAGAGACGTCAGTGACGTTGTCACGTCGTAAGCCTCGACACCTTTAGTTGACGTCTCTTAATTTGTATTGAACGTCAGAATTCGATGGCAGTTCTTCCAGTCCCATTCGTTTCTCATTAGTTTTCGTGTCTTTAATCTGTCTCGTTAAAGAAATCTGTAAATAAACGATCGCAATAATCCATTTCATCCAGCAAAAACCGTTATCTTAATTACAAAACAAATAAACTTCCTTCAAATCGCATGTCACACTAAAGTAGAAAATGTTCAAATTTAGAAAACCAAATTCTTTAAAAGCAATTGGTAACCATCATCAAAATTTGTTTTCCGAAAGTAAAGCATCATAAAAAGGTGCTATATGCGGCAATTAAGTAAGAATGTCATAAATAAAGCCTTCGTACAACCCCCTTAAAAGCTACTTCAGATTATACTATCAAACACAATATCTCCATATTCACGCCGTGAAAAGACGAGTGCAGTAAATAAATGGAAGTCAATTGATCTATAAATCGGTCTTCCCTATTTGCTTTGTAAGTTTATTGATGAACAAGGTTTTCAAATACTTTAATTTTCGATCGATATAAAAAAAAACACGAAATCAGACCTCGGGGATGCTTTAGATTGGAGTAACGCTTTTCCGGCGTGTATCTAATACTACTGCATCGATTTCTGATAGTCTTAAATCTGATCTGCAACTCAACGATATTATACCAACATTTTATCTTCTCTAAGTTGACGTTACTTTTGTCGAAATGACAGCGAATTTAAATTGCTTGCAGAGAGCTTGGTGTTTATCTCTTTTGTGTAAAGGTACAAACTTATTGAAAAAGCTCCTTTTCATCAGCGGTTAAGATTTCGATATAAATTAAATGTTTTTAATAACTGACATTATCAAATTTTTACTTAATTGACTTCCGATAAGCCTTTTATCTCCCATATATAAGTAGCGATTTAATATAAGCTTTATTTTGGTAAATGCCAGTCATAAAGTAATTTTAATTTTTCTGCGATTTTTAAAAGAAATAAAAATCGAAATTATATAGCTGTTTGACAGCGTTAGAGTGGCGGGTTAGTTTTCTCTTACCATCCATGTTTTTTTTTTAAATAAGCCGAAAAAGTAAAATGTCTCAAATTTCATATTTTATTTTTCCATTTTTCACTACATTAATTTTGATACATTACTAAATCTTAATGCATGGATAGAAATTTAAAATTGGTTAATTCAAACCCATAGAAAACTAATTTATTTTAATGTGATTTTATCCCTTTTTCTAAAACTAAAAATTCAGTTCTATACTTACCCTTATAAAATCTTTGAATCGTTTGTTAAAGAAGAGGAGACTGAAAAAACTAAAACAACTAAAACATGTTATTTCGTTTTAGTCGTCACTATTAGACGATGGCCATGCAGGCGAATCGATCCATGATTTCAGATTGGGGGCGTGAATAGAATTAAGGGTGGGTGAAGAGGGGAAAGAAAATGTTTGGATGAAATTTATTACAAAATCAAAGTTTAATGCACCAGAATTATTTTTCTCAATTTAGGGACTTACGCCGAGTTCGTCCCTTATGAATCAGTGCCTTCTGATACAAATTAGAATACAAAATAACAATGATTTCTCTCAACAGCAAGTAAAAATTCAAATAAAAACTTTGTAGGAGTTACCTATTCAGTTTTCTTTTCCAAGTGAATGATCAGCAAAAATCACATTACAACTAAAGCGTTTATTTTCTGCAGTAAACGATCAGATACCTTAGTTACCGTCCTGTGAATAAAGGTTATTGATGCTTTTAAATGGTGCATAAAAATAAGATCACGAAATCCGTATAAATGTTAATACTGTTGAACTTCTTTACTCATACAATGAAACCTGGATAAACACGAAACCTGTGTAAACAATGCACGTCTGATCATCTTAGTTTCAATTTGTTTTGAACCTGTTTAAAGTTTAAAGTGAACACTTGTCGTGAACGAATGAAACTTTAAGTCCAAAACTGGTTCGATTAAGACATGTTTCACTTTACATTTAGAACTGATAATTCAGTTCAGTGGAAACGTTTCTTTTTTTTTTTTTTTTTTTTTTTTTTTTTGTTTTTGTTTTTTTTTGTTTTTGTTTTGTTTTGTTTTGTTTTTGTTTTTTTTTTCACAAAAACAAAGGGCAGATTTAGACATCTAAACCGGGGCGGATCCAGACACTTTGAAAAAGAAGGATGCCAGTCGGTTCCTCAGACAAAAAGGGTGCTAGGGAATTAGTACAATTTTTGTCACTTTTACATATGAAAATGACAAATATTCCGATAAAAATGGGGCGCTAACCCCCTGCACCCCCTCTGGATCCGCCACTGCTGTCTATTTATGCTGTAAAATATTAGACAGATCTTGGGCTATTCCGATTTTTTATATATTAGAAAAGTTTTAGGAAATCCAAGTACAATTTAGATTTATTTCACTGTATAGTTAAAGGTGAAAGTTTAATAGTCCACAATATAAAGCTATATAATGTTCAACATACTTAAGGTTAGTAGCCCACATCTCTTCCGTTGTCAGAGAATTATCTCACTGTAAACAATCCCAGTCTCATTTATTGCTTTTCTTCCAGATAAATAACATGAATTCCGATAATACAATGTGTACTACTACTCCTATATTTGTGCTGAATATTGCCCTCTAAACTACGAAGTGGGTGTTTGAAAGATTTACGACTGCTAATATGCATTTGATAAGCATGGTGGTTGATAACGGTTAAAATGCAAATAAAATAATTACATATTCTTACTGCAAGAAGCAGGTATTACTTCATATGTAACCCACTTCATTTAAGAATCTGGACACACCATATCTGTATTTCCAGATCATACATTTAATGCTGTAATCATATTAGTTTTAAGAACTTAATTATTATTTATAAATGAGCGGGATAGGCTTTTGTTTAAGAAACGAGAGAGCGCGGCCAAAAAACTACTCAGTAAAAAAGAAAGATACCATTGAAACCATAATTTGTCAACATTACAGATTTAAATCATAACAACCAGAATTGTAATATTAAGCATTATTAGTGAACATTCGCAGCTTCGCAACAACAACAAAAATTAGTTGTTCACATCGGTACCCGTAGCCAGAAATTTTAAGGGGGTATTTGAACGAAAATTTCCCGTCATTTTCTTTTTGCATGGGGCTTCCAAGGGGGGACTCGTCGTTTACCCTAGACCCCCCTGCCTACGGGTATGACACTCATTTGCAAAGTTTTAAAATAACTTCATACAAATGTCTGTGATTCAATACTAATGTTGTTGGTTCCGTTACAACGATGATTATAAGAGGGTTGAAATTTGATCAGATTGGTGCCTTTTCACTGCTGTCACCGTCTTCCCATTATTAAACTGCTCCCCACAGAGCACGAGCATGACAACAATTCAAATTGTAAAGAACCGAACTTTCCCAATTTCGGAAGGTAAATTTTACTAATACTTGTTCTTGGATATGAGAAGTCCTAGACTGTCAAATATCAATTTGTATCTGGGATGCAAACAAGTGCTTTGTTTGTAGACCAGGATATATACGACAGTATTAAACCTCCTTTGTCGTGAGATATATGAGGCAATGGTATATAGGGGTCAAATAGGGTCATTACTGTTTGTATATTTCACTCCAAATGCTGCTTTTAATGCGAAATGTAGAAAGAGTATTTGTATATTTGCCATTTAAATTGTTCTCTTACTTCACAAAACTTCTTTTGTTTGTACTATTGAAGTACATTTATGTCATTAATTTACTTGAATCTTAATGTTTAAAGGATTTCAAAAAATAGCTTTTCCGATTAAATGCATGTACATAATTTAACCTTTCTGTCATGGATTTATGTTTAGCATGATAAAAAGACGTTTCAGTACAGAAGATGAATTATAAGGTAGAAATCAAAAATGAATAAAATTACATCAGAATTGAAATATTGAGATTTATCAAAGATTTTAGTACATCAAAATAATGTGCCCAATTACATGTAACGCCACCCACCCCATTTCCCATCCTGATTTGTGTGAAAAGGGAATGTAACCTTACAGCTACAATTCTCGGAGAAATCAAAATTAGAGTAGTTGAGAGATAAACACAGACCATGACAGAATCGCACACACACACACAAAACACACACACCGAGGCAGATTGCTGTGGTGCCAAATTTATATCTGTATGAGATTGAGCTTGTGTCTAAAACATGCACGTTCCAATTTCTAAGCTATTTTACGTACCACTAATATTTCCGCACTTCGATCTATATTTATAGCACAAGAAGCCGGGGATGGCCTTTTCGAAATTATCTTTTAGAATTTACTACATCTTTCTCCTGTTCAATGCCACTATTGCGTCCGTTTGCTCAAAAAATCAAGCATTTAATTTACATGATATATTTGAAATTTAGAGAAGATTTTAACCAGATCGTATAATATATTCAAAATGGTCGGTATATCAGAAATACGCCTGCAGTACTGCGTAGTCGACCAATGGACTGCATGGAATAGGCAAGCATAATATAATACGTTTAAGTCTTCTTATTTTCACATAGAAACGAGACGTATTCTTGGTAGTAAGTTATGGGCTCTTCTACAGTCAATAACGCAACTTTAAATATAGACTTTACTGCTTGTCATTGATAGAGTACTGTCAAGTTGCTCGTGTGACTTTTTTGAAATTTAGAACTAAACCTTCCAATAACTTAAGTTTTATATTAAAAGTACGAATGCAAAATTCAAGAGTTTTGATACTTATAAGGTTTACATATTCTAATCAAATACACCTGATAGCCTATTCAGGTTATATACTGGTGCAATGTTATACGTTTCACCATATTTTTTTCTATTAGGGCAATCAACTTAACTACTGTATGAGCAATGGGTAATATAGAGCTGCACCAAATCAGTCGTTTCCCCTATCGGTCGTTATCAAAGTTTCTTACCAAAGAAACCAACAATCGGAATCAAATGGAAGCTTCCATCCAAAAAAAAATAATAAACATTGAACAAAAACTAATACATAATCTCCTTCCAACGTATTTGGGTAAGACATACGATGAACATGTACAGATAGACGGACAATGGTATTCCATACGACGCCCGCCAAGATTTGGAGTATTTAAGGAGGTAGATCTAAGGGAAGGGACACAACTCTTACAAATCATTGGAACGTTTGTTCATCAATTTCGTGTAAGCATCAAATTATCTTTGACTTGTTTCACCCTGTTTCAAATGAAACATTGATAGGCTTTGGAGAAATTGAATATGATACAAACATACCCCAGATATCAAGAGTTCTGTCCCTTACTCTGGGTCCACCTCTTTAAGTACAGGTTCATTTAAGAATCATATAGAGGATGGCTATTCCATATGTTTTGCAATATTTCTGACAGATTAGTGTAAATTATGCATCCAGTGTCCAATAAGTTATTGAAGAACCACTCGAAAGAGTAGGTTGGGTAAGAGAAGAAAAAACTGGCTGAAAAAATCTGAAATAAAATGTTCATTACTATTTTTTACTGAGAAACAAGTTTCACTGGTATTTTACTATCAATGTTACTTTCTGAAAATTGTAAAGTTTAAAAAAAAGACTGGTTACATATTCGACTTACCGACTTTTTGTCTATTATTATTATTATGGGGATATACACTTCAATCGTTATGGTTAAAACCATGTGAAACAATTGAGCATGCATAGATACATTTGTAAGATCCCTTTACTATCATGTATATAGGAATAAGTTTGAAAGGTACGATTTTTTTGTAAATCGGCGACATCCAAATAGAATTTAAAGTCCTTGTGTAAATCATAGTCAAGTAAACATTGAATCAGTAGTCCTTACACGTGGATATCTGTTTGTCTAAAGTAAACAACTAGACACTACTGTGAATATAGAATGACCATTTTATTGTTGGAGAAAAATATTAGATAGAAATTTAGTGTTGTGGGAAAATTTTCAGATTTCATAACCCGGGCGGATTTAGAAATTTACATAAAAAATAAGTGGAGTTCCGATTCAGAAATTTATAAAAGATAGCTGCCCAATTCATTCGTTTAATAAAAAGGTGAATCTATATATTTGATCTGTACACAAAACTGAAGAAGGAAGTCGAGAAACTAAACGAACACTCCTACATAAAGTGGACACGCTGCAATTTTGAAGTTGTTTTACTCTCAAGATATTTCAAAACTCGAAGCATAGGTCCATTGAAAAATAAGATTTATGACTTTTAGAATTTATCTGTCACAAAAATGTTGATGTTTCAAAAATGTCGGTGATGGACACACAATATAGATTCAGTAGTCATGATTGTTGAACTGTTGGTTTTGTACGAGGATAAATGTTGATCTACTAGAAGTTGAGACAATATAAAAAAGTCACATCGAATCGTCAAATGAATGAGTTCATTTCGTTTCAAATGGATTCGCGTTTTAGTGAAAATTTGAAATTGAAATGGAGCGAGCAGAAATTCTCTTCGATACAATAGTAACTACCGTAATGGACACGTTGGTAAATGTTACTTTCACCAAGTCGAGCGTGTGTATTAAAACAATAGTTCGATAGTTCATAGGATTTCACAAGCTCGACGTCTCAAGTAGAAATAGAGATAATTTCTGCAGTATTTTTTTAGAAGCCAAACACATTCTTTTGCAAAAGAATGTACATGTAATAGGTATCTACAAATGTACATGTACCTTGAAACGTGTTGGGTCTGTAGAATACTGACCAAAATAAAACAGGGACTCGACTAGTTTCCATCACGCAGTACATTTAAAACTACAGTAATGCTTTAAGTTTACAACTTAGTACAAAACGGCAGTTTTATCCTCAAGGACAGTTTACGTGATACAATTACTCAAATATATAAAGTGACCAGGCCCGGGTTTCATAAAAAATATCAAATTAAGATTTTCCTCAAATCCTTGAGTTTTTTCAAATCTTCAATTTCAGTTGATTTGGTTGGTCAAAATTTGAATTAAGGAATGATTCGAGGAAAATCTCAATTTGAAATTCTTTATGAAACTAGGCCCCGATGCTCAGAAGACAGTTTTACTCTGTTCAGTGAGTAACATTTAACTTTTATAGTTAATTGACAATTTCGTATATTTATATGTTCCTATTTTAGCTGTCTACAGATCAGAGGAAGATTATTACGTTAACGAAAAAAAAACAACATTCCTTGAGGATTTTTTATAACACTGTCATAAAGACTTACCAGTTTACAATTACTATTGATGAAAATAGATCTCCATAGATTTACGTCCAAATTAAATGGTTCTCGTTTCAACAATATACATGTTTACTTTTACACGTAAATAATAAGTTTTGTTACTTATTGGACTATACTATGTCAAATGGCGGTGTGATGGACTTTTGATTTCATTTGAAGCAAAGTTTTCATTCTTTGTTTAAACTTCTTCAAATTTGAGAAGAAAATTGTGAGTAAATAAGGAAAGTGACACTTTAAACTTTAAAGAAACGATCTTAAGTAAATAGTCGGATACACAACCTAGTAATATAGTCAAGTAACTTTAAATCGAAAATCTGAAATTAAACAATGTTTGTCACAAGACGTCGTTCTCCAGTTTTGAGAAGGACATTCGTACCATTCAACATTTAATTAGGGCTTTTATTTAAGCCGGTGTCCATTTAAAATGCACTTTAATTTGCTTTGAATTTTAAAGAATATACGTTTGACCAGTAAAAGGTCGAAACACTTACTCAAATAAAACTCAATATTTTTTTATACAGATCTATTAACTTAATGTACATTTCTTCAGTAGTAATCACTTAAGAATTTGAACTTAATAAGAAATGACCTCTGGTATATGGGTCCCTATGGACGAAGTACAATGAATCGTTAAGTTATAAATTGTTTTAATAGGCCCATTCATAAAGACAAATCGTTGTACACATATGCCTGAGCCTGGAGGGGGAGCAGGGGGTTGGCACACCTCAATTTATTGAAAGATTTGTCATTTTCATGGGTTAAATTAAAAAATATATATAAATAATGTCCTCACACCCCCTTTATTCTGAAAAACCCAGGCTGGCACCCATCCTTTTCAGTGTCTGGATCCCTTGCTGCAAAATACAAAAAAAAACTATCTTTCATTAAATTAAGTTTAAAATTTAGAAATGTTACAAGTATGAGCAAGCTCATACTGACAATTTTCCCCTTCAAATAGTTTGATAATCTCCCTATTCCTTATTTCTTGCTCATCTTCTTACCTATCCTTCCTATCACATTTCATTAAAATCCCTAGAGCAATTTAGGTGGAGGTGAAGCAACAGTTAATGTGGACATACAAACAGACCAAAAAAAATGGATGGAAAGACAAAGTGATTCATATATATTCCAAAACTGTGTTTGCAGGTGTATAGATATACAAATGTCATGAATATGTACTAAAAATTTTAATGATTACTTTTATCAGTTGGATCCAAGGAATATTTCACATGTTTAATAGGATTTCAGGGGGCATCCACCCTTAAATCACAAACATCTTTAAATTAATGTGCATGTAGAAGAGCTCAATGTTGTAAAGGCTAGCTTACTCTGCTCTACGATCAATTCCTGTTTCTCTTACCAAAAAAATCCTACTGATACAACAAAAAAAATCTCGAAGCATCAATGTATTGTTTTCTCACTAATTAACTACATGAACAAAAAAATAGCTCCAGATAAGTAGAAACAAGTACACAAAGGCCAATTCCAACTTTATTTTATTGAAAACAATCAAGTACATTAAACATTAACAATATATGTTTGGTTCCAAGCTAATTGATAGATGTAGAAATTTTGTACATTTACTTAAGCTTTTCCTGGCCTATAGAATACACTTTTTAAAAAGAACCAGTATAATTGATCGTGTTCATACAAAATAAGCCAAATATTTTGTAAATATCTCTAGTGTCCTACTTGATTTTCAAGGACATCCTAACATTGGCTATGTCAAAAGTATGACTTAGTAATTCAAGCAAGTACTGAATTAGAAACAGCTCTATCAGTGGTGGATCCAGAGGGGGTGCAGGTGGTTGCTACTCCACCGTCTTTTTGGAAAAATTGTCATTTTCATGTGTAAAATTGACAAAAAATGGTAAATCATGTCCCAGCATCCTCCTTTTCTGAGGAACACCAGCTGGCATCCCTCCTTTTCAAAGTGTCTGAATCCGCCCCTGTCAATCATGTCCCAACATTTTTTAACAATTATAAAACTATCTTAAATTGCATCACAAATATACAGCAAAAAAACTATAAAAATAAAATCATCGGGATTTCATTCTACAATCTCATACAAGTACATGCATCATTATAAAATCATGGGAATGCATATTGAACAAAGTCATAAAAAACAAAACCATTTTGATTGGTACACATAGAAACTGTGTTAATTAATCTCTACATGAACATGTAAAAATCTTTACATGGAATCAAACAGAGTATTATATACTAAAGTCAAAGATTATGAATATTACATCAAATAGACGAGTGGAGATCAGTAGAAAAAGTGCACACATATGGCACATTGAAAAGATATACATTGGCCAGAAATTAATTCAATTTAAATTAATCTAGTTTCTATTTAGATTGCATTCAAATGTATAAATATCTTGTAAACAATGCTTATGGATATTGTCAAACTGGTAACCTAAAATGGCCAACAGGGATCAGGACAAAACTGGAGCCAGGTCTCAAGGGCACCAGCATCCACTTGCATCAAAGCTGTATAGGTGGTCAACTAAATATAAAATGTTCAAGTTACTCAAAATAATACTCATTAATTATGGCTTATTTGTAATAAAATGTGCAAAATTGAATAATCAAAATTTCTTTCCATTTTACAATGCTTTTTTTTTTAAATAAATGTCTTTCTCTATTTTGTAGTCTCCCTTTGCTTGCTGAAACTACAGTTCAATATCCCCTTTTTTCTGCCAACAAATTGATATGTTACCTTTATTAATAAAAAAAAAAGTATTATAAACTGAAACACAAATTTTTTTTTGAAAACAAATGGAACTTTACAGTCTCTTAGTTCAACTAAATCAACATTTCATGTTTGTGTCTTCTTGAAGTAGATATTCAAAAAAATATTATGGTTACTATCTTTTAATAATTTAATTTCAGAAGTAACATGGTTTCTGATTGGATAAAAAATTTTGTTTACCGAATTTTGCAATGACTGTGATGCCATCAAACTTTTTTAATGATTTACTCGTTGAATTGTGGCACTTAAATAAAATTATAAGGAATGACTTATTTTTTTTCCATCTATTTGAAATAACCCAAATGCCCATGGTGCACACTTTAAAATAACCTGCTATGTAGGTTATTTAGTGTCCACCACATGATTGAGGTTTTTTCTTCATAGATCAAAAAAATATAACAGTCATTCCTTAACTGACCAAATATTTGCAGAGAAAAAAACAAAAACCAAATTACAAGTAGATCATACCTACTGTGACACACAGTTTAACTATCCAGACAGTAATTTTGAATTATTACTCAGAATGGACCAAAATTAGTTAAAACTATATGTAGATAAGGATATACAGTGATTCAATGTTTTAAACATAAACCATGTGCCATGCTACCTATACATTGTATTTCTTTTACTTAAAATTTTGAAACTGTATTGAATGCAGAACCAATTTTTTGCAAAATTGAAGAAAATCTGTCTGCCATTTTGATCTACATGAAATAACCTGTAAAATTTACCTTGTTCAGTACTGGCTTTGAGGACAAAACATTAAACAAACCTGACCAGCCAGCATTCTGTAATATACAATAAGTGTTTAATGACTGAAATAATCATTTCAAGACATATGAACAAGATATATCATATACTAAATCTGTTAAAATGATTTCCAGCCTCTGAAAGATGACAGAATGAGGTAATGTAATGAAAAACAGTTGGAAGCTTCCTTTCAAGAAGACAAACATTGAACCAACATGTTTTAAAAATCCCTCAAAGCAGTGTCAAGTTATTGTAGGACAGAGACACATATAGTACACAATTAAAGACCAGTGTGTAGAAAAGCTAAAAAACATTTAATGGAGATGAGATTTGTTCTTTTTTAACTAAAAGTGACAAAATATAACACTGAATAAATTTCTTGTAACACAGTGCTTTTGAAAAAAAAATTTAGTCCATTGACAATAAAATCTAAAAAACTGGTGTTAATTAGTTTCTTAAGACAAAGTATACAGTGGCAGATCAAGGGGGATTTTAGAAGTTGGAGATCCTCTTTTTGTTTGAAAAATTTGAGTAACAATGAGCAAACAACAGACTAGAAATAGAAAACCCCTTTTTGGAACCTCTCTGGAACCTTACTTTCAAAATATCTGGATCTATCCCACTTATATCACCAAATTTTATATTCAAAGTCAAATATCCTACTTTACTTACATCTTGTGTCATTTTCTTCATACATTTATTTGCAGGCGTCCGTCTATCATCCAGGAAGAGAGGATTTTTCCAATGATCGTAATTCGTCTCTAATATATACCACCCCTCAGCCTTATCCATGGTCCACACATCAGCAGCTTTATCACTGTCTCTGGTTATCACACAACCCTGAAGTCAGAAAATAACTAGAAAAGGTGGAAACAGAAACTAAGAACCTAACTTCTCTGAAAAAGCAAGATAGGAAAAACTCAGACACCCAAGAGTTAGATGTTAAACTTTCTAAAGAGACTGTGCTGAGCTAGAGAACTTTCCCGAGGGTGTCTAAGATTTCCTAGTGTTGCAATTTCTGGCAGTATTTGCTTCTTTTTTTACACTTTAGAACTCATATTGTGATTAGTATGCTGATTTAGAGGATCCACTATTACTTTTTATTTTACAAAACATCATAAAACATTTTATTTTAATGTTGCATGTTCTAGCTTCCTTAAGAATGAAGGATTTAGGATATTAACACCGCTGAGAGTATCAGAAATTTCAGATAACCCTGGGTAATACCACCTTCTCTAATGAGAAGGTGTTCCTATTCTTTAATTTTCTGGCAGTATTTGATTTTTTTCTCAGGAAATTGACTTAACAAAAACTTCATATGAAATTTTCACAAGAAAATCATGTCAATGCTCAGTTCACATGAATATGTTCCACTTATAAAAACAACTTCTGAATGTATGTAAATAGCATATAGAAATAGTCAGACATTGGATAATGTATAATTCAAAATGTACTTTCATTTGTGATCATCAGTTTTTCAAATCTACCCATGCCAGTTGACTATGTTTAACAAGAATATTTTTACCCAAAATAAATTTCAACAGTCTGACAAATGTTACAAAAATTGACACCCTACAAAAATAATTTTCAAAAGAATTTACGTAAAATTGAACAACATACCTGTCCGGATGAATTTCCACCGAGTATGAAGTAGGCTGGAGCTAACATCTTTGTTATAGTCAGATTTTTCTTGGCCTCTTCATAGCTGTTGGAGTAATGCAGTGTATCTCTGGTTAGAAATCCCATCCATTGGCCTGTTCTAATGCCAATTATCCATTCTATCACACCTACATAGGCAAAACTATTTCACATGAACTTTACATGATTTTCATGAGAATCTGTGACCAAGCTCACATGAAGTGAATATACATCAAATTAATCAGTTTCAACAAGGGTGATTATTATGGATATCAAAATTCAAATTTCATCATTCTATGCATTGAACACATCTATACTACTTACCTATAAATCCTCCTTTTAATTCAAATCTTTCATTCATAGATAAGGTAAATACACCCTACAAAAAATTTAATATAAAAATATACTGTAAACTAAAATGGCTCTCTGTACTATATTTAAACTTGTCTCAACTGAACCCAGAATACACAAAAACCTGTCTGAACTTTTAAAATATAAATTAGTTTTGAGATTCAGTAAATTGAACATCTGTCTAAACTGAACACATGACATTACTGAACACATGACTTAACTGAACACACATCATAACTGAACTTAACACAACATAACTAAACACATGAAGTTACTGAACACATGATGTAACTGAACACACAACATAACTGAACACATGACATAACTGGACACATGAAGTTACTGAACACACGATGTAACTGAACACACATAACTGAAAACATGACATTACTGAACACATGATTCAACTGAACACATGATGTAACTGATCATTAAATAACTGAACACAAGACTCAACTGAACATATGAAGTAACTGAACACATGACCTTACTGAACACATGACTCATCTGAAGGTATGATGTAACTGATCATTACATAACTGAAGACATGACTCAACTGAACACACGACATAAGTGACCACATGACATTACTAAACACATGACTCAACTGAACATATGATTTAACTGAACACACAACATAACTGAACACACGACATCACGACATAACTGAACACATCTCTCTGTCCAATAGGATTTGTTTTTAATACTTTGATTGTACAGATTTCACTTCAGAGATTCATTATTCCCATTGATTATAATGAGAATATGTATGGTGTATATGTAACAGAGGCAAACAACCCCACCAGGATGAAAATGCCATCCCAAGGCCACCTCATTGGTCTTCATCGAAAAATGAGGAAACCCTCACACCATAAGCCAGGCTGCAGTTGGCCCAAAAACATCATTATATACAGGTAGAGAGAAAGAGTTGTCCTTATATACTCAAGTAACATAAAAATAAACTAAAGGTGAAATAAACAGTGTTTTAGAAAGTTCATAACGATTTTGAGAAAGGATGCTGTTTCAATAATTCTATGAATTAAACAGCAGATAATACATTACCTTGCTAGGTAACATTATTTTCATATTTGTCATTACAGACAACCAAGGACAATTATTTGGTTACATATTTATGTTTTTATTTTGTTTTTTATTTACTTATTAGTTTGTTTCTTTATTCTTTTTCCACTGGGACTCAATACAAACTTTTGTCAATAAATTCAAGAAACTATTTTAAAAAAAACATACTGGTTTGATTCCAGTAAGGACACCAATATATCCAGCATAGTGGACAGCTTTATACAGTGTCTTCCCTCCTCTCTGGTAGTC
This sequence comes from Perna viridis, assembly GCA_037379345.1. Lineage (NCBI taxonomy): Eukaryota > Metazoa > Mollusca > Bivalvia > Mytilida > Mytilidae > Perna > Perna viridis. The sequence goes on from CM074520.1 coordinate 19,240,531, forward strand.
TACGTTGACAATCAGGGGACGTAAAACTTCTGTTACAGCCCAGGTATGATTCTTTATATCCCAACTGAAATAAGGTATTATAACTAATGTCCATAATACAGTAATAGTAATAAATTGTATACACGTTACATACTTTCATGGTTTCATGTATGGTAGAACAATTTCATAGTTTTATGTATGGTAACACAAAGTCTACTTGCCTAAAAGTAATTTCTCACTGTAATTCAAATAGTATATTTTAGTGAAATATAGATAGTATGTACAAATAACCTTTGTTGTCAGAAGACAGCAAACCAATACAAAGGCTCATTATATAAAATTAAGGAGGTAGACCTAGGTAAGGGACATAACTCATGAAGTCAGTGATATGTTTGTATCATATTCACCACAGGCTATCAAGCTTTCATTTGACACAGAATGAAATCAATCTAAGTTACTCTGATGCTTACATGACATTGATGTATAATGCTGAATACAAACGTTCCAATGATTTGTAAGGGTTGTGTCCCTTACCCCAGGTCTACCTCCTTAAACCCCCAAAAGGAAATGCTTCAACAAAACTGGATTAACGTTGTTGCTTTTAATTGCTTAAATAATTGCACAATAATCTAAGCCACCTTACCCCATGAATAAACCAAAATCTAAATTTCTTGCATGGTACAGTTTTCCTGAAACAACATAAACATGTGAAACAAAACACTGACAGTGCGAGACTCGTAATAGTCAAAAAGTATTATCAGCATCCTCATTACTGTCAAATCTACATTGGAACCAAAAATTCTTATAATTAAGCAACCAGTTGAGCCTTTTCTTATGGACAATCATCTGTTTCTGTCATTATCTTGCATGTGATGTAAACAATTATTAAAAAATTTTAAAAAAAAGCAAAATTTAAAAACTGTGATCACATAAGATATATACTTATGTTTACCTTATCTTTAATTTCTTATATTTCAAACTATTTTCAAAGTATAAAGACTGAAATCATCTGATTTTTTGTGTAAGGTAAAGTTTTAACATTTTTGCATTATCAAAATCTCTAGGTAAATATAGTCACCTTCAAAAAGTGAGTCAAATCATGGTCACATAAGACAGGTGATCTTTATATACAGGTTGTGTATAACATAGAATACACTACATTTGTACATACATGTGGGCATATTTCAATAGAGAGCCATCGTTTATTGATGTAACCTACGAATTGTCATGGTAAATGAGAGACAATCCTGATGTATTCTATTGAACAGATAGTAAACATGTATGTTAATGAGTGTTGTGTTAGATACCTAGGTTACATCAATGGTCATTCTCTAAGAATATATAAAGTATTTTAGTACAGGTTATTGCTGAAGACAGATTTAACTGTACATTAAATTATGTGTAATTTGTTCTCATTCTAGTTTTTGACTATGGAACTAAGACTATACAAACCATTCTTATCCTCTGTAACAATTGAAGTGCATACTGTAAAAATCTCATAAAAAATGTTGTAGATGATTACCTCCCCTGAAATAAATAGTTAACTTACTGCAAACTGGGAATTTGTTGTGCCATCTCTTACTACAATTTTTTTCTCAATTAACCTATATTTATACAACTTTGAAAATTGCTATCTTTCATCAAATTAAACATGTTGAACTATGGTCTGCTTCAAAGAAAAAAAAGGGATATGCATCTATATTGTAGAGATAAATATTTTTCCACAGAAATTGGGAAAAGAGTTTTACTGTAAAAAAAAAATCCTGGTTTACAGTAGTCTGGCATCATGGATATGGATATGATATATGTGTTGATGAACAGTGTACTTGGAATGATCATGTTGCTACTCTATCTTAAATGTCAATAAAAGAAGACATCACTCATATACACTGAAAAAAATGTAATTTAAGTTCAAATCAAGACAATAAATTTCACCCTATTAGAATTTTCCTACGATTGATATAAATAATAGAGAAATTTAAAATTCTGTCTAATTAAAATGTATCAATGTAGCAAATAACATAGTTGAGAAAATCTGCAAACTTAATTCTATTTAGTCTAAAACAATATGTTTGTCTATATATATATGTATGAATGCCAAACTAAAATTTACTGCAGCAAGATCAACTGTAAAATGGGAGGTAACTCTACAATAAAAAATTGAAAGCTTCACAAATATTTCAGCAATTTAGCAAGATATTTCAAACAATAGCTTATAATTACATACTTAAAAATTGCCTACATATATTACAACATTACATATATGACTTTTTGTGAAATCAACCACTGGTTGCTACTATTAAAACATACCTAATCCAAGTCCCGAAGCTTTAGCAATTCCTCTCATTTCATCTGCATATGGCTGAGGTAATGTGTTATCCATGCTATCCTTAAGTGAAAAATTCCATCGAACATGAATTTTATTCAGAACAAGATGATGCATGCTACTTTGTGCTGAGAATATACCCCTACTTAACTATTTCTGTCAAATTTATGCATCGCCTAAAATAATATTGAGTTGCCTGGTAAACAGGAAGTAGATAAATTAGGAACCCAGAAAGAGCAGGTATGATACAAGTTATCCTGAAAAAGCAATATACCAAAAATTTTAGCATTCCTTCTGACAGAAGCATAGAAATCTGTAACAGAAGAGTGTAATGGATGGATGGATTGGTGTAGTATTACCGGACAAGGTGTTTGTAATAAATTATAGTGACACTGTGTGTGGATAACATTTAGTAATAACCAATCTGATTTTTGAATTGTAAGATTCAACAATACTTGTCAGGAAATCACATAATGTTGTGGCTGTAAAATAAATCCATTTCCATGCTAAACAAATTAAGATATTTCTTAAGTAGTTAAACCAAATAAGATAAAAATATCTTTGTCAATCAACTACATGTACTTTCAAAGATTTAATCTGATTTGCTTTTTAAATTGAGATCATTTACACACATCTGGATGCATAATTTTAAAACAATTTGCAATTTAAATTTAAATATACAACTACCTAGAGTGTAGAAATTTTGTTTCAGAGTGTAGAAATGTTGTTTGATACTAGTCGCAGTGTAAGAATATATAATAAATTTTTACACCAGATTCTCCTTTCCCAATCTAGATTTGTACTTACCCCTTTACTATTCAGATAGTCTATAATGCTCTGGACTTTAGTGCCATTACCAAAGTTGTCAAGTAAATTGATCACACTGGTTAATAAAGCCTTTATCTGTAACATGAAGTATCTAAAGTAATAACACAACTTCCTAATTAAACAATTAGTTTCCTGTTTTGTTTATGCCATATCATAAAGTAAAATTGAATCTGTTCCTTTTTTTTCAAATTAAGATTTTTACGTGAATAATGTGGCAAATATTTCAACAACAAAAAAATAAGCAGGACAGGGATTTTTTTTTAAATTTGGAAGTACATTACATGTAACCCTTCTAAACCTTTTTTTCAAAATGTTTACTGAGAATGTTTAAAAAAAAAAAATAGAATACTATCCCTCTTTTAGTTAATGATTAATGACCACAAACCTGGGTAGACTTGTCTTTGGCTAGTTTCTGCCATCTTTGTACAGGTGGTAAATCCAGGTTGACAACATAATTTGACACCAGGTGGCTGAAAATTGAAATAGACATATACTGGGGTTAATAGACATATACTGGGGTTATCGTCAAAGACCTAGGATTCTCAATTTCTGACATAAGATCTAATATTATTTGAATTTTTAAACACCATCTGGATCCATGACCTTCAACCCTTTGAATTGGTACTTGCACTTTATTGTGGAATAATTATTTCCCTTAAGTGGACCATTAACTTGAAACTTTAAATGTCCAAGATCTTCTACTCTTGTAAATTTGAATCCCTATAATTTGTTACAAGTACAATGTAATACAATGGCTGTCAATTTTTAAGAAGTCATGCACACATATTTTCAGAACAAACAGTACAAATAAATTTGCAGAAATTTTACTTCAATTCATGTGATAAAAATAAATTTCATGAGAACTTGACAACCATGCAATACTGCTATCAACATCATTGTACCCCTAGGCTTGCATTCATACATCAGCAGGTGATGGACCTAAGGTGCATGCCACCCTAAAATTATGAACTTATGGGGCAAAAAATCTAAATTTTCACAATGTCCACCCGCAAAAAAATGATCTTGCCTACTTTGCTGGCATGTTATGGCCTTTAATTTTAGTAACACCTTTAACCTGAAATCCTAAATTCAGATCCATCCCAGCTACCTATACACCATATCATGTGATTGACCTAATGACCTAAACAACAGACAAGTGTTATTAGAGTAGTATATCAGGACAATGCATTTTAAATAAATGCATTTATTAGTAAGCAACTGCAGAGCCACTAAAGAAGTCATACTAGATTGAAGGTAGCACATTGTCTACAAAACACAATCCATATAATTAAATAAGCCATTATTTAATGCAAAGTCATGCACTTGAAATAAATTTAAATAAGTATTACCAAGAAGTCATGTTAAATCATAAGATTAGGGCTACAAGCATGTGTATACATCATACTAAGGAGCTTTTAATCAACCTTGGCTGCCCTTACAGACCTGGCCGATTGTCCTCTACAATGATCTTTCGTAGGCTGTTAGTTGTTGGCTTATTCAGATCTGAACCCTCAAAAAACCTGACTGAATTGGGTCAGCATATATATTTGTCTGATATAAGTGGTTGGACTAGTGGTGCATCAAATGATGCTTAATGGCCTCTAATACAAGATCCATTTTGGTCTGAGAGATTTTTTTTTTCACTCTTAAAACAGGTCATAATGTAAATAAGTAAATATATATAACATATGTATTTGAACTGAAAAGTACACTTACATGATACTGTGAAAGTACTATTGTTTGTGGAATACCAATTTTCGTGGTTCTCGTGGGTAAGCCAAACCACGAAATTTGGTTCCCAACGAAAAGGAAAATCCTATTGATATGTATACTGAAAACCTCAAAACCATGAATTCAAGAATAAAGGAACTTGTGTTTCTTCCCTAATCAACAAAAATTAGTATCCACGAATTAAAGTACTTTCACAGTAGTATGATCATAATATGTTTAAGTATTTATATAAGCTTATTGAAGTCTAATAGATTTACATGAAATTACCTTTTATCACTTGGTGGGTAAGTATTAGTAACACATGTTTCATCATACTAAAAATACAAATGTACATATAAAACTAATATTTCAAATACTATATATATACATGTATATACAGTCACGGGGGTTATTACAGTAACATCAATTTTAAGTCCAAAATATTATAATTAAAAGCTCAGTTTACTTTCTATATAAAAGAATTCTTTTCCATATTCTGATAAAACTACTTATTGATAGTTCTTGTAAAGCTAATTGAACTATATTTGAATAGAAGATACATGTAACTGCCAATAGCAAATGATTTAATAAAATGAATAATACATAAAAAAATAATTTCATTTCATAAAACAAAACACTAACATTCTTTAAAGAGGTCTTCCAAATTTGTATTAAAAAATATGATGTCATAGAGTACTTTTATTTTAAAAATTGCTATTGATATTGTCTATTATATTGTATATGTCATTCTACAGTAAAAATGATTTGTAACTGAATGTTTGTAAAAACTATTGCATTTATTAAAATGAAATTAATATCAAATGAAAGAGAAAATCTGCTGAATGCGAATGGCAATTTTAATAAGTGTGCTTTGAATAACAATAAAATGAGGACTAAATGAATGTCTTGAGAAAGAAATATCAAAATTCTCATTTTCCTAAACTAATAATCTGTTACGGTAATCGTTGTGTCTTTCTGCTAGTTCAACGATATGAGTATACTACCAATTAAAAGATTAAAGAAAAAGTTCTTAACATAATGACTGGGGAGGCACTGTTGTATTTAAACATCATTAATATAGACTTTATTAGGAAAGACCAGTTACTGTAAATTGTAATAATAAGTCCCTGCTAAAACTGCTAAAACTCCACAGTTTTATAAAGTAAAATCTTTAGTCTGAAATTGGAGGCAGTTTTCAGTGACACCGTTCGACCCTTGTAATGCCTTACTGGTGGTACTTGTCCCCAAATCACAGCACAAGCAGACAAAAAAACTAGTAGTAGGAAATACATTGAACACATTTTTCCTTGTCACATGACAGAATTTCATTCAGAGTTACTCCCCGTGTCCCATTCAATGTCTTCCGGGAAGTGATTTGATTGAACACAAAAAAATTTATTAGCTTACGTGTCAATATCTGTTAGCAAAATGTCACAGGTTTGTAGTTTTTACATTCATTTTTAGGTAACACTTTCTTTCACTAGGTAGTTCTTCTTTTTCTTTATTAATCTATGACTCTATGTATCTTCCTCAAGACCTGTTATAAGTTAATGGTCTCAGTATCGCATTAATTTTCCCATAGACTTCTGTAGTGAAGTGCATATATTTAGGATTTTTTTAAAAATAGGTAAATTGATTCAATAAAACTTTCACTTATGTAGCATTTCTAAAGACATGTGAAAAAATAATTTCCCGCAAAGAAAATAGGGTGAGTCCACGAAGATCGGACAGAAAAGTAGTCTCGAACTATAAGTAGCCATTTTCCCTACTTTCACTTTCGTTTTGCACTCACCAAACCAACCTTTTCAGTGGAACATTTTTATGATATCATGTTAGATTTTCTTTTAAAAAAGTTCTTCATCTTACAGTGTGATGTTTGCTCTATTTTATAAGTCATTGTTCATATCTTTTGACAAAATATTAGTTTGTAGAGAGGCAAAAAGAAAATGCACTATATTTTTATAGCATCCATGTTTTGACGTACACCTGCTCAGGGATATGCAATACGATACTGGTACCTAATATAACACTTGTATATAGACTATTGGTAGTTCGAGATCGCTCTGATGTCCAACGGCAGATATGCCAGACAAGCTGGGCCGTGGAAAGTCAGAGCTCGTCCCATTTGAAAAATTTTGCTTATTAGTCGAAATTCGGTAAATTCAAAGAAATATACTTATTTGTTCTTTCATATACACTGGAGAACTCTATAGATATTTTGGGGTTTTTGATCCTTCCAATCAAGTTGAAAATACCTTATGTGACTGGTCTATCACTTTTTATAAAACTTTATTCTCCAAAACCAAATTAGGTACACAGGAACAAAAACAGTTAATATAATAATACAATATTACATGAATGTACTGCACAGAGGTAAATTATATAAAACAATGGTGTTAAAAAAACATATTATGCTAATTATAACAATATCAGCTATTACCCTGGAGATTCTATCTTATTGTTAATCACTTGTATAAATTTGCAAAGATTATTAAGATCTGATAAATTTCTGATTAATATCGATATCACTGGGACGTCCCTTCTAATTCTGAACACTACACAAAAATATAGTCCAAATGTAATTATTTTATATCATTTAATACCTCATTTATAACAAGTTTCTAGCAATTTATCAGCCCAATAATATTCTATTATTTATGCAAGTAAAATTTAGATATAGTCTTCATATCAACTCAAGATTTGAGGGACTCCTTTTTGGTCTTGAAAGATATTTGGTAATCAATATACACAGTCCTTCCCTTCAAAATTCTCAATGACTATCCCGAATAATAGAGGACTGCATATGATTCAACTAGCCCGAAACTAGACATGTACACATCATTTCATTAGCCCGAACAATTTTTTACTAGCCCGGGGCTTCGGGCTAGTGGCTAAAGGCAAGCACTGTATACATGTAGGGAATTTATTTCTTGTAGTAATTTGTCTAGAAGGATAAAATGTGTTAAATATTTTCATTTTAATACACTTATAAGTCAAATTATCCATCTTATCATTAATATTTTACCATTTATAAACAGGAAGTGAAGAGCATTGATTTCAACCAAATAAAATTGACAGTAAAATTCAAATTTATCAAAATGGATTGGATAAAAGTAAATCATACATATTCAGTCCTTTCTTATAAACAATTAATAATTATAAATATACACATAGATTAAGAGGGTATGCTTAACAATATACAGTGTTCCAGCTAGAAATTGAAAGGGGCAGAGTGCTGTTGAGCAGAGGGGCACCTTTGTAGTCGGAGAAGGGCACTTTTTTTTTTTGGACTTCGCATGTTTACCATGTCAAGTTGATTGTTTCATTTTCTATGTATGCAATTTTCTTTGTTTCATTGTTTCTTTGTTTGTTTTTTTTATTTGAATTTTTCTTTCTGATAACTAGCTGCTGAACCCCAGCTCTTATGGTTTATATGGAATTTTTTTTATAGTTACTTTATGCAAATATAAAAAAATTGTCATATTTACAATAAGAGCTACAGTTCTACAGCTATGACATTATGTTTTTATTATGTGTGCAAATTTTTGTAACTGTATATATGGTAGCAATGAAGATGTAAACATGTTTTGATTATTTATTACAATATGAAAACTATATCAAATAAAACATTTATATAATTTCAAAATTCATAGCATCACACACTACATTCATACTTCACATTCATTGCTTACAGGCTCAAAATACACATGTACACATTCACCCATACAAACAGCAGTTCATGAAAGTTACCAACATTGCTAACTTTTGTGTTGAAGTCAGAACTTGGAGTAGTTGTCAATTGTAGATCAGATGACATCTGGGAGTATTTCAGCTGCCAGGTTCCATCTTGTGTTTGTCTGGTTTCTAACATATTGATTGTTTTGTGTACTGTTGATTTTCCCATGCTGAGGTTAACATCTCTACGTTGGAAGACCAGTGATAAAGTGGATATGTGTGGTAGTGTATCTGCCAGCAATAAGAGTGATCTAAGTGTAGTTGGGTCTTTTAGACTCTTCAGGATACCATTACCAATTAGGTCACTGCTTATACCCGATGTCTCTAGGTCAAATCGGCTTCCAATCTCCATATGAATACATGTTATTCGTCATTGTCTATATTGTAATTAATTTTGTTTGCACAACGTTTGAAACTTTTTCATAAATATTTAATCCAATAAATAATTAACACCTTTGAAGTTTAATCTACACTAATTGATTTTAATGACATGATTGTATTCTCCAGATAAACTTCAGGTACGTGTCATGACTGTAGTTGTAATATTTATGACAGGAAATAAATCGATCATGCAAAAAACCACCTGTTCAGAACTTACCGTTGCAAAAAAAGGGCAGAAGGGCGTGTGTAAGGGCACCAAGGGCGCGGCGCCCTTCTATTTCGGGCTACCGAGACCATTGATATATGAACTATACATTACTGTACTGAGCGTAAATAAATGTCAGCTTGAGAGAAAAAAATAATTGGTGATGATCTTTAACAGCAAAACATGAAAAAAAGTATGTAAAAGTATTTTCTCTTGTAATTGCCTGAGCATGCAAAGTATTATCCTGAGGTAGGATTTCTATTGGAGCTAATTCTTGCCAATTTATTGGACTAATTGTACAGTGATTGTTCTATCTTAAAAGTGCTGTTCCCACCTTTGAAATCCTATTTTGTCAATAACAATTCTACATGCTGGATAACATACAGTATTATGAAGTTGGTTATATCTTCCTATTCTAAATGACAATTTAGACCTTAAAATTTTATGAAACCATTAATTTGACTAACACCACAAGCACTTTGTTGTCTCAGAAAAATATCAATCCCTTAGCCTGGGTACGTACCAATGTTGAAAAGGTATAGTGATTTTTTTTTCAAAGACAAGTAAGACATTTCACAAACTTCAAACTTGGCAGCTTTCCAGTGTTTCTCATTTCTACCATTTTCATTTGGGAAGATTTTACCTTACAGCAGATATCATAGCTTTATGATTGTCTAAATTAAATTCAAGGTGCCAATGCAGTTTTTAAAAAAAAAAACAGCTTTTGATCCTTTTGTAATCAAACATGACATTGGTCCCTTTCATGATAAAGCTATTTTCTGAGTGGATCAAAAAAAAAGAATACCTGTAGCAAAGATGCTGAATCCCCATGATGCCAAGGGTAGGAGGCACAAAAAAGAATTTTCGGTGGGGGGGGGGGGGGATAGAATTTGTGAAAAATAAGATTTCATGCAAAAAATGATATTCCCTATTTTTTGAGGGCGTAATCCCAGTGTTCTCCCCAGCATTTCTGGATAGCACTTATTCAGCATAAGGATTTATATGTAGCATCTTTAACTTCTTGTTCAGCCCATATGACACAGCATTTGAAAAGTGGCACTTGATATTTTATGTAATATTCAAAAATTGATCAGTGTATTCAAAATGTACTTTGCGGTTTATTTTTATATGAATTATTTATAGATACATTGTAAAAATTTTACCGTTGTACTTCAATTGCAGTAATTATTACTGAAATGCTGTTTTTATATTTCCTTTTTAGCTCACCTGGCCAAACGCCAGGTGAGCTATATGTATTATCATCACTTGGCGTCCGTCATCGTTCGTCGTCATCGTTAACAATTATACAAAACTCTTCTCCTTTGAAACTACTTGATCAATTAGAACCAAACTTGGTATGAATGTTCCTTAGGATATTCTGCATAGAACTGATGTGGGGATTTTTATTTGTCGAAAAACATGGCCGCTGTTACTGAAAGTGAAACAAAGGGGTCAGACAGTAGTTATATGCATATATCTTCAAAACCATTAGGTTTGGCTGAAATTTGACGTGGTTAAAAGTGTTCAGCATGATGAGATCTATGTGTGGTCAAATTTTGGTTTTAATCTGTCAGGCCATGTTGGAGTTATTCCATATTTTTTGGTATTTTTTAATGTTATTTCTTTCAAATATCTTCTCTGACATTACTTGATCAACTGGGACCAAACTTGATATGAATGTTTCTTGGTGTATTCTGCATATAACTGATGTCTGGATTTTTGATCCATGGACACACATGGCCACTGTTACAAAAAATAGAACATAGGGATCAGACAGTGGATTTTCGCATACATGTATATCTCCAAAACTGCTGGGTTTAGCCAAAATCTTCCAATAGCTGAAATGATCCTTATTATAAGGAGTACAAAAGTCTTCAAGGATAAAAGTTGTCTGGCAACTCCTTTTTAGAGTTATTGCCCTTGAAAGTGGAAAAATGGCTTTTTTTTGTTTTTTTTGTTTTCAGTCAATATCTTGAAAACTATGTTAGATTAAAAGAAACTTTCAATTGTTGAAATGATCCTTATGGTAAGTCCTACCAAAGACTTCTTGACTGTAAAATGTTGGACAACTTCTTCTTAAATTTATTGCTTTTTAAATTTATTGCCATTGAAAGGCAAAATTCAACCAGGTGAGCTATTTAGGCTCCTGGGAGCCTCTTGTTATATTGAACACAAAAATGAAAGAGATATCCTATCAAATTATAAACAGTAATTATACATAAACATCTCATATTATATGTACACCCCCAGGATTCTTCATTGATGAACGTTTTTAAGTACAGGTCTGTCTAATCAGGTACATGTACTAGACTACTCTGGCCTTAAAATTCATGTTGCCAAACAATGCCAGTTGCCAATTTCAAGAAAGTCAGTAGTGTGGAGCTTTGAACATAGTTGGTCAGTGCTGGGTTACATGTACCATTGACCATAGTCCATTTTGACTGACTCGGTACATAGATATCTGATTGACAGCATGTTTACTGCTATTGGTTGAGATGCCGAAAATGACCTCAGGGAACACTCATTTTGCTATCATATTGATTTTTAATCCTTATATTAAATTTTATCGCACAATGCTGGTAGAATAGAAGCACAGTACTGACTGTGTGCCTGCCAGTCCACCGTCAGATATGCTCCTGGCATCCAACCTAACTACACTGTATCCTTAGCATAAGAAAAATAAAAGGGGGAAAAATTAAAAATACCGCCTAATTTTGACAACCAAATATTACTGTTTCTAGGGTTTTAAGATAACACTATTATATAATACCATTCTCCAATCTTTCCTTTAGATTTGGATTAACTTTAATAAAAATATTTCCAGGTTTTTTTTTAATACATCAAAGAAAATTAATGTAAAAGACAAAGTAATTAATGACCAAAGTGATTGTCAGCCTTGAAGTTAGTTAATAGTCCTACTGAACTTACATTATGTTAGACATTGATAAATACATGTACATGTAATAACAAATTCAATGTAAGTTTTATCTGAAGTCTTTGATACAATGCAAAAGTACATTTATGTATAATGGTTTGACAAATGGTTTAAATAGGCTTGAGCTATACATGCAGTGTTCTCGTCAGCAGTGATTCTGTTGTAGTTCTTCATTTCTAGTACATCCACTTACATTGTAACATTTAGGACTGAAAAAATGTCAACCAATATACATGTAAGTATGGCTACAGTATCTGTGGGATTTACTCTGGAACTCCAGTGTCTTGGTAAAAGAATTCAAATCTACCAGTATTTCATCATCTTCATTGTAGGCATATACCACAGATTCATGAATGAATGGACCCTACTGTTTAAGCTGTATATAGAATACAGTATACAACAAGTTTGTTTGTTATTAGGAATTGTGTTCTGTTCACTTTATCTGAATATTTTTTGTTGTTGTTTCAGACTCTCCAGTTTAACATGGATATGACATGTGAAGGATGTGCCAATGCTGCCAAGCGTGTTCTTGGGAAGCTAGGTGGTAGGTTCAATATGATTTCAATATTCCATTCCCAAACATAAAAAACACAAAAAAATAACAAAAGGTTTTGAGTCACCCTGTTCATCATGCCATGTACTTTGTTTGTACAAGTCTTCATGAACTGAATGAAATTTGTAACTTATATATAGAAAGAAAATTGCATAGCTCTTACTTTTGATAACAACAACTAAGTTGCAGATGTATATAGGGCTGAAACAAAGAGTAAAAACATTTATGTTTACTTATGTATAGCTATCGATTTTTCTGGAATCAATTTTTTATGTAAAATTGAGATTTCATTGTTTTAGGGCTATGTATTTTTTTGATTTGTTGATCATGAAATAAACCCACTGCAGTTATCAGTGACAAAGCTGTAAGGGTTTTATAATCTCATTTTCTGCAATAAAAATGTTACATTCTTAACTTCGTAACCTCAAATGTCACATTACTTCAAAATTTACACCAAGATTATGATTTTTACAACTTCATTGTTATACTAATATATACTTATTTCTTATTTTGTAGATAAAGTCTCTGATGTACAAACTGATGTGGCATCTCAGACTGTTACCGTGACTACCACAATGTCATCAGAGGAAATTTTAGAATCTCTGAAGAAAACTGGCAAACCTGTGTCAGTCAAAAGTTAAGGGACTGGATGAAGGTAAGAAAAGCAGACATCTTAAGGGTACTTCTAAACACATGGAATTCAGGATGGAAAAACAATTTTTACTCTAAAGTTGACTATGTCTAAACAATAGCAAACTATTTCAAACACAAAAACAATCAATTTGCATGTACCTTTCTTTATGAAATGAATTTGAAGTATAGTAAAACATTTTATGTTATGAGAAAAACTCAAACCATGAAGAAAATAGAATAACTTTTGAGGAAATTTAATATTGTTAATGTAATAATTTTCATGGTGTACTAATTTTCGTTATTTTTGCATTGGATTGAAAAGCGCCAAAAATTGTACCAGTGAATTTAAATTTTGCCACTATATAACACTTTTTTTTTTAAACCATGAAAATTGATACCCACAAATATGTGAAAAGCAACAACTGTGAAAATTAATACATTTACAGTAAGTATTGTTTTCATTCTAGACTTTTTAAAAAATATAATTGATGGAAATTTGAAAAAGTGATAATTTTACTGAGCTTCCATGATTTAACAAACTTGTTAAGTTTCATTCTCTCATTCTGTTTCCTTGCAGATAATTATATGGACAAGAACAAAGGTGCTGACAAGATTGGAAATGATAAACACCTTAAAAGAATTTTTATATATATATTGTAGAATATTAAATGTCATCGTAATTGTTTCACTCACTTGATTGTGCCAGGGTACTAACATGTACATGTAGCTAGTTCTAATAAAAGGACCACTTCAAACTCATGTAGATTTTTACACACAAATGATTGCATTATCAGACATTATTTTATTGTGCTTTTTCACATGCAGCTTTAAATGCCTCTGGCATTTAGAATTTTTTATCTCATATATTGTCATTTTTGCGCATTCCATGAATTTGCGGTCATTAAATCATATCATTAATGCTTTTTTAAATACTGTTAGTCAGCTTATTTTTAATTTATCTATATATTATAATTTGATAATCAAGTTTATATTAAATCATGTGAATTCATTAAAAAAATTGTAAAGTCATTTTGCGATGTAAGAATTCAGTACTACCATAAAAATAAAGGGAGGTAATTAATTTTTTTTCAGGGTAAGAAGGGGAGATAATTTTAAAAAGAGTTATTTTAGTTACCTTTATTAATATTAAAAAGACCTTGCTAAAATTGTTTGTCATTTTCTAAATTGATTGTATATTTACATGTTAATGATGAAATAAACATATTGCTGGACAATTTTAGTGTAAGGTGTATTATGGTGTGGAGAGCCTTTATGGAAGTGTTTGTTTTGTTATACATTTACATGTAGATTTTAGATGTTTAGCATGGCTGTAAAACTGACACTTTGCCTGTTAACTATAAAGGGATGGAAAAAATTGTACATTGCACCTTTGCTTTATCTCCAACCTCCTTTATCATCATCAAATTCATTTGAACCAATTTCCAGCTGTGTAATTCTCCTGTTAAAACTCCCGAAATGCTTTCACACCAACTTTACTTTGTAAAGTGATCCATTTTAAATGATATTGGTTGCAGTCATAAAATTATTCTAAATAATGCATGTAACACTGGATAATAAACAAAAACAAAAAATTTTTTTATGCATTACATGCTGACAATGTGTAAAATCTAAGATCAAGTTTCATAAAAGTCATACAAGTCTCTACTAAATGTACCAAAATCTATACAGATAACTGATTAAAATTGTCAATTAATTTTTATTTCCCCACCAGCAAAAGTCAAAGGTCATTAAAGTTACAGGTTTTAGCTGTCTGTCCATCATGTTTATTGTCTACATTTTGCCATCACTATGTTTCAGTTAACAGGCGACGATGGCGACATCGTCACCCGTTAACTTTTTCAAACATCTCTGAAACTACTCAATAGATTGTAACCAAACTTTGCATGAATATTTCTTAGGCAATTTAGTTATTTTTAACAATCCTTGTGTGGGCATTTTTAATCTGGCAAAAAAACATTGGTGCCAATTCTGAAAATAAACCATAGGGGTAAAATTGCAGAATTATGCAAAAATCAGGTAGCAAGTGAAATTGTTCAGCACAATGCGACGGACCTATGCTGAAATTTTTAGAAAGATCTGTTGACGAATGAATGAATTATGGGTCTTGAAATGGATTTTTTCCCAAATTTTACATTTCCAACTTAGAAAATCTTCTCCTTTATAACTACAAAATGGAGTGAAACCAAACTTGAATGTTAGGTAGAACATGTTTTAACACTGTGTGTGGGGATTTCTGATCTTGTGAAAAATTCGGCCACCGTTACTAAAATTAAGACTATAGGGGTCAAATGGTAGAATTATGCAAAGAACTCAAAACAGTTGGATTTAGCTAAAATCTGGTAGGGATTAAAATTTTTTAGCTTGATGGGATGGACCTATGCTGATATTTTCAGAAAGATCCGTTGACAAAGGAATGAGTTATGGGTCCTGAAATGGATTTTTTCCCCGAATTTTACATTTCCAACTTTGAAAATCTTCTCCTTTGAAACAACTGGATGATTGAAATGAAACTTTGATGGATATTATGTAGAATATGTTAAGCAATATATTTGTGTGGATTTTTGATCTTTTGAAAAACATGGCTACTGTTTCTAAAAATAGACCATAGGGGTCAAATTGAAGAATTATGCAAATAACTCAATAACAGTTGGGTTTAGCTAAAATCTGACAGGGATTAAAATTGTTCAGCATGATGGGATTACATACATGTACATGAATGCCGAAATTTTCAGAAAGATCTATTGACAAATAAATGAGTTATGGGTCTTGAAATTGATTTTTAAAAAAATTGTAGGATGGATTGTAACCAGACATTGCATGAACGTTTCTTTAGGATATCCTGAACAACTTTTTCATCTGTAGAAAGCGTGGCCACTACTGATATAACTTGAAAACCAAAGGCTTTTAGCCTAATTTCTAGGGGAAAAATTGATCATTATGGTGAAACCGACCTATGATGAAATTTTCATTAAGCACTATCGCTCAGTGTTGGAGTTATTGCCCTTAAAGAGAAAAGATGACAATAAGAGACTTATTTCATAATATGAAAACCAGGTGGATAACCAAGATGCTCTGTATTGAATAAATGATTCTTGTGACAATAGTACAATAAGGTCAAGAGTCCAGCTTTAGAAAGCTATAAAGACTATTTTTGACCAGGTGAGCGATTCAGGCTCTCTGGTTAAAGCATCTTTTGACTTAGTAACTGGTATGTAGTTATTACTAGATAAGTTTTGTCCTGATTGAATGATTTTTTTGACCTAGTAATAACCCTAGAACTTGTATAGCTAGGTCAAATTATCAGTTCTTCAGATTTATTTGAACATACTTTAATATAGTATGGACTTGTATTTATACATGTAGTTGAATTGAAGTTCAAATTTTGTTCTGGTCATATGATTGTTGGCTGAGTAATGCCCCTTGCACTTGTCAAGGTTATAGTTGTATTGCACTCTGTAGGGATCATGTATTTCTATTAACAATACATTGACAATCTTGTTAAATAATATTTGAGTAAAAAGTACTGGTAGAAATAAATGCTATGAGTTCTAGAAAATTACGATGGCATAAAGTCAGCAGTTTAAAACACAGAAGCATCTATTCATACATGATTTTATTTATGTTTAAAACAAAAACAAAAATACAATATTGCACACATGTGACCAGCACAAAAGTATCATGTGATTGCAAACAAAGTCATGTGATATCACAGCATGTTGACCTGGCAAAATACAATACTAAGGGCACAATTAAAAATTTAATTGCACTGATATGGAGCAATAGTAAAGAAAATATCAGAAATTACAGGACTGAATACTTTTATTAGTAAATACAAATCTTTAATCATTTTGGTTAAGAAAACCTGAGAAATTTTGTTCAATAAGTTACTAGTTACACTAGTACAGACATTCCCTTACCTTTTTTTTTGTAATTGAAATCCAAGCTAAGCTTGTGTTACTTTGTCAATAATAAGCTATGGTTCCATCGTTTCATACAACGAAAGCATTTAAGTAAGCTGTTAAACTCAATTGGAATGTTCTATCTATTCTTCTCCAATTATTTAAATCTGATAATTTCCACAAAATACTAAAATACATACATATAGTTTTTTTCTGAAGAAATTGTTTTATAAAAGTAACTGGCCAAATGAAAAATGTTAATGTTTGTTTGTCAAGTCAATGAATATACCAATTAAACATCAAAGTAATGTGTTCATTTATACACAATTATGTATATACATGTATAATAAAATGAATATCAGAAAAGACATCTATATGTATACATGTATGTACTAGTAAAAACAATACTTCCTGTACTTGTGTGGCTGATAAGCTTTAAATAAAATTTAAAATGAAGTTAAATAAGTGACCTTATGTTTGAAAAAAAAGCATTAACAAAGAACTGAAGGCACATGGACTGCACTGATCACAGACATTTTATAAATGTATACTTAAAACAGCAATATTCAAAGCAGCATTTTTATGCCTAAAGTGCAATTGTTTTATTTCTATGAGGTGCAATAAAATACGAGCTATCACAGCCATTGATGATATTCAGAGGATAGAGCTGATGTTCCTAGGATTCAATGACAATAAACTGAAGAATTTCCTTTGATAGCTAACTGGACTCAGTCCAGAGGTGTAGCATCCAAATCTGGATTGGTATGGCAAGAATGATGCCTTGCCAGGGCGTTCTGAAGGCATTCATAAAATACCCAATTTTTTTTAATTTTTGACAAGAATTTTAGGTACAGCATACCTGAACTGAGAAGAAGATTTAATTTTTCTATTGTACACTTAACATGCTACTTAATTCCACAAGTAAGGAAGTTCATCTAGTGATTGTCAGTTAAAACAGGAAAACCATATTTATTCCTTGAACATTATCACTGTATTGCTGTAAAAAAGAGAAAAAAGAATGAATTTCTGCATTTTAAGTACAAAAACATAGCTTACATACAGTTCAATATACCTTGTGTCTTATTTATTATAATGTATTTATATTGTGAAAAGTATACTTCATACTGACAGAAAAGGAGAGTTTAATTACAAAAAACATAGTCATATTTTCCCAATAAACAAAAGCAAATACATCCGATACATTTATAAACTAATACAGCTCAGTAAAATGAGAGGAGATTTCACAACCTCTTTTACAGAGAGGTAGAAACATTTTTGTTTAAATCGTTCCTTCTGTGACTACAGCACTGCCATGAAATACAATAAAAACTATCCTAACTGAATCTTATATGAAATTAAAACCAGTTTGGTAAACCACACTTCTTCTGAAGTTCCTTCTTGTCAATTTATATACATTTTGTAACCTTAAATATTTCAATAGACCTTTCTTCATATTCCCAACTTTGACTTCATTTTTAAAGCTTTGAGTAAAGGGAAGTAACTCTACAACCCAACAGACTGGTTGTCCACCCTATTGGACCAGTATACTTCATATTCAAATATTGGACCTATTGGAGCTTGGATACTTTTAAATTACTTATTTTAAACCACTTATCTATGCACCGAAGTGAAAATACTCTAACCATTTACTGTTCTTCCTTTCCACATTGAAACCACAAACCAGGTTGTCGTGGGATCATTACGTACCTTTGAAAAACTTGCTTAAATGGCTTGCATTCCATAAATAAGAGAAACAACTATATACTTCATGAGATTAAATGAGTGTTGTTAATTTGAAGCATATTCATGTAGTTAGCAATAAATAAATAATACTTTATAAACAAGTCACACAATATCAAATATTGAAAGCACCAATCAGTTTTTTTAAGGAACGATTACAACACAGAACAAAGGACAAAATATATCATAAATCACACAATATGTCACTGTGTGAGAGTTTAGAGGAATGTAATTCATGGATACAATCCCTACTTGTAGCAATCAGAAGACATCTTCATTTTGCAGAGTTGTCTTTCTTTATAGCAAGTAAGTCTTTTACTAACCTCCATAATGCTGGCTATATTTGTATATAGAAAGCTTTGATTCATTACATATAACTTATTCTAATGCAAGGACTAGTAGAACTGGATGTGCAGGAGCAGGAATTTTGAACTTCATATGCACACTATCACCAATCAGTAAAGTGGTTGTTGCTGTCTCAAATATGAAATTACACTACAAATAATACAATAAGTTTAACTTATTTAAAGAGCTGAATCCATTTGTTCAGGTATGGATTCTAAAATTAAGAGATTTTGTTTCATGTACATCAGAAAATCAAATGTAAAATTACCCGCCATGAGATTATTTCACACTTTAAAAAAAATGTCTTCAGTCTAATACACTATAAGAAAATGTAAATGCACTTATTGCCTGTACTACTAAAAGACAACTTCTGCAAAAGGGAGATAACTCCATATTCTACAAATTTGGATTTCATTATAAGAAAATCCTGAGACAAAAACTACATACATCACAAACTATCAGACATCAACAGGGTAAACAACGAAAAATCAAAAGTTAATTATAAAGTAAATATACAACAAAAATCTAACAGTAAAATCTGGTCTTACAACAAGGTGTTTCTTTATAGACAAAAAAATAAAATATTATTTGTTATTTGGACCTTCTCAGCTTAAAATGTTGACTCAAAATTGCCTTATTCTCATCTTCCACATTCCCACTCTATATTTAATTTTTGTTTTGAAATTAAATCAAATTCTCTGCCAGTTGAAAACCCAGAAAGTTTAATAAAAAATTTTACAAAGAGAAGAAAGTATCTTAAAGATGATGAGTAACAATATGTAACAGCATCTTTAAAACATTTTACACAGTGTTTTAGGTTTTTTATTTATTGTTTGGTTTGATACCTTTCCACTATACTTTGTTTTGCTTTTTTTTAATGGAAAAAAAGGACATACTAAAAGGAGGCTTGCACACACAAACTGTCTATTGAACAAGAAATTTAATTTAAGTGGCCTTGTGATATAAAGAAATTTTGGTCCTAAGTTTTTACCACATGTATAATTGTTTATCTTGTATAGTGTTTTTTTTCTTTAAAATTGAGACATGTTTTCACATTTTTCTGTACAAACATTGAATAAAAATTGAATTATAGATGAATTCATGAATGGAAAAAGAAAAAAAAATGGGGTATTGAAAACCTTAAGATGAGCATATAATATACCATTATCTTTCCATAAAAACATGAGGTTATTATATCATGGAAACAAACTGTTAATAATCACTTCATTGACTGTGTGCATAATCATTTCAGTCACTGATTAAGCTAGTAACCACTTCATTCATTGACTGTAAGTAATCACTTCTTTCATTCACTGTAAGTAATCACTTCTTTCATTCACTATATGAGTAATCACTTCAGTCATTGACTATAAGAGTAATCACTTCAGTCATTGGCTATATGAGTAATCACTTCAGTCATTGGCTATATGAGTAATCACTTTAGTCACTGACTGTGCAAGTTATTACTTCTGTTACTTACTGTGTGAGTAATCATTTTGTTCATTGACTGTAGGTAATCACATCAGTCATTGACTATATGAGTAATCACTTTAGACATTGACTGTGTAAGTAATCATTTAAGTCATTTACTGTGTATTTACTTCAGTCATTGACTATATGAGTAATCACTTCAGTCATTGACTTGTGTAAGTAATCACTTCAGTCATTGGCTTGTGTAAGTAATCACTTCAGTCATTGGCTTGTGTAAGTAATCACTTCAGTTAATTACTATGTGAGTAATCACTTCAGTCAATGGCAATAATCAGAAAAATAAAGAACAAATTGAACTTTTTATACATGAGTATTAAATCAGAAACTAGCAATAAGTTATCATGTGACCTTATATTTAGATACAAAAATATTGACGCTTATCATATTATGATAATGTAGAAATGGAAGTTCTGAAATTTCAGGCATCAGAGATTTCTTCATGTTTATTGCACAAGTGTAATAAGACAGCGAAAAAAGCCAAAAATTTATTTATTAGAAGCTGGACTATTATTAAAAAAAAAAAGAACATTTTATGCTTTTTGTACGTTCACCTAAATTAAGAAATTATTGCATTGTTTTTCATGTAAAGATAAATATATGCACCAGAGTAAATAACAGTTATGATTATGACAATTCTATTTTAGAAAACTTCCAAATTTAAACAAAACACATGTAGTAATAAACAATATCATATAACTACAAGCATAGAAAATGTAAAAGGTCAGGAAATGGTACATAATATGAAGATATAATCTAAATTTATCTAAATAATTAAGTTCAGCACATTTTACCACAGATTTTTTTTTTGGAAAACATGTAACATAACATATTTTACAAGTTTTCGAAAACAGTAACTTTACATATGTATGGTAGTCAAACTCATTCCAGATACATTGTATGTATACTGTAAACAAAGAAATATTTTAATAGGTTTTCTTTTTGCTAATTTCAATATGTAAGACCGATAACATCAGAATCAATCTGTCGTGAATATTTTCTTCAAGGAAGTAGACCTGGGGTAAGGGACATAACTCTTGAAATCAGTGGTATGTTTGTATTATATTCAATTTCACCAAACCCTATCAAGCTTTCATTTGAAATAGAATAAAATCAGTACAAGTTACTTTGATGAGTATATGAGATTGAAGTAAAATACTGAATACAAACGTTCCAATGACTTCTATGAGTTACCCTAGCTCTACCTCCTTAAAGAACATTATAATAGGACTCTAGGAATATTATTATAGGACTCCAGGAACATTTGTCAAATGAGCAAAAGTCAATTGATCAGAAAAACCAAAGAAAAGGATTAGATTGTGAAAAATATACCCAGATAACAAATCATGAAAAGTCTCCCTACAAGGAATGTATTATATGCACCTAAAAGGTACTATATATGTAGTACTACATATCATATATTACTATAATTATGTTTGTTTTAATTGTGGGAATAATAAATGAAAAAGAGAGATAATGGAAAATACATGATTGATATACATGTATATTAAACCTTTCCGCATAAAACTAAAAACTAAAAAAAAACAATTAACTAACAGTGTATCATTTCTAGTACAAGTAACATGGAATATTCTCACTTTTTTAACTTGGATACAGAATGTTGACTATCTGATGGAATAGAATTTACATGTGAAGTAAATAATGCACTATATTCACATCAAATTACAAATATAAATATCACAACGAGATCATACTTAAAATACATCTTGAATCTTTCTGATCCTATAAGAAATTGACCTGGGCCAGACGCCTTTGTCAATGTGTCATTAAAACTTTGACCTAATAGGCAAAAGGTCAATTCTATTATGGCTATTAAGTTTGAATTCATTTAGTATGTGTTTGCAAGGTCACTTTTGTGACGAGAATCTTCCCTAGTGTAATCCTCTGTTGAACTGGAGACAGGTTCAGATTTTACTATATCAAATGTAGAATCACTACTTGAACTGTCTTGATTGTCTAAAATTTTCCCACCATACATATTCTGTTCTGAATCCTTATGAATTCTCTCTGTCAATTTGTTAACTTCAATAGTTTGTTCAGCAATCCTTTTGCCATCTTCCTCTATTTGGAACATCTCTGGTTCTTTCTCTTTTGTCCTTCGGCGCTCCTCTTCCTCTTCCTCCATACAATACTGTAAACCTGCACAATAATGTAACATCATCATCATGAGAGCTTCTACCTTTTCATCAGACTTAGCTATTTTCAGTTTTAAAGTTTCTTTTTGAACTGGATCAACAGTCTCCATCTCTTCTTTAATCATTTCTGTTTTGTTCTCAGATTCAATATCAATCTCTTTCTGGAACTTTGAAACCTGAAATAAAGCAAAAATCATTTCATAATTTATTGTTACTTAAGGTAAAAAAAATTAATGTGCATAAAACTGTTGTGTTGAATCATTAGCACTACAGGGGTTTTTGGCATTGTTTAGGCCATGTTACCAACTTATTTTTCGCAAGAATTTTTTTCCTAACTTTGCAAACAAGGAAAATCAACAAAATTAACTGTAACTAATAAAGACCTTTATCCAGAAATACATGAGAAGCAAAAAAAAAAAAAAACTGCAACGTAAACTGATATCCTGAATCAGGAAAATAAGTTGATTCAGTGTAACTCAAGGAAGGAAGAGGAAAGAAGGAATAAGAGTACAATTTACATTGACAATTCTTGAAAAAAAAATTCTAAAGGAGGTGCTGATTTTACTGCTATGGTAATAGAATAAGTTAATACGGCACCCTCTAAAGAGAGAAAGAAGGGCATGAGAATATATGCTATAAATGCATATAGCTATATAGCAGCATCCATATAAACCTAACCTGTGACATGGCAGACCAGCTGACTAAAACTTAATTAAAATAATTCTACAAAAAATTCAGAAAACAATAAAAAAAAAGCGAAAGGGAGATCTCTTCCATGAATAAAAGCATCATTTGACATAGCGCTACAACATTATGTGTATTTTTCATGTTTCAGAGTTCTGAGTATCAATGTTAATTATGGAAATCCTTCACACGTTTTGTTTCATAAATCTGTAGAAAAAACACGCAATTTCTTTAGAAACATTTATGTATTTCCAGCATTAAATATCTCTATATTTTATATATCTTGAATCTGAACATCAGTTAATCAACTACAAATACAGAGATACCTCCTGAGTTTTCTAACATTATGTCAAGGACCTGTTCCTGCATTACAATGGGCTAATAATATGAATAATGCATTATTTTTACACAAAAAAATGGGCCATTGACCAATGCAATAACTTCTGTGGCTATTTTTACATTTCTAAGGACAACAATCCATTACTCCCTCCAAAAGTGACCTTTGCAAATATTTCAGTGACAATATCAAGTACACGTACCATGGCATCAAGTTTTTCCTTCCTCTCTTCCAAAGAAAGTTCAGCATACAATTCTTTACCCATCTCCTTAGCAGCAGTCACTACCATCTCATCTAGATTCTGACCTTTAGCCCTCTTACTTAGCTGTATAAAAGTACTGGATTCTGAATCAGAATCTTCAGAAGAATCCCCTTTGTATTTATTCTGTAAAAAATTGTACAGAATTAAGATATATTTGGTATTTCTATGACATACATTTAAAGGTTCATAATTTTACTACAAAGTAGAGTAAATTATCAAGCTCCAAGCAAAGGTGGGGGTCTGTTCTGCAGACAGGCTTTTCAAAATTCTCAGACATTTTTCAAATAAAACGTCTTATGACAAGTGGATAACGTCACAAAAAATCATTCACTATTTCCAGAATTTGCAAAATTATTGCATTTTCTGAGAGGACTGGCAGAGGTGTCTAGAGTGAATTTCAAACGTAAGATGCTGTTTTGGAGCTTGTTAATTTATACCATAAATGTCTCAGAGGGTGGTTACTCTTATCACAGTACTAAAGGAAATCTTAATGGTAAAATCTAATTTGAAAAAGCATATTTCTGCTAAAACTGAAGAATATCATCCCTGATAAATTAAGGCTTCAACTAAACTAAACTAAACTTCTGTTCAACTGATGCAATATGACAATCTTGCAGAATAAAAATGCTTTACTAAATCTGTAGTGTTGTGGTACTTAAAGAATTACATATAATTGGACTGTTTTGACATTTGCAAGTGTTAAAAATTACTCGTCTCAGTACAAAATGTAGTGTACTAAACCTTATTATTGAGCACTATTTACTCAATAGAAAAAATACCCCAAAAAGTTCCTCCGATAGCCTTCTTGGCAGTAAACCTGTATTCAACAAAGTCTGGATAGATGTTGATGAACGTGTCTGAGGAATGATGGAGGTGTCAAGGAAGCTTCCAAACTTCACATCATCAGTGCCAGGTGCAGAGTTCCTCCGGCGCACTTTTGGACTGGGTTTGGGACTAGGCTGTGGTGAGGGGTTTGGGGAAGGAACAGGAGAGGGTGCAATGATGACTGCTTCTGAAATTGTGGAAAAGATTTAAATTCAATGACTTTGGTATTCCTAAACTTTACCTTTTTTCTTCTCTTTCTATACTTCACTAGTATAAATAACACAAGAAAAATGATTCAAAGAATCTTAAATCATTGTACATATTTCAAATACAAATTTTTGCCTACTTTTTTCTTATTGCACGTTTATCATTCACTTTTCTTCAAAAATATAGTAGAATTCGAAAAAGACAAAAGTCTGATTTTCACAATCTACAACTTTATCTTTTTAAAATTTTTAGTTTTTTTTTTTATCCTTTTAAGTTTTATCTTGTAACTACTTCTACATAGGAAACTGTGCCACACATGAGAATCATATGATTTGCATCATATGATTATCATATAAATCGAGCACCATATGATAATCATATGTTTCGGTTTACATATGATAATCATATGTTTCGGTTTACATATGATAATCGCATGATTATCATATGATAATCATGTTTTTCACAAACATGATAGTCATATGTTTTCAAGCCAAAATTAACATATGAGAATCATATGACTATCATATGTTAAATATCATATGATTGTCATATGATTACCATATGATTATCATTTGAATCGAGCACTGTATGATTATCATATGTGGCACATTTGGCTGTGTAGACTACACTACAAAAGAAATTCATTGGCAATAACTAACCCTGCTTATTATCCACATTGGAGTTTCTAAGTTTACTGAGTATTCCACCCGAGCTGGATTTCTGTCTCCTTCGTGATTCTGGTATAGGAACCTTCCACTTCTCTGATGGGGTCGTTCTCATCATAGCACCATCTCTGTGTTAAAAATATAAAATCACTTTCGACCACTGTTTGGAACAAAAATATTGAATTACAAAAGCTACATACTAACGGGAAATGCCGTCAAAGTGATTCTGATAAAATAAGTACGTTATATGTAACTTGGAATGATAATTATTAATGATAAATTTTGACAATGATATGGAGTTTCTGTGGGGAAATTGTTTATTATTTAGAAAGCAAGTATTTCAATTTCTAAAAATTGATTTGAACTGTATTTTTTTTTTTGGAAAGTATAATGTAGATCCTATGAATTCTGTAAAATACATACACATACATGTGTATATAGAGGTAAAAACTGCTGTATTTTTATACTTCCTGTTCGTTTTATTTAGTCATGCTTTATGAGCTTTTTGAGCAGAGTCCTAACAAGAACAAGTTTTGAATTAGGAATAATAAATGATCTGTTAAGTGCTTTAACAGGTCGAGACCAATAGCATCATAAAGTACTTAAGAATGTCACGCTTATTAGACCATATAAGGAACAAAACAATCGATTCTGTTCATGGGTTATAAAATAATGATTGATTGATTGTTGCGGTTTAACATCCGACAATCAATCAATCATTATTTTATAACCCATGAACAAAATAAAATAAAATAATAAAATAATCAATCACTTCAATTACTATTGTCCACTATTACAACTGTAATGACAGTAGCTCACATGTCAGTTATAATAATACTCTTTTCATTTATATGATATTCTATGGATCTCATGATAACATAAGAAAAATATGGCAATTTGATCACAAAGTAAGGATTTTACTTCCAAGCATTTACTTGATAAAGCATTTTCTAGGGAGGCACATGCTTCCTTCCAAGACTTGTTATTAACAAAATAACGGATCACAGGGTTGACACTAACTATTTACCTTAGTAGACCACAGGACTAGTTAGTTTTAAATGTTGTAGTCCTGTTTGCTATGTGGTAGTCCTGAGGGCAGTGAAGCTGCCCAAACTAACTAGGAGGGTTTGGGGGCATGCCCCCCCCCCCAAGATTTTTTAAAAATTAGATGCAAAATCCTGCCATTTGAGCACTTTGGGAGGCTATACAATGAGTTTTTTGGAATGGATATTTTCTCCAGGACAATGAAAAAAAATAGGAGTTGAATGAATCTCAATTTATTTTTCATTATTGCAGAAGACCAAGAAAAAGTCTATACGACTTCTTCTGAAGAGAAGTTACATTTTCTGATTGTGTTTGTGTGTTGGTGTCTAATTTTTCCATAGATTTCACATTACACTTCTTTGTGTTCATGATATGGCCCTCTGAATTTGATCAATTCTAATTGTTTCCAATCCAAAGTTGGTACAACCTATCACAAAGGTGCCAGTTTTCTCATATGCAATACAAATATTGCAAATCATGCAACCGTTACCCATCTCATTGTCAACATTGTAGGTTAGCCAAGGATACTGCGACTTCAAAGAAGGTTGAAAAGTATGCTTCCTTTTTTCTGTGTCATATGATTTTTGCACATCTCACCGTTCCTCTAAGGTTTTAGTTTTTTTAGCTGGTGGGGGGTTTAACCCCAAAAATTTGTACGTCGTTGTTTACAATCGGTGTTGATAAAAGATTGTGACTTTATATCATTATTTTACTTGAATAAAGTGTTTGAATGATGCAGTTAAGAAGCAAGAGGCGTTTAGTCACCACAAGAATGTATCGACCTTAAAAGTACTATAATGGAAGTTAAAAACCGGGGATGATAAAAAAAAAAATGGCTGGAATGTAACTAAATTAGGGACGAGTTCAGAGTGGCAAAAAGTGCAAAGAACTGCCAGAATAAAGTACGAAACTAATCATTTGCTGATGTTTTCAAAGAGACATAATTTATTTACTGAAATTAGAACTTTTTCCCCAACTTATTCAGTAACTACTAACACAATTTCAGGTAGTCCAAAGGAATACTTCTTACGGAGTCTCGGGTGGTCCTCCATAAAATCAAATTGGCACCAGACTATGGTTAGTGTCGAACCCTGGGATCCACAATCAATAAGTTCATGGAAATACCACTTTATGCAATACTTATTTTATTCTATGTTAAAAATAAGACAATAATGAAAGTTATGAGGTGGAGATATCAATTGAAAACTGCCTAAAAATTATATAAAAACACATGAGAACGACTTACAGTAGACATGCAATAATGACATATCTCAGTGGTTTGATTGATAGGTCATTCCGGGTCATTTGCCATACATGTACATGTATTCATTGTCCTTATATAGCAGAACTCACAACCTGTTTAATGGCTGCTGGCAAACATAGTATAGAGACTACTCAGAATAGTATTAGTATATCAGTAATTAGTTGTTTACAATGTACTTACTTGGTACACAGGGTCTGAGTCTGACATTTTACCACACATTTCTTGTGACAAATCAAGGAGCAAGTAGTACACTGTAAAGCATCCTTCAACCAAATCTGAAAAAGAATACTGGTAAGTTCAACATGATTAAATGTAGGAAACTATTAATCAAATCTGTCCAAGGTTAATCAAATCTGGCTGTAATAGGAGGTGGCCATTTATAATTTATATATAAGTACAGTGCAAAGTGCAAAAATAAAAAAAACACACTTTTTGAGTTACAGATTACACAAAGAAGGTACTGTACACAACATATAGTAACAAAAAATGGCTACATTCAACATGAGAAAAAGTTAGGGAAAATGAATTAAAATTCTCCATATTAGGAGGTGCACATCTACAATATGTATATAAACAAGGTTTGAATAATATTGGTTTAATACTTTTTTGAATTACAAATTACACAAAGTAGATATCTCATAAGCAAGACAGATGGACTGCTATACCTGCTTCAACTGTTGATGACACAGGTAACAGAATAGCATAGAAATTTTTAAATGATGTAGAAAACTGTATTATGAAAAATAAATACTAGGACAAACTGTTTTACTGGCAGTGACATCCATCCTGGAAGAGTGACCTGGCTTTCCTAAATTTTGTCTGTTGTACATATAAAGACAGTCAAATTTTGACTTTCCCTTTTAAAATAAGTCTTTGATTCAGGTAATTTAATCAGTCACAAGTAGTATGTGCAGAAATACAAAAAATAATGAAGGCAATGATTACAAACCTTCTTCCCACAAAATTGACACAATGTAGCTGATGCAAACTGTGTGGCAGTAAAATCATGTTTACCAATCTCCAACCTACAATACAAAAAGTAAAATACAGAGTATTAAAACAAGAGGATAAATAGGTTGTAAACCAACTTTTTTTTCAAGCAATTGATTTTTGCACGAAAAGAAATCAAGAAAATAACATGAATAACCTGTGGCAAATATGAGGTCTCTGAGGGTATTCACCATCCCAGTAGTCAGACTTATCTGACACTGAAATATATCACATTTTATTTGTTTTATTAATCAACATTTGCAGCATCATAAATTTCAAAAATACCTAAAACATTGAGGCTTCATTCCTTGTATTTCACATGGTAGAACTTCTCAGGGACTGTCTTGGCTTCCAATTTTGACAGTTTTGGTTTTTAAGTATTTCTCCTATACAATTAATTTTTGGGTTGAGATATTCCTATGTGTGATCCTAACACTGCTAATTAGAGGTTACTCCTTGAAACAGATGAACAGCATATCAAAATTTGTAATACTGCAAAAGTACTTTAATTCGTGGATACCAATTTTCATGGATTACAGAAGAAACACACATTCGTGGACTCTTGAATTCGTGGTTTTGAAGTTTTCAGTATACATATCAATGGAAATCTCCTTTTCGTTTGGAACCAAATTTCTTGGTTTGGCCTACCCATGAAAACCACGAAAATTGGTACAGCATGAACATTAGTACTTTCACACTATATATGATAGGTATTTTTGTATTCATGTTAAATTACATGTTAAACAAAGTACTAATGCTAAGAAAAAAAGTAGCTAAACAGAAATAATAACCTGAAAAATTAAATGAAGTATTTACAAAAAAAATAGTTCTTTTACAGCAATTACTCAAGTGTCACAAATGAAATTTATTCCAGAGGTGTTATTAAACATGGTACACATGCTTGATTTTCAAGCAGACCAATAATATATTAAGGCCTAATCACCCAAACTCTGAATTATTTTAAACTTGATTTAATTCTAAGCAGTTTGTTTCATCATTACATATTAATATTGATTGGAGTAACCATTAAACTGTGAGCACGGCTCATTTGGTGAAGCCCCAGCTCCCCTCCATAGATCCCCAAGTCATTCAGATGGAATAAAATTGCACAATGGCATCATGTGACAAAGACAGACCCGTTTGAAGACAGAGTGTAGTTTCAGCTGTATTTTATGAAAATGAGTCATAAAATCTTGAACTTTGCGACGTAACATGGATATTATGGAGATATCCACAAGTCGTATACCATTATTTGCATTCAAAATTTGTAGAAACTACAATGAAACCATAGGGGTAAACAGGTCTACAAAGAATGCATGAAAGTTTCATCAAATTCCATTCAGTAATTTGAGGAGTTGCGACTAAGAAATGATGATGGACAAATGGATGGAAGAATAGATGTACAGCATGACTACTCCATACCTCCCACCTTTCAAGAGGGGAATGTATAATCAAAGTGCTATTAGCAGTGGGGATTTTTGATTCTTGAGAAAATTTTTGCATCAGATTACATGATAACAAATAAAACTTTAATCATATATTGGTATTTCCCATATTATTTAGAACTGTTTTTCCAAATATGTATAAACTGAATATTAATCACTGATTTCGGAAGTAAAAATAGTAATCGAATTTAAACAGTATTTAACTTCACACAAATTTATAATTTTTGTTCTGTTTCACCTTTTACCTAATTTTTAAAACCTGTTCAAACATAAATTTGCTATCACATTCAAATGTATTTCAACAGAGTATTATCCTACAGCATAATTGTACTCTAATGGGCCCAATTTCAGCGTAAAAAAATTGTTTCATTGATTATGTTGATCAATGAAAGATTTTCAAAACTAAACACTTTTTATCAATTTGAATTTTCCCGCCAATTTAACTAACTTGATTACAATCACTGCTCTTCATTTCCTCAGTGTTTACTAATCATAAAATGCTGATGTAAAGGAGGAGATTTTAACTAATAATTGTATTAATTGAACATGCTTAGCACATTTAATGCTTCCTGACACATTACTGCAAGAACTTCTTTCCCTAAATGCTAATTCATTACAGTGGATTCCACTTAATTGCATAGCCTATTTGCCAGTAAAAATTATGCAATTAACCGGGCTATTCTTATAACCGAAATTACGATTTTACCGGAAGTGTGAGTTCAGGTAAGACGACGATACTTGGATCAACCAGGGATATCACTGTTCAACATTTCTGATCTGGTATTTAATTGTTATAGACCTTCTCATTGTATTGTTCTTTTATCGATAAATAATAATATATATTGTGATTGTCTTGTTTATTGACCTTCTTTACGTTGTGTGTATTTATAAGTAAAACCACATGTTTCTCATCTATA
Source organism: Perna viridis (assembly GCA_037379345.1). Classification (NCBI taxonomy): domain Eukaryota; kingdom Metazoa; phylum Mollusca; class Bivalvia; order Mytilida; family Mytilidae; genus Perna; species Perna viridis. Next base: position 19,272,105 of record CM074520.1, read on the forward strand.
AATAGTCAAGTAATTTCCTTACCTTTCTACGAAAGCAAATCCCATATTTCATATTTCAGCCAGGATTCAGTGTAATATTCATCAATGTTTGCAGTTTGTGAGCTTTTGAAATGGTCTGTGTTTTTTTATTCCTCTGTTCATTGTACACTGATAGTTGTGTATTATACGTGTCATTGACCTCAATATATTCCTATGAAGTGTGGATAGTATGGGGCACCTTAGGGTAGTTGAATTTCATTAGACATTGTACTGAATGAATGACTTTTAATTTTCGTATGATATTTATGCCTAGTAACCCAAGCTCACTCAAAACTGTTCAGCTCATTAAAGAAAATTAAATTTACATTGATAATCATTTGTAGTCGGAAGAATTTAAATAGGGACAAAAATACCCCAAGCCGAACCTCAAGCCGCATCATAAGGTGATGTTCGGCATGTCGTCAGAAGTCATTGTTCACCTAGGTGCTTGTTTATTTTAATGTAATTAGAAATCATTTATATTGTCTTTTATGTCCATGATTTTTTTAATCCATTATTAACACCTCCTGATTGATGATAATCTAGTTTTTACAACAATAAATATGATTGACATATTTATGACCCGAAGGCTTAAAATAGAATTTGGGAAAACCTGTCTTTACCTGGACGAGGCAAAATTCTCTATGCAATAAACCGAAATGCACCTCCAAGGCCTATGCAAATAAGCGATTTTTTCCCTAATAGAATAATAAGAAATGGTTTTGTGCAGGAGAAAATTATGCTACTAACCAAAATATGCAATAAAGCGATATATGCGATTAAGTGGAGTCGACTGTACTAACATCTTTCAAGGCCAAAAATTGAAGACTTGATCTTAATTTTATTTGCAGAAATACTGTAAATGTAATTGAGCTAAATACCTCTCAGAAACATATTTACTAGTTATGAAAGATGCATTAAATGATATAAAAAGAATAACATTTGGACTATATTATTGTGTAGTGAAGTTCTAGCCATGCCCGTGACATAAGGTATTATGATTCTAAAGGATCTAAAGCTTAAAAAAGGAGAAACAATACTGATAACATACATGTACATATGTTAAAAATTGCTGTTCAAGACAATATCTTACTTCACTTTATCTAAGTTATCCATATGTTCAAGGGAGACAATTTCAGCTGAACTTTCTTTATCAGTAATGACATTAACTTCAGGAACTGATCTCTGTGTAGGTGAGGACTTAGTAGTTCCATATTTAAATGCCAGAGTTATGTTACCATGACACATCTTGTTGTCAAATCCCCGGTGACTCATGTATTCCTGAAACTTAGTTCGGCTGAAGAAAATTTTAAAAACAAAATAATTTCCTCTTTATGATTACAAAATCTGACTAAATCTACAATGTTAAGACTGATCAACACTACTTAAAGAATTTGACAAAATTGCTTTATTTTATAAAAATTAAGTTCTGTATTTCATAATATCATTTATACTGAAAATTTAATATTCACATGTACAAATAGTAAGGTCCGAACTGTTCCCAATAAAAGAAGATCAAGGTTGATTACAAGCAGCAGCTCAGAAGTTTTATACAAATACATTATTTGGTCAACCTTGAATATACATGTATCTTGTTTAGAGAGTGTCCAAGCATAAACTCAGGTCATAGGTGGCACATGATAAATTTAGTTTAAAAATAATTATCTCTTTCATATTGCAAAGCATCTTTTCTCAAAGTTCAATGTTAGTTTTTGATGAACTGCAACATTTAAAGAGAAATAATTTACATAGAAAGCATTGACATTCATTGAAAATGGGAGATAACTCTTTCATTCTGTGCAAAATTTGGTTGCTTTCTTAGATAACTTAAAAATCATTTTCTGATCCACGCATTTGTTGTATAAAAAAAAAATCATTGTATTATTTGACATTCATATAATACAAACATTACATTGGAACAAAAAAATTCTGAAAATTTCTAAAATTTTCCATGTGCCATATCACAGGAACTGCCTGCTTTCTACATGAACAATCTCTTAATACACTTTCTCTTCACCCTTTTGTTCTCAGATTTCAGGCTATTTCACTCAAACTTGAATGATCTCTGTGATGAAAACAATTATTATTCTTAGTCGTTCAGCTTATATTTCACCTACCTCACTCCAGAAACATTTTCTGGAGGAACTAGCTTGATATGTCTCTGTGAGTCTCCTTGTATAGTTAACAAACAGTCGAAAGTAATGTCTGACAATGGCATACTCACCTGTCAAAACAATGCAGACGATCATGTGAAGGACTTAGAAATAATTGTAAGATAATAATGAAATTGAGAGATAGAAATTCTATCATTTTTTTTAATATGTACCAAACCTATTATGTATGTATTATTAAGTACATTTGTATGAATCTTCATGATGACATAAAGCAGATATTTTAAATATGCATTTTACATGTACTGATATAGACAATTCAAAGTTATTTGTTTGGTTCTCGAGCCTTTTTAAAAAATAAAAACCATGTACAAGGAGAGAAGCATTTCTATTTACCTTTTTTGTTGCGGTAAAAAAGTTTACATTGGAAGAAAAAATGACATAGGAGGTGTTGTTTATTTTAATAGTGGATATGCAATTAAAAATGGGAAATGAAGCACCCATACTTGAAAGAGAAAATTGAGGGCATGAAAACAACAAAAATACTTTTAGTTGGCGTTGTAACTTGTTTCTTTGTTCGCACCATTTTAAGAGAAAAAATATATAATAATTTTACACCTAATGAGAACATTTTAGTATTCATGTTTTGCCAGCATTGCATTATCATGCAAATTGAAGACAAGTTTTCTTTTTTTTAAAAAACTAATGACACAGACAGACAAACAAGACATTAGTTTTGAAGGCAACACTTGTAAAGCAGTTTATCAGCAACTTCAACATTTTTCAATTGTTCACGCAGCTTAAATCAATTTATGACAAGCTGCAGAGATGCTATAACTCAATTGTAGCACTGAATAACATTAGTTTTGAACATCATGGCAAAACAAATCATTAACATTCCATCATTGCCCAATTAAGCTTGCCTAAAACTACCCTTATCAGTAACAGCAACTTCAACATTTTTCCAACATTCTATATATTCTCTCTGTCTAATATCTTTTTATTTTAAGCAACTGCAGTAATACTAAAACTATTGATGTTTTGTCAAATTGAGTATGACATTGCTAGAAAGAGTCTTTACTTCTGATTTGAACTGAAAATCGTGCCTGGTTCTTTATCTCTCGCTGCTATATTTTATGTTTCAAATACAAAACTGCCTTATTGTATATACATGTGTATGTACAATAGCCATTTCAGATAGATATATATATGATTGACATATAAGAAAACCAACCAAGTTTGAATATCAGCATTTAATCTTACTAACATGACCCATCAGTGTTTCTCTTCCTGGTTTGATAACTTTCTCATGTTTGTCCAGTTTAGGTGGAATCCTACACCATACACATACATTCAGGTACTTGTCTTCAGAACTTGTGTTGAACACAAAGTCCTCATTCCATTCAGGGTTCTACAAAATACAATCATTACCTACTCTATCAGATTTGGTATGAAACAATTCATAATAACTGGAACTAATCATGGTGGCCCAATGCAATACAAGGTCTATTTAGTTAGAGCAGCTTAAGTTAAAAACTAAGTCCTTTTTCTTAGTGCTTTGAAATATAGTAGTTTGTAACATACAAGTACATGTATTTTATTGTAATGATATGTCTTACAGCTTTGCCTAAACAGTGAAAAGCCTGTTACAATGTTTAATAAATGATGTATGATATTTGCATGAAAAAATAAGTTTGCAATAAACCATGCTGAATTTAAACCATGTTAAAATGACCGTGCAAGACAGTTTACATCAGTAAATGTCAAGGTTATTTTTGCAAGAACAAAAACTAACAACAGGAAGAACCTGATAAATTACTTTTTTGCTTTTTTAGCAGGTAATTTTAGCTAGGTGCTAATTTTGACATATTTTAGTGGTCTGCCTAAAATGCAAAAATGAATTCTGTTAAATATTTACTATAGTTATAAGTACTTTGTGCACTACCACTGACTGGGATTAAAATTCTGTGAATGTGCCATTTTTGATGATCTATAGAATTTCACATGTTTCAATGGCCATTCTTTAACATTAGTAAGAATTCCTGATTTTCAGCTGGAATGTGATAACCTCCAATCCCAATAACTGCACTACTAAACATATGCCAAAATAAGAAACACCAGTATTTTTGTACACATTGCGAAATTTTACACTTCCAAAAATAACCTGATATACAGTATCACGATACATGAATGTAATTTTGAGTGGGATGAGGCACACACAATGGAGAGCATGCATAGAAAAAAGTATCATAATTTTATCTGTGAGTGTTATACTGGGTGGCTAATCAATCACGATAATCCCTTCACTAGGCAAGATAATAATGAAATAAAATTAAAAATACCAGTATTGTCTACAAGATAAAGAATATAAGACTATACCTTTCTAGACTTGACTTCAGCAGTTTTCTGCATATCACCTATACCATGTTTATCAGCAGATTTAATACTAAACGTGTCAGCTTTCTTTTCTTGGTCTGGAAGGCTGTCAACTTGTTCTTCATCTTCAGACGAGGACACATCTGACGGCTCTCGGCTGCTCACCTACAAAACATTATTATAAATAGTTAATTTGGGTAGATGAGAACACATCAGACGACTCTGGGCTGCTGACCTACAAAAAATTTCTATAAATAGTTCATTTGGTATATGTAGAATTCAAAGATTTAGTTGATTCAGACACTATATGTATGATATGTTTAAGACAAACTAGACCATGGCTAAGTCTATGCATGGAACTCCTTTACCATGTAAAAACTAGATAAAGTGTTGTCCCCACATTTAACCTTCATACAGCTATATCATAACTCATAATTGTAAAAAGCGACACAAATGATGCCCCTGCATGTGGTTTTGAGTAAAACTCATCATAGCTGAACGAAACTTAAACTCAATCTGTAACTAATCATGACAGACTCACATACCAAAAACCAGTCAAATATCTTCAAGCATTTACAAAAAAAAGCGAAAAACTATTATTTTAATACACTTTTTAAAGTGCAGGGCCCATTATTTTGGTAAAACTCAGCGTAGAAGAATAAAACTTATACTCAATTTGTAACTAATCATGACAGACTCACATACCAAAAAGCAGTTCAATATCTTCAAGGGTTTACAAAAAAAGTGCAGAAAACTGTTATTTCCATGGAATTTTTTAAGTCCAGGGCCCATAATTTTGGTATAACTCACCGTAGTGGAACGAAACTTCAACTCGATCTGTAACTAATCATGAAAGACTCACATACAAAAAATCTGTTCAATATCTTCAAGTGTTTACAAAAAAAAGTGTGGAAAACTGTTATTTCCATGGAATTTTTTAAGTCCAGGGCCCATAATTTTGGTATAACTCAGCGTCGTGGAACGAAACTTTAACTCGATCTGTAACTAGTCATGACAGACTCACATACAAAAAATCAGTTCAATATCTTCAAGGATTTTTTTTTAAAAAATGCAGAAAACTTATGAGACGGACAGAATTATGGACGGAATTACAGACGGATGGAATTACGGCCGGTTAGACAGGGGTAAAACAATATGCCCCCCAACTTATCATTGCGGGGGCATAAAAATGACTTCCTGGTCTAGACCTTTGACTCATATCTTCAAAAATTATCATGTTCTAGATACTCTAATATGCAAGACAAAAATTGGTAAAAACTTCTAAAAGGATGTTAAACCATTGAGTCATGATATGTTTACTGTTAATGTGAACATCACATTCCATACCAATAAAAAACCAGGATCACTATTTGTTCGGCTTTTTGAAAATCCAGTCTGGATAAGATTTGGAAGTTCTGAAGGCTCATCATCGCCATTGTGGCCATTTATTGAGTCTATAAGCTGCTTATTATCCATTGATTTTGAGATTCTATGTCCAGATGAAGAACTTCTCCCATCTGTATCAAGATGATTGTTTGTTGGAGAGCTAACATTGATTTCAGACACAGTGTGACTTTTCACCCTTCTTTGTAGAAGGGCTTTTCCTGTGTTAACCAATGATAAGACTTTTCTGTGAGGACTGCTACTTGGTGGAGTAGATGACAAGTTTTTGTCAGAGCCATTTTGATTGGTTGACCCTGTTTCCTTGACCTTGTCCTCAGGATCACATGGTCTGATGACAATGTTTACATAATCATCCTTCACTGGATCTTTACCTCTGCTGTCAGACTCTTGTATCTGAAATTACAAACTAGTGCTTGTTAAATGATACAATTCTTCATATTTCATCGCATACCATCCCAAGACTAATATCATCCTGAGACCTTGTGTGGTGATATGGCTGTATGGTTGATATGGAATGTGATAAGAGAAAAAAAACATTATGTTATGTTAACCATGTATTTATATACTCCATGAAGAAAATTAAGGGCCACTATAGAAAATTCAATAAATTTAATTTTTTTATTATAAGCATCTATGTAAAAAGTTCAATAAATTAATCACTATAACAATAAAAACAACCTTCTTAAAAACAAATGACAGTTTAATAACGTTTAAAATCACTGTTGTAATGGTAGAAATCCAAACTTTGAATATTAGGAAAAAAACTAAGTGATCATTAACATTTTTTGTGGAGTATATCATTAGTGTAATACTAATACATTAAAATACATGTAATACAAGTTTTGTTTGTAATTTTGTTAGATGTACAAAGGGTGTTAAATGTCTGTGATGAAACTGGTGAAATTGAAAACCTGATATAAAGACAGATTCCACGAAAGTCATAGTTTATGCTAATTACATGTACATGTATATGATTAAATTTGGCAGTTTTTAATTACCATACCTTAGGACTATCATCAGTAGCACCAGTCTTTGCTCTCTCTAATCTAAGTGTCACCCTGAAAATACAATACATGTACTTTCAATATGATTCTTTAACAAGGAAGTTTTCAGATACCTAATGTATGGTACAAGGTACATGTATGCTTCATGGAAAAAAAATTTCAACTGTAGGCTTTTACATAACTTTTTTTGTTTTGTTTCAGAGACTTTCATATCTGGCCTTAGAACTATGTCTGAAGACTGATGCATATAAATAGGTCAAGGATTGATACAAGGGCTAACAAGGAAGTGCATTGTCATAAACCATTTATCATATGTTTCAAAAGGATCATTGATTGCTTAGCTTGTTGAAATGACAATGCATGTACATCATTTATTAAATCAACATGTATTTTATTCATATTATTATGATAAAATTTCATTTTGCAAAATAAGGCTTTTATCAGGAAGTAACTACAACACAGGGAATGAGATATACTTGCTGGAATTACTCTGTGACCACTATAATATGTGAACATCTTCAGCTGAAAATCTCACTTGACTCCCCTCATCATTAATTAAGTTGTACACTTTAATATTTACATCACAGAGGGGAGAGTTGATTGATGGACAAAATAACTAGAAGAAAATATCAACAGATCAACACCTTTGCACTGTATACTGTATGTAATATATTTTCAATGTAGCTATTTGGCTATATTTATATGGACATACCCAGCAAAGAAAGTATCCACAAAAACTTTTCATATAATAAAATATATCATTCCTTGGTTACTTTTGAAATATCTGTCAGTGACATTTCTTAGTATTTTATCAGCATAATATCCAATGCTCATACCTATCAGTGATATTTCTGAGCATCTTAATAGTACATACCTGTCAGTGACATTTCTGAGCATCTTAATAGTACTTACCCTTCAGTGACATGTCTGAGCATCTTAATAGTACTTACCCTTCAGTGACATTTCTGAGCACTTTACCATTAAATACACATCAGTGACATTTCTGAGCATTTAAACAGTAAATACCCATCAGTGACATTTCAGAGCATCTTAACAGTAAATACCTGTCAGTAACATTTCTGAGTATTTTACCAGCTTGAGCAACTGATGTGATTCTTGTCATCCCAACACTTACTAATACATCACCCTGAAATTGTGTAACAAGTTTTTTTTATAATGAAAACAAATGTAAATGAATAATTTTCAACATCAACTTTTAAAATATGAAAATTATTCAGCAGGGAATGTAATTTTACTTGATCTTACTGCAGCTAAACATTATTTTCATGCATTTACATGTATATCATTCAGTGGCATATAGATGTTTATAATCATTGTCCTAAATTCTGATTCAAAATTCCACACTTTTGATGTTTTCTTTTGGTTTTTTTTACAGCCCATTTTTATCAACTTACAAGTCTGTGATTCTATATGATATCACTACATCATAATATCTGTGACAGGTAAAAAAGAACAATGTCAGTTTTGAAGGTCTTAGATAAAGTTTTACTAGTATAATCCTTACTATTTGGCTTATAGACATAATGTCTGTGTTAACATCAGAATCATATCTTAAATATGTGTAGACTCAAAAAGATATAATCTATTTAAATCTTATAGTCATATCTTCTGCATGTACATACATACTCATAGCAATGGTCTGTCAACATCAGAACCATATCTTAAATATGTGTAGACTCAAAGTGATACAGTCCATCTTAATTCTATAATCATATCTTCTGCATTAATGTACTTATAGTAATGATCAGTCATCCTCAGAACCATATCTTCCTATATTTGGCTCACAGTGATTCAGTTTGTTCAAAGTTTAGAATCCATATCTTTTCAAAGTGATTTGGACTTTCTTTACTTTAGCATATACAGAACCATTTCTCCCACTTTTGGGCTCATAGTTATATGGTATGTATTAACCTCAGAACCACATCTCTCAGTTTACAAACCTAAGTTATTTGGTCTCAGTGTCTGTCTGAAATTCCAAACCATATCCCATGTGTGGGTCTGGGTGTCAAAAGATTAGGCCCAAAGCAGTGCTAAGCTAGTCGTTAAAAGGTGACTAAATAGTGTTCAGAACCATAACCGGGGGCTAGGGCACCCTGCCCACAGAACAACGGGGTTGTGTGCTCCAGGTGGTTAAATGGGGTACCCCTGGCATGTTATATGCTGAGGTCGTTAGGCCATAATACAGAAAACCTGACCATAAATAATCATGGTGCAACTTGATGGAAAAGATACCGCATTCCTCTCACGTTAAAGAACCCTTCTGTAGTATTATACCGGATAAGGAACCATTGGGCTCCACCAAAGGTGGCTAAATTACCGACCCTACCTATATCTCCCTATTTCAAGTGGAAATCAAAATTTGTCAACCTTATTATCCTTGTGTCCTATCCCATTTTTTATTTCACAATCATTTCATGTTCATTTTATCATCCATTTCATGTTCATCGCCTGAATGTAGTTGAAATATTGCAGCTTGGGCTTAAACCCCAACAATCAATCAATCAATCCTAACAATATCTTGCCTATTTTTGGACTAAAGTTAATTTCAGAACCAAATCTCCTATATTCAGGCTAACATTGAAATACTGTAAAAAGTACTTTAATTGTGGATACCAATTTTCATGGTTTACAGAAGAAATACTAGTTCATGGATTCTTGAATTCGTGGTTTTGAGGTTTCAGGATACACATCACTAAGATTCTCCATTTCGTTGGGAACCAAATTTAATGGTGTAGCCTACCCACGAAAACCAAGAAAATTGGTACCCCATAAACAGTAGTATTTCCACAGTAGTTGGTCTTAAAGTCAAAACCATTTTTGATCTTTATATGTATGTACAGCAAAGCATTAATTCATCCCAACCTTTCTGATATCAGTAGCAGCAGCAGGAGAATCAGGGACTACTTTATCTACCACAACTACATCCTCATACTTTTCCAACATAAAATCTTCTTTAAATGTCAGGCCTATAGACTGGGTTGTACCCTTCACTATCTTAGCTTCATATACTACCCATACTTTCTTCCTCAATTCTTCATACTCAAGCCATCTTAATTTGTCTGAAATTAAATTGATTTGTAGGAAGCATGGAGCTATAAAATTGAAAATATTTTATAACATATACATGTATATAGACTGCAGCCAGGAAAGAAAGTTTGAGAATAATTTGTCTGTCATTAACATTTTTTCACAATAAAATAACTTTTTGGTGGTTTTTCTTTAATCTCAAACTTCATGTAATGATAACATGTAGACTATGGACCTAGTTTTACAGTTTATCTTGGATTAGTTGCAAATTGGTTCATTTTTTCCCAATTTCTTTTATAACAGAAAATCATACATCTTTAATGAAAGAAAACCAAAAAGATGACAATAATTTTCTTAACTTTCATACTGCAATAGTTTTTTACATGCAGCCTTTGGTCTTACTTACCAACACTTAGGGTGCAAAATAGGTAACTATCAACATGGTCAACCAATAGTTGGGTACAACTCATGACCTTGACCTCTAACTGTCCTTGACCCACAACATTTCCTTTCACCGAAATTTCTTTAGGAGTTAAGGATTCCTCAGGAGGTGTGAAGAATGGCTTATATCTCATCTTATAATGTGGCAATGTGTGCTTCTTTCTAAGTACTCTTTTGATCTGAAGCAAAATAAGATTACTGATTTTTTTTAAATTCATGTAATTACAATTTCCTTTCTTATTTCAATTACTACATCTAAACGAACATTATCATTGTATCAAAGATTAAACACAACATGGAAATACTTTCCACTCTACATATATACATATATGTTTGACGTCTTGATCAAACGTACACTACAAAGAAATTATCATTAGACCACCAATAGGATATGTAAGTCTCGTTGTGTGACCCAGTGATTTCACGAGAATGGGTCCTAGTCTACCATTCAAAAGCATGGAGACTTGTCATTAAGAGAGCATTGAGTTCAGTGTTGAGGGCAAAACATCTTTTTGTGTAAAAAATACCAATAAAAATTACAAATATCTATTTCTACATGATAAAGGTATTAAGAAAAAACATAAAATTGAAGATTTTGCTTTGTTATACAGCGTTTTGAGTACCCGGAAGTAAACAATAAAAGGCAGATCGGTCTTCTGTTTTCGATACGTTCTATGTCGTAAATTCCGGTAAAGAAAATGAAACTAGAACGAGACTTGCATACCCTATTACCATATGACGATAACTAAATATTCAAATTAATTTATTCACATATAGATATTGTCATATTAGGTTGATCGCATCCTCACAAATATCTCATATTTCATTATAAAAAATATATGATACTTGAGTGAAATGTCAAAATATATGTATGTGACCTGTACTAAATTGAAAATTGTATAATAAGATAGTTACATGTATGAATAAAAAGTTATTCTGCTAATGTGATGTCAAATGCACAGAAATGTTTAAACCTTATAGCTCCTACTCAATTTCAAGAACCAAAATAGCACTGGAGTGTGCATACATATTTCTACACTTAATCTTCCATCCAGATTTGGAAGGAATCCACCGAGTGGATTCACAGAAATGCAACATGGTAAATGATTAGAACAGATGGTCAGACTGTTACAATGACCATGTTACTGCTTTGTTTCATGACAGGGGACAAATAAATCATGTATCTGATCTACACTGATGAAAAATTACCTGACTTATAATAAGAGAGGCCACTTGTGGTACAGGTCTTCCACCAAACTTTGATTCTACCTCAAATTCTACATCAGGATCCTGAAATATTGGTAGTTTATACAGTGATCTTATTAATAATACTATGGAATTATGTTATTACTCAAATCAATGTCAATATAAATACAAAACTTGTTTTATGTATTGTTTTAGCTCTATAGATAAAAATAAACTTCACAGGAATGCTAATCAAAGCACTCAAATACCTGTATTTTCATATCATAAATACATGTAAGTCAGAATTTTCTCATATTGTTTTTTTTTAACTTCTTTAATTTGGTCTATTGAATTAAAAAGAGTAATCAAGGGAACCAAGGTTATAGCTGTAATCAAAAGAATGTAATCCAGGGACAAAGACCAGACATGGAAAACAGACATACACAACAAAGAACATAAAGTATCTAAAATTATACATACAAAGTAACAAAAGCAAAGCAAATGAGCAACTCCAACTCCACTAAAAACTGGGAGCATGGACCAGGTGCCATTTAATTCAATATTTTACCCCTTGTTATCCTAAACAATGTAGTATAAACGGTCAGCCTGTGGTAAAATAATGATAAAATGGAGTTTCCGTGATTTATTCTTTAGAAAGGTAGAGTAAAACACTGTTTAGTAATGTACATGTACCTCATAAAATGTGAAAGACCAGTGAGTATAAGGCCTTTGTGTAAACTGTAATCTTCCCATTCCTTTAAGTTTGGTAACAGTCACAGATAAATAGGCCCACTTCTTAAACACTAGATCTATCTCCATAGCCAGCTGAAATCCTCCAGTGTAGTCAATATCTGCCATTATATCAACCTCCTGTTAAAATGGTTATTAGATTAAAATACTGAATCAGCATATATAAGGTAAATCAAAAGATATTTAAATTTTCACAATTTTGGAAAAGAGCTTAGACTATAGAATGGGAGGTTTTAAATCAACATACTTAACTTTCTGCATCAAAAGATTGTGACTCGTGTGTTGATGGTGACATTCAATTTTCTTACTTATCATTGTTTAAATTTTTAATCAACTTCATCATTACTTTAGTTCTGTTTACATGCTCTGAATTCTGCCATATATCTAGCTACATGCAATAACAACTTAGATATAAATGTATAAACATATATAATACTGTTATCCCATCCTCATGGAAAATCCATTAAAACAAACAAAAAAATCTACATTATTGAATTTAATGAAATCAACTAAAAGATATGAAATAACTAGTATTCAGTACAGAAAGTTTTGTGAGGGCACAGGAGCCTTGCCCTTTTTGATGGGTTTTATAAGACCACTGCATCTTTTAGTCATTTTTTCCTAAACAGATGTGAATGCTTGCATGTTGAATCATGCTATAGTGCCCTTTCTTGACCTGTCTTAATCAAATACTGCAGTAAGCACTAATAAGAGAACCAATACAAACCTCAATAGATTCATCTTTATGGAATTTGACAGAGTCTACAGCCACACATTTGATTACAGGAAATGTTGGACCAAGGTTGAAATCTCTCAACTGAAACAAAGTTCTTATTAATGCACTGTCCTAGTCTTTACAGTTCAACATAATTTTAATAGATAAAGTAAGAGAAGCCAGAAAAGAAATTGTGTTTGATTAAAAGTTGGTAACTTAATACAATGTTTTTGTGACCTCACAACAACAGTTATATTCTGTCAGTGACTATAACAATGTATATCACTTGTAAATATTAAGTCAGTACTTTTTGACTGCTTAAATAGATTGATTGCAAAATAAATATGAATATATTGTGTATAAATATTGTATGTATAAGTTAGTGTATATTAAAATAATACTGTTATCTTTTCTATGAGCTTTCCAGTGGTGCTCTGTAGCATATCGTTGAACTCCATATTGATCTTCTTTGTTACCCATCTGAAGAAAAAAAACTTTTATAACATACATGTACATGTACCTGTAGTTGAATACCTTCGCCTCAGTAGTCTTCTAGTTGTGTTCATCATTTTTAATACTCGATTTCAGAAATTGTCCAGAATTACAAAATCTGGACCAGAATTAATATACAAAAAATGTATCGATAATGTGACTCCTGAGTTTTGTTAGACATAAAAATATTGCGTCCCAGGTAACACCAATAATATTTTGTCAACGTAAAAAAAATTGTATGAAATGGAATCTTCAAATTGAAAAAAAATGATGTTGACAACCCTTCTAGAAAAGCAGATGACGCTTACCCTACCCGTGCACCTGGTCCATGCTCCCAGTTTTTAGTGGAGTCTGAGTTGCTCATTTGCTTTTGTTACTTCTTGTATGTATTATTTTAGTTACTTTATGTTCTTTGTTGTGTATGTCCGTTTTCCACGTCTGGTCTTTGTCCCTGGATTCCATTCTTTTGATTACCGCTATAACCTTGGTTCCCATGATTACTCTTTCAAAGTTTTTGTGTGCTGTGCCAGATTGTAAGCCTAACAAAACATTACAAGAAACATTTTTCCTACCTCCATCACAAAGAGTGATCTATCTAAAAAATCATGTATTTAATTTGCGGTAAATTACTTTAAGTAACTTTTGGAAAAGAGAACAGCAATGTTATAATACAAATAAAAACAATTCCACTCTTTGTAACACAACTTTAAACACAAGTATATGTAACTTTCTCTGACAGTGTATGTAACTGTTAAAACAAAACTGAAAATTTCCTAAGCAATGAGAATGGAAGAAGAAGGGTTCTAATTCAAGATACGTGTATTCTTAAAGGTTATTGCAAGATAACATATATAATTCACCACAGTAACATGTACATTCAAATACATGTAAGTTACCTTCTGACACCAGTTGTGTCTCTCAGCTCCTTGAACAAAAAGTGGATGATAAGGTTGACAGCCAAACATGATTCTTTTTTACCTTTCTTTTCAAGGTCAGTCACTGCTGACAGTAAAAACTGAAAAATTGTCCACATCATCAGTCATTTTAAAACAACCAAGCTATAAATCTATACAAAAATACAACCACATGTAAATGTACATTATTTTTTTCATCTCTCACAATTTTTTTACCTAAAATACAAATGCAGGGTTTTTTCCAGGAATTTGAAAGCTTTAGTCACTTTCACGTGAGAAAATGAGGACCATTTTAATGGTATATTTTTTTAAAGTAGAGTAGTATTTGCATCTGACATAAGATATTTCAGAATCATCTGTTCTTTACAGCACTTTGTAAAGACATTAAATAAAACTTAAATGTACATGTGCATTGTACATTACATATGAATAAAGCACATTTTTTTTCTATTGTCATGCAAGCATGTTTTCCACAGTATACAAATAGTATGGCGGAGATTTAATTAAAAAAGAAACTCCTTAGCTTTTAAGAATCCTAAAAATAGTGTGTAAATCCTTTATACTCTTCTACACACATTAATCAAGGACATACAAGTGTACATCCCTGGCATAGTTTTAAATGTACATGTATTTCATATAAAAAATGCTGTTTTCTGCCCATTGTAGAAACACAAAAATACATCAACATTGTAGCACAGTTTAGATATAGAACTGCCTTAACACGCACCAGTGCTACATTGGACAGATATAAATATTTTCAAATAGGTATTTCCCTGTTGTTGCCTCATGAGATTCTATTTTTAGCACAATTTTCAACTGTGCTTTTGGGAACCAGACTGAGTTAATCATAAATTTATGTCATTATTTTTCAGTTATATTAAGTATTGGTCCCTGAGGAATTCATTGAGAGCATAAATGATATCTTCAAGATCGTAAATATTGCTGACATGCAACTACAAAATGTAATGACACCGGGGTAATGACAAAATTACCCACATTTGGTTTACACTCAAGTTTGATGTACAAAAATAAATGATAAATTACTTTTTATGTCATTTTGAGACAGTTAATGAGAAGTAAAGGAATTTTCAAAGCAGCAATTGTTGCCAGCATTTGAACTTTTATGCTTGAGTGGTCAGAGATCGACATTTACTCCACGTGCGGTACCTGATTAGTGTAATTGGCGAATTAAGAGATTGTTTACACAAAATTTTGACACCTGTTCAAGTGTTGAGAGTTGTAATTAGGTTGGGGCAATTAAATTGTCACTTTCGCCGCTTGAACCAATATTGGCCTTACAGCTCTTAACGTTTTTTGTACTTTCAAAGATTTCAGTTGACGAAATGAGACTCGATTATTTTCTTCATTCTGAAAAGTCCTTCGTCATTGGCAAAAATGATGACCACTAGAAAAACCACTGCAAATGTACATGTATGTGTGCATAAGAATTAAAATGATTCAAGCACAACCTATTCTAGCACAACACCATTTCATTTTTACAAATGTTTTAGATACTCTTTTCAGGAAGGCTACTTTTCTACTGAACCCAACATCAATTTGTACATTGAATCTTGTACAATGTATACATGCAAATGATCAGTCAAATTTAATTATAACAACACAGCAAGAACTTTGTAAAAAAATTGCATCCATTAAATGTTCTCCCTAAGATTTAAAGAAAGCATCCTCTGAATTTCAATATAACATCTAGCATCTAAAAATTATAGCATCACATTTGTACTGGACCCTATGGGAAGTTCTTTACGAAGAACATCCTGGTAAAATATATAGCATCAGGGCAATGTGATGCTACATGTATATGGCCCTGGGGAGATCCCTGTCATTGGTATGAGATAAGACAAGCCTAAATTTACAGAAAGTAAAATGATAACTCCCTGAAAATCATATTGAAGAGATGCAACTAAGAACTAACCAAGTCCGATTGCTGAGATGGAAAAAATGCATGTTTTTCAATCATTAATATCTTCAAATATAGAAATGAATACTAAAAAATGCTTTGGAATATCTATTCAGGAGATCATTTAGAAGAAGTTTTTATCAATTCAGAAGATAGCTGCTACAGATTTTGAATTAACTTTCCAGGTTTTGGGTATGTTAACCAAAGGCACCAATGAAGCTTCAGCTCACTGTACCTCCCATATCCCAAAATGCCTGGATGTGCAGAAGAGAGAGAATATGAAATAAGTTGGTATACCTGCATAACACCTGTAGTGATAAAAGCTTTTGTATAAATAATAAATCTAACCTTTGGAAGAACATAAGAAGAATACTGTGGTTTATGGGGAATGTGTTCAACTGGTAAAGATAGCACTTGTCTACGAATTATGTAAGTCAGAACTAACACAGTAACTACAACACCAACAATGAAAGAGGCAAGACACAGAGTTAACCACATTCCCCTTTGTGTCAGCTAATCTTCATTTTAGTCCTAATTATTGTGGCCTTCCGCTAATAGTACTAAGTTATTAGTTCATTATTCCTTAAAAATCGTCAGCAGAGAGGGCCTCAAATCTCGACCTTTTAAGGGTTTCTATTTCGATATGAATCATACAATCCATGCCTCAACGAAAAGATAAAGTTTATGTGTGTGTGACATATTTCAGATCATCAGTTTTAAAAAGGCTGATTGTCTTCTAAATTTACACGATAGTCTTCGAAACAATTTTGATGTTGATTGTTTTCGTGAATATTGAAGAGTGACTTCAAGGGACGCAACTCACTACCGGTAGTAATAATTAACAATCCGTGAAGATCTAGAAAGACCTGAGATTGTCATGGAAGTCCGAAGGAAAAGAGATATTCTTATTTTCATTGTTTTTCCTTTATATGGTAGATTTGATTATTAGTAAGTAAAATACAAATTTTTTAATGAAAGCAAATAGAAACAAAGCAATGAAAACCAGATACTCATTTGCTTTCTGACTTCCACTGTGATAACAGATCTTCTTAAATCTTCTAAAGTCTTGAATTTGTGCCACCAGAATCGGAGTTAGATGATAACCAAAACATCATTTGTAGTGACAAATCATTACAACGGACTTATATTGACGTCAAGCAAGCAAGTCAAGCTAATTGAAATGAACTAATTATAAACAAACTGCATATGATGTTTCTGTCCATGTGCAGCTATGCATGTGCCATAAACAATGACAAATCCAGAGTGATGGTTCAGAGGTTGGTCTTGGAACCCTTTTCTGTTGGAAAATTTTAACTTCATGTAATAAATTGGTAAACATTTTTGTAATGTCTGTGGTGATTTACTGATTATTTTAATGCAGTGGTAAAACAGACTTAAAAAGATAAATAAAATTTAAGATTTTTCGAAGTCTTGAAAATTATGAATTAGGAATCCCTGTATTCCGTCTCTAGTCGACTATAAATACATCATTTAACATTTCCTCGTTACGGTGTATCCATCTGCGCAATGGAAACTGATTTTTTTCAACGTGTCACAGTTTTCCTTTCCTCTTTCGACTACCTCGGACTTGACTTTTCAATTATGAGCAACTCGGCGGATGTTTCTAGAAAAGCAGAGGATGCTTACCCTACCGGTGCACCTGGTCCATGCTCCCAGTTTTTAGTGGAGTCCGAGTTGCTCGTTTAATTGCTTTTGTTACTTTGTATGTATGATTTTAGTTACTTTATGTTCTTTGTTGTGTTTGTCTGTTTTCCATGTCTGGTCTTTGTCCCTGGATTACATTCTTTTGATTACCGCCATAACCTTGGTTCCCCATGATTACTTTTGATATCATTTCTGGTTTTTTTTATGTTTTTATAAACAAAAAGCCACGTACAATATGCACGTGACGAAATCCTTAATAGACAATGATGATACGGATGATCATGTAGTGCACCGGCTACACTAAGGTTTATAAATAATAGAATATTACTATTATAATACATAGGGTCAAGCAGGCGCGTAGCTACCGTTAGGCAAAAAAGCTTTTGCTTGCACTTATTTTTTTTTTATTTATTTATTTTTGGATAAAATACATCCAGGAGAGGCATAAATGATGCTCTAAAACGCTATCTCCGCTGAGCTTCGAGGGGGGGGGGGCTTCGCCCGCCTCCTGGACCTGCTGACCCCCAGACCCCCTGCCGTAATTTTGCCTACACTTCAATTTGGCCTCAGCTACGCGCCTGTCAAGTCAAGTAAAGTCAAATAAACTTTACTTAAAGTCGAAATATCAAACAAGAAACATAAGCTCTGTCGAGCTTTTAAAATCGACATAAATAAACACAAGAATGTATACACATAAACTTAAAACAACATGACATACAAATCATAAATAACATGCAAGTAATCAAGCACACGAATAGAGGACTAACGTAAAAGCAATGTAAACTAGATAAAAACAGATGCTACTATATATAAGCAGCTAAAAAGCATTAAAAATAACATGCCAGCAAAATTAAAATAATAAATGAAAGATTTTAAGGAGATGATGTTGCATCTGTCAGTTGGATAAGCTAAACTATTGGCAAAAGGAGCAAGAACGTCCCTCCTCCCAATTATTTATCAAACTTTTATACTGATCATATCCCCTCTTAATTCATTTGGAAGTTGGTTCTATAGTTTAGCTGCCCCATAACTGACAGAGTGCATGCCATACCTGGTTGTGTTTGCTCTTGTTATGTTCACCAAGTTTGTATACCTAAAAGAGTAAGAACTTTCTTTAACAGTTATCATATCATGTAAGTATACAAAAGTAAGCTTATTAATTATTGCATATACATGTATAGCTAAAAATCTTAAAATAATTTACAAGCTTACTCCTGATTTGACAAATTTGACAGTTCTAACATCGTTGGGAATTTTTCAGACCTTTCTATACGTTTATATATCTTCCCTGTATCAAATATACATGTATCATTCTGAAGTGATTGCTTTGGACAAAACAAAACTACAGTTGCGATCACTTCTAATCTCTCTTCGATCCTGTCAGGACTAAACTGTCAGAAACTGTTCTGACCCGCGACACACCTTGTCAGGGCCTGTCAGGACTTCGGACAAGCTCTGTCATAATCCCAGACAGCATGCCTCCGTTGGGCCAACGTTGGCTGATAGTTGGATCGTTGGCGTTGGCAAGACAACGTTGGCCCAATATAGTAGTCCGTAGTTATGGAAATGTTTCTTCTTGGTTTATTTTTAACCAAAATGGTTTTCACTTGACAACCAAATGATTAAACACGCCATTTTGAAATTTCAAATACTTTCATATCATAAAAAGGTTCTATGTTGGCCCAACGTTGGTCCAACGTTTGCTCTACTACATTTGAACAACCATTTCATTTTATGTTTCTCTTTAAAATCTTATTTTTAGAAGCGAATTCTCCGTGATATTATTGTTAAATTTTGATTTTTAAATCAAAACCATGATTACATGATTTGCATTATTCTACATTTGTCCAACCCAGAGCCAACAGTGAGCCAACACTGAACCAACACTGAACCAACGTCGAAACGAATTTGGTAACAAACATGTTAAAAAGACTTAATATTATTCTTGATGCAAAAATGTATGTCGATCTCAAGAAAGTAAAACTAGAAAGCAAATGTATGGAAGCAAATATTGTGTTGCATCTAAACTGCGATACTAAGTTGGGCCAACGTTGGCTCAACGTTGAAACACTAAAATATATATATTTATTAGTATAATTTTACTTTTCTCGAGTTCTGTTATCTGCATGTTTAATATTCATGCAACAAGTATTCTCATTTAA
Source organism: Perna viridis (assembly GCA_037379345.1). Lineage (NCBI taxonomy): Eukaryota > Metazoa > Mollusca > Bivalvia > Mytilida > Mytilidae > Perna > Perna viridis. The sequence goes on from CM074520.1 coordinate 19,292,308, forward strand.
TATTTAGAACTTAATAACACAAAAAAATCATTATAACTAAATCTAATTTATGATAACAACAGTGTACACGATTATCTCCCCCTTATGCAGCTTTGTAACTGAGAGCATAATACACCTTTTACAAAACAAAAGTTGTCTTTCATTTTGAACAAATGTATACATATTTTCAATGTTAATTCCTCCTAAACACAAAACAGTGACAAGTATCATTATATGTTTATTCAATGCAAAAAAGTGCAAATTTTCAATAATTAGTATACCAATGCTCGTAGTATCTGCTAATTTTATAATATATTTTCTTGTTTTAATCTTGTGAACACATGTACTCCCGAACAGTTAGAGTGGGAAACGCTCTCGGACCCACGTGGGGTCTGGGAGTAGGCCAGAACGTCAACACAACAGCCCAGCCGCTAGTAGGACTGAGTTCTTCGGTCAGGTATTCCGAAGGCTGGGCTCCGCTACCTTATACTACTAACCGGCATTATAAACATAATCTCCGTAAGAGGCGGTCGTGCGAGATCCGAGATCCGTAAGGATAGTCAAGACCGTAAAAATCCCCTATCATCATCAATCTTGTGAACTACAATCAGCTTCTCATTGGTATATTCTTACGATAAAGAATTTATATGATAAACTGAGGGGAAATGTAAGAGCTTAATCTGCACAGCATCAACACTCTGTGACATGACCACGAAATACAAAATAAAATATCTAAGGAATACAATCGTCTGACCATATGGTTGGGTTAACGTTGGGCTTATGTTTGGCCAACATTGGGGATTCATTGGGTCAATGTCGGTATTACTAATGTCCGAAATCCCCCTAATACTCTGAAAACCCCAAAAATATATCCGAAATCCCTGCTGGAATAGGGAAATCCCCTATGAAATATGACATATGTAAGTAGGTTAAATTACATATAATTATTTTACCCAAAAATATAATTTGATGAAATTATTTAATGTTTTACATTTTGTATCGTTTCGTCCTAAAGCATGACATGTGAAGAATTGAAGACAATATAAATTATATCCACAAAGTTTTTGCATCAATTTGAAGTTTTAATCAATAAATAATTTAAGTTAAAAGAAGCACAAAGGTGCTCCGAATAATCCCGAAATTTTGATAATGTAAATATTATGGTAATCACGGTGTAGATTCTTGATATTTGCCACGCACAATAAATTAATTACTATATCAGCGCAATGATTATCATATGTATTAATTAAGAAGAGCCGATAACAATTCAAATCAATCGATTTGACCGACTCATTAATAATAATTAATATACAATATCGTCCTGATCAAAAGTAAAAATTCGGAAAGGAATACTAATCAAAAGTCCCAATTTTGGCATAAATAGCGATATTTTTTACATGTCCCAATATGAATATCATTACATGAAACGTCAACATGATAACATACGTTAGAGGTGAAAACGATAGTCTTTCAAATTTTTATTTAACTCACTGGAATTTGATGCATTCGTTTTTAAATCAGCAGAACACTTGTATCAAAGTAGAAAGGCTATAGTTCAAGAAGAATATGAATTAGATGATATAATAAGAAATGCTCCAACAGCAAATATCGCTAAAAGACTGTCCAAAGACGTAAGAACAACAAACACATGGGAAGAACTCAGACCCATTATCATGGCAGAAATTCTTAAGATAAATTTTTTGCAATGTGAAGAATTTCGAAAGGCACTATAAGAAAGTCACCTGAGCCTTATGAAGGGTGTGTGTGTAGTTTTAACTTTTCTTAGAATAACTTCAACAACTTTTTTCGCGGACTATTGCAGACACGCCCGAGCCTTATAAAGGGTGTCTGTGTAGTTTTAACTTTTCTTAGAATAACTTCAATAACTTTTTTTCGCGGACTATTGCAGACACGCCCGAGCCTTGTGCAGGGTGTCTGCGTAGTTTTAACTTTTCTTAGAATAACTTCAATAACTTTTTTTCGCGGACTATTGCAGACACGCCCGAGCCCTGTGCAGGGTGTCTGCGTAGTTTTAACTTTTCTTAGAATAACTTCAATAACTTTTTTTCGCGGACTATTGCAGACACGCCCGAGCCTTGTGCAGGGTGTCTGCGTAGTTTTAACTTTTCTTAGAATAACTTCAATAACTTTTTTTCGCGGACTATTGCAAACACGATCGAGCCTTGTGCAGGGTGTCTGTGTAGTTTTAAATTTAAAAACTTTAATGGCCTTTAAGTCCCACACTAATAAATAAATAATTAATAAAAGATAAATATTTTTCTCAAGACAAAAATTTTAAATTAAAAATATAAATAAATAGTTTTAAAAATACAAAAACAAATATAATAAATTTAATTCTGAACTAAGTATGCATTTTTCAATTATTAATATTTCAATAACATTTTTAAATCACATCCCAAAAATTTTATGCCCACCTCCACATGCTCATAGCCGTGACAATGGCGTGGGGGCTCCTTATTGGTCTAATATGAGCACTTAATTAAAATAATTTTGTTAATAAAATCGATGACATTTTATTGGTAAGTTCATTTTATATATATATCGCCAATCGGTACCGGTAATCTTTGTTTTAGCGTTTCCCATAGCGTCAGCCATATTGGATTGGATTTGTATGGGGCGAACGATACAATATTACAAAACATTAAATAATTTCATCAAATTATATTTTTACGGTAAAATGAAGATATATAAAATAACCTACTTGTATTTATGTCATATTTCATGGGGGATTTCCCTATTCCAGCGGGGATTTCGGATACATTTTCGGGGTTTTCGGAGTATTAGGGGGATTTCGGACATTAGTAATACCCGGTAAATGTTGGCATTACGTTAGGCCAGCGTTGGCCCAACTATTGTTTGCCGTCGTTGGGCCAACGTTGGCTCTCTTTGCACTTACAACGTTAGGCCAACATTGGGTAGCCTACGCTGGCCCAACGTAAATAAATCCGTTGAACCAACGTTGGCCCAGCGTAGGAATGCTGTCTGGGATTTGTCATGGGTCCTGATACCCTCATGTGAGAAACGGGTTATACTAAACAAAGAGTGGTAAAGAGCACAAAAGTCTGGTAAAGACTGGTACCGAAATATTGATTTATTTTATTGAATAAAAGTTTCTTTGTATCTATATAGTGATATTCTTTTATTTTTAGCTAAAATAAATGTTTTGGTGCATTTCTGTAGACATTTATTTACATACGGTCACGACTTCAACATTTTCGTTTCTCCGACATGGCGGCCGTAAAGTCTGGAGGTACATAATTCGTGACAATTTCAGTGTGTAATATTGTTTTTATGTGAGTTGTAGTTTAATCATGTTATTTTGTCATTTTCATATGTTTTTGAAACTTGTCAGTCTTTAATATAGTATTTTATAACTCCCAGATGTCACGACAGATTCGTTGTAAACAAAGGATAGAGTAAGTATAAAATAGATTCGGAATGGAGATGAAAAAAAACGAAATATTCAAATAGATTTATTAAATAGTGGTGTTTTAAGCCCGATCAGCACAGAAAGTCTATATCCAGGCAATGTTCATAATAGACAACCATTACATAATTTTGGTTTCATATAGAAAATTTATTCTGGAATATTCAATCAAAAAATAATTTATAAAATTTAAAATCCACAAAGAGAAATTTAAGGGGAAAGTTGAACTTGATAAATACCCAATCAACCAATCATTGATAATTCTTTTTTTTTCTGTTATTTACCTAAAAAATTATCTAAAATTATTTCATATCATTTCTATTTAAAAAAACGTATGTCAGGTCTTTTACTCTCCTGTCTTGCAGGCGAATAAAGGTTGTCCGTAGACAGTAATGTAAAGAAAAATCTAAGTAATTTTAACTATATATAAGTTTTTGAAATGCAAGTAGGAGAATTGAACTTCATGGAATATCAATCAATCAATATATAGAGATCACCATTACTCCCTCCCTTTATTTTAAAATATTTTTGAAGGTCCTGATATATCAATCAATCTTTTTATCATTATAAATTAGAATTTCATATTTCAGATATTTTTCTCATACAATTGCTGACCAGAGGGACATACTATTTAATTTACTTTCTCTTTTTCTGTCAATAAATCCGTATTGTAAGTCTCTTACTCTCCATCGTCCGTAAAGTAAGTTATATCCAAGAAAAAAATGTAATATTCAAAGTATTGCCGTAAGTAATGTCTTTTATCCTCCTGTCTTGCAGGCGAATAAATGTCCGTTACGTAAGTCAAAATTTCCTTCTTTCAATTTTATTTTAATGAATCATTTATTTAGATTTATCTCATTTCAATCTAGTTTATTTCATTTCATTTTATTTTATTTTATGTTATTTCATTTCATTATTTCATTTCATGTCATGTCATATCTTGTCATGTCATTTATTTTATTTTATTTTATTTTATTTTATTTTATTATTATAAGTTCATTTAATTCTGTTTAAAGTCTTAGTTCACGACAACGACACGATATAGTGTTTTTTATTTTCAAACTAAAGTAATCTTAAGTTTTTTTGTTAGTCGCAGTGTGAGTCTTGCATGACTTCACGCGCTTTCGCATACCCGGCTTTTACGCAACTCTGTTCACAGAGGGTATGGTCAAGTGACCTCCGGTCGAGGTCAAAGTGTCCACGGGCCTGATCTTGAAATTAACTAATTTCAACAGGCGTCGTGATTTCTGCTCTGGGGTAAGCTATATCCAAGTCTCGTGGGAGACTTTTAATACAGAGGCCTTCTGTGACGGAGTGAATTTGCCGGTATTATGTAAAGCACCCCTGATGTCACGAGTCTGTTCCTGTACAAGCTCATACAATTTTGTCACTAAATCTGGTAGCCTCTGGACAACCCAGTTAGTGCTACGCTTAATGACGTTATTGTATGACTCATTACAGTTGTTATACCAGAGTCGGGGTAGCCAGGGGTGCTTCGAACGGGCTTCAAGTTGGGCAGTAACCTGTTACACAGGTAAGGGATGTCATACGAGTCTATCAGTTCGTCGCGTATTTCGTCAAAAGTAATGAAGTTGTCGGAGGTAAGTATACCGTCAGGGCCAAACAACTTGGCAATAATCTTAGTAACCTCAGGTTTAGGTAAAGACTTACCAAGATTATGTACCGCGTTGTCCTTAAGATGCTTCGCACAAAGGACACGCGAAGCATTGGGAAAGGACAACTTAATAGCCTTCATAAAGGCAAGTTCCTCATCTGACCCAAATATCATGTGGGACTGGTCAGTATCAAGCAACTTGCCCTGAAGGTGGGAGGTGGACTAATGATAGGGGGCGAGGAAACATGAACTTAAGTTAAAAGTTCTGTCCATGCCAATAACAGTACCTGCAGCGATTGCAGATTTAAGCATGGCCAACTGCAAATCTGTGTACAGGACAAGACTGGGGGGTTTGGATGGGTCAGTTGTGACGACTTCTCTGATAAAGAGACTGCCATTAAACATGTTAAGGGCAGCTAAGACGTCATCAGCAACGTTAACCCTATAAGTGGACTTAGGTCTGCCTTTCCTTTGGGCGTAGTACTTGGCATTCTGAGTAACGTGGTGTGATATAATGTCACCAGGAAGAGCTGTATTAACTAATCTCCTGATGTCCGCGGGGGCTCTACCGTTCTGAAGTCCATCACAAACAATGGTCTTTTGTTTGGATGTCAAAGAACGGTAAGGGACCGTCGTATGCTTGGCATTGCCATGCACAACATTGGGGGATATTCCCCGATGTACTCGACTATAGCCGTAGATATAACAGGCTCACAAACAAACCACGTAACCTGCTTCTTGTAACAAGAATTTCGGGCTAACGTGAAATACTTGCGATATGCTACGACAATAGTCGATGGGTCAGGCTGAGGGTCCAAAGAAATAAATGTTTTCTTGGATCTCTTGCCATACTTCTTCTAAATCATGAGAATCGGAATCATATCCCGTCACATGAACAGACTGACCATTGTCTGATTCAGTTTGGTTACACTGAATGAGAGATGCGACGGTAGCCTTCAGTACGGGGTCTGTAATATCGGAGTAATTAATGGTAGAGTCGGGGTCTACTGAAGGCTTGCTCACTGAATCATGAGCAACAAGTGCAGCTGACTTGGCAGGTGTGGAAGTAGCTGCCTCCTTGCCTAAAGGTAGAAATTGTTCAAAATCATCTATGCAGATGTGAACACCAGACCACATTAAGTATTATTTCATTTGTTTTTAGCATGTTTGATATTCGTTTTCTAATAAATAAAGTATACAAATTCCATTTATCTTTTCATCAAGATGTTACGAAATGGTTGAATATTACATATACTATAACATTTACGACAAAAAATAGATGGGATATTTTGACATTTGAATCTATTTACTGATTAATTACGTTTCCTCACCGTTACCGTAACATTATTAGTTTATTTATCTAGTCGCCATTTTGAACGGTCTACGAGTGGAAATACTTACTTCAAAAATCATGTTTAAATTTAAAAAGACACGTTAATTAAATAAAATAACTTTGAATCATAACAATTTGTATTTGTTTTTGTTTATTTAAATACAAATAAATAGCTATTTAACTCCTCCACATCACCAGACTTTGCGAACTGATCGCGCGACGATGTCTAAATGCCGATCTATGAATAATTATCCAGAATATTAGTTGATATATTATTTTCAATGGTCACATAGAAAAATAAACACTATATAGATACAAAGAAACTTCTATTCAATAAAATAAATTAATATTTCGGTACCAGTCTTTACCAGACTTTTGTGCTCTTTACCACTCTTTGTTTAGTAGGACCGGTCAGGAACTGGTCTAAGTAGAATAGATACGTGGATTAGAAGAGTTCCTGACAGATTCTGACAGTCATTAGCTCGAGAATAGTTCTCTGGCTGAATTACATACAGTACATGTACGTGATTACAAAAAAGCGTAGCTAGCACCCGAATCCCGATTCGTACGACGGGAAGGAAGCCTTAGCTTGCTATGTTTAAACTTGATTTTTTCAATTTTTTACCCAACTTTTATGTATTTGGCATGCAGTACCAACAACAAGTATTGCCTGTCGAACTTGCTACCCCCCATGACAAGAATTTGGACTGAATTCGGAATTTCCTTTTTGTTGCAGATCTAGACAGCTAGGTTACCTATATATATTGACATTTTTAAACAATTTATACAGAAACATTAGACTTTATGGAACTTTAAAGTGTTCACACTCATACAGTTTGAAAGAATACATTTTTAGGACATTTTGAAGAATTTTGACCGAAGTATATTAGTCGCAGTCACCCACATGGTACATATGTAGTTATATTACAAACAAATTTTGGCATTTTAGTCAATAATTTTAGGCTCTCATGGAAATGCAAAGTGCTCGCACTCATACATTTTGCAAGAAAATGATTTTTTTTAAAAGAATTTTGACTCAAACAAATGTGTCACCGCCAGCCACATGATAATTTTATATTGATAAATTTAGCATTTCAGTCATTATCTTTAGACCCTCAAGCAAATTAAAAGTGTGCACACTCATACATTTTGCACGAATATGAAATTTTTAAAGAATATGTGGTGTCCACCACATGATAGTTTTGTTGAAAAAATTAGCATTTTAATTATTAATTTTATACCCTCAAGCAAATTAAAAATGTGCGCACTCATACATTTTGCAAGAATGACATTTTTAAAGAATTATGACACAACCTAATGTGTCGCAGCCCCCACATGATATTTATTTTGAAAAATTTACCATTTTAGTCATTAATTTTAGACCCTCATGGAAATAAAAAGTGCTCGCACTCATACATTTTGCAAGAATATGACATTTTTAAAGAATTTTGACTCAAATTAATGTGTCACAGCCACTATATGATAGTTATATTGAAAAAATTATCATTTTAATCATTAATTTTATACCCTCAAGCAAATTAAAAGTGTGTGCACTATATTTTGCAAGAATATAAAAATTTTAAAGAATTTTGACTCAAAATAATATGTCGCAGGCAACACATGATAGTTATATTGAAAAATTTAGCATTTCAGTCATTATGTTTAGACCCTGATGGAAATTAAAAGCTCTCACACTCATATATTTTGCAAGAATATGACATTTTTAAAAAAAAAACTGTGACTCAAATTAATGTGTTCGAGCCACTATATGATAGTTATATTGAAAAAAATAGCATTTTAGTCATTAATTTTAGACCTTCATAGAAATTAAAGTGTGGCCACTCATACATATGCTGGAGTATGACATTTTCGTAGAACTTTGACAGAAATATATGAGTCACAGTCACCCACATTATAGTTGTATTTAAAAAATAAGCATTTTAGTCAATAGTTTTAGACCCCTATGAAAAATAAAACTGCCTGCACTCATACATTTTGCAGAATTTTTATTGAACAAATGGTGTCACAGTCACTAATATGAAACTAACATATTTAGTTCTACATTTGCAACATATAAGACTCTGTAAGGAAATTAAAAAAAGCTATCACACATATTCGTTGCTAAAAGTGGTATTTTGAAGAATTTTGACCGAAATATTTAGGTACCAGTCACCCATTTAATGCAAAATTGTCAATTTTAACATTTTTTAGAATGATTTGTGACCATTATGTTATTAAAAGTAGCTTTCACTCAAAAAGTACTTTGTCAATCTTAATCTGTCAGGATTTCTGTTCTTTCTGCTGTCGTAGAATAGAAATCCTGACAGAATATAAGAGAGGTTAGAAGTGATCGCAACTATAGTTTATAATTAGCAAATGCGCTATGAACAAATTCACTAAGAAGGTCACAATAATAATGAATAAATAAAGATATGTACAGTATTATGAAATTGATAAAATCATCGAAAAGCCTTAATCAAAAACATAAAATTAAATGAAATGAAGCATAAAATGTGCAGGTTGCATAATTTTGTGTGAAAGGTGATTCCAGTTGTGCAACTGATAAAGCCTGACCTACATGAATTGTCCAAGTTTATTTCATTTTCATATCTTAATGATCATGAAGTCAATAATTCAAAGAAGAGTTTTTTCCTGAATCAATTTCGGTATATTTTCATTTTTACCTGAATTAATATGGGACTATTTTCATTCACAATTTTTTTTAAACTAGATTTATGTATTACTAAGTTTAATTCACTATTTATGTTGAATAATCGGTCTTTAAAAGATTGACAGATTGTAGTTTTTTTAAGTTACTTGTGTAAGATGTTGAAAATTAAAAAAGTATGCTTCCATGAATATAAGAAATACAATAAGCCGTCCACTTTTATTTATTTTGTATGGTAATGGTAGAATATGATTTAAACACAGTTACTTTTTTTTAAATATTGGAACACAAATACCAGGAAATCCAAAGGAATTTTATTACGTTCATGTGTAACCGTGTCAAATGTAGATACAGAGACTGATCTTGACGGCAAGTTACCATTATGTATTGCTTTCCTCCTCCTTGAATTAATATGGAGGCGTAAAGTTCTCTGATCTATGAGAGTAGCGGAAATCGCCGAGCAAAAGCGATCGACAACGCAAAATAATTGCGTCCAAGTTTTCATGCTCATACACTATTTTAAAGTTGTTTGTAGCTCATCTTCGGACTCAAATCGGGGTACCTGTTGGCGAGGCACCTCCGTTATAACTGTTGTAATATAACGATCGAAAATGAATATGGTGAATAGGTAAAAGAGACAAGAACTCCACCGGGATGAGAAATGCATGTCAGCTCAAGGCCACTTGTGGGTCTTCGATGAATGACGAGGGAACCTTCACATCATAGGGGAGGCTGCAGCAGGCCCCAAAACAACAGCGGAATAGTTGCTCCATATTCCCCAACAACATAAAAGTAAATTGAAAATGAAGATGATACAATACATACAGAGGCCAGAAATTCCCGACTTTGGACACGCGCAAAAATTAATGCGACGGGGTTAAAGCACTTTGGCATGATCACAACCCTCTCCCTTTTAAATCTGGCAACTGTGGAAAAATATTACACAATGAAAAATACCTACAAAAAATAAGCTCAAAAAGGTCTGTGTCCCTTGTTAAAATAAGAATAAAAAACTGATTATACGTTACACAAATGTACAAAGAACTACTAGCAGCTCACTCACTCACCAGCTTCAGACCACTTTGATTAAACCTACAAAAAATTAAATATCCTCATCGTATGTAATATGTATCCCGATTCTTCCCATGCGGGGTGGAGAACCACGATACCTCTCAAGTCACACAATAAGGACACAACTCATGTTATGCCGAAAACTGCACAATATAGTGTATTATTTTTCATGTATATAAAGACCCTGAGAGTGAATCTAAGTTAAACCTGATTATAGCCCATCATCTTCGGATTCAAATCGGAGTACCTGTGGGTGAGGCACCTCCGTAATAACTGTCTTAAACATGATAACAGCCCATCTTCGGACTCCAATCGGAGTACCTGTTGGTGAGGCACTTCCGTAATATATCTTTTCTATAATTAATTATAGCCTTTCTTCGGACTCAAATTGGCGTAGCTGTTGGTGACGCACCTCCGTAATTTCTATTTTAAACATGAGTATAGCCTCTTTTCCCACTGAAATTTGGACTACCTGTTGGTGAGACACTTCCGTGTCCTTGCAATACATACTTTTGATTTTCACTCAGATCTTGGTTCCCTTGATTACTCTCGCACAATATCCGCTTCTTTTTTCTGTAATAACATAAACATATGGCTCGTGTAAATTGAAAAAGTATCGCATCGTTTGTTCTATGAGTTTTTCTACATCATGTTGTGATTTTGTTGTCTATTTGGTTTTGCTCTTATTAGTTGACAAACATAAAATACCTAAATATATAAGTAACAACATCTCATTGTGAAAAAACCCAATAACAGAAAAAAATAAATATATATCATACAGTATACTCAAAACTAAAGAAAACCAAGAAAGTTCAAGTTTTTTTTTAAATCTGTAAGTGAAAGCCATGTGATGAAAACAATGTAAGAGTTTTGGTACATTTTAGAGCAATTCCTTTAAGGTGCATTTTTGTTTGAATTCCTTATTTTATTAAATGCAAAGACACGTTATGTGACTAAACGTTTATGACATGTCGTCAGTAAGGCATTTCACGAAGAATGGGGTTGAATTTAGATTATAGGCCTGTGTGACGTGGACCAAAGTATATTGTTGCTTACATTTGTTTCCAAAAATAATGTTATATGAACATTTCATCTGAATTGACTAATTTTGTCGTTGACGGTTGGTTGGCTTAATATACAAACAACATGATCAAAAGATATACAAATAACTATCAATACTTATCAATATTGAAATTTGAAAGGAACTTGACCGAATTATAGATTCAATCTTATTAACGAATTATATTCAATTACTAAAGTGCTTCATTGTTTTGTTCGAAGTCTTGTTTTCCTTCTCTTCAGTTTTTATATGTACGAGTAATCTATGTTATTTCATCTACATATCTTGTAGATAGTATTTGTTCCATATGTTCACGTTCAGGTCATGTCTTTTTCTAGACTTTGACGTTTTTGAATGATCTCACTGCTGACGCTTCGGCATTTTCCGAAATATATTAAAATCTACATTTGTTATAACTGAAAGATTTACCATGGTACAACTCGACAATCAGAAGTTAATGATGACATAAAGCAAGGCAGTTGGGAGTCGAGTCAGTTCCCGTCTGATAACTTGCTCAAATATGTGAATGTTGTAGCAGGACACTTCAATCATTCCGGTTATATTTCAACACTTCCGGTATTATTTTAGTACGTGATTAAATAATCATTGTTTATTTTACGTAGAATACCTGCAGCATGCTGTTATAGAAAACAGTCAACTTCCTTTAAATGAAATCTATTTTTGTCGTTTTTGTAGCTTGTTTCTGTTGCTGATGTTCTTTATCTATTTTACCACGAGGCTTCCATAATATACACGTGTAATTATAGTATGCGTATGTTAATTTCCAAAAATTGTCTTATTCTAAATATTACAAAAATTCTTTCAAATTCCCTATAGTTATAAACACAAATTTAACTGTAGTAAAGGTCCTGATTACCACAAGCATTGTTACTTCACTCTGAATTACACGAAACAAACTGTAAACATCTATAACAATCATTGATTCTGTGCTTTAAGAATAAGCTCAAGTATAAGTTTTAAAACAGTGTTTGGATCAGAAATAGCTGGACTGCTATGGAAAGAAATGACGGACTCCAAACTTTTATTGTCATCAAAGTCCAGACTGTTTGACGAACCTATTCTTTTCCTGAACATTGGAGATGACAAAGCAACTGGATTCTGTCGGTCAATTTCATGTCCACTGTCTTCTACTGTCTCACAGGAGTTGGTGCTGGAGGAAACATCATTTTGCATTCTTGATAATGTTGCTACAATTATAACGAAAAAAGAAATCAATCGTATTGAGAAATTCAAGACGGACACAACTTTTAGATTTTATACATAATCTATATATCTTAAGCACTGTCAAAGACAATAAAGTTTGTCAGGAAATCTTTTGATAGTGCACTTTTGATTTTTTTTTTTTTTTTGTTATTTCCTTTCAATCCTATACTATTTCTATGTAGCACACGATGCAAGTTTATTTACTATCATATGAAAATCAATTTAACGTTTAAACATATATCCTAAGTAATACATTTCTGTAACATACTGTATATGCTTTACATTAAATGAAATAAACAAAATAAAAACAATATGGAAAATGTAAATGAAAATTTTTAGACAGCATCTCCTAAAATATTATAATGCATTTGTGCAACAAATTGCTTTTAAATTATTTAAATATTCCACAGATGTATTCAAGTAACATTTGATAACAGCAACATCTTCTGTGCTACCCTAAAGGTCATATAGAAAACAAATTACTTCGCAAAAAGTTGGAAACATGTGCTTGGTATGTTATATCAAGAGCTTTCAGCAATTCATCAAACCCCCTTTCTCTGGTGCAGATGATGTTGATCAAATAGGAAACTCGTTGATCTGTTGTCTTGGCTTGAAGAACATATCTTTGCTGCCTAAAAGACATAACTCCGGCAGAAATCAGGTGCGGCAAAATTGGAGCTTCTACTATTTCATCGCAAAGACTGCGATAACATTTTTCAAGAACCTTTACCTTCTGTGGTTGTAGAGGTTTCACTGTGAAAGATAAAATAACACTTTAATGTCGTATTATCACAAAATTTCTAATATTACGATTCTGGTGTTTGACAAAAAGCTCCTTGCAATTTCAGCATGCAATCATTAAAGAAAGTATGTTAAAGGATAAAAAATTACAGAATTCACATTGCTTGAATTGTTAATATCTACACTGTAGTTTTTAACCACCTAGCAAATTGAAAAGGGCAAGTTTTTATTTTACAAATTTGAAATCTGACTTTGTCCGTTTTTGTATGTTAAATTTATTCGCAAAAATCGTTGTGAATGAGTAATCAAGGTAACCAAGGTTATTGCGGAAATCAAAAGAATGTAATCCAGTGACAAAAACCAGACATGGAAAACAGACAAACACAACAAAGAACTAAAGTAACCAAAATAATACATAAAAAGTAACAAAAGTAAATGAGCTCTCGGACTCAACTGGGAGCATGGACCAGATGCATCGGTAGGATAAGTGTCCTCTGGGTTTCTAGAAACAACCGCCGAGTTGCTCATAAAAAGTCAGGTCCGGGGTAGACGAAAGAGGAAAGGAAAACTATGACACATTGAACAGATCGGTTTTCGTGATGCAGATGGATACACCGTATCGATCCATGAATTTATGATGAAACAGTTGCAGTTACATTAATATCAAAAGAAGTAATAAGCGTCCGTATATACACTGCAATGAAAAAGAGTTTATATCTTACTGTTCAAGATGTCGGGGTTTACGTTGTTACAAGCTGTTACTAAAGCGTGGTAGGATGAATTCTCGCTCTTCTTGCTCCATTCTAAAATAACTTGATACAAACAGTCTCCTTCGTCTTCATATTCTCTTTCAATATCCTTTATTTCTTCTGGTGTTAATTCAAGCTCTCGTCCTATTTGGCGATATTCGTGACCTGAAAATATAATTCGTTATTTAAGTAGTAAATCGATCTAATTAGGAAATAAACAACTAAAGAGTGTTTCTGCTAACGTGCATTGTTTTTTTTTATCAAGTTAGCAAGTACTATATGACAATTCAAAAATTTAACTATATTTCGGTCATACTTATCCCTTTCCATCATACGTAATAATAACTTTTGTCCCCCGATGTTTTTACTATATCAGTCCACTGATAATAAAAATGTGCCTGAAAATACCATAAATTATTGAAAAAAATATCTATTAAAAGATAATAAATTGGTTATCGCGAATTTCGATATTCGTTCTGAGAACACGTGGAAACTTCACTAACACACGCTTTAAAACTTGGCAATCTTCGGCTTTCGTGATCACAGTTTGTCTTTAACATCTTTAGTTATTCATTCTTAACTTTTCTATATATATTATTACTATAATTATTTAGTTCATGGTACCTACCAGCTGTCTTTGTGATTTTATCACAAAATTCCTTAAGTTCCTTTGGGAGTTTAGACATCATTTTGCTTGACTTGCTAAGTCCTTCACACAATTTGTCACATAAAATCTCAGATCGTTTCTGGGTACTGTCTACTTTTGAAAGAATTTCGTTAATAGATTCCAAAGTACTACATTCAGTATCATCTTTTAGAGGCAGATGTTTTATCAGTTTGCCAATCTGAAAAGGACAAAGTAACAAACTTATACTTTTTTGTTTAAATTTCATATCTTCTTATCTGTGTTCTCACTTTTGTTTTGATATTTGCAGATATTTTTTTCGAATTTTATTTGATGCAATGAAGTTTAATTTACCCCAGTATTAGCTGATTTAAGTGCGAGTGTAGACTTACTGCTATGCAGAAGTCTATATTTACCCAAACAAGAGGGAAACATAAACATATATTAAAAGCAATATAAGAGGTTTAGATAACGGAGATGCTATGTGAAGTTTTTAATTGATTAATTAAATTAAAAATTAAAAAGGATCAAAATAAATTTTAAAAAAATGACTTTCACTCAGCGGTAAAAAAAAAAGAACAGTTAAATGGCATACGGCTTGCATTTTGATTTTCAATTTAGCATTCCCCCAATATAAATCTAAGTTTTGGCTGCAAACCTCTTTCAATGTTTGATGATTTGAAGATTCGTTAGTTTCATCAGTACAGTTCTCCGGAGGGTATACATCATAGTGACACTGGGAAGTTCATCGAATCCCCCCGATTTTGTTTTAACTTATACTCTGTATTAAACTTTTTCTGATTAATTTGCATGACTCTTGATCAACATAATAAGGTGTTCTACTCATTTTTTTCGTATCTTTTTTTTGTTCTCTGCAAGCTATTTTTTCATATTCTATTGAAACGTCAAAAAAGCAAAATGCAATTCCAGCGAAGTTACCGAAACGAAATATAGATAGATTAATAAATAAAAGAGCTACACACTGTGTAATTAGAAAACACATTCATACGCCAAGCCGTTTAAAACTACACACTCTATAATATCGGTAAACCTCAAAATTTAAATTCGATAATTTCACTCCATCGGTGTTAGATTTACTGTATAACAGTGGATATAGTGTAAGAGTCAATATTTATCATACAAGGAGTAATTCGTAAATAAGTACTTTGAGTAGTTAAGATACGTTCCATGTAAATTACATGAACGGAATTTTTTAAATCGGAATTAAAGGGATAAAAATAAACTAAAAAACCAAACCTAGGAATAAATTTCGCCAAAAAATATCGAAGAAGTAATAAAAGTACATACCTCTTGCATTTTTATGTTCAATTCAGCATTTTCTCTCAATATATCTAAGTTTTGACTGCAAATCACTTTCAATTTTTGATGAATTGATGAATCGTTAGTTTCATCGATACAATTATCTGACGGGTATGCCTCATAGTCACATAGGGGAGTTATCGAATCATCTCGATTTGGTTTTAACTTGGACGTGCTGTTACCTGTTTTTTCCTTGGAAGATACCGACCGTATATCATCTGATCCTTTTTGCAGTGTGTCATCTGACGATTGGCCAATTTCCATTCTTGACTCCTGATGAACGTGAGATTTACATATACATTGTTCCCGTTGATATATTACAGCGTCTTTACTGTGAGGTCTTTTATCAACTGGATCACTTCTTGGTCTTGGCTTTAAGTCATTGCATTTTTCTGAGCATTCCATATACTCATGAATATGCTTGTGCAAAATTTGGTAAATTTGTTTCAAAGTTTTTTTGGTCTGGGCTTGTTGATCCATTGTCACTGTTTTCTTTGTTTACTGCATATAAAATATGAAAGCACATAACATATGATTCTTATTCATGTATTTATTATACGGACAAAGTTACAATCAAGATTTTTAACATGCAAGCTTCAGCTAGCATGTTAAAACATTTATTTTTCTTTTCGAGACAAGAAATATATTTATTCGCGAGAATCTGAAGGAGTAACTGTTTCTCCTTTTTTTTTTAAACAATTCCAATATATTTTTCGTGATTTTCCCCGTCGAATACCCCATTCACAACATAAAAACATCAGATTTGTGGAAGGTCTTTGGTTAAAATGACTTTTTTCTTATGTGAGAAACAGTTAATAGTGGAATTTCTACACGCAAAATTTGCTTTCACATAAGAAATTCACACATGCGTTGTTTCAAAGGTTAACAAAAGACCTTTCACAAGAATACAGATTTGTAATAGTGTAGTGTAAACTGTCGCATAAGTACACCAATATAGTTGCTGATAGTTGGGTTTGATGCTATATTTCTTATTTATTTGAAGACAAATATTACAGTTAATGATATAGAAATTTCAGAGGATTTTGACTATTTTTTAAGCCATTAAAGTGAAAATAACACACGTTTTTTCGTAATCCATAGATGACAATTCACAAACTATTCATACATTTTCTTCTCGAAAAAATTCTCTCTGTCATTACTACTTTCAAAATGTAACACAATAATTTTATGTGTGCATCTTATCATATTCATAATGATAGATAATTACAGATACCTTCTTGATTGCCCCTTAATACACCTTTCTTTAATTACATTTTTATTTTGCAAGTAGATATTCGGGGAATAAACCCCCAAAATATCCCATTTCTAAAAAAAGAAAAGAAAATCGTCGTTCTCCAAACAATCCCATTGCGTTTGTCATTAATATACTTTTACATTATCCACTTAAATTATGTATTTTTTAAAGATCTTATTATCAACATTACAAATACCCAAGGTAGATCCTTCTTCCTTATCATAATTCCCCATCCAAATTCTAATCCCCTTATTTGCAGTTCGAAATCTAATAACGGTACACATCTCCAACCCTATTTTTTTAGGAATCGAATCAAGAAACAAGGCATAAGATATATAACAAAACATGGAAATATGTTTAAATGTTGTTTTATTCCCAAAAAAAGTACGGCTTAGTATAATTTCGTCATCTTTATAACTCATTTTACTGAAAATATAAATCTTTGTTTTAAAAAATAATGCCGTCCTCCAAAAATTTTCAATTGAAAATGTCTCGAATTCGGAAATCAAAACAGGACAGTTTAGAACTGTGTTCCCGTGTGAGTCCTTCCATGTTCACCTAATAACAGTTAAGCTGTTACAAATATACTGTTATTG
The DNA here is from genome assembly GCA_037379345.1 of Perna viridis. Taxonomy (NCBI): domain Eukaryota; kingdom Metazoa; phylum Mollusca; class Bivalvia; order Mytilida; family Mytilidae; genus Perna; species Perna viridis. Next base: position 19,309,992 of record CM074520.1, read on the forward strand.
CAAAAAAATATATAATAATTAGGATTGTTATGAATCACAATTATAAAGTGAACTAAAACTAATATTTCATTTGAAATGGGGCCTGATGATGAAAAAATGGAAATTTCATATTTTTACTCCTTAATCTTTTTTAGTTAAGTTCTGTTTCTGTAGACAATGTGAATCAGACTTGACATTTTCTTGAAATATACATGTTGGTTGTAATCAGGAATACAGACGAAAACGAGACAAATGAAATTCTGTCCTTTACTATATTATTTGAATTGCTGGATATTCCAGGAGGCTTGAATTGGGTAGAAATCCACTAAAACATGTTGTCATCTGTTGAAACACTTTAGTATCATCATATCTTAATGATTTGAAAGTGAATTAATACAAACTAGTCTAGCAAATTTACAACTCAAATAAATCCCACATGTAATTTAAAGCAATGTTTCTTTTACATTTTACAGTTCAACGAATAGAATAATCTATTTGTTCCCATTGTGTTATGGTTGAATGCTATTCGACACCAACAAATTTTGAGTTTTAACTGAAAGACGCCTTAATAAACTAATATACCAAGTTATTCAACAAATAAATATTGATCAACCTTGCTGTTTGCTAAACAGCTTATTTAGATTTATTTTATTTTATTTTATTTATTTATTTATTTTATTTTTTTTTTGGGGGGTTTGTTCGTTTATTTTTTTTTTCTCAAATATTCACAGTTTATTAACAATCGCACGAAAAGTTGGTTGACATAAATGTAAGACTCGGAAATGCGATGGTGACGTCGATTTGCGATGGTCGCGCTGATCTGCGACAGTCAACCCTAAAGTACGTTGGATGTCTAACGTAGATGCACAGAAGTGCGTTGGTATACCCCATTCAACGTCGTTCATAAAGTTTACGTGCATAAGCGCGTAAATGTTATAGAGAAAACTAACAAAATGAAAGAAAAGTAATAAAAGTAGCTAGTATATTGTTGCCTGTATAAAAAAATGTAGCATGCATCATTATTAATTTTTAGTGTTAACATTACATGTATTTAATGCAGCATCAAAACATAAAAGAAACGTTACGATACTCGAGGTAATCCGAGAAACATAAACTGTAGCTACGGATTACAAAGGATAGCGGATACTGAAAGTCGAATTTCATGCATCATGAAAACTATAATAAATATAATTAAAAGATTTAACGGGACACTTTTGTTATCGTTGTATTAATAATTTGAAGAAAAAAAATGTTGTTTTTTTTATAAATTTGATATCATGGATTTTCACCTTTAAAAAAAGTTTCACAACGAATCATGGAGCGTATACTATAGTTGAAAGGCGAAATAGAAACTGCAATATACGAGTTCAAAGAGAGTATTAGAATGTCGAAGACCAAATATAGACCTCTGTAGCATCAAGAATTCTTTGACAAGCTTAGCCATAGTATATAGGATGACACACACACAGAGAGAAAAAAGCGCCGTCTTATACTACATTACATTTGTATTTGCAAATTCTACAGGTACTATCGATCAGATGTGTTTTATGTAGTACATGTAGTTCATACGCTAATACAGAAGTCTTAAAGCTATCCACAATCGTTCTAGAGCTAAGCTAGAAAAAAATATGTTCATGCTAAAGAGTACTCGTCCTTCTAAAAGAGACATTTTTTTTCAAATTTCCACTGGGTGTAGGTAAAAAATGAAGTAAAATTATTAATTTGTTTTTTTTATAATTTGGACAGTAGTTGGAAGTATGAACGAAATGAAAGCATGTATACTAATATCATATCGAATTTTTATCTGTAGAAAACAGACAAACAATGAACATAAAGTAATTAAAATAATACATACTAAAGTAACAAAAGTAAATGAGAAACTCGGGCTCTTAAAACTGGGAGCATGACCCAGGTGCACCGGTATATATATATAGGCAAATTCGGGGTTTGGACATGCTTCGTTTTCTATTCCAATAAAAGCTTGTCAAACACTCTTCCTTAGGACCAAATTGGAAGTGAATGATTTACATCTATATTGTCTTTTGTTTTTACATAAGTCCATAATGGAAAAGTATTCCATTTACAGTCATGTACTCAACGAAAAAAAAATCGAAATTGTAATGTAACAAAAAATAAAATACCGGTATATAAAGGACTTCAAGGCTAAGTCCTGACTCACGATTAACACTTAAATAAATCAATATTTCAACTAAATCTTGTATCAAAAATTTTTATCTAATTCTAAATAGTCACATTCATTTGTAGCCTGAACAATGTTTCCTTGGACAAAAACTGTATACATGTTTTGCAGCTAAAATATGTCAAAAGGCAGTGCCAGTATCATTTGGTTTCAGAACCAACATAACGTGTATGTGCATTCAGCACTTCACAACACCGTCATGATCTTTTTTTTTAAATCTTTATTTGTATATGCAATTCATGTAAGATGTTGGTATTCCGTTCTTTCATACCCAAAACAAGCTTGCTAGACAATCTCTAGCACTACCGGAGTAATAAAAAGAACACCCGTTTATGCCTAAAAAATGTTTCCGGACACCCTACTGACCCTCCTTGAGACCCCCACTCTTAAGTTTTTATTTGAAATTTTGAAGAAAAAAAGAAGAAAGTTAAAATCGCACATGCCATCAGTGTGCTTTTGGTCGTTGATAATTCTTTTTTTAAATTCGGTACTTGTAAGATATTTTTTGTTTTTAATTGTTTTTAAAACCTCTGTCAAAACAAAAAAATACTCATTCGTCGAATCTCAAAATGGATTAGGCTGTGGACTAAGTCTATTACATGTTTAGTCTTTGCATCTTTGGTTTTCATTGTGTCTTTATGACTTATTTCATTTTAAAAGATATATCAAATGAAAATAAAAATTCCTATCTACCGACCCTACAAAATTTTAGAACAGTGCTCGGAAACATAGCATAATTTTTTTCGGCTTTGGAAATTTCGTATCAAATGACTGGCATGCACCAATATCTGTCTTACATGCACTGGAAAGTGTTGATTTTACCCCATAAAGTATTTTGCTGGGTAACAAATTCGGCAAATGCTGCTGTAGGCTATACAAAGCTGTATATAGCGTGCATATTACAAATCGAATCACTAGGTCACCGATCGACATTAAATGACGTGATAATGTACCAATTTTAATGAATTTAATGAATGAACATGGTCACATGAAAACTAATTTCCCCGAATACACAATGACCTACATTCACGGGTTTGACTATACCTCGGGACTGTGTAAACGCTTTGATGCTTTACACCGTCCGTGAGAGATACTAAACGATAGCCAAGGACGTTAAGAAATACCTCAGTCCGTCATGTATTACACTTGAGTGCAAACCGGGTCTATCAGCATTGATTATCTCATTGTCAGCATCACTCATATTGTGCAAATGATTGACTAACACTGTGAAAGATATTTGGGGATTTTAGTGGTTTATATCCACAAAAGACAGTCGAATTAGAAGCAACGATGTTTTAGCTTTATAATGCACAAAATGAAGGATGTAAATATAATACAGAAAGTGCTATTATTTTTAACTTTATTGTTATAGTGTTATTTAAAAAGGCAAATATTTTCATATTTCATATTAGAAAATTAGTTACTTGTTCAAGACTTGAGTTTTATATCCATATATTAAACGAAACGTTTGACGATCATTTCACGCTATTTGAATAGTAATTTTAAATAATTTATGAATTTTTAATTGTTTTGTTTTTAAATTCAGTGTTGGTATCTGAAAAGAAGGACACCGATAATGATGACGACTAATCAAGACATAAGTTACTTCACATGTGTGTGATGCAGGTCACCTCCGCTTATAAATATTGTTTTTGATAATTTAAACTGTAACTCAATAAGTCTCAGTAGAGGAAGGCATATTCATTCCGAGAATTTCGCTCATTTTTTTTAACATGTCACGTTAAGAATTTAATGGAAAAGCTCTTGTACAAAAAAGGTTTTAACTACAAAGAAATACAATAATGAAGGAATTGGATTACATTGGCGTGAGAATTGATCGTGTTGTGTCGAAAACATAATTTTATGGTTAAAAATCTTTCAAAAATGTCTGATGAAATAAGTAATGTTACATTAAAATTTATATGTTTGTAGTGCAATATGTGCTTACTGGTCATTGTTAGGAAATATATATACACTGGTGGCATAACAAAGAAACTAAAACGATTTATTGCAAAATTAAAGAAAAAAACAACATTTTTTTTCTGTCACAAACATTTTTTACGCAATAACAAGTCACCCCATGCCCTACAGATTTTTTTGGTAGACCGAGAGACATAAGTGTATCATAATTATTCATTTTTTTCACTCTCAGCATATCCTTTTGAATAAAATCAAACAGTCTGGTCTCTACCATGTGATTTTTAAGGGAGCAGGGAGTAAAATCTTAATTTTTTTTTATATTTTAAGCAATTTTTTATACCTTTAGTAAAGAGGGGTATCTTGGCTGTCTTTTGATTCGAATTGTATTCCCAAAAGGAATTTTTTTAACTTGGATAAACGTAAACATTCCAAAGACGAATACTTAGAAATGACCTTGTGACTTTCTTTTAGACCCGGGTTTCCATAATTACGCTAACCTGACATTATGGCAAACAGGCGGATTAATGCAGACGCAGAGCCTGTGATATAGAAAGTGTCACATATTCGCGTTGATCAAGACATCGACATTGCATTGATGTCATTACATCGAGTCATTTTGTTAGTAGAAATAACTTCGACCTTCTTATGCAAAGCCAAATATCAAATTAATAAGTAGTTCTAAGAAAGATGTGAAACAACAACATTTTATCCTTCTTTATCCTTCTTTATCCAATTTGCACCCATCTATGTGATGTCAATATCGATGTCAAAAGTACAATTTAGACTGACTTTCATTAACATTTGTTTCATTGGTGTAAACTTTATATATAATATAATCCTATTAGCGACTTTTTAAAACCAAACAAGTTAAAAAGCTGAAAAAAATATTGAATATAAAACATTGCTTTCTGTTATAATAACAAAAATAGCAAAGCGAGTAAGTTAGTAAGTTTGTAGGTCGCGCGAAGTAATAAAACAAGGAATTGGACGGGCGAGGTAGATGTGTCCTCAGTTCATTTTGTTATTTGGAAAATGAAAAAAAGTACTCGACAAAACAAAACAAGGCATTTCTCTTAAATTCCGAACTGTTGTTTAACATCACGAAGAGTCCAGTTGTAGCATGCATTAAAATCCTTAAAATAATGTTAAATCATCCATTGCCTACGGTAGGGCAAATAGTAGCAATTGAACATAAATGTTTACCTCGTCATGTGTTTGCAGAAAACTTTTAGCGTCGCATCATTAACATTTAATATTTCTCTATAATTCTCTCTAAGGGTGTGATATGTCATATCCTTTAGTATAATGATGAAAATTTCTACTTAAGCCTAAAACTGTTAAAATATATGATAAGAAGAAATCGTTTGTAAGAGAACAGTAATAAACAAGCAAGCAAAACAAAAACAGTACGATCTAATACTAACCAAACAAACAGGCAGACAGACACAAACAAACAAAAACGTACCATAAATAAAATAGTTTCAAAAACTAAAGCAAACTGTAGTCAAAGAAAAAGAAAAAAAAATAAGTAAATCAATTAAATTGAGTTGTTTTTCTTCCTAAAACGAAATTCCACTTTTCCCTTCGCCTTACCCCTCCCGAAGTGGATTTAACGAAATTTGAGTGTATCAGTATACATGTTGTAGATATGTATAAATGTTGTGGAACTCGGACTCCACTAAAAACTGGGAGCATGAACCAGGTGCACCGGTAGAGTAAGCGTCCTCTGCTTTTCTAGAAACACCCGCCGAGCCTACAATCTCACTTCTATCACAAATGACACAAACGACAGAAGCTACACATCAACAAATGTTTACATCATTGTATAATTCATGTGTCGTAAATATTTATGTTGAAAATTGTAAGTAAATAATACATCTAAAAGAACTAAGTTAAACAAATCGTGCAAGATTCAGAAAATGAAACACACAATGGAAAAGAAACAGAATACAAATTGTTTAAATATCAAAAATTGCTTGTTTGAAAAGGTTTCATTTCGGAGAAAAAGCATACTGAATTATAAACTTATTATATTGTGTATCCGAATCGTAATAAACACATTCAACTAGATTTGGATTCTAAGTAATTTGTTAAATAAAGAGCTCCACCAAATTATGACTATAATTCAATAATTTATTCACGATTTGGAAAACAAACAAAATAGATTTTGTAACCTAGAGATGGGGTTTATAAATCGATCACGAAATGATCTAATTTTTTTTTCTCTGTATTATTCACCTACTCTAGTAATTATTATAAATACGAACGAAATTGCCAAACTGATTTTAGATAATAATCAAAAAGAATAGGCAAAAAGGAAATTCTGTTTAACAAATTGCAATGTCAAGTTACAAAACAATAAGGTTGGACACAATGAAATATTCTTGAACTGGTACAGGCATTTCCGTCGGAAATATGGGTTAAGCCAGATTTTATTCGAAAAAAAGAACTTAAAACAAATAAAACGTGCCAACACAGACAAAAAACAGAAAATATAAATTCAAATAATGATCTACACAAAAGTTTAATCAAAGGAACCAATATTACAGCGGTATTCAAAAGAATATATTATGACAAAAGGCTAAATTAGAAATAGAAACACACACCATTACGGACATGAAATAAACACGATAACATGTGCAAATGAGCAACACAGACTCCACTAATACTGGGAGCGTGGACAATGTGCACCGGTAAGGTATGTGCCCTCTACTTTTATCCAAACACCCACTGGGGTGCTTCAAATTGAAATTTAGATTTAAAGAATGACTTGTTAATATCATAGATCCATGGTTGTTTATAGAAATAAAAATAAGCAATAAAATGAAAAGCAAAATTCGAAGTGTAGATAGTTAACTAGTTCCTTCAAAACATTTAATATTTTTTAATCAATTTTTATCAACAACATATTATAATGTCAATATCAAAGGTGAACTTCATTTTTTACTTCTCAACATTTCTCTACCATGCTATACAAAGTACCCCCCCCCCCTTCCGCTCTAATTACCATAAAATATCTCCTGTATCCTAAATTTATTAGTACTACATATCTCCGGCATACTACACACACAAATCTCAAACATATTTCCGGCACACTACGCTCAGTAATCTCAAACATATCTACGGAAAACTACAATATATCTCCGACACACTACACTGAGCAACCTTCAACATAAGTGAGAAGCCGATCGAAGATTACTGACAGGCATTGTTACAATGAACGTTTAGTCTTATGGATGTAAAATAAGAACATTTGTTTTTAGTTTTGTAAAGAAAAAGAGCGTTTTAGACTCTGGCTAGTGTGTTTGATATAGTTATTGATTTAGTGAGACACAAATTTATAGAGGAATTAAAATAACTTAAAACAACTTACCGGTATATTGAATCTATACTATTTTTGAACTCCACAGATTAAATGTCTCATTGTATAACCTATATTAATTTTAATTTTATAATAGTCAAATAAGAAGTGCCCGTAGAAAGTATATACGTTAGAATAACCAATGTCAAAGAGATCTGTTCCATAAATAAATCTTTATCACTTAATGCAAAGTGAAAAAAAAGTTTTTCAATTGATTTGTTGGTTTCGAATTTCGCCATATTATTTGGCTTTATCAAGTAACTTCCTGATCGTTTAAATACTTTGACTGGTGGTCTAAACAAGGCGTGGTCTTCTTTTGTGATTTAATTATTAATCTTAAAATTCAAAATAACTGATCTCTTTACGGTCTATTAACTTCAAACTTTAATCGCAAACGTCGCAATCTTTAGTTTGTCCGCCTCCATGTTTTTAGTATCTTTGATTTATGTAATTACAAAACTGGCGTCGGTGCCATATTTTACTTTATTGTTAAGTAAATGTATAAAGTGTTCTTAAATGAACAATGGATATTTATTTAATTCTCATGTATACCGGGAGAGAAAATGATGTTAAAATATCCTGCTGACTTTAAGTCAAGATCATATTAGAAGAGTAAAAACACCCCTAAGTGTCCCTCAACTCGTGTCAACACGTCTCTTTTTTAAATTAAGAAAATGTTTAAGGAATAAGCAAATTGTGATGCAATATGGATAATTCTAAAACTTTGAAGAATTTTCCATCATACTTTTGCACTTCAATATCTTAGATAGTTTAATCTACTTCTACACGTACTGTTTGAACAGCTTTGTATGAGCTACAAGATATGACGATCAACCAGAAGTCAAACTAGTTACAAATGTTAAAACCACATGCCTGATTTTAATCAAAATCGTTATGTCAAAGTTTCAAAAAGAAGAGCAAATATTGATTCAATGATTAATTGAACCTACAACCTTGCAATTAATGACTCTTCTATGTGATTTTCGATGGGTCTTACTCGGGGTCAGAGTAACAAACTATATATATATATAGGAAAATCCCTTAAAAGTTTACTTTTATTTCAAAAACTATTGCTCTACCACTTTCAAAGGTAATCTTTTATTAAATTTTAGCCATTAATATAGTTTTTTTTTAATGTACTTTCTTTTTATTCTAGATAAAGTGCCGAGAAAAAGATGAATAACTTATTCTCTGCCTTTGAATAATTTCTGATTTCAACTTTATCTGCACCGGGTCCATGCTCCCAGTTTTAGTGGAGTGCGAGTTGCTCATTTACTCGTGTGTCTTTGTATGTTTTACTTTAGTTATTTTATTTTCTTTGATGTGTTTGTCTGTTTTTCGTTTCTAGTCTTTGTCCCAGGATTGAATCTTGGTTCCCTTAACTACTCGTTCAATGATTATAGTAAATTTAGTAGTTAAACATTACAACACGTATAAGAGATTTTGAAATTTACGAAAAGGAAAATTAGCCTTTTTTTATTAAATAAAATATTAATTTAGTTAAAGACACATATCTTCGAATACAATATGTTCATCAAATATAGAGATTTGTCAAGGATTTTTTCCAGAACTTTACTTGAAATATTGTACACTGTACAATGTACAAAGACGAAGTCCGACGAAAATGATGATTCACATCTTGATATACCAACTTAAAATCAAATTATAAAGTAAAAGGGAAGAAAACTAAGATTTGCGTTGCGCAAGAACAAACAACTAGCCAAACTGACGAACGTGATGCTTGCAGAATATAAAAAGGAGCGATTTTTTTTTCATGAAACTACCATTACAGTTAAATGAAACAAATGATGTAAAAATGGTATACAACGAACAAAACGTGCTCAAAACTATTACGTATTTGCTGACATTGAAATATTTGAAATGTGACGTAATTCAAGTAAAATTCATTTCATGCCTTAACTTTGTGTACAATTTTATTGGAAGAATTAAGAAAAAGTATGCGTGCAAGTTTGAGAAATAATTAATCCCTTTTTGAAAGAAGTCTGCAATAAATGTCCTTTTTCATGAACATCTGCAAATGATGCCCAAGCTGCATATAAAATTCCAGAAAATGCACAAACCATCAGGATTAGTATTCATACAAGGTACAATGAACCACGACCGAACGGACCTACGGATAGACGGACAAACATATAAGGATGATCTATTATCCCCACCTTTGTTTACGCTGTAATAAATCACTTTTCAAGGTATGTAAAAAATTGAACATATTCATTATTAGCTATAATATAATATAATAGAAAAGACAAGATTGCTATAGCAACTGCCTGGGAAGCTGAACAATAGGCAATGGTTGTGGGAGACAAATGTACAGATTTGGGGCGCATGGAAAATTACTAAAATGTGCAGACGAAAATACTTTTTATAGCTTTGTGCTTTCAAACTATGATAATTCAAACAAACAAATTTAGATTTAAATTCTACAATAATTTCTCGTTAAAACTATTTAAACTTTGTTTTATTTAGTGTATTTTCTATTGCATAAAATGAGTGTTTAAGATATTAAACACATATCTTGATTGAGGAGAGGTGTGTTTAAACTGTATAAGGAAGACACATTTGTCGATTTAATTTGTTTGCACAGAACTCATGGGTTGAACAGATTGGATGAGTTTATTGCATATGATGTTGTTAAAATGTATTAAATGACCTGAACTATCTTTGAAATGTTCTTCAAAATATTGGTAACTTTTTTCATTCTGTCAGGTTACATTTTCAGGCACATATAACTCGAGATGAATAAAAAAAATGTTATCCAGGGACAAAGATCAGACTTGGAAAACAGTCATACACAACAAAGAACATGAAGTAACTAAACTCATACATACAAAGTAACAAAAGCAAGTGAGCAATTCGGACTCGGCTCATGTATTAACCTACCTGTGCGCCCCAAATCTGTACATTTGACTTCTACAACCACTGCATATTATCCAGCTTTCAAGATAGTGATAATGACTTACTTGTTATTAGAAGCTCGTTACGTTGTTGTTTAACTAGGAAGGTCATAATTAAATTACTTTTAATCGACATCCACATTTAAATTTGAATTGATTATTGGATATATTCTAATGAATAGACGAACTTCCCCTATTTCTACATGTCTTAATATAATTCAGTGTAAGCTTTTACATTTCCTTATAAAAAGGGTCAATATTAACAGGTTTTCCAATTTTAATTTTTGTGTAAAATAACTTCTTGATTATAACCGAACTTAACCAGCGCGTCATTGATTATTCATATTGTTGACGTAATAGAAAATTTCACTAGCTATTTTTACAATGAACTGACTCTATTTATAGCTTCCATATATTTTTTTTTTTTTTGCGTTTAGAATGGTTCCAGTATACCTTTGTTGATTTAAATGTATTTGATACATCATTCATCAATTTTAAGAATATAGTTGGAAAATATCGTAAAGCTGAAAAGGTAAAACCCAAGTCAAGTTATGTAAACAACTCCTGATTAAACACAAAAATACAATAGAATGTGCATCTATGTTGAAACACAAAATGCTCAATATTTTACACACACACAGACACACACACACAGACACACACACACATATATATATATATATAACGTCTCAGAATGTGACGACTCTGTTCACTACACTGCTCCATCGGATCCAATTGATACAGGGAAGATAACGTAAACTTATAGAAGCGTCTGAAAAATATCCAACGATGTTAGAACTGTCAAATTTGCAAAGCAAACTGTTTTTGTCGTTCCCTCCGCGGGACTCGAACACGTACCGCTGTGACATCTATGGCAACACCGCCTGCACTAAGTCCAGCGCCCTAGACCACTTGGCCAGCTAGGCTATATAAAAATATAGCTTTCGCTGGACGGGTTATTCCTCCTCGTAGGACTAATCTAGGGCTGTAACTTAGTACACGATGTATGGTAGTACGGGACAGTTCATCTATGTGTTATTATGTAGGATAGAGGATCAAATTAATGATGTCACATTCTGAGACGTTTGTATAATTTTGATTTGTTGTGACATGCATCATTAATTTGATCCTCTATCCTACATAGGATGTATTAAAGTCCATAAATGAATGTCCGATAACCAATATCATAACTCAAAGGTCAAATGAGTTATGAAATTAAAGAATTAGAAAATCAGAAGACTGCAGATGCATTCATAAAGCACGTTTACCTCGTTTCGTATATGTTACACACTTGTAGCGTCACTTCATTTAATGTGTTACCTCTTTCTGTAATAAAACATATATGAAGGGATGTGCTTTGAAAATTTCTAGCCAAAAATGAAAAATGATAATCAAAAGAAAATTGTTATAAACAAGTTTTTATAATTCCATAACTATAACAAATTCTATTAACATCTAAATAATATCAATGATAACCAAATAAGTGGTATATTAGAATGAAATAATTTCTATCATGACAAAAGAGATATCCTCTCCCAACGTTGGCCCGCCTTCGCTCAAAAAGGACAAAAACTGAATTCAATCCGATTTGAAAAATGAATCACATTAAATCGCGAGGGAATAAACATTTTTTGCATCAGAAACCGCAATTACAGTACAGACATGTTGTGGATTTTTTAATGAATGACATAATTAATTTCATTTTTCAAATTGTAATTGAGAGGTAGGTGTTTATTCAACTTGAAAATTACACAAACACTCCTCATTTTACAATTCGGTAAATAAATGCACAAACTGAATCGCACTAAATTTATATTTCATTTCAATAAGATAATATCCTGTTTCAAAAATATTTATTCCTGGAAACTGTAGTAGAAAATCTTGATATTATTCAATAAAAAAATAACATTAACGGAACTTATATGTAAACAATGACTGCAATATTACACAATACCACTTCTATTACAGCAATCTGAATTAATGATACTTATTTGTTTAATGTGTTAAGCTCTCATAACTTACTTCCATCATAAATGACGCCCTTGAATTTGAGACTGAGGCTACATATCAACACACGTTTACATCATTGGATAAGTCATTTGTCGTGAATAGGTTGCACGAATTGTAAGAAAAATCAAGTTTAACTAATTGAGCAAAGTTCAAAACATTAAACAACAGGGAAAAGTAAAGTTTGACAGAGATTTACAAATTGTTAAGATTTAGTTAGTTTTCCAGCATTTAAAGATCTACTACAAAGTTTATGAATATGAAATTGATATGTATTAATTTCAAAACTATAAATGTAGATAGTTGAAAAAATAGCTTACCTTGATATTAAGACTTGAAGTAATTATCATAGATCTGTAGCTTATTTATTGTACAACCATCAGCAAAACTTATGTAATGAAAGATTGAAAGTGAAAAGAGTAATAATAAAAGTAACGGAATTTATTATAAATGGAACACTTAGATCTATTTTTTAATATTTGGTTCAAAAGGTATTCCATGATAGTCACTTCATACCAATAATTTTTAACCGCACAACTAAACATATCGTAACACGCACTCCCAGTCTATGGATAATTTATATTTTGAATTACCCCACCATGACCTTGGACGTTTGCAAATTGTGTAAAACTATAAATGTCTCCGTCTTTATAGTCTGTTAAAATTGTGTTCTCCACATACATGTGATCAGGAATATAAATATATTATCTGTTTGTCTGCCAGCCTGTCTGTCTGTCTGTCTTGTTTTCATTTCTGTCATTTATTAAACTTTAAACAATAAATCATTTATGGACAAGTATTGATTACATTTGTGATGCCTTATACCCGCATATCAAATATAATGAATAATAGTCAATAATTTATTTTAATTTGAACCGAGTTTTTAGATTGGTTGGTTCAATTTGAGCAAACAAGATTATTTTGTATCAGATTATCATTAACATTGTTTGGTTCGCACTCGTCGATTTTATTAATCCTAAGCAAAATTACTTTTTTTATTACGAATCAGTTATAAATATTTGGACGGTCATTCATTGGAAATTAAATTATAAGGATTATTTCTAATTTTTCTTAGCAGTAGAAACTGAGAAAATTCTTGGGACAATCGGAATGTTAGGAGAACATCAGTGTTGGTGTCCATCACAATTAATGCTAGTTGGGTTTTTGCAAATAATATGTTTACCGTCTGCTGCAATCGGAAGCTTGACTAAAATTACATTTCAAACGTTTGAAGTAAAGACAAGTATACTTACAATAGACGTTAAACGTATATCTACAGACGTAACATTTTTTTTGTAATCAATTTTGAAAAGAAAAAAAAAATGGAAGATGGTTTTTGACACATGTGTATTTTATCTTAATTTCTTGGTTTACTTGTATGCCCATTTAGCGGTTTACTGACTCTCAAAACTACCAAAGAATTAAAAGGAATTAAAAAGAACTAACTGGTATACATATGAAACGTATTAAGTGTCAGAATGTGTAAGAATCAGGCAGTTGATGAAACATGGTATAAAAAAAAACCATTTTGATAGTTTTATTTGACTATTTTCACTATCATAATCAAGGAAAGCAGACAAGATTTGGAAACCTTATGCTGGACAATTGAGGTACAATTTTCAGTGAAATGTGAAAATGAATATTTCAAGAGTAGATAACTGTCAAGAACCTCATTTTTCTATGATTCTATTGAAAACTTTCTGAGCAAAGCCAGTTTAGCAAAGATCACAATAATGGTCTTTTCAAATAAAGAAAGTATCCATGAGTTATATTACATTATCAGATCGATGGGTTTTTGACATGCACGTTACTGATTTTTCAAATTTTGTCTGATACTTATAAACACTTACACTTAATGTAAATATTTAGGCTTTGCCTACCCCACCTCTTATGAACTAAGAAGATAAAAAATCTCCTAGTAATTATACACCTCTTTATTTAACTACGTTGACAAAAATATAATCGATATACAAAGTTTAGCAGAAACAAAGTGCTTTGATATGACATTAACTGAAATAAACAAATCTAATTATTTCATAAACGATTTGAAAACAAACTGGTTAAATTAACCGTAATTTCTAACGGGCTATAAATTTCTAACGTTTAATCTCCAAACGAGGCATCCTTATGTTTGACTGCCTCTATATTGTAATAATAGTAGCTTGAACGACGGTTTGTGGTGTGGCTGTTTTATTATTTTTTTTTTTTTCAAGATATCTGATTATACTAAATTGTGATAAGTTGGTGATTCACCTTTGTTTGCAAACTCTTCACTTTCAGACAAACGTACCATCGCCATAATTTCCACATCAACTGTTAACATAAATTGTTAATATCATATAAGAAATAATAAAACCATGCCACAATTCACTTCTACAGACTTTGTGTAAATCTTATATAAAACCTAACAGGCAAAGTGTTGACTGCCTATTGTTCCATTCCACTGTGAAAATAATGGCTTAAGTTTTCATATCACAATCAGAATAATTGCTGTCGATGAATTTATTTGCTTATATTGATTATTGTTTTAGCTTTATGTTACAAACATACAACCCGTAACAGTATATTGACAATAAAACAATACACGAAATGATTCTTTGAAACGGAGTAAAACACAAGGCTTTCCCTGATTCGTGCTAAAATCGTATATCGTTTTTATTTCTGGTCAGTAAACTCCTATTTTCTTTATACTGCATTTTTAATCATTTTCTAAAACAAGTTTAACTTCTTCCCAACAATTACCCCCCTCCCCGACTGTGACACAACGATAAACGGGTAGATCATACAAGGGTAGGAACTAAGGCGGAACCGAAGCGTTATTTATTGTCAGTGACCGTATATCATAAATAAATACAATGTCAATTCCTTATAGTTGGTCAAAAAGAACAATTTCAGTATAAATAATATCATTATACTTTGTTGCTAGTTTATCGTTGATGAGCATATTCATATATAATTAGTTTAAAATCTGATTTTGTAATTAGACATAAAGTAAGTTACTAAATTGGCTCATGTTTGAATGACACAAGGTACTTTGGAACTATTTGATTGCAAACATTACTCATCCATGTTTTTATTCTGATCTCTTAAAGTATTTACTTTTTTGTATTAAGGTTATATGCTGGTGCATTTCTTAAGTTTAACCATATCAGTAAGATTTTCAACAGGAAAATTATTCATTAAAGTCCAAATTTTACATATAATGTTCACTATAATCTTCACAAAACATTTCAAATTGTACAGTGTACACAAACATGGAAAATAGAAAAGTGAAACCCATCTTCTACCGGTTTGAATGATAACTTTTTCATGTACACATCAGATAACCTTTTTGTTCCACATAATATTGAGCTTATCAATTTATTAAGACAATCGACATTTAAAGACCTATTTTTACTACAATAAATATTTAAAAAACTTTCTGACATTTCTGGAAGAAAATTGCAGCAGCGCTAAGCTTGTCGTAAAAGTCGACTAAACAATACTCAGAAATCTAGACGGGGCTAGGCGCTCTGCCTACAGAGCAACTGGATTGCGTGCCCCAGTTGGTGGAATGGGGTACACCTGGCGTATAATATGCTGGAGTTGACAGGGTATAATACGGAAAACCTGACCGCAAACCATAGTAGTGCACTGTGTTGAGAAAGATGCCACGTTCCTCGCACGTTAAAGAACCCTGCTGTGGCATTCGATAGAAGTAGGAACCTTTGCGCTCCGTCACAGGAGGCTATATTGCCGGACTCTACCCATCCCTCCCTTTTTCTTGTGGTAATCAAAATTTTTCGATCCTATTATCCTTGTGTCATATCCCATTTTTCATTTCACCATCATTATTTCATGTTACTTTTATCATCCCATTTTATGTTCATTGCCTGAATATAATTGAAATATTGCTGCTCGGCCGTTAAACTCCAATAATTAATCAATCAATCTGAAAGAAAATGCATTTTATCAAAGAATCAATGTCTATGCACTTCTGTTTAATTCTTAAATCAATAGTTCCTACTTACTTGTTGATTGCCTGATTTCAGTCTGACAAGTAGTCACACCCTCAAACTTTAACAATAGTATGAGACTTAAAACGCCTTGCTTGTAATCAGTTACGCAGAGTAAGGATATGAAATAGTTCCGTATCTTTAAAGCAAACAAAAAATACTGGTATAGCTCCGAGTGTATTATCCATATGGAACCATAGTTTGCCAAGATAAGAGAGGTATTCATTACCTTTTTAAGTGACTTATATTGTTAGCGACTTCCTATACTCGTTATTTCAGTACTGTTCATTTGTATATTATTTGCATAATCATATATTACTTCACCACATTATGGTTGAGATAGGTGTCATGCTAATCGTCATTTATAGGTTCATACAGGACCAAAATATACCTCTCAAATATCCTAGACATGTATTCTACGTCTGTTTTTACTTGTTACTTTTATAAGAGTGGGAAGGTTACATTAAAAGATGATTGGTTAGCATTGAACCTTTTGTCATATAGCTGAGAAACGCCTAGTTTCCAAGTTGAGAAACATCGGGTCATCACGGTTACAAAAGCACACGATTTTAGAGGATATCGCATCTTCGCTTGAGTTCGTTCCATTTTGGACTCGCTCGAAGTTTACCGATCTTATCCTATTGGCGACCTGTTGTGTTACACAACAAATTTCAAAGTTCAAAAGCTTTAAAACTGATACAATATATTCTAAATTGTCAAGTGGATTAACGAAAAAAGAATACACTTATTTTGTTAGTGATGTACAAAAGTAAAATGTCAAAATATGTAAAATGGAAAAGAACTTGAATGAACATTATCAATCATCATCCTTGCATAGCGTCTTATACGTGCATAGTCTACCTTAAATCGACCTTAAATCTTTCTTACTATAGCTCAAATATGCGAGTTTTTTAATGTTATGAACCAAGTTGAAGTCCATACTTATATCTACACCAGGGTTTATGGTGAAAATGTGAAAATCACTGATTGCCTTGGAGTTCAGCGAATTAGACTGGAGGTTGAAAGCAAGTCAAAACCAATGGCATAGAATATTTGACAATTAGCGACTTTGAAGACTTCAGTTTTTGATTTAAACATGTGCTGTCAGTTACGTCAAATATCATGTCCATTTGTTTGCGTCAGAGTTTACTAATTAAAATATCCCCGCCATCGACAGAAGGCAGTTATATTTCCTGAATATGTACATGAATGAATCGTGGAGGATAATACTTTTGAACAAAAGATAAGGTCAATTTTAACTTAAACTTCAAAGAATATGACTTGAGCGACTGAATGAGTAAACTTACATTTAAATTTAAAACAAGCAGCCGAAAGGAGTACGAGATGACTGCAATTTTCATTCAGCGATTATTCGAAGAAACTATTAAGGTTGATATAAAAGTAACATCATTTGCTTACATTTAAACATATAAAGTCGGGCATAAGTTGTGTAAAAAACCAAACCCTATGATGACAAAAGAAAATATATTAATAATAGTAATAAAATAAGTAACAGAATCGTACTAACGAAATGGCACTCAATTGCACCTTCATAATTTTTTTTAAAATATTCCGATGAATAATTATCATTTCAAGAACTCTAGCAATAACTAGTATTCTGCATGTACTAGATTTTACATTTTTCAAACTGTACATAAAATTTTATCAAATTCCAAGGAACAGAAAGTGGGAGTTTTGTAAACAAGATATATAGTACACGAATGAACGGATGGACAGACGAATAAAGTTATGAGCGAATAAGGTGTTCCTAATACAAATTTTCGGTTTCGAAGTTATCGCGTCTGTCGAATAATTTGTTAAATGTAACATCAGGACATACATTTTTGTAGTATTTACCGCCCCCTACAGTGAACAAAGATAAATAAATTATAATTTACCTATATATTGAAAGTTGTAAGAGTAATCAAAGGAACCAAGGTTATAGCGGTAATCAAAAGAATGTGATCCAGGGACAAAGACCAGACATGGAAAACAGACAGACACAACAAAGAACATAAAGTATCTAAAATCATACATACAAAGTAACAAAAGCAAGTATATATCCTGGTTACATCTATCACTTAATTGCACTATGAACTAGGAAGTTATATATAATATCTGTTTATCGATTCGTATAATTCAATTTAAATTGACGACAAGTTACACATGGAGAGTATTTAATGAAAAGTTCCTAAATTGATTTTTGTATTGAAAATTCCCTTTTTTAATTAGAGCCTAACAGGCGATTATCATAGATGTGGGCGTAACAAAAATTTTGGTCTAATATAAATAATAAGTGGGGTCTATTTATATACTAATGATTTTGGTATCTTATTTGAATTCAGTATTGACTCAAATGTTTTTTAGATTCATCTATCTTATCAAACTGAGCACTTCAAAACGAGAAAAAAAGTGGAAAGGGTTTTTTTAAATCAGATATTTCAAGAACGACTGAACGTAAATTGATTAACATATAGGTAATGATTTTTGAAAAGCAGTTCTGTCGATAACTAACGAGCTAACCCGAAACAAAGCATCTTAATTGTTTTGTGATAAATACCAGAGCCATGTGGTAATCAATTCAAATAGGTATAAAATACCAACCATAAAATAGAAAGACATAAGAGGCAACAAATGCCATGTCAAAACAGGAAAACAGACGATCTTCATTCTCAGTATGGATAACAGAATAGAATACAACTACATATCAAAACCGAGGATACAAAAAAGACAACGCACAAAACATTTAAGCTATTGATAGATGAATTAAAAAAAAAGAGTAGCATAAGCTACGGTATGTGTCAAGCTCAGTGGATTGCCAAGCAAGTAAGACGTGGAATCTAATTGAAGACATCTTTTCTTATCCACGAAATATACACTCAATATTGTTCAATCAAATTGTTATCAACAGAAACTGACTCTATCGTGACTTAGAAGCTTATTTGACAGTGATCGCTCATCATTCATGTAATCATTTTAATCATTAATCACCCAAAAGACTGATTACATATTATTTTATTTACTCGATACATAATAAAATACCTGTAATCGGGATTCTTTTGATAACATTCTGATTACAATAGAATTAAATTTCATATTGTGATTATATACAAGGTATTATATAAAAAATGTTTGGTAATATGGTTATTTTTTAATAATTTATTACAAAAAATAGGTTAGACATGACATGTATATATTATTGTATGACATTATATCAATAAATGAATGCACTATATACACAAAAACATTAGAATGCAATCACTTATACTTCATATTTTCATTTTAACATTCTTAAGAAAATACAAATTTTGTATACTCGATTTCTTACATTATTGTTTAATGTATTGTCAAATTGCTTATTCAACTTAAACACCCTTAGGGAAAATGGCAGTCATAATTGTATAGAAAAAAAGGCTACTCAATGTTGAAATCTATCCTAACCGGTATAGTTTTCCCAAATGTGGTATTTTATCGTGGTATTTTGTCTTGCCGATATCAATGTTAACTCCATGACTTGTAAATAATTTCGACGATAAATTATGATAGAATAATTCAGAAACAACACAGATAATGAATAAATATGAATATTTAAATGAAATAATTATTTCTTAAAGTCTCAAGAGACTATAAACAATTGTGAGACCGTAATGTATATTAAATGATATTTTTCAAGTACAAAAACACACCCGGAATTTATTTTCCAAACACAAACTTTCATTTCTACCCATGTTAGACCAAATGATTCACATATTTTTTTATCTCTCTATTTTCTTTTCCACAGTCGTAACAAGTCGTCATACAGACTACACAAGAAATTCCACGGCATTGACAAAATTGGCGGGATCATTCCGGTAATTTGAAATAATTTTGGAAAACAGCATCGTCAGGTATATACAGTTCAGAATATTTTACCCAAAAGATCCCTCATTCTTGATCGATGATTCCTCGGGATGTCCGCAACATCTCTTTCACATTCTTTCAATGATGTTAAGTCCATCCTTTTACATTCTTCTTCCGGTTTCGATATTACTTGGTCTAAGGTTTCTATCATTTTCATTAAATATACATCTGACATCTCCATGTAACAAGATATGAGAACTTTGACCCAAACTACTTCTTGAAATAGGCAACATGCCTCTTTACACATTATATCCGTCATTAGATATTGATACTTTGGACACTGCGAGCGAGCAACATGTTGACGTCTTGATTTTAAGTCAGCCGACTTACTGCAGATTGAACTGACAACGTTTTCAAATGTCTGAAAGAAACGGAAGATCTCCATACACGTACTGGCTATTTCGGTCAAAGGTTCCATCCAAACGTCACTTTGTATGAACTTGTTAATTTCTTGTTCAAATACCGAGGCACGCTTTCTGTTGTCAATTGCATGATCTTCGATTTTGGTTGATACACCACAAATTGACGCAATAACTTCTGGTAACGCTTCAAGAACAAGTTGAAACCGTTTTGACTTGATTTGAGACATCAATTCCCTTAATATCGACCATAATTGTTCAACAATGGTACCAATCTTATCAATGTTTATTCTTATTGCATTGAAATGATCTCGGCACGTTCTGCAATAGTCTACAAGGAAAATAGATTTCCCATTTATAATACAGCAGATACTTGGGTAATTTTCGTTTTCTTTATTTAGCCATTCTTGGTATATATTTGCCAATAACCGTATTACCCTCGGAAAATGAACTAAGTTTGATTCCAATGTCTTCACCAAGTCTTTTTCCAATGTGCCATCTACCATTTGCTCCTTGAATTCTGTTATCCCTTCATTATCTGTAAATCCTTCAAAAGAACTCATTAGAATTAGTTCTCATATGCACAGTATGGTAGTCGACATTATTTAAACTTTTTGTTAAATCAGAAGGAGAAAATAAAAGAAATATTACAAACAAAATATAATAGAATGCACAATGGATGGATATGTAACACAATAAAGGAGTACTCATCATAGTGCTTGTTACATATATATTTTCCTCGATAAAAGGTGTATGATATTAACACCGATACATGTAATCATATCTTGAATAATATTAAGTAACAAAACCAATAACAAACATGTAGATATCAATTTGTTATCTATAATTATCGAAGTATGGTGTATTTGATTTGAAATATATTGAACATTATGTTTCTTTATCACAGCCGTATCAACCCCAAACCCTACATCTTCCCGAGGATCACCGGTCAGTGGTGTGATATCGATCGAGGAATGATAATGCATGTAAAAAGAATTTTGCCATGCATATCATATATTTCAAATGTGTTACGAATAGTGTTGCGATATAGGGTACGAAATGTAAGCTAACGTGTGTGCTAAAAGATAAACGATATGGGGTATAAAGTTTTAACAGTCGGATACAACGCCTATTCTTAAAAGTATATTTTTATCTCAAAAAGGTATTCGTACATATACTAGAAAATATACAGATGGCGGACATACTATGGCAACTTTAAAAAGAAAATGCATACAGAATACAGAATTTGCAAAGGAAATTTTATGTTGATATTATTGGGTGTAATCATAGCCAAATAAATCGTTGCAGATTTTCATTACATTGAGTTGAAAAGTGGGGCATCGCAAACGGTTATTTTAAAGACGCTGGAAAATCCCCCCCCCCCCAAAAAAAAAATAAAAAAAAAAAAATAATAATAATAAATAAATATATAAATAAAAAAATATATTTTATGATCTTGAAACTTTATCAAATCGATTTTCGAATCAAAATAAAATAAAATCTTAGAAAACAAATAACGATACCCTTGCATGTACCTGCAGTTTCCAGTAGTGTTTTTAGACTACCATCTTCTAGTTGTTGAATGTGTAATTTCAAGTCATTATTTTCTTTTTCCAATTTATTTACTTCCTTTGAGTCATATTGTTGTTTACCTTGTTCATCTGTAATTTTATAACCACAAAGTTAACACAAAAACTGTATAATAATTTAATTTTTGTAGTGACATAAAGTTAAACTTTTCTTGTATCCTAAAAGCATAGAATAAACACTATCAAATTAAGCGAATCAGTAGGATCATTTGAAGAACTAAATCAAATATAAGAAAAGATATATGATTTTAATCAATGTGTTCCTTTATTTCTTTTTGGTAGTTATGAAATGACCAAAATCGGTATTTATTTTAAAGAAACATAAAAACAAAACGATTTGACACCAATACTAAACAATTATTTGGTTTTATTCTTGTAGTGTATCATTCATGTAAATTGCTGTCAGTGACATGATCAGTTTTTAACAACTCATATATGACATTTCTGTCATGAATAGACAACATTTACCAATTCTGATTTCAATTTCGTCTATCTTCTGTTTGAAATTCTCGAAGCTCCGTGTTTGGAAGGATTCAAAATTCTTGAATTTATCATCGTCTACATTTTTGTTTCTATTATAGATTATTTCATCGAATATAGATTTAAATTTATCCTCCAGTCTAGACGTCATCACCTCTCTCGACCTATTTGCTTGCTTCAGACAATCCTGTGTTATTGTAGCCAAATGATCTATACGTTGTAAAGAAAAAAAATTAAGAAAACTTGCACCATTGTACAGTTTGTACAGGACTGACACCATGTGCTCAGAAAGGGTAAACATTTTATTCTTCGCTAGAGGCACCCGTCATATTGCAAGTGAGTATAATTCGGTAATATTTTAGCATTAAACATATAATTAGTTACTTCATCATTCAGCAGATTTCTTTTCATATTTCAGAAAAAAAACATGAAAGTATAATCGATACAATCGTCTTGTGGATAAAAGTAACCTACTTGTTTTTCTTGTTAATAAAAGTAACCTACCTGTTTTCTGTGCAGCTAAATCAATTTTGCGCTGAATGTCATTGAAGGATTTGCCCAGTTCATTAACCGATTCAGTTACAGGTGTAGTTAATTGAATCAATGCTTCACTCGTCATTGCTTGTTGACTTTCTAAATCTTTTCTCTTGGTTTCTGTCCTCTCTGCGCCTTGTTTGACCTCTCTTGTTAAATTTTCAATTGTTGCAAAAACTTTATCGTTACTTTTTACAATTTCTTCTCTTGTTAATTCGATTAATTTTTTTTGTGTATCAATTTCGTTTTTCTGTTTATTGTCAAATTCTGAAACTGCTTGTTTCAATGTTGACACATTGTGTTTTATATCATCTAGTGATTTCTGCGCGATTTCATTCTGATCTTTGTCTTTCACTAGAAGATTCTTTAATTCAGTATTGTCGACCTTTTCTCTCCCCAGTAAAATGTCTTTAAGCTCAGATGTAGACCTCTAACAATACAATATCAAAGCATTATAAATCAAGATCAAGTTTAATTGCTTGCTAAAAGGTAAAAACAAAGATAAAGCAAACTTACACTTGGACAACAAACATGGTAAAGATAAGCAATTCGATAAATAAAACAAATTCATTTATATTTAAAATATTTTGAGTAGGTTATACTACTGTGTAAAAACCGATTTAGTTGTAATTGTTTAATTATTGTACAAGATTTATAACTACATGTATCTATTAAATTAAAACATTTAATTAGATAATACGTACATTTCCTAATTCAAATGCCATACATTCTATACCAGTCTGAGAACCACTGTGGTGACATTCTTTTGTTTCTGTCTGTGTTTCTTTTTCATTTTGTTCACCTTGTCCTCTTTTGACTGTTAAAAGAGTTTTTCCTATCGAAAAGGATTTCAAACAGTTATGAGTCAATTTTAATTGATAAAGTGAAATAAAATTCATTGATGTATGATTTGTTTAAATACTACTGAAACTATGAAATTTTCCTCAAGTCTTGACCTACTCGTAGAGATGGGTGGAAAGCAAAATCATGGCTTAACTATTTGTCAAAAGAGATTACTCGTAACGTCAATTTTCTTATTGTATATCACAGCTTCCCTTCAGCACTTACATATGGAATTTTCGTGACACAACTCATATATTATGCCAGAACTTTCCTAAACTACGGGAAACTTTTGCGTCGTGCTATACTTCTTACAATTAATTTTTTGGAACAGGGTAAAAAAGTAATCAATAGAACCACAATTCGACCAGACAGGAAAAGAATATTTCCAAAGACGAAAACAAGAATGAGAAAATAGACACACCTAACAAAGAACATAAAATTATCAAAATAAAGCGAGCATAGAAACAAAAGTATGTGAGCAACCCGGACTCCACTAGATTTGGAGCATGGGCCAGGTGGACCGGTAAAAAGATATTAGCAGAAAAGCACAGTTGTCACCATGAACTCATGGATCGTTATGCGGTATCCATCGTGTTATGGTTAAAGATGCTTGGTACACTGATACACATGGTTCATACGGCAAGCTTTCTGGTATATGGTATGCGGGCTGCTTTTGGATTCTGTACGTCAGTTGTCTCGGTTACTTCGTTTTCGTTCGTCATTTAATGTGTGTTTTTATTTATTTTTTCTACTCGTTATCTCTGGATTATTTTTGATAAATGATTGAATCCTTGTTCCCTTTGATTTTCCTCGTTTTTCAATACACAATAGAAAAGTAACACGTTTGTCTAACTTTTATATATACCCATCTTGTTGACTATAAAAATTATGCTGAATTGTATTGCCAAAAACTTCTTTCAAAAGTTTTTTTGGTTTCTAAAAATATTTCAATATTACATATCCCGCACAAGATATAATTGTTAAAAGGCGCTGGACTAGTCATGGTAGAAAAAGGAATAAGATGACCAACGAATACCTGTAAAACCATAAAAAGAGCATTTCATTTTTCAAAACTTCAACACAAAAGATGAATAACAATGTTTGATAATAGGATATCTTGTTTGTGATAAGGTTTGACGTGAACCATCCATAAAAATGAAAATTATGATAATGACATGCGTTCTATTTTAAAATGTTAAAAATAAACTACCTTCCTGTTCTATTTCTATGCTCTCACTAAATTCCGCAAATTTCTCGATGCCATCACCGAGGCCCTCGAAGTCCTTATTAAATTTGGTGACCTTTTCATTAGTGTCGGTTGTTATTTAAGAGTCTCACACTGAACAAATTGATTGTCGAGTAACATTTCTTGCGATTCATTGATATTCCCCAACTGTGACATCTCAGCTATGTGAAAATTCGTCATCTCAGCTGCATTTTCTTCAATTTGTCCAACAATAATTTTTGCGTTTTTTTCTCCGCTTTCAATAATATTCTCTGCCAAAGTAGTGGTATGTTGTTTAAGGTCTTCAATTTTTGCCATGATTTTCGAGGTGTTCTAGATATAAATGAAAACAAAGAAGATTGTGACGTTGAAAAATCTGAGAAGTACATGGTTCACTTACTGTATCAAAAAAAATACATTACTAGATAGTGAAATTTACTGCTTTATATACATAGATATTATTAGACCTACGATTTATTTAATTACCGTTGAGCATTTTTTTAAACATTTTTTTATCTACATTTCGGTATGAGAACCAATATAAACAAAGAAAAAATAAAGTATGGAAATGTACAACAGTGCTTCTGTCTTTTTCGTAACTAATGCGTTATGATTTGCTCATTAAACATAAGCATATGCGTCGAATCCCAATACAAAAAAACCCTTATGTATGTTTTTAAATCTTTCGGAAATTGAAATTATTTTGTGTAGTTT
This sequence comes from Perna viridis, assembly GCA_037379345.1. NCBI lineage: Eukaryota > Metazoa > Mollusca > Bivalvia > Mytilida > Mytilidae > Perna > Perna viridis. The sequence goes on from CM074520.1 coordinate 19,336,013, forward strand.
TGTTGTTGTTCACTGTTTGAAAATTAAACTGCAAAATCAATTTCTGACCTGAACATTTTCATTAATTATTGATCGGGAAAGTTTAATCAGGTGAAAGTTATATCTACCACATCACTGTGTTCTGTTCCCTTGTCTATAATCTTCTGAACGTCGGCTGCTTTGTACGTTCCCAACAACACATACTCAATTTGTTTCTTTACTGAGTCATAATACACTATCCCTTCAGAAACACAAGCTGAAAGCCCACGAACTGCATTTTTAAACAGTTCGATGTGTTTATCAACATCATTTTCCTTTAACGAATCGATTTCGGGTAAATGAGAGACAAAGTTCCTTATCTCCACCAAATTATTTATGAAATGGCGTCCGGTAAAATCCCCACAACAATTCTTCAATAGAATACTCAAAAGAGACACATCAAGGTCGTTCAATGATGCCTTGGGAGTTAGAAAACATATACAGTGCTTGGTTACGCGGGATTTGTCTGTTGTGATTTGTTCTCGTACTTCGTGTGGTTTGCTTCCAGTGTAAGAATATATGATATTCAATTGATCCTCCTTGATCACTTGAGGATGCTTAAACAACCGTTTTGACTTACATTCACAACACTTAGTCCTATTTATATGTAAGTGAAAAACTGTGTGTTTTATTTCTCTGGCATTAAGGAAGTTTGTGAAATCTTGTTTGTAAGATTGTAGTATTTGTTTCTTAATATAATATCTGATGACGTCAGCAGAAAGATCACAAGAAAGTAATATGAGACGGAGGACCTTATCTCTTAGGAATGGATTTCCTGACATATTAAATATCTGTACCAAAAAGGCTGATTTACAATGGTTTGAGAGAAGTGCTGCTCATGTCTTTATGACACTGAAATATAGACTGAAATTATAAAGTGTTAATGTGAGTCGAGACTAGCAATATAATAATTTGAAAGATAAACTGGATAATTTGAAAGAGCTATTAAGGGGACCAAGATTCTATCGGAAATAAAAAGAATGTAACCAAGACAAGGAAACAGACACACTCAACAAAGAACATAAAATAACCAAAATAATACGTACAAAGAAAAAAAGTAAAAGAGCAACTCGTACTCCACTTAAAACTTGGGGCATGGACTAGTTTATAGTATGAATAATACTATGAAACTTTTTAACAGTGTAATTGACTTCAAGTGTTGACCTCGGCCACGTGTGTTTTTGTTTTGTTTTTGTTTTGTTTTGTTTGGTTTTGTTTTGTTTTTATTTTTGCTCAGTGTATGTGGTATGATCCTTAAGTTTTAATATTATGGTTTTGACAACCAGAATTGATCTTAAATAATTAATTCAATTTTGTATTTTGTTCAATATCCTAAATGTATTCTCCAGCTATTACCATACATAACATACTGGACTTAAATCGAACGTTTGACAGCATATTTTTAAACAAACCTGTACAAGGATTAGAACAATTTCTCTAAAATTTCAGTTATTGAAAGATCTTACTGATAGTTTCTTAACCTCGATTTCAAGATGGAAATAAATAAAAATGAAAGCAACTAAGACATTGACTAGTTAATCAGTCAATTGTTGTGAAAATAAAAATAATAAAAACAAACAAACAAAAGTAATTGCAGGACTGCGTGACATACACAAACCCGTTAAGTAATTTGTCATTGCGATCATTATTATGGGATATAAGAAAAGAACCATTCACAGGATCAAAAGAAATATATCACTGCAACTGAAATAGAAGAATTTAATAGTCAGAATTTATTGTTCTTGAGGCACAAAAAAAATTGTTTTGTCTAGTTTAACAATTGGTGTTTTATCTTCAATGGTAAATAAACTGTTCATATATTGATTGTTCTGAGAATTAACTTTAAATTCATGTGCAAATAAACAAAACAAACAAACGGAACAGAAATATAAACAAAATAAAACTAAACAAAAGAAACAAAATTACACAAGATATAATTATACAAACAATATAATGACAAGAAAATAAACAAACCAAGAAAAATCGACGACGAATTAAAGAACACCGAATTAAGCAAAAAACGGTGACAAGGACTTGATTGTCTGAAAATATTGTATCGCCGTTTAATAACAGCCACAAGAAACTTTGATAACTCACAATTTTAAATACAAATAGCCGTAATGATAAGCTCGAGATTGCATGTATGTCATGTCCTTGTTCCTTCACGAATAGACACTGAAACAATTGTTTTTTTTTTTTTTTTTTTTTTTTTTTTTTTTTGGCGTAATTCCCTCTTAGATCTGATCTGGGGGCATTCATTTGTTGATATTTTGTGAAGTTTATTGTAAATAATGTCGATATTGGACCACACTGACCTTAATTAGATTTCAAAGAAGACTATTATCTGTAGTTGTGTCAATCAATGTAGACCTTCAGGGCAAATCTTTTCTTATCAATATCATCAAACTAAACACGAATAATCTGAAGTGGCTGGGCATATGAAATAGGATATATTGTTTGGAAGTGACTAAGTATAAAGAATATGGGCCCGAATTCTAAGAATAACGGCCTTCGTCTGGGACAAATATATTAAAGAAAAGACTGAAAACTGCCACCGACCTATCCCGCATAGACAAGGTGCCCATCAAAATTTAATGTCTTTCTGATACTAAAACGAAGAATGAATAATATAAAGGTACGACGGGATTTGTAATAGAAAACCTGTCTGCACTATGATGTTTTAATTCAGTTAGATTGCTTAATGGATTTTTTTAATATTTGCGTACTTGTATGCACACCTAGTCTAAATCTTGAGGTATATTGTGTATATAAGAGTTTTATTTGTTTTGCTTTTGTCATGTTTTGTTTTATTTTGTTTTGTGTTTTGTGTTTTTTGTTTTGTTTGTTTGTTTGTTTGTTTGTTTTTTGTATTTTACTATCCATTCTATTTTGTCTAAAAGCATTCAACTATTTTATGAAAAAGAAGAAACATTGTCAACTCCCGAAGCGGATTAAGAAATCAATCCTTATTGAAGGTTTATATTTATATGAATTGAATCTAGACAGTCGACATTGTATACTTATAATGTTGAGATTAAGGTTATTAACTTTACTATCCTGTTCATGTGAGAAAGCACCATGGTAACATTTTTTTTCAAAGCGATCAAAAGAACTGCTTTGAAAGAGCAATCAAGGGAACCAAGGTTATAGCGGTAATCAAAAGAATGTAATCCAGTGACAAAGACCAGACATACACAACAAAGAACATAAAGTAACTAAAATCATACATAAAAAGTAAAAAAAAGCAAATGAGCAACTCGGACTCCACTAAAAACTGGGAGCATGGACCAGGTGTACCGGTAGGGTAAGCGTCCTCTGCTTTTCTAGAAACACCCGCAGAGTTGCTCATAAAAAATCAAGTCCGGAGTAGACAAACAAAGAAAGGAAAACCATGACCCGTTGAATAAATCAGTTGTCATGGTGCAGATGGATACACCATAACGATCCACAAGTTCATGATGACAACCATAAAACTTCTGTAGTGATGACTTCAGTCTTGTAGCAACATAACCTTATTCCAGAAGCCTATTTGTTAGAGTTCTAGCGCGATACAAAAGGTCTGCGTAGTTTCGGCAAGCTCTGGCATAACGTATGAGTTGTGATATGAACACTCTATACGCAGGTGCTGAAGGGATGTTGCCCCAGGTGAAAGGAAAACTGACAATTCTGAATGAAAAGTCATCACGTTTGTGGTAAAGTTTAGTAAATAGTATTCCTTTACCATCGATTTCTAAGTGTAGGTGAAGATATGAGGCTGATTTCACAGTGTCTGTAGTATCCTTTATCTCAAGTTCTTTTGGGTAGATGCGATGTACCAAATCCCCGAAATTAGGATTGTTTAAAGATAATACGTCATCTATATAGCGGAAACTGAGATTGAAAGATCTAGCCAAACGATATTCTTTCTTTCTGATCAGATCCGCTATAGAGTCAGCCTCATAAAAGTGAAGGAATAGGTCATCAAGTAAAAGAGCACAATTTGTTCCCATTGGAATGCCGACCGTTTGTTGAAAAACACGTCCTCCACACTGGACAAATATGTTGTCGATTAAAAATTCCAGCATTTTGTAAACATCTTCCTCTGTATATTTGGAAGATGATTTGGAATTATTTCTTACAAAATATGAGGAATTTCTACCAAGAACTATATATTTGTATCTAGGTGTACCATCTTTGTTTTGAAAAACAACGATTTATAATGTTTTTAAGTCGGGATTTTAACTGAATGTGCGGAATAGAAGTAAAAAGATAGATAGTAAATGGCTTTGAATTTTGTTTTGTTTCTTAATTTTGGAGCAACCAAACCCGACAAAATATTCAAATGAAAAAGGGAAAGATTACGGATTTCAAAGAAATTTGAACTAATCCTCCAGCTAGACTCTAAATATCTGCTCTACAGTCATTTATAGTTCAACATACCTTCTCTTCTAGTTCAATGTTTTCGATTGCGTTTTATTTGTGACAAAGTTTGTTTTTTATGCATTTGTTTGAGCAACCACAGAAATGTTCTTTTAGGTATAGCTGTTCTCAAACAAATAGTATACCACCAACAGTGCTTCGTACCACAAATAAAAATAATGGTTTAGAATTAAAATATTGGTGATTGTGATAAATTTGTTATGAAATTTCTGTTTAAATGATAAATACGTACTTTCGCTTTGAAATCGTCTCATTTGTCTGTTAATAAACCAAGAGTGTAGATTTATTCCTTCTTCCAATCATTGTTATAATGATGAATGACTAATTAATTGTCGTCTTCCTTAAGATGTCCTCTTCTATCAAGAAAACACAACGTTTTTTTTTATCAACAGGAATTAATCCCTATAACTCATTTTATTCCGCATTTTGTTCAATATTAACAATTTCTAATGCACACCACAGGTAACTGTAATACGAAACATTAGATTTCAATATTGATTACCTAAGACACGCAACGCTCAAATGTTAAAAGGATTCGTTCAATACGCCATAGATTTAATTTATAAATATATTTTATGAAAATTACGCAACCTTGATTTTATGATAAAATAAGGAGTGGAAATTAGTGTTTTATTGAATACCTCGTTGATTCAATCCTATGATTATAATTTTAAAAAAAAACTTAAATCTAGGCTTAGAACTTCTTCAGTGTCATAGCCAAAACCGTCGTCAAATATGCTAAAAGTGAATTTTGGAACATTCAAAATGCTGTTGCTGAAGAATATTTAAATAAGACGAAGAAGTGAAGACGAGTCATTTGATAGTAGTCACAGACGCACAGTACATAAAGCGAGATGCATGAAGCTGCACAACACAACAAAGAAAATTTACCATGTGAACAAGTTACAAAGACTAACAAGACGAAATGCTAGTGGACACGATCAGATACGACATGAACCTTTAATCCACGGTGGCAAATCTGTTGCACAAATTTGAACCACGTTACATAACGTAATAATGCGAGCTGGATTTATCCCAAAATGCGTGAAACTGGTCTTCTTGTCCTATTATACAAGTTATACAAGTAATAAAAAAAAGATCTCCCCAAAAGTTACAAACCTATATGGCTTTTATCATGCATTCTGAAAATTTTCGAGCGAGTGGTAAACTCGCATTTTCTTATTGATTTAGACGATGATGCTAATTTTTTGAATTTCCAGCAGCAGGGGTTTCATTGGAATCTTAGCTGCCTCACTGCCTTCTTCAATTTACAAAAAACAGTTTTTTCACATGTTTAGTTGAGTTATCTTTGCTTCTTTGGATAGCACAAAGGCCTTTGACATGGTTTGGCGGGGATATCTTATGTTTAAATTAAATAGAATAGTATTAAAAGGCAAAATGTGGAAAATTATACGAATATTGTAAGTTATGTTGTTGTAAATCAAGACCAATTAAACTTTTTATTCAAGGTAATGATGGTGTAAGACAAGAAGAAGTCTTGTCGGGTCTTTTATACTTAGTTTATGATTTATTGAACAAGAAAATTATAATACAGATATTATAAATATAGTCAGCTGTGTCCCAGACTTGGCAGACGATATCTCATGCATTGCAAATTCCCCTGTGTCTCTTCAGCGCATGTTTAACTATGTGAATGTTATGCACGCAATTGGCGATTTCAAGTTAATGGAAGAAAGTCTTGTGTACTACAGTTTTCTCTGAGCATGAGAGATCAACCCCTTCCCTACGAATGACTATAGGCTAAGAACATATTCCTCATGCTCGTGGATATTCACACTCAGGAATCGAACTTAACTCGAAATTGAACTCGACTTTAAGAACAAATAACTCCTGTCGAAAATGAAAAAATTGCATTTTTGACCTTAGTGGAATGATGTCGGAATGAACAATCCCAAAAGTGCTTATTGACTTATACATTTTTGTACCAATATGTTATCCTTCCGCCAACACTATATGGTTGTGAAGTATGAAACACTTTATGAAAACAAAGAGATAGCCTCTTTAAAGCGTTTGCAACACTGAATAATCAAACGTATTTTGAAAGTAAAGACATCAACCCGATCCGGCATGTGTGAGGGCAATGAAGGCTTTCATCCTATAGATAGTCAAATAGTCAAAAGAAATTATTGTTTCTACAGAAGCTTATTATGATGGACATTAGCTATAAATCAAACACATTTTCTTGACTAGGTTAAATTTCTTCTGGATGAACGGAAATCATAAATACTATGGCCTTATACCTGATGTATGCACTACATGTATTATCTACAAATATAAACTAGAGAAGAACATTCATGAAGTTATATTATGCTTAGCATTTCCCCTCAAATTTAAATTGGAAAAACTAGTGAACGAAAACATTTCAAGTGTTAAAACTGCATCATGAAAGACTGGAATAGACAGTGATTCCCAATGTACAAGGTTTCTCAACACACATAAAGCTGTGTCATTTGCCAATTACTGGAGAAATTCAAAAAAATGTAGTGAAATCAGAACTTCATTCATCATAACTAAACTTCTAATATAAATTCCAGACAATAACGTGAAAACTGTGTAAAGTATGTGGTAATAAATTTAGGGATATATATGTTCTCACATGTTGCTATGCACATGCACTTATCTATTACACGATTTGTTATGGAAAGTCGTCACCGAAGACCTTGAGTTTGAACTGCTTCTAGAACTTCATCAGTATAACCACAAGTCATTTTATCAGACTATTTTATGAAAGCTTCCAGACACTTATATGGATTATGACAATTATTTAACTTCAGACGTCTTAGCCATACTCATGTTATTCAATGCTTAGCGTTACTCAGTAGGCACACTCGGGGACAAATTGATGCATGAGATAGCGTGTGCTAAAATTTCCGCAATATCCTCTGACATAATGTATAGAACTATTCCTTAATGAGACTATTTTTTGATATATTGATTTTGGTTCATTATTGTAATGTCTTTATATAGTTAGTATATAGCATTAAATGAATGAATGAATGAATGAATGAATGATTGAATTTTTTTGCTAGTGATATTTATTTTTATATATTACTCGCCGATTCATCCGTCTAATCTTCAGCACAGCTTGTTGAATAACTTATTAAATTAACCAAAATTAGATTTAAACCGTAAAATATGAAAGTATAAAAGGAAATCACTGCTATAATAGGTAATGTTCTAACGGTATATCTGTGAAGTATGACTTAAGACTATACATATGAAATCGGAACAATAAACACAGGTATATCTGTTTTAAAAAATAGTATGCCACCGGCAATGCCCTGTAACAGTTACAAAAATAAACTTATCGTTTAGGATAAAATAATACTAGTTATTGTTATAAACAAACTGAAATTTCTGTTTAAATACTAAATATGTAAAACAAATATAACACATAAATTCGCTTAGAAACCTCATTTTTCTGTTAACTTAGCAGTAGTGCGGATCTTCGAGTCATTGTTATAAAAATAGATGACTATTCATATACACCTTTTCATCGTCTTTCTTAAAATGACCACCTCTATCAAGAATGCAAAAAATAACTTTTGTTGTACAAAACTGTCGGAAAATATGTGACGTCACTGCTCTTATCTTAATGGAACATAACAGAATAATATGAATAGGTTGATTCATGTACTATACCATTAACTACATTTAATTCGCATGACCGAAAGAAGAAAACATCACTAATTCTGTGATTATTTGTCGTATTGTAATATTGGGGTAAAGATGCAAATACAAAAGTATACTTTGAAATGTATTATTTTACTTTTCATGATAAAGAAGTTACTTACATATTTTTCTTGTTTTTGAACCTTATCAAATTGAAGTGCAAAAAAAAACACGGAAAGACCCTAAAACATATAAATGAAACAGAAAACATTTAAAACGATACAAACAACCGACAGGAGAAAACAAGAACAGAATTACAAAAAACAAAACATTAAATAAATCAAATTATGCAGAGAAAAAATGAAAGCACACAGAAAAATAAGCCAAATCGACTTGGTTTAAAAAAAAATAGTGAAGTCGCATAAAAAGACAGCACAACTTATTCTACGTTTAGAGAGTGAGTTTTCAGAAATTCAACGAACAGCTCTATTTTCAGAATACTGTTTTTTACTTTGCGGAAATTATTTTGTGCTATCATCATGAATGACGCCATTAGCGTTTACACCAATAGTACGATACGTTGTACTGGAAGTAATAAAGATTTAAATTGGAGGAGCACAGACAATGTTTTTTTAATTAGAATGGATTAGTCTTATTTTCTTTTAAACAAAGCAGTATTTGTAAAACATTGTGTATCTGTTGTATGTTGCATATCACATATTATATGAGATATATAAATGCACTTTGAATAGATTTTAAATTTTGATTTAATTTTATTCGTGTTCAATGGATTGTGTAATTTGAATAGATGTCTCACGGATTTGACAGATGTTTGAAACTTTCCATTTTTCTGGTAATTTCAATAGCCCATGTATTGATTTTTAACCGTTTTTATTCTGCTTTATGAATACATTACAGGTGTAATGACGTGTTGTGCAATGTTTACCACTAAGAAATATTTTTTCTCATTGTTTTAATTATTTTAGTTTCAATATTTTTTGTATTCAGTTTGAAATTTTGACTTACCACTAATGATTATCCTGACCATTGTACATATGGAACGTTAATAGCTTTTGAATGATATATTGCCTTTCATTTCAGATTTTTATAGTTGACCATTCCGTCACCTATTACAGACCCACTCAAACTTTTCATCGATTTTATCCGTGTTGTGGGGCTCTATCGGGTATGCTGATTTCTTTTTTTCAATATATATTTTCAATGTTTACATGTCGCGTGTACTTGATTGACACGTTATGGGGTTGTTTTGGGTTATCCATTGATTTGTTGATTTTTTTTCTCTCCATATTTTCATTCGTACTTTGTTTCTTAGGCCCTTTTTTGTTAAAGTTTGAGACTTGTGTGCTCGTTTAATTCTTTTCTTTTGTTGTTATAAGGAGATATACTGCTATAGTATTTTCGATATTTGCATGTCGCGTACACCCAAACTTGCTCTGAACATGTTATGAGGCTCTATCGGGGAAACCGGTTTCTTTTTCATACTTTTAATGTTTACATGTCACGTGTACTAGATTTGACCCGTTATTGGGTAAACCATTCAACTACGGAATATATTTTTTCTCTCAATATTTTCATTTGTGGTTTGTTTTCTTCGCTCCCTTTTTTGTTTAAGTATTGTATGATGGGTTTTTTATCAGGAGATTGAACTTTTTAATGCTATAGTATGTTTTCAAGTTACTTACACTCAAACTTTGACCCGTGTTATGAGGCTCTGATAGTAAATATGTTTGTTATGTTATCGCTAACGGTTTTAATAGGTGTTATCGGTTTTGACCTACCCTGTCTTGTAAGGAGGTCTTTCTTTAGTTAAGTTTTATTACACAACAACATTTTTGTTTCTTTTACATTTTATTTACAATTCATATTCATTGTTCCATTCGTCGGGTTGTTGTCTGTATTTCAAATCCAGGTCCTGCTAAATGGTCTGTTCCATAAGCCATTTTTTATTTTGTCCCCATTAAGTAATTTCACGATCCGATCTTCTTATGATTCCGCTTTACTGTCAGTCTTCTTGCCGTGAGAGTATCGTTGACGTCAAAGCTGTTTTTTCCACTCTATTTAACCTTCTTTTCCTTTCGTTCCTCGGTAACATGACTTCTGGTGGTGTTCGTTGTATTTCGCTCTGGTTTTCACTAGTATTTTATATTCTGACGTTGTACGTTTTACGTTCTTAATACAGCTACACGATCTTTGTTCAGAACTCCTCTCTATACAGTTCCATTTATATGCGTTACGTCTGTTTTATTGACTTTTTTCTTTTCAGCTGATCTACCACGAGGTCTTTTTGGGACCTCCTTTTCTTTTGTCAGTTCATTCCTTGGTTTGCATTATGCCCTTCATGTCGTCCATTGCACGTGTATGGCATCGCGACTGGTGATCTTTTCTAAATGAATCCCTCGACAGGGGACCATCTTGTAAATTTTTATTGCTCCAGGCGCGTCCATCTCCTTCGCGGGTCATTTTTTAACTCTATTTATACCTTTTTTTATCCTAGAACACATCCTGAATTTCCCATGGGAAAATGTTGCTTCTCAATCTAAAGTTGGATTGCCCTGTTTTATGTCTATCAATAAATATCCGTCGGGTTTGGCGGTGGCATACTTGTACGATTTCATAAAGTAGTTTGTCTGTTTGGGAAACATTTGTTGGGCCATGGTCATGGCCTGTGATACGTCTCTGGGATTTTTAAAAAAATCAGGTAATGGGCAAGGTCGGGGAGTCCTTGTACAAAGTCGACATCCTTCATAGTACCATAAATCGTCTGGTACACGTCATAACAGCACGTTATCTGATCGGGTCTAGGCATCATCATAAGCTTCACGTTTTATACGAATCGACGTATAAACGTCGTTTTTTCAACTTCCGGTGGGTCCTGCTAAAGGGATGGGCCCACGGCATGATATGGTTGTCCAAGTATCATTTGGGTACGTTGAAAGCAAGGGGGTCGTCTTTCGGATGTATGAAAAAGTTTTCGTTAGCTGGGTCCTTGGGTAACTTTCTTGAGTTTCATCCTGGATCGATTTGGGTAGCCCTTTCTTTGAGGTATAAGGGTCTTGGTGTAGTCCATTCCTCAAAATATCTTGGTTTTCTTTCCTCAAAGAATACCGGTGAAGTCCGGTCATCAAAGTATCATAGTCCGATACGTCGGTTTAACTGGGTCTAATCTGTGGGTGGGGTCTGTACCTCTTCGTATCTGAAATTTTACGGTGAATTAATCTCGTATGTCTCTTTAAACTTTCCATTCTACTCAAAGATTTGTACGTGTGTGTTTGTACGTGTGTGCGATAAGATAATTACAACATTAACAATGACATTCATAACACAAATGTCTAACACCAAGCCTTAACCAATACAAAACCTGCGATAGACACAAGTAACCCTGCTCAATTCTGAAGATTCAACCTTAACCCTATAATTAACCATACACTTAACCATAATCTTAATCCTAAACCCTTACCCTAATCTAACCCTAACCCTTATCACTAACCCCTAACCCTAACCTGAACTTAACCATAACCCTGGATAAACATCAACATCTGACGCGAACCTTAAATACAACCCCAAGCCTAACCCAATCACTTAACCATAGACTTAATCCTTGCCATAGACTCGAACCGTTATCTAAAGGTTGAGTCTAACAACTTTCGTGACACTAGACCTTATCTGAAACTCTAACCCTAAACCTAACCCTAAGCCAACCCCTACTGAACTTAACTCTATACATAACACTAGGCGTAACCCTATACTTAACCATACACCTAACCCTAACCCTGACCCTTACCCTAACACAACCCTTATCACTAACCCTAACCCTAATCCGAACTTTTCCATAACCCTAGACAAATATCAACATCTGACCTCAACTTAAACATAACCCTAAGCCTAACCCAACACTTAACCATAAACTGAACCCTTAAGCCCTAAGACCTGTGCCTATAACTAACGATTGACTCTTTCTTAACTTTCTTAAAACTAGACTTTATTTGAAACTCTAACCCTTACCCTAACCTTAGACCTTAGTACTATACATAACACTAGGCATAACCAAATACTTAACCATACACTTAATCTGTCTTACCCATACCTAACCCTTAGTATAGAGTTAAGTTCAGTAGGGGTTGGCTTAGGGTTAGGTTTAGGGTTAGAGTTTCAGATAAGATCTAGTACAAGAAAGTTGTTAGACTCAACCATTAGATAAAATATGAAGTCTATGGCAAGGGTTAAGCCTATGGTTAAGTGGTTGGGTTAGGCTTGGGGTTATATTTAAGGTTCGGGTCAGATGTTGATGTTTATCTAGGGTTATGGTTAAGTTCAGGTTAGGGTTAGGGGTTAGTGATTAGGGTTAGGGTTAGATTAGGGTAAGGGTTAAGGATTAAGATTATGGTTAAGTGTATGGTTAATTATAGGGTTAGGGTTGAATCTTCAGAATTGAGCAGGGTTACTTGTGTCTTTCGCAGGTTTTGTATTGGTTAAGGCTTGGTGTTAGACCTTTGTGTTATGAATGTCATTGTTAGTGTTGGTATTATCTTATCGCACACACGTACAAACACACACGTACACGTACACACACACACCTACAAACACACACCTAGAGACACGTACATACAACACACGTACAAACTAATGTGCCAAAACCACACACTTGACACTTTTTTGACAATTTTAACATTTTAAAAAATAATATCAGACCATTAAGGATATTTTAAGTGTTCACACTCATTTAATTTGCAAAAAATATCTCATTTTCAAGAATTTAGTCTGAAATATTTATATCACAGCCATCAACATAATAATGATGTAGAAAATTTTAATATTTTTTACAATAATTTTAGACTAACAGGTATATTAAAAGTGTTCGTAAACATACACTTTGCAAAAATATGTCATTTTGAAGATTTTTGCCTGAAATACGAGTGTCACCGGATACTAATATTGCCATTTTAAATATTTTTAACAATAATTTGGGACCATTATTGAAATTAAAATTGTTCGCACCTTTACAATCTGCAGGAATATGTCGTTTTTGAAACATTTGATTGAAATAAATGTATCACAGCGACACATATGATGCTTATTATTATTATTTTAACATTTTGAACAATTATATAGACTATTGGGGTAATTTTAAGTGTTCGCACTTATGTAATTTGCAAAAAAAATATCACATTTCAAGAATATGGTTTGAAATATATGTATGACAACAATCAACAAAAATCTTATCCGGAAAATTTTAACATTTTTAAGAATAATTTTAGAAATCAAATTCATTCACAATTTATATATATATCTATAGTTTTAAGAATATTTTGCATGATTATTTCTCATGCAGCTTGGAGTGGCGATAATGCATGTAAAAGAGTAATCAAGGGAATCAAGGTTATAGCGGTAATCAAAAGAATGTAATCCAGGGACAAAGACCAGACATGGAAAACAGACATACACAACAAAGAACATAAAGTAACTAAAATAATACATATAAAGTATCAAAAGTAAATGAGCAACTCGGACTCCACTAAAAACTGGGAACATGGACCAGGTGCACCGGTAGGGTAAGCGTCCTCTGCTTTTCTAGAAACACCCGCCGAGTTGCTCATAAAAAGTCAAGTCCGGGGCAGACAAACGAGGAAAAGTAAACTATGACCCGTTGAATAAATCAGTTTTCATGGTGCTGATGGATACATCATAACGATCCACGAGTTCATGATGACGACCATAAAACTTCTGTAATGATCACTTCAATCTTGTAGCAACATAACCCTGTTTCAGAAGCCTATTTGTTAGAATTCTATAGCTAACTAGCTAAGTCTGTGTAGTTACAGCAAGCTCTGGCATAACGTATGACGTGATATGAACACTCCATACGCATGTGCTGAAGGGGTGTTAGAACAGATGAAAGGAAAGTGGACAACTCTGAACGATCGGTCATCACGTTTGTCGTAAAGTTTGGTCAATGGTGTTCCTTTACCATCGATTTCTAAGTGTAAATGATTTGGATTTTTTTTTTCAAAGTATGAGGAATCCCCACCAAGAACTATATATTTGTACCTAGGTGTACAATCTTTTTAGGAAAACCAACGATGTATAATGTTTTAAGTCGGGATTTTAACTGAGTATGGGTAATAGAAGTATACAGTGTTCACAAATCATAGATATTAGTTCTATTATATTCTGATAATAGTCTTAAACTGATTGTCTCCAAAAGAACTTTCGAATTTTTCAGGATCCACATTAAATTAATACCACTACGGGAGTGACAAGTGTTATGGTAGGACTGCAGACCCTCTTTGACAGCTGTAAATATAGAAGTTAAAAGTTTGGAAAGATGTTTGGTGGTACATTTTGCAGATCCAGCTATTTAACGTTTTTTGTATGGATTCGTGTGGAGTTTAGGAATCCTGTACACAGACGATACATTACAATCATCGTCCTTGGTAGAGATCAAAAGATGATAGCACATATTTATGGTTTTCCACAATTTCTTCTTTGGAGAGTTTGGTAGCAGTATAGGTCTTATCACTGCTATTATTTTTTACGTCCACCTCTGATAATAAGCATTGGATGTAAAACGTTTTGCAGACAAAAAAAGTTGTTTTGGGCTTTATCTGCTGGTACGACAACATATTTTTCATGTATTGTAGACAATGTTATTGCTACATGTACATCGGGGTCTTTGAAAAACTGATGTAGCATTGGCAGTCATTGACCTACTTAAAACTTTCATTCGTCTCAAAATTAAAGACCTCATGACCTTTAACCACTCTGACAGAGAATCAATGTCTTTATGCTCTTGTTTGATCCATTTTCTTGTGTAGTCCTCCACGGCATCAAAAGAAGTTTAAAGTTATAATACCAATTTATGGAGCGTGCTTGGAACCTATAGAAAGGATATTTCGTAGAGATTCGTGTAACGATGTGACCGGAAGGACCATATTTGAATGGAGAGTTTTTGCAAGAACAGTCAGGTGGTTTAACTTTGAAATCCTCGATCTCGAGGTTCTGCAATGGCCTTTTTTATAGTTGAAAATTTTGGATGCAATGGGTGAAGTATAGGAAAATGAAATAATTTTATTATTTGATTATTTTTTATCTGGTTTTTCACAGTGGTCAGACTTAAAAAGTGAGAGGTTTGTGATCACGCCAAAGTACTTTAATCTCACCGCATTTGTTGCGCCTGTCCAAAGTCAGGAATTTCTGGGACCTGTATGTCTTGTTTCATTATCATTTTCAGTATCTATTAAGTCTAAAAGGGCAACTATTTTGATGTACCTATAAGTGATGTTGGCTTGCCCTCTGGTGTGAGAGGTTCCTTGTCATTCTTAGAAGACCCATAGATATGATTGAGCTGACATTTTCCACCCTGGTAGAGTTGACTCTTTAACCTATTTACTATATCAATTCTCGTTATATTTGACGATATAAAGCTAACAATAGAGACAATGTAAGATACTATGGAGTGTGAAAAACCACAAAAATTTTGAGAGAGTCATTCAGTAAATCATATTTTTTATCACATTTTTATTCTACATGATAACACATATTTGTAAAAAAACAGGATCATTATTTTTCAACAACTATACATAGATATGTGTAGTATATCGGCCTAAATAAAACAGAAACAAATTTTATTGAATAGAGATCAACATTTTCATAAACGAAAGAAATGATTTCATTGTTAAAATAAATGACAACCGCCCAACCACCATTTTTCTTCCTTCAATAATTATTAATTTGCATGTTTAAGTGGGATTTGGACATTGCAAATTCTCTATAATTAGTTTCAATAGCACAGTTTCAACTATAATTAGTTGCGACAATCACTTAATGAATAAATCTTAAGTGTAGAATCATTTTGAACCAAGACATTCTAGATACGTATATTTCTTTTATTGAATCTTAGTAACGCTGGAAAAACAATGTGGATGAAACCTCTAGCGGATTAATCTTCATGCAATTCGAATTTTTGTTAAATCTATCAATGCAAGATGCTAATTAATTTCTAAACTTAAAACAAATGAAAAGGTTTCAATCTTTTAGAATCGTTGGTTTCTTTTTTATTGAAATTAAAACCATATATAAATATATGATTAGTATTTTGTATTTTGAATGCAGTGAGTTGATGCCACTGCTCGGGAACCATTGGTCCTCGACGATGATCCTCAAGGGTATTCACCAACCCAGTAGTCAGAATTGTCTCTCTTGATCCATGTATTGTATATTATTTACCGAAATTTGCCGTAGCACAAATTTCGAAATACTGAAAACATTGAGGCTTCATACTTGTATTCCACATGGTGTTACAATGTTGTAGGTCTATTGACATACTCTGATAAAATCCATTAGTGTTGTATTGACTGTCTCGTTCAATATTGTTTAGATTTCAGTAAATATGATATATTTTGGAATCTATAACTTCCTATGTATTTGGTTCAATACGTTGAAAGGTTGCTTCTTGAAACATATGTACATCATTTTGACAATTGCAATATTTGCATGATTGGTATATTTTTCTTGTGAGTTAAATGAAACTTACCACACAAACTTGAAAAGAATGACAAAGAATGAAAAAGATGAAAGTGGTTGCAATTTGTTTTAGGAAATATCATCCACATCAAGTTTCACCAATCATTTGAAGACAACAAGAACAAGTTTTCTTTATTTGAAACAATATTGCACAAATTCGGATAAGTTTAACAGGTAGCGTACACAATGTGAGGTCATAAATCAAAACAGTGTATGACCACTTCTTGTATTTATGACCGCCTGACACCTCTGTAGCATTGTATCGATTAAATTTCTTGATGGATGATGTTCCATTCTCTCAAAATGCTGTTGGGAGCTCGGCTTGTATTTCCGGTAGAAATTTGGCAATTTCTCACACATGGTGCTAGGTCGTTCGTCCTAAAGATGTTCGATCGGAGAAAAATCAGGAGACATTGCAGGCCATGGCAACACACAATTATGGTTATTGTCCAAGACGTTCATTGAAATGCGTGATACGTGCCATTGGGCGTTGTTCTGTTGACAAACATGGTTTAAACGATGCCTTCGGAGAAACAGGGATACAACTGGCGCCAGAACTTCTTCTTCCCTATATATTCTTGCATTTAGGTTACCGTCAACAATTTTGAGCTCAATGCTCAATCTTTCATTGCACCTGATGTTAATTCTGATCTGCCGTCGCTGCATTTCAAGTTAAAATTGATTCATTAGTAAAAAGAATCTCTCTCCATGATGGCTAATTTCACCGAATCCGGGCCGGGTTCATTGAAGTCGCGCTCCCTGTGACAATGCTTATGATATGCCATTTCAATTACCGACCCACTTTCAGACGAACTTGACGCAACCGATTACGAACGGTTCGAGCAGATATTCTGTTGTTATTTCTTCCGTGATTTACCTGTGCAGTTTTTGATGCATTTGCAAATCGAGATTTGGTATATATACGTAGATGATTTATCGTATGTGTCTGTTTTTGCGTAATGTTGACTTACGCGGTAAGTCACTGCGGTGACAATCATTTGTAGTGCCTGTAACTCTGAGTCTTGAAACAGTCATTCTGAAGACCGTTATTTTTTTAGTTTATTTTTTTTTTTTGACAAATTTATTCGACACAGTTTATAACCCAAACAAAATCCGACCCAACTCCATACGGGTAAATTATGAAAAAAATAATTTTTCACAATTTTATTTTGTAACAAAGGAGTAAATTTGACGGATTAATACTATTTGAATACAAAATATGTGATTTTTTAAATAAAAAGAAACCGATGTAACGTTTCTTCTTTCGCCTAGTATATAACGTGGTCTGCTATTCGCAATTAACTTAATACCGAGCATTGCATGCGAGGCTAACGATGGACGGTCATTCAAACCAGAATAAGTATCAGACAGGCCCGCAGAAGTGGGTCGGAGAAATGATTGAAAGTAACCTTTAAATTTGTTTAAAATTAAAGTATGCAATTCAAAAACAAAGAAAAATTAAATAAAGAATTATTTACAATATTTAGATCCGGTAGCTATCCTATCCTGGTCAATATATATGGTCGTTCCCTCCGCGGGACTTGAACTCGTACCGCTGTGACATTTATGGCAATACCGCCTGTTCTTTTGCAATGCCTGCTCTGAAAATGGCTGCAGTGGTGATTCCAGAGGGAATCCAGGGGGTTGGCACCTCCTATTTAATTGGGAAATTTGTCATTTCCATCTGTAAAATTGAAAAAAGATGGCAAATGTCCTAGCACCACTCGTTTTTCCTGAGGAACCCCGGTTTGCACCCCTCTTTTTCAGTTTCTGGATCCACCCTGCTTATTATTACTTCACGTCCCTTATAGATATAACACTGACTTAGATAGATTGGTTTTATTAACATATGTATGCAATATATATAATATACATGTATACAAGTTAATTCAGGTTTTTACAGTTTATTGTGTACTGAATATGCAGAGTAAACTTGAAATGCGCAATTCCAAACTACTTTTAGAGATTAAATATAATCACAAATGTTAGTGTCTCATCTCACAGCAATTCTTTTGTTCAGCGGTACATGATGAATGAATTTGAATGTACAATAGACAATGGGCTATTGGCTCAAACGCAATTAACAATAATCAGTAAAGGCCCATCAATAGATACATAATATATTTGCAAAAATATAAATAAGCCCACTGATAGAGTTTTTCAATTATTTTCCAATGTATAGTTCAAGTAATTTAATAATGATAAGATCGGTTGTCGGGTTCTATTTAAACAGATATAGCATATTTATTTTTTTTTTTTTGGAAATCTGTCAATAGAGGATTGGTGGTTTAAATAACTATTTAAGTGTTCCATGTAATGACTTTTGTTAGTCATCAATATGTCCTTGAAAACCTTCTTTATATCTTACATGAAGAAAAATTGTGTTGCTTGTTTTGAACGACGCAGCTACCTAGACTTTGAAGCAGCCCGGAACGTTTAGTCGAAATCAGTTTCAAAATTATGTTTGTGCACTCATTGATTATTTTCAATTTGATTCATTTGCCAGGTCTATTTCCACCGTAGTCGGTATTGATTTCGCTATGGCATCACGTGATACCCATGATGCTTAACTATGGCAACATATCCGATTGAGCTTATAACCTCGCATTTCATTGGATAAAAATGATGATAGCCGTAAAATGTAAGGCTCAAGGGCGAATTTTTGTCCGGAATATTTTCAATCAAAAACAGACTGAGTTTCATATTTTTTCATGCATTTTGGGATTAAACAGTCAACTGTGATCTAGTTCAATGTGTACCGAGCAATCTCCATGTGATAAAGCTTGAAAGCACATTATCTGTCATAGTATCTAAAGTGAAAGTAGACTTAAAACAATCTGAACATTAAACACCATGAAGCTATTTTCTGATTCCGCTATCGACGTAGCTTCGGTGTCAAACTTTAGAGAATTAACTGTGAAACATTATCATCTAGATCTGAATGTTAATTTCGAAAGGAAAGAGATCAGTGGTGTAGTCAAGATAGATTTCAATTGTTGTTCTGACACTATAGTAGGTAAGTAAAAAGATGTCTCCTTACAGATTAGAGTGCATCTTTTCAAGAATCAATTTAGGGAGGGAATTTTGAGACTAAGGTTTCTTAATATTCTGTAGACCTTGTAGTTTTTAAACACTAGTCCAGATAATCATGGCCTTTGCTGAGGTAAATGTTTAATCTGACTTTTTTGTCAGAGGGAGGCGACCAAGCAAACTAGAAATTAGCCTCCCATTACTGTTTAATTATGTAGACTGGTTAAACCATAAAAATTGACAATCTGTTTAGTTAAGGTTGATTTATGTGTAACGGAATAGCAATTTATTCAATCTACAAAATAATACTTATCAAATAAGTTCACTCTTATCAAGGGTGTTCATACCATGAATACATATGAACATATCTATGTAGTCTTATTAAACGTATGCCAAGTCGTTGTTGTACAACTTTTTTCATGTTGGGAAATTTATGGTCGGTGACAAGAAATCATATGCCAACAAAATGGCTGCATGCATAATACTTTGTGTTGTGCATATCAATGTACCAGTATAAAATGGTCAATGAGGCCAAAATAAAAATTAAGTTTGTTTCCTCTTACCCTACCCACCCATAAAAATTGGCCCTACTAAAATAATTTATTGCCATTTTCTGACATAAAATATGTTTAGTTTTAAAGCATCATTTGTCACTGCTTTGATCATGGTTTTTACAGAATCAAGTGAACTTTGGGAAAAAATAACATTTTTCCCTGTCTACCTACCCAAAGCCAGGAGCCAGGACTTAATATTGTCTCTATTTACCCACCTAAAGCCGGGAGCTAGGGTCTGGAAAGGGGGAACAAACATTATTTTAAGTGTGGCCTGAATTTTTTTAAGTGGTGACTGGACATGTAAAATAAAAATTGTTTATTCATCAATACCTGATATACTTTTCTTGTGCCTGCTGATTTCAATATAAAGACCCTTAAAATTCGCTTTAGGCTTGGTACTGTTGAATACAGCCCATATATGGAATAGTTATGATATTTTAATGGTTTTTTTTGCAGTTAAACTTGATGTTCATAAATCGATGACAGTAGAACGAGTTCAGTTTGACAAAGATGATAAAAAAAACACAGTTACGTTTGAGGAGAAACCTTTCACTGGTTATGGCTCAGAGCTAGCTGTGCTGGTATACTTATAATATAGTGGGTTAATACATGTATTTCATGTACATGTACATGTTTCATTATACAAATACAAATACTTTATAAGCTGACATTCATCATTATGGCATGGTCATGGCTAATTATAAAATAATAGAACAAAAGCATTGGGTCAAAAAGGAATTACAAAATTAATGCAATCTATAATATACATGTAGTCATTTTTACCTATATATGAAATTTATATTATGAGTAAATATCTCAATGTTATTTCAATAGGTTATTTCTACTATTGAAACAGTTGAGTATGTATGTGCAGGACACTTAGAGTTACTGTTAAATATGGTTTTCATGTTAGGATTTGTAAAATGACTGAGTCAAAATTTTGTTTCCATTAATTAACATGGATTATTAAAACATAATTTTTTTTTTTTCATTCTAAAGAAAGGTTTTCTCGCCTTTTTAGTGTTTTATTAGCTAGATTAAATTTTCAGTCATATCCCAATAGAAATACCTGAATATATTGTTTCACAATATCTATTCAAGTTTTATTGTAGATAAATTTATTCAAGATTGTCCTTCCGTTCGAGATAAAAACAATAACTTTGGTTTTATTTACATTCACCCATTCACCTGTAGTTTCCAATTTGAGCAATATTTGTTGAGTTAAATTAATCAGTTTTGCAAACCACCTTCATTTTCTGACATTAAGACAATGTCATCAAGATACATAATGGTATTTACAGACATATTACCAATGTCAACTGGAAAGGTGTTAGAACAATCATATATATTACTTTTTAAGTCGTCTATGAAAAAATAAACAATATGACTTTACACATCTTCTTAGTTTACACCCCTTTCTGATTTAAAATGAATGGCTGAATCCATTAAAAAAACTTAATTTTACAACTTCTATTAGTATATAAAGACTGTAAAATCATACGTATGATTTCGGCCAGGGAAAGCTATATTTTTATATGGCCGAGTGGTCTAGGGCGCTGGACTTTGTGCAGGCAGTGTTGCCATAGATGTCACAGCAGTACGAGTTCGAGTCCCGCGGAGGGAACGACCAAAAATTTGCATCGCAAATTTGACAGTTCTAACATCATTGGGAATTTTTCAGACCTTTCTATATGTTTATATATCTTCCCTGTATCAAATTGATCCGATTGAGCAGTGTAGCAAATAGAGTCGTCACATTCTGAGACGTTTGTATAATATTGATTTGTTGTGACATGCATTATTAATTTGATCCTCTATCCTACATATTAACATCTATATGAACTGTCCCGTACTACCATACATCGTGTACTAAGTTACAGCTCTAGATTAATCCCACGAGGAGGAATGTCCCGGCCAGCGAAAGCTATATTTTTATATAGCCTAGCTGGCCGAGTGGTCTAGGGCGCTGGACTTTGTGCAGGCAGTGTTGCCACAGATGTCACAGCAGTACGAGTTCGAGTCCCGCGAAGGGAACGACTAAAAATTTGCATAGCAAATTTGACAGTTCTAACATCGTTGGGAATTTTTCAGACCCTTCTATAAGTTTACGTTATCTTCCTTGTATCAAATTAATCCGATTGAGCAGTGTAGCAAATAGAGTCGTCACATTCTAGATAAACTGGATATTTTTGCTTCAGAAGCTTGTAAAATTTTGATACATGCCAATCGTATCAAAACTAACTGATAT
This sequence comes from Perna viridis, assembly GCA_037379345.1. NCBI lineage: Eukaryota > Metazoa > Mollusca > Bivalvia > Mytilida > Mytilidae > Perna > Perna viridis. The sequence continues at coordinate 19,358,456 of CM074520.1, forward strand.
TGATCTGTAATTTCAATGGTCAAAGGTATTCCCCTTTCTCTGAATATGGACTATAAAAGATTTATTCATAATGGTTGGAAACTTCCCTTATTTAAAAAATAAATAGAACATATTATCATTTGATATAAGATCTACTGATGTCCTTTTGCCAATTTTCAGTGAACGAATTTCATCAGTAGTAATTTCATCTTTTTGAACCACGTCAAGTCTTTTTCCCGATGAAAGTATTCTTTTTACTATATTATCTTGGAAACAGTTCTTTTCAGTATCTGCTCTATAAAGATTTTCATAAAATTGAATAAAATCATTTTCTGGCACATTTTCTGTATTTATTACCTTTACTTGAATTATAATTTAGTTTATTCAAAAGATCCAAAAATCACTTTGATTCTTTTCGCTCATGTCACTAAGATGTACCGCTGCGAAAAATGCATTTGTATAATGTTATGATGTTGTCAGTGTCGTTGTCAATAGCGTTATCGTCTGCGTTGTTAATTCTTTTCTTTTTCATACAATAACTTTAGTTGTAGTGGACCAAATGTAATAAAATAAATAAAAAAAATACCAGTTTGATATATCGTGAATTTTGATATGCTGTACACGTGTTTCAAAGAGTAACCTCTCATCATCAGCATTAAAATCAAATATGTAGGAAGATCATGATCACAATATTAGTTGTATACAAGAAATAATCATAACCAAAACTATCGAAAGAGGAAGCCAAATCCATCACCGAAAGGTTCTACCATATGCAATGCAATGAATGAAGCCACGGTGTTTGACATAGTTTAAAATTTGGAGTACTGCAAGATCGTTTGATATATTGTCAATTGCCACTTCAGAAATTATGCTTAATGAATTGAAGTCACTGACCAACGCAATTTTGCTATTTAGGGACCAAAAGGGTTAAAATATGTGTTTAAATAAAATGTAGATTTCATTGAATTTTGACTTTTTTTTTCTAATCTGTTTCTTATAAGATACTTAGATTTTGAATAGCACTTAAATTTGCCAGTCTATGGGGTCAAGGAGTGGCACATCCTAAAAAATCGACTTTTTTGTGGTACAATTTTGGTTTTTTTTTTTTTTTTGTAATGAGATTTGTTATGAAAATCCCTACTTGGGTATCTCATAATTCAGATACCTCTTCCAGTTTTGGGATTAAAAGGGGCCGAAAGTGGCTATGCCCTAAAAATCATATTATTTTTGGTGCAATTTTGAAAAAAATAAAATTATTTGATTCCTTATAAAAATCCCTGACTTAACATGAGCTTTAAGAAGTATGCATGGCAAATTTACTCTATCATTTACTGTTCTGAGGTACCAAGGTACAAAGTGATGCGTGAAGGCAGACTGAATCAGACATTTGTTCATAGTTTGAATTTCAAAATACTGTGCTACTTTGTATCCAAATGAGTAGTTATGTCCATAATAAACTGTATGACCCTGTGTTTGAACGTGTCAAAAACTAAGATTGTGTCTACACTTGTCCCAAAGTTCAACTGGCTACGGTCATATCATGCTGCGCTCGGCAAAGATTTCATTTTTTTTATTATAGGGTTTGTAAGTCTCGTTCTAGATTCATTTTTCCTTACCAGAATTGTTTTATGTAGAACGTATTGAAATCCGAAGACCAATTTGCATTTTACTGTTCACTGTAGAAATGCTGCATGCAATGCAAAATCTTATATTAGCTTTTTTTCAACACTTTTATCATGTACAAATATCAGTATTTTTTCACAGGAAGAAGAATTACTTTTCATTCTAAACTCACATGATTTTTCATGATGGAAGAAAAAGTACAGAGTAATCAAATGTTCAACATTCATGCAATCAACTCATTGACCCTACTAATATCATTGGATAAAATTAGTTTCTCTGTTTTTAAACAATACACCAGTCCTATCCTGTTCAAAGTGTTCATATACATTATATACAATTGTTTGCACCCCAAGGTGATTATGTCTGCTTATGGTACAGTACCAGTAAAAGTTGTCAAATAAAGGTTTTAACTCATATTTCAATCAAGCATCAACATTTCATGTTCTAGAACCAAATTAAAATGAAAACAAGAAAAAACATTGTTATTCAGTATCAAATTACATGGAAACCTTTTCAATTTTATGCTATGCATCTAATTTTCGTACGTACTTGCAGTAGTATTTGGGTTAAGCTGCGTAATAAATGATGTTCAGCAACTACAATATATACACAACTATCATCTTAAAATATTCGACTTACTAGTTTTAGGTCAGATTGCAGGATGATTGAATATATTGGACCTTGGATAACTTAATTTTACTATAGTCCGAAGCTGCTCTGACCTCCAACGGCTGACTAGCCAGACAAGCTTGCGTTGTCGGACGCCAGAGCTTGTCCTATATCAAAAACACAGGATTGAACTCCAAAGTCAAAATTCTGTAAATTTGAGAAAGACGGTTTCTTGTTGTTGCATTGACGACAGACATCACTATTGACATATTTTTCACTCTACATGAAATTGTTATACAGCTAGGTTTAACAAATTTTCACCCTCTTAAACTTCGTTAAGTTTTTTATTAATTAAAAAAAAATCCTTCCTCAAAGCACCAATTAATGTAGGAAAGCATTGGACAAGCTCTAACGTCCTACCGCCTCGTCTAGTCTGACTAAGCAGCCGTTGGACGTCAGAGAAATTTCGGACTATTGTAGTACGACTAGTTCAGGTACAGTTAAGTGTACCATGGAAGTTTAATCAATCTGTTACACATATCTGACAGGGTCTACTGATGAATACAATAGAAACAAGAGTCGCTGAATCGCTCACCTGGCAAGCAATGCCCTATTACCTAAGTAAAAATATCATGATTTAAAGTTTCCATGTCAGACAAACAACTGCGAAAACAGAACGTACATGAATGAAGGCTTTAAGGAAGCTGACTTCCTAAGACACTTTAAACTGCAGGAAATGCCTTTACAAGAAAAAATGGACTGAGATCCCCTAATGCCTGGTTATTCAACCGGGTCGGATGTGCATTAACCTGCTATACATTTGCTTTAAAAAAAAACTTAAAATGATCTAAAATCAATATTATGCAACATTTTTATTATCGCCATTCAACTCAGGAGACCATGTTCACTATGTAAAGCAAACATCGTTGAAATCGGAGCAAGTACAAAAATTAGCGGGAGAATGGCAGCTATGTAGAAAACCGCCATGATCAATTTTTGTCAACACCATTATGTTTCTATAGTATACTAAATTTGTTTGAAATCCAAGTAACTATTGAAAATGGCTGCAAAATGGATGACTGGAAAAAATCAAGTGAGCTTATGATAAAAACCTTGAACACCCTAAAAACAGACATTTTTGATATTCTCTTCTTTCTCCTACAAAAAATGTAGCTACCTGAAGCTGTGAAGACTAATGAAAGTTTCAGTCTGGTGATAACGTATAGAACTGGTGATGGTCCTGGAGTTGTATGGCTTGATCCTGAACAAACAGCTGGTAAGACTGTAGAATACTGATTTAAGTGTAAAAAAAGGGAAAAGTATGATAATTCATACTTATGACAACATAAATCTCAGACTTTAATTGAGTGCTCCATTTGGAATTGAGCAAAAATATATTCAGACTTAAGTATATGTTCATCAAAATTTGCTTTTGATTGATTATTGGTTCTTAACGCCAAGCAGCAATGGATATGCTTAGACGGTATGCATTCTATCCCCTATGTTTTAACAAAACCATTTGACTAATGCTGTACTAATTCAAACCTTGGTGCTACGCATTTTGCGTGTTAAAATTTATAAATTGCTTTAAGGGAAGACAGAAGGTCATCTATTTTTTAGTTGTTAATTAGATCAGAGAATAGAAAATAACCATCTTGGTAATTTTCTATATTTTTCAGGAAAAACAAAACCGTATTTTTACACACAAGGACAGGCAGTTTTAAACAGATCGTTCTTTCCCTGCCAAGACACACCAGCCATCAAATCAACATACAGTGCTAATGTCAAGGTCAGGACCTCGATTATATGTTCTTCACTGACCTTTGATTCTAACATTATATTTTACCTTTCACCTTTACTTGCATGTGACTTTTGATTCTAACTTTTATTTGATTATGATTTTTTACTTTCATTATATCATGTAGCATGTGGCGCATGCTCCTGATATCTTATTCATTTTCAAATTTTAATCATAATTATGTCAATATGATTTCACTACAGAAGGTTTAAGTACCAATCCATATAAAATTCAGACACTGTTTATAGTAGAGGTGACTCATGGTGTAGACAAACCCACCGAGCAGCAGATACTTTTTTGTCTGCATATGCTGTATTTTAACATAAATTTATCCATTCTTTATTCACATCTGTACTTTTGAGAAAATTATATATTCATCTCCCACAAAAATCAAGCTAAACTAAGAAAGTTTAATTATTGCTGCAAAGTGCGAATTTCATACATAATCTATTTAGTTTTTATCTCGACAGAATGAAATTATTAAGACTGGTTATGTGGTGTGTAAATGTTTCTAAATAGAAAATGAATTCTGTTAGTTTTTGACCTTATGTCTGATTTTTATTTAGACTGGTAATTAAGTAATTAAGTGCCTCTAACTGGTACAGTAAAACATGTCTAAATCAAACCCTTTTGGACATGATAATTGCTAAGGTGTTTTTTTCTGAATTCACTGTCCTGATATTTAGTGCATGTATAGTTAACACTGCCAATTTTGTAAAGTATTGAAAGTTCCGATGAATTCTTGAAAAATTACAGAAAGTCTTTCATTAATTACACCCCTAGTCAATGAGTGGGTAGTATAATGGAATCGCTTTCTCCTTCCGTAATTCTGTCTGTTCTTCTGTCCGAATTTTGTCGCGATTACTTCATCTTCCAATGGATTGATTGATTTTAAATTTAATGTGTAGCTTCATGTGTAGGCACTCGTTGTGAGCTATTTTAGGTGTTGTACAATATCAACTACCTCTAATATTGGGGGTATGCCGAGCACGACATCTCCTGCAACTTCATGTTGGTTTTATTTGTCTTCGAATGACATAAAGAAAATGACATTGGTTTCTGCATTTTCAAAGATACAACTGTACAAAAAAGTAAAGACAGTAGTTTCTGAATAAGAGAGGAAAAGAAAATATTTTTCAGGTTGATTCAGTTAATTTTGTCGTGGTTTACTTATGTATGTGGCCAGCGATTTTTTACTCAAAATTGTAGCATAATTCCTTTTCAGAGTAATGTTATATTATATTTATAATTGATGCAACTCAATTTAGAGTCGCTTGCTTTGATATCTATATTATTCCAACTTCTTCTTTAAGTGCATGTATTATTTCCTATTTTTTTATAACTTAACCAAGATAATTATACTGACAACTAGGAATGATGGTAGAACCACTGATTCATGTAAACAAACTAACGTGTATAGAGGTTTGTGATAACGTAAATATATATGTTATATTAACATTCTGTCTTCTTTGACGAAACAAAAGGGGCAAAACTTCCAGGATTATCCTCAGTCATTCAAGTGACTTCAATTTTATATTTCTTTTTGTATATTCCTGGTACCTACAGTTACCAGAGGGGTTTATCGCTGTAATGAGTACCAGTGAGAGAAAAGAGCCTGGTTCCATCCCTAATCTTTCTGGGGAAACAGATAATGTGTACTTTAATCTCCCCCATGCTATCCCAGCATACCTTGTTGCCCTAGCCGTTGGGGATCTACAGAGCGCCAGAATAGGACCTAGAAGTCATGTATGGACTGAACCGTGTATGTTGGTGAGTTGATTGAAATGAAAATACAAATGTACAAGTAAATTAAATACTGTGCCTTTATAGACAGGTTAGTGATAACAAGAATTATGCACACTTTTTGTACAAATTATTTTGATTGTAAACATTTCAGAACGCCTTATAGGTAATGGCCTTTTCAATTAAGTGGCTGCCAAATTGGTAAACAAATTATATATTAACAGTTAAATTTTCGCAGTTAGATCGACCTTTAATGTCACACAAAAGTAAAATTATAGCTGTAGTTCTTCTATACAATGTTTGATTGAATAATGCAAATGTTTAAGGACAAAGCAACAGCTGAGTTTGATGGTGTTGTAGAAGACTTCATTTCAACTGGAGAGAAGCTATTTGGACCTTACATGTGGGATACATACGACATACTGGTCATGCCACCATCTTTCCCATTTGGTGGTATGGAGAACCCATGTTTGAATTTTGTGACCCCTTGTTTATTAGTGGGAGACAAATCCTTAACATCTGTTGTAATTCATGAAATAGTAAGTGAAATAGAATGATGTGGTACATGCATTTTTGTAGTATTACAGCACAATAAGTTCTTCAATAAAATGTATAGTCTAAATAGGATCTTTTTTTCCATTAAATATTTTTCACTGTTTTGAGTAAACATTGGAAAAGGCGTAGTTGTCTCCCTTCAAAATCTCTTTCTATTGCAAAAAAAATCTATTTTGTTAATTTATTTATGAATTCAACAAAATCACAAATACAGCAAAATAGCATCTGTCCAAGTTTACTTAATGTATTTCTTTTGTTAAATCGGACTGTGGCTTTTTCCAACCCATCACACTATGTCATATACAATTAAGTAGACCATGCGTTTTTCATTGTTTCTTACACTAAACCTTTTCTTTTTCAAGACACATAGTTGGTTTGGAAATCTTGTGACAAATGCAAATTGGAGTGAATTCTGGCTAAACGAGGTTTGTATGGCTAAATCATATTTTGTAAGGCTATAGCCAGCTAATGTTTGGACCTCAAGCCCTCCTTTTCTCTTTTAAGGATGTCTATATACATATCAATGAAGAAAAAGACAAAACAACAAATGGTTAAACAAGCAAACATAAAATAAAATGAAAATATTTTTTTCTCTGTCATGAAAACTACATGAAGACCGTAAATGAATCAATTTAGAACCTAAGTTATGTTTTACAACACCAAAACATAATGTAGTTACACAAAGAACATTTTATATGCTCGATTTTTAAAGAAAACAAAGAATGCAAAAAAAATTTTTCACAGATATACTTTAAAAGGATACTACACCTTCTTTGAATTGCCAGAAAAACTTAGTCTTAACTGAAGGGAACTGTAACATGTGCGTGTATTTGTACTAAGTTTTTCTTAGTTTATATTTACTGATGATACGCTATTTAGAAATTTTATGACCGGAAATAATTGCATTTTAATGATAGCCAGTGGAATATATCTTATTCCCATAACAGGTGTATTATCCTACAATATATTGCTCAGTCATTTATTGAATTGTTCTGGCAAATTATTGATGGCAGTGTCATGTGTTAAAATCCACACAATGTGGTGCCAGGGTGGATAAATGAGTTTATGAACGGAATGACTTTCTGACTAACCAAAATCTCTGTCACATATCTATAAACGTCTCAGAATGTGACGACTCTTTTCTCTACACTGCTCCGTCGGATTAAATTGATACAAGGAAGATAACAAAAGCAAAGAAGGGTCTGAAAAATTCCCAACAATATCAGAACTGTAAAATATGCGTAGCAAATTTTTGGTCGTTCCCTCCCCGGGACTCGAACTCGTACCGCTGTGACATTTATGGCAACACCGCCTGCAAAAAGTCCAATATAAATAAAGAAATAGGGTAGACCTTTGGGAATAATCTCCGCTGTTCATTATAGTTTTGACCGGTCTTTGCTTTCGACTTTTGATAGCATTCATAAGAAGCAACGTCGAAAGAAGTAACAAACCCGACGGTTAAAGAGAACACAGCATGGTTCAGATGGAGCACTTGCACGGCTTCTTTTTTAGAGACAGCACAACATAGCTATCAAATGATTATTACTGACTTTTTTTTTGGGGGGGGATAATAAAATTTTATGTATGAATTTGGACAAAAAAAGTTCATCAAAGCTTAAAGACCGGACTATGGGTATAAACAGAAGCCAATGAAAAATATAATGATATACTTGGCTGCTTTTAGATTCAGAGGAGATTGTTTTCAACCACTATTATTTCATTATTATTACTACTAAAAGATGTTCTAAATGTTAGAACACAAAATGTCGACACTTTGCAATATTTTTAGGCTTATAACTATTAGATATATTGAATCTGAAAATGCTGAAGTGAAGATTATTTCAAAATTTGAATTTTTCAAAGTGACAGATAGATAGGGTGTAGCTAACATCAGCCGCTTTTTTATTGTTTACATGCATGCAACATATGCTTAGCTGACAAAATTGGCTTGGCTACTCTTAATGTCTCTTAGACTTAATATTTCCATCATTTCCAAGCAGTTCATCAATAAATCCTCTTTGATAGCTATCTTAAAGATTTTATGCAAAAGGTTTATCAATGGCACTCACTTAACAATCACAGAATTAATCCCATTTATGAGCCATGTATTCCTTTTGTTTTAATTTGGAAATCAAATTTAATACACACCTGACTATTAAATCCCTTCTATGGAACACTACTTTAAGTCTTGGTCTGTCCCGTTTTAGAACAGTTTTGTCTCCCAGATGTATACAAGGTCATTTCAAACACGCCTATGAAAAGCATTTTTCCAGAAAACGTCTGTCTTTTCTTAAAAAAAAGGATTCTGTTCATGTGGTGGGTGGTTTTCACTATTCCATCAAAGCTCCCGGTTTTGTTCGTATGTGATACAAGGATGGCATAAAAAAAATGAGGACATTCTGGTAAATCTGCATCCTGCTCAATAAAATATTATTCACACTTTCTTCTGCAGAATACTCTCTATTGGTAACCTCTTTAAAATCCCATTTATTATAAGCAAAATATAAATAAATAGCATTTGTTTTTGATCTTGTGTTACCTCGAAGGATAAAGCACTAGTTTCACTATTTTCAACATTTCCTTCCATTTAACAATTGCATAAAATGATGATAGGGCAAAATGTTTGGTGTTATAAGGCACTGAAGAATTTTAATAATGTGTAAATCATGTACAACTCTGCATACATAGTTTATCATTTTAACAACCCCATAAAATACGTTTACACTTCACTATTGACATTTTCAATTACAAAATAATTTTGTGAAAGGCCGCATAACATTTTTGTCAAAGTATCTAACTAAAGACACACATTGAGTGTCCTCCGAATGCACTGGAAAATTCCCTTTCTATGTTTACTTCAGAAATAATCGGCGGGAATGACATTTGTTTCTAGTGATTGTTTATAGTAGGGTATGTGCTAAATATTTTCAATGATATTATTAACTAACCAAAGGGGTTAGCTCTGCTCAATGAATGAGTTTTCTTCTTAACGTGAAGAAAAGTATAAATGATTGTCTTTCTCATTTTAAAACCAATATATCATTTCTTTATTATTATTATTATTAATTTTTTTTTTTTCTTTTTTTTTTTTTTTTTTTTTGCTTTTTCACAAAACATTGAAGGGACATGTTTGTAAAACTAGCTTGAGATGTAACAACAAAAAACGACTACCCATTTTTTCTTGGTCATTATCACCAAATTTGCCAACAGATAAGTACGTAGTAAACAGCAGAATGAATAATATAATAACTTGTAGTGGGATATTGCTGGTTGACCGCGATCTTTGCCATATTGAAGGCGTGACGTTAGGGATTGTTTCGGTCAATTGACGAAAAACGTTTTCAGCAAAACATTCAAGATAGCTCCTCCCTGAAGGACAGATAGATCTTAACTGTATTTTCCGAACGACCCGTGTATCTGGCTACATATATGTGGAAGAACCAATGAGTTGTTCAAGAGTAGCACTTGGTTTCTAACAATAAATAAACCAACCTTAAAGAATACTACTAATTGCTTTCCAAAAACTTACCTGAACCGATCCGTGCAACAAAAATTGCGATCGGTCATTGATCATCGGTCAGTCTTTGATCCGCCAAAACGATCCATTAAAAGGATCACATCACGTGACATCAGAGCGGTCAATATATTTTACCTTTTTTCGCTGTTTTTGTCAATTTTGCACATATTATATTATGCAATAGATGTAAACATCAATTTATACTTTTATTTCAAATTTCTTTTATTTTCAAACAGATCATCCGTCATTTTACATAACAAAACTACGGTCAGATTGGTCAGCGGTCATCGGTTATCGATCTGTCAGCCATCAATCAGTCAACGGTCATCGATCCGTCAATTGTTGCGCAAATCGCAATAGAGCGTCTATTATATGAGAACTCAAGTCATTAATATTGTTCCTATAGCATTACATTTTACATACATGTAACTTAAAAATTATTTCACCTTGAAATATAGATCTTTTGACTTCTATTTTAAAAATTTCAAATTAAAACCACTTTGTTTACAGGGTTTACAATGTTTGGTTAAAGACGAATTATGGATAAATTATTTGGAACACCATACACATGTCTGGAAGCAGAGACGGGACTAGCTTTACTGCGGCAACATATAAAAAACTCTGGGGAGGTACAATTTTAGTAAATACACCTAAAATGATTTTTAACTACAACGATTGATTGATTGATTGATTGTTGGGGTTTAACGCCCGAGCAGCAATATTTCAGCTATATTCAGACGATGAAAATGAAAGGGATGATAAAATGAACATGAAATGATGATGATGATGAAATAAAAAAGGGATGGGACACAAGGATATTAGGGTTGATAAATTTTGATTGCCACAAGATAAAAGGGAGGATTGGTAAGGTCGGGTAATTTAGCCTCCTTTGGCGGAGCGCAAAGGTTCCTACTCCTATCGAATACCACAGCAGGGTCGTTTAACGTGCGAGGAACGTGGCATCTTTCCCAACACGGTGCACCACTATGGTTTGCTGTCAGGTTTTCCGTATTATAACCTTACAGCCCCAGCATGTAACACGCCAGGGATACCCCATTGCACCACCAAGGGCACACATCCCAGTTGCTCTGTGGGCAGAGCGCCTAGCCCCCGGCTATGTTTCTGTGCACTATTTAATCGCCTTTTACGACAAGCTTAGCGCTGCTGCGGGCCTATTCTTTTGACACCCGGATCTGAACTTCAACGAATACAGCTGAATTGTTTCTTGATGACTTTTCAGTTTTTTGTATGAAAAAAATATATTTAGAATTACACGCTTACAATATATTTGAAAAATTCAATTGTACAAAACGTCCAAGAAAACTACTATGAATATTCATTGAATAGAGTCTTTTAATGGATAAGGCAAATGAAGTCAAACGTTATGTGTGTGTTAATTCTATATATAACACCACAATATACTACATACTATACGTCTTACACCGGAAAAACTGTAACATATGTATTAAAACATATGAAAAAACATGTGTCTGTTACATGTTTTCATATGTCCGGACCACCATGAAAAAAAATGTTTCTGACTAATGAATGAATTTACGAAAAAAAAGCAAATAAAATAATAAAGTAATTATATGTTTTCAATAGGGTTTCATATATGAACAAAATATGTATTCACTGATAGCTAATGTTTTTATGTATTTCTAATCACACTGAAACATACCGTTATATTTACCATACTGGTCTAACATATATTTCAATCTATATATTAGATCGTATAAAAACGTATTTTGTAATTTTGCCTTCGTAAACATTTTGTGAAATACAACACATAGGGGAATGAATTTAACAAATTGCAAGTAATCATTAAGCCTGGAATGGATCCTGAAGATACTTATAACGAGACGCCATATGAGAAAGGATACTGTTTTGTATCATATCTACAGTATTTAGTTGGAGATGTTGATAAGTTTGATGACTTCTTACAAGCCTAGTTCCAATTTAAGGTAAGTTTCTGTAATTAAACTTCATACATACATGTACTTGTATTTATAATGTTGATGATGTTAATGATATGTCAGGTGTACCTGATTTCATTGCTATTACATGGTCTATTGTTGGAAGTAGGAACAAAGCGGAAATCATAGTGTTTATTTTCTTGAAATTTAACCCTACCTTTCCCAACCCAATTGTTTATATCCTTGATCATGTATCACGGTTACTCCTTGTTTCCAGATACAGTACCAGGACCAATCAGATCAGTCATCAATCTCTTAAAATGATTAGTAAAACTGGTGTTCACTTAAATTTCATACCATCATGATGTTAATTTTTATGTCCCTACACATGAGAAGACATATTGTATTGTCCTGTCTGTCTGACTTTTAGTTACACATTTGTAAGTGCAACTCGAAGTAGACTACTACACATAATTTCATTATTTTATTAAAACCTTAAGATAATTAGGACATAATATATAGTTGTGCATATTACAGAAATTTAGTATCTTCTTAAATTTGTGGGAGTTATACCCCTTTGAACTTTGGAAGAGGGGCAAAAGAATTTTTTTGTTTGCAAAAGAAAATTTAAATTACATATTGATTTACAAGATTAATCAAGTCTCATTTTTCACTTACCTTTATATAATTGTTCCTCGAATGAGCTGATGTGTAAGTAACGTTCTTTTTCAGAGTTTAGTGGCTGAAGATACTCTTCAATTTTTCTTGGAATACTTTCCTGGGCTTAAAGAGAAACAGGTCGATAAAAGGTAATCAATATGGCAATATAAACTTTTTTCGTAGCATTGTAATCCTGCAAGTGTAAATTATCCTAGATTTTTTTCAATAGAAGGAACATATTTGCAGTGGTCACAATTCACAGTTTAGAAAAAAATATCGGTGTTATAAACTCAATTTTGCCGGTAATATTCGTTGCTTTTGGTTATTTGCTCATCACAACAAATAATATTATCATGAAAATTAATACATTTACATTGCTTATTGCTCTATGTGGCAGTACGTAAAGACTAGCATTTAAAAATTGTATGTAGCACATATAAATATACAGAATTTTATTATTGACTGAACGTTGAATAAAAGAAACATGCAATAATCTCAGAATGCATCAGTTGCATGGATATTTCCAAACTATTTATAGTCATTGATCTGTCCAAAAAATTCTGGATAATTGATCAGTCCAGTAATTTTTTACGTATGACATATTACAAAGTGTCAGCTGTTTGGAAAATTAAAGGATTCTGTTCGATGAACCATTTTGGCATTTAAGTTTATGTATCATTTGATCTTTTGGAGACAATCAGTTCAAGACTATTATCTGAATATAATAGCATTAAAACCTATGATTTTTCAACACTGTATACTTCTATTCCCCATATTCAGTTAAAATCCCGACTTAAAAACATTATACATCGTTGTTTTTCCAAAAAAGATGGTACACCTAGATACAAATATATAGTTCTTGGTAAAGATTCCTCATACTTTGTAAGAAATAATTCCAAATCATCTTCCAAATATACAGAGGAAGATGTTACAAAATGCTGGAATTTTTAATCGACAACATATTTGTCCAGTGTGGTGGACGTGTTTTTCAACAAACGGTCGGCATTCCTATGGGACCAAATTGTGCCCCTTTACTTGATGACCTATTCCTTCACTCTTATGAGGCTGACTTTATAGCTGATCTGATCAGAAAGAAAGAATATCGTTTGTCTATTTCCTTTGATCTCAGTTTCCGCTATATAGATGACGTATCATCTTTAAACAATCCTAATTTCGGGGATTTGATACATCGCATCTACCCAAAAGAACTAGAAATAAAGGATACTACAGACACTGTGAAGTCAGCCTCATATCTTGACCTACACTTAGAAATCGATGGTAAAGGAAAACTATTGACCAAACTTTACGACAAACGTGATGACTTTTCATTCAGAATTGTCAACTTTCCTTTCATCTGTGGCAACATTCCTTCGGCTCCTGCGTATGGAGTGTTCATATCACAACTCATACGTTATGCCATTATTACGCAGACCTTTTGTATCGCGCTAGAACTCTAACAAATAGGCTTCTGGAACAGGGCTGTGTTGCTACAAGATTGAAGTCATTACTACAGAGGTTTTATGGTCGTCATCATGAACTCATGCATCGTTATGATGTATCCATCAGCACCATGAAAACTGATTTATTCAACGGGTCATAGTTTTCCTTTCCTCGTTTGTCTACCCCTGACTTGACTTTTTATGAGCACTTCGGCGGGTGTTTCTAGAAAAGCAGAGGACGCTTACCCTACCGGTGCACCTGGTCCATGCTCCCAGTTTTTTAGTGGAGTCCAAGTTGCTCATAAACTTTTGTTACTTTGTATGTATGATTTTAATTACTTTATGCTCTTTGTTGTGTATGTCTATTTTCCATGTCTGGTCTTTGTCCCTGGATTACATTCTTTTGATTACCGCTATAACCTTGGTTCCCTTGATTACACTTTGATAATACTGGTAAATGGCTTTAGTAAATACTATGAAACCTGTCAACACCAAACAGGTCTGAACAATTTGATCTTGTGTAAACTGAACAGTATTCAGTTCCAAAGAGATTTGGTTTAGACAGGTATATAGATGTTAATATATTTTTGTGTAATAAGGTACTAATCTCCATGTTATTTTAGGATTGGATATGAGTTTGATATGTGGTTAAACACACCTGGCTGGCCACCATACACACCGGACCTGTCAGCAGGAAAAAAGCTCACAGAACCAGCAGAAGGCTTAGCCAGATACTGGATGGGGGAGAGCAGAGATGGGGTAAGAGAATTCCTATAAGTTTTGTTATCATGTTTGACCTGCTTTTTTTATGTTGTTGTTGATAGACCTGTTATTGATATTGTACTACTTGAGATATCACAAAATAATTAATTCCTAGGTCAGTAATTCAACGAATATCATTTGAAACATAGAATTTTATACCAATATTTCTTGTGATGCATATTTAAGAAAAAAAATAATAGTCTTGTTTCCTGCTACTAGCAAGACAATAACAGGGTAGAAAAGAAGGGAAATAATTTTATTTTTCAATAACGTTTTTATTGAACTAATGGGGAAACATCTAGACTTTAACAGTAGCCGTAAAATCTACAGAAAAGCTGGAAACCCACATATCATTTTTTGGTCTTATGACAGATAGCCTTTTTCTCCACTTTTTTTCGATTGCTAAATTACATCTGGGTTTATTCTCCTTAAATGTTCAAAAATCAAATTCATGTACCTATATCAATAAGAACTTTGTGCACATTTTGTTTGCAACCAGTTTGTCATTATATGATCGAAAGTATGTGACATTTTTTTAATACAAATTGTGCATCATGAGTGTTCTCGAGAATAATTTGTATTTGTCTAGGATATAATTTGCTATATTTGATTTTACTCTGACTAATTACAGGGTGATATTGACATAACTAAGTGGAAAACTTACCAGATACTGCATTTCTTAGATAAAGTGTTAGAAAAACCTACACTGCCTGTTGATGCCATAGACAAAATGATTCATCAATACCCAATCATTGCTAGGACACACAACTCAGAGGTATTGTTTCTGATCAGTATAGCGTAGTACCTTGACTTCTTATAGAACGTATTGTTATTTGAGTTAAATCTAATTTAATATAATCGTTAGTGTCACCGTCCTTAAATGCACACTCCTAGAGACCTAAACCCTTCTATTGCATGTTATGTCTCGGTTGTATACTTGTAACTATGAACGGAGCTGATTAAAACTCTTTACCTCCATTTATCCATCATGCTTAGGGGAACATGTATCTTCTTAGTGTAATCATTAATTGAAAAAAAGATTGAACCAATGTAATTCTTTTTTTTTGCAATGGTAAGATACATATTGAAAATATGCACCATTTATTATGGAGAAATTTGACAGATTGTTTTGTTTTTTTTACATTTTTAGCATGTTTCACTAAGCCACTTTTTCGTCATTTTATGTTTTAGATGGTAATTTCTCCGTGTAATTTGCAAATCAGAAATAATCAAATCAAAACTTTTAAAACTTTGCACAGTTTATATGTATATATTAAATTGGGCCTTCCATTGTATGTAAATATTTGACAAATATCTAATGTGAACTTTAACCTGCTCTACTAAGTCAAATTGCCACAGTAAATACTTCGTGTAATTTGTTACTCCCACTATAGATCAACTTTTCTCAGTGTTCGTGAATATATTGAAGCTAATTGCTGACAAAAATAAGATGTTGTGTAGATCCTTTATGTTATCAGTCGTAATTATTGGGCAGTTCTACAGTAACAATTTTAAACACATACTTTTATATTGTAGATTCGTTTAAGATGGTCCCAAATTACCATAAAAAATAACTATACTCAGGATTTACAGAACATAAGATCATTCCTCATCGGCCAAGGTAACATTTAAATACTTCATACTGTATTGGTTATGGTTTTCTTGCTCTCTCTTTCATTGTATTTTTTATTTATACCCCTACTCATTTGACTCATTTGAATTGTCCGTCTATCCGTCTATCACTCGATCCGTCCAAAAATCATAGCAGTTATCTCAATTACAAAAGGATAGATTGATTTTGAATTTGGTGTATGGCTTCATATCGATGGGGCATACGTTGTGAGTGATTTTGGTTGCTGTTTGCAATCAAATCCTATTTATAGCTCATCTGGCCCGTACCTGCTTTGTACAACAAAATACCGGTCAAGTTGTGAGGCTTTCATGGTTCATTTAATAGTTATGACCCCTTTTCCATATAGAAGAATAAGACTCTAGACTTTTCAAAAAATTGAATTCATCTTTGATCACCAAATTAACTTTCTCTGGTACATATCCTTTTCTATTCATTT
This sequence comes from Perna viridis, assembly GCA_037379345.1. Lineage (NCBI taxonomy): Eukaryota > Metazoa > Mollusca > Bivalvia > Mytilida > Mytilidae > Perna > Perna viridis. The sequence continues at coordinate 19,375,126 of CM074520.1, forward strand.
TTCTAAGTGGAGTTTTGCCTTAAAACCAGGCAGAACCTTAAGTTAAGTGATTCATGCATTTCTTAATCCTAAACATTTTATTGAAAATTCCTCCAGTAGGCCTCATAGAAAGTGTACTCAAAAATAAAAGTGCAAATTAAAGTTGCCCAATGGGTATGTTAGCACTAAAAATTTGGTTCTACTCAGAAAAGTACCGGAAAATTTACTGCCGGAATTTTTACACTATAATAAGTCAAAAATATTTCACGATATATAGCAGATTCAAGAACATAAACATAAGAAGAGTTGTTTTGGGGGGGGGGGATTTCATTGATTACCTTTAGATATATAAGATAAATCACCCTCTGCCAAATTTTTTAATACAGAACCATACTTAAATATAATACAATTGAGACAACGAAATTGTTCAATCTCATTTTATCTTTTTTGTAGGAAAACAAAAGTATACATTGCCAATATACAACGCATTAATGAAGAGTTCTGATGAAATGAAGAAATTTGCCAGGGAAGTTTTTGAAGAAACAAATTTGATGCTTCATGTCAATGTCAGGAACTATGTAGAAGAAATATTAAAATGACAAAAAAAAACATTATCTTTGAAATTGAATGCGTGTCAATCAGAAGTGTCATTTAACTAAGTTTTTAGACTTTACTAATAATGTTTACAATTACAGAGAATTTTTAAATTTTCACATTTTTTCTTTACTTCTCCCATTAAGAGTTCGATATTATTGATATTCAAAATTGCATTGTTCAGCTGATGTCATAGATCATTTTAAGACATTTTTGGCTATTTTCAGGGGTTTAATTCAATTGCTGCATTTAGACTACAAATCGTGTGTGGCTTTGCTGCTATTTATGACATAAACAAAAATTGTAGAAATAATGACTGTTTGACAACGTTTTCTGCAAAACTTGATATCATGAGTTGTACGCGACTCCTCCTCAACAACTTGCATGATTCTTATAAAACTAAATGAGGTGTCAAATTACCATGTGGAGATGTGCATATAGTCAGGAATTAAACATATTTTGTTACTGGTTTGTCTACAACAACAAAATAGTACTGATTGCGTTTGGAGTTGGGAGTTTAGAAAGGGAAGCAAATTGTGTGTCAAATGTGCTAAGTTACCGTAAGATTTGTGTCCAATATGAATCATATGTACATATTGGTCCCCAAATGTACTAAGTTCAACAGGCTGCAGGGTATTAGTCCCCTTAGTGGCAATGTTCGGTTGATAACTTTGGTATAATTTACCCTATCTTTTGCAATTTAAACACATTGATTACACCGACATTGCGCTATAGCTTTTGGAGTATCTTTTTACCCAACCTCTTTTAGAAATAAAGAGGGAAAAGGGTTAACTGGGGCTTATCACAACAATTGATATGACTTTTTTATGGAGATGTGAACCGGTACCATTTAAAATTCGTTTTGTTGGAGTCCTGAGAAAAATTCCTGCCTGAGTTTTTCAATCAGATGTTAGATATCTCTCCCGGTTTTCGAGTTATAAAGGGTCAAAAGGGCCACACACTTTTATATCCCCGTTTGAAAACTGTGTTCATCCATCCGTCCGTCTGTTCACCCGTCCCCTATTTTAATCCGCAACCCCTTCCACTGCTGGGTAGAATTTGATGAAGCTTTCAGAAAGTCTTTATTTTATGATGCCATTGCGCACCTCAAATTTTGTTTAATCATCTAAATAATTTTTAGGGTTTCTTGATGCAAAAAAATGACTTCAGCATTTGTTGACATAGGGAGCACCCTCTTCATATTCGCAACTCCTTTGAAACCACTGAATTGAATTTTATGAAACTTTAACAGATTCTTTATTACACAATGCTTTTTTTCTGAATGCTTAAATCATATAGTGGGTATACTATATGGGTTTTGGGGATTAAGCAGAGGATATCTAAAAGTAAGCTTATTTTTGGTCGGATTTCGAAAAAAAATATTTTATTCTTGTAAATCCTTGTCTGTAATTTTTAATAAGATTTCCGATATCTCTTACGGTTTTTAAGTTATGAGGGGATAAAATTTGAATTTCAAATTTTGTTCTACATTGTGTACCCACAACTAGTTGTTATGTCCATAAAGAACTGCAAGTCTCTGCGTAAGTGTGTTAAAAACTAATATTGTGTTCACACTTGCCCACATTGAACAGAAATTGACATGCAGCGGTCGTATCATGCTGCATCCCTTGAAGCTCTTTAATCATTTATTGTAGGTTCGATCGATCTGGAATTGGAGATAAATAGGAGCAACTTTTTTTTCTTTTTTATCAACTGTAATACGGTTTGGTTTAATTACATAACTTTAGATAGGGCCTATGTTGGTAAATAGTTTCTAAATGGAACCTGAAAGTGGTATTTTATTATGAAACTTGAGGATTATTGTTTTATTTTCCATGAATTTGATGGGGTTTGTTTTAGTCTTCACTAATTTATTAGATTTTAGGTTTTGACGGACGGACGGACCTGTCTATACTTTAGAAATATTTTATTTGTAACAGAACACAATGAGTTGGACACAAAAAAAAATATGCTTACGAAGTCCTCTCTACTATCAAATTATACATAACTATGGGAAGGTTTTCGTTACCATACAATAGTAATAACTTTTACTAAAGTCATAAATATCAAAAAAATTGATGCTGAAGTTTGGTTGTACCTGTCGTAATTTTATCAATAATATTTGAATTTATCCGTAAGGGTTATTGTCATCGTGTCATTGAATTATGTTTTTATTAACTCACTTGTCAATAAATTAAATATTGATTTTTATTTCATTTCGTCCTACTTTCTGTCAATACTATCTTTGCATTTGCACAAAGACTTTACATTTTATGATATGTATTTACTTTCATGTTGGACGTGTTTTATTGATGCTTTTGCCTGAGATAACGATGTTTGCTTATTAGTTGCGTTTGGATTTTGAAATACCTTACAGAGACACCGAGTACTCTTTCGAGGTGGGTACAACTTGTTGTCTTTTGTCCTATATGTTGAGATGACTATCCCACATTTTATAGGTGTATTCGAACAAGGGTCTTATGTAGATTATGTACAGTTTTTCTAAATGGTTTCTAAATACTGGCTGATATTTCATTTTTCTGAGTACATGAACATTTATATACTTTTTCACACCCGATATAATATTTCTAATATATTTGTATATAATTTATGTCTCCGTTTGTATTGCTTTAGCACCTCATGCAAGATTAGTTTTTATAAACTAACTTTGTTACCCTCTCAAAATTAAGTTTTTTATTGTTATTATTACTATCATTATTATTGTTATTATTATTATTATTATTATTATTATTATTATTACAAATATTTATAAAAAAAATCTTAATTGGAATTGTGAATACATTCAGGGTAAATGAGATGAGCTGAATTTCTGAACTCTAACAAATAGACTTCTGGAACAGGGCTATGTTGCTACAAGATTGAAGTCATCATTACAGAAGTTTTATGGTCGTCATCATGAACTCGTGGATCGTTATGGTGTATCCATCTGCACCAGTGCACCTTGTCCATGCTCCCAGTTTTTAGTGGAGTCCGAGTTGCTCATTTGCTTTTGTTACTTTGTATGTATGATTTTATTTACTTTATGTTCTTTGTTGTGTATGTCAGTTTTCCATGTCTGGTCTTTGTCCATGGATTGCATTCTTTTGATTACCGCTAAAACCTTGGTTCCCTTGATTACTCTTTTAAATGACTGACATTTCAGTTTTGTCAGGATAAAAAGACATTTTTAGGATGCTTACCCTACCGGTGCACCTGGCCCATGCTACCAGCTTTTAATGCAGTCCGAGTTGCTCATTTGCTTTTGTTACTTTGTATGTATGATTTTAGTTACTTTATGTCCTTTGTTCTGTATGCCTGTTTTCCATGTCTGGTCTTTGTCCCTGAATTACATTCTTTTGATTACCGCTATAACCTAGGTTCCCTTGATTACTCTTTCATCACTTCGACTATTCATCAAACTCTTTTGAGATCCTTATCAATTGCATATTTGGCCTAAACTTGGTCCTGGCTCGAAGTAACGTCAGCAAATACATATAACCTCCATAACGGGCTTAGGTTCTAAGCGATATCGTTGATATAAACTATGAATAATAAGGGCCCAAATATACATTCCTAATGTACACAGGCTTATATACCATATAAATCTGATCCAGTGAATTAATAACAACTCTTTGTTTCCTGAATTCAAGATAGTTTGGTAATTCGTTTTTGATTCCATCAGCACTAAGCTTTTTTGGGAATCCATTATGCCGAAATGCTTTGGAAAAGTCACAGCACACAAAGCAGTTGATTTCATCAGGTGCGCAACGCTCAAGTTCAACGAACAAGACATTTTTACAAGTAAGCAGTTCAGGTCAGAATATTTCTGCAAATTCACCTACAATCTCACCTGAAATTATTCGGCCATATTCTTTATTTTTGGACGACGTTTTAGACGACTTTACAGATGACCAGTTACAAAGGCCTATTTTGCAGTATCATATGACTGCAATGATAATATTAAAAGGGTGTAATCTGCCCAGTCCCTGCTGTAGTTCAGTGAATGTGATGAATATTTGCACTAAAAGTCAACGTTGCCTAGCTACGCAGTCACGCATGGACGTTATAACCCTCCATCCTTCTACAACATCTCTATAGACTGTCTACTTCCGTAGATGAATAAACCGCTAGATATTTATCATATTCACACGAAACTATACACTTTACCTCTCTCTTAATTACACTACTTTTACGAGGAATATGTGGATGCATCTGCAACTGACCAACATTCGCTTGGACATAAATTGTTTGCCATCGTGTTGTATATTAACAGGCTGGATATTGCATTTTGCGAGCACGGACTATTTATACCCGTTAGTATAACCAGGAAGGACGTTAATTATACTCCCACTTTTTATGAGCAACTCGGCAGGTGTTTCTAGAAAAGCAGAGGACGCTTACCCTACCGGTGGACCTGGTCCATGTTCCCAGTTTTTAGTGGAGTCCGAGTTGCTCATTTGCTTTTGTTACTTTGTATGTATGATTTTAGTTACTTTATGTTCTTTGTTTTGAATGTCTGTTTTCCATGTCAAGTCTTTGTCCCTGGATTACATTCTTTTGATTACCGCTATAACCTTGGTTCCCTTGATTACTCTTGCATATCATCACTGGTGACCATTGTATCCATGATAATGCTACTTTACAAGATATTCTTACAAAAGGTCCTTAATACCATGAACTCCAGCACATGAACTGGAAACATAACATTAAAACTTTGTATAATGCAGTCTGGCAATATGCAGGGAAATGGAATAAAAAAAGGAAAAGAAGAGGTTGAGACACTCTCTAATTGGATGCTCTAAAGAATTCGGTGCCTCGAAACAAATTATATTTTTATCGATTTCCATGTCAAGAGAACTTTGTCGGATCTTCATGACAAATTCATCGTCGTTCCAGCAGACAGGGATTCTAACAACATGATATTTGTGTGTTAAAGATAATTCGTTGCATATGCTTACAGCACTCGATTTCCTGTAAGACAACGCTTCGCTTTCGTTCGTTTTGGAGATACTCTTTATAGCGAATTTATTTGAATTTCCATGAAAACCCATTCTACGACATTTATTGCAGATTTCTTTCTATATTGGTACAAATCACAATTCATAGCTAGAATAATAAAGACCTTTCCAAACAAATTTAGGAAAAAAATAATAATGCAGATACGACTTCAAAATTTATACAGATACATTTCATGCAGAACTTTCTTTGAATTAAGCAAATCTTAATAATAAAAAATGACCGCTTCTAAGTTTTCATTCCAATAATGGTATATTCAACACTGAAATTTATGATAAAAGGGATAATTTATATTCCCGACATCCTCTTGTCACTATCATATGGTGTTTACATATCACAACAGGTTCTATGGGCTCGTATTTGAAGCAAGGTGTCGGATTTTAATAAACAAATCTTTACATAAACGAGAAATTTCTACATCAAGGTTTTTGATATCACAAGCTCGTAAAAACATTCACACAATTTTTTATCCGATACAAATACAAATGAGGTTATTTGTAAGGGATATAGTTATAATATTGCTGCCAAATCGTTAAGGATTAATTAAGGGAACCAATATTATAGCGGAAATTAAAAGAAATACACTGAATAACTCATATTACAACTACTGAAAACAAAGAAACATATTACATGTAATAGAAAAAAAAATATTTTTTTTTTATATTTGACTTAATATTCCACTTAATGCTACTGATTCGCATAACCAAGAAAAATATCCTCGATGTATGCGAAACCAATCGTTCATGTTGACACACTTGCTGGTGTTTATGCCATGACTGGGAAAATTAACAATACGAAATGAAAAATCATCGCGTTTGTCGTTTAGATTGGTCAATATTTTTCCTTTACCATCGATCTCTAAGTGTAGATCAATATAATCAATTCTTAGTTTTATTTATCTTACAATATAAAATATTGCTACATTTTAAAATGTCTGATTTGCTCATCTGCAAACAAACCTTTACAGTACATCAAACTTCTTATTGATGAGAAAAAATATTTACCTGTTTTCTGTGCAGCAATTATGCGTTGAATGTCACAGAAGGATTTGTCAAACGCAACAACGTATTTAATTATTGGAGCAGTGCATTAAACAACGCTTCACTCGTCATTGTTTGTAGTTTTTCTAAATATTTTCTCAGTTTTTCTTCCCTCTCTGCATACTGTTTTACATCTTTTGTTAAATTTTCAATGATTCCAAATATTTTTTGTTGCTTTTCACAGTTTCTACTTTTGTTGTTCAATCATTCTTTTGTGTGAATCAACTTCGTGTTTCTGTTGACGAATTCTGAAACATTTTTTTTAGTGATGACACATCGTGCTTTAATTTATTCACTAATTTATGCTCGATTTCATTCCGGTCGTTGCTTTCCGATAAAAGTTTTTTTTAATTCAGTATAGTCGACATTTTCCTCCCATAGTAATATTTCTTGAAGCTGAATAAAGATCTCTAACAATACAATTGTAAAGCATTAAATACCAACAACATGTGACCTTGCTTGCTAAAAAAATTGAAATGCAAGGCTAAGCCATTTAGAAGATAGTGAAGTTAAGAAAATGGATATATGGAACAATTTCAAATATGTTGAAATCTCTTAGATAAGTTATACCACTGTGTTAAAACCAAATTAGCATTATTTGCTGAATAATTGTATGATATCCATGAATTCATTCTATTAAAACGTTACTTTAAGGTTGTAGATAATGCGCATATTTCCAAATTCAAACATCATACAATCTATACAAGTCTGAGAACCACTGTGGTAACATTCTTTTGTTTCTCTCTGTGTTTCGTTTTCAGTTTGCTCAATCTGATCGTCTTTTTGTGTAAAAACAGTTTTCCCTACCGAATAAATTTTCACACGATCACGAATAAATTTTGTTTCAAATAGAAAAATAGATTTATACATAATTTGTTAAAAAACACAATGAAGTTATCTTATATCTTGGCTTACTCTTAGAGACCGGTTACAAGAAAATATCATGAAAAAACTATACGATAAACGAGATAACTTATTGGTTCTTATCGAGAATTTTCTTTTCATCTTGTGACAACTTTGCTTCAGCACATGCGTATGGAGTTTTCATATCAAAACCCCAAAAAATCAAAAGGTTATGAAAGAGCTTGCCGAAAATACACAAAATTCTTGTGTTGTGCTATACTCTTTACAATTAATCTTCCAAAACAGGGTTAAATGCTTCATGATTAAAGTCATCACTACAAAAGTTGTATGGTTGTCATCATGAAAATCTTGGATTATTCTAAGGTATAAATCTAAAGAACCGTTATGTTTATCATGTTATACCTTTTATATTTCGTTTTCCCCAGACTTAAAATTTTATAAGCAACTCGGATGGTGTTTACTTTGTTGTGTTTTTTTTTCTAATTACTTATTCTAGACGTTGTATCTATACATTTTATTATCGTACGAGTTTTTCCTTCCTTGATTTCCTCTTGATTTCACATCATAATTGTGAAACATAAAAATGGGGGGGGGAAATCAAACTTTTGGCATTTATATTCTCATTTAACACCTCGCTATCGCACGGTGTTAAATAATCGAATATAAATGCCGTACTCATGTTAAAATGAGTACAAATCTACCCCCTTCATGAATTATTTCTTAAATATATAAGAATATGAGGAAAATATTTTTTTTTTGTTTTTTTCGGACATATTAACATCCAGAAATTTTTGTCCACACACTAGAAACAATTTATATTTTAACATATGATAAAGTGTGTAATGATGAATGTATTCACCATACATAACGCTGTTTCTTGGGTGAGGACACTATTCGCTTGCAAAACATATGACCAGAAAGTAGAAAAAGTGACAGAATATCTTAATTCAAGCAATTTTATAGCATTTTAATGCAAGAACTATCAGAAGTCTTTACGTTTGCACATTTGTAATTGATTTAAGCCTTCATATTCACAATTAAATCTTTCCATACTTTTTGATTGGTTTTCAATTGAATTATAGGCCAATCAGGGCCTTTATCGCCTTTTCGCTATTCTTTTTGAATATTAGATTAAAAATGAAGCGTTTTCAAAACATTTTAACAGCACCTGTTTAAAACGTCTGAATATTTTCATATATTGCATTTATCTCGATATCTAACGAAACAATAAAAAGGTTTTTTATTTTATTTTATCCCCGAAGAAGTGATATGAAAATGTTTCACTGGAAATAAGAACAGAATAGAATAGTAGTAACTTATGAAAAATAGAGACTCTAAACACCCTGAATAGCTCTCCTGTCTTGATAAGCAACACTCTTTTTTGTGAACGCGCCCATGTTTTTTCTTGGATAAGAAAATCCTAAAGCTCAGACCTAAGAAATAATTATATTAATTTTCATTAAATTCTTTTCAGTATTTTTTGAGTAGATCATTTTTCTAAAGTAATAACATTAAATGGCAATAAATAACGAAAAAGAGCAATAACTCCAACATGGCTTTACATATTTAGATGCCAATTTCACCACAAATAGATCTTATCATGCTTAATATTTCGCTTATATCAGAATTACACGTAAGCTAATCTTAGCAGTTTTGGATATGTATATGAAAAAACTTTTGTCTGACATCTGTGTTCAATTTTCAGTAACGGTGGCCATGTTTGTCACTGGATACAAAATCTCCAAATCTGTTCTATGCAGAACACTTTATGGAACATTTATATCAAGTTTGGTTCTAATTGGTCAAGTAGGGTCAGAGTCTTTTTTTATTTTTTTGAACAATTGTTTAGGACGACAGACGACGGACGAGTATGAAAAAAGTACCATGGTTGTATGTCTTTATTTCCATAAAATAACCTTGTTTCAAATTTGTGTATTTAAAAAAAAAAACTGTTTCATAATATAATAATCTGCTATTAAGTTTTTGATATGAGACCTAACGTTATCGATTATTATAGAGAAAAATGTAGCTGGCATACGATAGCAATTAAAAATATTTGTTAACTTTTAGATACAGAATATTACTGGTATTAGATCATTTTCATTTGTATGTATATGCACTTGAAAACCAATGTGAGAAATACAAAAATACAAAAAAACGACGGTCAACGTATAACAAAACTCCAATAAATATGATAGATATAGAGCATGCTACCCAAAGTTACAGCAGAAACAAAGTAAATCCTAGGATTTCAATACATCATTTCAAAAACTAATAAATCATGTAATAAATCAATAGTGTATTGTCCAATAACTATGATACCAAAAACATTTTAAAATGTATTTATTCCAGTGATGCTCATATCCGTCATTCTATCCAAGAGTAGACAAAATAAATACAATGCCAACAAACATAATTTTGAAGAAATAAAATAAATGGATTGGGTTTTTTTTCTATTTGTTTATTGCTGAAAAAAGAGGTAAGGGTGCAGTAGTTTATGTCTTTTCTACTATTTTAAGAACAAAACATGTTATTTTTATTTTGATGTATTCGTTGCCTGGTTATATTAAATCGGACTGTGGTTTAGCACTGGATACTTTTCTATTGAATATACATTGCGATATTTTAAATCTAAACTTAGCAAGCGCGTTTTGTAAACAATTTTATCAAGGTTTACAATTCCAGTTTTGATGCGTATAAATAATGCAAAACCAATGTATATGTACCATTAGGGAGAAAAACGCATACAATTCGCCAAAAAAACCTTTACCGTAGTCTTAGTCTTACTAGAAAACTATTGCAACACCCTAGAATCAACTTTATATTTTCACATATGATAAACTATGTAATAATGAATGTATTCATTACATGTACATGTAAGGACACCATTTTACCGTTTGATAGGACAGTTAAATACATAAAAATAATATCTGAATTTAACCAATTTTTCTGTACTTTATTATTCTTAATTATGCTAGAATAATTAGAAGCCTATACGTTTTATTATTTGTGATTGATTGAAGTCTCCAAATTCATAATTAAATCTTTAAACACTTTTGATTAATTTTCAGTTGGATTTAAGGATAGTGAAAGCCTCTCCTTTCTAATGGATAAGCATTATATGCTATTGTAGTTTAGTCCTTTCTAACTCTGCCCTAGATAGATTGAAAGAAATTTTCAATCGCTGAAATCATTCTTATGATAGTCCTACCAAAGTTTTCTTGAGTCAAAATTGTTGGACAACTCCTTGTTAAATTTATTGCCCGTGAACGACAAACTTTAACCAGGTGAGCGATTCAGGCTCCTGGGAGCCTCTTGTTTAATATTCCATTATGCTATGAGAACAAAGCAGCAATGTTTACTTATGCCTTCTAGCAGTGTTTGTAATAATAAGAAGTTGTGTAAAATATTGTCCATCAATTTCCTTAGAATAACAACAAACTATCAGTTATTTACAACGGATGCCTAAACTATTGGTTTTTACCACAATAATAAGTTTTCATGCATTTCAAAGGTGTACATGTATGCATAACTAGTGCAGTGCTGAAAGAAAATCGATAAAATTTGTTCATAATGTTATAAATGCCGAACATTCGATCCTACCATTTTGAAACACAATTGTCCTGAATTAACTCGTGTGATCAAGTACTTTACTTTTTCATTGCTTTTTGTGCCAGATTTGTAATCTTATTTTCATGATAAATTTAAATAAAGACAAGATAGTGTAAAATTTTAAAAAAAGACTCTTTTGTTGAATGTATTTCAATAAAACAAAAGCTATCAAAATTAATTTGAGCCATCTCCAGTTACATATATGGATGGATTTCATAAAAAAACATATATATGAATAAAAACTGTTCATGTTATTTACCCATCAAACTATGAGAAATAGAGTGGTTTTGTCTGGATATCTGTTCTATGGATTATATATTTTTGACTGCATTACTTTTTACGTCACCTAATTCTGATTTTATCTGACTTTGCTTGGTTGTTTACGTATTTTTTTAACTGTTGTAATATAACTCGAGATAAACGGAATTTTTATATATAAAACTAAGTTCCTAAATTTAGTTTCTTTGTTGGCTTTTCCTTTTAAAATGAAGTATTTGAAATTACAAATGGGGTTAACAAACAAAAATAAGTACAAGCAAGTATGAAAAATTGCAGCAATAGAACCTCGTAGTTTTTGTGAGTTTATAAGCACCCAACGTTTGCACATAAATAACCATAAACAGTTATACATGTTATTAAACCCTATTGTAGTAAATATAACACAATGATTATGTACTGCAAGGTCTAGCAAGCAACATCTGAAATTGGCCTAGCAGTGCACATTCACAAGATTTATATAATTTATGTATTCAAACACAGTTAAAGGTGTACGATAGTTCATTTAAGCACACCTGACTACTTTTTTCTTGATTTGAATTGAACTATACTGATTTCAAGAAATGCAAATTCTGACAATAAATCTACCTTTCCATTGTTGATTTGTAACTCAGTTTTTTTTTTCATCCGTTATTGACATAGTCACTTTTTTACTTCATATTAGATAACTTGGATGGTTCAAGGAGAGCAATATTGTCTTCTAAATGTATGTTTAAGTAATCTGCATCATTGGAAGGCAATTTAAAATTGCTAAAAATTGCATGCTAAACATTCCGCAAAACTGTTGGTTAATGTGTAAATGAAAAAAAACTATTTTAATATAACATGCTTCCTACGTAATATAACATGAATAACTAATGGCAATCCTTTTATACGTATTTGTAAATGAAGCTTAAACTTAAAAAAATAGAGCTTACAAGGTACATGTACGGGCAAACGATTTCTAGCCTCTCTAACCTAACTTTGGTTGCGGTGGGTTTCAAAACTCACCGTAGCTCAAACAAGCTGTTAACAAATATTAGCTTTTGTATCATAAATGCTCCGATTTGATATATGTAATTTAAAACATTTATTTTGTCAAGTCATTCTATTTATATTACCGCTAAAGTAATAATGGTGTCCGGTCGTTCGAAAACTGTCCACATTTTTTGTAACATATCTCCCTGCAACTACTTACTACAACCACTTAATTTTATGATATTTTGCAATATTCTTCTTTCGGTCATTTTTACACCTATAGACACAACAGTTTGAGTTACAAATGAATCAACAACTTAGTATTAAATAGGCTGTTGAATGTATTTGTTTTATTGTACACCCCTTATAAATGTATATCTGTAATCTAAAAACATTCCGTTTTAAAGTTCATAATTGTATTGCCATTGCCGTTTAAAGTAGTCGGTAATGAACATACACGTGTCCTTACTTGGTTTATTTATTGAAGAATCCATTAACAGGCTTGATACAATACTGGGAATGGACAATGATAATTTGTGTTTTATATAAAAGCCCATATGTAAAAGCCCACTCGCTCCACCCCAACCAAAATAATGTGTGCCCTGTAGCTCGAAAAAGAATCAATACAGTTATATCAGCTAGAAAGAAAGACATACCGGTCTTTGATCTTCTATATATAGATTTGAATGAAGCAAAATACGACGGGCAACCTGAAACAAAGACAATAAATGTATGAAAGGTTTCAGAAATTGACAGAAAAAAAACGAACAACAAATATTCATAAAAAATTATACACAATTATTACACATTATGCAGTAGTGTTATCTACCATTTTAGATTGACATACATATACGTCACCTAGGTTGAGAAATACTACGGCTACCAAATTATATAGGAACAATTATTCTTTATATAAAACAAGCTTCAATCAACACAACTTAGTTCTACAGTAATTGTAGTTATAATTCGTTTGAGTTATCATGTATTATATGAACGTTTCCAAAAGATTACTGATATCATTCATACATTCCTATCTTAAAAAATACACTAAGCATGAGTTATTTATAAATCATGCCAACTTATTACAACATACTTAGATATATGCTTTATAAAGATTTAAGCAAAATTTGAAATATCATGAACGCACGTGTCAAGCATTTATTAGTAAACACATAAAATACACTCCCTGGTGTTGTACATCGTAAATAATAGGTTTTCCTCCATTTATAACTTTTGACAATTGTTCTATTTAGGAACACATATTTGTAAACAAAAAAATACCAAATCTTTTAACGTATAACGCTTACAAGATTAATAGAAAGTCAAATGTTTTGTCAATAATTACAGCTACTACAGATAGTTAAAGTGTTAATGAATTGTGGATTGAAAGAATTTGTTTTTAATAATAATTATACCTAGTAATATTCAGATGTCTATTGTTACTAAAAAAAAGTTAAGAAATACTAATTAAAGAATCATTGGATCTTTAAGTTTTCGTACACTTCTTCTTCCGAGCCTACGTCATACAGGCGGTTTTCTATAGTTGTACACTCTACTTCATAGTTGTCATAAACACAACTTTGGGGTTTATTTTTGTCAACTGATTCATAGTTAGAACATTCATTATCGGTACTGTAGGTAGGGTTGTCTGAACTGATGTAGTCATTTGGAGAACTTCTTTGGTGTCTGCTGAAACAGTTCAAAGAAATAAATCAAATCGTGTAGTTTATCTTATAAAACAAATACCAACAAAGTCATTTTAAATGCAATTAGTCTTTCTATTGTCAAAGTTTTTTTTAATAATTTTTCTTTATTTTCATCGTAACCGTTTTCGGAAATTCATTCATCATGAATATTATTATCATTATTGCATAAAAGTTGTTAAAGCATTTAGCTATTATACATTTTTTACAACAAAAATCATAGAATCAAAAATCTACACTCACCTAGCTTCTCCTTTTCCTACAATGTTAATCATTATTTGATTTTTTTTCTGTCCATATGAAAAAAAACTTACGTTCACAATATGTTCGGATAAAAATGAAATATTTGTATTGTCGTGACCAACTTGTATAAACGAACACTAGTTTTGAAAATAATACTTAAAGATAACCTAACGATGCCGATAATGTGTCATTTATGTACATTTCTGCTAATAGTTAGTGTTGTAATATCTAATTAATCGAGCGATGTGTACAAAATATTCACACATTTTAGCATTATTTTAATTATAGCAAAAATAAGAATGATTTATCAAAACAACTATTGTGTTCATTTTAGTTCTTACTTATGTAAATGTTTAGATACACCAGTGTCGCAAATTAACATTTAGTTGTACATGTGTTATGTTAAATGCAGTATTAACTTTTAACTGGTACAAAATATATATTTACGCTACCTTTTCGTTGAATTCTTTTGACAATAAATACGATAAATATAATGACAATGGCTGTACCAACAGTACATGATATCGCTACTCCTACGAGACTTGTGACGGTCACTGTGTTTTCGTCTTGGTCACTTTTTCTGCTCTTTATCTCTGAAACATAAGGTAAATTCAGATTTGTTTTATCACTTTTGAAACAAGAATATACCCATTTTAATCCATCTGGGATTTTCTTAGCCCACCAATGTCGCACTAAAACGTTTTATGACCAAAGTTTAACTGCAGAGGAATAGTGGAAAGCAGACATTCTTTATATCTTCTTAATCCAAATTTTATTTTTGAAGTGAGAAAAAATTAAACGTCGCCCGAAAATTCAAGAAAATGAATTCTAAGACAACTTTGGGCAAGAACTAAATACTCCATTACTCCATCCATACAAAAAATTGTATTTCATATATTGAGGCGGTTTTTAAATTGGCTAATGAATTCTTTATAAGTAATAAGTATAATGTACAAGGAGGTTTTCTTTGAATGCTTTTAACAGCAGTATTCTGTAGTTTACCTCATGTAAATAATTTGTATATGTTTGTATTTTCAAAAGCTTGACGACAGGAAGGATAATTCTAAATAAAACAAGCTTTATGCTTAATTTGAGTTACATAAACAGCTTATTTGACTTTTAAGAACGAATCGCTATGTTTTACCTGGACAATTTCTCATAGCACATCTGTCTATTTCTTGATTAGAACCATCACATTCTTCTCCTCCGTGAGAAGGTGGGGGGTTTTCACATACACGACTTCTTGACCTCCATCCTCCTCCACATGTAACATTACATGGTGTCCACTGTAGCCAGGAGCTCCAAGATCCATTCACTACAAAAGGTATGACATTTATTTTCTGAAAATTTCAACATCTGTTGTTTTGGATTTTCTTTTCACGTTTTTACAGACTAACGAATGTTCTTTTGCAGCATGTATTAGAAGTTAACTGTTATGTTAATCGTTGAATCTTCAAATCATTTATTACAAAATTCAGTTGTTGACCTATCATTTTGTCCATTGCATTCATGATAAGACATTTACTAATTGACTGTAAGCGACGTCGTATATGTGTGCAAACTCTCACACTTAAGAGGTTCTATCGAATTTCGGATATAGCGTATGGATTTAGAAAGTAACTTAACTTGAACTTTTAAAAGGTATGTTATAGGAAGTATCGTATCGCATATTCCCGTTGGTCGCGATATAACAATATACAGGTGCAATTATTATTTGAGCACAAATACCTCATCATTAATGTCACAGTTTAATGTCTCAAAACTAAATGTACAAATGTGATTCTAATATAGTTTGCATTCAGTAATGTAGCACTATAGCCGTTAAAGAAAGCTTATCAAACCTGAGCAGTATGTGTCAAGACACAGGCGTATTTCGAAAGGATCTCTAGAACAATATTCCCCTCCAAAAGCAGGAACTGGCGTAATACACTGACGCTGCTTTGATTGAAAGCCAGGTCCACAACTTCTACTGCAAGATGACCATTGAGTCCATTTGTTCCAACCTCCATTAACTGAGAAATCATTACAGTAAAGGTAAGTTTGTCATGAAGACTCCTATTTGATTTATTTTAATGGCTGACAGATTAAGATACTACAACATTTGATTTGTGACAAACAATTCTAGTATTCATAATGACAAAAAAAATGCTAATACATTGTATTTTAGTTCTTTTAATTGTTTAAAAAAACGATTGATTGTTTTTTATCTACCATAGTTACGTCAAATGTTTGTTTGTGGTGTTACAGAAGTTTCACTACATGTATGTTGACTTTTAAAAAAAAATGGTACAAAACCAAGTGACTAGTCAGTAATCATATTACTCATGCTCTATCAACAATCACGAGTATCATAAACTATTCAGAATGCAAAATTATTGTCTTACTTAAAATGAAAACTGATTTGCTCATATCGTTTCATTGTTGCCCTCAAATGTAATAATATACATTAGCTATACAGGAAAGCCTGATGTTATTTTAGTTTTTGTTAGAGTGCTTACTGCTAATCCTCTAGTTGTGTGTGTGTTGCTTTACTTATCTATTTACATATGTAATTGTATTTAATTATGTTTGCTGTCTTGTTTTAGCGTTTAAACCATATACCTGGATTTTGATGTATCTGAATTGTCCAAGTATTGACGTTTGAATTTTTTTTTACATTTGCAGATGGCGTGTCATTACTGGGCGTAATCTTGCATCGTGTTTCCGATACTATTTTTAATAACATAATTTGTTAACGTTTATTATCAATTATTATTTTAATAAACATGTTGTGATCATATACCTGGACAGCCTATTAAATTACAATCTCGATATTCGCTATCATCACCGACACAGTAAGAACCATTAAATGCCGCTTCTGGTGAGTCGCATAGTCTTGATCTTTTCTTCATTCCCTCTCCACAATCAGAACTACAGTTACTCCATCCAGTCCATTCGGACCAGCCGCCATCAACTGGAATTTAAAAAAAGACACCACGTTGTGCTGTTGTGATTTTGTATAGTATGATAAGAAATTTATCGTTTTAAAATTAAACCTGTCAAGACGAACAATTTCAATGAAAGTATGTCGGATGTCAAGAATACGTACAATTAACGTATTTTTATCTGTAAGTGAACACAATGGGAACAACAATACGGGTAAAGAAATTCTGTCTAAAAGTACATACTTCAATAAACAACTAAAAGTAAGATTATCAGATAAAATTAACATTCAACATACGAATATAACTATAAAAAAGACACTTTTTAACATGTGGGGTCCTCTTTCTGACTTTAAAATGGATAATCAAGATAACAAAGATCCAAAATAAAAAAAAAAAACATAAGTCAATATCGATGTTTATACGGACAAAAACAGACGCATACATAACAAGGAAAGTAAAATAACCAAAATAACACACGTACAGATAAAAGCAAATGAGCAACTCAGACACCACTTAAAACGGGAAAAATTAACCAGGTGCACCATTGAGAAAATATTGTGCAACTTCTTAGCAGTGAAGTTGACTCATTACCAAGAAATGTTTATCATCAGTATATTAAACTCTGACTCATATCAAACATCCCTTATAACACTCTACTACACCACCTTAAATACCAGCACATGTGTTTATTTATCTATTAGCGATAAATGTTGAGTACTTCTCCAAAACGTTTGTAGTGTTCTCTCTAGAACATTCATTACTAATTCTTTAGCTTTTTCAATGTGACGTCTTGTTTCCCTTATTTTTTGTGTATTCGGTTTGCTACTCTGTGTAACTATGTAGATTGTCTCTGTTTTATCAGTTCACGTCTAGGTCATGCTTTTTTCTTTATTATTTTTAAGTATTTAAATCATCCCACTACTGACGCTTCGTTATCTTTTGCGTGTATTAACCTGGGTTATAACGTTCATTTCGAAATGCTATTGGTCAGCATTTAAAATCAGTAATTCGCTAGCTTGTATTCAATTGGTCTTATTTCTATTAATTGCAAACAAAGTAAACAAATATCGTTTGCCTCGTTTGTCGTATGTGGTAAGGAATGCGTTTGCCGTATTTTCATATAAAGTATCTCATGGTCCAACAATATACATATATCTTGTATTGTTTTAAAAAGATGTGTTTTCTGACCATGAATCTCAGTATCTAGTGTTGAATGGATTTGAAAAGCCATGATTACAGGTAAATTAATTTTGTTTGTTTTTAGCTAAACTCTTACAAGCAAAAGAAATAATTCTATGCGTATAGATTTTACAGCTCAGTAAATCATATTTTACAGTGCATTAATTTTACTGTACCTGGGCATTGTGGAAGTAAACAGTTTACCGACTCTTCACTGGGACCACTACAGTTCATTCCACCATACCATGCAGAGGGACTATCACAGTTTCTTACACGACTCTTTACTCCTGCAGAACAAGTAACGGAACAATCTCCCCATTCAGACCATTCACTCCATGCCCCGTGTACTGTTGAAATAAGAAAGATAAATAATCTGTTATAAAATATGATCGCTTCGATTTTCTTTAGAAAATATATTATTTACTTCATGTTTCTACTGCATTACTTGAACAAAATGAAGCACCACATTGAGTTATGTAACATAGATATATATACACACAATTTGTCAATAATGAAAGTAGACAAGAGGGGCTAGATGCATATCTCTCGTATACACTAAAACGCTCTGCAAAGTTTAAAAACTATTGAGGGAGTGAAAAGTTACACAGAAGTAAGTACAAATGGAGATTTATATTTCATACATTTTTGCAAAGGTATCTAAAACAAACAAATGCTACATTCAAATTGCATTTGATATTACCCAAAGAAAACAGTAGAAAGGTACATCTTTGAAATATGCTCTGTGCAGAGTTTCAGTAATATAAATATATTACTACTTATAGTGTGAGCCAAAGATAACACACAGTATTACTGTCTGCATATATTGTTAAAAATAAAAATAAATAAAAAAACATGACATCTATTTCAATTAATCCATTTATGTATATTTCAAATTATTTATAATCAGAGGATACATTTTTTTTAAAGGTGTTTCTAATGGTTCGACCATTTTTATACCGATGGAGGCTGATAAACACAAAATCAATTGTTGTTTTTTTTTTTTTTTTGCGTTTATTATAGCTTAATTGTTTTACATATATTCAAAAATGCATAGACATAATAGAAGTTGTGTTTATGAAAGTGATTTAGTTCAATTATTTTTCTTCTTTCGGCAATACAATACATGTCTGTACAAATTGTTTATATTATCCCTTGCCACAAGTGAATTCATCGTTTATTGTCAAATTATATTTATAGGGACATCGATTGATATGGGCAAACATGTTATCTAAGAGTAATCAAGGAAACCAAAAAAATGTAATCGAGGGACAAAGACCAGACATAGAAAACAGACACACAAAACAAAGAAAAACTAAAGTCATACATACAAAGTAACAAAAGCAAAGGAGCAACTCGGACTACAAACTGGGAACATGGACCAGGTGCACCGGTAGGGTAAGCATCCTCTGCTCTTCAAGAAACACCCGCCGAGTTGCTCATCAAATAGCAAGTCCGGGGTAGACGAAAGAGGAAAGGAAAACTATGACACGTTGAACAAATCAGTTTTCATAGAGCAGATGGATACACTGTAACGATCCACCAGTTCATGATGACGGCCATAAAACTTTGTAGTGATGACTTCAATCTTGTAGAAACATAACCCTGCTCCAGAAGCCTATTTGTTAGAATTCTACCGAGATACAAAAAGTCTGCGTGTTCTCGGCAAGCTCTGGCATAACGTATGAGTTGTGATATGAACACTTTATACGCAGGTGCTGAAGGGATGTTGCCACAGATGAAAGGAAAGTTGACAATTTTGAATGAAAAGTTATCATTGTTTGTCGTAAAGTTTGGTCAATAGTTTTCCTTTACCATCGATTTCTAAGTGTAGGTCAAGATATGAGGCTGACTTCACAGTATCTGTAGTATCCTTTACCTCAAATTCTTTGAGGTAGATGCGATGTATCAAATCCCAAAAATTGGGACTGTTTAAGTCAGCCTCATAAGAGTGAAGGAATAGGTCAGCAAGTAAAGAAGCACAATTTCTTCCCAATGGAATGCCGACCGTTTGTTGAAAAACGCGTCCACCACACTGGACAAATATGTTGTCGATTAAAAATTCCAGCATTTTGTAAACATCTTCTTCTGTAAATTTGGAAAATGATTTGGAATTATTTCTTAGAAAGTATGAGGAATCTCTACAAAGAACTATATATGTGTGTCTAAGTGTACCATCTTTTTTGGAAAAACAACGATGTATAATGTTTTTAAGTCGGGATTGTAACTGAGTATGTGGAAAAATCGTAGCATTTCAACTAAATTATTTATATGTATGACCTTTTCAGGTGATGTAATTGATGATGACATGATTTTTCTTTTTAATATAAGATAATAAGCATCCAACCATTAGCTGCCCTGCAAGTTCTATTTTGAATATATTGTACTTTCATCACAAGATGATTCATGTATGAGTACAAAGGACAATATATACATATGATTTTCATGTTATATATAGTAGAGGTATACAATGTATGAAACATTATATTTTTAAAAAACATAGCTTATAGAAATGACACATTTCTAACAAATGGAGAGAAAAAAACACACAGGAGAAGCACAGTATAGTGATATTAAATAATACAAGTTACAACATTCACCATTCTTTTTACCAAAATTGACAAAAAACAAGAACTGTCCAACTAAAGGATATTCCGAAAAGAATTTGTGGTTGAATTTACATTTATTATTATTACTTCATAGAGATATATGAATATAGACATATCTAGGAGATACATCTGAACCGTTTTTTACCTTTAAAAATTCCAAGTGTGGGTGATCATGCAATTAATCGAATTCAGTGTGACTAAAATGTATCAGTGTTAATTGTTAATGATAAGCAACTCTTGATATTTTATTGGTTAGGTGTGATATCAATATCACATTTACTACATCCTGACTAACTTATAACATTAAAAGTAAATCATTGCAAATATGATGAGTTTCCCGTTGATAGGTTAACATAATATGCAAAGATTAAAGTATGGTAACAAGAAATATACCTTTCCTTTATGTAAATTAAAGCATTTAAATTTTGACTCAGTGTCATAGAAAATGGATACTAGTATGGTGAAACGCACCGGTGTATAACCTAAATACAAAATAATAAATACTCCTACAGAACAACGAGTGTAAACACATCTCTAGGGAAGCTCTGAAACGCCCCAACAACAAACGTTAAACAATCTGCGGTAACAGAATGATGGCAAGTTTTCAATGTCAAGTGTATTAAATTGTAATATAATTATGTAACCTGAAGTTAAATATGACGCCGGTAAATAGAGACCTATACGAAAACAAAGCAATTATATTAACAAATGATTCATGACCTTTATGCAACTCCTCTATCTACCTTTTGTTGGTATTAGTATATCTGAAATATGACTAAGAAAATAAAGTAGAAATGAAGTAGAAATATTCATTATATAGGGCTTTAAAGAAATATTCATATCATTAGTCTCTCTCTAATAAGCTTCAAGAACTGCATAAAGAACTTAACAGAACTTTAAAAACCCACCAGTGAAGGAGGGGCTAACACAATAGAGTCAACTTTGGCAAGAAGTTCATCACATTTATCATATATATATATGATGATAGTCGGAATTTCCTCAGACCCTGCAACCTTGCTGTTTTTTATTTGGATATTGATATATCGGGTTTGGGTTCAGAACGATGTGCCATACAAAAATACCCGACCGGGACGAAAAAAAACAGCCAAAGGCTACCCATTGATCTTCAATGAACGACAAGGAAACCATCATACCACAGGGAATGTTGCAACTTGCCCAAAAACATCATTGTACAGAGGTATCGCGAACGAGTTGAAGCACATTTGGGAAGTATATAAATTACATCAGAAAAACGTGAGTTTTGTAGTTGTTATTGTCCAGGGAAACAAGTGCTAACTAGAAGAAAAATGAAGAAACAGATAACAAGATTTTTCATAAGACAAGGTATTGGTACAAGGTTACAAATGTTTTGTCAGTAACGGGTCTGAAAATTATTACAATCAAAATAAAAAATACCATATATGATGATCGATATATGATCGATTTTCCTTATATGTTTGTAAAACATTTTTAACATGGAGAAACTTCCTTTTGAAAATGTTAGAAAAGCTTTATAATTGATAGTAAAAAGGCCTTAATCTACACGGAAATCATGAGCATTTATACAGAAGCTATTAGAAAATTTTCTCTGTGATACAATTTATACCAGAAATTCAATTTCGAATAAATATAACTTTTAGTCATTTGACATTACCTGGACAATGTGGTTCTTGGCAGGTTTGTATCTCATTGGAGTTCCCTCTACAGTAGTCACCACCATCAGACGGAACAGGATTGTCACATGACCTTCTTCTACTGATGTATCCCATTCCACAACTCACACTACATGCGATCCAATTAGACCATACGTTCCAGTTACCATTAACTGTCAAATGGACAAGTGATTTATGAATCAAATTATCCGAGTGTTGCAACATAAAATATTAAAGATGTTATTGTCATATGCTCTTTTGGATAAAATTATAAAATAAATTCATGTGTGAATCCATAATTTATTCATAGATATAATTGTTTTACATTGTTGGTTCGAATACTGTATATTATCATCCATAGGTCGGTTACGTTGAAAGCACTTCTTACATTTCATTTAAAAAAAACTTTGTTAAATACATATAATATGAAATCAATACGTTTTTTTTTTAAGTGGATCAATACTGTCACATTATCAGCAAATCATCCGCGCCTTCTTTTTAATTTCTTGTTTCCTTGTATTTGGTTACCTTTATTCAAAAGTTCCATAATTAAAGGATAATACGAAACGGAAAATACAGCTCAACAGTGCTAAACTATTGATCATTAAGTTACACTGTAACAATAAAGTTGAAAAAGCTAGCACTTTCTGTATTTCCTGACACCCTTTATTTCGTTCATTATAAAGCTTCTAGGATATAATTTGACTATTTTTGTGTATGTGAAGCACAAAAATCCCCAAAAATATTTCGTAAGGTAGTGTTAATCATTCAAACGTACGATATGAGTGACGCTGACGAACAGCTGACTGTTCCTATACATGGTGTAATTGACGTTTTCATATTAAGAATATGTGCTCAATACTTTGCACTCGTATATGATAATCATGTCCGACTAAGGAATTTCTTAACGTCCTTGGCATTATTTGTTCATGAAAATCATTTATGTACTTTAGTAAGCGAAACATTTTTATATAATTATCACAGTAGAAACCTTTCTTTTAAATATGGATAAAATTCCCCTCCTCCGCGGTTCATTCACTCTCATTGTCATAAGGAGAGGTAACTTATGGTTAAGATTTGTTCCAAAACCTCAATGGACAGCATTTCATGAAAGTTATGTCTGTACTTTTAAAAGTAAATGATAGCTTACATAATGACCACAGTAACAATTCAAAATATTTATGAAATGTATGTACCCACACTGTAACCTCATTTTATGTTGTAAAGCAATATTCGAAAGAGAGGTTATGAATGTAAAAGAAGTATAAAAAGGTGACTTTAATATTTTTTTTTTATAATTGCGTTTCAATACCTTAGTTGCACATGATTTTAATGCGAATTCACCTTTAAAAGTAATTGACAAGTTTTCAAAGTTGAAACAATTTTTTATATATTTTATATATATTTTAGTATTACAGTGTATTATATTTTCTAATATTTCGTGTGATGTACGATTTAAAGAGAGATTCTAGATTTGTTATATAAATTTAACTATAGTCCCTCGGATACCTGCATATTAGAATACGCCGAATTTACACGTTCAGCTGAACAGTTGAGTATAGTTTCTCCGCATCAATACAAATGAGTCTAAAACAATTTCGATAGGGGTGTTTATCATTTCTTACAATCAAATTGATGGTTATGTGGGTTCTATTTCTTTTTATTTCATAACAAAAATTAAAAATAATTACAAAATTGAATCAACAATTGTTTAACGAACAGTTCAAATGCATTTCAGATTGTTAATTATTGTAAGTCATCGGTCACCTATATGTTAGACTAACACAATATTGCGAGGGAAATTAGTGTCGCCATTGCCTGAGAAGAAGACGTTACGGAAAATTTATTCTTCAAAATGTGTTAAGTTCTACTTGAAATAAAAGTGTTATGCCTTAAATGGTTCCACAAGGCAAGGGGTTAGTTAAGTCATTAAAGGGATTTAATTTTTGCACTATCAAGCACACATTTTTATAAACAAGCATTCATAAAATGCCAAAATTTCTGCACATATTTGTGCTACATGTGTACAATTTATAAGAAGCAACTGACTCAGATTCGCAAGTCTT
Organism: Perna viridis; assembly: GCA_037379345.1. Classification (NCBI taxonomy): domain Eukaryota; kingdom Metazoa; phylum Mollusca; class Bivalvia; order Mytilida; family Mytilidae; genus Perna; species Perna viridis. The sequence continues at coordinate 19,399,837 of CM074520.1, forward strand.
TATTAATACCACATTTGAAGAGTAGATGTTTTATTTTCCTTTATGTACATGTATCTACAAAAAAGCTCTGAACAGCTTTAACTGCTCAACTGATAATGTTAAAAATATGGTTATTATTTTATTTTTTTTCAGCAGAACATTTTTTGAAGCCTATTCTAATACACTGCATATTTTTTGTAATATCCATATCTATAATTCCCTGTCGTATGAATCATAATAACTGAAAGAGTTTTCTATCTATATATGTAGCTACGGCATATATTACATGTAGTTTGCATGGTTTTCAAGATAAAAGTTGTAGAACCCTGTCATTGTTAACACTACACACACTTACTTGAAAACTCTTCCACCAATTGTAATAAAATTTGATTGTTTTTTTTTTTTTTTGTTTTTTTTTACTTAGAAAAGATTGCTGTCATATAATGATTTGATACTTTTCTTTGTTGTTACTGCATGCCTTAGATACTTAGTTCAGTGTGATAATTACATGTAATAAAAGTATTAGGTTGCTCAAGATGTCAAATCCACAAGGAAGGTTAGTATTGATTTTGGGAGATATGACCTCATCTATTTGGGCCGAAAGCAAGCATTACATGGAATTGAACTATTTACATGTAACTCAAGTAAAAGCAAATTAATGTCTCTGATATTGCTCTATAAATTTCTATACCACTAAGGTTAAACTGGTTTTGAACCTACAAAAGTTTTATGATCGTCATCATCAACTCGTGGACCGTTACGGTGTATCCATCTGCGCCATGCCAACTAATTTGTTCAACGTGTCATAGTTTTTGTTTCCTCTTTCGTCTACCCCGGACTTGATTTTTTATGTACAAATCGGCGGGTGTTTTTTAGAAAAGCATACCCTACCGGTGCACCTGGTCCATGCTCCAAGTTTTTAGTGGAGTCCGAGTTGCTCATTTGCTTTTGTTACTTTGTATGTATGATTTTAGTTACTTCATGTTCTTTATTGTGTCCAATCAGCGCCGAGTGTATAGGGAATTTATACACAAAACTGTCTTAAAATCTTAAAAAAAACACAGCATAATGACATTGATTGTGTCGACTAATTGATGGTCTCAACGTTTACACATTCATTTGATATAGAACAATATATCATCTTACACTAATTATATTACTTATTTTACAGTCTCTGAAGCGCCAGTACTGACGAAATGCACAGGAAATTGTTGCTTGAAAAAATTTATTACTTGCAAGAAGTTTCTTTGCGTTCTTTCTCCTAAGATACAAACTGACAGAAAAATGGTACTTTATTGCTTTTTTTTTCTTTTACACAAGAATGTTAGAAAAGTGCATATACGTGTAACTTCGTGTAATCATTAGCAAATATGCAAGTTCCTTTTAGAGTTGTGGGACTTAAAAAATTTCAGTACAGAAATATCCTTATTCAATGTAACTGATATATACCACATTGTTTGTTTCTGTTAAATCAAACAGAATCATAAGAGTCCAGATTTAGAGCAACAAACCTACATTAAGCGAAATGGTCAATCCTTAACATGATATAGCAATGTTTAATCCATCCATGCAAGTACTCCCTCAGGAAAGAAGCATTGTAATGTATATGAATATAACTTGACTGTCTTAAAATATTTAAATCTAAACCTTGGTTTAAAATAATAGGACTTCAACTCTGAAAAAAGTACCCTCCGTTTCCGCAATGTATAGCAGAAGAAATATCCTCGATCATTTTACACCCTAATTTTAGTGGGGGTTTATAGTGATAGATATGTCCATCCTTTCTTCCTTCTGTTACACAGGGGAGTTTCTATATCTTAATATTACTCCTCTTACACCACTAAATGGATTTTAATGAAACTTTCATGGAATCTTTTAGTTGCGAAAATTGTGTTATTTTGCACTTGAACAGGGTGAGGTTACAGAATCACCGCTACATTCCATATAAAAGAAGTATTGAAATGCCCCCTCCCCCTAAGGCATCAATTGCTGTAAAATACCATAACATTTTGTCTTCCAGCCAATGCAAACACAGTCAGGACCAACCGATTCTGCTCTTCGGGCAATACTTGTCGGCATCCATATTTGCTCCTCGAGCAATACTGATCTGTGTCTACACTTGTTTCTTAGAAATAAAAATATTAACAAAATATCAACAGATAAGGTCAAAATACTGCGACAACACTCCTTGTTACTTTTTAAACGTTAATGTAAGAGCTTAATAAACATTGGTTTTCTACTATAGAATACGACTGTAGAACATAATGGCTCACACTTTAAAGCAATACAAAAGTTGAATCGCAATTGCCTAAAGATTAAGTACACAGCTTCATATTCTTTGAAAGTGTGTTTTATTCTTTTGTTTTTAGTCCCTAAGGACATCAAAGTGAATTTTGAAATTCTCAAAAACAATATGGTATAGTACATATTGATTTACCTGGGCAATTTTTGATTCCACATCGCTGTGAATCATTACCGTTACCAGTGCAAGTTGATCCACCAGATGAGGGTCTAGGACTGTTACAGTACCTTCTTCTAGTCTGCGTGCCACTGTTACAGCTTTTTGAACATGTACCCCATACGGACCATTGTCCCCAGTTGCCATTCACTTCAAAGTAATTGGAATTTGGAGGGTTTGTAAAGGTTTGAAAGCAATTGAGCATGCAATAAGTAGCCCTGGTTGTAGATAGATTAAAAGCAAAAAGCAAAAAAAAACTGCGAGTATGAAATAATGAGCACTATAAAAAAATATTTGAGGAAACTTCTGTTGGAATAGAAAGAGATTGAAATCATAGTTTCTTTTGACAATACTCGATATATCTTATGATGGTCCCCTCACCTTTGTTTTCCCTAATTTTCTTATTCCTAATTTTTTTTCGAAATATTTACTAACGCAAATAAAGATTAAGCAAAGCTTTCAATTGGGAATGTGAAATAGTCATTTTTTTCGTCTGTTTTGTTGTGTGGGGAATCACTTGTCAAGCTTAAAGGGAGACGTGACACAAAAATATCATTTTATAATCGTTTATGTTTATAAAACTATAGTATGTTTGTAATATGAATGTAAATAATGTTTTCTCATCAGGTTAGCGCTAAATATATACTCCAAGTCACCTCAGATTGTTTGCGGTTTTTTGCGTTTATTTTTTTAATTACTCGACGGTTCCTTTCAAAAACTTGCCATTTTATTCATGTCGTTCTGTACTACGATTCCCTTACAATTATTTTTCGTTCTTACCTCGGAGATTGAAAAAATTCAAAATTTATTTTTCCTACGAGAATTTTGCATTGAATGTATTGTTTATCCGCCATCTTGTTTCTATAGATATTTTGAAATGTTCCCTATTATCTCACAATTGAAGAGGTGAAATACCATGATTTCCCGCCACATTTCTGCTCTTTACCTTTAGTAAAAGACAAAACCAGAAGTTCCGAATGAAAATGCTACAACTGGTACTTAATAAGAGTCTTACCACATAAAGTAATAAATTAGCAGGGAACCAGAAATATGGCGGGAAATCATGGTATTTCACCTCTTCAATTGTGAGATAATAGGGAATATTATTGGAATATTTGGATCTTCTTTAAAATCCAGTCTCTCTATGAATCAGACAATGGGTGAAACATGGTACGAAAATTTTGAAAATTTAATTTGACTATTTGAACCATTGAAATCAAGCTAATCCAGTGATGCAGAGATCAAAAAGAGAAAGCATATTCGAGTTCAATTACATTTTCAGAACGATGGTATGGCATGCACGTTTCTAATGTTTCCCATTTTCCCTGATTCTTACAAAAAAACTGACACCTTTTGCCGCCACCTTATGTCTTTTACCAATGCCATTTGTTTACCCAGACGTATATGCTTATTGCTTTTAATAAGGCGAGTTTGGTGTGTAAAGTTTGTTGGCCCAGATAATTATATATTTTGCATTGATAAGCAAAATTTCCAACATAATCCTTGACCGACACGTGGTCATTGCCCAATAAAAATAAAAATACTACGAGTTGAACGACGTAATTTCGTATGTTTTTATTTGAAAACAAATCCTAATGCTGATAGATGAAAAAAATGAAAAAAATATATATATTTTCTTCGATAAAAGTAAAAACATGTACTTGTTAATTTACCATTTTTGATAATCAACTCAAATTCGAAAATATTATGGCATAACCAAAAAGATAGTATTGCCACCAAATTTTATTCTCAAATATTTTCTAAAATTATCTGAAAAAAATTAAAGATAATTTAATCGGTTAAAAAGTGAGATTTAAGGGACTAAAAATTTTACGTTGACGTGAATATAAAATAATTAGGCCCTATCTAAATTATTGAAGATATGCGTTACCGGGGTTGAGATCTGTTGTATCATAACAGGTTATTGAACCGTTTAAGACAGACAGAAAACGAAACAGTAATATGCAGATAAATATGCAATAAACACGTATACCTAAATATTTTCCGTAGCATTTTATTCCTACATCTTCTGAATGATCACAGTTTTCGATTCTCCATCCTTTATGTGAACATCTGTCTAAACGTGTTTCCCTTCCCGAGCAGGCTAAGTCGTCTAAATTTATATGCTGATATAATAAACCATTTCCTGCTGTGTAGAACTCCGCATCGTAAGTGCTGAAAACATTATCTTGTTTGAAATGCCTTCGACATTTCTTTAAAAAGGTGTTTATTAACAATCGCTCATATTTGTACTATAGTCGGCGTCACATAAATAACATACTGTTAAAATTTGAATAAAAATATTTTCTACGACTTTATTGACACCTACCGTCGTTTAAATTGTCTAAAATGACTTGCTCATTCGTTTAGCCAAACAGCTTCTCCCTAAACATTGAATCGTTAAATTCCGGTCAGATTTTAATTCTAGGTGCCAATATTTACATTGTAAAAAGTCGGCCATGTTTACAGTGATCGGGTTGCTAGGAGATGTTGTTTACGTTTAAATGGTTTGTCCAAAAACCGAAGAACCCAGAATGCACTTCGGCGTTATTTCGGATATCTCGGATTTATTTTACGCGAACAACGTACAATACCGAGAAGTTGATCAAGCAGACGATTGTCACCGGAGTTCGACGGGAACTTACGAACTTCGTTTGTAAACAAATCGTCCCGTAAAAACCAACATGGCGGATATTAGTATGGGATTTTCCCGTAAGGATTTGTTACGCATGATTTAAGCTAATAAGCGACTTGTTTTTGAGAAGCTGTTTGGCTAAACGAATGAGCAAGTCATTTAAGACAATTTAAACTACGGTTGGTGTCAATAAAGTCGTAGAAAATATTTTTATTCAAATTTTAACCGTATGTTATTTATGTGACGCCGAGTATAGTTTCCTTCACGATGTCTTTTTTATTTCAGATATATTATAAAATTTGCGATCATTCCAGGTAATGTAGTCAACATATCAACCACTTAAATAAATTTATTGCAATCGTGAATGATAAAGAAATTCTTGGATTATTGATTCTTTAACAAGATATCAACTTATTGTAATACAATTATTTGCAAATCAATAAAAATGATTAAGGAGTTAAATTTAAAAGGAATAAAAAGTTGAAAATACCTGTATCTCAACTGTCTGCACGCAACACGAGCATCATTGAGATCGAAACCATCGTCACAGATAGTACCCCATTCGCCACTGTAGTATATCTCTAATCTTCCTTCTCTTGGAGAAATGCCGCCTACTAATCGGAGGTCACCTATAATATAAGACGTTATTATATATAAATTGAGTAATTTCTCTGCTTGATACGACCGCATAGGTCAAACTCTGAACTTTTGGTGCATCTTAGACAGTTAGGACATCTTATTCAAACTTACAGCTTTAATTTTCTTATTCAAACTTACAGCTTTAATTTTCTAATGTTAGTAGACATTTGGCACATGAATAAGAATTTGAAGACAATCAAGGTAGCCCTTTTTGTCCTTCATTCCTAAATGTTTCCATTAAAAATATTAACAGTAACAACTTCAAAAATCTATCCCAACCTTGTTTTGAGATACAGTTTTAAAGCGAGTCATCACCTTTTACTCAAGTTATCATCCGAAACAAAGTTAAATGCATGTTGTTTGCCCCCTTTGTGAGCCTTTAATCTTAATTGGCGTTAGTCACAACCCCTAAAAGCCAACCCAGTCTCATTTAACGTACGACACATTGTAATAGAATTTCAAGAAATCCATTCACTTTTACTCATTTTATTGTCTGGGCATTAGGCAAATGCTTGTTTCTGGTAGAGATTTGGCTCTTATTTCCTCATTTGTTATGATCATAAACCCAAAAAGTTATCATAATTACATAACCTTTTTAATGATATGATACCCTGTCATCAAATTCCAAAAAGATCAATTAACTTTAATCGACAACATATTTGTCCAGTGAGGTGGACGCGTTTTTCAACAAACGGTCGGCATTCCAAATAGGAGTTTGGTCCTCTACTTGCTGACTTATTTCTACACTCTTATGATACTAACTTTATTGCTGAACTGATCCCAAAGAAAGAACATTGTTTGGCTAGATCCTTTAATTTTTGTTTCAGCTATACAGGTGACGTCTTATATCGTTAAACAATCCTAGTTTTGGGGATTTGATACATCGCATCTACCCCAAAGAACTTGATATAAAGGAATCTACACATTGTGAAATCATCCTCATATCATAACCTTTACTTAGAGATCAAAAGTAAAGGAAAACTATTGAATAAACTATACGATAAACGTGAGGAATTTCCATTGTCAACTAACCTTTCATCTATGGCAACATCATTTTATGGAGTCTTCATATCGCAACTCATACGTTATGCCAGAACTTACGGTAACTATGCAGACTTATTGTATCGCGCTAGACTTCTTACAATTAGGGTTCTGGAATAGTTATGTCGCTACAAGATTGAAGTCATAACTACAGAGATTTTATGGTCGTCAACATGAACTCGTGGATCGCTACTGTGTATCCATCGGCATCATGAAAGTATATATATTCAATATGTCATAGTTTCCCTTTCTTCTTTCGTCTACCCAAGACTAGACTTTTTATCAGTAACTCAGCGGGTGTTCTTAGAAAAGCTGAGGACGCTTTCCTTACCAGTGCACCTGGTCCATGCAATCTAAGGTAGAGTTGTATTTTGAATGATAAAAGATAACATAATATTGATTGATACAAATCACGTTCTTTTCACAATTTTTGATACAAACCTAAAAATAATACACCTGTACATGGGAAATGGTGTAATAGGTGGCTGATATTAGAAGAAATCAAAAATATGATGGGGAAAGTTAGTTATAAACCTTGAACTGGTTGTACGCTTCCAAAGCAGCGGATACCGACATCTTCATTATGACCGCAGTTGTGAATGTCCCAGCCACCATGCTTGCACATATCAATACCACTTTCACTCCCAGTGCATTCTAAATTATCCATCCATATGGGCCCTTCTCCCGATGCATGTGTATAAAACTGAGCATTACTTGTACTGTTAAAATTTAGCAATTGGATGAAATTGTCTATAAAATCTACTTCTTCAAAAAAAAAAGATATTTATAGATACCTTTAGTGTTTTGCATTTGATAATTGCACTATGTTTTTCACAATACTATACAATAGAAAAGACGACTTAAAGGTTTGACCAAGAACTATGTGAAATTCAAAGTAAGACAACGATTGTCTCTGTTTATAAGGTTTATATAAAGTATTACAAATATTAAGGTGTAAACTGTGACCAAAACACTAAATAGACTACTTGCGGTAGTTTTAGCTGACGGCACGCAACTCTAGCATCATTGATATCAAATGAATCGTCGCATATTGTTCCCCATGCATTGCTATGAAATATTTCTAATCTGCCAGTTGTTGTTCCACCAACTAATCGAAGGTCACCTATATTTAAAAAAACAATTGACGGGAATATATTTGTCAACATCAAGCATGATAATATATCAAGTCACATGTTAGAATGTTTACGTTTTTTTTATTAGTCCTCAAAGACTGAACGACTTTTTTGCGAGTTGTCCAATGTTTCCACAATCAGAACTTTTTAGTCATTTTCGCTGTAATGTAACAGTTGGTATTTATCCAGCAGTTACTTCCTGTCGGACTGAAATCAATCCGCATTTTGGGTGGCAAATAGTAGAACCATGTAGTTATTGCCAATTTGTTAGTAAAACAGTATCTTTCATCTTTGTTTAAATTGTAAAAAAAATCAATCCTTTGTATGTAATTTTACGTCTAAGCTTTGAAAGTAAGATCCTGCGGTCCTTTTCACAAAAAATCGTAGGTGTAAAATTAGTCGTAAGTTATGACATCATAGTAAATAAAAGTATTGTGACGTCATAACTTGCGACTAATTTTACTCTTACGATTTTTTTGTGAAAAGGGCCACTAATAGACCGATGTACATGTAAATGCAGAAACGGAAAAAGAAAGAAGGAAAACGTCTTCTTTTCTGATAGTTCGAACGGGATTTGAGTATTTTACATTGAAACAAACATTGTGAAAATTCCTATCAACCGTAGTTCTGCAGAAATGTATACAAATGAAATATTGTTTAGCTGAAATGAAAACTGTTTTAATGTGAGCGATTCTTCAATCTTTTTAACGAAATTTAATATTACTTATTCATTTCGCACGATTATTATTACTGTGAAAGTACTTTAATTCGTTGATACCAATTTTCGTGGATAACGGAAGAAACATAAGTTCGTGGATTCTTGAATTCGTGGTTTTAAGGTTTTCAGTATATACATTAAGGGAAATATCATTTCCGTTGGAAACCAAATTTTGTGGTTTAGCAAACCCACAAAAACCACGAAAATCACGAACCATCGATTTGTAGTCAGATCAAAAAAACATAACATAATATACAGAAGGATAAAAAAATATATGAAAGATGCTGAGCGTAACCAAGGGAACCAAGATTCTAGCTAAAATAAAAAGAATGTAATCCAGGGATAAAGACCAGAAAGGGGAAATCACACACACAGACCGGATACATTACATAATATGCTGAAATGAGTCACGGTAGGCCAAGCTAAAACATTGATGATACATTAGATCATGCAATGATTTACCAAAAAAGGAGATTTAAAATGATTTTTGATTTCGAATCACTTTTTGTAGACACACCTTCCGATGCATCAAAACACCAGACTCCAACATCTTCGCTATGGCCGCAGTCGTGGCTTCCCCATCCATTATGGCTACAACTATTTATAGTCTCCTCGGTTCCAATACAATTAACATTGTCCAGCCATATTTTTCCAGTTCCGTCTCCAGATGTATAAAACTGAACATTGCTCCAAGAACTGAAGAAATAAATAGAAATACAGACTAACAGTTCATACTAATTGTTAGAGACAATAAAAGATATATGAACTTTTATTCAGCAAAAACATTTACAAATTACACTTATTGTGAATTATATCTAAATTTACTTGTATGTGTTTTATTTGAGTTCGTGACTCTTCATTTTACACTTACCTTGAATCAAGTTGCCTGCATACAACATATGCATCTGCTAATTCAAAAAAATCATTACAAACAGTACCCCATTCTCCGTTATAGTACACTTCTAATCTTCCCTGTAATCGACAAGCACCTCCAACTAGACGTACATCACCTTAAAGAAGTAATAGTTAATTCAATCATATTGTTAACGTATTAACTTTCGCGGTTAAATAATTTTCGCTATTTTCACGGTGGATTAAAAAAGGGTATAAAGTAGTACCCGTTAAATTGATTTTTAACACTTAGTCCGAATTTCCTCTGACCCTGCGTCCCTCCTCTTGTTTATTTGGATATTGATGTGTCGGGTTGGGGTAAGAACGATGTGCCATACAATAAGTTGGAGATGTAGCGGTATCGCGGAGTACCGCCCATCAACCGCTTGTAACGACCTTCAAGTTGAAATTGTGCATGTCACACCTACCTAGTTCGATCCCGGAATCATTTTCCTGTATACTGACACCAAATTTGCTACAAAAATTACATTTATTATTGAAGTTTCGATAATTTTCCACGAGAGACCCTGTTTTGTTGACATTTTGAACCGTAATAGAGAGTAGGCGGAGCTTGTTACCTTTGGAACGGAACGGAGAAGAAACGATTTTTAAAACCGGAATCTAACAGAATATTTCAAAATTCCGCTGAAAAATTACGTGTCCGCTACCCTTCCGTTCCAAAAGTTTTCAAATTGGTCTTTATGCCAGATAACAGCTACTTGAAGGAGCAGTCTTTATTAAAATCAGATAGGAGATTCATGCATGTCAACAACCCACCAAATTCACTTTTATTTCTAATTCAGAAATAACTACAGGCCAAATAACAAGTTTCAATTTAACATTCTAATATGACGTGCTTCAAAACTCTTTAGACCACAGCCATGGTAAAAATGTAATCAACATACGACCAACATTTCGTGCAACACATAGGCAGCGTCTATTAAGAAAATATGAAGAAACTAGGCCTTATAGAATCTAAATAAATTACTGAAACTCTATTTTGTCATTGTTTAAACATGCACTGGCCATTTTTTTGGCTCGCGTTTGCTCGGGGTAAACAAGTCGACATAAATGACCGGTCTGTATTAAAACAATAATAAAATGATTTATTACTGACTTCGATTCTTGCAATTTAGGGAAAAAAATTAATAGTATGTTTACGAAATTGTCACTTAAAAAATTATCAATCATGTTATGTTTGATTTGAGTGGTAAATGCAAATGAATGTATGATTTTCTCCAAAATACAGATCTGAATATTGAAATGGCAATTGTTATCTAAGAATATGGTGTGTGACCAAAAAATCATCGTTTTTAAGAGGGTTTTTCTCCACCACGAATTACGTTTTCCGTTTGCCGTGCCTGTATTTTATATGGATAGGTAATTAAAAGGAAAACGATGCAAACTATAGCGAAATGTTACCAGCAAACTTCCGGGTTTCGCTTCCAAATATTATTTTCAATTTTTTACAAATTTTATCAAAATAGATTGCCTTGCTTGACTGTCTTGATTTTTTTACATAGTAATTGTATGCCATTTCTTTTAAAAAATAGAACGAAGGTTATATTACAACTAGAATTATCTATCCAGTAGACTAAACAAAAACAGAATAGTTTACATACCATTGTTTTGTGATATAATATGTGTAAATTGAATCCCGATTACCACAAACAAATAAAGTGGTTTCATCATTTTGATATTTCGTTTTTGTTTTTCGTTTCCTGCTTTATCTTCCGTGTTATCTAAAGAATGGGTGGGCGCCCTTTAGGTCAATCCTACAAAACATTGATATAATTTAAACGAATTCTTTTTATTCGATCTCTTGTTATTTGTTTGCATGCTTGTTCATTTTGTCTGTTTGTTTGTTTTTTGTTTTTGTTTGGTTTTTTTTCTATGCCATGTACAAGGTTTCTAGAAACTGACAAAGAACATTAGCTTAATTTATACATTCAGTTACCATAAGAAAAAAAATAATATCATCTTAAACTAACTAAATAAAGGCGAACAAACAAACATGTTAAATATATCTTTAAAGGTATGGGTAATTATATAAAATTTTGTTTAAACTTCTAGACATGTATTCAATTTAGTTGAGAAAACAACCACTAAGCCAAAAAACGACTTGAATACGTTCTAGATTTTTTTGCAATATAATGAATAATTTGAAGGTTTCAGGAATCTGGATTTCGACAACATATGTTTCTTACAAAAGAAAGCAGAAATACATAAATAAATGCAAGTGAATAAACCACAAAAATTAATTAGCGTGTTAAAGTTTTGAAGCGTGAAAGAAAATTAAGAAAATATTAGTACTATTTGTTAAATTCAAAGTTCTCTATTAATAAGATGACAGAAAGTGTTCAAGATTCTATGATTCTGCCCGAATCGGATTGTGTGGCATAATTTGAATAGTAGAAAGATTTTTTCTATGCAGATTATTATTTTTTTATATATGTTTTATTATTTTAAAACACACAGTTTCTTCAATGTTTTGGTGACCAGATTAACATATAAGTTATTGTCATATTTCAAAATAATTGCACAATTAAGGAAAAAGTTTGTTATACCTTTGATAAATTTTATATTAAAATTGGTATCTATAATTTTATTAACCCATTATTGTCCTATAAAAAATATGATTTGTAAACTTATACTGACAATAGCGTTTATCCCATAGCCAATACAAAAAAGAGCAGCCGTATTCAGTGTGCTACTAGCAATGTTTTGTGTAACGTCATTGAAAATGTAACATTACTTACATATGGAACCATTCATGTCAACTGTTTATGCAACTATTCCTTCTCCTTTAACCAACAAAGAATTATTATAGCATTTAAATGTCAACCTATTTACAAATCAGGCAGTGGGTGAAACATGGTATGAAAAAGCCCACTATTTTGAAAGTTTTATTTGACTATTTGGACCATCAGAAGCAAGGAAAAAAGACCAGATTTTCCATATCATTTTTGTAAATTGAATAATAATTTCATAGAAAAACATTGTAAATGAACATTTCATGGTCAGATAACTGGGTAAAATCTATTCTATTTAAAACAATTCTGAGCAAATCTAGTGATTCAGAGGATCAAATATTGTCTTTTCAAATAGAGATATTACCTTGAGTGAAATTATATTGTCAGATTTGTGGGTTTTTGACATGCATGTTTCTTATTTTCCCCTTTTGCCTGATTCTAACAAAAACTTACATTTAACTTCTTCTATAAACAGGGAAGTGAAACAGTACATATAAAACGTAGTGAATATAATTATAAACACAAATAGCTTGGAGTCAATCCAAAAATTTCTCAATGATTTACAGAAAGCATAAAAGAATCCTTTTTATTAATTGAATGTCGTAATTATGTTGAAGAAAGCTATATTTACATGTATTTTTGTTCATTAATGCAATGATATACACTTTTTAGCTCACCTGGCCAAAGGCCATGTGAGTTATTGTCACTTGGCGTCCGTCGTCGTCGTCGTCGTTAACAATTATACAAAACTCTTCTCCTCTGAAATTACTCGACCAATTAAAACTAAACGTAGTATGAATGTTCCTTGGGGTATCCTGCATAGAACTGATATGGGGATTTTTTATTCGTCAAAAAATATGGCCGCCGTTACTAAAAATAGAACATAGGGATCAGTAGTTTTTCACATATATCTCCTAAATCGTTAGGTTTATCTAAATTCAGACGGACAAAAGTGTTCAGCATGATAAGATCAATTTGTTGTCAAATTTTGGTTTTAATCCGTTTAGCCATGTTGGAGTTATTTCCCTTTTTAGCGAATTTTGCTATTTTCAATTTTATTTCTTTCAAAAATCTTCTTCTCTGAAAATACTTCATCAAATTAAACAAAACATGGTATGAATGTTCCTTAGGGTATCCTGCATAGAACTGATGAGGGGATTTTTGATCCGTCAAAAACATGACAAAAAATAGAATAAAAATAGAACATAGGGGTCAGACAGTAGTTTTTCGCATATATCTCCAAAACTGTTAGGCTTAGCAGAATTCTTTCAATAGCTGAAATGATCCATATTATTAGGACTACAAAAGTCTTCAGGGATAAAAGTTATCAGATGACTCCTTGTTAGAGTTATTACCCTTGAAAGGGGAAAAATGACTCCTTTTTTTTAAAGTACTATGAGAGATTAAAAGAAACTTTTAATTGTTGAGAAGATCTTATGATAAGTCATACCAAAGAATTCTTGAGTCAAAATTGTTGGACAACTTCTCGTTAAATTTATTGCCTTTGAAAGGCAAAATTCAACCAGGTGAGCGATTCAGGCTCCTGGGAGCCTCTTGATTTATCCCGTACCGCAATTACAGTATAGAAAATAAACAATGATAATATAACATATAAATTAATCAAGAAAAATGAATACATGATATACATATTTTGCATCTTGTATCATTTTTATAAATAAGAAAATGATACAACCAACAAAGTTAACCCAGAGAGTTTAAATCCATGCTGCAATGATTAATTTTCAATGTATACATTTCTGGTTGCTTGCAACAATATTTGGTTCATTTACAATCACTATTGTCCAAGTTAGTAGATAGTTTAATGAAACTTTTTCAAAACTTATGCATAGTTCACTACTAAAGTAAAGTGGTGAACATAAAAGGGAATTCTCAAGTCAAATAACCAATCACATTATCGTGAAACATATCAGGAGAATATTTCCATGCGAACTTTTGCATCTTCAACTTAGACCAGGCATGAAGTGATATACGTGCATACCAGAACCCACTAAATTCACTTTTATCGCCTATTAAGAAGCAATTTGAGTCACATGACCAGTGTAAGCTTGGCATTCAGTTTTTTAAACTTTTTTTTTTATTAGAATAATAATAATGTGTATGAAGTTGGCACTTTGCAAAAGTTGTCGTCTTGACTTGATTGATTACAGATGGAGATAAAATAAAAGTTGTCTTCAAAAAAAATAAAAGTTTTTTATGGACTGTTAGATACACAAAACGTCCAGAGGCAATTATGTTTCCAACAGAAGCATAACATTTAGCTGTTCATTGCATATAATAGTCGTTAAAAGAGATAGTTTACATGTGATGCGTTGTAGGAAATACCCAGAGTAATATGTTTTATACGTTTACGTGTAATGCGGTGTTGAAAATACGCAGAATAATATGTTATATAATATACTTAAATGGCGTATTTGCTTGCTGTATTAAGTATTCGACACCGAAAGAAAAAGGTTTGAAAATACAAAAACAAATGAAAAGTCAATGAAGTATAATCAAACAATGATGTTCATTGAAGGAAATTCTAACAGTAATTTGATTTTGAAAAAAATATACAATAACATTAAACGGTAATGATCGACGGTTAAAAGATCAAATATTCAAATATAAACAAGTTAAAAACGCACATACTGAAATCCCGCGCAGAAACTGGTTTACCGCCGTCGTTATTTTGACCGTATAAGTTTTATCAAATGAAAGCGGTTAAATATCTAAAACAAATAATCACTTTGTCTCTGGTTGTTGTGTAAGTTGCTCAATCCTGTCTAATAAACATTAACCTATTTAAAAAATCTACAGTGTGGGTTGTTAATTACCTTTGGTGCGCACGTATTATAGCATAAATTTGTGAAAAAGAATGCTGAGTAGAACACTAAAAATCATATCAAATATGCCATTTGCAATATTTGTATAAACACTGTGTAAGTAATAATAATAATAATAATAGAATAATTAATTGGAAGAGTGATCAAGGAAACCAAGATTCTAGCGGAAATCAAAATAAAGTAATCTAGGGACAAAAATCAGACATGGAAAACAGACAATCAAAACAAAGAACATAAAGTAACTAAAATAATACATACTTATAGTAACCCTTTAGATATTCTGATTTTTCCATAGGATTTAGAAGTATCACTTCAGCAGTTTCCTTTAATACACTCTTTACATGCGATTGTTAAACATATCAAAACATTTTATCCTGTTTTTTTTACATTTGTATGTGGATCGGATCTGTTTCTATTTCACGCAGTCAACCTTCCAGTGACCCTTCACACTGCATGCAAAATAACTTCCTGTTCGCTTCGGCAACCATAGTTCTTCGTCGATTGAAGATAAGGGGCTGTTCCTGATCCCTTAGCCCGTTTAACTCTATCTGCATTTGCTTTTCTCTCCGCTCTTGTTTCTGCTTTATACAATAACTAGCCTACGGATTAGATTCATATTCATGAACCACTCCCCAGCCAAGTTCAGAAGAGCAATTTCTGTCTATGATTCATAATGTCCGTACCTTTGATAAATCCCTTCCTTTTTGCTTTGCAAATTCCAACGTCCAAAAAATTATATGCCTCCTTAATTTTATTAAGAATCTTTACATTGTGTTTGTATTGTTCTTCATTTCCCTTCATTTTGAACTTTTGCGTTTCCCTCAAAGTGCCTTGGATTCTATTCATCTGAGTTTCAGCAATTCTGTGTTGACTTTCTTGAATTTTCCCCATCCCTGCCTTAAGAAGGTCCTTCATCTCTGACATAACGGCATTCTGACTTTCGGTCATCACATTAGAAACCTCGAAATTGGTGCTGTAAATCCGCGTCCAAAGGTATTTCGAAACTGCATCAACTGAGTGGCGGCTAGAAATGAATAAACCTGTACCTGCATAGGTTTTTTTTATTTTGATTCTCTGAATTTTTAGCGACATATATTATAAGGGTGTGTTGATATAACACAATAATTTTATGATGATCATAGTTGATGATCATATTAAATCTTTTTACATTTTTATTTCAATTTCAATAAATACATTTCTGTAAAAAAAAAAAAAAAAAAAAAAAAAAAAAAGGGCCAAATTAAATGTACTTTATTAATATATCAATATTCGCAATAACTACAAACCTTTCCTCTTCTGGACTTAGCCTGTACCATCCATATCTCTATAACAAGTTAGTATGTCTACTAATATCACAATTGTAAAAGTATATACAATGATTTCTACCCCTAATTCACCATTAACATTTGATGATACCCGTTTGTCGGGTGTGGATGTATGCCTTCTAAAGGAAGAAGTGAGGTTCGTATTCAGTTGAATGCTAGTCTCTTTGGCTAAGGATGCATTAAGGTGGAGAGAGATTTTTTATTATTTACAATCGCAATGTTTTGCATCAATGTTATACTGGCATGCTACATTTTACATAAAACATTTGTATTATGATCATGATAGAAAACAAAATATAAAAAAAATTGTTAATTAAGGTAAAAAGCACTTTCATTGTCCTGCAATTCATAAAAAAGTGTTTAACAAAAAAATACTTAATAAACTTCATTTTCTATTCTTTCAATTCCAGTTTGAAATATGATATAAGGGTAACAACAAAATTATCGAACATTAATCTAATCAATAATCAAGTCAAGGCAAAAACAAATCTGGCCGAGTAGATATTACACCACCGGAGCAGCTAGTACAAGTATGTTATAATCGGTATATCAGCGGTCACATCAGCGCAAAGAACATTTTACAAAAATAATCAATCACTTCTCATTATTTAAAAGAAACTGATTATTTTTCAACTATGGACTGATATATAAAAAAAACTGGTAAGAGACCTTTTCAGACGCATTTCCTCATACCCCTGATTGCAGATATTTATGGCCTTCAAGGAAATCAGAGTAGCTAGTACTTGCTCTAGCGTAGCGGTTTAATTGTGAAATATAAACACCACATGCAGGAGATGAATGTACATTAATGCACAAGTGAGGAACATTAATGATATTAAAATTAAAGTCGTCTCTTTTATCATAAATCTTAGTGCTGAGATGACCACTCTAGTGAAATTTGACATGTAAGTCCAAAAAAGGTGATGAACAAATTGTTTTTGTAGTCTCATTAATCTTGAGCTCTGGTGAATATATTGACGGCATCCATTTACCAAATGAAGGGTTGTTAATGGACAATACATCATCAATATATATTTATGTTAAGTTGAAGAGTAAACAAGGGAACCAGATTCCAGTGGAAATCAAAAGAATATAACCTAGGAACAAAGACCAGACATTTAAAACAGACAAACACAACAAAGAACATAAAGTAACTGAAATAATATAAACAAAGTAACAAAAGTAAATGAGCAAAGGATTTACCATCTTTAATATGTTTATTCTTTATTGATTCTGAAGAAATTCAGTGTTGTGTGAATACAAAAAGAAATGGGCTTGGAGAGGAGCACTGTTGGTGCCAATTGGAGTGCCAACTTGCTGTTGAAAAATAACTCCTCCAATTTTGACATATATGTTAAGCATATCGCAAATCTGCTTTTCTGCTTAGCACACTTTGCCACTCTGCAATGTTTTTTTTAGAAAAATATGTGGATTTGTAACCAAGAACAACATTGTTTAGATCCTGCTATGTCTTTTTATGGTTAAAAATTTTACTTATTATTTTCTCAGTGTTGCTTAAGAGGCAATAGGAACAGAATGATTTTTGAAATATTGTGGAAGAGTAATCAAGGGAATCAAGATTCTGGCAGAAATCAAAAGAATGTAAATAATTTAGGAAACTATCTCCTTACGATGAAGAATATTGTTGATGTTAATAGCATCTAACCCCTTGTTGGAAAATGGAGTATGGATAAATTTTCGATTATCATCGTGAAGAGGCTCAGATTTAACAGGTTTAAAAAGACGGAATTCGGCTACGTCAGACATAATGCTGGACAATCTGTATTTTATCGGAAAAGTGTTGACACCTCCTTCGTTGAGTCCAAAATCTCGAAGATCTTTTGGAAGGTTGACGTGTAGTGAAAAAAGTTATAACTACTTAACATCAATTTTAATAAAAGCTAGTAGATGCAATCATTTGTAAAAAGTAAATTATGTAGTTAACGTTCCTGCAAAAGTAGTATCAAAGTCATATTTAGAGGTGCATCCTCATGACATATTACAATCTTCCGTCTTACCGACGTCTATTAATTATGAAATTCTTTATTTGTCATCATTTTTCTTTCATTATGTATTTATTTTAAATTGTAAATATATGACTTGAAGATAAACTGGTTAAGACAGAAACACAAACACAAAAATTGTCAAAAGCAAAGAATTGATAAAAAAAAAAAGACCAATAAATCTTAATCATTGGAATTGCTTTTCATTAGAACAATGTTTTTATTACAAATTAGAAACCGAATAATTCTATAAATAACATCTAGTTATCAGTTGCTATCGGCAAACCTTAAGGTATACTTAGTTAAACATTTATGAAATGTTTCAAAATTATTTTTCGACAACTTTAAACGTTTGATATTTGTAGTCTATCGACCTAAATAAAAAGTAAACAAATTCAATTAAAAAGAGGCAAACAAATACATAAACCAACCAAATGAATTGATTGTTAAAATAATGACAAACGCCCAACCGCCATTTTTTTCCTTCAATGAATACAGATTTGCATGTAAAAGAGGGGTTTTCTACAATGAAATTTTCCTTACTTACCATTTAACCTAGTTGGTTTTAATTGCTCAGTTGCTAAGTGTGTAGGAAAAAACTAGAAATTATCGTAAAAGTTACTGACTTTATTCTATAAATGTTTCTCTAGCAAAACTTCAGACAAGCGACTTAATGAACAATTATTAAGTGTAGAATTAATTTGCACAAAGACTTCTTTTCATAACGAAGTAACGCTAAAAACATAATATGGATAAAACTTCTAGTGGAATTTTCTTCATTTAATTCGTTTGCCAGGGACAAAGACCAAACATGGAAAACAGAAATAAACAACAAAGAACATAAAATAACCAAAATGATACATAAAAAAGTAACAAAATAAAATGAGCAACTCGGAGGACTCCATTACAAACTGGGAGAAGGGACCAGGTGCACCGATAGGGTAAGCGTCCTCTGCTTTTCTAGAAACACCCGTCGAGTTGTTCATAAAAACTCAAGTCTGGGGTAGTCGAAAGAGGAAAGTAAAACTATGATACGTTGAATAAATTGGTTCTTATGGTGCAGATGTTGAAGTCGAGCTACCTTGTGACGTTGCGTATGATAGATCGTTTCAACTAACGACGTACTTTCAGACCAACTTGACGCAACCGGTTTTGGGCAGATATTCTATTGTTACACAATATTTCTTCCGTGGATTATCCGTGCTGTTTGTGATCCACTTATAAATCCATTCCGTAAATGAATTAATCGGATGTGCCTGATTTGTAGTCTTACGCGGACTATCGCTGCTAAGACGATCATTTGTAGTAACCGATCTCTGAGCCTTGAAACAGTCATTCTACATTTGTAAAGACATTGAAATGTTTTGAAACCTGCATTTATGTAATTACTGCCGCAGATATCCTAATAGCTTGTTCTCTCTTACTTGGAAGTAGACTGGGCGTTCACTTACATGTATTGTCTATGTTTAATCTGACCTTTATTTGACTAAAGTAGTCGACACAATTAATAACCCAAACGAAAATTCGATTCCAATTTTATACGGGTAAATGAAAAAAAAAAGACTTACTGTTATGAAATATGTCATTGTCGAATTTTTCATGAATGAGTAAATTTGATGGATAGATAATATTTGAATATAATAAATGTGATTTTTCAATAATAAAAAACGATGTAACGTTTCTTTTGCCTAGTATATAACGTGGTCGCCTATCCGCAATGAATTTGATATTGATAGACTCGTCTAATTCGTCATAAACCTTGATTATTTTTAGTTTTAAGAAGTTACACAAACGTAAAAGATATGCAGTTTATCAGGACTCTCTGTGTATAAACTTAGTAGTTCGTAAGTATATATGATTTTGCACGATATCCTTTTCTTGGTATTGGTGAAAACGAATAGACCTTTTCTATGATATGGGGGCATTGTTTAATGAGGAAATTAAATCCTACTAGTATTAGCTGTTTATTCCATTATCCCAGTGGTGTCTTCCACCTATTCCCACTTTTTAAAAAACATCATTCCTCCTATTCCCACATACAAGTTTCTTTGATGTTTTGATTTGTTTTTATAGTAATTAAGCCCTACATAAATGACACCTTCTGTTTACCTGTGTTTACCTTTATTTTGCAATTTTTGTGCATATTGTATATTTTTACATAAGTATGAAAGAGAATGAGATTTAAACAAATGGAACATAAATTTAAGATTTTATTATAATATGTGATATAATATTTAACAAAATATAAATATTATCAGAAACTGAAAAAAAACTAGACCAGAATCTAGACATTTTGATGTAATTAAATTACAGCTTTCTAATTGATTAAATAATTATGTATCCGCTACTGTACAGCTTACTACCAGCCAAGAGCGAACTTGTATATACCAGATTTCTTACTCTTCCCAAAGATTTATGTCAACAACATCAACTGCAACTTCAACCTACTACTATCTTTCTGGACTATGAGGTCGCCATACGCAACGCAGCATACTCCATCTTTCCTGGCATCAACGCAAAGGGCTGTTTTTTTCACTATACTCAGAGCATATGGCGAAAAGCTCAGGAAACAGGTCTACAAGTGCCTTACAAAGAAGACAACAACATCCACCAATTAGTACGTCGTGCAGCTGTGTTACCACTCATACCCACTGCTGAGGTCGAAGACGTATGGTTTAATGCCCTTACTGATATAGATGATGTTGAAACAAACGCCAACTACGTTCCCTTCACTGACTATGTAACAACTTACTGGGTAGAGCAGAACAGACACTTATGGAACCACTACACAACAGAAGGTCCAAGGACAACCAATCACTTAGAAGGATGGCATAGTAAACTTATGAAACATGTTCAACATCCACACCCAAACATATTCAGACTCATAAAACAACTGAAACATGAGGAAGCCATCCATGACTTGACTATGATTCAATACGCAGCTGGTGGTAAAAGAGCAGTACAAAAGAGAAAGTATGTAGACATCAACAACAGGTTAGCAGCACTCAAAACCAGACATCGTAACCAGGAAGTCACAACTGTCCAGTTTGGTGATGCAGCTTCATACCTTCTGCACCTTGACTAAATTGATGAACTGTTAAATTGTTATGTGAAAACAAAATTATTGTGTATGTTTAATATATATGATCTAGTACTTAATATAGTAGAGACTGGTTGAATGAATGTGTTTAAACTGATATTGTTACTTTCTTATGTCTTATGACTTATGTATATCAAAAACTACTGATTCATTAATATACATTATGTATTCATATATATAACTGTTCATTTATATTTCCTTAAATTAAAAAGTATAATATTCAAAATTTACTTGTTTCTTTTTTATTATATTTATGCAACAAAATGGAAATTCACTGACAAAATATATCATTTACCTGTCATTAATTACAAAATCAATTAACACCTAATCAAACATTGTTTATACAGTATAATCCTTTATCTACACTATTTTCCACCTATTCCCACATGAAAATTTACCTTTTTATTACCTATTTTATAAAAAGTGGGAATAGGTGGAATGAACCATCCCATTGTAGCGGAATTATTTTAATCTTTAATAAACTTATATCTAAACATCAATAAATGTATGGGAGGATTGGAAGGCAGGTTCTTTTGTAATCCAACCACCCATACATATTTTACCTCCCGAATTCCCCTCATAATACATAAAATGCGAAAAAAAAACTTTTTACAAAAAATTCAATAAAGAATTTAATAACTCAAAAATAAAATGAATAATCATCGCGAAAAAGTCTACAGATCTTCAGATTGCTATAACTAACAAGTGTGTAAAG
The DNA here is from genome assembly GCA_037379345.1 of Perna viridis. Classification (NCBI taxonomy): domain Eukaryota; kingdom Metazoa; phylum Mollusca; class Bivalvia; order Mytilida; family Mytilidae; genus Perna; species Perna viridis. The sequence continues at coordinate 19,422,070 of CM074520.1, forward strand.
TTTTGTGCAATAATTATAAATGGTTCTGATATACGATGCGACATGTGACAAAAAACTTTTCACAAAAAAACCTTTTTACAAAAAAAACTCAGTAACTTCAAAATAAAATATTGAATCATTACCAAAAAGTATACAGATCTTAGACTAATAACAAGTATGTTATTAAGCAATACGGCTCGACACGTGAACACCTCCCCCCATCCACCCACCCACCCCCACTCATTTAAGTTATAAAGTCCTGTAACTCGAAAAGTTTGAATCTAATTTCCACAAAAAGTATACAGACCGTTTGACGATCACAAGAAACATCAATATTAAGTTTCAAAATATTTGGATAAGCCCTTAAGTTACGGTGCGACATGTTTACGACGGACGGACATTAATATACCAATATACGTCACGTCAAAATTTGACGGGCGTATTAAAACCAAAGCAGCCCGGAACGTCTAACCGAAATCAGTTTCAAAATTATGTTTTCGCACTCACTTTCGATTTGATTATTTTGTAAGGCTCAGCTCTAGGCGCCTAATACATTTTTGTGATTCTTTCATGGCAAAGATATCTAAATTTATCTTTGTTTGCATTCATTGTGTGATTAAATAATCAACTGTGATTAAGTTCAGTGTGTCCCGAGCAATCTTCACGTGATTAGTCTTGAAAGCACATGATCTGTTTTGGTATCTAAAGTGAAAGTAGACTTAAAACTATCTGAACATTAAACACCATGACGCTATTTTCTGATTCCGCTATCGACGTAGCTTCGGTGTCAAACTTTAGAGAATTAACTGTGAAACATTATCATCTAGATCTGGATGTTAATTTCGAAAGGAAAGAAATCAGTGGTGTAGTCAAGATAGATTTCAATTGTTGTTCTGACACTATAGTAGGTAAGAAAATAGATGTCTACTTACAGATTACATTGTATCTTTTCAAGAATCCTTTTAGGGAGGGAAATTTGAGGCTAAGGTTTCTTAATATAAGGTAGACCTTGCAGTTATGAAACCCTAGTCCAGATAATCATGACGTTCATGTCAGGTTAGCTGTAGAAGGTATAGCCGCCAAATGCTAGATGAGCTAATTAAATTTTGAGGATGGCCTATTCATATACATTGAACATTAATCACATCATTTGACTATGCCTTTATTTCTGTATCTGTGGCTAATGCAAATTTTCCACTACCAATAACAGTCTTTGCTGAGGTAAATTTTTAATCTGACTTTTATGCCACAGGGAGAAGACCAAGCAAACTAGAAATTAGCCTACCAAGACTGTTTAATAATTGCAGAAACTGCACATCCAGTCTGATTTTAAGGTTGATCTATGTATAATGGAAGAGTAATTTATTCAATTTACAAAATGATACATTTTAACTCTGAGGATCAAATACTAGACCATTCAGTGTCAAGTCTATTGACATTCTACAGTAAACTCAATTAACTTGCTATTTAGATACACCACAAATTAAGTAGGCTGCTCTGCCACACTTTACCCTTCTTATAAGTCTTCATACCATACATGGTCTTATTAAACATGAGACAAGTCATTGTTGTACAACTTTTTATTTTGGGAAATTTATTGTCAGTGACAAGAAGTCTTATGCCTGCAAAATGGCTGCATGCATAATACTTCGTGTTGTGCATATAAAATGGCCAAGGAGGCCAAAATTAAAATTGAATTTGTTTCCCCTTACCCTTCCTACCCATAAATATTGGCCCTTCCCAAATAATTTTATTGCCATTCTCTGACAATTTTTTTTTTTTTTTTATTTTTAAAGCAACATTTTTCAGTTCTTTGATCATGGTTTTTATAAATATGTTGCCTACTTATATTTACACAAAGCGAGGAGCTAGTCTGGTAAGGGGAAACAAACATTATTTTATGTGTGGCCTGAAATTTTATATTAGCAGACCTGTAAAGTTAAAGTTGTTTATTAATCAATATAGCTGTTATCCTTTTCTTGTGCTTGCTGATTTTAAACACAAGGACCTATAAAGTTCGTATTGGGCTTGGTTCTGTTGAAGACATTTTAGAATCATATTCAGCCAATGTATAGAATAGTTATATTTTAATGGCTTTTTTCAGTAAAACTTGATATTCATGAATCAATGACAATAGAACAAGTTCAGCTTGACAAGGATAATAAGAAGAACATAGTTACATTTGAGAAGAAACCTTTCACTGGTTATGGTTCAGAGCTAGCTGTACAGGTATACTTATAATAAAGTGGATTACTACATGTACTTCATGTACATGTACATTTCATTATACAAATACAAATACTTTATTAACTCCAACTCATCATTATAACATGGTTATGGCCAATTACATTGTATTATATAGTAGTTGTCGATTAACTGTTCAATATCGTGATATTTTGACTGCCCACAGGACAGCGGTATTGACTAAGACTGTGATAATGACCAGTTCATCAACAGCTATTATGTTTATTTCATTGAGGAACCAATGTATATCCTCGGTGTTTTTTTTTTTAAGAGAGCCATGCAAATCGTGTTTCTGCATATTTACATTGACAACTGCTTGATGAAGAATGCGTCTTGATAAGGGGATGTTACTCTAAATTCGTAAGCAGACATTATCACATTATGATATTGACTGGTAAAACTTTATACTGCAGGTTAACTAATACCACATGTAAAGTTTACTGATATGAAATAATAATAATTAAAGAACAAAATATTTGTGGTACAAAGAAAATCTATACTTGGAATATATATATATTATGAGTAAATATCATGATATCTCAATGTTATTTCAAGAGGTTCAACTATAATTTCTACAATGGAATTAAATTTCATGGATCTGTTTTACATGTCTGACAGGATCCATTGATGAATATTATAATCAAAGCTAATACTAAGAAAACTCACAGTGAGCAATGCTCAGTAAATTGATACCCATACTCCCCTATTTAATAGAATGCACCTTTTGACCTTTAAGTTGATGTTAATCAAAATTTTAATTGAAGGTGTGGAAAAATATCATGTAATAGAGATTCTTTGTAAGTTTCATTAAAGTCCATTCATTGGTGTTGGAGGAGTAATAGATAAAAGATGGATCCCCATCTGTGTAATGGGAAGAAGGAAGTACAAAAGGAACAGACACCCGTATCGCAATATATACCTCCACTTGTAACGCCTTCATTTCATAAGTTGGGTTATAATAAAATCTTTGAATACCTGTTTAAAGGAGGTAGACCATGGAACGTTTGTATTCAGCATTTTACTTCAATCTTATGTAAGCATCTAATTAACTTGGATTCATTTTATTCTACTTCAAACGGAAGCTGGAGAGGCTTTGGTGAAATTGAATATGATACAAACATATCACTGATTTTATGAGTTATGTCCCTTACCCAAGGTCTACCCCCTTAACAGTTTTCTCTTCTTTCTCCTAGCTACCTGAAGCTGTGAAAAGTGATGAAAGTTTCAGTCTGGTAATAACTTATGTAACGGGTGATGGTCCTGGAGTTGTATGGCTTGATCCTGAACAAACAGCTGGTAAGACAATAGAATACTGATCTTAGTGCCAAAAAGTGACAAGTATGAGAATTTCTACTTATGACATCACAAAATCTAAGACTTTGATTGGATGTTCAGTTTGGAATTTAAGCCAAGAATATACTCCGACTGAAAGTTTTGTGGACCCAGTGCAGTTGTTCATCAAAATTTGCATTAGAATGTGAAAAGTTGTGACAAATCGCATAATGCTCTCCTGCATCCAGTACACATGTCCTTTATCTACTTTCATGTTAGCTTTTTGAATACATTTTGTTATGTAAACATGATAACGTTTGTGGTGTACCAATACCCAGGTATTTGCTTTTAATTTTAAAATACATAACTGTGATTACTGGTACACATACATGTATTCATAACTTTTCAACAGAATTAAACATACAGTTTTTCTCTGCTACATAAACCAACTTTCCATGGAAATGTAATCCTTATATGTATACTCCAAGTGTTGTTGTTTTAAATTGAGGATTTTTCCCATGTCAAGACACACCTGCTGTGAAATCAACACATGATGCTAATGTTAAGGACTGAGGATCCAAGTGTAATACTCAAACATCATTATATGGATGTAGCTTATGGCATGCTGTACCAATGTTTTTTTGTAAGTACAGCATGCCATATCCAGAATTCACACCACATTTCTTTTCAACCAAGATATGCTTACACAATATGCATATTGCCCTTCTTTTCAGCAAGTTATCAGATAAATGCTGTACCATTTTAAACAGGTGCTATGTCTCTTGGGTGTAAACGTTTATAGATTACATTCAGAAAAGATGGAAGGTCATTGTTGTACATTAAGAATTAATTTGTTAGTTGTACATTTTTTCAAAGAATAGAAAAAAATCTTGGTTGATTTCTTTCAGGAAAGAAAAGGCCATATTTTTACACACAAGGACAGGCTGTTTTGAATAGATCTTTTTTTCCCTGCCAGGACACACCAGCCATCAAATCAACATACAGTGCTAATGTCAAGGTTAGGGCATCAATTAAATGTTCTTCATTGACCTTGCATCTGACCTTTGATTCTAACATTCCATGTGACTTTTAACCTTGACTTGCACATGACTCTTGATTCTAACTTCCACTTGACCTAATACCTTACATATATTATATAGCATGTGATTCATAGTCGTAACTTCATATTTAACTTCAGCTCTTAATCATAATCATGTTGAGAGTGTACGATGTATATGATATGGTTACTGAAGTGATATAAAATTCAGACACTGCCTATGGTAAAGTGGTGTAAAAAAACCCATGGAACCAAGGATGCTTTTTTGGTCTACATATGCTATATTGACAATAGTCCTTTCTGTATTTAGATCTGTACTTTTGAGAAAACTACACTTTAACCTCCAACTTGAATTAACCAAATTTATCCAAAACAAGAATGATAACTCTTGCAAAGTGCTAATTTCATGTACAGTCTATATAAATTTTATCTCAAAAGTGCAACACCCATATAAAAAACTGAGACTTGTCATGTGATCTGTAACTGATTCTAAACAAGAAATAAGAGTGATGTGATGTTGATGGGGTTTAGACATGCATGAATCACCTCTTGTCTGATTTTTATTAAGACTACATAAGTAGATTGCCTCTCACTGTTGGAACATACTGGTACAGAGAAATATGTCTAAACCAACCCCTGTTGGACTTTATAATAGTTTTGGTTTAGATAGGTGTTCTGTTTACTAAGGTTGGAAATACATTTAAATTGATATCTGGGGACTTAAAAAATGTCAGGTTTTAAGACAGGTAATCATATTTTTTAAGGCTAGGTTCAAACAGGTTTCCAAAACAAAGTGGTAAGACAGTTTAAAGTTTATCTCATCATCAAAATTTAACTTTGTAATTGTAACTGTGTAGTCAGAGGTTTTGTTAAGAATTCTAAAGATTTAAAGAACTAGAACTTTTGTTGAAATTTTCTATCCATGGATTTTTCTTTAATATATTTTTAAGACATTTTTTTTTTTCATGAACTAAGTTTCTTAATATTTATTACTTGTATAGTTAAGCATGCTAATTTTGTAAAGGATTGGAAATTTTGAGGAAAATGCTTGCAATTTGTTTTTAAATTCTTCCATTGAAATAATTGATTTATTTGTCTCCAAATGACATAAAGAAAATGGGATTGAGTTCTGAATTGGAATTTCTTTGAGAGGACGAAGAAACTTTTTTTAGGTGTATTCATGTCATTATTGTATGGTTTACTAATGCATGTGGCCAGCAATTTACTTTTGTTTCTCCAAATAGTAGCACAATTTATTTTTTTCTCCAAATAGTAGCACAAATCCTTTCAAAAATAATTGTCTATTTATTTACACTTAATGCAAATTCCACAAGACTCAATAGAGTCCCTTGCTTCATTGAAGGCCAAGTTATCTTAAATGGTAGATTTTCATACAACCTTCACAGAAAAATATGAGGATTTAATTTTTTACTTTTTATTTCTTACCAGAAATTTGCTAGCCTAATTTTAGCTATTTGAAGTATAGATATATTCTAAACCCATAGCCACATCAGTTTCAGAGAAGAAACATTGTTTAAGTCATCAAGAAATGAAAGATTTGTGTGTTATAGTATCTCAATACTAAAACTGATGCAAAAAAGTTCAGACTTTGGTATTCCAGCCCAAAATTTTTTTTTATTTTTGTCAATTTTGTAGGGGTCAGGGAGGGGGTGAAAATCTGCTAATGAATTTTATTTGGCTTTAACTAGATTGTTTCAGCTGCTTTCTTTAGATTAATTATTTTCTTTTGTTTTTTTTTTTATAACTCAGCCAAGATAACAATACTCACACCTAAGTATGATATGTAAACGTTTTATGTTATAACCATTGATTCAGGTGAATAAAATTATGTATATAGAGGTTTGTGATGTTTTAAATATGTTTTGATAAAATTTGGTCTATTCTGGAGTAACAAAAAGAGCATATACCTTTCAAGCTACTCCTTAGTCATTTAAGCGTCTTCAGTTTTATATTTCTTCTTGTATATTGCTCGTACCTACAGGTACCAGAAGGGTTTACAGCTGTAATGAGTACCAGTGAGAGAAAAGAGCCTGGTTCCATTCCTAATCTCTCTGGGGAAACAGATAATGTGTACTTCAATCTCCCCCATACTATCCCAGCATACCTTGTTGCCCTAGCTGTAGGGGATCTACAGAGTGCCAGAATAGGACCTAGAAGTCATGTATGGACTGAACCTTGTATGTTGGTGAGTTTATTGAAATGAACATACAAATGCACACGTAAAATACTATGCCTTTATAGACAGGCAAAAGTAGACATTTAGTGATAAACATGAATCATGCATACCTTTTGTACAAAATATTTTGGTTAGGAACATTTCAGAATGCCTGATAGATAAAAAAATGCTTTTGAATTAAGTGGAAGTGAAAAGTAAGGTAGGTAATTACAGCCAAATTTTAGCAGTTATCAACCTTTCTTGTCACACAAAAGAAAAATCTAGCTGTTATACACTATGTGGAAGAATCCGTAAAAAAATTTTTCTGATCTGATTTTAATTACAACTGATTTGGTTGAATTTTTACCATTACTTTCTTTCCTGCCTTCATCATGTTCATACTCAAAATATTTTCTTAAGTTTTATTCTTGATTAGTTGTGATATCTAACTCTGAGTGTTACCTGGAGGAAAGAACTACTTGTCCTTGCGTTGGTTTCACAAAAAGTTGTGTGAAACTGATCGTAAATCATGACGTCACAATGCTATTTTAGTTTATGACGTCATTACTTACGATCAATTTTACACTTACGACTTTTTGTGAAACCAACGCCTGGAGAACAACTATTATAAGAAGAATTTCTTCATCCAGCATCCAAGGTTATGTTGGTGAAGAAAAAACTGACCTATAAGTTCTAACTGAAATATTGGAATTTAATTCTTCTATGAAAAAGTACAAAATAATTTCATGCAAAAATTTATTGTACCATTTTACACTATAACCACTCTTTTTAGAATCATATCATATTAACCCTGATGCTTAAATTGTTCTAGCTGTAGTACTTCGATGAAATGTAAGATTGAATGATGTAAATGTTTCAGGAAAAAGCAAGAGCTGAGTTTGATGGTGTTGTAGATGATTTCATTTCAACTGGAGAGAAGCTATTTGGACCTTATGTGTGGGATACATACGATATACTGGTCATGCCACCATCTTTCCCATTTGGTGGTATGGAGAACCCATGTTTGACCTTTGTGACCCCCTGTTTATTAGTTGGAGACAAATCCTTAACAGATGTTGTAATTCATGAAATAGTAAGTGAAAAAGAATGATGTACATCAAGAAAAATTATTTTTTAACTATTTATTTATAAATTCAATAAATTCATAAATAAAACAAAATAGTATCTGTCAAACTTCACTTGGAAGATTTTTTTTTGTTAGACAGACTGTGGCTGGCTGCACATCCATCGTACTGTGTCAAGGAAAATTAAGTGTACTTTTTTATTGCTTCCTACACTAAACTTTCTATTTTTAGACACATAGCTGGTTCGGAAACCTTGTGACAAATGCAAATTGGAGCGAATTCTGGCTTAATGAGGTTTGTATGGCTAAATAATATTTTCTGTAAAGGCATCAGCGAGCTAACCTTTGGACCTCAACTCCTTCCTTTTTACTTTAAAGAATGCCTAATTACCATATAAATGAGCATGATGAAGTAAAAGGCAGAAAAAATACAAATGGTTTAACAAGGTAAAAAGCAACCATGTCAAATCATAATACAATAAAAAGTGCTTTATTATCCCTCCCTTTATCAACTTCCTTGTAAACTACCTGTAGACAGCAAAAGAAACAACTTTGTACCTTAGTTATTTTTTATAACTCCAAACCTAATTAAGTTACACAAGGAACATTTCATATGCTCAGATTGTAAAGGAAAAAAAGAATGCAAAAAACATTTTCCCCTTTTCATACATATCCTTTTAAAGGGTACTGCTCTCGCTTTAAATTGCCAGAAAAAAAGTAGTCTTAAACGAATTAAACTGTTACATGTATTCAAATTTTTTCCAATTCCTTAGTTCATTTTTACTGATGAAATGCTATTTGGAAGTTTTATGACAGGAAATAATTGCTTTGTTTTAATGATAGGTAGCCAATGGAATATTTCTTATTCCAATAATTGTTGCTTTATCAAAAGTACCGGTAATCCCACAATGCATTGCTCAGCCACTTATTGGATTGTTGACGGTGTCATGGGTAAAATCCAAGCAAGGTAGTGCTGGGTTGGATCAGGAGTTGAAGAATGAGAGGCACCCTGACTGAGAGGCACCCTGACTGAGATGGGCCTTCAGTGATTTTGTTTCTTATCAACAATTTTTTTTTTTCAAAAAGAAGAGGACATGTGCCCAATGCACCAGACTTAGCTCCGCCGTAGTACACAACTGTTTTTACTAGTTCATGGAGATTGTAAATGTGCATATGACACTTAAGGGAACTTTTGTAAGATTCCAAAAGAAAAAACATGTCACCAGCTCATAAAATTCTGAATGCTTATTTAATGATTGTCCTGTTAAACATGTTAAATATGATATTAAAACCGCTTTGTTTACAGGGATTTACAATGTTTGGTCAGAGAAGAATTACGGATAAATTATTTGGAACACCATACACATGTCTTGAAGCAGAGACAGGACTAGCGTTACTACGACAACATATAGATTACTCTGGAGAGGTACAGTTTTAATAAATACACTAAAAATAGAAATTAAATGTGGAACTTTTAAATACTCAGGACATAGCTGAATCGTTTCTTTAGTTTAATTTCTGAGTTTTGTATAGAATAAGTGTAGCTTGAATTACACACTAAATTGAAAGAGTAATCAAGGGAACCAAGATTCCATTGGAAATCAAAAGAATGAAATCCAGGGACAATGACAAGACATGGACAACAGACAAACTCAACAAAGAACATAAAATAACCAAAATAATACATTCAAAGTAACAAAAGTAAATGAGCAACTCAGTCTCCAATAAAAAGTGGGAGTGTGGACCATGAGCAGTGGTAGGGTAAGCAGTCTTTGCTTTTCTAGTAAAATCCACAGAGTTGCTCATAAAATGTCAAGTCTGGGGTAGTCAAAAATTGAAAAATATCAAACTTTCAAGAAAATCTACAAGGAATATACATTGAAAAGACTCCTTTATTGGATTAGACAAATAAAGTCAAAAGTTAAGGTGTGTTACAATTCTATATGTAACATCACAACATACTACTTACTACACTTCTACGCAGAAAAAAACTGCAACATATGTGTTAAAACATATGAAAAACATGTGTTTGCCACATGTTTTCATATATTCAAGCCACCATGAAAAAATGTTTCAGACTCGTGAATTATTTAATGAAAAACAAGTAAAGAAGTATTGTTTGTGGGGTACCAATTTTTGTGGTTTTCGTGGGTAGGCCAAACCATGATATTTGGTTCCCAACAAAAAGGAGAATTCCATTTAATGTGTATACTGAAAACCTCAAAACTACAAATTCAAGAATCCACAAACTTGCGTTTTTTCCCTAATCCGTGAAAATTGGTATCCATGAATTAAAGTACTTTCACAGTATACTGTTCCTCAACATATGCTTTCATGTATTTTAAAACCTATGAGAACATATTTTTCAGTTTTGCCCATGTACACTTTTTGTGAGATACAACACCTATTTCTTTATTTTATTAGGATCATCCATTGAACAAATTACGAGTGATCATTGAGCCTGGAGTAGATCCTGACGATACTTATAACGAGACGCCATATGAGAAAGGATACTGTTTTGTATCATATCTACAGCATTTAGTTGGAGATGTTGATAAGTTTGATGACTTCTTAAAAGCCTATGTAGCCAAGTTCCAATTTAAGGTAAGTTTCTGTAATTAAACTTCATACATACATGTACTTGTATTTATAATGTTGATGATGTTAATGATATGTCAGGTGTACTTGAATTCATAGTTATTACATGGTCTATAGCTTGTAGTAAGAATGAAAGGAAAACCGTAGTGTTTATTTTCTTGAGATTCAAGCCTACCTCTACCCACTAATTGTTTATAGCCTTGATCATTATGTTCATTCATTTACAGGTACATTCCACATTTCCAGAACCAGTACCAGGGCCAATCATTGCTGCCTTTTTTTTTGCGATCTGTTATTGGTATTCAATTTGTCACAGATCATTCATCATTCTCTCAAAATGATAATAAAACTGGTGTTAAATTGATTTTTGCATCATATGGTGTTAGTTGTAATGTCTCCCCTCTTCCCCCCTTTAGCCATATTGTATTTGCCCTGTCCATTTGTGTGTCAGTCATACATTTGTAAGTGCAACTCCAGGGAAACTTCAATACCAATTTCATGAAAGGCAGTTAGGACATGGTATGTAGTTGGGCATATGTCCAGAAATTTATGATCTACTGAAATTTATGGGAGTTATACCCTTTTGAACTTTGGGACAGGGGTAGACATACATTTTTGAATGCACAAAAACAAAATTTTAAATTCATATTGATTTACAAGTTGAATTCAGTCTCATTTTTCACTTACCTTCATATATATGTTCCTCAAGTGAGTTAATAGGTAAATAACATTCTTTTTCAGAGTTTAGTAGCTGAAGATACTCTTCAATTTTTCTTTGAATACTTTCCTGAGCTCAAAGAGAAACAGGTGGATAAGAGGTAATCAATGTGGTAATTTGACTTTGTAGTATTGTAATCCTGCAACTGTTATGAAGCAGTCTTTGTATGAATCATGCAAATTCTGTAATATGTGATACACCCTAAAAAAAGGCTACACATTTTTATTTTTGTTATTAAGTTGCTTTATAGGTCTATGTGATGAAATATATAATCATTCATTCCAATCTGTCTGCTCATAGGAAAAAATCCTTATTAAAATCCAACAGTTTCTATTGTATTTTTGTGTCATTTTAAGTTATGAATTTTACAGTGCATTTTTTTTCTATTTTTATCTCCTAAGAACAGGGGTTATATGAAAAATCAAATGTAAATTTCTGTTTAAAGCATTTTAAACAAAATATCAAAAATAAAAATATGTAAGCTTTTCAACCATGTATCACATTTTGCATGATTCTTTGCTGAACTGCTACTTAATTATCCAAGATTCTTTCAAAAAATAATTGAAAAGTGTAATCAAATCTATTTTGCCGTATTTTTTTCACTTATTTGCCCATCACAAAAAAATATTGAACATTAGTACATATAAATATTACATTTCTCTATGTTGCAGTATTGGAAGACTATAACTAGAGTAAATTCAGTAAATTTCATGATTTATTTTATTGTTGTACAATGTTGTAAAATGTAATAAATGTAGCACATGTAATAAATCACACATACACATAGCTATAACATGTATCACATGATTTTTTTTCATAGTGCTCAAAATACAATTGTATTTCCAACTAAAATGATATAAATTAATTAATAAATGCATGCAATAATCTCAAATTGTTATGCAGCAATTACACGAATATTTAATTTAAAATTTTCAAATTTTTGGTGGCTTTATGAAGTAAATTACCAATTTGAGCCAAAAAGATTCATTTATCATTTTTACAGTCATTGTTGATTATATATTGCAAAGTGTGAGCTATTTGAAAAGTGAGCAGATTCAGTTAATGAACCATTTCAGGCACAGGAATATCAATTTAAGGTTAAAGGAATACACTCTTTGAAACGTTCATGTATTCCATTTCAGTCTGTGTTCTTCGTTTATCATGCGTTTACACTTTGTTTTGCTTTTGTTTAAATGCACGATAAAAGCTGAAGTGTAAAGGAACCTTAAGAGCATTCGTTTAAGCGCACAATAGAAGCGTTTATTTTTATACATTCATTATTTCCTTTATTTAACTGTTATTTTTGTATTTTTTTCTATTATTATTTTTTGTATTTTCATTAGTTCTATTTTCTGTTTTTTTTTTTTCTTCATTTTTTTTTAAATATTATTATTTTTCATCGTTTGTCTATCATGTGGTTAAAAGCGTGCTATGAGCGTTTGTCTATCATTTAAATGAATATTGTAGTGTTCGTTTATGGTGTATTAAGTGAGCGTTTACCATACATTTAGGTATTGTGTGTGGGGGAAACTTTAACGTCTCCAGTAGTGTAATAAGACATATCCTTGTATGATATTGGTAAATGATTTTAGTAAATGCAGTAAAACCTTTCAAAACAGAACCTAAAAATAAAAAAAAACTGTCTAAAGCAGAGTGATATAGTAGTTCTTCCTTTAAAACATCTGAACAATTTGGATCTGTGTATACTAAACACCTGTCTAAACTAAACAAATTCTTCAGTTCAAAAGTGTAAGGTGAAGACGGGTTTCACGGTACCAGTTTCACTCATTTTTCTGCCAAGTGTGAATTGTTAATTAAGGAATTTACAAATAACATTTACAAATTCAATTTTAAGTTGACACAGTAATGTTATTACAGAGAAGGATTTGAGTTTGATAGATGGTTAAACACACCTGGCTGGCCACCATACACCCCTGACCTGTCAGCAGGAAAGGAGCTCACTGAACCAGCAGAATCATTAGCCATATACTGGGCTGGAGACAGTGAAGATGGGGTAAGGAGAATTTCTTTTTAGGGTTTTTCTCCTGCTTGGGTGAATATTTTTTAATATAGTTGTTACTGCATGAGACCTTATGATAGAATTGATTCCAAGGTCAGTAAATCAACAACTATCAATTGAAACAAAGATTATTATAACAGTAATTAAGTGTAGCCTGTATTTTTATTTAAGGCTAAAACAATAAAACCCGGTAGTCTTGTTTCCTGCTACCAGCTAGACAAAAGCAGGGTAGGTAGGTAAGGAATTGTTTTATTTTTCAGTAACATTTTATATTGAGTTAATTGAGAAACATTTAAAAGTGATAGAGCAAAAATGGCCATAAAATGTTTACAGTATGAACATAAATAGGATAGGTAGGGTAGCAGGAAACAGGCATATAATTTTTTTTGCCGAATGACAGATTGCTCTTTTCTCTACTTTCTTAGATTACTAAATTATATCTGGTTTCATGCTCTTTTAATGTATAAAATTCCAATTCATATACCTGTTTCAGTGTAACATATACCTGTATTAATGTAACATGTATGTGCACAGGTTTGGTACATGTATACTGGGATCGCATTGTATCATAGTAGAAACTGTTTTCTAGACTGGGAAAAATCAAGCCTTTGGAAAGTGGATTTTTATTTTGTCTGAAGTTAGTACAAAATCTGACCTTCCATTGCATTAAACCTATTTTTCTGATGCAGCTTCTTTAACTCAGTATTTGCTTGCAAAAATGTGAGGTAAATTTCTGTGCCTAAAAGTTTTCCCTTTGTTTCACTGTATTAAATGAAAATTCTCCAGAATTATTTTTATCAAAAACCTTGCATTTCAATGGATCATAATAACTTTTAAATCCTTATTTCATCTCCATTTATTTTGACAGCAATTACCATTGAACATTACCATCGAAATTTTGAAAGTAGTTGAAAAACACATAATCAAAGTCACATACCGAATTGGTCCCTAGTTTTCTTGTTGAGAAAACTTGACAAATATGTGGTTTCAAAGTTTACACTTAGTGCGTAGGTCTAGCACAACAAATACTGAAAATGTGCATTGTTCTATGTTGTCCATCTAGCCATACTGTGGGATACAGTGGGACCATATAGTGGGAACAGAGTATATGCAAGTGTATCATTATATATGAAATCAAAGTTTCAATATTCAACATAGTTTTTTATGATGCAAAGCGAGCATCATGAATTATCACTGCGAGAATAATTTGTCTGAGATATAATTTGCCAATATTTGATTTTACACTGACTAATTTCAGGGTGATATTGACATAACGAAGTGGAAAACTTACCAGATACTGCATTTCTTAGATAAAGTATTAGAGAAACCTAGCCTACCTGATGGTGCCATAGACAAAATGATTCATCAGTATCCAATCATCGCTCAAACACACAACTCAGAGGTATTGTTTCTGATCAGTATATAGTATACCTTGACTACTTAAAGAATGGTGAATGTTTCATTATTTGCAGGAAATCTAATTATATAATTGAATGACTGCTATATTTTTTTGGGGTCTGTGAAAATTTGCCACAGTTCTGTGGTGCTCACTAATTTTTCAAGTGTATACTACAGGCATTGAGGTTATTTCAAACAGACCAAAAATATATAACAGTCATTTCTTACAATTTAAGTGTAAGTGTATGTAAGAATCAGGCAAAATGGGAAAATTAGAAACATGCATGTCAAAACCCTACTGATCTGACCATAAAATATCACTCAAGGATGCTTTCCCTATTTGAAAAGGGTACTACTTAATCTCTGAATCACTGGCTGTGCTCAGAAATTTTTCAATAGAGTCTTAGAAAAATGAGGTTATTGATGGCGTTATCTGCCCTTGAAATGTTCATTTTCAGTGCATTTCAATGAAATTCTAACTCAATGGTCCAGCATGATATGGAAAATCTTATCTGTTTTCCTTGATTCTGATGGTGCAAATAATCAAATTACACTATCAAAATGATGTTGTTTTTTTTTCATATCATGTTTCACCTACTGCCTTATTCTTACATGGACTGACACTTTATTTTAGTATCATATTACAATGAGTGTAAGAAAGGTAATGATGTCACAGTCACATTATAAAATTTAATCTAATAGATAATGGACAAAATGTTTTATCAAATCAGAAAGCATGTTACTTCTGAAATTAGATTATTCAAAAATAAATCTTTAGTGTCACTCTCCTTAAATTCCCATTCCTAAAGACCTTACCCCTTCTGTTGCAGGTTACTGTGAAAGAACTTTAATTCTGTAGTTTTTGATCAAAGTCATTGGCATGTGACCCTGCCTTCACTGGCAAAGCCAATCAATCAAAAGCCAAGTCATAAAAAGGTCAAAATTCTGCCAAAAAATAATGCATTGTAGTACCATATTTCAGAAAAGAAATCTTACCAAACTATCTTCTGTTGAATCACACCATTGCGCCTCTATTTTATTATTCTTAGCAAGTATACAATAATTTGATTTTACTGAGAATTTTATCGTAAGGTATTTATTTTTGACTGACACACATTTCATACGGGCACATTAATTTGCTCCATTTTTCAACATCATTCATTCATATAGTTATTTTAGTGATTTTAAACGAAAGAAATACATACTTGTACTCATGAATAGTGAAGATCTGGGATATCTTCCACTCGTGTGAGAAATTCTACATCTTTTCCCGAGTGGGGAATGCTTCACTCAGGAAAAGACAAAATTTCTCACACTCATGGAAGATATGCCAGATCTTCACTACACACTTGTTTAAGAACCTAATATTTGTGGTTCTTATATTCTTGAATTCATATCTTGATAAATCCATTATACAAATGAATGGGATATTTCTTTAATTCAGAAACCAGATTTGTGATTGCCGAACCCACAAGGACCTGCAAAAAATGGTAATTCACAAACAATGATACTTTCACAGTATGTCAGGGGTTGTATACATTTTAACTGAGTCCTTTACTGTGAAAAGAGCTGCTACGAACTCTTTATGTCCATTCATCAATTCAGGGGTTGATCTGGACACTTTGCAAAAGAGGAGTGCCAGCCGGGTTCATCAAAAAAAGGGGTGCAAGGACATTTTTTGTCTCTTTTATGTCAATTTTTCCAATAAAAAAGAAGGGTGCCAACCCCCTTCACTCCCTCTAGATCCACCACTGCCATCCGTCATAATTAGGG
This sequence comes from Perna viridis, assembly GCA_037379345.1. Taxonomy (NCBI): domain Eukaryota; kingdom Metazoa; phylum Mollusca; class Bivalvia; order Mytilida; family Mytilidae; genus Perna; species Perna viridis. The sequence goes on from CM074520.1 coordinate 19,438,389, forward strand.
ATTCATGTAACTTCTTAGTGTAATCTCAGAAAGTATTGAACCAATGCCATTTATCCTTTGCAGTGTTCCAATACATATTTAAATTATGCATCGTTTGTTATGGAGAAATCTGAAAAATGCTTTTCTTACATTTTCAGCATGTTCCATTTAGACCATTTTTCTTCATTTTATGTTATGGATTGTACCCACTTGTGTAATCTGCAACTTGGAAAGTATCAAACCAATATTTTTCAAACTTTGCCGAGTTTATATGTACATACTGAAAATGGACCTCCCATATTATGTAAATTTTTAGCAATAATCCAATATGAACTTTAACCTGCTGTACTTAGCCAAATTTTAACAATAAGTACTTTGTGTGATTTGTAACTCCCACTATAGTTTTTCAATTTTGCTTTGTGTTTATGCTATTTGTAGACAAAAATATGATGGTGATGCAGATCCATTCATGTTATCAGTCGTGTTTTTTTAGCAGTTCTTTAGTAACAATTTCAAATATGTACTTTTATATTGTAGATTCGTTTAAGATGGTCCCAAATTACAATAAAGAATAACTTTACTCAGGATATACAGAATATTAGATCATTCCTCAACAGCCAAGGTAACATTAAAATTGTTCATACTGTATTGGTCATGGTCTCCTTGCTTAAACTTTCATTGTATGTTTTAACTTATGTACACTCCTTAGTACTTAAACACCTGTCCACCTCTCTGTCCATCATTTCATCCAGCTACTGGTATCCATTGGTCCGTCAAAATTTCAAAACAGTATTCTCGACTTTCAGTAGATGGATTGATTTCAAATTTTTAACATGGCTTTATATGGATGGGCATATATTGCTAGTGATTTTTGTTGCTGTTCATCAGTTTCTGCTATATAGATGACATATTATCTTTAAACAATCCTAATTTCAGGGATTTGATACATTGCATCTACCCCAAAGAACTTGAGATAAATGATATTACAGACACTGTGAAGTCAGCCTCATATCTTGACCTACACATAGAAATCAATAATAAAGGAAAACTATTGACCAAACTTTACGACAAATGTGATGACTTTTCATTCAGAATTTTCAACTTTCCTTTCACCTGTGGCAATATCCCTTCAGCACCAGCCTATTGAGTGTTCATATCACAGCTCATACGTTATGCCAGAGCTTGCCGAAACTAAGCAGACTTTTTGTATCACGCTAGAATTCTAACAACTAGGTTTCTGGAACAGTGTTATGTTGCTACAAGATTGAAGTCATCACAACAGAAGTTTTATGGTCGTCATCATGAACTCATGGATCGCTATGGTGTATCCCTCTGTGCCATGAAAACTGATTTATTCAACGTGTCATAGTTTTCCTTGCCTCTTTCATCTACCCCGGACTTGACTTTTTATGAGCAACTTGGAGGGTATTTCTAGAAAAGCAGAGGACGCTTACCCTACCGCTGCACCTGGTCCATGCTTCCAGTTTTTTATGGAGTCCAAGTTGATCATTTGCTTTTTTTACTATGTATGTATGATTTTAGTTACTTTATGTTCTTTGTTGTGTATGTCTGTTTTCCATGTCTGGTCTTTGTCCCTGGATTACATTCTTTTGATTACTGCTATAACTTAGGTTCCCTTGATTACTCTTTTACCAAATCCCTTTTTGTGGGACTTTTACAATTTTATTATTAAAAGTTTACCTCTCCAAGTTGGTTGTAGGACTACTAGATTTAAAGAAGGGACTAGACTAACTCTTGATAAAAACTTTTTATATGCTGAGTGATCTATTAGTATACAAATTAATTGCCATGATTGCACACAATTCCTGGTATACTCTATTGGAATGGTACAGTTGTGATAGACTTTTCATGATAATCCACAAGTTTGTATTTGGAACTGTTTTATATAAATCACACTAGTTGAAAGTGAGATGTCCTGGTGATCTTCATTCTTTCAATGGTTGGTTTGCCAGTTCTGCAATGCTTTTGGTTAAGTTGGGAAGAAACTCTTTTCTCAGTTCAAATTGATACACAATGCATGCTTTGTACAACAGACTACCGGTCAAGTTTCATTGTGAGGCTATTGTGTATTATTTAGTAGTTATAGCCCCTTTTCCTAGAATTGTCAAAAAAATTGAATCCATCTTTTATCACCAGGTTATCTTTCTCTTGTACTTGTCCTTATCATTCATTGTCATAAATATCATACAATTTAAACCAAAATAATGCTCTATCAGTTATCATCTGTTTTGTAGGAAAGCAGAAATATACATTACCAGTATACAAAGCATTAATGAAGAGTTCTGATGAAATGAAGAAGTTTGCCAGTGAAGTTTTTGAAGAAACAAAGATGATGCTTCATGTCAATGTCAAGAATTATGTGGAAGAAATATTACAAAAATGATAAGAAAGATGATGATATTATTGAAATAAAATGAGTGACAATTAGAAGCTGTCATTAAACTAAGTCTTTAGAAGTTCATACTTCAAAGTAAAATATATATATTATTCATGTTTACAATTACAGATGTTTATCAAAATTGTCTTAATTTTTTTTTAATTTTCCTATTGAAAGTTTGATATTGTTGATGTTCAAAATCACATTGTCCCTCATGTCATAGAACATTTTGAGAAAAATTTGGTTCAATTTGTTTAGGCATGTGGTTGTATTGCTGAATTTGAAGATTAAGACTACTAATTGTGCTGTGGTTATAACTGTTTTTAAAATAAATATTCATGAATTTTTAGCAGTTATAAAATCTTTTTAAACACACCACTTTTCTTGATGATATTATTGACAACACTGTCTAGGTTTGATTGCAAAACAATTTTGACGATATAATGAAATGTTGATGAAAGAGTAACCATGGGGACCAAGATTCTAGCGGAAATCTGAAGAATGTAATCTAGGAACAAAGACCAGACATGGAAAACAGACTAACGCAACAAAGAACTTAAAATAACATGAAATAATATATACAAAGTAACAAAAGTAAATGAGCAACTCAAGACTCCACTAAAAATTTTGAGCATGGACCAGGTGCATCGATAGGGTATACATGTGCTTGCAATTGTCTGACAAACACTTTACAGGGTATGGGTCCGCAATGTAATTGTAACATTTCCAGTATGGAATTGATTTTGTGGGTAATGACCCTTTTCTGTGTAGATATTCAATACAAAAAAAGGAACCAGATACAAGATTTACTAGTTCCCAGGCAGGAATTAAAACTAAAAATGTAGGTATCTCTTTGCCAAAACTTACCACATATAAAAGAAAGGGAAGAATGGGATTAATTTTCAAATGATCCCAAATTTTTTTAGGTTGTATAATGTCATCACAGTCTGTTTTTGACTTATTATGACACCCACCCTCCTGCCACCAAAAAAGTGTTGGGGGTATATCGATTTCACCCTGTTTGTCTGCCCATCTGCCTGTCCAAACTATTTCCTAAGCATCTTGCAGCATTGATATGAAACTTTGTGGGATATAATATAACCACATGGAGATGTGCATCCTCTCAGGAATTTATATTTGGACAAAAATTGTAGAAGTGATGGCTGTTGAACATAGGCAATTTCAACAAAACGTGTTGCCTGCAACTCTTCAACAACTTGCTGGATTGTTATGAAACGTTATAGGGTGTTAGGTTAATATATTGGGATGTGCGTATTGGCATTTTTTCCGGAATTAATGTTTGGACAAAAATTGTAGAAACGATGGCTTTTTATTGAAAAACTTGGTCTGAGGCATTGTTCAAAACTCCTTAATGGCTTGCAGGATTATATTGAAACTTAATGGAGTGTTAGATTAACATATGGAGACATGCATGCATATTATCAGATATTTATGTTTGGTTAAAAAATTAGAAATGGTGGTTTTTTTAAGCAAAACTTGGTCTCATGCGTTGTCCGCAACTCCTCAACGACTTGCAAGATTGTTATGAAACTTAATGGGATGTTAAATTAACATATCGGGCTTTGCATATTATCAAGATTTTATGTTAAAACAAAAATTATAGAAATGATGACCGTTGGAGTTAAGCGTTTTTTATCAATACTTGTTCTCATGTCCGCAGCTCCTCAACAACTTGCAGGATTGTTGTGAAACTTAATCAGGTGTTAAATTACCATGTGGAGATGCATATTGTCGGGAATTAGTCACATTATGTTATTGTATTGTCAACAAAAAAAAGTACTGATTAATATTGTCGTTTGGAGTGATTTAGAAATGGCAGCAAATTATGTGTAAAAAGTATTTAGTCCAATACATATCTACCATAATATTTGTATCCAATATGAATCGTATGTTCACATTGGTCTCCAAACTTATATGATTCAATAAGCGGCGGGGTTTTAATCCCGTTATGGGCTATATCTAGTTTACGATAACTTGAGTAAAATTTATCTGATCTTTTCTTAATTCAAACACATTGTTTCTAAGGACATGGCATAGGGTCCTGTAGCTTTCGGAGTTAAAAAGTCCCTGCCTACGCTTTTCAATCAGATTTCAGAAATCTCTTATAGGTTTCGGGTAAATAAGGGCCAAAGGGGTCTTTTTATACCCCCGCCTGAAAAGTGGGAGGTATATAGTACCCAATTTTCATTGAGCAGGTAAACATTGATACTCTTCTAGACACTTGTGAGGACAAAATTGCTGTCATTCACTTCGGTAGTTCAATACCAGACATAAACTTTAAATATCACAACTTAAAATCAAGCTTATTGTCGTAAATTGTTAATATTATTTTAACCTCTTAGACTAATTTTGAAATTAGCCTTTTTGACTACGAAGGACATTAAAAAAAGAACACACTGAAATGCATGATGCATCATAGCAGTGCGCCAGTTTGAGTAATATTCAGGTTCGATGTCCGTTTACATGGAACACCTTGATGAATGAACACACATTTCTTCGACATACTGCGTTATTGAACTCAAGGTGTAATAGCACTATTTTATGTCATCATAACTTTCCATGTTAAATCCAGTTATTTATAAGGCTCATAGCAAATTTTACATGAGTACAGGTGATGCTGGGTTTCATTATGATGGACATTCTTTACTTTATCTCTCATAAAAATATCAACATACCTTATGAGCCTAAAAAAGAAAGAACCGTCACATGGAAGTAGCCAGGTGTACAAATCACCACTTAGCCATACCAAGGGCCTATATTTTTCTACAGAATTATTTTACCCTACACTAAGAAAGGACACTACAGTGTTTAGACTACTGCTGTTTTATTCAGCTTTCCGATGATACTAAGTAAATATACCTCTACTTAACTATGATAATGATGGGATGCAATAATGGGACTACTTCGTGTCAGTCCGAATTATATGTACAGGCTATTGGTTCCCGAAATAGTGGTATTACACTACTAACTACTAGTTGGGCTGCCCTTCCCAGCTTATTAATTTTCATGTCGATATTCAAAGAATGGACCTCGAGGTCGAAACTGTCTGTCAAATTATTCGTTCCTGAAATAAACATGTCCTGAGATACATGTCCCTCTCAACTAGCTACATTTATCAGTTGCTACGCTTCATTCCTTCGGCTCCTGCGTATGGAGTGTTATTTGCCATCTCCGGGCTTCCGATGTAACGTGGCGGTAACCACTATAAAAGTACACGATGCAGTGGATGATTAGTATGGATGGTTTCGGAGGTTATGCTATATCCTTTTGTAAAGAAATGGCCATAAGATGAGGGTAAATAACTGCCTGAGACTACTAGTTGGGCTGTCTTTCCCAGCTTATAAATTTTCAAGTCGATATTCAAAGAATGGACCTCGAGGTCGAAACTGTCTGTCAAATTATTCCTGAAATAAACATGTCCTGAGACATATGTCCCTCTCAACTAGCTACATTTATCAGTTGCTACGCTTTATCCCTTCGGCTCCTGCGTATGGAGTGTTCATATCACAACTCATACGTTATGCCAGAGCTTTCCGAAACTACGCAGACTTTTTGTATCGGGCTAGATCTCTAACAAATAGGCTTCTGGAACAGGGTTATGTTGCTATAAGATTGAAATCATCACTACAGAAGTCATTCTGGTCGTCATCATAAACTCGTGGATCGTTATGGTGTATCCATCAGCACCATGAAAACTGATTTATTCAACAGGTCATAGTTTTCCTTTCCTCGTTTATCTACCCCAGACTTGACTTTTTATGAGCAACTCGGCGGGTGTTTCTAGAAAAACAGAGGAAGTTTTTAGTGGAGTCCGAGTTGCTCATTTACTTTTGTTTCTTTGTATGTATAATTTTAGTTACTTTATGTTCTTTGTTGTGTATGTCTGTTTTCCATGTCTGGTCTATGTCCCTGGATTACATTCTTCTGATTACCGCTATAACCTTGGTTCCCTTGATTACTCTTTGACATCTATTCACGTAAAAGCGATTAGTTTCTGATCACCTAGTTCCAGAGACACGTACATTAATATAAACGCAAAAGTCTTAAAATATGAATTCAACAATTACGTCTGGTGCATGAATCACTAGACGTGCACTTGTAAGGCCCTGTAGCACCTACAGCCCTACAATAGCAACAATGAATGTTTATTTTAAAAAAAAAAGCAATATCACCAGACCACAGACTGATACTATTTTCGAAAAATGCATTTCGAAATTCTTATGGCATCGTCTAAGCAAAGTTTCATTTTTATTTGCCATCTCCGGGCTTCCGATGTAACGTGGCGGTAACCACTATAAAAGTACACGATGCAGTGGATGATTAGTATGGATGGTTTCGGAGGTTATGCTATATCCTTTTGTAAAGAAATGGCCAAAAGATGAGGGTAAATAACTGCCTGAGACTACTAGTTGGGCTGCCTTTCCCAGCTTATAAATTTTCAAGTCGATATTCAAAGAATGGACCTCGAGGTCGAAACTGTCTGTCAAATTATTCCTGAAATAAACATGTCCTGAGACATATGTCCCTCTCAACTAGCTACATTTATCAGTTGCTACGCTTTATCCCTTCGGCTCCTGCGTATGGAGTGTTATTTGCCATCTCCGGGCTTCCGATGTAACGTGGCGGTAACCACTATAAAAGTACACGATGCAGTGGATGATTAGTATGGATGGTTTCGGAGGTTATGCTATATCCTTTTGTAAAGAAATGGCCATAAGATGAGGGTAAATAACTGCCTGAGACTACTAGTTGGGCTGTCTTTCCCAGCTTATAAATTTTCAAGTCGATATTCAAAGAATGGACCTCGAGGTCGAAACTGTCTGTCAAATTATTCCTGAAATAAACATGTCCTGAGACATATGTCCCTCTCAACTAGCTACATTTATCAGTTGCTACGCTTTATCCCTTCGGCTCCTGCGTATGGAGTGTTCATATCACAACTCATACGTTATGCCAGAGACTTCATTTTTATACGTTTCTTGATAGGAACCACTGCCTCTTTTACCCACCAGGTCCTGCATGAAATATCTGGAGACAGCTCTTCCAATTGGTACTAAGCTTTCCGCTTTCTATTTCAATCTATAATCTAATTATAAAAGGCAACTTGAATATATCGACACCGAACGAATTATTTATTCGGGTAAATACATAGAAATCAACAGATTCTGATAAGAGGTTAGAGGTCTCAGCTATGTTTGATTGGATCGCTTTTAATACAAAGCAAATTAATCAGCATATTTAGTTGGCAGTAAAGGTTATTTTTTTGGATTTGTTTATTGCCGTAAATAACATAGCATTAAATTTGATATAGCAGAAATAACTACAACATGGACCTCACTGGCACTCTACACGTCGACGTACTCCCAAACAGTTTGAATGGGAAACGCTCTCGGTCCTACGTGGAGTCTGGGAGTATGCCAGAGCGTCAACGCAGCTGCCCAGTCGCTAGTAGGACATACTATGACCGAGTTCTTCGGTCAAGTATCCCGAAGGCTGGGCTACGCCACCAACACCAGTTGGTTCTACTAACCCACTAACATCGACCGTGGCCTGTATTGGTATTCAAGGTCGTTAAAACTCCCAATCAGCATGGACCTCACTATCTGCATTTGAACCTTAATGGGGTATGCCAATGGGACTATTTTCCTGCGGTAGGGTAAGATAATTGCAGATGCTATCAGGCTTTACAAATCTAAAGGCTCTGGCGACTGCTATATCAATTCTGAACTTCGATCTAAATTGATAAAAAGTACAGCAGTTCATTCAGTACTCAGGTCGTTTCAGTATAAAGTAATTTACTTACTCTATTTTCTCTTACATATTCTTTTAAATGCATATTAGTTAAGTACGTTGCTACTGTGTGTTTTACGCCTGTCGTTATTGTTGTACCAAATGTATTGTTTGTTATAGTTATGTATGGAGAAGACCGTTGTGAGTTGCAAATTTGTTTATTTGCAATTAGAACATGCTTAACTGACCATCGTGTCCATATGTTCAGCCGTCCCTGTTCTAATTCGCAATTCCTCTAGATCTGACACCGCTGAATGGAATTCGATGAAACTTTCACAGATTCTTTATTACATATATTTATTACGTCATATTTTTTTACTTTGACTTTGCTTAAATCACTTATGGTGAATCCTATATGGCTTTTGCCGGTTATCAAAAAGTGAGATTTTATATTTCATTTTTGTTTGATTTCGAAAAAAAAACAATTATTGGATTCCTTACTTAAATCCTTGCCTGCATTTTATCATTAGATATTAGACATCTCTAACGATTTTCGAGTTATAAAGGGTCAAATTTGAATTTTTAATTTTGTGCTATACTGTGTCCAAACAAATTGTCATGTCTATAATGAAGTGCAAGTCCTTATGCTTAAGTGTGTGAGAAATTAATATTGTGTCCACACTTGCCCAACGTGAACAGAGTTTTACATGCAGAGGTTGTATCATGCTGCGCTCCGTGAAGCTCTTCATTTATTGTAGGTTCAATCGATCTGGAATTGGAGACCAAAAGGAGCACCAAATGAACGTTAAGTAAAATTATTTTTTTATCAACTATAATACGGTTTGTTTTGTAAAAATCGGGCAGATCCTGTGAGATAGATGGACAAGGTTAACGTTATCCTCCTGATTTTTTTGTTCTAATGTAATGAAAAGTTCCCTACCAAAGCAACAAAAAATTGCTAAAATTTAAAAAAATAATAAAATTAAAGAGTTATCTCCCTTCCTTCAATGAATTTCAATGCTTTCTATGTAATTTATTTCTCTTTAATCGATGAAGTTAATTAAAAACCAACCATCAAATTTGTGATTCGAAATGGGTGGATTTTTGTTTATAATAAAATTTGTCATCTGCCACCCACTGCTTGGTATTTTGCATACTAGCTATAGACTCCCTCTGAATGTCTTTACTTTAGATAGGGCTTACATATGTGGATAAACAATTTCTACACGGGACCAGAAAGGGATTTTTTTATGAAACTTGTGAACTATTGTTTATTTTTTACTGATTTTTACGAGGGGTTTGTTGAAGTGTTCAGTAATTAATTAGATTTTAGGCTATGCCTATAATCTGTTTGTAGTTTAAACATATTTTATTTGTAGTAACACAAAATGGATTGGATGCAAGTAAAATCATACTTATGAAGTCCTTTCCGCGAAACAAATCATACATGTATATATTAAAAGGTTTTCGTTATCACAATTAGTTTAGACTTTTACTACATTCATAGATTTAAAGATTTGATGCTTAATATTTGTAACTTTTCCATAAGGGTTATTTTCAAACCATGTTCTATCACTTTGAATAATATATTTGAATACAACGATGACGAGCCACATGGTACTGCATTAAAATGTGGAATTAAAAACTGCAAAACATGCAACATGCAACATTTTAATAACCGATTCTTTCTTTACTAATACCCGTACACACAAGAAGTCATGATGACTTAAGATGCAAATTGACTAACTTAATATACGGTTTAAAATTCAAATTCATTTTAGTGCAGGTCTAGTTTCTTATTTTGTCTTATTCAATATGTGTTTTAGTTTTTGTTGTTGTTCCTTTTAATAATATTTTGTCAACTTGATTTTCCGTGATTCTACTGTTGTGAAATGTATGCTTATGATAGTTACGTGGATCCACAAAAGTACGCGTTGACCTTTATTATAAAAACTCTATAATCGTTTTATCAATTTTGATCGAAGATCAAAATTAATATAGCAGTCGCCAGAGCCTTTAAATTTGTAAATCCTATTAACATTTTCAATTATCTTACACCACCACGACCAGCAAACAGTCTCATTAGCATACCCCATTAAGATTCAAATGCAGATAGTTAGATCCACTTTATAGGTATTTTTAATTTATTATATTTACGCCAATAAAACAAACATAATAAACAACGTTAACTGCGAACTTAATATGCTAATTAATTTAATTTGTATTAACAATGGTTAAAAAAATAGTTGACCTGTAACTTCCTATCAGTACATGTTTATTTCTGTGCATTAACCCATATAAAGCCAATCGTTCACTATATTATATTCAATATGTCGATATATTCAAGTTGCGTACAAATGCTTTATTTTAAGACGCATAGTAAACCATTTGATGTTTAGCTAGGAATGAATTCTAAGACTTCGTCGTTTATGTTAATGTACGTATCTCTGGAACTAGGTGCCCAGAAACTAAGCGCTTTTAAATGACACATAGATATCATTGCAATAACTTGTAGGATTTGAGCTATGTCGCTTAATATAGAAATGTAACTAGTTGAGAGGAACATGGATCTAAGGACATGATTTATTTGAATGATTGTAACTTAAGTTTGAATGATTTGACAGACAGTTTCGACATGGAGGTCGATAACTTGAATTTCGACTTAAAATTTTAGAAACTTGGTAAGAACAACTGGTAGTCTGTAGTTCAATTATGCAAATTGTCAAAGAGTTCTGTGTTCATTCATTCAGGTGTTCCATGTAAATCAACATGCAAACTGGCACACTGCTACGATGCATCATAGATTGTGGTGTGTGTGTTTTTTAATGCCCTTCGTAACCAGAATGGTGTTCAGGGTTAACTATTTATGACAATAAGCATGTGTTTAGCTACTTTTGAATTCGATCCCCGGTATTTCCTTTAACCTTATAATTTTGCAATTTTTCAATTATTTAAGGCGTATTCGAGGCGAACTATATTCAATGTCAACAAACGATCGATATAAATTGATTCGGTACACGAGTACTTTGATTGTTATTGTAATTATAGGAAGGCACCCAAATATCATCAAAGGAAAGTTTAATATGGTATATTTAGATAACACTACATGTAACAATAAAGTTGAAAAAGATAGCACTTTCCGTATATCCGTTACATCCTTCATTTCGTGCATTATAAAGCTAGAACATCGTTGCTTCGATAAGTCGACTGTCTTCGTGGAAATACACTACTAAAATTCCGAAAAATCTTTCCTAACACAGTGTTAGTCAATCACTTGCATGATATGAGTGACGCTGACCATCAACTGACTGTTCCTATACTTGGTTTTATTTTCGTTTTCATGCTAGCAGATATATATATACTCAATACTGTTAGGCATCGACCATTTTTATATTTTCAATGCTGCTGCTGAATAATGTTTGTCTACTCTTCTTAAATTTTTTTTTCTATGGCAATTGAATTATATTTTTTTCTGGAATATGGCAGATTATTTTGGCCAGGCAAATTAACGATAAATAATAAATGGAAAATATTATATTAATATCAAGGGAGGATATATAAAAGTAAAGACTCAGATAATCAGATATTGTATTCGTGTTAAGACCAAATAAAATTAATTAATAGATTTACATCCCCTTCCGCTCCTAAAAATAACAATTTTAAAATAAAATTGGATGGGAATTTCAAAATCAAGATTTATTCTACTTCAGTTCAAAAAATAAAAGCATCCCAACCATCTAATATTTTTAGTGAGGGTTGGATATTTACTTGGCCTCAACAATACATGGTTGTCTGTAGCCAGGGATTGATGAGGAGCTGCTTCTTTTTTCTAAACCGTAACAGAGCACACGAAAGTCTTGGACTGGTGCAGGCTGGGATTAGCTTCCCCTGAGATAACACGGGAAATTCTGAAACTTGTGCAGGGAAGCAGGAGACAACCTTGGCGTATTTCTTGTATGTTCATTAAAGGATGACGAGAGTGTTGAATTGTGGATGACTTGGCATTTTGGTGTTTTGTAGAGTCCTTGGATAATCTATACTATTTGACAGGAATTCCACAGTGTCTTAGTACCTTACAAAGTGCCTTTCTTTCTGTTAACTATGCTAAGGCCTTCTTAAAGTCCACGAAGTTTATGTAGAGGGGTGATTGCCATTGTTTCTACTCCTCGATGATGACCCGTAACGTGCAAATGGCAATTTGGTCAATACATGATCGACCTAATCGGAATGTGGAGAGTAGCTGAATTCCTCTCCAATTTTTGGCAGTTGCTCAGGTCGCCCTTCTTCTTCTCCACTCAGAAGATATTTCCACTGTTTCCCATATGTTTTCAAAAAGCTCATGCAAGGTGCTGTAGGGCCCCGTGCAGGTCCCAAGAATAGGCCCACAGAAACGCTAAGCTTGTCGTAAAAGGCAACTAAATACTGCTCAGAACCCTGGCGGGGGGCTAGGGTGATCTGCCCACAGAGCAACTGGGTTGTGTGTTCCAGGTGGTGGTATGGGGTAGTCCTGACATTCTAGGGTTGTTTGGGCATAATACGGAAAACCTGACCGCAAACCATAGTGTAGCAACGTGTTGGAAAAGATGCCACGTTCCTTGCACTTTAAATTACCCTTCTGTGGTATTATACCCAAGTAGGAACCATTGGGCTCCGTAACAAAAGGCTAAGTTGTCCGACCCTACCCACCTCTTCCAATTTAAAGTGGCAATAAAAATTTGTCGACGCATTTAACCTTGTGTCCCATCCCATATTTCATTTCTTCGTCATTCCATGCTCATTTTATCATCTGTTTCATGTTCATCGCCTAGATATAGCTGAAGTATTGCTGCTCGGACATTAAACCCCAACAATCAATCAATCTATCGAGATGTCGTAGGTTTTTTTCCGGGTTGATCTTCGTGATTGGGCCAGTATCAACATCAAGGTCTTTTCCAGGCGGTAGACCAGGAGCATCTGATATGTCTTCTCCATTTAAAAGGGTTCAATTTAGGTTTGTTATCATCTTTGCCATCTTTGTCTATCACTGGTTTGGATGTCTTGGTCTTTCTACCTGCAAGTTTGCGTGTGATGTTGCACGCAATTATATTGTCATTTCTGCCCATTGCATTCTTTGCTTTTGAAGCGAGGTCATTGGTGTAGGTTCTTTCATCCTGTCTGGTCCTTTCTCTTTACTTCTTTCCTAATGCTTATATGTTCGCTTGTCAACCATTCTTTCTGCATTGAAAGACTGTTACTTTTTTGTATCTTTGACATAAAACCTTTCTACTATAATTCTTTAACTCACATGATCTCATTCGATGAATGATGATTTGGCCTTCATGTTGAGTGAAATTTGTACTCCATGTTGACGGTTTCCATCCTCGTTTGGTGGTCCAGAGTACAGTAGAGTTTGTCCTGAAGATAGTATGACCGCTCCAGATGATGTTAACCTAACTTTGTCCCAAAATATCAAGGTTGTAGCGCTCCATTTTTATTGCAGCCTAGGCAGATTTTCCGGTTTCATATAATATCTCCACGCTCCATTTTGCAATCACTGAGGCAGACTTAAGGGAGAATAGTTTCATCGGCGGATGAAAAATTATAGTTAAGTGAAATCGAATGTATTTTGTATATATATACACATATCACAAGTATATTTCACGAATGTTGCTTGGTTTCAGATCATATAATGAAAATATTATAAAAGTCTCGTAATTAAAAGTATTATGTAAAAGATGCATGATTAAAGAACGGTATATACATGTGATGATTTTATCTTCAACAGATAAAAAGTGCTATGGAGTAAAACGTATAGTTTAATTTTTCGTGAATGACGTGTATTATTAAGGTTTAACCAGACTCTGCTTCAGTGGTGGTCCTAATAGTTGAGAGCATTCAGGGTCATTAATTATAGAGCAGTGCTTTCGTAACAAATATGAGATTGTGTGTAATGTTGGAAAGTATTTGTTACAAATGTTACTAACTTTTATTATTTGTTTATTGATTTTAAGTCTGAGTGGGCAGCACAAGCTGTATTTTTTTCAATCGAGTAACTTTTTAATGAATTAAAACTGTTGAGATTGTGCATTAGGCACATTGTTCCTCATTGAACATCTTATTAAGAACTAATCATAATAGAACAAATTATAATATTAGAAGTAAGTTCTTATTGCTCAAAAGTATAGCATAGTCAAAGTAAACGTTTTCAGCCGCCTTAATTAGTTCATTACTGAACATGCATGTATACATGTTTTTCATGTCATAAGTGCATAGGAAATTTGCATGGGGGATAACTTAACTGGCAAAAGGTTACAGGTGTGTGGCCCCAAAAATTTTACCCACCCCGTTCATATATTCTGACAATGAAAAAACGACACCCATTCATATATATGTAATGCATTTGTGTAACCCATTCATATATGTGCATGGTGTTTATCAGTATCTACCTATCACAGCAGGATGATAGTCGCGGAACATTTGACATTGTATCTAAATACATTATCATAACAGAGCTAATGCATTTCAGTCAGGTGTTAATCTTTATTTACTTTGATGATTTTAAGGATGATTCAATTGACGTCAAATCAATTACCATGTGTAAATATATAGGCAATAATTTGTAAATAGTAACCCCAATGACATATACTGCATTCCTACCCTTTTCATATTTTGCTAATCATAAAAAGTAGACCGATATGGGCCGCATATCTGTACCTATCCATTGTACTTAAGTTACCCCTCCCCGTGGAAATTTGTTGTCTCGTAAATAAGTTCCTTGATTTTTAAATATAGGTAGTAAAAATTAGTGAAGAAATCTTCGCAATTTCCACAATGGGAAATATTCTCTATTGGAGATAAAATCTAAACTGGTTATAATGTTTAGTGGTATTTCGTGTATTTTTTGCATCTTTCTAATAGTTTGTGTAACATACTGGATTAATATAAAACAAAATCTTTACATGAATTTTTCGACTATAAATCGTTAAAGGTTAATATTACCTAAACTTTTTTTTTTATGATAAACAGAACACAACGTTATTTTTTTCACCAATGTGGAACTTCATTTATTTTTTTCTTGCCACAGAAAAAATATTTTAATAATGTTTCTTAACGCCCTTGCTTGCTTTAATGTCCATCTGTGACCTAGTGATCCAATTTGTGATCTGCATGATACCTATTTACGATAACGTAACCTCCATCCACATGCGTTCCCGTGAGGCTCACGGTAACGCATGTAGATGGAGGGTCATATTATCGTAACTACATGATACCTACAGCATTTGCTGAATCTTTGACCCAGCAAAATACTTTTTGGGATAGAATCAACACTTTCCAATGCATGTAAGACATATAAATAGTTAAATTATCAGTGCATGTTAGTATATTGATGAGAAATATCCAAGGGCAAGCCCGAAAAAAAATGTCACGTTTCCGATCACCATTCTAAAATTTTGCGGGGTCGGTAGGTAGGGATTTATTTTTATTTAAAATTTTTGAGATGAAATAAGTCATAGTGACACAAATGATTTATATATATATATTTAACTCCTTGGATATATCAAAATCAGAATACAATAAAAACCAAATATGCAAAGACTAAACATGTAATAGACTTAGTCCATGGCATAATTCCTTTTGGGATTCGGCGCTTGAGATATCTTTTTGTTTTGACGGTGGTGGACAAAACAAAAATATCTCAAATGCCGGATCGCAAAAGGGACTATTCACGGCCAAGAGCACACTCAGAGCAAGTGTGTTTACAATTGAGTCTAAATATAAGCAATCAGTATTTCTGACTAGGATAGAAAAAAATATCTTAAGCTTTTTCTCTGAAAGACAATCGGCAGACGTTTTAATTATATTTTTTTATCACAATCGGTAGGGTGACCGTTAACATTTTTAGGCTTAAACGGATGGTCGATTTATTACTCCAGCAGTAATAGAGGTTGTTTGGCAGGCTATTTTCAGACTTGGGTTGGGTTATGGAGGAACGGAATTCCAACCTCTTACAAAATAGGAGTAGTATAATGGAAAAAATGCTCATAAAGCAGTCCAGGGGGTAAGTAGATTCTTTAAACCGCAATTTATTAAGAACACAAGTTGAATCTGACCCATATTTCTTCACGTTTTGCTGGGGGTCCAAGTTTAAATATGACCTTCCTTTTACATATATTTTAGGAATTTATGTTCCATACACGTACGCGTATATCGTGTTTATGAACTTTTCGACGTTTAGTTGCATAACACATGGCATTGATGAATCTATTAAGATGGTGTAGTTCAGTTAGCTGTCCATTACTGTAATGTGAAGTTTCGAGGACATGATACATATAGAGGTTACATTGTGTATGTATGCCCCGTGCAAGTGCGGGTGTCAAAAGAATAGGCCTGCAGCAGCGCTAAGCTTGTCGTAAAAGGCGACTTAATAGGGGCACAGGAACCTAGCCGGGGGCTAGGCGCTCTGCCCATAGAGCAACTGGATGTTTGCCCCAGGTGGTGGAATGGGGTTGTCAGGCTATAATACGAAAAACCTGACCGCAAACCATAGTGGTGCACCGTGTTGGGAAAGATGCCACGTTCCTCGCACGTTAAAAAACCCTGCTGTGGTATTCGATAGGAGTAAGAACCTATACACTCCGCCACAGGAGGTTAAATTGCCCGACCCTACCCCTATCCATCCCCTTTTTCTAGTGGCAATCAAATTTGTCGACCCTATTGTCATTGTGTCCCATCCCTTGTTTTTATTTCATCATCATTCATGTTCATTTTATCATTCTTTTTATGTTCATGGCTTGAATATAGCTGAGTTATTGCTGCTCGGACGTTAAACCCCAACAATAAATCAATCGTAAAAGTGCAGTGTTCATGTAAGTATCTTCCCTAGGCTCCAATGATTTTTTTAACTATATATGTATATATCAGACTGTGTGTAATTCAACCATTTTTTAATGACTTCGTGCCAATAAAGTAAAGTTTGTACATGTACATAAAAATATAATTTTAGTCACCTTCATAGTTAAACATTGTACATGTAAATATTACTATTTTTTAGATATTTATCATATACAATCTATTATAATACTTAAATTTTTTATTTTAATTTCCGATTCATAAAAAAAAAACCATCACATTATGACTTTATGTCTTTAAAAAATATATGGCCATAGTGATGTCAGATGATGTTTTCCTTAGAATATTCAAAAGACATTGATTTTGAATTACACACTCAGTTAGATTTCTTGTATGATTATAGAAGTACCAGTTACAACATACACTCAATCAACAAATGCAGGCATTGATATACCACAATGTAAAAAAAAACAATATTTTTGATCATTTTTGTAAAGTATTAAAAATAAATGTCCAATCTTTTTCATATATTTGCATTTAATATGGATGGATCGCTTCTCTGTTAAAAGGATTAGGGTATTATTTTAAAGTATCAAGGTATTAATACTACATACGTAAAAATAACTAAATTTGGTTAAATTGTAAAGAAGATTTACAGGATTTAATGAAATAGTTTTTTTTAAAGTAAGTTTATGGCAGTGTTGTGAAGTGCTGAATGCACATACACGTCATGTTCTGAAACCAAATGAAACTGGCAGTGCCTCTGGTTATATTTTGTACAGCTGCAAAACAAGTACTATAGTATACAGTTCTTGCCCAAGGAAACATTTTACAGGCTATAAATATATATGATTATTTACAAGTTGATAAAATTGTTTGATACAAGATTTAGTTGAAATATTGATTTTGAAGTGTTAAATGTAAGCTAGTATCGATGGGTAAAGACCTTATAGAGATGTTATTTTTTTTCAGAAAATCACACACTGCTAATTTGGTCATAAAAAAGAGTAATTGACATACTTTTTAGGGAATTGAAAATGGAACATGTCCAAACCCCGAATTTTTCTGTATTATATATGCATATATTTAATGTAGTAGTGTCATCGCAAAAAATTACGGTCGTATATTGGTATGGTGCTGACAGCGGCGTCGTCGTCGGCGGCATCCGTGTCGTCGTCGTCCATCCGTATTCACTTGATTTTCCTGTGATGACTTTGTAGTTATGGTTGATCAATTATTATTTTGGTTGATCAATTGTTATGAAATTTTGATATTATTTTGCTAACTACAACAGGAATGCTCCTTTTCAATTTTGAGTTTATGGCCCCTACCACTTTGAAATTAGAGTCATCCATGTAGCCGACAGTGCACTGTTGGTTTCTGTTAATTTAAAAAAAAAACCTGTGAGTCTATAATTTTCCCAAACTAACCTACATAAAGTGAAATGGTTAATTCTTAACATAACATAGCAAGTTCAAGACATCCATACAAGTACACCTGCAAGAAAGAAGCATTGTAATGTTATATGACTTGCCTTATGGTTATGGCAAGCCATTGTCGAATTAGTTCCCCATAGTAATGCATTTTATTGATATCAGTAGATATTTAGTAACATATGTTGATGGATATTTATCAACATGTGCATAATTCAGTTATTGATATCAATAAATAGAATTTTCTAGACAATGCAAACACGCGTGCGTTCACCTTACCTGTGCCCCTGGTCCATGCTCCCAGTTTTTAGTGGAGTACGAGTTGTTCACTTAATTTTGTTACATTGTACATGCATGTATTATCTCAGTTACTTTTTGATCTTTGTTGTGTTTGTCTATTTTCTATGTTTAGTCTTGTCCCTGGATTATATTCTTTCGATGGAATCTTGGTTCCTTTGATTACTCTTTCAAGACAAAACTTGCTCTTCGGGTAAAACCAGTCTGCGTCCATACTTGCCCCTCGGGCAATACCAGTCTGTGTCCCCCACTTGTTCCTTAAAGAAAAACTTTTTCCTTTGAGAAAATATTAGTTCAATAAATTTCCTTACAGGAAAATGCTTGTTTTGAAAGTACCTTTATGGAAAATTGACTTGCAGTCGAAATTTCATCAAATGAAAAAAAAAGAATGTTAGGAAATAATATTTTGTCGAAAGAAAGCATATTTCCTTAGAGAACATCCGGTTTTTAATACTTACTTTGCTTAGATGGTAAGCATGGTAGGAATGTAACTTATGTCATTTTTTTACTAAGGATGTTAGTGCATCATCTTTGAAAAAAAGTTTTTCCTTCGAATTAAAATAGTGAAGACCATTTTTTGCACTCACCGGGAGCTATAAACTGGCTGTTATTCATTCCAGTTGTATCTTCATTTTTCTAACCGAAAATGTGCGCAAAGTCATAGCATAACCATCTTTTTTTTTTTTTTTTTTCTATTTTAAGCAGATCAAAGTTCCCTTTTATCTGCTATGGGTATTTAAAAATCAAAAGGTTTTCAAAATACATAATGCAATTTTTTAACAGAATAAATAATGTTCGTGTATGGAATCAATACAAAATTGGATATTCAGCATAATTTTTCTAATCACAATGTCCGAAAATTTTTACTTTAAAAGTACACAAAAGGTCTGCCTAAATTAATGAGAAATATGACTTTTAGTACATTCTACATGTACCTATAGGATTGGGGAAATTGTCCCGAGCAGTATCAAGTATGATACTATATGTATACGACGACGTCTAGCCTAGAAGTTGGTTCAAAATGCATTATTATTAATATTAATATCATAAATCAGGTTATACAATAAAAACACGTTCTACATATATTTATATGGTGATTCTTTATTACAAAAAGCTTGTTATTTTGAATATGAAGAATGCTTGTTCAAATATACATTTATAGATCTTTTTTTCCGATCACATTGATTAGTGTTTGTCCGAACCTCATTTTGAAATTTCCTTCATCTTTTCTTCGTCCAAACACGCCAATTTTGGGATAGGGGAAATTACCTATTTTCATGTCAGCATATCGACCACATGGTCCTTCATAATTGACAATGTTTTCTTCTTTAGAACTTAAATAGTTGATAAATATTTTGCAGTTATGTAACGACCATTTAGTGTTGAAAATGAATCCGCCCCATTCAGATTCTCCTCCTTTGTATGGGAGCGTAGCATTCCATAAGATTTTCCATGTGTGCTTTCCTGTTGGGGAATCGCATTCCTCTGATTCAATATCTTTTTTGTATGAGCAGCGAGTTTTCAGATCTTTTTCTGGATAAATAAATTCCCTTGGATCATGCCGCAATCCAATGATAACTTTGTCACCCATTTTTTTCATTGTCAACGGTGGCCGACCACCATGCATGTACAGAATAGTGTCGTTATTCAAGAATTTTCCTTTATAGCATGGGCCATATTTCTCACACAATGCCAGAAACTCTTCTGTTAACAGGTAGTCTGTTGTATTTTTTATCTTGTTATAAACCAGTCTGTGGTCTGATGTCCCCATAAATCTTATTATTGAAGTTCCATCCGGTAGACTCCTTAAATCGTGCATGTTGACAGCAACAATTAGGATTTCTTCAAAGTACCTGTCATCCTTTGGTTGGTTTAGAAATTTACTGCATTCTGGTGGGGAACAGAAGACTTTACCATTTGTCCAGTAACCACCAGCACGACAGGGAGTTGCCTCGACCCTTGAAATTTCGTTTGCAGAACTGAAACACAAAGTCATAATAATTAGAATAAATTGATTACAAATACAAATAAACGTTGCATAAACTTTGATTTTTAAATTTTCATTTCAAATATATATATATATATATATATATATATATATATATATATATATATATATCATGAGTATCAAGAACACGTGGTTCGTTATGGCGTATCGATCTGCATGATTTGTTCAACATGTCATATTTTTCCTTTCATCTTTCGTCCAAACCGGCCGTGGCATTTTATAAGTAACTCGGCGGGTTTTTCTATAAAAGTAGACGACTCTTAATCAACTTGTGCTCCTAGTCTTCCGGTGAATCCGGGTTGTTCTTTTAAATCAGTTTTTCCTCTCTATTCTTTTGAATTTTGAATCGTGGTTCTCTTGATTACTCCATCATGTGAAAAGTTACCATAAATTTCACATGAAGACTCAATTCAATCGAACTTCACGTTAACTCTGTCAAAAACACTATCTGCTTTAATAATTCAAATGAAAATCACGTAAAACGTAGCTAAATCTGTGACTGTAAATGGTATATTTGGGATAAGCTATGAGGTTTTGAATGTGGAGAATAGGAAAATTAATTTCATCGAAATTGTTATTTTTTTTAAAAACTGCAATGTTTATTGCTAATGAAATGATTTTCCATTTGGTGTTGTGAATTTTCCATGGGTTATGAGGAATAGGTGTATATACGAAACTCATAAAATTTTAAAGCTGCAAGCTCATTATTTCGGCGTTTTACAAAGTAGTTAATCATTGGAACTAAATACGGCATCGAGACCATTGATATAAAAACAAATAAATATAACTTACCTTTTAAAATGTATATCAAACGATTTGAAATAATTATTATGTGTGGATGAGCAGTATCGTGGTGTGCCGTCTGTAAAATTCAAGTGACCTTGGAAAACAGTATACAGGGTTGTATCAAAAAAGAAATCTAGACGCTCGTTGTCAAAGTAGATAAACTCTGATGGTTTGTCGTCTGTTACACTTGCGCATCTTACGTGAGGGCTTATGGCAGTAAATTTCGCAAGTGGGTGCCTTTAATGGAAAAGAAAATGGTGTCATAATGAATGCTCACTCGTGTGTCATTGAAATTCAGTAAAAAAACAAATGTAAATTTATTAAGTAAGAATGTTCTTAATCGTACCCTATCAGACGTAAAATGGCACCGAAGTCTAAGTATAAAGATATGAAATAAAATCTTCTAATTTATTTTGCTGAACATGGCAGTGTAAATGGTTGAAATTAATCTCCTGCACAGACGACCTATTACCGCTTCCTGATTTACTAAGTATCAGTCCGCTAGCTTATAGGCTCTGCTATACTAGCAGCAAAAAGATTCCCTGGGAATGATCACCACTCATTATATACCAATACGCTTGGCTGTTTAGAGTACTCTACTAATCTGTATAGAGCGGTGGAGAGTATGGCAGAATAGCGAATACACTATTGTGCAAGAGATTGGGTTGAAATTGGCTCATGATTAAATAGTAATTTAGTTTTAGTTTTAGTTACTTTTTCTCGTAACGACAGTATGTAATAAGACTTCAAAAAGATAGTTTAGATGAAAATGAGTTTTCTTGCTGTGCAAGAAGCGTTTTCAATTTTCATGAAAATTACTAAAGTTATCCTTCTTAGCTTAAGGATGTAGACTTAGGGTAAGGGACATAACTCATGAAATCAGTATATATTTGCATTATATTCGATTTCACCAAAGCCTATCAAGCTTTTATTTGACATAGAATGAAATCAATCCAAGTTACATTGACGCTTACATGACATTGATGTAAAATGCTGAATACAAACGTTCCAATAATTTGTAAGGGTTATGTCCTTTACACTAGGTCTACCTCCTTAAGTATGAATAAAAAAAAATGTTGTATGAAATAACATATTTATAACCATTCATCTCATCTTCTTAAACCCTATACTACTTGAAATGCGCCGAAAAAAAAGAAATGGGCATTATTTACTTTTGACGTTGTTGTTGAAAAAAGATCTATGAAATAAAACAATCGCATCAGACAGGAAATTATGTCACGTTAGAATGTCCATAACTTTGCCATGAAAATTTTTTTTAAAGAAAATTATTTCTACTTTAAAATAAAAGTTGTAAAATTAAGAGGTGGTCTAATTTTATGAATAAATTGGGATAAAATTATTAGGGGAAATGTCAGGAAAAAAATTAAATGCATTTTATATACAATTTCAAGACATTGACATGGCATGAAAATATCTTTTCATAATTATATATATTATTATCATATATTATTTTGTTTTGTTTTTTGTTTTTTGAATTTTCTCTGCTATGATGCTAACATATGTGTTGATCTGATCCAAAAGAAGTGATCGTTTAGATGACGTACAATCTTTCAACAATCATATAGGATTTGTAAACGTCGCATCTTTTCCAAAGAACTTGAGAGAAAGAATACTACAGTATATATGAAGTCAGCATCATAACTTGACCTACATTTAGAAATCGATGTAAAGGGAATTGTTTTTAAACTCATAACCAAACTATACGACAAACGCGATTGACTCATCAATCCGTATTGTCAACTTTACTTTCATCTGTGGTAACATCCCTTCAGCACTTGCATATGGAAATTCATACCACAACTCATATGTTATGTCAGAGCCTATGCAGATTTTTTGTACCGTACCTAGACTTCGTACAAAAATACTTCTGGAACATGGTGCTAAAAGTAATCACTACAGAAGTTTTATGGTTGTTATCATGTATTGAACTCGTGGATCGTTCTGATGTTTCCATCTGCATCATGAAAAACCGAAATTTTCATCGTGTCATAGTCAACATTACCTTTTGCGTCTTCCCAGGACGTGACATTTTAAGGTATTCGGCGGGTGTCGCTAAAAAAAGCAGAGAACGCTTAACCTGTAGGTGCTACTGATCTATGGAATCCGGGTTGTTCATTTACATTTGTTTTGTTTTGTTTTATTTTGTTTTGTTTTGTTTTGTTTGTTTGTTGTTTGTTGTTTTTTTTTTTTTTTTTTTTTTTTTTTTTTTTTAATTGTATGTGATATAATAGTTATTTCATGATATTTTTATTATAAGAAGTAACACGCTCTCTGTCTGTATATAAAATTGTGTCCATCATCTCATAGACCAAATTTAGTAATGTACGCAGGTTATTTAGTGTACACCATGTGATTGGGATTATTTCTTCATAGACCAAAAAAAGTATGTAACAGCCAATCCTTAATATTTTATGTTCCTATTTTTCCTGTCTAGTCTTTATCCTTTGATCAAGCGGGGTGTCCAATGCTCAAGTTCAACGGGCAAGACATTTTCACAAGGTAGCAGTTCGGGTCGTCAACACTCTTCTGCTAGTTCCGCAATATTATTGGACGACGTTTTAAATTTTATAGACGACATTTTAAAAGGGCCTTTTTTCTAAATGCAGTATCAAAAATAGAAAAACTTGTAGAATTTTGATTTCTGACAAAATCTTTACCAGTAATCTTACTAACAGGTCATGCACTACAAGAAATTTTATAGACGACCTTTTAAAGGGGCCTATTTCTAAATGCAGTATCAAAAATAGAAAAACTTGTAGAATTTTGATTTCTGACAAAATCTTTACCGGTAATCTTACTAACAGGTCATGCACTACAAGAAGTTTTATAGACGACCTTTTAAAGGGGCCTATTTCTAAATGCAGTATCAAAAATAGAAAAACTTGTAGAATTTTGATTTCTGACAAAATCTTTACCAGTAATCTTACTAACAGGTCATGCACTACAAGAAGTTATGACAACGTGAATTGCATTTAATGTACGCTATTTGAACTTATATTTGTTGATGAAACGAAGGACCGGTTAAACAAAAGAATGTGCGGCCATTGATATGACATAAATGACAACAATAATCCTCAGAAGAGGAAATTACACAACAATGTGCCTGAGTGCTTGTTTTAGTTTTGTGAATGTAGAATAATCTGCACAAGTGCAACGGATCCTTCAAGTCTACATTTATTAAATAATGTATGTTTTATACATAAACAAAAGTACATAAAGTGTTTACCTGCTTTTGACATCCATACACTTAAACACATTCATAAACAGGAACAAAATCTTAACTTTACAAACCTGTTGATTATTTTTTTTTCAGGTTCCTGTATACATGTACGTGTATTTGTATCACTCAAAATTCTCCTTTTGTAAGGATTGGTTTAAATCATTTCTCCATTGGAAATGGTAAAAATTTGATTTTCAACATTTGAGCTTTAGCATAATAAGTGGAGAAATAGTTTAGGAAAAAGAAATGTGGTTGTATCAATGTACATTTCTATGCTCATTTTATTATAATATTACACATGTGCATGTAAAATACATTGTATATGCAATCTTCTGTAAACAATGTTTTCTAGCCATAGTGATGTCAGATGGTGTTTTCATTAGAATAGTCAATAATTTTGAATTACACAGTGAGAATTACTGTACGTTTAAAGATAATTTTACAAATAACGACATACTCTAAATCAGCAATTTCTAATTTCTATCAAATACATGTAGGCATTGGTATACAACAATTAAAAAAAAACAATTATGATAATTTGATGCATTATATTAGCTACTTTGTTCCTGGACTACATTCTTTTGATTTCCGCTAGAATCTTGGTTTCCTCGATTACTCCTTATTGTATTCCTTATCTAATACTGGTAACTAATGTATTAGTTGAGTTGAGGTTTTCTATTTGTTTTGTTGTTACTGCTTTCGAGTTCAATATCGTGGAAGGGACCACTTTGGTCAATCAAGCATTTATTAAGTGACAGAAAATTTCCACTTGTAGGTGGTACATGTTACTACATTGGAAGCGATTGAGTGACCCAGATTCGTAATTCTTAATACCTGCATTTGAAAAGTACATGTATTACTTTCCTTTATGTATCTACAAAAAAGAAATCTGAACAGCTTAAATGGCTGAATTGGTAATGTTAGAAATCTGGAAACTATTTCATTTGCTCCAGCAGGTCCATTTTTTTCTTATTTATAACAATCATTCCTTCAGATTATGCTTAAGGTATATCATCTCTAATATTTCTAGTAGATACGTTTTTCTTGTTTTCTTTAAGATTACATTGAATGAAACTCAGAATTTCAATATCAAAACAGAGGTCACTGATTTCGAGAAAATAAAAAGGCAATTTTCATATGGATTCTGTTAGGGAACTTCACTCTTTCGCAAACTTTAAAAAAAAACTGATTTTTTTCCTAATTTATATAAAGAACACGTTACTGACATTTTTTTCTTATTGAAAAGAGAAAGTTGTTGGTCACTGAATTTTTTTCTTGTAATATTTAAAAAATTAATTTTCATTACATTTCTATAGAATATTTTCCGGTCAGTTTTCTCCCCTTAAACATGTTAAAAGAGACTTTGTACATTTAGTGATATAATTTTTTTCGTAATATTTTTTGGATAATTGAATTATACAGTTTTACATCATTTTAAACATCATTATAAGTTCACTTAAAATAGATATGTCTGTATGATTTTGCAAGATGAAAACTAAACATGGGTATTCTACTGAAGTATTTCATATGAAAAAAAATAAGCGTATTTTCATTATTTCAAAACTCCTTCATCATCTAAAACTGGATCAAAATGTGAAGCATTAGGTGGACCATAAGAATGTTTAACGACAAGTCTTATTTGAACAATAATGTAATGTATCTTCAATCGAAATAAAAAAAGTTCAAGGTGTGTTATGGGAGGATGCATTTAACTTCAAAAAGTCATTTTATTGACTTGGTCGCTCCACTAATTTGCCCACAATTACCGTGTAAATAACACCCAAACATAATGGTTCATACCGAGATCACAAAAACAATATCACCTATATTTAAAACAAAAAAGAAAAATGTTGCATTCATGAAAAAATACACACTGAAACAGTATACATTTAAGGCTTACTCTTCATGATTACGGCAATCCTCGATAGCTAGGTGGTCCACAAGTGCTTCCTGGGTAAACGTCGATGTACATACTTTCACAAGAAAACAGCAGAGTATAACATTCAAAACAGTTGCCTCCATCTCCAGCAAATGACGGCGGACAGCTACAGACTGTTTATAAATACTCACTTCGATTTGGCCTTGGAGCATTCAAAGTACTAGTGACCTTGGGTTTTCCTTTTAAGCTGTAAATATATGCACATTTTCCCAAGTTAAATACTAATAATTTTGCAAATTTACCATTCAAGAGATTTTTGAAGCGATATGAAATTACTTTATGTTAAAACTTAAATTTTGTCAGCGTGGCGTGAATTACGAGTTCATCAACCCATTCAGGAGCATCTGAATATAATTTACTCGACAATTTGAAAGGATACAGACCTAGAAAAAACTTTGTGATTTGTACGAACATAATTATCGCAATGGTATATCTTTGTTATCATGGATAAAGAGTCGCGATCATTTACCATAAAGTTCTTGTTAAAAAAAAACATTTGAACTTCATCCTAGACTTCAGTGAAATAGTAAATATGACAATCCTTTCTACAACTACGATACTGATTGTTACTTTATCACGTAACTGTTTGAACTGTGGTCATTTCAGCCCTCCTCTGTCTAAGACTCTGGCAAAGTGTGTATAAGTTCTGGCACATGAAGAAAAAAAACGCAGAGATTTTGCTACATTTTCCAAGTATTTTTACCTAATAGCATCAAGAATTTACTACCGAAGTGTTTTTGTAAAGTTTGTCTTTTTAAGAGTAATCAAGGGAACGAAGATTCTAGCTGAAATAAAAAAATTGTAATCCAAGGACAAAGACCAGACATGGGAAACTGACAAACAAAACAAAGAACATAAAATAACTAAGATAATACATATAAAATAACAAAAGTACATGAGCAACTCGCTAAAAACTGGGAGCATGGACTATGGTAAGCGTCCTCTGCTTTTCTAGAAACACCCGCCGAGTTGTCCATAAAAAGTCAAGTCCGGGGTAGACGAAAGAGGAAAGAAAAACTATGACACGTAGCACAAAAAAGTTTTCATGGTGTAGATGGATACACCATAACGATCCACGAGTTCATGATGACGACCATAAATTTTTTGTAGTGATAACTTCAATTTTGTAGCAACATAACCCTGTTCCAGAAGCCTAATGTAATAAGTCTAGCGCGATACAAAAAGTCTGCGTAGTTACAGCTAGCTCTGACATAAAGTATGAGTTGTGATATGTAAACATAGGAGCTGAATAGATGTTGCCACAGATGAAAAGACATTGAAAGCTTAAGCGTAGTGAGTTGAAATGCACTATGAGAAAATGGCGGAACAATTTTCCCACACTTCTTTCCAATATGAGCAGTCAAAAAATATCTACATCATAGATGCTTCAGAATAAATTGAAACAGTTTTTCAGATGTTTTCTAGATTTGTTTGAGACAAAAACAAAAACCAAATTGAGAAAATGTCGTGCCATCCATCGCCAGATTCTTATACAGAATGGTAATCAAAACGTTTTGTCACTTTTTTCTAAATACATTCGAAATACGAGAATGAAAAGTTTCGTGTGCTGATTTGAGCACTTAGTTAAAAAAATATCAAAATGGTTTAAATTTTTATCATAGCCAATTCTCATAAACTACTTTTAAAACATACTTTTATCTTAAACATGAAAAAAGTAGCTCTGAATGTAACTGAATAAGAGCGTGTCAATATTTTTTATCCATTGAGATATAACAAAATTATTTTAACCAATCAGATTACAGTATTTATCTCAAATTAATTTATTCCATATTGAAGTCGCATTGTAGTGTTTTTTATTGCAGGCAGTATAGTCTATTTGATTTCTGTAGGATTATATAACAAAATTAGAAATGGAGAAATGGGTAAATTGGGTAGAATCATAACATATATTGCAAATTTCGGTACGTTGTATATGTTTGTCAAGGAGTAAGCTCTCGTTATCAGCATTTGAACAAAAGAGCAATCATGGAGCACTCAAAACGGACATGCAATGGGAAAATATATCTAGCATCGACAAGATCTGCCATGTGTTAAGCCGTCATGTTCAATGGAGGTTTGAATTGTGTGAATACTGCAAATTCAGGTAAACAATACAAAGGAATGGTGGTTATATTTTTTTCGGTCTGAATCACATGTTGCACACTAAAGAACCAACTTAGAAGGTTATTTTCAAGTGTACATCACGGGCATTGAGTTTATGTCAAATAGATCAAAAAATATAACAGTCATTTCTTATAATTTAATTTTAGTATCAGATTTTAACGACTAAATCAACAAAAAAAGGTTGATGACATCATAGTCACATAATAAAAGTTGGTCAATAAGATGATGGACAAAATTCTTTAGTGTAACATCTTAAATTAAATTATTATAAAAGACCATAAAATATGTTGTTGTTGACATAAATAAAACCAATCACATATTTTGTTTTTAGGTAATGACGGCGGCAAGCTTGATTCTGTAAATAAATGGCATAAAACCATTTAAAGTTAACATGACCTTGGCTTTTCCTAAAAAGCTGTAAAACAGTGATTCATTTTCACATGTTACAATACTAATCATTTCTTGAAAATTTTCCATTTAAGAGATTGTCTCTACGATATGAAATTGCTGTACAGTGTATTTAATGTTTAAACTAAAATTTTGTCAGTTTTGTGTGAAGTTCAGCATCTAAATATTTTAAAATAACTCGACAGTTTGAAAGGATGTAGACCTACAAAAAAAACTCGTAGTTGGCACGAACATATTTATCGCAATAGTATATCGTTTGTAATACGTGACAAAGATTCACGTTCATTTACCATTAAGATCAGATTAAAATTAGACTGTTTCTGTTGTAAACCACAAGGCCAAGAAATTTTATTTATCTGTTAAAGGTTACTTTGGGTAAAAAAGAGTAAGTAGTCAAAATAATGTAATATTTTTTTAATTATTTGATGTAGACACTTATGGGGGTTTCTGGACTTTATTAGTGCTCAACTAAAGCTGATAATTTAGCAGCATTCCATTAAAACAACAACAACAAAATGTATACTAGGTAGACAGTAGACAGAAAAAAGAGGGTAGGCCTGAACATAAGAACTTAATCCATGGCCGCATTGCTGTAACAAAAAAAAAATGATTTTTTTTCAAATATGTATTGTCTGTTAAATTATCATAAAACCTATTTTTAACTCTACCTATTGTCCCGGTCTTACTGTACTTGATATTGTTTTAAATAATGTTCATTAGGTGCATCAGAGAGTGTTGTTAATAATAAAACAGGGTCATGACTAGGTTATTATGATGAGGCAAAAAAGACTTCGCCGAGGGCAGGGAGTCTAGGGTAATTGAATCAAAATCCTAGTTTCTGGGCATTTCCATGACTCTATCTGACCTCCGAATCTTGACGATCTCTCAACAAAACTTTTGGTAAAATTGGCTACATGTACGAGGAGATACGGAGATATATAACAAAAATTAAACTGGGAATTTATTACTGGTTGCGCTAACGAATGCAATGACGGTAAGGTAAAAAAAAACAGCAGACAAAGATGTACACAATTTTTCCCTTAACGAGTTATGCTTCTGTGCACATGAAGCATGGCTTCATCACACAGACGTTCTCCAGTTATAGTAGTACGCTCCCACGTTTTAATCCCAGTAAGGCCGAAAATTATCATTCACAACATACAGATGTAACAGGAGGAAAGATGTAAGTATCAGCATCTAGCAAACTAGTACAACCCAATATTTTTTGTCTGTCGAAAGTCAGGAGATCGGGAAGATGAAATATGTGGAAAATACATTCGATTGGAACATAATTTTTGTAGGATAAAACTGGATTGGAGCTGGTATATCACTTCTTATAATCATTTTCTTTATTTCCGTAGTAACAAGGGACTCGACCTTTTTTAACTGATTTTTAGGTGTTTTGTTTAATTGTGCAATATTTTTTCCACAGTGGCCTGATTTTAAAGGGAGTGTGTGATAACGCCCAAGTACGTTAACCCCACCGCATTGTTTGCGCCTGTCCTAAGTCAAGAATTTCTGGCCCCTTTATCTTGTTTCGTTTTCACTTTCAGTTTATTTTTATGTTACTTGAATATATATAGAAGTAGCTTGTTCAGTGCACCTATGTACCATAATGTTTTGGGGCCAGCTGCAGCTTGCCCTGTGCTGTGAGGGACCTCGACGTTTATTGAAGACCAATGGGTTGCCCTGAGCTGACAGTTTCATTTCAGTGGATTTGATGTCTCTTTGAAGTATTCACCATACACATTCTTGTTATATTTAGTGCAGTATCCGCGCCTACCATCTGATTTTGCAAAAATCCGGTCTTCGACTAATTTTCGGAGACATAACTACAGGTTTTAAAAGTTAACACGACCGTTATGATCAAATGACTGTCATGGAATGTAATACCCATGTTCCTTCCTAAAGATTCCTGGCTGCACGAGGTATATATAATCATGTCAGTCATCCTTATTGGTTGAGACAGCGAAAAACAAAGCGATCTATTATAACGTTATTTATGTATTGAATACGGTGAAATATATTAACAGTTTCTCGATCATTGGTCCTCGGATCTGTTAAAATATTGCTAATATTTTCATGAGGCATTTGCCTCAATGTAGTTACGGCCAAAGTTTGGAATTGGTCAGAAACTGATTGATCTCTGTTAGCTTAGGGTTGGTTCTGTAACTTGAATGTTTCATTGTGTCATAAGTTTAGCTTTAGAGTAATAAAGATGCTGTTGATTCAAGCTCTTCTCTCTTCAATTGATTTAGTATTAGAAATGGATAGAATCCCGGATAATACCAAGCTAGAACTATACAAAATGAGCAATGTCACACATCAAAACGTAACACTACATACCTACTTTGTCCTGGTTGCACCAGTAGGCGCAGATTCAAAGGACTAGCCTCTTCCACGCTTCGTTGTCTTCCAGTTGAGTCAAGGTTATTCCTATCTCTTTTATTTATCACCTCAACATTCAGCCTCCGTGTGGCCTGTGAGTGACTCTACTCCCTATATCCTTCTGTATTAAGGTCAAAATAAGTATTTCAGCATATGATTAATTCAATTTACACATATGCGTAAATCAAATTTTGCATAATATGCGTAATTATTTATGTCAAAAGAATTGGCCTGCAGCAGCACTAAGCTTGTCGTAAAAGCCGACTAAATAGTGCTGAGGAACCTAGCCGGGGGCTAGGCGCTCTGCCCACAGAGCAACTGGGATGTGTGCCCCAAGTGGTGGAATGGGGTACCCCTGGCGTGTTACATGCTGCTGTTGACAG
This sequence comes from Perna viridis, assembly GCA_037379345.1. NCBI lineage: Eukaryota > Metazoa > Mollusca > Bivalvia > Mytilida > Mytilidae > Perna > Perna viridis. The sequence goes on from CM074520.1 coordinate 19,470,353, forward strand.
GCTATAATACGGAAAACCTGACCGCAAACCATAGTGGTGCACCGTGTTGGGAAATATGCCACGTTCCTCGCACGTTAAAGAACCCTGCTGTGGTATTCGATAGGAGTAGGAACCTTTGCACTGCGCCACAGGAGGCTAAATTGCCCGACCCTACCCATCCCTCCCTTTTATCTTGTGGCAATCAAAATTTGTCGACCCTATTATCCTTGTGCCCCATCCGTTTTTTCATTTCATCATCATAATTTCATGTTCATTTTTTCACCCTTTTCATGTTCATCGCCTGAATATATATGAAATAATGCTGCTCGGGCGCATTTTTTCATTTTATTCATTTTACCCCAAAACCCTTAGTGTTACTGCAACGGTATTGGTACCATTGTAAAGCTGTGACATTGTGCGACATGATGATACATACATGTACATATGTAAGTTTACTTCGTTTTGAAGAAAGAAGAAGTTCGTGGAATCAAAATACTTAAAAAATTGATTTTTGCCTCAACGAGGTATAAAAAGTAGCCGAAAAATACAAAATGCTTCAGTGAATTTTTTGGCGACAAAAATATTCTGAAGTGGGAGGTATAAGGGTACCTGAAAATCATATTTTGGTTGATGAGTGTGGGGGTGCACGGGGGTTATCTCAGCCCACGTACTACTACGCAGACTTTTTGTATCGCGCTAGACTTCTTACAATAAGGCTTCCGGAACAGGGTTATGTTGCCACAAGAAGTCATGTTGAAGTCATCACTACAGACGTTTTATGGTCGTCATCATAAACTCGTGGATCGTTATGGTGTATTCATCTGCATCGATTTGTTCCACGTGTCATAGTTTTCCATTCATCTTTCGTCTACCCCCGGACTTGAATTTTAATGAGCAACTCGGTGGGTTTTTCTAGAAAAGCAGAGAACGCTTACCCTACTGGTGCACCTGTTCCATACTCCCAGGTTTTAGTGGAGTCCGAGTTGCTCATTTACTTTTGTTATATTGTGTGTATTACTTTAGTTATTTTATGTTCTTCGTTGTCTTTGTCCCTGAATCACAATTATTATTCCGCTGGAATCTTGGTTCCCTTGATTACTCTTGTATATAATATTAGATAAAAAAAAATAATACAATATTAACAAAATACTGATTAGAAGCACTTTCAGATATAAGCATAGCACAAAGTTAATGTAATTTTAAACAATTTTTTACTCTCGAAGTTGCTGGCATGCAATCTTGAGTGGGTTGATGAGTTGGATGCATGTCTGATCGCTCTTTTAATGAAGAAGCGAGAATGCAAGGGGGGGGGTAATTTGAGTTCCTAAGTGACCGTCTATAGTTATTTAGACAGGTAGTAGATTCTGTTTGAGGTTGAGGCGTTAGCCGAATCCCTCCAACAGATCTACTGTCTGTCTAAATAATCATTGACGGAGACGGCTTATCCATATTATGAGGATATAAATTAATCTTTGTATCGAACTACATTTGTATATTTATCGAAGTTTTTTTGGAAATAATTCGGTGGTTACTGGGTTATATTTTTTGTCTTGGCGTCAAATGTACACTCTGGGCAGTGGCCAGTGACTTGATTGAACTATCTTTGTCCTGACATTCAGATCAAATTGTTTGAAAGTGCTATTATTTGTCTCTACATCATTCTTATTAGTTGATGGATTTTCCTTTTATGGTCATTTGCATATTTGTCATCCAAATATTTTCACCAATGGCGGATAAATTTTCTATGTATCATCCTCATTTGCTTATTGTTGCTTCGGTTATCTGGAGGAATGGTTTTATCCAATCACGAGTGATTCGTACAAAAATGCTAAAATGTCTACTATCCTAAAGCATAATTACTACTTTGTATCAAATCTTATTGATATTTCAGTCGTTTGTACAGTTACCTCCCTTATCCAATGTTAGTTTCTATAGAAAATTTCTCGTTTTTGCCATTAAATTTCATTGTACATGTTTCTACAGTTATCTGGACTGTAATGCTGTAGATCAACATTTTGAAATTCCCTATTGCACTTAGTTCAAGGTTAAGGACAACTGATTGATTGGACTAGTACTGGGAACCTCCAAACATTTCACATAGGATTCCTCAATGATCCTATGATAGCTGTAGATTTTTACACAATTATTAATTAATCAACATCAACAAAAGCATTGTCAGAATTTTTAAAGTTGCAGAGTATAACCCTATAAAAATCTTTGGTCTTTATCTTCAAACAATCAAGTTGACCCCAGGGGGCTTGCTCCCAGTATCAAAAATGCAGTCAGACTAGTATATATTTCATTTTATATACAAGCAGAGACCTATAATTAATTGCATGTCTATGATACTGGTCAAAACTATATATCCATTTCCTTTACAATACTGAAACTTAAAAGATTCAATTCAAACACTCTGTCACATTCCAAGCTAAAACACAACAGAATGTTTTCCAATAAAAAAAATTGGCCAAAATAGAGACAAATTCTTTTTATGAAGACTCTTCTTTAAAGAAATCGTCAGGCCATGAAAGGAGTTCTTAAATTCTTCTTTACATCAATAACCTATAGCATGCAAACGTACATGCTCACTATTTCCTTTAATGGTACAAACAGTATCATCAACAGAACTATAAATGTATATGTTTGTTTCTACATGTATGTAACTCCCACGCTGCACTTCACCCAATCTCCTTGTTTCTCACAGTCACTTTTTCTGTTTCATATTAATTCTAAATTGGCACGTGTCAATTGAATAATAATGCAGAATGGCTCATCCGACTGCGGTTTTACAGTTGCTGATTATACCAAGTTTTTAGTCTGAAAAAGAAAAATGCAAGATCTTAAAAACTGCTAAATGTAAATTAAATCAGACATTTCATAATATTCATTACAGAGACTAAAATAAACATATACAAGTAATACGCAACTGTGCTGGCACCCATTCGTTCATAAAGTATCTAAGCATTAGAGCATTAATGAAACCCAAATTCAAAGATCGTCAGGAATTCAAAATTTTAAACATGCGAACACTTTAACATACAATGTAGTGATTTCATCACATCAGTGTATATGCAGTTATTTGGATTAGAAAGGGACATGTGCCATTTACCGTATCATAGTCTGGCTGAAATGTCCCATTTAATTTTATCAGAAATTTCCACTGAGAAAGAATGACCTGTCAAAATTGTGAATTCCATGAAAAATGGCCCAGTCTCAAGTTTGATCCAAATCACTGCAAGAAATACTTCATATACAAATCATGAACTCATTCGAATTCAGCTACCAAAATAATATTAAATTTTTAATCTTGGTTTTCATGCGATAACATGAGTAAAAAATGGTTCATCCTTATAAAATTCTATAACAAGGTTCCAAATTCGAAAGGAAAGTATTGAATTTTGAGGCTATGACCCCAACCGTTCAGAATTCGGGGCCAAAAAGGGGCCTATAAATCTAGCATTTCATAGAAATTTCGGAGTGTGGCCACTCTTACTACATTAATATAACAAGCAAAATACATAAAAGATATCTTAAATCTGACTGAAAAACACAGAAAAGGAATTTTCATCAGGAACCTACTAAAACAAAAAAAATCAAAATTGGACCAAAAATAAACATGAAGCTCACAAGAACCTGAATCGCTCACCTGGTAAACCTTGCTATACTATTCACTTTCTATATAATTTATTCATAATCAAAATATTAGTAAATCATATACAAATTCAGCAACTTTGGTTTTCTGGATAACAGGAAAAAACTGGAAAAATCATCAAAATGGCATTTTCAGGAGATACCACTCCATGAAAAGTAAAAGATTTTTCTTGAATTTGCACCAAATCATCAACCTGCAATCAAACAAGCTATTATATGAATTTGGAATTATTTTGGAATTTAGAAAATAACTAAAAAATAATTTGTAAAACTAACCCTTACGAAGGGGTTAGTTGGTTAACAAAAAGCAAAGAAAACTTACTAAACTCCTCAGTAGGGGTAATTTTATAATTTTGTTTTACTTATTTTCTTAAATCCAAAACAATTTCAAACTTAAATAATACTTTCTTAACCTCTGTTAATACTTTGTTGACCTTTCATGAGCAACTCGACAGGTATTTCTAGAAAAGCAGAGGACGCTTACCATACTGGTGCACCTGATCCATGCTCTCAGGTTTTAGTGGAATCCGAGCTGCTTGTTTACTTTTGTTACTTTGTATGTATTATATCAGTAATTTTATGTTCTTTCTTGTGGTTGGCTGTTTTCCACATCTGGTATTTGTCCCTGGAATAGATTCTTTTGATTTCCACTAGAATCTTGGTTCCCTTGAATACTCCTTAACAGATTTTTTTCTGAAATTAACATCAACAACATATCTTTCAAAACTGATTTTTGTTTTCAATTTACATCATCCATCTGCTATCACTTTCGCAACAACAGGCAGAAACTGGAAAGTTATCAAAATGATCCTTACAAAAGGCCATAACTTCAAGAAGAGTCAATAGATTTTTCTGAAATTTGCTAATTTGATAGATCTTAAGATGCTTAATATTTTTGTGTAAGAAAAAGTTTTGCTAAGCACAGCATGATACAAGCACAGTGGTCGAATCCTGAACAGTTGGGGCAAGTGTGGACTTGATATTCTTATCATAGGGACTTACAAATAAATATGGACACAACAAATGGTTTGAACACTTATTTGCACAAAATCTTAAATTTTCAAAATCGGACCAAAAATAAAAAGGTTGATTTTTCAGGGTATGGCCCCTCTGACTCCCTTATGACTCAAAAACTGTAAGACATATCCAAAATCTGATTGAAAAATGCAGGCAGAGATTATTATGAGGAGTCCAATTTAAAAAAATTGAAATTGGACCAAAAATAAATAAGAAGCTCAAGAGCCTGCATTGCTCACCTGGTCCAAATTAGTCTTTTAAGCTTTCTAAAGCTGGACTCTTGACCTTACTGTACTATTGTCACAAGAATCATTTCATCAATAGAGATCATCTTAATTATGTACCCTGTTTTTCGGCATAGGGTCCTCTCACCATGCTGATCAATTTTATCCCATGACAATTTGGTTAAGCCCATTGCTTTTTGAGTTATTTCCACTAATCCTGAAATTCTTAGTAATGGTGGCCATGTTTTTCAACAAATCAAATACCTCGACACACAGATTGGTAAGGAGATTCTAACAAACATGGAAATGTAAAATTCCAAAATAAAATCCATTTCAGGACAAATAACTCCTTCTCTAGTAGTTTCTGAGGAATATTCATATCAAGTTTGTTTTTAGTTGGTCTGGTAGTGTCAGAGGTGGATATTTTTGAAAGAAATAACATTTAAAATAGCAAAAATTGCTACAAGTTTACTGAAATTGACCAGACTGTTCATTAGTTTAAGATTACATATTGATAAAATGCCTTCAATAAATTAATCAATACCTAAGTTAAAGCTACTGTAACACAGCAATCAATATAACAAAATGTTAATTTTGAGGTCAAACTCTTAGACCTCCAGTATATAGAATCACCAATTCATAGACCTCCAACATATAGAATCTCCAATTTTTATAGACCTCAAATTGAAAGACCCTCAATTCACATACCATTTTATCATTGTTTTACCACGGGCTGGCCATTTATGTCATTATTTAACCCCTGGCTATCACTTGGGGTAAAATAATGCGACATTAATAGCCAGCCCGTGGTAAAACAATGATAAAATGGAGTTTCCGTGATTTATTTCTTAATATCAAAGGGCCAACTTGATAAAACCACAGAATGTTGACAAGTTTAAGTTGAACAGTAGAAGACTGAACTAATTTGTATTTTGTTTGAATAAAACTTTATAATATGGTCAGAAGAAATATTGTTAGAAAACTCCATTTTGAGAAAGTATTTCCCTCAAGAGCGATAAAGTTGTATGGGAAGTAAGGATTTCCTAGAAGTCTATCTCAAAGAATTGGTGTATTAAGGAGGTAGACCAAGGGTAAAGGACACAACTCTTAAATATCATTGGAATATTTGTATTCAGCGTTTTACATCAATCTTATGTAAGCATCTAATTAACTTGGATTCATTTTATTTTGCTTCAAAAGAAAGCTTGATAGCTTTTAGTGAAATTGAATATGATGCAAACATATCACTGATTTCATGAGTTATCTCCCCACCCACTCTTCATACTACTTACACTTGTGCCATCAACGATCATGCCAAGTATATTCAACCTTTTCTCTCCTTCATATTTTCCCTCATCACCTTTTCTGTATTTATTATGTAGATCTAAAAGAAGCTCTCCAGCATGTTGGCCAAGAATTCTGTCATGAAGTTGTAAGTCTATGGCGTCCTCTTCCATGGTTTGGGAATAATGGTCTTCTGAATCTGAGGAAGATAATCCATGGCTTCCTTTCAATATCTTTCGTGGTAATTCTTTTGGTTCTGGACTATAGCAAGAATCTAAGTTTACCTAAAATATAAACAAAAAATTAAGACTTTATTTGGTTTGTAAAAAAAAAAAACTAAACTGTGGTGTTCAAGTGTTTCCCCAGTATTTTGCTTCAAACCGATGTGTTTGTGTAACAGGCTTGACACATTCATGGTATTTAAAAAAAATCAAAATTTGTTAACATGTAACACAAATAAAATGTTTGGCAGAATGCAGCCTAATGCTGAGAATAGGTCGATCCCTGAAAAGTAATATTAATGGAATACGTGTATTTATTATATTGATAGCAATGTTTTATCGAATGTTCCCAGTGTAAAAAATTTTCGATAATTCACACTGTGAAATAAATTTGGTACGTGTAATTTTACTCTTGCACTTTCTCCCGCCAAAACGTCACAACACGAATATCAATCCGCCGTTCACAAAATTTTATATTTATGTTGAAAATAGCAACAAATAATTGAGAAAATCTATACAATAAATAGGATTTGGTCATCGTGAATAACCAAAATATGATCACTCGTGCTAAGAACGCATTAAGTAGCTGTCTCTCTAAGAAATCAATGCAGAATCTGAGAGAATAATCAAGGGAACCATGTTATAGCGGTAATCAAAAGAATGTAATCCGGGGACAAATACCAGACATGGAAAACAGACATACACAACAAAGAACATGAAGTAACTAAAATCATACATACAAAGTAACAAAAGCAAATGAGCAACTCGGACTCCACTAAAACCTGGGAGCATGGACCAGGTGCACTATATAGGGTAAGCGTCCTCTGCTTTTCTAGAAACACCCGCCGAGTTGCCGTCAAGTCCAGAGTAGACAAACAAGGAAAGGAAAACTATGACCCGTTGAATAAATCAGTTTTCATGGTGCAGATGGATACACCATAACGATTCACGAGTTCATGATGACGACCATAAAACTTCTGTAGTGATGACTTCAATCTTGTAGCAACATAACCCTGTTCCAGAAGCCTATTTGTTAGAGTTCTAGCCCGATACAAAAAGTCTGCGTAGTTTCGGCAAGCTCTCGCATAACGTATGAGTTGTGATATGAACACTCCATACGCAGATGCCGAAGGGATGTTGCCACAGATGAAAGGAAAGTTGACAGTTCTGAATGTAAAGTCATCACGTTTGTCGTAAGGTTTGGTCAATAGTTTTCCTTTACCATCGATTTCTAAGTGTAGGTCAAGATATGAGGCTGACTAGAGGTTAGTAAAATCATATTAGATTCAGACCAATTGTTCAACCTCAAAAGTTATCACATGAAAACAAAATGTCCTCAGACAACAATGTCAACAACTGTGCAATAATATATACGACCAAAAATTTTTGTGGTCAACTAAATGAGTAATTAAGGGAAAATATTAAAACTACTTTAATCTGGTTGTTCTTCAGGCAAGTCTAATTTAACCTGTACTTGTCCAATTATCAGTTTAAACTGTTCAGGGCGATGTAAGTCCCTACTGAAGAATAAATATTACTATATAGTGGGATATTTTTGTGAGCTTCAGAGTTTTGCTGTATTCCTGACACTTGGTGAATCACGAAAAAATAAAACCTTGCCAAATTTATTTTCAGATATTTTACATAAAATTATCTGAAAACACAAAAAATAAAGACTGCACAAAGTTTAAAACCTCTTTTTTAGAGCAAATTCTAAAAATTTGGAACCAGCAAAAAATACCTGATTTATACGAATTTAATATAAACAAACTCTATTTGCATGGGAAGTAATTACTGAAGAGAGTTCTAATGTCTTGTTGATTATCAACATGTATTCTGGCTAGCTACAGTTATACTTTTTCATGAGTATTGTTTTAAGGCAATTTATATCTAATTGACTATATTTAAAAGTAATCAAGGGAACCAAGGTTCTAAAGATAACTAAAAGAATAATATAATCCAGAGACAACGACCAGACATGGAACACAAACAAACACAACTAATAACATAAACTATGATAAAGTAACTGAAGTAATACAAAGTAACAAAAGCAAATGAGCAACTCAAACTCTACTAAAAACTGGGAGCATGGACCAGGTGTACTGGTAGGTTGTGTCCTCTGCTTTTCTACAATCTAGAAACACCTGTGGAGTTGCCATAAAAAGTTAAGTCCGGGGTAGTCGAAAGAGGAAAGAAAATTATGACACCTTAAACAAATCAGTTTTCAGAGCGCAGATGGAAACACCACAACGATCTACAAGTTCATGATGACGACCTTCTATAGTGATGACTTCAATCTTGTAGTAATATAATTATGTTCCAAACGCCTATTTGTTAGAAGTCTAGTGCGATACAAAAAAGTGCGCAGATTAGGCAAGCACTGGTATATAACGTGTGAGTTGTGATATGAACCCTTCATACGCAGGTAGTTGACTCCCCTAGGTAATTTAATTTGATTGACTCCCTAAGACACAATAGACATCAACATGTAGTTGTACATGATGTAAGGCCACACACTACAAACTCATATTGATTAAAAGCTTAAACCTCACCAATAAGGCATATAATGTACATGTAGACCAAATAGATATTTTTTTGGAAGACATAACTTTAAGAGACTGTTCGTGTAAAAATCAGGCAAATCCTATGAATTGGGTGGCGTATCATTATTTTTACCCACTGAATTTTTAGTTGCAGTGTGATGGTTATATCATACAAAAGGTATGTACATTGTATGCCAAAGACTTTTAATTGACAATGGAAACTGGCTCAGAAAATGATGGTAGTTCCCTAAAAAAAAACAACAAATTTTGCACACACACAAAAAAGAGTCAATGAAATTCAATGCTATCTACATAAGTTATTGATTTAAATTATTTCTCTTGAAACATTGCAGTGAAAAACTAACATTCAACTTCGAGAAAGGATCTGTGATATTAGATGGATGAAAATAAACTTTGTTATGTACCACCCACTGCCTGGTTTTTGCATGAAACACTCTTAAATCTCTCATTACTATCACCCATACTTTAAGAGCACAAAGTAACCTAGACATTACACAAGTTGACAAGATGGAAAGTGTAGGATTATTCCATTAGTCTTTCTCTGACTTCAGAAACTGTCTTTAGGTCTCAGTATCGTATTAATTTTCCCATAGACTTCTATAGTGAAGTGCATATTTTTAGGATTTTTTAAAAAATATGTAAATTGATTCAATAAAACTTTCACTTATGTAGCATTTCTAAGGACATGTGAAAAAATAATTTCCCGCAAAGAAAATAGGGTGAGTCCACGAAGATTGGACAGAAAAGTAGTCTTGAACTATAAATAGCCATTTTACCTACTTTCACTTACGTTTTGCACTCACCAAACCAACCTTTTCAGTGGAACATTTTTATGATATTATGTTAGATTTTCTTTTAAAAAAGTTCTTCATCTTACAGTGTGATGTTTGCTCTATTTTTTAAGTCATTGTTCATGTCTTTTGACAAAACATTAGTTTGTAGAGAGGCAAAAAGAAAATGCACTATATTTTTATGGCATCCATGTTTTGACGTACACCCGCTCAGGGATATGCAATACGATACTGGTACCTATTACTAATAAACATTTCAATATAATCCTAAAAGTTGTTGTTTTTCTGCTAGAGTATTCATTTCCATACTGAAAATTCAGAATATCATTGCCCTGCTACAAACATGAGTTTTCTATTAAAATTCTTATATAGGTACCCTATTCCAGGCATAAGACTAATATCTCAATGTTAGCCAGAAAATATTACTTTTGATAAAAAGCTGCTGTATTAATCAAACTAAGCAACTTTGTGGTTTATTCTGACATGGTAGATACATGAGTTGTACTATGAGTTCTAAATCATTATTTAATCCCCACTTGTGAGTTCCATATATGGAAATATTAATATCCGAACCTCCTTTTTTGTCTTTAACTCAAGGGAGCCTCTTGTTTAAAGTAAAGTATAATGACCGGTACAACCAACTGTTTTAAACTATAGATATGGTCATTTCAATTATAATAAATCCAGAAAAAATTATACCAATATCATAGTTTTAAAAAAATATAGTTTTTCATATGCAGAAAATACAGATTTTAAGCCATTTTGGTACCCCAGGCAGATACAAATGGACCTCAATGTGACAGGAAAAGGACTTTTTCTTTAAAACAGATAGCTATGATGCAAGAAATATAGTTTACTGGTATAAATATTATAATAACAATTGTCTGCTTTAGATACTTTTTGAAAAAATTCAGTTTTTATATGAAAAAACACCATTATTTTTCTTGCCGCATTAGAATCTGTCCATTTGAACCACTGAAAAAAGTCCACTAAAAAATTGGCTGATGACTTTTGTGACATTTCTGTGTTTAAATCAACCACACAGTTATATGGCAACTCATTTTAGCTATTTATTTGAAAGAAAAACAAAAAATAAAAAAAATATTCATTTTTTCATATATAAGAGGCAATGTATGGAAAATGACTATTTTCAAGTCCTAACCACATACTTAAAATGTGTTGTAACTTGAAAACTATCCTTTATGCAGGAGTATTACTTGCTTTAGGTTACCTGAATATAGATATGCTCATCATAAATAGTCAAGATAATAATTTTATTGAACTGATATCCTACAAATTCATGAAAACAAAATGCATTTCCAAATTTGGTAAAAATTAACTATAAATGCAAAAAACCAGAGCTACCATAAAAAATCAGGTTCAAAAGTTGGCTAATTTATCTTAAAAGTGTTACCTGTATTGGGGTACTACTTTTTCAGCTGGTAAAGACCACTTGCTGAATATCCAACTTTACTTGAAAAACTGGCTTACTAGGTCTCAGTATCGTATTAATTTTCCCATAGACTTCTATAGCGAAGTGCATATTTTTAGGATTTTTTAAAAAATATGTAAATTGATTCAATAAAACTTTCACTTATGTAGCATTTCTAAGGACATGTGAAAAAATAATTTCCCGCAAAGAAAATAGGGTGAGTCCACGAAGATTGGACAGAAAAGTAGTCTTGAACTATAAATAGCCATTTTCCCTACTTTCACTTTCGTTTTGCACTCACCAAACCAACCTTTTCAGTGGAACATTTTTATGATATTATGTTAGATTTTCTTTTAAAAAAGTTCTTCATCTTACAGTGTGATGTTTGCTCTATTTTTTAAGTCATTGTTCATGTCTTTTGACAAAACATTAGTTTGTAGAGAGGCAAAAAGAAAATGCACTATATTTTTATGGCATCCATGTTTTGACGTACACCCGCTCAGGGATATGCAATACGATACTGGTACCTTTAGGCCACACTCAAAACTGATGTTTGTTTTCCCTTTCCTTACCTACCTCCTGGCTTTGGGTTGGTAGGTAGGCAGTGTTCTCCCTAGGCCCTTTAAGTGCTGTGCTATACAGCACTATCGAGTTAGAGTACTATGCTATTGGTGTCCGTGCTGTGCTATACAGCGCTATAGAGTTAGAGTACTATGCTATAATTGGTGTCAGTACTGTGCTATCAACAGCTACCAGTGTTGCATGTGCAATAAAATTTGTTAATTTGTGTATTGTTGGCATTAAAAACTTATTTTACAGGAAACCCATATGGTCCGAGGTCATTAACATTTAATTGCATATATGCATCCAACAAGGTAATAACTCAATCAATAGCAGTAAACAAATCATTGTCGAGAAAATGTTTTTGGTTTTTTTTTAAGTTCATCTTATTCTGTAAAATCCATTGAAGAAGTGAAATTAAAAAATGGCAATAAAATTATTTGGATAGAACCAATTTTTATGGGTTGGTAGGGTAAGGGGAAACAAGCTTAATTTTGATTTTGATCTCACCTTGACTACAGATATCATGGTCTCAGAGTAGGTATCATCAAGTCCACTTTAGAAGAGCCGGAGATCTGCAACTGATGTGACATTTATTCCTTTTAAATTTTCCCATTTGCCCAACATTACAATATCTGAAATGAAAGCACAGACTAACAACAGCTTGTAGGGTTATTTTGGGTGAGCTTTAATCTTCGTGTAGTTACATGTATCTATTTTAATTTTATAGAAAACCATACAGAAAATGTATATGTACCTTGCATGCTGTCATATAAACGTGTTAATTACTGTACTTTTGATTGGAAATTCATAACAAACACATAAAGCACTATATGCAAGTATAACTAAAGAGCAATTTTTTTCTAGAACTACATAAGATTTAATTTAAACCCAATATAAGGCCAATTAATACTGAAATAAAGGAAAAACAAGATAGTGCTCAAGGACCTCACCCTGAGTAGAATAAAATGGTGCTCAAAGTCCCCAGCTTTGGAACTACACGTGTACTCAAGGTCCACAGTAGTGAAAGAAGTTGTAAAGAAAGCCATCTGTCTTAGAGCTAAACAGAGTACTGATCAAGGACCTCCCTTCTCGAGCAAGTCGAGCTAAACAAAGCAGTACTCAATGCCTTTGCCTTGGGGCTAATAGGAGCAGTACTCAATCTAACAGAGCAATGCTCAAAGCCATCATCTTCAAACTAAACAACAAAGAGCTTAGAGACCCCCATCCCCGCTGGAGCAAGTGGAGCCTACTTGAGATATTCAGTAGCAAAGGACAATAAATCTATCCATTACTTAATGGACATCTAAACAGCCCAGGTCTGTACTCTGTAATTAGTCCTTTAAATGGATGTGTCTTTTTATAGCCCCTTAAATAGTCCCCTTATAAATGCTTTTACCTTCATAACTGACCATGACCTAAAATAACCAATGCAAGTATTTAAACACTTCAAGAGACATACACAATTACCCATACCATGTACAAGTATGTGTACTAAATACTAAAAACTTATACATGTAAGAGAAAAAAAAACTTTCAAAATAACTTTTGGGGTAAAAAAAATATGACTACTAGGTCAAATCATTTTATTTCGAAAAATAATTTTGTATAGATACCTATGGCAGGATTTCTTGACTTAAATAGTTCTTGCTAAAATGACAGTTTAGCAGCTTTTCATAAAGAAAATACCGAAAACATGGGCTAGGGTAGGCAGAAAAAATAGGGTAGGTAGGGTCAGCTTATCAAGCACACTTATTTTTTTCTTGACCAAAGTCATTTTAATGTGCATTATGAAAATACAAACTATAATGCATGTACAGCATGAGTAAGAGACATTCATTTCAATGAGCCTGAATAAGTCATCCCGAGTTTAAGTAGAGTTGAAGTGTCATTTTGGTCAAAGGTCAAGATGACTAGTCAATACCTGAAATGTTTTTCAGAATTATTTCTGCATAGTTTATTTTCAACTGAGTAGACCAAATTACAAAATGTAGATAAAACACATGTATATGTGTATGTCTGTTTCCTGCTTAGTGCTACCCTACCTACCATATGTTTTGCACCTACCCCAAATTTGCACTGTTAATGTCTACAATGAAGATTGCTTCCCAATTAATTCAATATAATATTTCTAAAAAATAAAATGAATTCCCTGCCCATACCATATTGTACCTAGCTACCGCATTTTTTCTTGCGGGTAGCAGGAAACAAAACTGTTTTATTTTTCGGGGGGGGGGGGTGGCTAATTACAATGTATAATCTAGTTTCAGACAAGTTCCGTTTCTTTTTATTTTGTTTTTTTTTGTTTTTTGTTTTGTTTTTTTTGGTTTTTTTTGTGAACTACATGTACATGTATTCTGGTCACAGGTTATAAGGAACACCAGACATACATACATGAGAATAGTTTTGGTAGGAGATCTTTCAAGAATCATTCTAGAAATACATTTTTGTATTGGTCCCATATGGACAACTGACTTTTATTGCTGTACATATACCATCTTGTTTGCAGATTTCGACAAGCAGTCATAAATTTAGAAGAAAATCAAAGTTCTATTCAACAAAATCTTTGTTTACAACTAGAAACTTGAAGTCACAAACCGCATCATCGATCCCAGACTCCCTTTTGTGGTATGGCACCTTGTAGTTCAATAGATCCCTGACTACCTTTTGTGGTATGGACCATTGTAGTTCAATAGATCCCAGACTCCCTTTTGTGGTATGGCACCTTGTAGTTCAATTTACAAGTCCAAAAGATTCATTAACTTTCACCCATGTTACATTTGTATATCAGACATCAGGACAGTTCTTGATTCTGGTCCCTATTTGACCCCTCATTACTAAAGGGTTCTAATTACCAGTTTTTGCTTTGCAGGCTAGTAGCTGAAACAGCAGAGACTGAAATTATTGTCTGGGCTTCATGAAAAATGTTGTTTCTGGCCCGTTTTTTACCCCATATTTCTTAAATAGTTCAAGTCTAACCCCCAAAATCAATCCCAATCTGAGCTTTGCATTATAGAATATTGTGGAACAATGAATACATCATAAACATCAATATCCTTGGACATTTTAATAAAATTCATGTAGTGTAGAGAGAAGTAGTTCTTTATCAAGACAATTTCATCTGGGAAATGTTTCTGTAAAAGCAAAAATTCAACAATTTAGTATTTTTCACAGAAATTATACAGTGTAGTAATTTTAAACAAAAACCTCCCATAAATTTAACATTTTATTGATCTTGTAGGAGTTTACTCCAAAATGTGGGAGGGTTAACAGGTATGGAGTTTTAAAGGAAAAATCTACATGTACGTGGAACTGCCTAAACTTACAAAAATGTACATGTACATTTGTATCTGGACCATTGGAACTGGGTGATAATTTGAGTACACACTAGATACATGTAACTACTGCCAGTGAAAATGAAACATAATCATTAAATTTTGATGTCCTATACATAAAATACGTGTACAATTCTTATGGAGCAGCATGCATACATGTACTCATGTTTATGATGTACATTTTATTTAAAAGAAATGATCAAAGAATCTTTAAAAGAGTTTAAGGCTCATCCCTTTTTTCAAGAAACAGTATTTTTACTCCTCCTTAACTAATAAAAATGAAAATATATATTTATATACATGTACATGTAGGGTTAATGGAGTGTACCCTAGACAATTATCTGTTTATATTGAGGTGAACTGACATAAGATCGGCATCATTGCAATGGGAGCCAAGGAAACAGAAACTTGAGTTGGAAAATTATTTTTTTTCTAAATAACACAATTTTACAGAAGCATTTCAGATATTTTACATGTACATATACAAAATGCATGTATATTTGAAGATGTACATGTACATTTGTACTTTCAACTACAAAGTAATTATTCCTGGTCTTATTTTCTTCAAATCTGGAATCCTTTCTTTGTTCAGTATATAAGTGTATAACAGTTTCCACAAGTTTTGATATAATTATTAAATATTATATGTATTCAGATTTACCAAGTATTTGTACATATTTTGCTTCATTATATTTAATATGTTATAGTTAAATAAACACTGCATACCTGACAGTACAGTTGCCTTACAGTTTAAATTATGCTTCAACTGATTTGGCCATTTTGGCCCTTAAAATATGTTTTTATCATTCTTGTACCTTCATACTTTTCAAAATTGTATCTTGTCACAATTGCAGTTATCAGCTATGATTATTGACACATTATACATGTACTTGCATTTGAAAGTTTGTACTGGTATCTATACTTCAATATTGTAATTTAGATTGTTACATACAGGTACCAATGAACAATGTGTGGTTTGAATATTTTTTTCTGTTAATTGTTAAGGTTTAAGAGACCCGTTGAAGAGAAAAGATGTCTTCAAATGTGATTAAAACTAAAATACACATTTCACTGAAGATATAGAATCCACAGCTGGATCAATGTGGGGATATGAATGCATGCTATTTTTTCATCTTTAAAAAGGAGTTGCTATATTATTTAATGACAATTTTCAGTTTAAAGTCCTAAAAGAAAGGAGGGACACAAGTGGATTTTTTTTTAGTTTTATAGCTCTTTGTTGAAAATCAAAAGATTATGTCAGCTTATATGGTCAAAATGCAGATAAACCAGATTTTTTAAAATTTTTTTTACTATAATGGATGACTGTGGAAATGAAGCTCATCATCATCATCATACTTTAATTCCTCTTCTACAGAGATATACATTCCAACAATAGAAAAAACAAAATGCAATTCATGACAATATTAAACAGTTATGGAAAATACAGAACAAAATAAACATGAAAACGTTTGAAGCATTACTTGTTAGTTAAATCAGCTCAAAAAAAGTTTTTTGAATCATTACTGATAAAATTTGCACACACTGGCTAAAGAATTCTTTAGATTTAGATTTTTTTCAATTTCTGGACAATTTTCAAGTATAACAGTAGTGTCCCATCATAATATGGAGAAGTTCATCAGGGGTATTGTTGTTCAGTCCATAAAGAAAGAGGGAGGTCTGAATCCCGAAATTGCCGAAGAGTAATCAAGCTGTAGGGAACCAAGGTTATAGCGTTAATCAAAAGAATGTAATCCAGGGACAAAGACCTGACATGGAAAACAGACATACACAACAAAGAACATGAAGTAACTAAAATCATACATACAAAGTAACAAAAGCAAATGAGCAACTCGGACTCCACTAAAAACTGGGAGCATGGACCAGGTGCACCGGTAGGGTAAGCGTCCTCTGCTTCTCTAGAAACACCTGCCGAGTTGCTCATAAAAAGTCAAGTCCGGGGTAGACAAACGAGAAAAGGAAAACTATGATGCGTTGAATAAATAAGTTTGCATGGTGCAGATGGAAACACCATAACGATCCACGAGTTCATGATGACGACTATAAAAATTCTGCAGTGATGACTTCAATCTTGTAGCAACATAACCCTGTTCCAGAAGCCTATTTGTTAGAGTTCTAGCCCGATACAAAAAGTCTGCGTAGTTTCGGCAAGTTCTGGCATAACATATGAGTTGTGATATGAACACTCCATACGCAGGTGCTGAAGGGATGTTGCCACAAATGAAGGGAAAACTGACAATTTTGAATGAAAAGTTATCACGTTTGTCGTAAAGTTTGGTCAATAGTTTTCCTTTACCATCGATTTCTAAGTGTAGGTCAAGATATGAGGCTGACTTCACAGTGTCTGTAGTATCCTTTATCTTCTTTCGGGTAGATGCGATGTATCAAATCCCCGAAATTAGGATTGTTTAAAGATAATACGTCAACTATATAGCGGAAACTGAGGTTAAAGGATCTAGACAAACGATATTCTTTCTTTCGGATCAGATCAGCTATAAAGTAAGCCTCATCAGAGTGAAGGAATTGATCAGCCAGTAAAGAAGCACAATTTGTTCCCACTGGAATGCCGACCAAACTGGACAAATATGTTATCGATTAAAAATTCCAGCATTTTATAAACATCTTCCCCTGTATAATTGGAAGATGATTTGGAATTATTTCATACAAAGTATGAGGAATCTCCACCAAGAACTATATATTTGTTTCTATGTGTACCATCCTTTTGGAAAAACAATGATGTATAATGTCTTTAAGTCGGGATTTTAACTGAGTATGGGGAATAGAAGTATACAGTGTTGAAAAATCATAGGTTTTAATGCTATTATATTCAGATAATAGTCTTGAACAGATTGTCTTCAAAAGATCTTTCGAATTTTTTTAGGATTCACATTGAATTAATACCACTACGGAAGTAACAAGAGTTGTGGTAGGACCGCAGACCCTCTTCGACAGTTGTAAGTATAGAAGTTAAAAGTTCTGAAAGAGGTTTGTTGGTACATTTTGCAGATCCAGCTATGAAACTTTGTTTGTATGGATTCTCGTGGAGTTTAGGAATCCAGTGCATAGACGGTAAATCACAATCATCGTCCTTGGGAGAGACCAAAAGAGGATAGCACAAATTTATGGTTTTCCACAATCTCTTCTTTGGAGAGTGTGGTAGCAGTATATGTCTTATCACTGCTATTATATTCTACGTGTACCTCTGATAATAAACATTAGACGTAACACGTTTTGCAGACAAAAACAATGTTGTTTTGGGCTTTGTCTGCTGGTACGACAACATATTTGTCATGTATAGTAGACAATGTTTTTGCTACATTGGGGTCTTTGAAAACCGATGTAGCCTTGGCACTCATTGACCTACTTAAAACTTTCGAGATTAAAGACCTCACGGCCTTTAACCACTCTGACAGGGAATCGATGTCTTCTTGTTCTCGTTTTATCCATTTCCTTGCATAGTCCTCGACGGCATCCATAAGAACTTTGAAGTTATAATTCCAATTTATGGAGCGTGTTTTCGGTACTTGGGACCTTTAGATGGATATTACGCAGAGATTAGTTTTCGATGATGGTTAAATCTCCCGTAACGACGTGACCAGAAACACCATATTTGAATGGAGAGTTTTTGCAAGAACAATCAGGTGGTTTAGTCTTGAAGTCCTGAATCTCGAGGTTCTGCAATAGCCTTTTAAAATAAAAATTTTGGATGCAATGGGTGAAGTATAGGAATATGGAATAATTGGTATGGATTTGTCTTTGAAATACGGAGGAATTTTGTTGGTAACGTTTTTGTGATGGAGGATGTTAGCCCAATTAATTGCATCTATACCTTTGTTGACAAACGGTAGTGGAAGAAATGATAGTTTTTCTTCATCTTGATTTTTCACACAAACAGGTTTAAAGAGTCTGTGGAAACCAATATCCAAAATGATGACAACAAGTCTGTATAATGATGAGATGGGGTCAGAAACAGGAGTGTCAAGACTTGTTTGGTAAAGGGAGTGTAGTAGAGTGAGAGGTATAGAATAAAGTTTGGTTCTTATGTGATGAATTCCAAGAGGTTTTTGTATGAAAGGAAGGAGACCATCTATGGAGGCATCATGTAATTTAGATGACGTATAGTGGCGATGGCCATGACTCCTTTCCCGTCTTGGATTTTTGTAAAATTGATTCAACGCATTGATGCGCAAGTATTGTCATCCAAAAGTGATCCCGTAATTCTGAATTGCATTTACAAAAAGGTGCAAAGTGTTCTATTGTGTCCTTGTATTCAGAGTTGCATTTTATTTTTCACAAGTTTTTGAGTCTGTCTGTGGTATACATGGCAGAGTTTTGGCTAAGAAGAAAGCGTTATGCAGCTCAGTGACACTTTTTGCCATCATCCAGCCTCGAAAGCATGTCTGTTCTGGTTCACACACATCGACAAATTGTTTAAAGTCATGACTGTTTTTCATTCGTATTGTTCATTCACTGGTGGCATAGTTCCAAACACTGTTCCGTACTATTCTCTTCCATTCATGTTTATTGGGAAAAACTTTGAGACTAACATAGTTAATAAAGTATTCGTCTATTTCATAATTCACAAATATCGCATAAATATCCGGTATATAACCATTCGTAGTATTAATGTTACTGAGGAAAGTATATAGTTAATGCACAAATAACTTTTTGGTTATAGTTCCTGGAGGAAGAGATACAAGTTTTGGAAAAAACATCAGTTTCTTTATATTAATTTCGTGAGATATGTCAATGACTCCCAGTAGTCTTTCCACCATATCCGATTATAGAGGAAAGAGGTCTACTAGATCCTAACCTACAGCACTATGGTATACATAGAGAAAGAATACTCCATTTAAGCAGGCAATGTTAGATTTTTTTTCTTATTACAGAAAACATTCCGAATAGTTTGAAAGGGTGTACAGTAAATCTTAGCTATCAAACTGATCACTCTATGACTGTACTTAATTTAGAATTTAACTCTTTCATTCAAAGAAAAGGCCTTTGGAAATTCAACAATTCTTTACTGTATGATGCTGATTATGTAAAGCTACTAAAGTAGAAAATTTGTGATATCAAAAAACAGTATTGTGCTCTTGATGTCTTCAGAAATGCTCAAGTTCCCATTCTATTACATGAACAAAAAAGATAGTTTAGAAGGAATTTTTTTCAGTACAAGAGATTGCTGAAAAATTACGAAAGATGAAAAATAATAAAAGTCCAGGCGTCGATTTCACAAAAAGTCGTAAGCGTAAAGTTGATTGTAAGTAATGACGTCACAACCTAAAATAGCATTGTGACGTCATACTTTACGGTCAATTTCACACATACGACTTTTTGTAAAATTGACGCCAGATTCTGATGGTTTTACATCTGAGTTGGAATATATTTTTGGAATGACTTAAATTTTTTTGTTGTTAGGTCAGCTGCAATTCCTTATACGTTTGTAGGTTTAAGATGATGCTCAATTGTATTATTGATTCAGATCAGACTGGTTTCATTAATGGGGTATATATTGGAGAAAATGTTAGAATCATTTATGATATTATACAATACAATTAAGACCATGATATACCTGGATTATTACTTTTGGTCGATTTTGAAAAAGCATTCGATTCTATATCCTAATTTCTCTTTTTCAGGATGGTAATTTGTCAAATTTCTTTAGTATTAGCCGTGGTTGTAGACAAGGGGGTCCTGTATCATCCTATCTTTTTATCATTTGTTCAGAGAAACTTGCACTAAAGATTCGAGAAAATGATATTAAGATTACTAGGGTAGAGCATATAAGCAATCAAAGTTTTCAGACGTCTTTGAATTGAGATCGCAATGAAAAGTCATTGCAAGAATCACTTTTAGTATATTTGATTGGTTTGCTAGTGCATAAGGACTGAATATTAACTATTCTAAAACACGATTGTTATGGATATATAGCAAGAAACTTATTCAGGTTAAAAATATTATGAAACAATGGTCTAAAATCTTACTGTAATTGGAAGAATAACTGTGGTAAAACACTTGTAGTAAAACATTTGTTATACATGTACCTGTATTGAACCATCTGATTGTCTCTCTGCCAAATCCTTCAAACAATAATTTCTCATATCAATGATATAGTGTATGAATTTGCGTGGAACTCATATACTCATCGAGTTAAACAAGATGGTTTGATCAAGGACCTTCATCAGGGGGACTCAAGATACTGGATATTAATTCAAGCTCTGAAGTCAACATGTATTAGAAACATTATCCAGAGAGATAATTTTTTCAGTTGTGGAACTGGATATATGTAAAACAAATATGTGATAAAACAATTTGTTTTGGAAAGATGTGTTCAAATAATGGGAGATACTTGTCAGAAAAAAAAGAAGTGACTGAATATTTTTTATCCAGTCCAATATGGTTAATTGATAATATATATAAAGATTGAAAACAAATGTGTTTTTAATCAGCATTGGTTTGACCATGGTATTGGATATGTAAATGATATCTTTGGTGATGATGGTTGGTTTTTTTTGTCTTTTGAATAACTACAACAATTCTATAGGCTAAAAACCACTAATTCCACTTCCCATAGGCTTCTATGCTAATTTCACAATATTCAATGGCTTCTCTGGACTTTACCTTAACTTTAACCTGCAGATGACTATATATCAGCATGATTCTACATATGTCAGCTCACAATCCTCAGAATGGCATGTGGGGTTAGCAGACTTGCAGTGCAGTACTGGTCACCGGAAGTGAAGGGTCTATAAATAGCATGGGAAATCCCAGTGTTTTCACAAGATAGGGTTATATTTAAAAATCATTATGGAGATTAGGCTTCACATCACAAGAAGCAAAATGCACCTATAAAATGTACAGAAATGTTTTTCCTTTCAGAAACTGTTTAAATTTTTTAAATAAGATGAGAACTTTTTTCACAGCACTATGAGGAACAGGGGTAATTTCTGCGTAGGACTATTTTTGCCTACGTTCCAAATGCTCATTGGTTGAATTGGTGGTCTGTAACCTAAATATAAGGCCATAGTTTTTTTTAATTTGTTGGTTTACGGATTTTTGACTGGATGAAATCCGGTCGGTCGAAAGAAAATAAAATATAAAATGGGAAAAATACATATCTACTATTATATATATTTTGAATATTTTTTTTTAATTTTCAAAGTTCCATTATCTAACCTAACATAGTTTAGAAGTGGAATACTTACAATGTATTTATTGTATGTACATGCACATCATTTATAAACACAATTCTCATTCCAAGTTTTAAGTGTTCAATAAATTCAATGTGCAATACTTAAAGAATGTTAATTTCCTCTATTTACTTTTGTATCTATAGCCTTCCTTTACAGCATGATATAGTTAATTTGAAACAAAGGTGGTAAAAGGTGACTAAAAAGTTCAGTTAAAATCAAAGTGGAAATTCTAAATTTAAAAACAGGGTTGTACAAAAATACATGTATGTACCTCTTTAATTTATTATTGAGCATTGTTTTGGTGTAAACTAGTTGTGTTGCAGAAGGCTTAGTGAAAAATAAATAATGAAAAAAAAAACCTACACAGAATTATTATTATATTATTATTATTACAAAGATTTATATAACACAATTAAATATTACACTGAGCGCTTACCTTTACACACTCATGAACACATGCACGCGTTTACCCACTAACCACTATAACGCATGCACGCGCACAAAAACAGGCACATGCACAAAAACACACAAATATACACATCATAACACATACACACTGTATTAACAATGCTTATGTATAAACAATATTAATAATAAAATATAAGAACAAGATATATAAATATAAAATATATGAAATAATATGTAAAGTTTCATTAAAATTAATTGAGTAGAAAGTTAAATGTTTCAATAAACCAATTTTAAAATATTAAAAGTCATAATAAAAATTAAAATTTTTGAAAATATACTAGTTGTACTAAGATTTTTATATGAAATTAAAAACAATTACATAAAATTGCTGTCTATAAAAGAATCAATATCATTTATTTTAAAAAAAAAATATAGAGACTTAAAAATATAGAGTATCTATTGGATATCAGATTAAAACATAAGTCAGAATCAAATTGTCAATAATAGTCAGTAAATCTTAAAACAGTTAACAGTCATATGCAAGTCTAAAAAGATGAGTTTTGACATTCCGTGATGGCGCATTTCTAAGGTCATTTGATAGACTATTCCATAACGTTGCTACAGCCTTGTCGAAACGTCTTTCGTCGTAGGTCTTGGTTCGAACACGTGCCGGTTTGATGGTACAACTGTTCACAGATCGTAAAGAACGGACCGGCTGGTATGCACTTACTAGTTCTTGCAAATATACAAGAACATTACCGTGGAGTGATTTATAAACATACAATAGGATCTTATATTGGCAGCGGTAGTTCACTGGAAGCCAATGTAAATCGAAGAGAGTAGGTGTCATATGAGCCATTTTCTTAGATCTTGATATTAAGCGGGCTCACGTATTTTGCACTCTCTGTAGCTTATTCACTAAAATAGTTGGAAGTCCATACAACAACGCATTTTGTTCCGTAATCTAGACCAAGGCTCAGTCATTATCACGGTCTTAGTCAATATCGCTGCCCTGTGGCCAGTCTAAAATTGTGACGGATGACCAGTGATGGCTAAGAGGGCCTGTTTACAATTTTTAACAAACAAGTAAAATATAATATTTAACAAAAAAAACAAATAGAAAAAAAAATATTACAAAGCTATAAGAATGATATACTGAGTTGAAACTGTCCAAAATCAAAATTTACTAAAGACTTTGAAAGTTAATCAGACGCAATACTATCGGTAAGTCTGTCGACACTGGCCCATCAGAGGAAGCTGCCGACGTGTGCACACGATACCATGATACCACGAAAGTAAAGACATGGAACTAATGGTGGTTCAATCACAGGTATAAAGTTACTACATTGTTGATAACGGCTGTATACTGGTAATCTACATCACACGGGACATCAGATACTGTACTACTACTGCCACACAGGCTACTACTACAGTCCCACAGGCGACTACTACTGCCACCCAGGCAACCACATAAACATCAGACCGTCACCTTGATCTGGCTATACACCCGGATTGGAACTCAGACTTCCAGTGATATCCGCAGCAATGAAAGAAAACACCTGTTTATCCTTCAAGGTGTAAGCTCCGAATGCCGCCAATTTAAAGCGTGCGGTCAGGTATTGATTGATTACCTGTTACACACGGTCCAATAACTGACCAGGCATTAACTTTACTTTAACATATTGTGGAAAATACCCAACAGATACTGACCACTCACAACACACAGAATTATACAAACCAATTATAAAGCCACATTAAAAGTATTTACAAGTCACATTGTGACAGAAATATCACGATATTAACCAGTTTATCAACAACTATTATATAATTAAAAACACTCTGATTTGATATTTTTCTTTCTTTTCAATTTTTTCAATTTTTTATTTACTATTTTTTTTTTGTCTCCTTGACCAAATTCCTATATAATTATAACATGAGGCTCCCAGGAGCCTGAATCACTCACCTAGTTAATTTTTACCTTTCTATGGCAATAAGTTTTACAAGAAGTTGTCTAATACTTTTGACTCAAGAAGACTTTGGTATGACTTATCATAAAGTTCATTACTTAGCTTAACAGATAAAAATGAAAATTTGACCACAGATAGATCTCATCATGCTGAACACTTTTACCCCAAGTCAGAATTTGGCTAAACCTAAAGATTTTGGAGATATATAATCGAAAATCTACAGTCTGTCCCTTCTGTTTTATTTTTAGTAACGGCGACCATGTTTTTTGACGGATCGAAAATACTTTCGTGCAAGATACCCCAAGGATATTCATACAAAGGTTGGTTCCAATTGGTCAAGAAGTATCAGAGAAGATTTTTGGAAGAAAAAAACATTAAAAATAGCAATAAAAACCTCACATGGCCTTCGGTCAGGTGAGCTAATAAAACCCGACTACATGTACATTGTATTTATATTCATTAACAATAATACAATATTGGTAATTTGAATGTATTACAGCGAGCACCAGTAAGCGATGTGAGCTCTACGGTTATTACATGTACTATCTAAATTTCCCTTAAGGTTCCCCAATATACCAACAAAAAAAGTGATGTCTCAGAAGTAACAAAAAGTGACTGTCCTTATGGAGAAAATTCACTGCTTCCATAAATCAAACAAATAAAAATATATAGGTAATGATTACTTTCAAAATAAATTCATCTTTTCTGATAGTTTCTAGTCTTTCTCTATTTTTTTAATAATCAAAAGAAGTGAATATGATGTTTTAATAGTTCGTGAAACATGTGGATGTACGCATATATTTGCTGTTCCACTGTCGCTGTTGTCAAGAACCTTACCTGCCTTGGAAAAAATATAACTCCGATTATATTATCCAAATTGAAGCATAGCTTTTCCTTGTTTGAAACTTGCAACTATCGTCTGAATTTTGTTTACATCACATAAGTGTAAAATATTCGCACCATCCGTGGAGAATTGCAATATTTTCGGTATCTGTACAGATTGATCTGACGGGCCAAAACTGAAAAGGATGTTGCTAAAGATGCCCTTAAGGGATAAAATATGTGAAATATAACGAAGTGCTATAAATTTATCAACCATTGAGAGCGAGGTGAAAGGCGGGTATGGGGTTGGAATTTTTAAAAACTTTTTTTTCTCAAGTTATTCATTTACTAAAAAAACTCACCCATTAATTCACAAGGCAGATTTTCAAATAGAAATATTTATTTTGCTTGCTTCTTGAATATAAATAAAAATATTGTATTTGCAAAGCAAAACTTTTCTTGCGGGTTGACCCTACCCCCACCCCTTTGTAATTATGTCCTTTAATGTTTTTACGAGTCTCACTCAGACGGTACATGTATGGTGAAGCTCACAGTGGTCGCAGATTTAGGCAATGCTTACCCCATATTACGTATTTTGATTGTATACTGGAGTTTCACTGTATCACAGTAGTTAGCAGCTTTCTAGACTGAGGAAAATCAGGCCTTTGGAAAGTGGATTTTTATTTTGTCCGAAGTTGTAATACAAAATCTAACCTATCATTGTATTGTGATACATATTTCAGTTTTCGTGTACTTAACAAAAAAAATATTATTTTTTACTAGGTCAGAAAAACAAGATGAAATTTCATTACTTGATTAATCCCACTAGTCATTCTTTCGAAATAGATTCAGATAAAAGTTATTTCAGAATTCAAATGATGGCATTAATGATATCTCCAGCTAAATTAATACCTTTTTCTTTTGATATTGGGAATAGGTTTTGATAACTTAAGAGATAGGTCTCTCTTCATTCAGAATTGATAAGTTGCCTGATGCAATTTTGATAAACAAAACAAGAATGACGACAATTACGACCTAGATAAGTCAGTGACCGAGTTAAGCGTAACTGTGCCATAGTTTTATTAATATCTTTGTACTTAAAGAATTAAGGCTTGCATAAGGGAATTGATTAATAAAGATGATTTAAAATTACTTGTTTCAGGATTTAAAAACTAATTAATTGGGTTAACTGTTTTGTATTTTGGCAATTGTTTATATTTACATTTCGAGCGAAGATTAGATATATGTGAAATTTAAAGAAACTTTTCTTTTATTGAACTCTGATTGTTTATAGATGCCTCTTTATTTTGTGCTGCTATTACGTATGAACAGTGGGTTGGTCTTACTGGACGACTCGAACGGCAGGTTCAACACCAAGCCCCTATATAATGGGCGACGTTGGCCGTTTCGGGCGTCTGGTACCAACTACACTAACGTATTGTTATTTTAGTTGCCTAGGATTAACAGATGCCTAGAATTAACAGGTACCAGTCCATATTGTGACGGCTTGAGCTTTCAACTACACTCTCACGGAAACAAAATAAAATACTCTACCAACCAGCAAAATCCCCGTCATAACAATTGCATTATACCTATTTTTTATGTAACATCTTTAACACTCTGTATAATTGCTTGCAAAAAAAGTACGATAAATTTCTGTGCCTTAAAATGTCCATTATATCACGTACGAACTGTTTTGAACAGAAAAATTTCTAAAATTATTTTTATCATAAACCTCGCAATGGTTATTTGTAGGGATGCACTTCAACAACTTTTCAATGGATCTTGATAATTTTCCTAACATGACCATAAAAAATTTTGAAATGAAATCATTTCTGAATCGTTTTGCCACGGAACCAGTTTGCCAACAGAATCGTTTCGCCTTCTTTCCTGTTCGCCTCGGGTCGTTTCACCTACATACTAATTCGCCTTGGGTTATTTCCACATTCATTCTAGTTATTTGTAAATGAGATATGAGACTTTAAATATATTATTCTTTTGTGAAACATCATTTTTTTATGTTTTGTTTAATTTGTTCGTTTGTTTGCTTGTTTGCTTGTTTGTTTTTTTCTTCTTTAATTTTTTTTTCTTTTGATTTTTTATCATTAACTGTCACTTATAATATAACCAATGACAATGCATTTTTTTCATATTAAATTTTATTTTAGCAACAATATATTCATAGGAACTCATTCATATATGCAACTGTAGCGTGGCAATGAAGTTTTTTGGACTGAACATTACACCTCCAACTGATGCTGGCGTTGTTGACACTGTTGACACCAAAGGAATACCCATTACTGATTACTGGTTACAAGTTTACCACCTCTCTTGCTGCTTTTCTCCGGGACCTTGTAGTTGATTGGTTGGTAACATATCATGCGGCACGTCAGGATCAACATTGATGGACCTAGAAAGAAAACACAAACCATATAACTAGATAATTCACATCCTTTTGTTTCTAATAATGATAAAAAAGGTATTAAAAAGTGTTAAAAACCACGTTTTCATAACACCACGTTTCAAAAGAGTACCGTTACTGTCCTTATACGAAAAAAAAATACGTCTGTTTGGGGTGTACTTAGTTTGACACGTCGTTTTTCGCAAGGTACTGAATCGACCCCGTTGCTACATGTATGGTCAAATAAGCATTCCTATGCGAGTTCAAAGGCGTATTAATTATCCTGAAAAGTGACGAATAAACAGCAGAAACTTACCATTTTCTGACAAAATGTTCGGGTTTGTTTTGTTTTTGCTCAACCGTGTGTGTTAGCGATATGTACCGTGCTAACAATATCGTGTTATCCCGGGTGTAAACCCCCCCCCCCAAAAAAAAAAAAATATAAAAAAAATTGTGTGATGGGTAGGGCTCGCCATGCACGTATCATGTCTGTCTTCCAATGTTTTAATTGCGCTAGAAATCCTCATTTACTACATTACATGTGATTGTATGTAAAACGCAGTAAAATTATGGCCATGGATGACTGCAAAAGGGACTCTCAGATCTTTCGATAAAAGTGTTCATATATTTTGAAGCTCATAGGTGAAACTTTTTCATTGAATGGATGGATGAAAACTACATAAAATATTGTCTTCATATGTAACGGGTGAATAGTAATGTATTGTTCATGAAATAATATTTGTCTAATAATAAATACTCACTGCCCTTTTTGTTTCTTTTCCGAAAAAAATATTAAATGTACAATCTAAGTTAAAAGTCTACTACAAAGGTAGGTAAAGGGAGGTAGCATACTTTTTTTTTATTTATTTATCCTTTCCTGTCGATAGTGTCGTTTAGTAATGATTTTATTAAATCAATTGTGTCTGTAAGACATTAATGATGCCCCCACTCGCTAGATTCGCCAAATTAGGAACATGTTTATTTTTGTATGAAGACATGATTTGCAGATTCAGAAATCCTTACAAAACTCGTGTTACTCATGGTCTGGGGATCAATTTGGGGATCAGAAATTCCCAAATATATGGATATCTACACATTGTGTCCTGGCCACATATTGTCATGAAATTCTGTTTGGTAGTGTCAGACTAGTTGCGATGAGAAAAAAAATGTTAATACCCCCCCCCCCATAACAAATCCCTAACTTTGCTGCTTGGGGTATATTTCTGACAAAAATAACATAGTGTAACTATCACCAATTTCGGTAATATTTCACGAAAATCAAAATCCTTTGACCCTGCACACCTTCATCATGTGTAGAAATATCCTGTAAAATATTTTAGATGTAGTTCAGAAACTGTACGAGGATATAGCCAGACAAGCCATATAGCCCTATTTCTGAGTAAAATGACTAAGTGTAACTATCACCAATTTCGGTAATATTTCACGAAAATCAAAATCCTTAGGCCCAGCACACCTTCATCATGTGTAGAAATATCCTGTAAAATATTTTAGATGTGGTTCAAAAACTGTACGAGGAGATAGCCGGACAAGCCATGATCCATATATTTCTGAGTAAAATGACTAAGTGTAACTATCACCAACTGCTGTAATATTTCACGAAAATCA
The DNA here is from genome assembly GCA_037379345.1 of Perna viridis. Lineage (NCBI taxonomy): Eukaryota > Metazoa > Mollusca > Bivalvia > Mytilida > Mytilidae > Perna > Perna viridis. The sequence goes on from CM074520.1 coordinate 19,499,847, forward strand.
AAATCATTTGGCCCTGCACACCTTCATCATGTGTAGAAATATCCTGTAAAATATTTTAGATGTAGTTCAAAAAACTGTACGAGGAGATAGCCGGACAAGCCATGATCATTTGTAATCCGGACGGACGAACGGACGGACTGGGGAAAATTAATATGCCCCCGTAGTTTGTCGCGGGGGGGCATAAAAATAATAATCGGAAGCAAGTGCGTGGTATTCATTCCTCCCTCCTGACGCCTCTTATTAGAGGCAGCATTGAACGTCATCGCAGAATGATAGTGTAATGCATATTGGCTTCCTCAGCAACCACCTCTGATTAGATATTTTCCTACGCAGGTGCTTCCGGTTGTTCTACTGTACTTGTAGACTGGTTCCCGGTCGCAATATTCAGTATGTTACACATATACAAATACAATACCTGGAACGTAGTCCCGGGAACCAGGATACTGTACTTGCATTACACTATCGTTCTGTGATGACGTCACAGTATTACGTCATTTGAAAGGACACGCAAAGCAAGAAAAGTATGAACTTTCAGCTGATTTTTACAGCAACATTACTTTGCATCTCAGTTGTTAAATCAGAAGAAGCAACAGGTAATTAAGCAAAGTTGTCCATTTGACTATAGTATACATCATACAGGTACACGCAATCCCACCCCAGGTGTATCATGTTCACGGAGGCATTATACTGGGGTACCCCTATTCCGTTGGTCAAAATAATATTCTTCCGATCGAGTTACCGATTTGATCAGACGACGCTAATATTATTCATAAAAATAAAATTCGGACATTCTACTTTCCACTTCTGTAAATTATGTTATGTGCCTGTCTTTATTTAGTTATTACACCAATGATAGTCCGAATTTCCTCTGACCCTGCAACCCTCCTCTTTTTTATTTGGATATTGATATGTCGGGTTGGAGTCGGAACGATGTGCCATACAAAAAGTTGGAGATTCAGCGGTACGGCGGAGTATCGCCCTTCACTATACTCGGCGTCACATACGACTTTATTGACACCTACCGTCGTTTAAATTGTATTAAATGACTTGCTCATTCGTTTAGCCAAACGGCTTCTCCCTAAACAAGTCGCTTATTAGCTTAATCATGCGTAACAAATCCTTACGGGGAAATCCCATACTAATATCCGCCATGTTGGTTTCTACGGGACGATTTGTTTACAACGGAAGTTCGTAAGTTCCCGTAGATCTCCGGTGACAATCGTATTAATTCCCGCCATTTTGTATGTAAACAAAAGCTGATATGCTGGACACTTTTACACAATGTCAATGCTATTCTGGTTTTAAGTAGTTAGACATGTCAGTTTACATTGTTTCTGTGCATCATTTACGATTTAAGGCAATTTTAAACTGGATTTAAAGTAAGACAGCCAGCACATGCAACGTATTTTTGTCGGATTTAAAACATTGTGATCGAGTTATTACTCGATCATTAAGCACGAGAGCCGGAGAGGTTACAGTTTACAGTGCGGAATTTGTATATGACACATGGCATTCCTTGCTTCCACGATAGATAAAAAATATAAAAACATGTTTACATGTGACAGGGACAATAAATGTATATACAATGTGCATGTACATACATATACAATACTAATAGCAATATAGAGTCCCTGAATACTTCATAACAATCCTTATCAGGGCACTTTGAATTTGTAGAGACACAGGCACTTTGAGGGATGCTTTTCCATTTTAATCTTAAGGAGACGTTGAGTAATCTCTTGCATTATTGTCATTATCACTGTATTGTATTGTGGAATAAATTGACAACTGAAAAGATCATGAAAATGTAAATTTATTATACAGTAATCTTCCTTGGACTGGACTATATAGAAGTACAAAATGTACATCATCTCAGTACACAGGTGTGTTCCCAACAGCAACTCTATTTAAGTTAGTTAATATGTGTTTGATTCAATATAGAACTGTCGAGATATACCAAAACTCACTGCAACAGTCTGTCCATAATTTCTTTTCACTGGTGTACTTTTTAACCAAGTTTCTAACAATATTGTGATAAATCAGAGTGCTTTTAAGTACTTTGATAATTTGGTAAATAGAACTTTTTGTGTTGTAAGAAACCAGATCTTGGACTTGTATGTAATTACTTCTGTCAGTATGAATTCTAAATTCACTACTCTGTGCTGTAGAGAATTGATGTGTATTAAATGGTACATTGTTAATGCATACATGTATAATTTTGCAACTCAATTAAACACAATATTGACAAATATTTGACTCCACATTTTCTACAAGTACATATAATAGTAAAATATGGCCACATTATTCTGTCAGCTTAAGTCTACAAATTAACATTTCTGAATGTTTAATTTAATTATACCAGTCCTTGACAAAGTAATACTTGTTATTCTTGTGCGGTTGTGACTGTCCTTGACTCATTTTGTTGTTGTTATTTAGATAGGAAATATGTATTACACATTTCACAATTTTTCAAATATATAAGTGTTCAACAGACAAAAACAATTGCAGAAAGATCAGTTTTGTTTTTCTTTGGAGAGGAGGGTAGAGACATTTTGTTGGGTACAAACAAGTAGGTTGAGAAAAAGGGTTTACATGCAATTTTAGTATGAGGCTTACTAAAATTCACCTGAGTTTTGTACACATCTAATTCAGGACATGATATAGTAATTAAAGAATAATAATTATAAATCCTGGCCTTCCCTTGGCTTTTCAAAAAGGTATGAATAAGAAGTACATTTTATACATCTTAGTTTATAAAAGAGGGCAGTAAGGATAAAATTTGAAATGAAAAAGCAGAATTTAAGTTTGCAAGAAATAAGGAGGTAGTATCTATCATTGTCTTACTATATCTTGTATATATGTTTGTATTTATATTTTTTAGAGCAAGACATATAGTTTTCTAAAAAAAAAAAAAAGACAAGATAGAAAATTCGATCTTGGCCAAATTTGAATTGAATTGTTACTACATGTATGTGGACAAATCAAACTGCACCATGTGAAACCTCTCTTCAAGGATTTATATGGGTTTCTTTGATTAAAATATGAAATGATTGTTTCTATATTCACCACATAGAGTAAAGATTGAAATGTTCATTATAGACCCACAGTTTTAGTTTTTTATTATGTATGTTACATATGTATAATGAAGATATTTGGTGGTGAAATTTGACTGTTAGTGAGAAATTCAAACATGTTTATGATGTTGCAAGAAATTTATATTTAGACTTTCGTATTTCTGTGGATTGTTGCATTACAAATTAACCATGGTTGATCAAGAAAAATGGTGTATGTTGGCTGACCTGGGGTGGGAGTCGAGTGATTTTCACCATTTTTAGTTAACATTACTTTTCTAGTATAAGGGGTCTGACATTTAAGAATTATAATTAAAATTGAAACTAGGTACAGTTTATATTAATATCCATTGGAAATTTTATTATGCAAAGAAGAAACATAAAATGAGTGGCTACACTCTATCATTACGGGAGTATGTAAAGTTATAATAACTGTAATATAAGAACTCATATTCCAAACAAAAAGAAAGAAAGTGCCTGGCTCAATATTTGACATGAGCAGCATTTATGATATAGGGCATGCTTATCAGAATCTCTTTTAAACCTGTGCTTGCTCTTAATTTATTATCTATCAGAGTAAGTAGACAGTCGGATGATTGGACAAAACATAAAGGTTAGTTTTTAGAATGATATTTGCAAGCTAAGATTCAATCACTGCATAGCATTATGAGTTACAGGTATGTATCAATACTTTCTTAATGGGTTATGGGGTAATCATTTGCTTCTGAGGGCGCTTGCGAATTTTGTTGCCACAGAATATTTATTCTTGAAATTTTGCAGGTCATTTTCTGCCATATTGTGCAATGAATTATTTAATACCTTTTCGGTATATGAACTAACTTGACTGAGGTCATAAAATATATTTATTTTCAGCATAGGAGGTTTTAGGCCAGAATATTTATTTTCATCTAAGGGCCATAATTTTCATTTCCAAAAACTGCACCCCCCCCCCAACTCAGAATAAAATAGTTTTCTCCTTACTGTACTAGAAGTTGTACTTCATAGATTTAGTGACATGATACATATATGATAATGAAATATCATTTTCAGACTATACAATGTGTTGTAACTTGTTTGAAAAGATTTCATACAGGTCTGTCTTTTAAAATATGACAAGTTCGGCAATGTGTGTACTTGTATTGTCAATATTTAACAGTCTTATTTAAAAAGGGGGGAATTTGCATATTGATTTGATATTAATGCCTGTGATTCTTAAGACCAAGTTGTCTGATAAGGCTCTCTGTTTTGATTCATTGTTTTGATTTGTGCTTGATTTGGAAACGCTGTATTGCCAGTCACTCTGTTATCGGAATAACATCAATATTGTATTAATTTGGAGATTCTCTACCTCAAAATTTCTCGTATTAACCATTTTCTCACACTATGATATTCTTCTCAGTTTGGATAATCAAAACTGGAATTCGTCTGCTTGATCAACTTCTCGGTATTGTACGTTGTTTGCGTAGATTAAATCCGAAATTTCCGAACTAACGCCGAAATGTATTCTGGGTTCTTCGGTTTTTGGACAAATCATTTAAACGTAAACAACATCTCCTAGCAGGTACCAGTATCGTATTGCATGAAGGTTGGTTTGGTGAGTGCAAAACGAAAGTGAAAGTAGGGAAAATGGCTATTTATAGTTCAAGACTACTTTTCTGTCCGATCTTCGTGGACTCACCCTATTTTCTTTGCGGAAAATTATTTTTTCACATGTTCTTAGAAATGCTACATAAGTGAAAGTTTTATTGAATCAATTTACATATTTTTTAAAAAATCCTAAAAATATGCACTTCACTATAGAAGTCTATGGGAAAATTAATACGATGCTGAGACCAGCAATCCGATCACTGTAAACATGGCCGACTTTTTACAATGTAAATATTGGCACCGAAAATTAAAATCGGACAGGAATTTAACGATTCAATGTTTAGGGAGAAGCCGTTTGGCAAACGAATGGGCAAGTCATTTAAGACAATTTAAACGACGGTAGGTGTCAATAAAGTCGTAGAAAATATTTTTATTCAAATTTAAACCGTATGTTATTTATGTGACGCCGAGTATAGAGAGTCCATGTATCTATATTTTTAAGGAATGTGGTGATTATATTATGTTAAATAGATAGAACTTCTTCAGACCAGCATTTTGTGCCCTCATTTACTGAAATCGAACAAGGGGTTGCAAAGTTATGACATTTTTAAAGTCCCAAAATCATCCCCCCTTTTTTCCACTCGCAATGAAATCAGAAAATGACTTTAAGCCATTTTTTGAAGGCAAATACTGAAGCCATTATTGAAATGACATCATTCAACATTTATTTTCTCAAAGAATGGAGTCTTTTTATTGAAATTACCATGTATTATGATCCAGCCTTTTCCTCTTTTAGGAATACAACCAAGCCATATACTACGGCAAGTCTGTTTTGACGGGGTCAAAACAGCCTCCATGACCATTTTTCCCCTGCCAAAAAATTAAAATGCTTACTACTAACTTGTTTCTTGGCTTAATTCATACGATAACTACAAGAATTCTTCAAGATAAAAGTGTTAATAATCAATCCAAACATAAAATTTAAGATTGATCAACTACTTTATATCCCACTTCTACCATTTCAGCCTGTAATGGCAAAATGGCACTATAGTATCTGTAGTGCAGTGCAACCAATTCAGTATAAGACTAATAACCCATATCAATTAATGTATCATATCTTTAAAATTAGTAAAGATATGATCAAGAAAATTGGCATGCATTGTCGTTATAGAGTAAGCAAAATTTTTATTTTGGTTTTGAGTGTCGTCATGGAGAAACGGCAGCCATTTTGAATCAAGATGGCCGCCAAATTATGACAACAGTTGGTTTCTTTCACTTAGTCCAGATTTTTTAAGCTAGTCCTTTCATGTTTTGTTATTTCCTGTATTATGACATTATTTATTTGTGTACTGTAGCCAGCACTCCACAGTATTGTAGAACTGCCTAATTTTGGTCTTGTAATCTGATGCTTTGTAACATTTATCACTTTAAAAAATTGTCAAGCATCTGTAAATCTGGCTGTAGTATATTACATGAGAGACGAAAGGAAAGGCAGCCATTTTGAAAAAAAAATGGCCACTGCTCTCGTTGATATCCATTTCACAACCAAAAAGTTTATTTTCAACAATAACTTTCTTAAAAATCAACCTATTTTTACAATCTTGGTATCATTTTAATCCTCTCATTCTTATCTTTCTTTCTAAAACTACATGTTTAACTTTGAATTGAATATTGTAAAAGTACATGTACATGTATAGATTTGATAAATCAAGGATTTTTATAATAGACACTATAAAAATCCTAAGATAAGTGAGGAACTTTTAAATGGTAGATTTCAAACTGGTTATTTTTTTAATGTTTACTTCTTGTTTTATCCAATGCTTCAGATGCTTTCATGTAACATTGACCAAGTTTTGTAAGATTACTGACTGAATTGATTTAAAATAGTTGTTAAATCAAAATATCATGATTCTGCCATAATAGCTTTACACTATAATCATATATGTCATTTTGGTAAGCGACTGTATTTGTGCAATGTAAGTGGTTCTCTTTTGTGTGTATGTGAAGTTTTTACATCTTCAGGCAGTAATAAGCAGAGTGAAATGTTGATTTTACTTCATTTATTGTTTTTCTTGATCAAGACAATATTTAAATATAACTGCCATCATGATCATACAGTGAGTCAAGACAAACCAAATCTAATGAAAAAGAAATATAAAAATCTATTTAAATATCAGTTAGTAAGAATATCTGTTGTAATTGCAAGAAATAATTACAAGAAAAATCAGTGTGCACATGTAAGAATGTAAATACAACATGACAAGATAAAGTCAATGCAGTACTTTTGCAGTGAAACTGACCGTATGTTTTTTAAATGGTGTGATATTTTAATAGAAAAGATATTTAATTTTCAAAATATTAATCTGATAAAACCACTAGAACAGTTATGTCAAGACATAAAAAATATCTAAATTTTTTAGGTGTCTTAATTAAGAATAATACATGCATTTTAAGATAGCAGATATGATGCATGAGGTCAATTTCACTACAACATAACTTATGATTTTCCTATAAAAACAGCAATTACATCTATATGGAAAGTCCAAGGATTCTCTACAATAAAAGATCATTAATTTAATATGTGTACTAGATGCTATAAATAGATAAAAATTGGTAAAATCATTGTACTACTGAAAGTATAACAGATATTAATTGTCTTGAATAAGTGTACATGTCATACACAAAGACCTAGGAAAAATATTCATCATAATACTTTTTATATTCAGAACAAATAGATTCAAACTGTTAAAAACCAGGTTCTACCACTGGTGTCCTTGGGGTTGATCTCAAAATCTGAATAAAAGATAAAATTTTCAACAACACTAATGTCATCTTTGTTGGGCCATTTGAAGACATTTTTCTTAAGGTTAGACATTGACCAGCAACATCAACCTGAAACTAAAACATTACAAAACTGTGAAATTAGTATTAGTGTTACAATATATACCATTCAGCGTGTAATTATACCCTAACTCTTGGCAATATTTATTTGTGTATCCTCATCTACATGAAATATGCATGTCCTCCGTAACATGTGCTTTCACTTCAAGTCGGCCAGCAACAATGTTACAAAAATGAATCTGATGTCCAGCAGCAGGTAGCAATCCACATTTGAAGATCCAAAATTGCCTTGCGAACTCATTAGCATCATAAAGGAATTAAGAATTGACAATTGGTTCTTCATCTGCTTCTGGTATTGGTACGGTATACATGTTACCAATCTCTCTTAGAAATTCGGATGTCTTGATGGTTTTCTGTTCATGTATATTTAATTAACTGATTTTTTTTTCATACGGGAATAATTTTCACCTGAATAAAATTATTATAGACAACAGTTTCATAAAAAAAAATACGGGCGCTTATAAGATGAAACGATGGGAAGAATGCTTGACCCTCCGCTTGATTTCATTTTCGTCAAGGAAGGCTATTTATAGCCTGAACTTGACTTCGAGGTCATCGGCAAGTGGGATTCACCCAGAAGTGGATATTGCCACGTGGAACCGCCTAAATATTCAGCGGTCTGTTCTGGATCTTTACCCTCCAACTTTTCCACCTTGCAAATTTACATTAACATATTGCTCCACCGCCGATCAATGTGTGGTGATTTATTTTTCGTAAGAGATGGAAGTACCATGACATCAAAGCTTTTGTAATATTTGTTGAATTGCAATATTTCTATGATTATGTTTTTATCTTAAACTATTTGAATTTTGTCTTAGCGAGCTGGACTATTTTTTTCTAATTGACCTGACGCAGGTCAAACACAGTACCTCCAATAACCGAAAACAATATGATGTCGGAAGGACAAGTGACAAATTTCAAAGTACTGACGCCATATTGATTATTACAGACTTTCGTTAGATATCTAGAAAGTGCTGGAAAAAAATATAAAAAAACTTATTTGCAAGTGTGTTTAAATAACACAGTGAGCAATTATACCACCCAAAAATGTGTTTTATTGAGGTGTTCGGATTTTCAATCTGGTTTCCGGTTAACACCGAGATTTTTGATTATTCGAGCAACCCGGTCAAACATTCACAAGAAGATGTTGGAAGTTTTTAATGACAGATTTTTTGGACCTGCAATGTACACTCTTTTTTTGTTTTGTTTGTTGGGGTTTAACACCCGAGCAGCAATATTTCAGCTATATTCAGACGATGAACATGAAATTGATGATAAAATGAACATAAAATGATGATGAAATGAACACGCCAGGGGTACCCCATTCCACCACCTGGGGCACACATCCCAGTTGCTCTGTGGGCAAAGCGCCCTAGCCCCCAGCTAGGGTTCTGAGCACTATTTAGTCGCCTTTTACTACAAGCTTAACGCTGCTGCAGGCCTATTCTTTTAACACCCGGACCTGCACGGGGCTGTACACTCTTTGAGTTGTTAATGTATTGTTAATGTCTACCATTACAAGATGGGTCCTGTAGGTTTGACAGTGTTATTTTTTGTCAATCTTACCAAGGAGTTATATATAGACTATCATAACTGTAAAAATCTGAAAATGTGGGGAGCTGCTGATAAAGGATTTTTGGAGCTGCAATGTACGCTTTTTGTGATTTACAAAAACGTAAGTATAGTTTTAATGTTTATGATTACAGTGAGGGTGCGGGGAGGGGGGAGTTGGCATCCCTCCTTTTTATGGGAAAATTATAATTTTCATGTGTAAAATTGACAAAAATGGCAAATAATGTCCTAGCACACCCCTTTTTCTGTAGAACCCAAGCTGCCACCCCTCATTTTCAAAGTGTGTGGATCATGAAGGTTTGAAAGTACTATTTTAGTGTTTGTAAATTACAGGTATTTTTGTGAACAATTTCGATAAAAAATATTTTTTACATATGCTTAAGAGTTTTCAAGTTGTTCTATATTTTATCATATACGCATTGTACTGTTAAATACATGTAAATCATATATATATATATATCGTATGTTTGATTTGATCCCAGGAATTTAAAATGCAAGCAATGTGTACATGTACATGAATAAACATACAAATGTACATGTAGCAAACAATATGAAGTATTTAAATTAGAAAATAAACATTTGAATCATGGTATTGTTAAATTAATATGATTTCAAAGCAGAAACATAAACAATGTCTGTTTCAAAGGTAAGAATGAAAGGCAATGTAATTAAAATTAGATCTTCATTGCTCCCCCTTTTCTTTTATGTCACATGAAGTCATGCAACAAAGAAAAAAAGGGGGAGCAATTAAAATCTAATCTGAATTAGATTGGGATGAAATGAGGCCATATGGCATATTTATCACATTCAGTAGTTGATCTTGATCTATCAAAAAGAGGGATATCTAGTAAAAATTAGTATTTATATGTAGCCAAACAAACAAAGATTTTGGCATGTAATATTCAGTATGGAATGTACATGTGTATTATATCCATATACATGTAAGTCATAGTTGATTATCAATATGCTTCTTTTTTAGTGTATTGTCAAGATATACATTTAGAATGCAGATCTTAGATACAGTATTTTCATGACATATGAAGGACAGTCAATTAGGTTTGAAATTCTATGTCCATGAATGTGGATTGAAAATATGATGGATTTCAAGGCACCCGAAAGTAGACCTTTCCTAAGAGCTGATTTTCAGGGACAATCATACATGTACAATGTATTAGGTAAGTGAAGGTATACATAAGTTTGTTCATATACTTTCAATGTACACAATGAGTTAAAATTTTCAGAACTGGTGATAGGTCTACTGTTAACATTGCTAGTGTAGAACAGTTGTCATATACGTCTTAGCAAAATTTGCAATTTACATTTCTATGTCTGTGAACAGGAAATTTATACTGAAAACTACAAAAATACTTGTGTATGTACTCTAACTATGGTTACTGGCATATGCAGTACAGTATTTATTAAGATTTCATACATGAAATTATGATATTTGTATTATAATAATACTTTTATCAAATTTGTTATATACTTTACTGTGTGACATTAATTGCTCATAAATAAATCAACATACAGGGATGGATCCAGATATTTTGAAATTGGGGGGATCCAGACATTAGGTAACTAGAAACCATACATGGGAGAAGCCCTAAAGCAATAGCATTAGTAATCTTTCCAGTTTTTGTATTTAGAAGTTTTGTCTAGTACATGAAATGACTTTAATTTATTGTTTTAAACTCACCACTTCACACTACTTCAATGATCTGCCTGTTTATGAGGGGATGTTGTTTTAACAATGACCATCTGTCAGTCAGGTGAAAAGTAACCTATTCTACTCTTACTTATGTTACCTGTTATTAATAGTTATTGAAACAAAGATGTGCTCATGAAGTACACTGTACTACATTTTTGTAAAGTTTGTTATGTTTTATTTAAGATAAATTTGAATTATTTTAGAGACAGAAGTGTTTATTTTTTCATAATTAAGACAGCTGATAGAGATATTTTAAGAATAACATTTTAGAACACTAAAATAATAGTATTAACTCAATATAATGTTACAGAAATACTGTTTGCAAAATTTCAATCAACCGTATGATTGGCTAAAATACATGTATATTTTCATGCATTTGCATATTGTAACCTATTGCAATTATCAAAGGCACAGTTATCATTTTTTCCTTGATTTCTTTTCAGTGGTCATCCCTTTTAAAGTTTCACTAGAATTGTAGCGAGAAGAAAGCAAAAGCAAAATGGACTTTTTGTGCTGGGTCACTATTTAGAAATTAAACAAAGTTCATGATTCTCAAGTGCTGGTACATGTCAACATCTCTTAATAAAAACTACAAATATGAAGTCTTGATTTCGTAGCACTTATTTGTTGGCAAAACATAAGAGTTACTTCTATTTTAATGTAATACATATCGGTGAAACAATCATGCAGAAAAAAATGAAAGAAATGCACATACATTATTGAAGGCAGGCAGATATAAAACACTCTGCTTAAGTGCAATAATGATTCATCATAAAAAGTGGTACTCATGGGGTGTGGGTTCACTAGTAACCTTTTAGTTTTGGAAAGTAGAAAAGATGGATTTATATTCAAAGTGCATTTGTTATAAAGAAAGACATAATATTTCCTGTATTCACTACATCTCTTTATCCTTGACTTTCCATCTTGATTGGAACTTAAATTGCTAAAATATATGAGGTCAAACAATTTTTTTTATTTTAAAGATCTTTAAACTGCATAGTAGATTTTATAGTAAGAGTTTGTATCCTTGTTTGAATTGAAAAAAAATTCAACTCCGGGCTTAATCTAGACAACAATGACAAGGACAACCTTCAGTAAATTCTGTTTGAAAACTAACAATATTGATATGTTTGTTCATGTAATCTAATCTATTTCAATTCACTGTCAAAGAGGGCAAAACCAAGGAGAAGTTTTTTGCTCATTTCTCCATTTAGATTAGGTCCTTGGTCAACCTAGCTCCCCTAGTCCACAGGATTCATTTCTACTTCATGCATCTCCAACCCGAAATTTCAAAGTGTGGATTTTTTCTTACTTTGAAAATCCATCTAATATTGATGGTCAGTTATGCACAGTGGAGATATTTTTTGAAGAAATGCTGGTTTAGGAGTAAAGTATCAAGAAATTTGAGGACATAAACGTACACAGCCAGAAATACCAAAAACAATAACAGAAAAGAAGATGCATAAATACATTAATAAACAAGCAGTATTGATATGCATTTCATTAAAACAGATGGTTCTCTTTAAAATGAGTAAGGTTTTGATCGGTTTATTTTGCTTGCAATTTGGTTACATGAATATTTATGAGGTCTTCCTTGACTCAGTGCCTCAGCACTTTGATTTTTTTTTCACAATAAACAAGATTTCAATCGATGTTCTATTGAGATTAAAGGCATTTTCGTCCAAGTACGAGTGTTGTTAATAAAATATAATATCATTGCTTTTCGTGCGTTGCATTTTTAGTAGTATGCATAAGGTGGTCCCAGAAAGATATACAAGACACCTACCTTTCGTCAAATTGCCGGTCCGCCATCTTGCGTTATCGAAACCAGGTCCAAACAAAATCTAAATCGAGCTCGTTCAGGACAGTAAAAAAAACGTCCAAAAAGGATGACTCCAACATGGGTCAACAGATTTCACCAAAATTAGACCACAGATAGATCTCGTCATGCTGAACATGAATTTGGTTAATAACCCTAACGGTTTTGGAGATATATGCAAAAAAATACTGTCTGACCCATATGTTCTATTAACGGATCAAAAATCCAAACTGTCATTTTGTGAAGGATACCCTAAAAAACAAACATGGTAAGTTTCGGAGAAGATAATTGAAAAATTGTTAATGACGTCGACGGATGCCAAGTAAGCCTGAAAATCGATTTTCTGGGGTTGGGGGATGTAACACCTTTCAACGTAAGAGATATCTGTAATCTGATCGAAAAACACACACAAGGATTTTCATAAGGAATCCAAATTAAAAAAATATCCAAAAATCAGACAAAGAATGAAGGTGTGGCCCCGTTTAGGCCTTCTATTGACCTTTTTCTGGTAACAACTGCTTCAATATAGTAGCCTGCAACTAATCGTGAATTTCTACTGGTTGTATAAGCGTGTAACCAAATGATCTGCCTGGAGAACCCACCGATACAGTCGTTAATGCACACTCCATATATTTTTAATTTGTCATAAGAATTGAGATGCCAGAGAAAGTCGGGTCCCCTCGCAAAATATTGCCGTCTTCTTAGCCGAGCTTCAATTCCAGTTGGATCGATTATCTGCATCATCAGTTGTACTGTATCTCTAGATATGTCAATGCCACTCTGAATGCATAGAAGATGCATCTACGGGGGTTGAAAATTCCTGAAGCCCGACGCCCGGGACTAAACAAATTGTTCTTCGGACTTGCCGTTTTTCAATGAAATAAGTCCGTCGGGCATGGCAAATCTAAAAAAATAAGAACTATTTTTTGAAAGATTTTGTTGTCATTATTTGGACCATGTTTCTCGATCTATTCCCTGACCTATAAATAGTTATAACTTTATTTTTAGAATGGGTATTCACTAGATCGATCTATTGATTAGTCATTCTCAAGTCTGAATCACACCTGCGCTTGATCAGACGCATTTTTTGACATACTACAAATTTTATTAATCAAGCGCAGGAATGATAAAGATCAAATTAGTGATAAACTTTTTAGGAAAATATCGTTGCTCAATTACAATTTCACGGATAAAAAACACAGAAACGGAAAGCTGATGACAAGGCATCACACCTGTGGACGGAATAAATTGACACTGTCTGCAAACATAGAATTATACATAAAATATCAGATAACAAAATTGCATTTATATCGATTGGGACTTGACACAACATTGTTCGGGCTTAGTGTACAAAAGATGAAAAAGTCCAGGGCTCGGGTCTTCCTAAAACAAATTTCAACCCCTGATCCATTGATAACCTTGGTGTCCTCCTGATGATTGAACTTTATCCTGGATAAAAAGTGCTGCTTGCAAAACATCAGTGTTTGATTTTCTATGACTTAAATTTGCCCTTTTTATACTTCCTTTTAGTGTTCTCATACTAAAAAAGATTCCATTGACTTCTGAAAGCAATTTTTAAATGGTTTTGTATTCAAAACCAAGTCTAAAATAAAGTTTGCATGTCTGTTCCCTGTCAATGACTATATATGAAGAAATACAACAAGAGAACCATCTGTTTTAATGAAATGCATATCAATACTGCTTGTTTATTTATGTATTTATGAATCTTCTTTTCTTTTATTGTTTTTGGTATTTCTGGCTTTGTACGTTTACGTCCCCAAATTTCTTGACACTTCACATCTAGACCAGCATTTCTTCAAAAATATGATTTCACTGTGAATCACTGACTATCAATATTAGATGGATTTAACCAAGTACTAAATCTAAAGGGAGAAATGAGCAAACTTCTCCTTGTTTGTGCTTACTTTGACTGTGATTTGTAATAGATTAAATGAACAAATATGTTAATATTGTTAGTTTTCAAACAGAATTTACTAAAGCTTGTCCTTGTCATTGTCTAGATTAGGCCCGGAGTTGAAAATGTCTAAACTATACACTTTTTTATAATAAATAATCACCTTTCTCTACGAATTTTTCAATTCAAATAAGGATACAAACTCTTGTTATCAAAACTACTATGCAGTTTAAAGATTTTTAAACTAAAAAAAAATGTTTGCTTGTACCTCATATATTTTAGCAACTCAAGATTCCAATCAAGATGGAAAGTCAAGGATAGAGAGATGTAGTGAATACAGGAAATATTATGCCTTTCTTTATAACAAATGCACTTTGAATATAAATCAATCTTTTCTACTTTCCAAAACAAAAAGGTTACTAGTGAACCCATACCCCATGAGTACCACTTTTTATGATGAATCATTATTGCGCTTAAGCAAAGTGTTTTATACCTGTCTGTCTTCAATAATGTCTGTGCATTTCTTTCATTTTTTTCTGTATGACTGTTTCGCCAATATGTATTATATTAAAATACAAGTAACTCTTACGTTTTGCCAACAAATAAGTGCTACAAAATCAGACTTCATATTTGTAGTTTTTATTAAGAGATGTTGACATGTACCAGCTTTTGAGAATCATGAACTTTGTTTCATGCCTAAATAGTGACCCAGCACGAAAATAGTCCATTTTGCTTTTGCTTTCTTCTCGCTACATCAAGTGACACTTTAAAAGGGATAACCACTGAAAAGAAATCAAGGAAAATATGACAACAGTGTCTTTGATAATTGCAATATATTACAATATGTAAATGCATGAAAATATACATGTATTTTAGCCACATCATATGGAAGTACAGAAACCTCTTGATGAGAAACATTCTTACGTGTACATATAATTGTGTGCAAAATCAGGCAAAAATAGAGGTTGGTTGGTTATCATTGTCCCAGGTTTTTACTGGTTTTTAAGCCACCTGGTCATTCCATACTGAATATTACATGCCAAAATTTGTATCGCACGCGGTATCAACACAAGACTCCTATGTCAACCCACGTAGGGCTTTTGGTCGTGGGGTGATATAGGTCGTGGATTAATACCGCCTCAGATACAGATTTTGGCATGTCATTCATTAAAACATATATTTTAGTTATACTTCAAGTGTGCTGTGTAGGGTGTGATACAAGGTATGCAATATAGGTCTAGGGGTGTGATGTAGGATATGCAATGTAGTTCTAGAGATGTGATATAGGGTATGCAATATAGGTCTAGGGTGTGATATATGGTATGCCGTATAGGTCTAGGGGTGTGATATATGGTATGCCATATGTATGTAGGTTTAGGGGAGTGATATGCAGTATATGATGTGCATATGATTATGCATGACTAAGGGTGCGATATAGTCCAGCGGTGTGATATAGGGTATGCGATATACATGAACATTACTTTATGTAGGTCTAACGGTGTGATATACAGTATGCCATATAGGTCTAGGGGTGTGATATACATTTGTACAGTATTCAATATAGGTCTAGGGGTACGAAAAATAGGTCTAGGCTTGTGATTTAGGGTATGAAATATAAGTCTAGGGGTTTGATATAGGATATGCGATATAGGTCTAGAGGAATGTCAAGCGGGGACTCTTTACGTGTTGTATGCTCTAAAAGTTTGTTTGGCTACGTATAAATACCTAATTTTTACTAGATATCCCTGTTTTAAATAGATCAATATCAGCTACTGAATGTGATAAATATGCCATATGGCCTCATTTCATCCCAATCTAATTCAGATTAGATCTTAATTGCTTTCCCTGTGTTCTTTGTCGCATGACTTCATGTGACATAGAAGAAAAGGGGGAGCAATTAAGATCTAATTTTAATTATATTGCCTTTCATTCTTACCTTTGAAACAGACATTGTTTATGTTTCTGCTTTGAAATCATATTAATTTAACAATTCCATGATTCGAATGTTTTTTTCTAGTTTATATACTTCATATTGTTTGCTACATGTACTATTGTATGTTTATTCATGTACACGTACACATTGCTTGCATTTTAAATTCCTGGGATCAAATCAAACACACATGTTATATATATATAGGATTTACATGTATTTAACAGTACAATGTGTATATAATATAGAACAACTTGAAAACTCTTAGCGTATGTAAAAATATTTTTTATCAAAATTGTTCATAAAAATACCTGTAATTTACAAACACTATACATAGAACACTTTCAAACCTTCAGGATCTGGCACACTTTTTTTTTCAATTTTACACATAAAAAGGAGGGATGCCTACTCCACCCCCGCACCCTCACTGTAATCATAAACATTAAAACTAGACTTACGTTTTTTTGTACATCATAAAAAGCGTACATTGCAGCTCCGAAAACCCGTTATTAGAAGCTCTCGACATTCTCAATAGATGTTTATAGTCATGATAGTGGTCTATATTTAACTCCTTGGTAAGACTGACAAAAATTAACACTTTCAAACGTACAGGACCCATTTTGTAATGGTAGACATTAACGATATACTAACAACTCAAAGAGCGTATATTACAGGTCCAAAAAATCCGTCATTAAATACTTCCGACATCTTGTGAATGTTTGACCGGGTTGCTCGAATAACCAAAAACCTCGGTGTTAACCGAAAACCAGATTGAAAATCCGAAAACCTCAGTAAAACACGTTTTTAAGTGGTATAATATGTGTTATTTAAACACGCTTACAAATAAGTCTTTTTTTATTAGTATTTCAGCACTTTCTAGATACCTAACGAAAGTCTGTAATAATCAATATGGCGTCAGCACTTTGAAATTAGTCACTAGTCCTGCTCGTTAACTAAGACAAAATACAAATACTTAAAAATAAGCACATAATCATAGAAATATTGCAATTCAACAAATATTACAAAAGCTTTGATGTCATAATACTTTCAGCTCTTACGAAAAATAAAGCATCACATTTTGATCGGCGGCGGAGCGATATAATAACGTAAATTTGCAAGGTGGAAAAGGGGAAGGGTAAAGGGAACAGACCGCGGAATATTTAGGCGGTCCCATGTGGCAATATCCCACTTACGGTTGAATCCCACTTGCCGACGATCTCTAAGTCAAATTCAAGTTATCAATAGCCTTCCTTGACAAAAAAAACTCTACTTCTGTACACTACATTTCTGAAATTCATCGAAATTATTTTGTAATTCTGTAGTTACATAATTATACTCGGCGTCACATAAATAACATACTGTTAAAATTTGAATAAAAATATTTTCTACGACTTTATTGACACCTACCGTCGTTTAAATTGTCTTAAATGACTTGCTCATTCGTTTAGCCAAACGGCTTCTCCCTAAACATTGAATCGTTAAATTCCGGTCAGATTTTAATTCTAGGTGGCAATATTTACATTGTAAAAAGTCGGCCATGTTTACAGTGATCGGGTTGCTAGGAGATGTTGTTTACGTTTAAATGGTTTGTCCAAAAACCGAAGAACCCAGAATGCAATTCGGCGTTATTTCGGATATCTCGGATTTATTTTACGCGAACAACGTATAATACCGAGAAGTTGATCAAGCAGACGATTGTCACCGGAGTTCGACGGGAACTTACGCACTTCGTTTGTAAACAAATCGTCCCGTAAAAACCAACATGGCGGATATTAGTATGGGATTTTCCCGTAAGGATTTGTTACGCATGATTTAAGCTAATAAGCGACTTGTTTTTGAGAAGCTGTTTGGCTAAACGAATGAGCAAGTCATTTAAGACAATTTAAACGACGGTTGGTGTCAATAAAGTCGTAGAAAATATTTTTATTCAAATTTTAACAGTATGTTATTTATGTGACGCCGAGTATAGGTAATAATGAATTTTTCGATATCCCACGCAAATTATCATAACCACATTTTAATATTTTTTTTCAAATACTTGGTATGTAAGTTATTTTTAGAATCATTCTACCGATATGCTTTTTTTTATTTGTGGGTTGGTATTTAGCGATTAAATATGTAGCATCAAATTCTTACTGTTCTCTTGGTGTATAATCATGCTTCTTATTTTATGTTCTTTAAGTTTATCGCTTTGTAATAACTATCGACGATGCTGAAGGCAAAATGGATATGACACCATTGCTGTAACTATCTGTTGATTTAACGACATGCATATATCGTTAATTAGACATAACTGTATTGCAATTTCGACAAAGTAAGTCATAATTAAACATACCTATTATAATTTCGACATACGATATCGTAAATTTGACAAAGCTATGTCGTTATTATCGTTATTTCGACATACTATGTCGTAATTTCAACATATAACTATACCGTAATTTTGACATTACTATACTGTAATTTCCACATATCTATATCGTAATTTCGACATCGGATGTCATAATTACGACATAATATTTTTTTCAAGTAGCCTTAATCGACGTTCGTAATTGACAAACAAGATTCATAGTCATACTAAGAAATGTCCGTTTTGTAAGTCTTGTTTTTTGCAGAAAATATTTTTTTGTAACTGCAAACCGTGACAAATTTTATTATCGTAAAATGTAATTTTATTATTACATCTTTGCATCGACAGTTACAATTTTTGCATCTACCCCAAAGAACTTGAGATAAAGGATACTACAGACGCTGTGAGGTTAGTCTCATATCTTGACCTACACTTAGAAATTGATGGTAAAGGAAAACTATTGACCAAACTTTACGACAAACGTGATGACTTTTCATTCAGAATTATCAACTTTCCTATCATCTGTGGCAACATCCCTTCAGCACCTGCATATGGAGAATTCATATCACAGCTCATACGTTATGCCAGTGCTTGTCGAAACTACGCAGACTTTTAGTATCGCGCTAAAATTCTAACAAATAGGCTTCTGGAACAGGGTTATGTTGCTACAAGATTGAAATAATCACTACAGAAATTTTATGGTCGTCATCATGAACTCGGGCATCGCTACGGTGTATCCATCTTCGCCACGAAAACTGATTTGTTCAACATGTCATATTTTTCCTTTCTTCTTTCGTTTGCCCCGGACTTTACTTTTTATGAGCAACTCGGCGGATGTTACTAGACAAGCAGAGGACGCTTACCCAACCGGTGCACCTGGTCCATGCTCCCAATTTTTGTGGAGTCCGAGTTGCTCATTTGCTTTTTTTACTTTGTATGTATGACTTTAGTTACTTTATATTATTTGTTGCGTATGTCTGTTTTCCATGTCTGGTCTTTGTCCCTGGATTACATTCTTTTGATTACCGCTATAACTTTGGTTCCCTTGATTACTCTTTCAAGATGAAATGGTGCTCAAAATAAATAAGTTGAGTAGTAATATCACATGCACTTGTTTGTAAATTAAAGGAGCTTTGTGAATTTTTACAAGCTTTTCCATTTACCGACCGCATTGGTCCGACATTGTGAAACTTATTTATCGTGTTTAGATATCAGTACTTCCGGTTTGTGATGTTACAAGCATAAAATTGACCCGAATCTTTAGAATGTCAATTTCTCCAGTGGTTCGTTGTTTAGTAAAATAAATTTGCAGGATTGCTATTGGCATATAAATGAATCGATATAATCCCACTTAAAAAAATCGCGAACTTACACTTTAAGGGTTATTGTTTATAGTGTTAATTTTATGCATGAGATACTGTTTAACTATTCTTATCTCCAGTGAAGCATGAGTATGACTAGGCTGCATTGGTGCTCCATTTGTGTACTAGAATATTAATTTATTCCTTGGTATTACAACTGAAGATGAAAATGTTGATGAAAATAGTAATAAGATTTTATCTGTTTTAGATGGCGAAGATGAGGATTATGTAGAGCCTGGAGGAGTGTATACCCGTTGGGGAAGTTCAACATGTCCCACTCATTCCGAAAAAGTTTATGACGGTGAGCTTTTATGTAGCACAAGTCCAGTTATAAAAAATACTTATGGAACATCGGTAGGACAAATATCTAAAAATATCTTCTATCTTAAAACAGAATATTAGATTTCAAAAATACAGTTAAAGCGCGGTAGTTCGAACTCCAAGGGACCATTGAAATGTGTTAAAGTTATCGGGATTTCGAGAGATTGGAGTTCGTCTATTTTCGAATTGTTTTCGTTGCCGGTTCGATTTCGACTTCATCGTTAGAAATTGCTTACTTCCTGCAAAGCCTTCTTATATTAGTTCGTGGATCTTTTTCATTCGCTTTCGGAAGATTATGTTCACTTTTGTACATTAAAAATGTTGTGAAAAACGTTCGAGTTCCGTAGTCAATAATTTGTTTTCATCTGATTTTTTATGCTTTCATCATGCCGACTTCGGCACATTCTCCAAATTCTTTCAGTCAGTACTGTGATAAGATTAAAACTACCTAATTAGTAATGACTTAAATATTACCTGTAATTAACTAAAATGACACTGATTAATGATAGGGTTTTAATTTTTTACACCTTTTATTACCCAAGCTGACAAAATGGCTGACGAGGTCGAGTTAGTGAGGGTTATTCTCTAAGATTTATTACCGACTATTCAGTTCGAGTGTTCGAGAATTCTAAGGTTATTCATATTGATTATGAGAAGAAAAGTTTAGTACTTGTATTCGAGAAATCCCGGATGTCCGAGCGAGTGAAGTTCGAAGAAAATTACTGTATTGTGTTTGTCGATATGAAAGTAATCAATGGTGGAACCAAGATTCTAGCCGAAATCAAAAGAATGTAATCCACAGACAAAGACCAGACAGATATATAAAACAAAGAACATGACTTTCATGAGCAGCTCGGCGGGTGTTTCTACAAAAGCAGTGGAAGAATACCCTTCCGGTGCACCTGATCCATGCTCACAGTTTTTAGTGGTTGCTAATTTACTTTCGTTACTTTCTACGTATTATTTTGGTTATTTTATGTTCTTTGTTGTGTCTGTTTTCCATGTCTGGTCTTTGTCCCTGGATTACAATTTTTTTATTTCCGCTAGAATCTTGGTTTCCTTGATTACTCTTCCACGAAAAAACATGGCAAATTTGACAAAATAATGAAAGTGTCTGATCAAGCAAGTGCTTTAGGTTCTTTAGAGCATCTAGCGCTGCATTCCAATGACTGGACTTATGTCCGCCAACCAATACCTAACAAATTGCATATTTCCTGGTAAGTGAGACAGTCAGTGTATTGAAAATAACCAATCATGAAGTATTGATGAGATGTTATTGGTTTTCTACCAGACCTTACCACTACGTGGAGGCATTAACCACCCAGCGAAATAGATTTTTGATTTGTTTGACTGCAATGACCGCATACCAAGTTTTGACTTTATCCCTATAAATCTCTGCAAGAAAATGTGAGAGTTCTGCCAGAGTGAGACCGAATGAAATTTTGTTTGACATTGCACTCGGACGGTCAATATCACAATTTTTATTCAAATGTTGAAAACTTCATTTGAACTATATGACTTAAGTGTGTTTCAATAGTATTGTTATTTTTATTTTAAGGACATGCCGCCGGAAAGAAATACAATGCAGTCGGATCAGGTTCTAACTTTTTATGTCTTCCCAAATTTCCTGAATGGAATAAGTATGCCAGTGGTCACAGTCCTGGAACGGGCAAAATTTTTGGTGTGGAATTTGAGATTCACAACGAAAAGCCATACCCAAAAAGTCTATTTAACCGAATGGTACTATGTGCTGTATGTAAATCTACCTGGAGGCCAACAATCCTGATGATACCAGCCAAAACATCATGTCCAAAACATTGGCATCTTGAATACCGTGGTTATATTATGGCAGAAAGTGATGGACGTGATCGTAACCCATCACAGTACGTATGTGTTGACGAAAACCCAGAAAAAACAAAAGTCAATAATAAAAACCAGGGTGTGATGTATCCAATCGAGGCCATCTGTGGCAGTTTGGATTGTAAAGTCTATGGTGGAAAAAAAGAACTTGCATGCGTTGTGTGTAGTCAGTAGTTCAATGCCAATATCGTATAACAAACAAAAAAATTTCAGCAAATGTGTGTACATTTACTCTCTACACCATTTTAACAAAGTTATTA
The DNA here is from genome assembly GCA_037379345.1 of Perna viridis. Lineage (NCBI taxonomy): Eukaryota > Metazoa > Mollusca > Bivalvia > Mytilida > Mytilidae > Perna > Perna viridis. Next base: position 19,522,502 of record CM074520.1, read on the forward strand.
TCAGCAAAGCTTGGAATATTTGGTATCCCCCTAAATTGTGTCACTTAATATATTACATACAGTTTTATAGTTTCTTGAATTTCTTTCCGTTATAAGACAAACACATTAAGTGAGCGAATACATTACACTCCTACTTTCGTCAAAGAAGAAAAGAATACATGCACCTTGCAATATCTCGTGGGCATAAGTATTTAAATATACTAAGAGTTTGTCCTGTCTGCGATCTATTGGATATTGTGGCAGACGAGTATGTCTAGTACCCCAAATAAAATCTACACACACGAAATCGCTAGTTGCAATCAGAGACTTGGAGAAAATAATAAGATCTTTCATGCGCGCAAACTGGTTTCTCGATGTCACCATCCGATGGCGTGATTTGTTACTGATATGTTGTAGAAAAATTGAGGCTATTCTGTCACCATTATGTTGCTAGGATATATCCCTCCGAGAAATTGAAAACGCCTCGAATAATAAATGATTTATAAATATTTATAAATTAATTATAAATATGGCAAGTAAAATATTTTAAATGAATCATAAATATTTATTATTATTTCATAATAATAGTAATAATAATTAAAAGGTCAATTGTTCCAGAACAATTGAAAGGTCTTTCCCACCAATTCTCTTCTAACAGCAATCATGTTCATAAGAAAGTACCTTTGCCTTACGACAAATGGCTGATTGTATAACAGCCTTTACCGACGAGGCGATCGACACCAATTATTTGTTGCATATATTTTAAAAGGGGAGGTTTTTGACAATTTCCAAATTTGCAAAATAGTTCTGATTCTTATAAGAAAGATGAATTCAGTAGTAACTGTGTAGTTATAAACTTTTTTCCTGTCAATTTCATCAAAACAATTATTTGAGAACAAAATGAACTTGTGATTTTCATGAAAATAGAAAAAAAATCAAAGGGAGATAATTATAAAGTATTCCAATGAAAAGTTGGCCAAATGGCCACCCCTTTATGGAATATTAAAAAACACTTAACCTATTATGCATTGTAAAGGCATTATTTGAGTGTGTATTGAACAAATGTGGTAAAAATTAAACTCAGATTGTAAACTCTAAATTCGTACTTTTAAGTCTCTACAAAAGTATGAGTATTGTGTACAAGTGTGAATTATTTGCCTCCGTCGTGTAAGTTGGGACAACAATGTCGGAACAAAGTGACTTTACAGTGTTACTGTACAATGACTGTTTAAATGTTTTTATAACCAAGAAGTTGGTCTCTTCTTGATTTTTTAAGACAACTACAAGAGTCAATGTAAAGTGATTCAGTACATGAGTACTTTTATTTTTCTATTTTATCGCGGTTTATCCTTCTTCTACAGATAGCCAGTTCAGATGTGTATCCCGCATTTTCTCTAATTTAAGACTGTTATAGTCTGTAAGTTCTTTGTTTCTGACCTATTTACGGTTTTTAGGTTTTTCTCATAGGAATTGAACATTCCGGAGAATACTTTTTGGAATTTTTGGCTTGCCGATTTATGGAATGATTTTGGATATTTAGGCTTCTTTATACACTAAAACATGTATACTTATTGGTTTTCTGTCGATCGTCGAGCCGTGTTGAAATGTAAATTAATAATTAAGGTTGGTCAACAGTTATAATTTTAAATCCCACGCTTTCCCGTGAACAACGTTAAAGTATTTTAGTTAAAGCCAGTCACCTCCAGTTAACTAGCTGAACTGGTTAATTTACTCATAGGCGATACGCATTTTTAAGTGTTATGCACCATTGTTTTACATGAATTTGTACTTTGTTAAAAAACTGTGTTTCCACATGTAGTTCTTATTCACAGTGTTTAATGACAGAGCCCAGTGCACAAACAATCCACGCGGGGTGTACTGTATGAGCTTTGGTCATAGGTAGTAGTTATTGATAAATAAATCTAGAAAAGCAAATTATTCATCAAACATTCAAATACAGTACTGGATTTTGTTATTATATTCATTTTAAAGGTGAAGTGTGAAAATACTGGAAATGCCCAAAATTACTAACAATCTTTTACAGGATTATTACTTCACGAATGATTTTCAAAATAAAATATTTTAATTTGTCACATTAATCAAACAATTCGGAAAACGTGAATACATATTACAACTTTTTGCACACAACTAAGGGGAAGGTAACAAAAAATTAATACTGGAGGTCGCAACAAAAGTTCTAATTAAATTATCCTTGCAGTAGAAAGCGATAGCCATCAATTTGAACTGTAAGAAAATACAAGGAACTTTAAACTTCATTTTCTTTATTTCCGTGATTCATTTTTTCCACTTAATATTTGGAGTTACGGCGCATTCGCCGCATATATTATAATGATTACGTTCATTGTTTCAAACAAAATAAATACTCGTCATACAACTAAATATGCATTCATGGATTCATTTGAAGCTCTGAACGTATCACGACAAGATTTTGACAATCTTTTGCAATCTGACAGGGGACTTTGGAATTCACCCTGTGAGATGTGATCATTTGTCGATCCAGAGTTATCTGTCCCGTAGCGGAGAAGCCAATTCTGCTAAAATTTCTGAAACCGTTTTAGATACACACAAACCGAAAGCTCCATATCTTTTAGAAACCCGGGGCAGTACTATTTGACAAAGTTTCGAAAAGATTTGAGGTTTCCCTGGTTACGCGATTTCGCGTCCTAAAATGAAATTGTTCGGTTGGTCACTAAACTTTAAACCGTAAGTCGTATAGACTTGGGACCTTCACTGTTGATCATAGATGATATTTTGTGTTTTAAAAATGTCAAAGGTCAAAGGTCACTTTGAAATTTGACCTTGGCCTTGTTATCATTCAAACTTGAAATTGGTAACAGATGGAAGAAAATGTTGAACATGAAAAATATGCATCTTGATTAGATCTTCAAATGGAAAGAGAATTCTAAGCGTCTCGTTGAAGCATTTTGACGTTAGAGCCCAAAAAGCGGTATTTTTGGTGATTTTTGCAGTTTTTTGCCAATATATCACAAACCGTTACAGATAGAAGTCTACTGTAAAAGCCAAATATGTTCAGAATAACAAGTTCTACAAGAAAAATATAGGTTTTTATTCAGCATTTTCAAAACTGTAAGAGTTATGGCAAAAAACTGAATTTTTATGCTATTTTGATAGGAACGGTCAATTTTTTTCCATTTGTTTCAAATAAAAGTACCTACAAACCATATATATTCTTGATCAGGAGCATAAATGCTACCTAAAAATACCAAGGTCAAAAGTCAAGGTCATTTGTTCAAATGGTCAAAAACTGGGTCAAAAATTGTTTTTTGCCATTTTTGCCAATATGGTTCAAGGTAGACAACTCAAACTACTTCCAATCAATTTACAAGCATGATTCCACATCCAATGATATGCCACAATGCATACTTCCGGTCAAATTTTTGACGATTTTCAGAAATCTGAAAATACGCAGATTCGCGACATTTTCAAAAATTCCATTTTTTTGTCGTATTGACTCCAGGATACCATATTTTCCTTCGAATAACCAGTCTAAGCCCTTTTTCGACAAATTTTATTAAGGTCTTTCCCATTTCAATGGGAAGACCTTCTGGTATTTCTTCTGATTATTATTATTATTATTCTTTTTTTTTTCGTCAGGCATTTTGCCAAAGTTTTGGCTGAACGTATCACGACAAGATTTTGACAATCTTTTGCAATCTGACAGGGGACTTTGGAATTCACCCTGTGAGATGTGATCATTTGTCGATCCAGAGTTATCTGTCCCATAGCGGAGAAGCCAATTCTGCTAAAATTTCTGAAACCGTTTTAGATACACACAAACCGAAAGCTCCATATCTTTTAGAAACCCGGGGCAGTACTATTTGACAAAGTTTCGAAAATATTTGAGGTTTCCCTGGTTACGCGATTTCGCGTCCTAAAATGAAATTGTTCGGTTGGTCACTAAACTTTAAACCGTAAGTCGTATGGACTTGGGACCTTCACTGTGACTTTTGACCTTTGACCTTGACATTTTTAAAACACAACATATCTATGATCAACAGTGAAGGTTTGTATGTATCTAAAACAGTTTAAGAAATTTTAGTACTTTCAGAGGAGAATATTAAAAACAGTTTTGGAGATTTATGCAAAAACTACTGTCTGACCACTATGTTCTATTTTTAATAACGGCGGCTATGTTTTTCGATGAATCAAAAATTTCCATATCAGTCCTATGTAGGATACCCCAAGGAACATTCATACCAAATTTGGTTCCAATTGGTCAAGCAGCATCAGAGAAGAAGAGTCTTGAAAAACTGTTAACGACGACGATGGACGCCAAGTGATGGCAATAGCTCACTTGGCCTTCGGCTAGGTGAGCTAATGATATTGGCATAAATTGAAAATCCGAAAATTTCTGTTTTTCTATATTTTGGCATTTTAGAACAACAATAACGTATTTATAGTCAAAAATGCGCATTTTAAACACGCGCATTATATATATACAGTGGACTTAAAATGTGTGAGCTCAGGTGTGTAAAATATGGGAAGCTTATAGCAATATTTTGACCCACCTGGTACTAAGTAAACAAATCTTGATTTATTTTTTGCAAAATTGGCGCATGCGCGAAAGAAAAAAAAAACCTTACATGGATATATTCGGATATCCTTAATATCTAAGAACCATTTCAATACCAAAACTAATTTGAATGATAACATTATGACATTAAGACCATTCTTGTGCAAATGGAAGTTTGGTTTTGACTGCCATTTTGCGAGATCGAAGTGGTTCACGATTTCATTTAAATCAAAATGCTACCAGCACTGGAGGCTTTTGATTCTTGTGAAAATTGCATTAACAAAATTTCAAAGATAACTTGATGCAAAATAAAATTGTGATCATATATTTGCATTTTTCATATTTAATATCAAGAACTGTTTTTTCCATAATACGTATAAAACATGTCAATCCATACTTCTGATCCATCCCCACACATTTCACCTTTTTCCTAAATTTTTAAAACTGTCAAAAAGTTAATTTGCATTAACATTGAAAAAGAAACTACAGTAACAGATTTTTCATTATACAATGTACTCTAAAACCAATTTCAGCTCAAGAAAAACAGACTTCCAAAACTTTCCCGCCAATTTTACTTGGTTAAAATTACTGCTCTTCATCTCATGTTTATTAATGATAAACTATTAATGAAAGGCTGGAGAATTTGCCTGATAAGTGTGTTAAATGAAACATGCTTAACACATTTTATGCTTCTTGATACATAACTGCAAGAACTAAATTACCAAAATACAAATTAATTACTAAATATGATCTTTCAAGGCCAAAAAAGACTCACTCAAATCTTCAGTTGATATAAAGACTAGATCTTACTTCTATTTGCAAAAATAATAGAAAATTTTTGAACTGAATAATTGCAAGATACACATTTACTTGTTATAAAAGAGGTATTGAATGATATAAAAGTAATTACATTTGAACTATATCTTTGTGTATTCAGAAATAGTAGGGAAGATCCTGTGATAGACCGGCGACATGAGGTATTTTGATAAATCAAAAACTGAAAGCATATATCAGGGGCGTACTTTCGGAAAAAGTAACAAAAATATACACACACATTTTAAAGATGAAATAAAGGTTATTTATCACATAATTATGTATACCATGATCTGAAAAAACTGGCTCCAAAATCATTAAAATTCGGGAGTTTCCCTCAGGGGTTTGCCTTGCCGGACTCACTGGGGGCCTTGAGCGACTCCAACCCCACACCCCAAGACCCCTCGCCGTAATTTTGCGTACAACTAAAACAGGCCTAGCTACGCCCCTGTATATTGAGGAATGTGTGTGCAGAATTTGGTGCTTGCATCATAATTTGAAATATTTTGTCAAGTTCCTGCCCCACTATGATATTTCTTCACAAATCTCCATTCGACTTCTAGTTGTTTTTTTTCCTTACTTTTCTCCAGTTTTTTTAATTGATGAATGAGGCTTTTTAGGAAGTGTGTCCCTTAAATTGTTGTAAGCGAACAACACACGACATGCATGGTTGTTCTGGCGTTGCTGGGACATCAACAAAAAGTAGGGAGAATAACCTGTGTTTTGGTGAGTGGTTAATATAATTTTCTCTCCGAAGTAATAACTGGTGCCATTTCCTTCTCTGCTTTCGGTTCTTTTTCTCAATAGGAAACAGGTACAAAGAAATGCCCTTTTTGTAAGGATACTGCTTCCGTTTCCTATCATCCGAAATAACCTTCTGCAGTACCGATAAATGGCAACTTGCTTACAAATACCATTTTGTTCCTGCAGACGATACGTATACACATTCATCCAGTTGTTCATCTGGATTAGAAAAGTACATTTATACTATTTTAGTATCAAACTATTATGTAAAACTATGAATATTTATAAATGAATCATAAATATTGACGAATGAATTATAAATATTGGACTAGTTAGTCGATAAAGGTATAATTGCGTTGGCTGAGTTATTGATCCACGGCTAGAAATATTGCACATGGACTTCCGCTACGCCTCAGTCCAATATGACTAGCCTCGGGCCAAGAACTAAGCCAATATGGAAAACCTTACACAATACTATAATATGCCCATTCACCGTCATCGGGGCCGGCCGGATCAGTGACCCCGCTCTATTATGACGTCAGACTAACGGGACTTTTGGACTTCGGCGAGAAGCAACTCACATACAAAATCTTTTATCGTTCTCAATCTAGGCTGTTCATTTATATTTTGGTAAGAATACATTTCGGAAAATTATTATTCATATCCCTATACAACAGTTTGATGATTGTACATGTTTTGCTTAAAACCGTAATAAATTTAATTTAATTCAAACAATATTTATTCAGTATAAGGGTGCACTATACAGTTACATTAAGGCGCACTGTTTCGCACACCAGGTTACCCCTGTCAAATTTTGTAAAACTTAAAATTAAAAGTTGAAATTTGGTGGATATATTGTTTAAATGTAGATAAGCATTTATGCATAGACAGATGTAATATATGTTATGGTAAACAGGTGTAATTTAAATGAAAAATGGTATCCGGAACGTTTCAGTCTCCTGCCGTATTAGATTCTCTCCTCAGCATCGAATGGCTGATTTTCAAAATACCTTATTTTGCACGAACTTTTGGACTAAAATTGTGAGAGAATGAATCGAAAAGGGTCTTATTATTTTTACCTTTTTTCCCACCTACTCCATGCATGCTTTCATCCTGTGGTAGTGTCTAAGTGCCTGATAGTTTATAAAACATAGTATTTGGCTGTTAGTTTTGGAAAGGCACCCCTGATTTGTGCTAAAACTCAGTAATATTTTTTTCAGTATGTTACCATGGCTACTGGATTTTATAAGAATAATCACTAAATTACTTATAAATGACTTGAACCCCCACACACCAAGGATTTCAAAAAATATGCACTTTTTATGACAAAATACTAGAAATTTCTGTGTTTACTGCCTCAAAACAGCTTTATTTCAACAAAATGAGACGAAATTTTCAGAAATGACATAACTGTATTGTACTACCTAAGGCGGAATAGGATCGGGTAGCAGGCAATAGCTGCGAAACGGAACTACTCGTCATTTCCGTTACAGTAAAAATAACCTCGTATGCAGAAAGGGGATATTTATCCTGGTTCCCAGGACTACGTTCCAGGTATTAGCTACTAGCAATATATATATTTGTATATGTGTAACATACTGAATATTGCGATCGGGAACCAGTCTTGGGGATATTCTTCTTGAAAATAATGCCGGCATTGTAGACATACGCGAATCAAAGTAGTTCTATCCATTCGGTGGCGCTAAAAAAATTAGTACGATAGCACTAGAAATAAAGAACAACTCTAAGAATTTTAGCGCAAAGCGAGCGAAGAGCTAAGAAAAGAAGTAATGCCTAATGGCAAAAAATTCAACTAGTTTTACTATAATTTTAGAATCGGATCGGTCAAATTCCGAACAGATCCGTCTGCCTGTTGCCTCCGAGGTTTTTCTTTAGGTTGAACAATTGACTTATTGCATGTGTAGACAAGTTGCTAAGCCTACATATAGGCTCTCGGCAAAAAACGGGAGTACACTACCAATAATTTACCAACGTTAGAGCAATGCTAGACGATGTCTGGCAAGCTTTTCTTTACTTTGTGCCATCCTAACCTCTAGCATCTGACATGTTAAAAGTCAGCCAGCACTCCACAGTATTGTAGAACTGCCTAATTTTGGTCTTGTAATCTGATGCTTTGTAACATTTATCACTTTAAAAAAATGTCAAGCATCTGTAAATCTATATATCTAGAAATAGCTCTAGCCAAGGCCTTCAGGATGCAGTAAAAATGTTCTGGAAAAAAATTACCCACAGCATATAGGGTTACCATAGAAACCATGCAAAAATATGCGAAAATTTGCAAAAAAGTTCATAAAATCAGGTCTAAAAATATCAAATTTCCCGCAAAATATCTGCAATTTTTATTTCATCCCCTGAAACTGTTCAAACTTTTTCCTTCGAAAACCCCTTCCTCATATGGGCATCGCTGGTTAGATTTTGAGCTATTTCACCTTGTAATCCACTTATTAAATTTAGCATGGTGAAAAATTGACTTACTTTCACTTTCACAATGAAGTCAAATTGTCATTGAAAAAAAGCCCCTTCAACATTGAAAATATATAAAACATTGCAAAATACTTCCAAAAGTCCCCTTTTTTTCAGAAAATGTTTGATCAACAATAGATTCTTCATTTTTAATCACTATAGCAACCACCGGTTTCCATTTATGTCATTTTTCATCCCTAGCCAAAAGTGGGAAACTAAACTAAACTGTGGAGTGCTGGCTTAAGCAGAATGCAATATTAAATATTGTAATTTTCTAGTTATTTCTTGAAAGCTTACCTTCTTACGAGTAAAATGATACCAAATTTATCATAATTGGACAATTGATAACAATTTTAGAGGCATTCTCATACTAGGCTATCTCCTCTTCATTAGTGCAGAACTTTCCTTATACCTAAGTGCAGATATGCACTTCACTGTTTTGCTATAATCATCTTTTAAATGAAAATTTCCACTTAAAACATACAAAATCACAACCTATGTATACTTATAAACCCTACATTTGAGGTTTTGTAAGCTTCTAACACCGGTTTTATGCCAAAATAGTGCATTTGAAGCTCATCGCATGAAAAATCACAGAAATCTGAATGAACTGAAAACCAAACACTAAAAAGCCCACTCCAGGTCTAAGGTTATTAAACCTTTGCTTATTGTGCACTTAAAAGTTGCCCGGTTAACTATTTTACATGTAACCTGTGCAAATATTTAGCTTTTAAAAATATATTTCATTCTTTGTGATGGCAAGAGCCATATTCAAACATGAATCAGTTCAATGATTGTTCTGTTAACTTTGCAAAAAATCTGCATAATTGGTTGCTAGGGACTTCTTAGCTAACAACAACATAGGTCCATACCATAAGTTACATTTTTTTAACCCTTGTATCAAAGCATAGCATAAAAACACTAGTTTCTAAGAAGTAAAGCAATTTTTTAAATGTGTAGGGGTATAGGCAGCTCCCTTTAAGCCAGCACTCCACAGTATTGTAGAACTGCCTAATTTTGGTCTTGTAATCTGATGCTTTGTAACATTTATCACTTTAAAAAAATGTCAAGCATCTGTAAATCTATATATCTAGAAATAGCTCTAGCCAAGGCCTTCAGGATGCAGTAAAAATGTTCTGGAAAAAAATTACCCACAGCATATAGGGTTACCATAGAAACCATGCAAAAATATGCGAAAATTTGCAAAAAAGTTCATAAAATCAGGTTTAAAAATATCAAATTTCCCGCAAAATATCTGCAATTTTTATTTCATCCCCTGAAACTGTTCAAACTTTTTCCTTCGAAAACCCCTTCCTCATATGGGCATCGCCGGTTAGATTTTGAGCTATTTCACCTTGTAATCCACTTATTAAATTTAGCATGGTGAAAAATTGACTTACTTTCACTTTCACAATGAAGTCAAATTGTCATTGAAAAAAAGCCCCTTCAACATTGAAAATATATAAAACATTGCAAAATACTTCCAAAAGTCCCCTTTTTTCAGAAAATGTTTGATCAACAATAGATTCTTCATTTTTAATCACTATAGCAACCACCGGTTTCCATTTATGTCATTTTTCATCCCTAGCCAAAAGTGGGAAACTAAACTAAACTGTGGAGTGCTGGCTCACCGCCAATATGAATTAGCTAAAATGTGTTTTAAAATATTTAAGATCTTTTATTTGCATAAAAGAAGTTTATTAACCTACCAGAAATCGAGCGATAAGAATCCTAAATATTTGTTAAGTACCTAGAAAACATTTGTAATGAAGACAGTTTTCAAAATGACCAGGCATTTTGAATTAGGTCACTAATTTTACGAAATACAATATGTTTTTGGCAAAACGAACTTTAAGTTGGTAAAGGCAATTCTTTGGTTAATTTGATATGTTCGTTTCGCAAATTTTAAAATCCGTAATTTTATGAAGCGGAATTACACACTCAAAAAGCTAAAACTAAACATGAAGTTCATTTTAACTGCTTTTACAAAGGATTTCCAGGATTGCTTGAATTTCTAATCAGGTAGGTCACACTCGGAAGTAAGAGGTTGGGGTATGGAGGAACGGAATTTCAAACTTTACGACAAACGTGATGACTTTTCATTTAAAATTGTCAACTTTCCTTTCATCAGTGGCAACATCCCTGCAGCACCTACGTATGGAGTGTTCATATCACAACTCATACGTTATGCCAGAGCTTGCCGAAACTAAGAAATTACTTTTTGTATCGCCCTATAACTCTAACAAATAAGCTTCTGGAACAAGATTCTGATTCTGTTGCTACAAGATTGAAGTCATCACTACAGAAGTTTTATGGTCGTCATGGATCGTTATGGTGTATCCATCTGCACCATGAAAACTGATTTATTCAACGTGTCATAGTTTTCCTTTCCTCGTTTGTCTACCCCGGACTTGACTATTTATGAGCAACTCGGCGGGTGTTTCTAGAGAAGCAGAGGACGCTTACCCTACCGGTGCACCTGATCTATGCTCCCAGTTTTTAGTGGAGTCCGAGTTGCTCATTTGCTTTTGTTACTTTGTATGTATGATTTTAGTTACTTTATTTTCTTTGTTGTGTGTGTCTGTTTTCCATGTCTGTTCTTTGTCCTTGGATTGCATTCTTTTCATTACCGCTATAACCTAGGTTCCCTTGATTACTCTTATGTTATAGGAGTATTTTGTACTGAAACTGTACTGTTGTAATGACTACTGAAACAGTACTGTATTTTACAGTGAAGTATATATCTATTGAAGTAAGCTCTCTTCCAATTTGTATAAATGTCAAATGTTACGTTTTCTGTTATGAAGTTTTACTCTTTAAAAAAAAGGAGGAAAAGACCAAGGAAATTGTATTCGTTGAAAAAACGTTGAAAACGACGGACTATTTGTTATGATGATCGACTAATAAATATAAAAGGTACTTGGTAACCTAGATAGAAATGAACGGGGCTATTTGACAGAATTCATGCACAGTATTTCTATTTGATCGTATAGATTCACTAAAAGCATAAGACAAGTTAAAAGGGCGACGGGCTTATCGTGCCCTTATATCGCATCTCTTTATTATTTATCCTAGTCTATTTTGCGGTGAGTCCAGAAAATAATATGCTGAGGTTGCGAAACATGCCCGAAGAAAATGGGCAGAGAATTTAATGATTTTCTATGAAAACTTTGATTTTGAGCATTTTAACAGCACACCATCCCCAGTCGGATCAGCCTATATAGTTTAGTATTTATCATCCCTAATGACAATTATTTGTCGTTTCTTGCATGTCATTCAAAATGAGGTGACTTCAAGGTGCTGATGACGTTACAAATATCGTGATGTCGCGTAAGACAACAAAGTCAAACATATAAATCTGAAAATGTCTGTGATCTTCAAAGGAAGACCAGCTGTTCATAGTAAATATTACTGTACTTATACCGAAAAATGTAGTACAGAAACAATATTGTAAAACACAATACTGAAAACTTACTAAAACATACAGTACTGAAAATGAACTGTTTAACACAGTTCTAAATAACACATTACTGAATACTCGTTGTAAAAGACAATACTGAAAACCTACTGTAAACTTCAGTAATGAAACAGTACTGTAAATGACACTAATGGAACAGTACTTCAGAATTCAGTAATGAAACAGTATTGTAACATTACTGTCAATGACAGTACTGTAACATCACTGTAAAATACAGTACTGCAGTAGTCATTACAACAGTACGGTTTCAGCACAAAATTGAAATATATAGTTTAACATTGGTAAATTATTGGAAGTGTATATATAGGCTCTTTGGCGTTGTAAGGGCTAATATGAGCCCTCTCCAAAAATAAATCGTAATAAATCGTAGAATTTTTCAGTGTCAAAATATCTGCCTGAACTCGGAACCGAAAACTATTACAATTTATTGATATTAATGGCAAGCCAAATTGGACAAAAATGAGTGTTTTCTAATATTAAAATGTGATTTTTTTGTATTACAAATTCATTTTTTGAAGTTACAAATTTGATTTCTAATATAATTACCAAATCATTTTTAATATTAAAAATGTTTTACGTCACATAACTACCAATCGTCAATCTTACGTGGTTTATTACGCTGTCAAATGAAGAATGACAAAGTACGATTTGCCCACTATTTCAAAGAAAGTTTAAAATGACGAGTTACAAATTAAGCATATTTGATGATTTACAAGTCTCAAAAAAACGCATTACGAGGTGAGAAGTTGCAAATGAAGAATTTCAAAGTTGTATACACAGATTTTCAATGAACAAAATGGAAAGTTACACACTTACAAATTGACAACTTACAAATCAAGAAGTTACAAAATTAACAATTTACGGATTAAGAATTTTGACCCCGTTGGCATTCCATGCTGAGAAACCCCTGAGTATTAAACTCCAAAACAATGTAAACAAATCACGTATTTTTTTTTTTTTAACGAAAACGAAACAAAAATTTATTTACTTAGGTAATCAGCATGAATATATACATATTCACTCTAACTTGACCCTCTCATTTCACTTTACAAGTTCTAAATGTCCATTTATCAAAATCTATTTTTTCATTAATAAGACAAAAGAGCACTTTTGTGATCGTGAAGAAGGAGGCAAAGAAAAGTCAAGTTCGTAAATATGATCGTGAACAAATTTCAAAACATTTTGTCAGTACTAAAGGCATGTTTTACTTATCTACAACGACTGATTTCATTTTATAAATGGATATAAAAATATCAGAATTCTTACAAACTACTGTAACAATCAAATGTGTATATATATATATATATATATATATATATATATATATATATATATATATATATATATATATATATATATATATATATAATCCTACATTCTGAATACAACTGCCGGAGTATATAGAAGGAAAATACCGAATGAAAGTAAAGAAAATCAAATGATAATTGCGATTGAATGTTGTCATGGAAATGTTCTTGGGCAGTGACGTCAGCAAACGGACACCAAACGTAAATGACCGGTTGACTGAGTGATTCTGGAGGGGACAATTTGTCCGACACAAACAGCAATGGAGGGGATAATGATTTGGAGACCGAGGTTGACAGCAGCGACGAATTAAGACGAAGTATGATGTACCCGTTGCGGAACCTTTACAACCATGGTTCCGAGTTCTCCCACCAGTATATGTGGGCTATGTTGGACATGAGAACTTCGCTGAAAAAACAGGACCAAAAAATAAATGTATTGCGGTCACATTATACTGCGCCCGGTGAAGCTCTTTTTGTTCTTTTTTTTCTATTATTAATAATATTCATTGAAGAATTGCATGACCGCATTTTAAGCAGCTTCGTATAGGATTTGCATATTTAAAAATTTCACAATATTTGGTATCAGTAATTTACGCAAAAATCAACTATAGATTTGTTTTTTACTTAAAAATTTATTCTAAGCAATTAATATATTAAAGTGTGTTGCATTTATTAGAACGCCGCATCTACTATCTACAGAAACTATTTTTAACTCAAAATAAAACGCAGGCTCCTCTCGAGAAAAACATGGTTTGTGTCTTTAATCCGCGCTCATTAAATAATTTTTACCACTCTTTAATTTTTTATCGAGAGTTGTATGTACAATGTTATGGTTGAAATAGTGGATGCGCGCAATAATTGTTTAATTGCGCTGTGATTTATTTGTTGTGGGGTTCAAACAATTAGAGGAGGTATAATTATTTAAAAAGCGGTGCAGTTATTTGGATAAATGTTCTATCATTGGAGTTTCTGAAGATGTAAATCTAAATATCATTTGTAGTTGAAGATTTTCGCCCCTCTCTTTCGTACAACGTACAGTGAATACAAGTACTAAAAACAGACATTATAAAAAGTAGAATATGTATACAGAGACAATTTTGAAATATGATAATGCACGCCGTGAAAAATTGTAAATACGATCCAGGTGCGGGTCCAGGTAAGGGCGTAATGAGCGTATGCCACCTCCCCCTTTTCAAGGAAAAAATACAAAAAACAAGCATGATCGTAATTTGCTACATATTTTTTTTTAAATATGGAAATTTATCATATTCATTCATTAAACATGTCATAATCTGCTTTCCTTTTTACACTGATTCTCATAATTACGCTTCCTCTACACAGAATTCTGGATCCGCCCCTGCGTTAGCTTGAAAATAATTTTTGGGATTGAGAAAAGTATTTTATGGGGCTTGCACCTATTGTTTATCAAGTTGACACACCTACCGATTCCAAGAATTCAAGCAATCATCATTCATTATAATTAAACTATATCAATAATCCAGATACATAGTCTATATCTTATTTGGCGCCATTTTCGTTCTACAAGGAAGCACTAACAATGACGTTACGTCATAATATATACTAAAACATTAAATAAAAAAACAAGTGGCCCAAAAGTGGCCCCGTTGCACTGAACGTAGAATGAAAAAAGTGTCCCAAAAGTGGCCCGTGGCACAGAGATGGTTAAATAACTAAGCCTTAGAGTAGAAAAAAACTACCAATTCTGTTTTATCGGGAATAAACCCAGGATTACACTTTATTACAAGACATAATATTGAAATGGTGTTATAGTGTTAGAGTCTATCGTTGATCAAGGATCAGGTGACAAAAAACTTACATTTCCAAAATTTGGAGACAACCCACCAATCAAGGTACAATCTCCGCATTTGAAGACAAAAAAATGTTGCGTTGATTTATAATAATTATACTGTTTTCTGTTTGAGAGACTCTCTCTCTATTCAAGTACAATCTCTATCGGGAGACTAAATTGTTCAGCATATTATATTGGTTAGTTTTACAGATTCATGTCTCCCGTTTGAGAGATTGTATCCCAATCGGGAGAATGTCTCCATTTTCGTACAGAATTCCTGATTGCAGTAGGACAACCGGAAGCCCTACGTAGGGAAATATCAAATCACAGGTGGTTGCTGAGGAAGCCAGTATGGTGGCGTTTTTTTTTTTTTTTTGTTTTTTTGTTTGGCGAAAATTTTGGGACCCACCTTTTTCAACATTCCCAGACTGTTACTGCTTAGATAGAAAATCGGACCTGCCTGCTAGAAGATCATAACATGGGACATAAGAGAGACACAACTATGGCGAGCCAAAGGGGACAAAAGTCATATTATTTAATATTAAAAAATGATTTTTTTAATATTAGAAATTGATTTGTTAATATTAAAAATTCATTTTCATATGTTAAAAAATCAATTTCTAATATTAAAAAATCGTTTTTTGTTATATATAATATAATCATATATTTGACACAGGTAATGTACACAGGCACTAAAACAATATCATTAAATCATTTTGTTTCCAGATTTGAGTTATTATGTATGTTCCCTGACATATCCACTTGCTATTTAATGCTGTTTATACTATGCCCAGTTTTCATATCTGAGGGAGCGAGGGTGGACTCAAAACCTTGACTTGGGAGGATGAGTGATTTTAAATCAGTGTTTTTAATATTGCTGTAAATCGTTATTATTTTCACATGTTGTTCATTTTTATAAAGTATAGAGGCGCTTACCACATGCTGTTGGAAATTATAAAAATGTTTTGTCTATAGTCAGAGGGAAATTGGTAGTAAAATTGGGGTCATATTGGTCGAAAGGTAATGATGAACCTTAACTTTCAAGAAATAAATTTCATTTATGTCTTTTTCTTTTCCCCCCTCTATGATAGATATTTAAACTAGTGCAGAATTAAACTATATGTACAATATGCTTATTATCATGAAACAAACGATACTATGATACACAAGTATAAGCAAGTTATAAATGAATACATGTATACAAAAAGGGTACTCAAGAGTCTGAAATGTCAGTGTATATATGTGACGACGATTCTTGCATTAGGACATCGTCAATGTACGGACTGAACGGACCTGCTTTACATGGCAACACACTGGAGCACACGTAGACATCATAATAAAAGTAATCCTCGACTTCGATGGGCCTCCTCATCGTACCCACATACATTTGTACTTGGTTATGATAACACTACTGCAGCATGCGTGCACATAAAAATCATCGAATGTTCAGTGCCGGATCCAGATACTTTGAAAAGGAGGTGTTCCAGCCGAGGTCCCAGAGAGAAAAAAAGCGGTGCTAAGACATTATTTGGCATTTTACACGTGCAAATGACAATTTTTGAACCCCTCTGAATCCGCCACTGATGTTCCGTTAATAACTCAGGGGTTCCATTCAACAAACTGTACACTATTATCTAAGACCATCTTCTATTGTTCTGGCTCTGACCCAACCAGATGTCACTGATCTCATATATAATGTATGCTTGGCTGAGAATTTAAAATCTTGAGTTATACTTAGCCAGGGATTGGACCCTTAGTACCATGAAACCATCGAGGCAGTCATGTTACAATTTGGTAATAAAATACTTTGAAATGTTCAATAATTTATTAACAATTATATTCATATTAAAACTTCCTCCTATAAGTATTGACTCTAAGCATCATTGAAAATATTCAACCTGAAAACAGAAAAACACAAAAACGTGCAGCAAGATAGATTGAAATGCAATTTCATATTCATCTGAGCAGTGAAAATATGTAGTTCATTAGGTACAGGCGTACTTAAATTTAGAGTAATGCAGGGTGATGTCAATATACTCTATGTCAATTTTCTATAGTATAAATGCATCCAGTATTTCTAATAATGAATAAAATACCAATTAAATAACTAAGCAAAATTATTTAAAGCCCACCAAATTGGGCTGTACGGGCGAGACCCGACAGGGTAGTCCAGGACATTAAAAAAAACCCTTAGTTAGTTAATAACGAATTGAGGATCATCAAAAAGTTCAGGAAAGTGTAGAAAAAAATTGACTGTATAACTTTCCAAACCAGATGCAAGTCTTATTTGTATTTTATAATCAATGCGACATTCTGTATAGAAATAAGGCAAACACTTTAAAATTATTGCCTTTTCTATTTACCTGATTTCTCAGATTATGTTCCATATGCTGTATAAAAAAATGATTTTTCAATATTACAAATTTGATTCCTAATATTACAAAACCCTTTTTTTGATATTGAAAATTCAATTGAATTTCTAATATTAAAAAACAATTTTTTAATATAAGATATTGATTTTTTAATATTAGAAAATGGATTTGTTTTATTCAATTACCATTTTTTAATATTAGAAAATCGTTTTGTATCATTTAAAAATGTGCCTGATTTTGCAATATTGCAAAGTGATTTTTAAATATCAGAAATTCATTTTCTAATATTACAAAATCAGAAATTTGTATTATTAGAAAATGAATTTTTAATATTACAAAATGAATTTATGTTATTAAAAAATATTTTCTGATATTAAAAAAAATGATTTTGTAATATCAAAAAGGTATGTTTTCTAATATTAAAAAATAAGTGTTTTTTGTGTAATTCATTTTCTAGTATTACAAAACCCTTTTTTGATATTCAAAATTCAATTGAATTTCTAATATAAAAAAAACAATTTTTTAATATCCCATTGAATTTTAATAATATTTATTATTATCATTCTAATATTAAAAAAAGATTTTTTAATGTAAGAAAATCATTTTGTATTATTAAAAAAATGTGACTGATTTTGCAATTTTGCAAAGTGATTTTTTAATAATAGAAATTCATTTTGTAATATTTCAAATTAAATTTCTAATATTACAAAATCTGTGATATTTTCTAATAATATTTGTCCCCTTTTGCTTGACATATTTATAGAGTAGGTAGTATAAAAAACTTTCTAATTCTCTCTTAACTTACAGTAAACAACTCTTTATCTAAAGTGGCTCTTCTGCATGTGTTTCAGAGGAAAATGTATTCTGCATATTTCACTGAACAAGTATAATTATTTCAGAGACCATTTAAAGACAGATTGCATGTGTTGGAAATTGCTTACAACTGAATGAAAGTCCATAGACTGCCTTTGGGAGTTTATTTTTATTTACAGTGGAGTAGACTTCCCCTTTCACATGTTCATTTTTGGGTTACTGTAAACATATTAACTTTTGCAGATTCTCTCAAGACAACATTTTTGCAGGTATCGATTTTCATGATTTGAAA
Source organism: Perna viridis (assembly GCA_037379345.1). Classification (NCBI taxonomy): domain Eukaryota; kingdom Metazoa; phylum Mollusca; class Bivalvia; order Mytilida; family Mytilidae; genus Perna; species Perna viridis. The sequence goes on from CM074520.1 coordinate 19,541,149, forward strand.
AATGCTAAGCATTATATAGTGTTAAAATCAATTTCATGGGTACCGTTTTTTTGCACTTTTCTGTACACCAAGAAAATAGCAAAAATTGGTACGCCACAAAAAATAAATACATTTCTACAACTTAAAGGTTAATAGACAGTGGATACTTGTCAGGGATGGATCCAGGATTTTATATTAAGAGGAGGGGCGCATGGTTAAAATTTCGCCTCAAAACCACCTAAATCTACCCCTGACAACCCCGGCTTTGCAAATTTTAAGGGGAGCATGCCCGCCACACCCCGCCTGCCACTGCTTGTTTAAAATCAAATGATTTACCATAAATTATTTTATCAAAAAATCTGTGCTGTACATTCTTCAGAGATACAGGCTGTGCAGATCTGGTAACTGGCATAATTTCTGGAGAAAAAAATAGAATAAAGAAAATTTCATTGTTAATTGTGTTATTCGTCCTCTTGATTACTGTAAACATATTAATTTTTGCAGTGTACTAATTTTTCGTGATTTCTAGGTGGACAGAAAAGAGCGAAAAATAGTACCTGTGAAATTGATTTTCAACATTATCACACTAAGTTGATAACCATGAATATGTCTAAATGACAATATCCACAAAAATTAGCAACCATGAAAATTAGCACATTTACAGTATATATGTTTATCTTACAGAATAAAAATGGGTCACTAAAATGTTATATACCAGTTGTATTCTACAGAAAACCCAGATATTTACAGGAGATATAAAAAAATGAGTTACGGTCATTGAAACCCTTCATAGTTATTCAACTGATGATATTGCTCAGTGCAGGTATGTGTTCAGTTCGCAAGATTTAAAAGGCATTTAAAGTAGCAAACTTGCATGAACTTAAGAATATCTACAAGTATTTTGGGGTTAAAGTAGGTTTCACTAATAAATAATGTACTTGTTACATGTATTTCATAGTAGTTATACTTGACAAAATTTCCACACAAAAAAAAATGGGTTGAAGACAGAAATGGCAGGGTTACCATTGAAAAATACAACAAGTTGGCAAACAGGAAGAAGGGGTAGGACAGACCTGAAATCCCATTCCCATGATATGGGACTGAAGTTGCATACCAAATATCTAGTGACTGTGATCTGTAGCTGCAGAGAAAAAAGTTGCAAAAAATGTTTTCCTTGCCTGCCAACCTGACATTCATCATTCTATTAGTCATTTGGCATGAATGCAACATGGCCCATAATGAAGCATCAAAACAGATCGGCAATCCATAGACACTGGAATTCAAAGACATGACAATAACATGAAAACAGATTGGCAATCCATAGACACTGGAATTCAAAGACATGACAATAACATGAAAACAGATTGGCAATCCATAGACACTGGAATTCAACGACATGACAATAACAAGAAAACAGAAAAAGAAACATAATTCAGACAACAAAATTTAATACAATAACATGTAAATACTGAAGATAAGACAGCACACTAAAAAACCAAAGCACTTGCAATCTGATATTTCACAAAAAAGGGAGTGACAAAACACCCTCTGCAAGGATAAGCATGTACTGCTTAGACAGCAGCACCTGTTGAATTGCAAGTGAGTAATTCTGATAAGCATCAAGTTTGCTAAGTAAAGACATGAAATCTAAGGAAAAATACAAATTTCAAATCAGTTACTAAATTGTGATGATGACCATAAAACTAAAGTAGTGATGACAGCAACAAAAGCTGAAAATATGCCTGTCTTTGTAATCAATTGATTGTATACCCACTAAATGTGGTTCTATCCAAAAAAAAAAGAACCTCACATTATGCAACCTAAATATGGAGTTTTTTAACTTAACTACCTTTTTGTTCACAGAAACATTATGCAACTTACTACGTTGACATGATTGATAAATGTTTTAACTAAGGAGTGACAAGACCTGCTTACCATTACAATTTTAGCATAGTTTTTAAAGGCTTTTCGTCCCCAATTACACTTTTATGCTTTGTTTTTCCTTGGATTTTTTTTAAATATGTTTTTCAAGTGTCAATTTGAAGCATTTTTTATAATGTTAATTGTTTTAAAATGTTTTAAAGATAAGGATTATTATTGTTGAACAAATTGCAGCCAGAAAAAAAAAAACCAAAACACTTTGTATTTACTGAATGTTAGTCAGCCCAGCCTCCACTGAGAAAGTTTTTTTGTACTTTAATTCGTGGATACCAATTTTTCATGGATTAGGGAAAATACACAAGTACGTGGGTTCTTGAATTTGTGGTTTTGAGGTTTTCAGTACACACACGAATGGGAATCTGCTTTTCATTGGGAACCAAATTTCATGGTCTGGTTCACCCACGAAAACCACAAAAATTGGTACCCCACAAACAGTAGTATTTTCATAGTAGGCATTTTCTGCTTCCCAGTACTCTATTCTCTTAATAGAAAAGGGTATGTCAGCATAGAAACAATATGCAACTTACTATGTTGACATGTTTTATATCCATCACCTATCAGCCCATCCACACACTGACATGTAGGGATACCATTCCTCAGACTACATGTTGCATTCTGGTGACATTTGACCCCCATCTCAGTATGGCGAAATTCTGGTCTGTTATGTACGATCATGCACTTTACTGTCTCTGAACAATCTTTAACTGTGTATGACTTAGCTAACTGGAAAAGTATGCTTAAATTTATAAGAACATATAAGAAAGAAATTAATTGTTTTTTTTTCTTTGCACAATATACATGTAACTAGGTAAAAAATTAGTTATGTTTGTAGCACCTACTGAGGCAAGACATGCAGTTGGCTCACTAAAATATTGAACAAATACGAAAAAAAAAATCATATCTTACAAGAATAATTGTAACTGAGTAACAGCTATACTTTATATAATGTGCCTGTTTGTAGTCGATCAACATGTATAAGTTCTATGGATTTTTCTCAGCACTTGTCCACTGCATACAAAATGTCCATAAACAATTTATTTCATATGAATAAAACATAATACAACTAGTTCACTATTACTCAAACTGATTTCAAACAAGAGAAATATATTCGGGATTTTTCTACTAAACCATAAATTTAAAATAAGCACCAGGAAATGGCCAGAATACAAAATTTATACCAGAGCTTCTAGGGCTTTGTATGGCCACCAGACCCCTTGTTGAAAATATATTGGGTTTTTTTCCTCTCCACTAAAAAGGTCTTAGCTATGGCTTTGTTAGTAAGAGATAATAGTAGACAAAGACTATATTTGGTGGACAGGCTGCTTTAAAAGTTGAAACAAAAAATACTACAGTTAGCCATGACAGGATATTGCCTATTTTCATCACAAATGACAAATGATTACCATATACTCCTTCTTCCAAACTCCATTTGTAGGAGAAGGGGGTATAATGAAAATAGATTAAAAAAATTATGTGACAAGAATGACTCAAGGTAATGGATAATGATCTTAACTAAAGGCTCTAAAGAGCCTAAATCACTCACCTGGTTCAATAAGCAAGTCTATTTTTGTAAAAGGGACCATTTTTTTTCTTGGATAAAAATTCCTAACACTCATATCTAACAAAGCAGATCAATTTTCATTAAATTCTGTCCAGTAGTTTCTGAGAAGACTTTGAAAGAAATAACATTAAAAATAGGAAAAAAACATGGAAAAATGGCAATAACTTCAAGATGGCTTAACAGATTAACACAAAAAATTGACCACAAATAGATCTCATCATGCTAAACATTTTACTCCAGTCAGAATTTGGCTACACCTAACAGTTTTGTCAGAAATTGGCTATCCCTAACAGTTTTGAAGAAACATGAGAAAAACTTCTGTCAGACCCCTATGTTCTACTTTTAGTAAAGGTGGCCATGGTTTTTTTATTGATAAAAAAATCCCCACTTTAAAATAAATAACATTAAAAAAGAGCGAAAAAATGTCAAAAAAGGGCAATAACTCCAACATGGCTTAGCAGATATACATAAAAATTTAACCATTGATAGATCTCATCACACTAAACACTTTTACCCCCATATCAGAATTTGGCTTAACCAAATAGTTTTAGAAATATATGTGACAAAACTTTCGTCTAACCCCTACATTCAATTTTAGTAACAACAGCCACATTTTTTCTAAAGATAAAAAATTCCACATCAGTTCTATGCAGAATCACCTAAGAAAGATTTGTAACAGATCAAATTGGCCTAGTTGTTTCAGAGGAGAAGAGTCGAAAAATTGTTAACAAAGATGATGAAGACAGATGCCAAATGATGGCATTAGCTCTCATAGCCCTTCAGACCTGGTGATCTAAAAATTCAGCTTAAGTATCGACTCACTGGTATATAGTGTCTATCTGGACAATAACAACCACACTGACTGGCAGGCACACAGTCATGTCCACTCCTAAAATACCCTGCCTTACAGGTACATCCCTCAGAGAACGGCAGCCCACTACATTTAGGTGACCTATCCATACAATCAGCAGGACATGCAGTAACTTGCATGCTATATACAGCATTGGTGGGACATCTGATTCCTAAAATAAAAACAGACATAATTTCTACTACAGAAAATGTTGTATCAATTTGATACACGTTATAAATTCCTTTATGCACAAAAGAAAAATAATGCTTTAAAAAGTAAACCCAAACCTAGTGGTGGTAGACACAGAGACAAGAAATGAAATATACCCTAATCCAAAATGATAACAAAGCAGAGATCTAAACTTTCTAACAGACACAGATTAAAATGAAAAGTTGACCACAGTACCATTCTGTGTAAGAATCGGGCAACGTGTGGCATATCATAATTCTAAATTTGGTCTTTTTTGCCTCAAATATATTAAATACATCTAGAAAACAACTAATAAGTTATTTAAATTTATTCTGAAGCATCTGTGATGTGGATATATCTTGACTGCTTATATAGGGAAAAAGTGCTGGCAAATTTTACCACCATTTTGCCATTGTGCATTTCAACTAAATTTGACCTATCTTAAAAAGGTAAATTTTACAAACACTTTGATGGTTATTTCTGGAGGCTATCAGATATAAATACTTGGTTAATGCAATAAAATCTGCATTTTTTTCCTTCATGTGCAACACCTTATACACATTTTTCCTGATTCTTAGATGGAAAAGTACTTAATTAGCACTCCAGCTAAGAATCATGCAAAATGTGATATATGGTTGGAAAGCCTACATATTTTTATTTTTGATATTTTGTTTAAAATGCTTTAGTAAACAGAAATTAACATTTGGTTTTTCATATAACCTGTGCTCATAGGATATAAAAATTATATAGAATGCACTGTGGATTTCAAAATTAAGGGAGATAACTCTGTAAATAACACTCAAATACAATAGTATCTACTGGATTTTCAATGTTGATTATCTCCTAAGAGCAGACAGATCGGAATGAATAACTACACATTTCATAATATACACCCATAAAACAACTTAATTACAAAAATAAAAATATGTAGCCTTTTTTGGGGTGTATCATATTTTTCAGATTTTGCATGATTCTTACAAAGACAAAAAAATATATATAAATCTTCTCAATTATTCAGTTAACAATCTAAGATTGTTAGTTCATTAGGTGATGGTCATCTGATCAAAGGAAGACTAACTCTATCCAATGAAGATTATCATTGAATGCGCTGTAACAGCTACACTAATCCTTTCCCACCTGGTACAATGTGAATTCTGATACAAAGTATCATAACAGGCATATAAATGAGAAGTTGTTCAAACTGTGTGCAAGGTGTACCCAAATTCTACAGAAAGTTGATATGGAATAGAAACCAAAATCCCTTACAACATATTTATATAAAGCAAAATCTCTGGTTTGAATTCAATCAGTCCAGTGGAAGCCATGATTTTTTAAACCAGTTTTCCTCTGAAAATTTGAATCAATGGGATGGAAGACAAACAAAGGTGATTCCAATATATCACTCATTTGTTGCATGGATATATAAAAATGTAAAATGTGTAAATAACTCTTTATAACCATACCACAATGATGTCTAAAGTTGTTAACATGAACACCTCTGTGTAAACACTCCATAGCCATCTGCTTTACATGGCTGCAGGCAAGCTGATGAACAAGGGCTGTATGGGCAAAATTAAGGCATACATCACGTCTACAAGCACCAAACATGGTTCTGGCTAGATTAGGGTAGAGATGCATACACCTTCTGAATGGGCTGTGTAAATTTTCAGGCATGAGGAATCCACACATTTTTGGTTCAGCTACAAACTTCTCCTGTTCAGGTGTACACTTTGAACACATCTTTAGACTTCCAATGCACCTATTAATATAGGATACCAGTAATTATACTCTAGCCACAAATACATTGGTTAATAGTACTTGAGACACATAAATAAAAATAAACCTAGTACACATGTAATAACTTTGCTAATAAATATGATTCTTTTTTTTTATAACTAAAAAGTCGGAGTCGAATTTAAACTAGGTCCAACAAAAATTTAACACTATCACCATCTTCTAATAGCGTAAGAAAATAATATGCATTCTAAGGCCTACTTTAAAAATATAAATCCTTGGCTCTCATGTCCTCCCACATTCCTTTCGGTTCTCAGGCCCTCCCACATCCCTTTTGCCAATTTTTTAAACTTGTTCAAAATTTCATTTCCAATCACATTCAAATCTATATCAACAGAGTATTATCCTACACTGTAACAAACTCAAATGGCACCAATTTCTGCAGAAAAAATAATTTCCTTGATCAATAAAAGATTTTCAAAATAAGACTCTTTTTATCAATTTGAATTTTCCTGCTAATTTTACTTGGTTAAAATTACTGCTCTTCACTTCTTGTTTATGAATCATAAAACATTAATGATGGGATGGAGAATTTGACTAATAATTGTGTTAAATGGAACATGCTCAGCAAATATAATGCTTCTTGACACATTACTGCAAGAACTTCATTCCCTAAATGCAAATTTATTATTTAACACCTTTCAATGCTAAAAAGGAGTCCCTCAAATCTTCAGATCATTTGAAGACTAGATCTTAATTTCATTTGCAGAAATAGTAAAAAATATCATTGAGTTGAATAATTGCCAGTAACATATTTAAAGGTTATAAAAGATGTATTGAATGATATAAAATTAAGATTATTTGGACTATATTTTTGTAAAATGTTCAGAAACAGTAGGGAGTTCCAGGCATGAAACCAGCAACATAAGGTATTTTGATCCTAAAGGGTCAAAAACCCCAAAACTATAGGTTTAATTTATAGCTTACACAAAGTACAATGTATGTTACCCTAAGTAACAAGCTATCAATTGATACCAATCGATGTCTGGACCTGCTCTGCACTGCAGCTGTGATTAATAGTTGCAGAGGAAAATGCGACAAAAAGAGGTGTTAAGGACGGAGATTTAATATTCCATAAAAATTGGAGAATCAAAATTTACTGATAATATGACCAACATATGGTGTATTTATTACACATACCAAGTTTCATGATTCAGTTGAGTAGTTAACAAGAAATGGCAATGACAAAGGGGCGTAACTCCCAAAATAAATTTGAGAATAAAAAGATTCTGATAATATGCGTGACAACAAATGGTGTTCTTGCTCCATACCAAGTTTAATGAAATTCTGCTGAGTAGAACTTTAGAGGAGTTGTGATGACAAGATTTATAGTAAATTTCTAAGTTCGAAGGGGAATACCAATCATAAAATTTGGAGAATCAAAATTTCCTAATAATATTTACAACTACATATGGTATTCTTTCAAAATACTTAGTTTCATGAATTTTAGTTCAGTAGTTTCAGCAAGCTGATACATGATGATTCATGGTAAATTAATAAGTTAAAAGAAGCATAACTCCCATAATAAACAGCTACACCACGAGCCCATAAACACCCGTCATCTAGTAAAAAAAAAAACACACAATAAATTTTATGGAATAATACAGGGTTGTACACGCCAAGTATATCCTGACTCGTTTCTTATTCATGATAAAAGAGAGAAACAAACATTGTTACAACATATTTCAGCATTCAAGGTATAATGTTTCTCTGAAATAAATTCCCCATATTGGTTCTAAAAGTTTTTCCATCAATAAATGTGTGGGAGGGTTGGGAGGCAGTTGTTCGTGACCCAACCACCCATACATATATTTTAAGGACAAATGCACCTCCTGAATTCCCCGCCTACAGCACGAAGTGTGAAAAAAAAACAACCCTTTTATACAAAATAGCTCAATAAAAAATTTAGTAGTCATGTAACTCAAAAAGTTTTGATCTCATTCCCATAAAAAAATATACAGACAATATGACCATCATAAGAAACAACTAAATGAAAATTCAAGAACTTAAGATAAGTTGTTCTCAAGTTAAGGTGCAACATGTGAAAAATAATGATAAATCGTTCCTTTTTTTAGTTACAAAGTCCTGTAACTCAAAAAGTTTTAATCTGATTATCACCAAAAAGTATACAGACGGTTCAACCATCATAACAAATAACTGCTTTAAATTTCAAGAAATTTGGATAAGTCATTTTCAAATTGTGAAGCCATGTGAAAACAACATTTAACTTGAAAATACAATATTGAACCATCACCAAAAATTAAAGATCTTTAGATCTTTACAAAGTCCTGTAAAAAGTTTTAATCTGATTTTTGCAAAAAACTTTGACCATCATAAGAAACAACTCTGTTAAGTTTCAAGAAATTTAGATATGTTGTTCTCAAGTTATGGTACAACATGTTTACCACAGATGGACGCCAGAAATTTGTATAACATTATAAGTCCTGTCAAAGTTTTGAAGGGCAAAAAAAAATTAGAGAATAAAATTTTCTGATAATATGCACAACTACATATAGTGTACTACATACCAAGTTTCAGGAAATCTGTTGAGTAGTTTCAGAAGAGTTGAGATGACAAGCTGATACAAGATGATTTATGAAAAATTTTGAAGTTCAAAGGGCATAACTCCCATAAAAAGTAGAGAATAAAAATTTCTCGATATTTTACACAACTAAATATGGTGTCTTAGAAATAGGATCCTCCACGAGGTGGTAGATGGTAACTGGGTACCTTGTGGCCCCAGGCTAACACACAAGGTCTCGGAGGAGACAAGGCCCCGAAATGCATGGCATGCATGGCCAACCGGTGTATGGACATGCCCTGATGCCTACAAACCTAATCCCAAGCTATGGGTCAAATAGTATCACTGCCTTGTGATCAGGTTATTGAACCAAAGGCTATGGAAGTAAATCCAGACAGAAAATCTGGGTAGATGGAACTCGTAAGCAACAACAATCGTCTTAGGGATGGAAAACCCCTACAGGAAAATCTGATCCTCCCCGTAGAAGGTTGTCATAGGGCTAACTACCCTATACAGAAAACTTTTTGTTACAGAAACGTCAAGAAGGAAAAATCATTCAAACAATGTGCTGGGTGAAATAGGTAGTATTGATAGTACTGTTATGATGCATGGAGGTCAAAGACGAAAGGAAAGAATCATGCAAATGCCCCCGTTTTCACCTAGACACAACACACTATTTGGCACATGGAATGTTAGAACAATGTATGAAGCTGGAAAAATACACCTGAAAATACCAAAAGAAATGCAACAATACCAACTGTCTGTTCTAGGACTTTGTGAAACTAAATGGATTAATGCAGGACAAATGAAATTAAGAACAGGTGAAACACTGTTATACTCATGCCATCAAGAAGGAGCACCACATACTGAAGATGTCAGGCTCATGTTATCTAAGAGTGCATCAAAATCTCTGATAGGATGGAAGACAATATCACCACGCATTATCAAAGCAAGCTTTTACACAAAACTCAGAAAAGTTTTCATAATACAATGTTATGCACCGACGAATGACACAGATGACCAGATTAAATCAGACTTCCACCAACAGCTACCACAGAGATTAACTCTAAGACAAAGAAAGATATATTCATAGTGATGGGAGATCTAAATGCAAAAATAGGAGGTGATAGTACATGTAATACATGACATGAGTTGGTTATGGGAGAAGAAGGTCTTGGAGAGATGAATGAAAATGGCGAAATGTTTACAGACTTATGTACCTTAAACAGCTTGGTAATTGGTGGAAGTGTATTCCCATGCAAAAGAATACATAAAATAACATGGGTACCAGATCACCATACAGAAAACCAGATAGATCACATTTGAATTAGTAGCACCTTCCAGAGATCACTTGTAGATGTTAGAAATAACAGAGGGGCTGACGGTGGATCTGACCATCACCTACTTAAATTGGTAAAATTAAATTGAAGTTCAAGAACTACCAATACATGGATACAAAAACCTGCCATAATTATAACACTGACCTACTCAGAGATAGAAACATCAAACAGGAATACCATTTAGAACTTTCCAATCACTATCAGGCACTCTCAGATCTTCCTGTTGAAGACACTACAGTGGAACAGCAATGGGAACAGATAAGAAATATATGGAAGGAGACATGTGACAAAGTCATAGGGAAAAAGAAAAGGCAACACCAGAATGAATTAGTTTAGACACCCTTTCTAAGATCACGTAGATGAAAGTGTGTAAAGCAGCTTTGAACACAAGTAAAACTAGGGTAGCAAAAGTATAAGCTCAACAAAAGTACGAGAAACATCAAGATGTAAAAAGAGCAGTAAGGAAAGACCGAAAGAGATTTATTGACAACTTAGCCAAGGAACATGAAGAAGCAGCAGCCAAAAGAAATAGGAAGGTAGTGTTCAACATCACAAGAAAACTTGCATGGAATAAATGAACAGCTGAAAAACCTGTTAAAAACAACGAAGGACTGGTCCTGACGGATGAAAAGGCACAACTGGATAGATGGAAAAAACACTATGAAGAACTATTAAATCGTCCAATGCCAACAGATCCTCCAGACATTACACCAACAGAAACTCCTCTAAACATCAACAATAACAGACCAACTAAACAGTTGATCAGAAGAGCCGTTAAGCTATTAAAGAATTGGAAATCAGCAGGTCCAGACAGTATTCCTGCAGAGTCCATTGAAGCAGGCAGACACAAACATATCAGTGGACATGCTATATAATCTACTAGGTAAAATCTGGGATGAAGAAAAGGTACCAGCTGAATGGAAACATGGACATATCATAAAGCTACCAAATAAAGAGGATCTAGGAGAATGCAAAAACTGGAGAGGAATTACCTTACTTTCTGTTCCAAGTAAAATCCTAAACAGAATACTTTTGGAAAGAATGAAGTCGGCTGTTGACATATGTCTCCGCGATAAACAAGCTGGTTTTAGGCAAAATAGATCTTGAACAGACCATATAATCATACTGAGACTAATCACTGAACAGTCTTTAGAGTGGAATTCATCACCATATGTATGTTTTGTGGACTTCGAAAAAACTTTTGACAGCATTGATAGATCATCACTTTGGAAACTACTACACCATCATGGTATTCCAGAAAAAAATTATAAAAATAATTAGATCGGCATATGAACCAAGTGCATGCCAAGTTATTCATGAATCACATTTACTGAACCTTTCAACATATTAACAGGAGTGCTCCAGGGATGCCTACTATCACCCTTCCTCTTTTTGTTGGCTGTGAACTGGGTAATGAAAACAACTACATATTCACAACTCAGAGGTATACAGTGGACTTTTCAAAAACATCTCGAAGACCTAGACTTTGCAGACAATATAGCCTTCCCATTACACAGACATAAAGACCCTGAAACAAAATTATCAACATTGGAACACAGGGTAAAAAGATTGGATTCCAAATAAATCAGGGAAAAACAACGACTATGCTGATAAATGAGAAAAACACAGCAAATTCAAGCTAAATGAAGAATAACTAGAAGATGTAGATATATTAACATACCTGGGTAGTAAGTATTGTGAGCATTGGTGGTGGTGTAGACAAAGACATAGAATGTCGCATTGGAAAAGCAGCAGCTGTTTTTAAGACCTTACGACCAATGTGGACATCCTCACAAATTTCCATCAACACCAAACTGAATTTCTTTATTTCTAATGTAAAATCTGTGCTATTATACACTTCTGAGACCTGGCAGACAACAAAAGCAATAACACACAGTCTTCAAGTATTTACCAACAGATGTTTGAGAAGCATTCTGAAGATCAAATGGCAAGATAAGATTACAAATAAAGAAATATGGCAAAGGATGAACCAGCTTCCTATAGAAATACAAATAAGAAGGAGGAAGGAAGTGGACCTGAATAGGGTACACTCTTAGAAAGTCTAAAACCATCATTGTAAACCATGCACTATGTTGGAATCCACAAGGCCAAAGGAAGCCAGGATGACCTAAAAACTCATGGAGACGATCAACAGAACTGGAGGAAAAACAACAGAGCAGGCCATGGGGTTAGATTGACAAGCTAGCCCAGGACAGAAGAAAATGGAAATCCTTCATTGACGACCTATGTCCAGGAATGGATGACAGGGTTTAAGTCAAATAAGTCAAGTATGGTGTTCTTGCTATATACCAAGTTTCAGGAATTTCTGTTGAGTATAATTTTAGAAGAGTGATGACAAGCTGAAGTGTTACAGATGGTCAGACTGACAGATGGACAGAAGGAGTGACCCATCTGCTAGACCAGCTTCCACCTTTGGTGATGCAGGTAAAAAGTTTATGTATGTACCCTCAAGAGTGACTGAATGACCAATTATGGTCACAGTCTAGTGGCTATAAGACCTTCTTTCACCCTTGGTGGCCCAAAGGCACATTGTCATCCATATTTTAAAGCATGGCAATATCACTATATTTCATTAAAAAGGGACTTATATTATGGACATTTTGCCCAATCAAATTTTTCCACAACTTTAAAACTCGTTCATACTTTAAGTAATCAATCTGTTCTCCTGGTTCAACCACTATGTAACTCTTGATAATCTCCAGATCTCTCTTTACAGGTGTGTAACCAGACACATCATTGCCCTCACTTGTTCTGTAATCATCATCATATTTGCCATTACAGTTTCCACATAGACCAGTCAGATGATTACTACACAAGTTAGCTACCTGAACCATCACTGATGATTCACCATTCCACCATAGGTGTAGTCCACAATTGGTTGTCAGTAGCAACCAGTTACCTGTGTACCTGATATGTATCAGCTTGCTGTGAAGAGCTAAGGGAACAAAGTGAAGTAACCCATTGACCTGCAATTATTAAGACAGAAATATTATAAAATTCCATTTTAACCAATATTGGACAAAATTTTAAAAAAAATAATTGCACATTAAATTAGGCAAAATATACCACTTCTCTTTTTAGTAAACAACAAACATGGATCTTTAAGATTTCAATATACTTATTTTATTTTATGAAGGAGCTTAAATATAATATTTTTTATGATCTCACTTTTCTAAAAATATACATACCTACATGTATATTTCCATTTCTACCTATTTAAAATTTCAACCTTGAATAATAACTTCCAATGAGATGCAATAAAAGAATCCAAACTTACATAAACATCATAACCTGGTCCTAGCTGTATCTTTAGATGATACATGTGTATAATAACTGCTTGTACAGTAGATGATCCTGGGGCATTGCCCAACATCATAACCTCTACATTAAAGGCACAGGGGTCAGGGAATCTGGTAGATTTGGTAAGTGTGTAAGTACACCCACCATTATGGTAGATACTCTGTCCATCATAGGTCCTGATGAAAGCATTGCCATAGGCTGAACAGATACATCGACCTGTTGAGTATCTAATATATATCATTGCTTATTCAAAATACAACAGCACCATACCGTTATACAACCACAATTTTTTTGTGGTTGTATGAAAAGGTATATTTATTTCTTTATGCTACAATTACTTTTGAATGGATAGAATTCATTTCAAAATCTTATACTTTTTTCACAAGAGTTTCAGAAGCAAAGTTGTCTAAAGGAGGTTGATAATTGACAAAATCCTATGGCACAATATATTTATATTTATTCCAACTTGTAGAAATTTTCGATTTTTGATAAGATATCTAATATAATGTACAGTATATAAGAAAAGATATCCCATAAATGTTATAAGATATCTCATTCATTATAAAAGATATCTTATATTCTATATGAGATATCTTTTATATCATATATTTAGATTAAAATATAACTTTTTTGTATGTGCATTATAAGTGTTTGTTTAAACCCTATATCGTCTACCCTATATCATCTACCCTATATCGTCTACCCTATATCGCATACCCAATATCACACCTCTAGACCTATATCACATACCCTATATCACACCCCAAGACCTATATCGCATACCCTATATCACACCTCTAGACCTATATCGCATACCCTGTATCACAGTCCAAGACCTATATCGCATACTCTATATCGCACACCGTCACATACAATTCAGTTTTTAGTGGAGTCCGAGTTGCTCATTTGCTTTTCTTACTTTGTATGTATGATTTTAGTTACTTTATGTTCTTTGCTGTGTATGTCTGTTTTCCATGTCTGGTCTTTGTCCCTGGATTACATTCTTTTGATTACCGCTATAACCTTGGTTCCCTTGATTTTTCTTGCATGATTTAAAAAATGACAGTATAACTTACCACATAAAACATGCTTAAAATGATTTTTTTTTCAAGGATTGTTTTAATTTGTGATCAAGTTATACCATATAACTAACTTTGGGGCAGTTTATACTTCATGAACTGTGAAGCAATTTTTGAACATGAGTGAATCATCCCTTGGTTATGTAAGCATAACTTGATAAAAATAGTTAAAAATAATATAAATCCTCAGTTTAATTTCTAATCAACTCAAGTCCATATTGAGAAATAAATCACAAAACTCCATTTTATCGCATGAAATAATAACATAAATGGCCAGCCTGTGGTAAAACAATGATAAAATGGAGTTTCCGTCGTCTATTTGGATTCTAATAGGAATAGGAACGGCTGTGGACAGAGCTCTGAAGCACATCATATTAGAATTAAAGATTTGATCCTTCATATAAGATTGTTTAGTTTGGGATTATTTGAAGCATAAACTGTTGGCCAATTGATGCTAATGACATCTTAGTACAAATGTACCAATTTAGTTCATACAAAATAACCTATGTTGCCCTAAGAGAATCAACCAATCAGGATGCTGGTTACAAATTAAATTATTTACTGCTTAAATGTTATATCAGAAATTCTATTGATCTTTGATTATATACAGTGGATTGCTGTTAATCACATAGTCTATTTGTCAGAAAAAAATATACAATTAACAGGAATATGCAGTAAACAGAAATTATCATTTCGAGGAGAATTAATACCTTATATTATCAATGTTTAAGTGGGACATATTTTTTTTTGTGTTTAATTAGATTCTTGCCATCGTGTCGAGTCAAAAGTAAGAGAAAATATTTTTGTAAAAAAGTTTTTTTTAGAAAATTGAGGTAGTTACTAATGATGTATTGTTGTTTTACCTATTTAGTTACATTTTTTTTAGTAAATTTGAAAAATATTTATGCAATTCAGAGGAATTTTCTAATTTTTGTGTGTTATGTTACACAAATAAAGGGAATTTTTTACATGGATAAGATGGAAAATATTTTTGTTCTGAGAGTTTCTATGCAATCATGGGAATATGCAATTAACAAGAATGTGATTAATCCACTGTATTAAATTATTGCAAAACAATTTTATGTTTACAATTAATTAGAACATTTGTATTCAGCATTTGACATCAATCTCATGTAAGCATCACAGTAACTTGGAATGATTTCATTCTGTTTCAAATGAAAGCTTGATAGACTTTCCATTGTTGAAAATGAATATGACACAAATATATTGATCACTGATTTCAAGAGTTATGTCCCTTAGGTCTACCTCCTTAAAATATTATAAAACAAATAATTTTATGTTCATATTAAACAATACCAACTTACGATTACATTTCCAATGGCCATCACCTACAAAGCCACCTTTACATACACATCGGCCATCAACACATTCTGAATTCTCAGCACACTTTACTCCTTTACAGAATCCTTCAGCTGTAAATAACAACATTAAAAAATTGAATTACAGTAATTCATAGAAATTCATGGCAGAATCAAAGTAACTATACCAAAGGTGCAAACCAGAGGAAATCCATGGACAAGACTACACAAGGCAAAAATAAAAAGACAACACACAAAGAACAAAACACACAACAAAGAAGTTAAGAAAAGCAACCACACACCATATATTAACAATATGAACCCCACTTTTAGGATTTTATTTCTCATGTTCATTCATACATGTACAAATTCTCTATTTCTATCAATCTCCTTTGTAGACCTAAAATTGGCTTTGGAGAGTAAAAGGCTATGGAAGTTAATCCAGATAAAAAATCCTGGCAGCTAAGCTTATGAGCGGGGAAAACTGCAGTCATCTATAGGAAGGTCACACTCGATAAACCCAGCCAAACAGAGTAGAGGTTTGGCATAGTGTCAACTACTCTACCATACCTTTTAATCTTTTGAAACCCTATTGCAGGAGTTATCCTGGAGTCAATTTCAAAATGGCAGAAGATTTTGTGTAGTAGAGTTTTCAGTATATTTTTGTAAACAAGATACTTTCTTCATCAAAAATGTACATATGATTAGCATATAATTATTTCATAACATTTATAAGATAACAGGATAGCAACAGTTTACATCAAATCACTGAAGACAAGGCTGGTAAAGCACGGCCCTCTTTTCAGACTTCAATTCTTCATAACTGGAGTTGTTTTCCTAACAATGCAGGTCTTGGTTTAGTTAAGTGCACATGGGGGATCATATTATGTCATTCTTCAGCTCAGATCTCATTTCTGTAAGTATTTTTTTTTAAACATTAAAAATAATCACTAAGGATCAGCATTGCTATTTGGAATAACTGAGCAAGCCTTTGTAAGTTTGGAAAGTAGTCCAAATCTATAAGTGTCTGTAAATGGATTTTGAAGTTCTCCAGTTGATGACCAGAAGTTGTCAATTCCATCCTCAGTTGATGGCAGATCATCCAAGGGGGTAAACCCAAGGTTATCAAACTTCCCCTGTAACTGTAACTCCAGTCTTGTATCATAGCTTGGCTAAATGGTAGATAAATCACATATCAAATACCATAAGTTGAGCTTCTATGACCCTTGAAAGTTTTTTCTTTCCTTTCATCACTGTACAGTTATCAGAGCAAAAGCCTATGACATTTTCCCATGATATTTCTCTTGATCAGTATGAAATTTAAAAAAAAAAAGTTTTAAGAATGTAAGAAAATGACTATCAACTAATTTTCATTTTTTAAAATAAGCAAATATAGTTGCATTTTTTAAGGAATTACCTTAAACAGTTGTTCAACACATCATAAAGGTTTGGTACTAATGTTAACAACAGGTATGTCTACAAAACTGGTTATAACAGACCTGCTGGCCTCCTCAAAAAAGCGTACAAGGATTGCAAAACAAGTTATTTACCCCTCTATCATTGCCTTCATCCCATAATATACTAAATGGTTGCTTCTTCCAGTATTCAACCACACTTGTCTCAAGATAAGGAGCAATAGATTGTTTCATTAGTGTGCATTTTGTTCTCTTACAGGAGAATTTCTACGCTATTTTGCTATCTGGAAACATTTTCTATACATGTTTGGTAAAATGGTCAGCTGTAAGAAAGGACAAATAGCAGTCAGCAATAAAATTATAAAAAAGAGTCCTGCTCTTTCTATTTGTGACTCAATTGAGTGCCTAGACAAAGAGGGAATGAGGCTAGCAATTCTCTGGTTGTCTTGAAGCAACTGCCTTCTTGTGAATGGCCTCTTCAGAATGCCTTTCAAAATCATTAATTCTTTCATGTGCTACAATAATATTTGAATTGCCAATAGATTGCCATGTCATTGCCCAAGTCCCCAGGTTGGAGCCAATTATGAGATTAAGACCATTAAGGTTGAAATTTGCAAGAATACTTTTTTCTTTTTAGGTGTATAGGAGGTAGCAGGTCCTAAATGCCATATTTTCCTATGCCTTGAAGTTTCAGACAACCTTTCAGTTCAATAAAGAATGATAAAAAAAATAATTCTTATTCAAATTCTGAATAGTACTCACCAATTTAATGTATCTATCCTTTCGAAAATGTAAACCATTCAACTTTTTCTTGTTGGTCACAATAAGTCTAGAGACACTCGAGAATCAATCAGCTGTTTTCCTTTGTATTTTACTAACCCTGATTTGCGAAAATGACAACAAAAATGGTGACGGAAATTTTCGGATTGAAAAAATATGATAGCAGGAGATTTTGCAGTAGACGTCCACAAAAACAGAAGTTTTCTTAATTGCAGGAGAAAGGTCTGTTTTGTGAGAGTCTCCAGCAGAAATCAGGACGGTTGACATGTATGACTCTACCTTGTAAAAAAAGTCTAGTTACGGAAACTGTAAGTAAGGGAAATATTCAATACCTCGAGATTGTAATAAAGATGATAAAGGACAAATACATTGTACAACCAACAGTTTCTGAAACTTTACATAAAACAGAAGTATATTGATGAGAAAAAATTATGAAGCTTCACCTTTAGTAGGGTTTGACTCTTATTTTTCTTGCTAGGTAGCCCACAGGACTATTTGATAGATAAATTTAGTGGTCCTTAAAATTGTTTTGCAGTAAACTCATTTCGACTAATTAAACTTTTAAGGATTAATTTAGGGTGCCTTAAGGACAACGAGTTTCAAGATAGTCCTCCTTCAAATATGGTAGGCAGTGGAATACCCAACTACTGTTAGTGTTGAACCACATTTTATCTTAATTATAGCGAACCATCTGCCTATGACACACAGTACCATAAATGTTTATTAAATACATATAATACAAATAGCTCTCTTCTTTCCAAAGAGGTTACATATAATTGTCAGACCGTTTAATACAACATACTACCATATTTTCCAGACTATATATTTTTTTTTCTTCAGCAAAGTGTCAACCTCGACTTATTGTCTACTTCGACTTATATTTTTCAAGAAAAATGTTCATCTTCAATCCATTTCATTAGATTTGTTTAGTTCACTTCTGATTGCTTTGATTAAAAAATTTGGGTAAACTGCAATCAATGAAAGCAGTCACTTAAACAGTCAAACCAGAAATCGATCTTGAAGATTATTGACTAGTGCTGCTATCCTTCATGACTGAATACGACGATGTTAATAAAAACTTAGAAACAGTTAAAATATATAAACAAACTCTAGAAGATATGTTAACAAAACTTTTTTTTAGTGGAAAGACATTATTGAGTGTTCCAGAGTTATCGGTCCTTTAATATGCAAATTTATACACATTTACGGTATGTCATCACACATTCGCACGTGGCTCAAATTATAATCAGTTAAGGTGCTATCTAAATGGTTAATTGCAACTAAATTTACAGGTAGAAATCATTTTTTATTGTATTTTGTAACACCAGGTAATATTGTTTATTAATTACCACTCGTAATTATGACCAATTCATCAAACAAATTTCCTGTTTATTTCACACATCGGTGCCCACGCTTGACATGTTTACAATTTCGTACACCTGATGATCTTTGGCGTCACAGCCACTGACATGCCATTCAATAAAATAATTGAATTCGGACAAATTACACTTTAACAAAAACACAAATATTAATTTAATTCAGAAATACTAAACAAAGTGACATCCCTGGAATAATATGCTGTTAAAAACAAACCGCTCGTCTGGGATCTTTGCTGACACCTACGATATAAATGCATATGTCTAACTCTCAACTTATCTGCCGAATTTGACTTATCAATTTTTTTTCGTCGATTTTGGTCAAACTTAGGCAATTTGACTTATACTCCACATCGACTTATAAACCAGAAAATACGGTATTTGGAATGTATACCTAAATCAGTTGACACAAAACTGCAGAAATTAGTACATATATCCATGAAATGGATTTTTAACACTATACAATGCTAACCTTTTTTCTTTAAACATGAAAATTGACAGAATTCATGAAAATGAATATGTTTAACAGTATTAGTATACAATGCTGTTTTTTCTCTCCAAATTTCTTTTTGAATTAAAGAACCTTTGTGAGCGCGCTCACATACCCCACGCGTCCCAATGTTGGATACTCAAGTAAATTTGTTCGTAAGAGATATACATGCAGAAAAACTGATAAAAAAAGGAATAAGAGTGGTTTTTTTTTTCAGGCTTTAGACCTTTATCTTCTAACTAAATTCCGTTACTCAGAATGGTAGTTCCAAACTCCAGACTGTTATTTCTTTGAGTTTTAGTTAATCCAAAGTAAATATCGTCTTTGGGAACAAAACATACACTTGACCTGTAAAACTCATCAGAGCAGAATGAAACGTTAACTTGACCTGTAACTTATCATGGCAAACTTATATACCAAAAATCATGTCAATATCTGCAAGCATTTAGAAAAAAAGTCCTGAAAACTATTATTTCTGTGAATTTTGCTAAGTTTAAGGCCCGTAATTTCGGTAAAAATCATCAGAGCAAAACGAAAATTAAACTTGATCTGTAACTCATATACTCATGAACTCATATAACAAAAATTTTATCAATATCTGCAAGCATTTTAAAAAAAAGTCCGGAAAACTGAATATGGACTGACAGCACGATTGATGGACTGACGGACGAGTCAAAAACATTATACCCTTCGCAATTGTGTTGCGTGTGGTATAACAAGTAGCTATATGCTATAATTCTTACCATCACAAAATTCATAGCCATCACCATGGTAACCTTTTCTACATTTACACTTATAATCTTCACAGATGGCATTCATATGACATTTCTTTCCTCCACAATATTCAAGGGCTAAAATATTAAAGAGACAAAAAGGTAAAAACTTTAGTAAGAGAAATATGGCAAATTTGGCTACATTTTTCAAGATAATTCTATCTTTTGCTGAAGAGTGATCAATAACATTGAATTTTCCACCTATCTTAAGGAGGTAGACCTAGGGTAAGGGACATAACTCTTGAAATCAGTGATATGTTTGTATCACATTCAATTTAACCAAAGCCTATCAAGCTTTCATTTGAAACAGAATGAAATCAGTCAATGTTTCTTTGATGCCTACAAGATTGATGTAAAATGCTGAATACAAATGTTCCAATGATTTGTAAGAGTTGTGTCCCTTAGCCGAGGTCTACCTCCTTAAATGTTGACCTCAAAATCTAGAAATTTAAGATATATCTGTTATGTTAAGTATTTAAATAAATTTACACGGTCAACTATAAACTACACATAAAAAATGGTAACTTGTAATTACACGTGCTCAGAAACATGTTTAGTACTGAAAATATTTGTGCATTAAAAAACCCACTCAAAATCATATGTTAATAAAGAGCTGTACTTAAAGCGTATGATACACCCGTTGCCCTTTTAACTTGTCTTTATGCTTTTAATGAATTTATGTGATCAACTAGAAATATTGTGAGCCCTGTCAAATACCCCCCCCCCCCCAAAAAAAAAAAATAAAAATAAAAATAAAAAATGCACAAAAAATTTGGCACCATCAAGGCTACCTCAAGTTTAACTAAGTTTGTTGTCTTGATTTTTCATCCATACATTTCTATCTTGTTTAAAACATACTTTTCTGAAAAGGTTACCAAGTATCTTTTATATTTATTAGTTGATCATATTAACAAATGGTCTGTTTTAAACGATTTTTCAACTAATAAAATTTCCTTGGTCCTTTCTGGCTTTTTCTTTAAAGAGTAAAACTTCATAACAAGGAAACATAAAATTTGACATTTATACAAATTGGAAGGGAGCTTACTTCAATAGTCATTAACAATTCACCAAAGTTTCATAAAAGTTAATGACACTGTTTTTGAGTAATTGTGCAAAAACTTGAAAATCTCCCTTTTCTTAAGTATAAAAATTCATACCATGGAAACTAAAAATCTGAAATTTATAAAAATCGGAGGGGAGCTTACATCAATAGGTATGAACAATTCACCAAAGTTTCATAAAAGTTGAGGACAGTGTTTTTGAGTTATTGTCCAAAAACTTGAAAATCCCCCTTTTTTTAAGTAAAAAAATTCATAACATGTCAATGAAAAATCTGAAATTTTTAAAAATCAAAAGGGAGCTTACATCAATAGATATGAACAATGCACCAAAGTTTCATAAAAGTATGCGAAAGTGCTTTGGAGTTATTGTCCGAAAACTTGAAAATCCCCCTTTTTTTTAAGTAAAAAAATTCATAACACAGAAACAAAAAATCTGAAATTTATAAAAATCGAAAGGGAACTTGTGTCAATAGATATGAACAACTGACCAAGGTTTCAGAGTTGGTGAAAGTGTTTTTGAGTTATTATACGAAAACTTGAAAACCCCCATTTTTTTAAGGAAAAAAATTCATAACATGGAAATGAAAAATCTGAAATATATAAAAATCGAAAGGGAGCTTACATCAATATATATTTAAACAATTCACCAAAGTTTCATTCAAGTTGGTGAAAGTGTTTTTG
This sequence comes from Perna viridis, assembly GCA_037379345.1. NCBI lineage: Eukaryota > Metazoa > Mollusca > Bivalvia > Mytilida > Mytilidae > Perna > Perna viridis. Next base: position 19,563,619 of record CM074520.1, read on the forward strand.
AGTTATTGTCTGAAGTGTGGACAACGGACAGACGGATGGACAACGGTATACCATAATACATCCCGTCTTTGGCCGGTATAAAAAAAAATCACACAAAAACTTTACTCCCTTCATATTTAATTTCCAATGGAAAACATATATAAGTACTATAAAACTGCAATTTTTGTTAAACATGTTTTCATGGTGATCCTAAACATGTGAAAAACATATGTCGAAAATACGCAATTTTTTCCCATTGTCATCTTTCTGTTACCATGGATTTTATTACTTTTGTTGTTAGGGCCTTTCAGAGCTTACTTAAAGGTGTGTTTACACCTGTTGAAGATCTTTTAGTGATCTCCAAAAGTAATTCCTATATTGTGTGCATGTAAGGTTATATGCTAGTGCATTATTTGCAGTTCACAATATTTGTTCTTTTTATCTACTTACGTTCACATTTTATGTATGGGTTGCCATGGAAACCTGTATGACAGTTACATTTGTCAGATATACAGTGAGCATTTTCCACACATAGTTTACCACCACAGTAAGCTGAAAATAGAAAACAATAGAAATATTGCAGATGTCACACTTCTTCTCAATCCAAAAGACATAAATGTATAGACCTAAGGTAAAGGAAACAACTCATGAAATCAGTGATATGTATCATATTCAATTTAACCAAAGCCTTTCAAGCTTTCATTGGAAACAGAATGAAATCAATTCAAGTTACTTTAATGCTTACATGAGATTGTTGTCAAATGCTGAATACAAACATTCCAATGATTTGTAAGAGTTGTGTCCCTTACCCAAGGTCCACCTCCTTAATTCATTAAAAAATAGGTGAACAATAGCATCTTGTAATATGTAAATGTTAAATGATTTTGCATACAGTGGTTTGAGAAGTAAAGGGTGATGAAAGGATGAACAGTATGATCACTACATACTTCCCTCTCTTCAATAAGGGGTTCTAAAATTTTCAAAATAGAACAAAAACTGGTAGAAATGAGCACTTAGAAGAGGAAAACATCCACCTCCCCTAAAAAAAAATTGATTAGTGAACAGTAAGAGGATGCATAATGTTGACTAATGTCACACCTATGGTAGAAACATCCCATAATACTTTGAGGAAAAACTCTATTTTTTTTTTCTGATATTCAAGCAAGGGAAATAAAAAAAAAAACAAAAACAAAACTGAAAAGTATTTTACAAACATAAAGTTGTGGAAAATAGGAACAGCTTTACTAGTATTTCTTACGGTCACATCTGCTGTATCCATCACCATAGTAACCTTTTTGACATTTACAGAGGAAGTTATCACACCGTGCACTCTTCGCACAAACATGGCCATCACAGAATCCATCAACTGCAAATACACAAGATTAATTATGTCATCATACAGTTAAACCTGTCTATAGTGACCTTTCAAGGGCCAAAAAAAGATCACATTAGGCAGGGGGTCTTTATACAGAGGTTATCAAGATTTTTAAAACAAAATATATTTCCCTGCATATAGTATTAAAAACATGGATATTGTAATTACATATCATTTTTGATATGCTGTTATATTTGTTACATTTTCTTTTTATATTACAGTTTATAATGTATTTTAAGTACTACAATGCATGAATAAGCAATTCTTGTTTTTTAAAATTATTTCCAACAATGTTTGCATTAAAATACATAAAATACAATTCTGAGATTAATATCTACATGTATCTACATGTATCTAAACTCTCTCTTTTAGTTTTATTAAAAATGGGAAATGGATGTTTTTTTTCTGCTAAAATGCTTCGTTAAAAATTATCTTCATTTTAAACTGATTTATCCTAGGGCTGTTCTCAGAGTCATTTAACACCTAAAATTTTTGTTTTCGTAAATTTTAAATGTATGTTCTCCAGGTGACTAATAATTCAGCAACTTCGTATGCAGGCTTCCTGTGGTCTAAAGTTTTAAATCTTTTTGGTAAAAATCCCATGCTTTTCTTTTCGGAGAAGCCATTTTTCAAAGTGGATTTACCTTAGCATCTACTCATGAATTAAGATTATTTTTAACTCAGTTGTTCGATTGGTTAAAATGAATCTTGTTTGCTAAAAATTGTTTCACTGACTGCCCTAAATCCCATTTCATACAAAGTCTTGTTATGAACGAGATTGAAAATGTCAATTTCCAGTTTTGTACGAGCATTGGATTTGCATTTGGGGGGAACAGTTTTTGATTGTCGTTAGTCCCATTTATAGAGGTAAAATGCATGGGAAATTTCTGGGGAGAGATAAAAAAGGTCACTTTTGGCAGGAGGTCTTCTTGGGAGGGGGTCGCTAGTACAGGTTTTATTGTACCCCTGTCGCTGCAAAGAAGTTGACGTGCAAAAGCCCCATAACTACTGTAGAATTGAAAAATGGTGGAAAAAAATTGCAGGGCATACATATATGGTGACTATCAATTCTTTGTTGAGCGGAGTTGTGGCCACTTATGTGTTCCATGTAATGTGCATAACATCAACGAAGTCCCATAACTCCCGTAAAATTGCTGAATCAAATCTAAGGTGCAATATGATCAACTACATATGGTTACTAACAATTCTACAAAACATGAACAAAATCCATTTTGTCGTCTTCGAGAAAGTTGCGTCTACAAAGTGTTCCCATAGTAAAACATGTAAAAAATCAATAAATTCCCAAAACTCCCCAAAAATTTGCGTCATCAAAACAGGGTTTAAATACAATTAACTACATATGTTGAGTAACAACCCTACAAAGTTTGAACAAAATCTATTCAGCAGTCTTCAAGGAGTTGCGTCCACAAAGTGTTACTAAAGTGAACCATATAAAAAAAGCAGCAAGTTCCAAAAACTCCCCTAAAATTTGCTGAATCAAAATGGCATTTAATATGATCAAACAATATGGTGACAAACAACACTACAAAGTCTGAACAAAATCCATTCAGCAGTCTTCAAGGAGCTGTAACCACAGTATTCATATAGTGAACCATGGAAAAAAAAATCAAGAAAGTCCCATAACTCACATAAAATTTGCTGAATCAAAATGGAAGGTAAATAGGATCAACTATGGTGACTAACATACCTACAAAGTTTGAACAAAATTCATTAAGCAGACTCTGAGGAGTTGCATCCACAAAGTTCTGACAGACTGTCACCGTGAAGAAAGAGCAAAAACTCCAACATGGCTGGAAGATTTACACAAAAATTTGACCACAGATAGATCTCTACATGCTGAACATCAACCACCCCCCACCCATGTAAAACAATTGACTAAACCTAACAGTTTTAAAAATACATGCAAAAAACTTCTGTCTGACCCTCATGTTCCATTTTTAGTAACGGCAGCCATGTTTTTTGATGGATCAAAAAAAAACCCTCACTAGTTCTATGCAGAATACCCTAAGAAAATGTCATACCAAGTTTGGCCCTGATTGGTTTGTAGCTTCAAAGAAGATTTTTGAAAAATTGTTGGTGAAGACAATGATGGGCCAGCTGAGTTAAAAAAGGACTTCCAAAATGAAAAGCATTTATTTAATATGTACTACATAGTTCCTTATTACAAAGTATACATGTTGCTGATACATTTTGAGACTGACTTACCACATAATATCTCTCAATAAAAAGCCTACCTTGCCAAGTGGTCTAGGGTGTTGAACTTCGTGCAAGCTATGTTGTCATAGCTGTCACTGCAGTGCAAGTTCAAATCCTCCCTAAGGCACAACCAAAGTTAACTTTGCAAAGGGGTTTAATCCTGTTTTGCCCACTTTTAATTAATGGTTTAAATAAACATAGTTGGTTGCGTTGTTTTAACAATTATAGTTTGTTTCTGAAACTTAATACCAAAATCAAGGAAATATATGGTAAAAAATTGTCCAGTTGTTTAATTCCTCACCTTCACACCTGAAATATCCATCACCATGGTAACCCTCATCACATACACACATTTTGTTGACACACTTAGCATTTTTCACACATTTCCTTCCATTACACAAAGCTGAAATAAAATAGAAAATTAATTTATACAAGTTAACACTTCCAACATGACATCCTATAAATGTCAAACAATACATTACCTAATGACAAGACAGATCCAGGTCCAGTGTGACAGGCATGCGTTTTCATTAAAAAAAAATTGGTTGAATTGTAAGAAAATCACTAAAGCATGACAGTGCACACCCTCCCATTCTTCATTTCCTGTATATGCCCCTGCAATATATCTATCCCTGGGTGGTTCAGATGCAAAAATATTCTTTTTTGTCATATTACAATAGATATAATTCATGTTTGGTATGGTGGTGTACTCATTTAAACACTGGTTGCATGACCTTTACTATGTGTTTATCTCACTTACACTTGGTATAAAGTACTAATCTTTGTGTAAATGAGTACTACACCACAGGTAGGCTGCCACGCTACTAGGGCAATTCCGACTCCAAGCCAACCAGTCATTACTCTATCCCCTAATACAGCATGCTTGGCAGAGAAGCAGCGACTACTAATTCTAAGTCCTTGGTGTGACATGGTATTTTAACAACCAGTTTTATTCAAGTTGAGATAAGATAAATCAGACATGTTTACAAAAACTACAAAAAAGGCAAAATACATGGTAAATTGAAACACAGCAGTAAATCTGAATTTGATAAAACAGAAAAAAAAATAATATCTGATAAACAGCATCATTACATGTATGTGTACAGTGGAACAGCATCAATACATGTATGTGTACATTGAAACCAGTCTTAAACTGTGCCCTTTTTGACCTCAGGATTAGTTTGGATAAGACAGGTGTTCAGTTTACCAATTTTACATTGATGAAGGGACTTTAAATAGTCTGGTTTCAATAGATTTTGGATTATTCAGGGTTCAGTTTAGACAGGTTTTTGGATTACTCAGGGTTCAGTTTAGACAGGTTTTCAGATTATTCAGGGTTCAGTATAGACAGGGTTTTTGGATTATTCAGGGTTCAGGTTAGACAGGTTTTGGATTATTCAGGGTTCAGTTTAGAAAGATTTTTGGATTACTCAGGGTTCAGTTTAGACAGGTTTTCAGATTATTCAGGGTTCAGTTTAGACAGGGTTTTTGGATTATTCAGGGTTCAGGTTAGACAGGTTTTAGATTTTTCAGGGTTCAGTTTAGACAGGGCTTTGGATTATTCAGGGTTCAGTTTAGACAGGTGTTTGGATTATTCAGGGTTCAGTTAAGACTAAATCCTCACCATCACACTTCCTATACCCATTGCCAGTATAACCTTTCAGACATTGACATTTATAGTTGATACACTCTGTGTGCTCTGCACAGGTCTTATTTCCACAGAACTTCTTTACTGGAAGATAAATTCAGAATTCAGAATATAAACCACTTGTATATAACATAGAACTAAATATCTTCCTTCTCAGGCCATTTTTCATGAAAACCAATGAGGGAGAGAGATATTTCTTTAAACCCTTTTATTTCTCATTCAAGAGTCAGTCTCTGTAAGAATTAGGCAGTAGGTGAAACATGGTATAAACCCACAAATTTGGAAATGCAAGTTGACTCTTTGCACCATCAAAATAAAGGAATACAGACAGGATTTCCTATATCATTTTGGTAAATTAAACTTCATTGAAATGCACTGAAAATAAACATTTCATGGGCAGATAACTCTGTCTAAAACCTTTTTTTCTAACATTCTATTGAAACATTTGTGAACAAATCCAGCAATGCAGAAATCAAATAGAGGTCTTTTCAATTAGAGAAATCATCCTTAAGTGAAATTTTATTCTCATATCGGTGGATGTTTTACATGTATGTTTCTAATTTTCCATTTTGCCTGATTCTTATATAGACTTGCACATAAAACAGTAATCAGGGTACCTTTTTGTTTTTATTTATTCATAAACAAATCATAATGGATAATGAGGCACCTTCAACAAGGTGATTGAGGGACTTAAAACCAAAAAATTGATTTTGAATGGCCCTGGTTGAAACTATATAAAGACATGTACACCTGATAATCAATAGCTGACCATTTTTAGACTTTACAATAATAATCAAATTTGAGGTGTTTCATCGATACTGTTCAATAAAAAATAACTTGACATTAATGCACTCAAACATGTGTACCAGTAACTAAACATATGAAAACAAGATTTACTTACATTCACACAAGACATACGCATTCCCATGGTAACCTTCCTGGCATTTACAACATCCATCGACACAGAGACCATACTTGGCACAAATCTTACCATTACACAGTGCTAAATAGAGTAGATATTGAGTATAGAATGTTGATCTAGAATCACCAAAACTCCTAAATTTTCTATTAATGTAGTAAAAGGTGCCATGACTTCTGAACATTGAAGGTCTTACTAATAAGTTCTAATTTCTCAAATACTTTAAATTAAAAAAAAAAACAATAAAAATTTTGCAGGACAAATGATGCCTTCAAGGTGCATACAAATGTGACGCTTGGAAAATAAAAAAAAATATTTATATAGAATCTTTGTTAAATTGTCTTGAATAAATAATACTGAAAATCTTTTCTGCTCAGTAAGGCAAATATTCACAAACACACAAACAATATTCATACACTTTTGTGGTAAATGACAATAATGATTTTTAAAGTATACATTCTAAGCTTTGTTTTTGACTACTTTCGACACAGATTATGCATATACAATGCATAGACCTACAGTAGGTTTCAGGTCAAATAAAATTAATTGGTAGATTCTCATTCCCGTCCCTAAAAAAGGACTAAAATAACAAAAGATGGGGCTGGAATTTCAAAATCTGGATTTTTTTTGTGTGTAAGATTCTAGTATTGAGATACTATAACACAGAAAACTTCCAATTGTTGTGAACTAAAACAATGTTTCTTCACTGAAACTGATGTGGCTATGGATTTTTACCATATCTATATTTCAAGTAGCTAAAATTAGGCTAGCAAATTAAATATCCAGTAAGAAAAAAAAATCCACCCACCCACACTTTTTGTGAAGGTTGAATGAGAATCTAACATTTAAGTTTACAAGACCTAATGTGATTTTGTACATCATATGGAGTGGGTGGCCATTTGACACATATTTTGTGAGACCAAATGATCAATAGACTGTTATTGGGTAACCTGATCTGCATTTAGAAAAAAAATTGGCTGCATTGTGCTACTTTAAAAAACATGTTGTTGTCAATGCATAAAAATGACCAATGATTCAGCACTTACGTTCACAATATGTGTATCCATTACCATGGAAACCTTCTTTACAGTGACATTTAAAGTTGATACAGTCAGCATTAGCAGCACAAGTTTTACCATCACAATATCGGTCATCTATAAAACATTAAATATAGTTTGTAAGAATAGCCCATAACAAAGAATAAAATATATTATTCAGCATACTGAAAGCCAAAGTTAAGTGTGATTCTAAATATATACAGGGAAGTAGAAATCAGCAAAAAATAATATAAACAAACAGTTAAGGAGGTAGACTTAGGGTAAGGGGCATAACTCATGAAATCAGTTATGTTTTTATTGTATTCAATTTCACCAAAGCCTCTCAAGCTTTCGTTTGAAGCAGAATAAAATGAATCCAAGTTAATTAGATGCTTATATAAGATTGATGTAAAATGCTGAATGCAAACGTTCCAATGATTTTTCAGAGTTGTGTACCTTACCCTAGGTCTACCTCCTTAAGTAAAAATCAAAATGGTAAAACACCTATCCATAAGGGGAAATAAACAAATCCATGGAAAAACCACATCCCTGTACAGAGTGGTCAAAAGGATTATTCCATATTCTTATATGACGTCCTTAAATGACTTTGAGACCACAACTGTGGTTGATTTTCAATTAATATTTCTTCAGCACACAACTTACTAGACGTGGCTTGTGTGTGTGTAAATTCCCATCTGAATCATGTAAACAAACAAGTAACATTTCTGTTGAAGAGAACAGAATGCAAACTTCATGCAAAATCTGTTAATAAAAAGGTGTGAAAAACTTCAAGCCTGCATTACATTTCTCAGTCAAAGGGCCATAACTCTGCCAAAAATCAAGGGACTGGAACAAAACTCTAACTTGATCTGTAACTTGCCATGGTAAAGTAATGTACCCAATATCAATGAATATCTGCACGACAAAAAAAGTGCAGAAAACTGAACTGCCTGTCAAACGAACTGATTGATGGATGATCAGAGTGCAAATCTTAAGTCCCCTTCAGCAAAAATTGCCGGTAGTGGACCAATAAAAAGAAGCTCTATATCTTACATGACATTAGAAAAATCTTTCCTTTTTTCACATAAGCATCAAATGCAAACCCTTCATATAATTAAGAAGAAATCATATACAGGTACATGTATATAACATACAACAGGTGATACTAAAGGGAAGCATTTTCCTGTCATCTGATCTGTACCAAAACTAAATGAGTTTAACCTAATTCAACCATTTTAACTTTCATTTACATTTATCCAAGGTCATTTCAAGTGATATAAATAAAGAATATTCATAAAATCAATTGAAATTCTAAAAAAATGATGTAAGATGTTAGGCATTATCATGTTTGGCTGGTGCACTGTAAATACCTCATTATTTACCTTCACATCGCTTGACACCATCACCATGGAAACCAGGGCTACATTTACATTTCCCACGGCAACAGAAGGCATTGTCATGACATTTAACATCACCACATAATTCTGAAACAGAAGAGAAGACCAGTGTTTAGATATTTTTATTTAATGCACATCAAAATTTTGAACAATGGGGTATGTTCAGAAAATAACAAAATCGGCCCCAAAAACTAGAGCGTTTCAAATAGATTTGAAAATGGCATAATTCACCAATTGAATAAGTGCCTTGTCAAAAACTAAGTTTCATTGCTGTTAATTCATACGTTGCACTAAAATTGTAGATGAAAATTAAGCAAAATCAGAAAATTTAGCTGAATTGTGTTAAAATAGCTTATTTCATGAGACATTTTTATGTAGAAAATGTAGAGCGCATTTGTCAAACTTTTTGATACAAAAATAGCCTTGTGTACTATCACAATTCCTGACAAAAGATTTTGTTGTTCATAGCTTGTGCTCTATATTTTTGGATTAAAAAACTACCCCTTATCAACCCATTTTTGTGAAAATTCTATAAAAACCGTGTAGAAGCAGAGTTTTGTGCCAGTCCTTGTGACTAAATTAAGACATAACAGCTTGTATTTTCTGTATACTAATATTCAAATAGTATTTTAGCTTTAAAAAGGGCAAATAGAAAATTTCATATAGTAAGTTGATACTTCGGCAAAATAATAGGCAACTGGTGTTAGTGAATTAATCACTTCTAATTGTTTAACTTACCCATTATTTACTTCACAAAGAATAACAAGTAAGTAAAAATACTACTGTATCATCAGCCAAGAAGTGTATCCATTAATATTTTACTAATATTTAATTTAATATATTTTTTGATACTTCACAAAATTTGACCAAATATATTTTACCATCACATTTTTTATAGCCATTTCCAGTATATCCATTCATACAAACACAAGTAAAATTGTCACAGCGAGCATTTGGGACACAGAGCTTCCCTCCACAAACACCATCAGCTGTAGAAAATAACAAAAGAGGAACATACAGACTCAAGTGCAGTTTTCTGAACTTCCCTCTGCAAATACCATACCTGAACTAATTTGTGTTTGCATAATTGTGATTCATAATCAATCACCGACCAGTTTCAGATCAGCCACTGATCCATCAAAATGATCCAAAAAATCACTGATCCCTTCCGTTTTACATCCTGTGACCACCGATCAATTCATATATTTTATATAGTTGTTTGTTTTGTTTTTCCGTTTTACACAAGTTTTCTTCATGACAAAGATTTAGACAATATCTCATTACTTTTTCTTTTACATTTTCTTTTAATAATGAGATACAAAAAGCGAATTAAGAGATCAGTCAATAATCGGCAATGTTGCACAATCAGTTTAGGGACTATATCAGCAGCTAAAAACTAGAATAGAATATTCATGTACATTTGAATACATAAAAAAATAATATATTAAGAGCCCCTGCCACAATGCAAAAACTTTTCTTTACAAAAAGAGACTTCAGTGTGTTCCTTTTATGACTGTGGGATACAATACGTGAATAATGCACTTACGTTCACAAAGATATGTACCATCACCATGGAAACCAGTCACACATTCACACTTGTTCCTGAAACAAGTTGAATGATCCACACACTTGTGTTGTCCACAAAGGGCTGTAAATAAATGATAGTACATAAATACATGTAAATCATATATACAGGTCATTTTGTCCTGTGATTTTAAATTATGTCAGGTGAAAATTTAATTGAAACAACAAACTGAAGGTATAAGCAGTAAGACTTTAAGCAGCACTCCAGATAAGAATCATGCAAAATGTGATTCATGGTTGGAAAGCCTACAAATTTTTTTGAGATGTTTGTTTAAAATATTTTAGTTAATGGTAATTTACATGTGACTTTTCATATAGCCAGTGTTCTTAGGAGATAAAAATCATATAGAATGTACTGTAAAATTCAAACTAAACCGATACAACTCTGTAAACGACACTAAAATACAGTAGAAAACATTGGATTTTCAATGTGAATTATCTCCTATGAGCAGACAGATTGGAATGAATGATTAAACATTTCATCATATAGACCTATAAAGCAACTTGATACCAAAAAAAAATAAAAATGTGTAGCCTTTTTTGTATCACATACTACAGAATTTGCACGATTCTTACAAAGACTACTACTAATAATAAGATAGCTACATGTAGCCATATGACCCCCTTCCTTTGCAAAGTTAAAGTAATTATAGGGTAATCAACACAAGTATAAAATTTATGATCGGCAAATTGTTATTCGTGTTGTGATGTTTTGGTGGGTGAAAGTCCGAGAGTGAAATTATTGAAATTATTTCAGGGTGTGAATGGAGTTTTTTTTACACATAGAAGATTCTAAAAATCACTGCTATCGTTATAATAATGAAATATATAACTAGAAAAAAAATTTAAAAAAGAAAAGAGTAAAGACTAGAAAAGATGCTTGTTGTCAAAGTGGAAAGAGTTAAATACTGAAGTTCCTGAGTAAATGATATATGGTAAAGATTTAGATATTTTAGTGCAAGTTTCTGAAGAGTTGAGTCCACAATATGTTTGTCCCATAACTCTAACAAAATCTGCCAACACTAAAAGTCAGGGAAATAAGCACATCTTCACTTCATAACCATATACTAAACACAATATATAGTTTCTAAGAAGATGCTACCACAAGGTCTTCTATTGATTAAACATGCTGAACATTGTGTAAGTGTCATAACTCTAACAAAATTCACAGAAACAAAAAAGCAGCAAAGTATGCATATTAACACTTTTTCTAATTCAACATACTAAATATTAAAAAAAAGACCATCAGGCGGTTTTTAAGGAGTTTCATCCATAAGGCCTTGTATTGTTGAAACATGTTTAAAATAGTCTTCTAAGTCTTCGAAGTATGCATATCTTCACTTCATAATAATAATTCATACCAAATATCTTAAATAATCTGTCAAGCGGTTTCAGAAGAGTTGCATTCACAGGCAGATGGATTGGGGGACAATAAAAGTAATCACTACTACAGAAGGGGACAATAAAAGTAATCATCAATACCACTGAGGGGGACAATAAAAGTAATCACCAATACCACTGAGGGGGACAATAAAAGTAATCACTACTACAGAGGCAGACAATAAAAGGAATCACCAATACTAAGAATCTGATGACTTGTTAGAATCTCTGTTACATGCTCGCGTCATTCATTCAAAATAAAGATATCAAAAGTACGAGCTCATTTCAATCTTTTACATTTTCATCATGCTTCTTTTTTTCCCCTGACATTTGTAATCCTCTTCAATGTCCAACTATATCAAGCTTAATTTCTGATGATTGAAAATGTTCATCAATACAAGTCGAGTGGTCAAACTTCACATATATTAAAATTGGTTATCTACAAGTACATATATTAAACAGTTAAAATATGTATACACAAAGAATTTTTCTAATGAATCCAAATCAGTTTTACCTTGTATTTTAAGTAAAATGTCATGAAAAAGTTTCAGAATGATATTTTTTCATTATTCATGTAAGTTGTTTGAAGAGTTTTGGGTATTTCATAATCCTTATATTGCCATATGTGTAACTATACAGTACCTATGCAATTAGTGTAACCATCTCCAGCAAATCCATATCTACACTGGCACTTGTAATTGTAACATTCAGCATTGAAGTGACACATTTTTCCTCCACACTGTGTCAAAGCTAGAAAATATTTCTACTGTTACCAGCAATAAAAATAGTTACTCAGAAGTCATAAAGTGTTATGTCTAATAGGAGACTTTCACATTGACCTTGAATCTGGTGAATACTGGTTTACAGTTTTATCCTAGATAAATAAAGGATATCAGATTTGAAAGCTACAAGACAATTTATGTGGAAATACATCTGCAGACATAAAAATATCTTAAATGTTTCTATGATAAATGAATCCTTTTTAAGTTCATTAGAATGTCTATGTTCATATGCCTCTTGACCCCAGTTGACCTTGATATAAATAGAAAACTTTTTGGGAACAGGTGAACGTGAAAGCCGTCTATTTAAAGGAGGTAAACCTAGGGTAAGGGATACAACTCTTACAAATCATAAGAATGTTTGTATTCTGCATTTTACATCAATCTCTGGTAAGCAACAAAGTAATTCGGACTGATTTCATTCTGCTTCAAATGAAATCTTGAAAGATTTTGTTGATATTGAATATGATATATGATACAAACATGTAACTGATTTCAAGACTTATGTGCCTTACCCCAGCTCAACCTCCTTAAGAAATACATTCAGAATGTACAAAAATGTACTTTGAATTTGTGTAACAGAAACAGAAATGTCAATCTCAAATTTAGAGTGAATTTAACTATCTCGACAAGTTGTGTGAATACTCACTGGATCCAAATCAAGCATTGCCAATACCCTATGTTTAGTATTGAGCAGAACACTAATATAGTGAAAGAATTCAATCAATTCAATTCAATTGGTTGAAAAGTATCTAAAAATCACTCCAAAAAACCAACAACAACAAAAAACGACATCATCTAAGGGAGATCGCTATATTTTGATAAATACTGGTACTATGGATTAATTAATATGTATTTTCGTGGCTATGGTAGAAGGAAAAAAACATTTTGTTAGATATTTATATTTGTGGTTCATTGGTTAAAAAAAAATCCATTATTTCTCTGCATTCATGTAAATTATCACAGAAGCAAAGTTTTTTTTTTGGTCATAATTTAAGAAGAAAATAATGTTAGCATCTAGCATCACACACAATTCATTGAAATAAAATAAAAAACTTACATTCACATAAAACAAATCCATTACCATGATAACCTTGTATACATCTACATTGGTTGTTCTGGCAAACAGAAAATGGCATACATGGTTGGCCACCACATAGAGCTGAAGAAAGACATAATGAACTTTGGCCATATTTTTAAACTCAAATTGTACAAGTATATTGAACATTTGCAAACATGTACAGTGCTTGCTGCATACTTAGCAAAAAAATAATGTGAATGTATGAATCTAAATAAAGTCTGTCAAAGCACCCTCAATGATTGTTTTAGTAGTACTTTTTCATATTCCTGACTTTGGCTTTGTTTTTTTAAGATTTTAAGCTAACAGGAGTAACTTTCTGCAAATCTGTCATTTGACAAACTGGTGTACTGTCAAAATGGAGCAATGGACAGCAGTAGACTTCAAATTCAAATATTCAATTTATAAGGGCCCCGGTAAGTTCTTGGATACTTTTAAATAACTTATTTCAAACCATTTAGACACTTACTGAAATTAAACTAGTTTTAGTTCCCAAGAAAAATATTTCCTGTTTTCCCTTCCCCAAATAAGAACACCAACCAGGTTGTCGGGTGTTGGAAGGTGAAATCCCTTTGAAAAACTTGCTAAAATAGCTTGTTTTAATATGTTTTAAATATGAAAAAGGACTATTACCAATTTAAAGTATATATAACTGATTTAAACTTTTCTTTTTGAGTAACCACAATTTCTGATTCAGGGTCAATAAAATAATATAAAAATTCAAGGGGAAACCATGACAATTAAGCAGTACCAAGAATGAACACTAGTGTTCCAAATATCACAAATCAGTTTCACACAAAATAATTATACCAAATTATTGTATATCTAGATAACAGTGAATTATCAAATTTTCTCTTATCAACATGTGAAATAAATTCTGTAATTTCACTCTCGAACTTTCTCAAGCAAAAATGTCACAACACAAGTATTAATCCACCAATCACAAAATTTAAATTATACATTGAAAACAGCAAAAAAATAAATCATTGAGAAAATCTATATAATATTAAGAAGAGTAATTAATAATTGTAAAAAACCAAAATTAATTTGCCAAAAATGTTTGAAGATGTTTACAACTGGTGTGTGGAACAAGTTCCACTAACTTGTTTAATCTTGGCATCCTATTAGTATAAACTATCTCTTTTTTCTCTTTCTTTCAGCACTATCATCAAAGCTTTAGAATTGTTTACCCTCATTTATATCAAACTTCGATTTCATAATACAACATAATGATGATATTTGACCTCTGACCTTTACAGCCTGTGTACCCATCACCATAGAAACCAGCTTTACAGACACATTTGTAGTTGATACAATCAGCATGTTCTGCACATCTCTCTCCATTACAGATACCAAGTACTGAAAATAGAATGATGAGTCAATGATTACAGAAAGGAAGTACTAAAATAGAATGAATGGTGAGTCAATGATTACAGATACCAAGTACTAAAAATAGAATGAATGGTGAGTCAATGATTACACATACTGAGTACTGAAAATAAAATGGTGAAGCAATTATTATAGAAACAAAGCACTAAAAATAGAATGATGTCAATGATTACAGTTACCAAGTACTGAAAAAAGGAAAGGTAAAGCAACTATTATAGAAACCAAGTACTAACAATAGAATGGTGAGGCAATGATTACAGATACCAAGTGCAAAAAAAAAAATAAAAAAATGAATTAAGTGAAGATTTTTCTGACTCCACTGTTTGAGCGTCTGAGTCATCTATGGACATCAAATACAGTAACACTAATGGTTATTGAGTTTTATGTAAAATATGTATCCCCTACACAACCCCACCAAAAAATTGCTAAAACTGACATATTTTTCTATGTCAAAACCCCTAGCGTAATTTAAATTTTAGTAAAAGATGGCTTATTTAAGAGCATACAAACACTGTAAATCTTTTTTTTTTTATGATTTATGATAAAGATACTGATTTGTCCAACACATCTGCTCTTTTCAGGCATTTAGTTCTTCATTTGCTGTGACAATTATTATATATTTGAAAAGCAGGAATAACAAGCTTTTATATGATACAGTACCTTTACATAGTGTCTTAGCTTTCAAATGAGCCCAAGTAAACAAAATTTTAAACAATTTTAAGTTCATTTAGTTAAAAAATAGCCATCCTACCATCGAAAAAATTTCCTCAACATGAACCAAAATGATATTTTTTAGCATATAATCAATGCAAAAAGACAATCTGGCATGATTGTGCTAGATATTGATGTATCAAACACATTTATTTTAAGCACTTCATTCTCAGTTTTAAGGTGACAATAATGACCTTATCTTAAAAAGGGAGTTTTTTTTTTAGAATTTCAGATTTTCTTCCATTTCACATGTAATTAGCAATTTAAAAAAACTGTACCTTACACAAAATTTTGTACACTCAAAAATATTTATCTAGCATCTTAATGAAGCAAAATAATGAACACCCAAACGACATCGTATTATGTACTAACTAGAGGCTCAAGAGAGCCTGAATCACTCACCTGGTTAACCATTTGCTTATTTGAAAAACTTGAGAAATGAGACAGGCTAACTTAAAATCAACTAAAATTATTCATAGCATTTTCATGACCTGAACCAGAATTTTGCTAAAGGCAACAATATTTGAATTTTTTTCAAAAGCCTGTCTTATGACCCCTAAGTTCCATTTTTAGTATAGGCAGCCATATCTATTCATGGATTAAAAATCACAAGTCATTTTGAGCACAGTACACTAAAGAACTGTTATGCTTATTTTCATTCAATTATCTTAAATGGTTTTAGAGAAGAAGATTTTTGAAGTTGTACATGTGAAAAAAAACAACAAAAAAACTGTTTCAGGGGTCGTAATTCCTACATTAGTCAATGAATGGTTTTGAAAATTTCGGCATAGGTCCTTCTCATGATGCTTAACAATTTTATCATATGCCAGAAATTGGCTCAAGGCAACGGTTTTTGAGTTATTTGCAAAAAACTGCCATCTGACCCCTATGTTCTATTTTTAGGAACAGCAGCCATGTTTTTCCATGAATCAACAATCCCATATGTCAATTTGTGTGGGATACCCTAAGGAACATAAATGCCAACTTTCATTGAATTCTGTGCAATGGATTTTGAGAGGAAGATTTTCAAATTTGCACATGCGAAAAATGCAAATTTTGTCATAGGTCCATCTCATGATGCTCAACAATATAACCCAGCCAGAAATTTGCTAAAGGCAACAATTTTTGAGTTATTTGCAAAAAGTTGCAAACTGACCCCTATGTTCTATTTTTAGTAACAGTGGCCATGTTTTTGCATGGATCAAAAATCCCGATGGTCATTTTGTGCAAAACATCTTTAGGAACAATCATGCCAAGTTTAAAACCTGTCCGTCCAGTAGTTTCAGAGGAGAAGATTTTTTAAAATTTGTCCATGACAACATGATGAGTGGTGTGACAACTAGAAATACTATGAGCAAGCTCACAAAAAAAATACCTCCTTCAAAAGGACTCAAATGTAAAACCTTTAATTTGGATTTATTTCCTTTTATAGTCATCCAGCAGTAATTATATTATATGCACATCTAAATATGATATTCAACCTTCTTATAAAAAAACATCAAAATTCCCTGAGCAGTTTAGGAGTTGGTGGTTATGAGGTTTAAGCATGTAAAGCCTTTAATTTGGATTATCTCCCTTTGGAGTCCTCTGACAATAATTGTGTTTCATCATGCACATCTACATATAATGCCAAACCTTCCTATTAGATTTTTTAAAAAATCCCTCTTGCAGTTTAGGAGGAGTTGCACTTACGAAGTTAATGTGTAAAACCTTTAATTTAGATTATCTCCCTTTAGAGTCTGCTGATAGTATTCATATTCCTTTATGCCCATCTACATAATATATCCAACCTGCCTACAAAAATGCATCAAAATCCCTTCAGGGGTTTAAAAGGAGTTGTTCTTATGAGGTTGTAACATATAAAACTCATAATTTGGATTTATTATAAATAATCGAGTCAATTGTAAAGGGATTTCATGTTCCATAAGAGTGAAAAAAGAAAATTGTACAACTCATAATTTCAAAGTTGGTTACCAAATTTACATTTTATTAAAGCTCCATACCAAAATTCAAAGTATTCAGCAAAATAGAAATTGAGAATAACAAGACCAAGACTTCGTAAAGAAATAACTAGAAATACTGTAGGCAAACTACTAACAAAGAGAATACCAGTACCCACCTCTTCATTAGACAAAAATGTAAAAGCTTTAACTTGACTTATCTCAATTTTGGGTCCTCTGACAGTACTTCTATTCTTTCATGCACATCTACATGTAATACCTAACCTTCCTATAAAATTACATCAAAATCCTTTGAGCAGTTTAAAAGAAATTGCCCTAACAAGGTTTTAACATGTATCTTAATCTGTGTTTTCTCAATTCTGAGTCTTCCAACAGTTATTATATTCCTTCATGCACATCTACATACAATACCCAACCTTTCTATAGAAATGCAGTCGAACCTCGATGTGTTGAACTAGGATTAGTCGAAATCTCGGATAACTCGAACTAATTACAAAGTCCCAGCAAAACTCCCCTTACTCCAATACAATTTTTCCTCGAATGACTTGAACTTGGATGAATCGAAACCTCAGATAACTCAAGGTAATCAATCAGTACCGTTGATAGTACTGAGAGGTTAATTAACCCTGATGTCTCGAAGTCAACTAATTAGTCAGAAAACTGATTGCTTTGTTACAAACCATGATTGAAGTGTGTTTTAACAACGATTAGCGTGGCTTTTAACATTAATTTGTTGACACTCTTTATGGTTCGATTTGTTTATTTAATAAATTTAAAATTGCGCGTGTTGTTAAAAGAAACAAATTTTATTAATAACATGTTGAGATTTACACTAACAGTGATATCGGATATTTTGACATTTCGATAAATTTTTTTTTAGAAATACGATGAACTGTAATGGTATCTGACAATTTAACGAAACATCAAACAGACAATAGTAAGGGTATTTCAATGACTACATTCATTTTGCTAGCGAATTTGAAATTTTATCATAATAATTTAGAGCACATGGTTTGACGATACTCCTGATTGTGAATCAAACAAAGCAGCATGTTATGAACTATGACGATTTTGATATAGAAAAAATAAAAAGGAAATTTCACTAAAACACTCGGTGCCATTCAGTATTTCAAACATAATATACAACATACAAAAAAAATATTGTCCAATATAAAACGCAAGATATCACGAAGTATCGTGTAAAGTGAAGTACATGTACATGTACAAGCATTACAAATGATGCAAATAAAGAAACAATCATTGACCAAATACTAGTATTTCCAATTTATTCTCGACCTTGGATTACTTGAACCTCAGATAACTCAAACATTTTTGCATGGTCCCTTCGACTTCAACTTAACATGGTTTGACTGTACATCAAAATTGCTTGAAAGGTTAAGAAGGTGTTGTGCTTACGAGGTTTAAACATGTATAGTCCTTAATTTGGATTATCTCTCATTGGAGTCCTCCGATTCCAAATTATTTCTTCATGCAAATCTACATATGATACCTAACTTTCAACAAAATCCCTTGAGAAAATGTAGACAGATAGACGGGATGATACCTACTAGTATATACCCTCCAAAACTTTGTTCGTTGGTGTATAGAAACAGACACAAAGATGACAAGTTGACAGACTCTTATTACAAAAAAAAATAGTGGACACAGATAGATTGGGGTTCAATATTCGGCATAACTACATGTATTTGCTCTTTATGTGATAAAGTATGTTCAGTTCAAACTACATTTATGTGTACTTAGATTCAGAATAACTATGTGCACTTACATTCACATTTATAATACCCATCTCCATGGTAACCTTGTTTACATTCACATTTATCATTCAGACAGTATGCTTTGTTTACACACTTCCTCTCTCCACAATAAGCTGCAAAGATATAAAGAAAAATGTGTACATGTATCTTGTGTGTGCACATGTTTTTGATGGGTAAATATTTCTTGTATGTGCACATATGCTTGATGTGTACATGTTTCAAGTAAGTGCATGTGCTAAGCTGGGTGTGTACATGTATCTTGTTGCAGATGAATAAACATATTTTTTTCTTGTGAAAACTCGATCGTTTTCATAAATGTTTGGTTTTTTTTTTTTTACTTCTTATGTTTTAATTCCATAGTTACAATTTATAAACTTTATTTAGATGTGGTTACTCTCTTTCTCTGAATGAATAGGAGTATACTGTATATGATTTGTAGTTTTTTGTCTTGGTTTTTGCTTTGTTTTTCTTATATTCTTTTATGTTTTGATGGTGAAAGATATTTTTCTAATACAATCCATCTGACATTGATTTATATCCTAAATTATTCTTTTTCTTACTTACGTAAACAGATTTCATATCCATTACCATAGAAACCCTTTTTACAGACACATTTGTAATTCAAACAGACAGCATTTTTAGAGCAGATTTTCCCTCCACAAGTTCCCATGTCTTAAAGAAAAATAATAATACACATTACATATTTTATTCCTTGGATGGAAATTAAAAAATCACCTTCTCTTAATGTTTTGAAATTTTTTACAAAAAAAAAACATTCTTATCCTTTTTAGTTTCTAATGAATCTGATGAAATTTGGTCTTAATTTTTCAGCTAGTTATTCCTTTTCTACAAAATAAATATATGGTCAAAATAGATAAAAGACTCTGCATAGCACAGCATGATGATTGTTCATTTGAGGCAAGTGTGGACACAGTAATAGTTTTTGACACACTTAAGCATAGGAACTTACAGTTCATTATGTACACACCAACTGGACATGGATAGTGGGAATATTTTACACATAACCTGTGACGTAAACGCTACTGACATCTTTTGACTTTACAGAATTTCCAAATCAGGAATATGATTGCCATCCCTATTTTAGGAAAGCTATGTTTCGATTTGAACAATATAGTCGAGGCTACAAGGTTTTTAAATGGAAAGAACAGTAAAGAGAGATGTGTAAGTACACTTGTCAGTGCATGCAATCTTTCTTGAACTTTTTCATGAATATTTCATGAAGCAGGAAAAAATTGAAGGATTGCATTGAAAACAATTGTATATTTTCAATGTTAAAAATTAGCTCTTTTGTATATTTGTTTATTGATCCAGATGAGTGTAAATTTCTGATTTCTTTGCTGTGGAACTTCTATTTAATGGCTGTTTATGCTGATTACCAAATGTATTCTGGTTTGGCCGATAGTTATCACTAGGGACCATCTCAAGAATCCAATTTTCACATACACACACATTGCTGTTTCGCTCACTTTGTGCACACTAGTAAAAGACACACTTCAGATTTATGAACTTTTCATAATTCTTATAAAACTGAACAAGTAAAAATATATGGGTTATTTTTCACTAAGCAGAAATATGCTACAACACACTTTTAATGCCTCTTATTATAAATGAATTATGTAAAAAGGCATTATCTTATACAAATAAAACACAACAGATCTACATGACACAATAAACCTCACAAATTCTGCCAACTGGAAAAAAAGCCAATGCCCATAACATACCTTCACACTTGATTGTACCGTTGCCATGATAACCAGGATTACATTTGCACTGTTCTCCGCAACATTTAGCATTTTCTACACACTTACTGCCTCCGCAGTATGCTGTGAAAATTTATACTTTAAATATCAATATTTGACTAATCTGTTTTCACCTAATTTGCTTTACATCTAAGAACAATTATTAGCTGAATATTATGTAACACTAAACATTAATAACAATAATCATCAATTATACAACTCATATACAGTTACACACTGTAAAACAAATTTCCACGCTTACTATAAAATACATTTATTTACAACAGTTGCAAGCTGTTTTGTTTTCAGGTTTCTGTATTTTACAAAAAAAGGTTTTCATTTATAAGGTATTTAATGGGCGAATTAACAAAATTTATGAAAGTTTACTTTCCTGCAAAAAAAGCTATGTAAAAAAGCCATTAAATTAAATGCTTTATCGCAAAACTAATTATTTGTAAAATGAGAGTTCAGTGAGTACTTTATTTTGAAAATCTATACAAACGAAATAATTTAATTTGATTTGCACCAAGCTTTTTGATTGGTTGGTTCTCTTTGAGTAAACCAGGTTATTTTGTATAACTTGGCTTGGTACTATGATGTCATTAATGTCAATTAGTCCACACTCCTGCGATTTAAATTAACCCAAAGATATGTTCTGATTACCAGTCAATTATTTACAACTAACTGCCATTCATTAGACATCAAATTATAAGGAATGTTTCTAATTTTTTAACAGGTTATACTCCATAACCTGGTTTTGGCCAAAGGCGGAATCCAGACACGTTGAAAAGGAGGGGTGCCAGCCAGAGTTTCCTCAGAAAAAAGGGGGTGCTAGGACATTATTTGCTATTTTTGTCTATTTTATAATGACAAATTTTCTAACAAAAAAGGGGAGGGGGTGCCAACTCCCTGCACCTCCCTCTGTAACTTCACTGAGGCCTGCTTATACTTTTTATAAACCACGAAGCTGTTCATAAGTATAAACTGCCTCAAACCAGGTTATTTCAGATAAAATTAGAAATATTCCTTAATTGTTATTGAGAAAATGAATTAATACAAATAGGATCTAAATGTATATATTGATTGTTACTTAATGCATTTTTATAGAAAAATGCATGTTTAGGACTTTTCTATAAAAAGGTAAGACCTGAGGGCAGAACATAATGATATTTAGGGATACAAACAACACATTGAAATTAAGATGCAATACATTTGTCTTTTGAGATAAATTCAAATTACACCCCCACCATTACATTAAAAAATCAATTGTGTTCTGCTCCCAAGATATTTTTTTTGAATAGTCCTAACAAATTATAGAAATGACATAACTGGATATCATTTATCTTACAGGCACCAGTCATAGCAAAATACTCCAGTTGGTTTCTATAAACAGTCATATAACAAGTGAATGTAGAGAATTAGGGCCAAATAATGGTATTTTCAGACAAATTATTGATCTTAAAAACAATATTCTTTTTTCTTTCTACTGCTTTTCTGATTAATCTACCTATACAGCCTCTAATTTATGAACATTGGTCAACATTACATACTTACTTTCAACTTTTTTATATCTTACTTTATAGGTCTTAACTAAAATTTAAGTGACGGTTTTCTGTTAAATATAAATTGACATTGTCAATCTCAAATGATGGCAGCATAGATCTCATAACCTCCTTTTTATTCATTATGCACTCATGAGTATCAGTTTTAATTACTTTTGCTAATTCGTGTTTTGTAGTGTTAATTAAAGCATCAAAGTTTTCCACATGAATTTTACTTTTGGTTGTGAGTTTTATATTCTTGGTTTAAAAAATAAATTGATGCTCAAAGAAAAGAGTTTTTTGTCTTAATATCTACAGATCTGAAAGTAAGAGTTGTTTTACCTGTACATATAGTTCCATTGCCATAGTAACCAAATTTACATTTACATCTGTAATTGTTGCAATCAGCAAACTGGTGACAGACTTTTCCACCACATAAAGATAAAACTAAAAGAAAATACTAATGATGAAATATCTTGGATATGAAAATAAAGAGTTCTCTTGATTCTAGTATCAACTGTATATTACACATATATTTCAAGTCAGGCAAATGGATGTTCATGATTGTCTTCCTTTTTGTTTATAATACATGAACATGATTGTTTTATAAGTGTTTTGTACAAATTTTTTCAATTTTTTTGATAGGGCTAACGGGAGGCCACAATCAAGTACAAGTACCACTACTTGTTGAAGGCTAGGGCTGCCCTCATTTTGTAATTCATTATCAGAACTTTATCACCGTCATCTTCCTACAAAAACAGGGTTATTTGCACAATAACTGAATACTGGGGTTACAGTCTGTTGTATTATAAAAAATATAGAGCACAGTTTCCTACCACCACACATATATAAACATGTCCAATTTTATATTACATACTGTGAAAGTACATTAATTCGTAGATACAAATTTTTGTGGATTAGGGAATATAAGCAAGTTTGTAGATTCTTGAATTTGTGGTTTTGAGGTTTTCAGTATACAAATCAAACAGAATCTCCTTTTCATTGGGAACCAAATTTCAAGGTCTCGCTCACCCATGATACTACAAAAACAATAGAGTTTTCACAGTACATCCATATGGCTTTGGATATAATTTTGTGTTTAAAGTTTTTGTTTGTGTCCTATTGTTGAATGCCATTGCATAGTGGTCATCAGACTAAAATTTGCTACTCTTACATTTATGGTAAACAAGGTTACTCAGAGTAGAAGTATTTTGATTAAGTCAGCAAAAACTCAGTACTATATGCAAATTATGACACAACCATAACTCAAAAATAATATTAAGTATTTTTTTTTTCATAAATTTTTTTTTCTATATTCTACATAATAAACATTCTTCTACATGAATTGTAACCTATAAAATGTTGCTATCCTACCTTCACACTTGATCAAACCGTTTCCATGGTAACCTGGACCACAAATACATTGATTTTGTGCACTACACACAGCATCTGCTACACACTTTTTCCCATTACACAACTCTGAAATACAAAAACATTGCATCATTATATCATAAAAAAACTTTTTTTTATGGAGGCAGACCTAGGATAAGGGACACAACTCTTAAAAATCATTGGAATGTTTGTATTCAGCATTTTACATCAATCTCATGTAAGCATCAAAGTAATTTGGATTGATTTCATTCTGTTTCAAATGAAAGCTTGATAGGCTTTTGTGAATTGAACATGATACAAACATATCACTGATTTCAAGAGTTGTGTTCATTACCCTAGGTCTACCTCCTTAAGTAACAGTCTTTACAAATATCTGACAGGAGTAGAATTATACATGTCAAAAATGACAAAATTTACTTTTCATATTTAGAAATACATGTAGTTACAGATTCCATCATTAGTCTTAGTGGGTCATTCTGTTGTTGCACTTTCGAGATACATATTATATATATATATATATGTATAGGGTTTGTAAGTCTCATCACGTGACTGTGGTTCCATTAGAATGGATCTTAGTCTCCTGTTCAATCGCATGGAGATTTGTGTTGGGTTCAGTATTTTAAACCAAAACATATTTCCATGTAAAAATAGCAAAAAAATGACATGTGTATTTCCACATGATAAAAGTTTAAGAAAAAGCATAGGACAGAAGATTTTGCCTTGTAATACAGCGTTTTGAGATCCCGCAATTAAACAATAAAATGCAGACCGGCCTTCGGATTTCAATACGTACTACATCAGAAATTCTGGTTAAGAAAATGAAACTAGAATGAGACTTACAGACCCTATTGTACATGAGATAGGAATTTTACAGTTTTTGTTCTTGATTTGGTTAACCTAAGTATGACTTGAATGGATGTTTTTTTTCTCCAAGTATAGATCTGTATCCAGGAAGGACAATACCTATGTATAATTATGGCAAATGTTGATAGAAAAACATATCTTCTTTTGTGGGTTTTCATATCTTTAATCACCTCTACCATTGGCACTGTGAATTTCATCTGGATTGATACTTCATCAATTTAGAATTTAATTTATATATCTTAAAGCTACAACTCTCAGTAAAAATACTATTTTCTTCTTCACATATGTGTATGATATCTAAAAAAAACATAGTGTTACAGAAAACAAATGCAGTGACTGCTCTCAATAACAATGTAACCTGTTTCTATGAAGACAAACAGTTACCATGGTTACCATACTAACTCGTACAACTTTTGTATCCATCACCATAGTAACCAGCACGACAATGGCATTTATAGTTCTCACAGACTGCATAAGCAGCACAAGTTCTACCATCACACAAACCCTCAGCTAAAAAGTAAAGAACAGATTTTAATCTACAACTCAACAAATCTTTAATATCACACCACTAATACAAAAAATGTCAGATCAAATGTGAATATGATAATTCCCCATATGTATTTGAGTGCAGATTGAATTTGTAATGGGCTTGAAGATTGAATGAATAAGCTTGATCAAAAAGCCTCAAGTTGAACACTTCTCAAAAAATAACATTACATATATGTAAGTTAAACTTTGGTTAGGGGATTTTTTGTAAATTACTATTTCTTCAATATACTTACGTTCACATTTAACATAGGGGTTTCCATGGTAACCATTTTGGCAGATACATTCATTCGCATCACAGAAAGCATAAGCTCCACATTTCTTATTCTGACAAAGTTCTGAAATTAAAGTTACATGTACCTAATTTAGTAGATATACAAAAATCTTCTTATTTTGGCAGACACTAAGTGGTACACTAAGTACAGAAGTACAGAGTAAATATTTTGTGGAATTTATTTTGTCATTTTTAGACAGACTGTCAAAATATGCCAAAAACTTAGCACTCTATGAACCTACTTGCTTTACGGTACAACAGAATCAGGTAAAACTATCAACCTCTAAAATTAATATGTATTTACAGTATTTGTTATTCCTTTCATTTTTCATTTGCTTGTAATATTACATTCAAATTTTGAATATTGTTGAGCTAAATTAATTTATCAAACTTACTTTCACATTTAGAATAACCACACCCAACATAGCCAGTGTCACATGCACATTTATATTTAAAACAATGAGCATTAGCTACACAGGATTTTCCTCCACATATACTTAGAGCTAAAAAATACATTACAAAAAGAACATTTTGAAACAGATTAATTCTATCAAGCAAGTATGAAAATCAGATTTGCAACTTCAACCTGAACAAGCATTCTGAGAGTATAGCATGGCAAGCAAAGTCGCCTTTTATAAAAAAAATTGTGTCAAAGAGAACAGAATGCAGACTTCAATGAGAAGTGTGCATAAAACTGAGTCTGCATTAATTTTCTAAGTCCAAGGGCCATAACTCAGCAAAAATTCAACAGACCAGAGCACAATTTGAACTTAATCTGTAACTTGGTATGATTAAGTTACGTACAAATTAACAATTGTATATCTGCAAGCATGACAAAAAAGTGTGAAAAACTGAGTCATTGCACAAATTTTCTAACTCCAAGGGCAATAACTCAGCAAAAATTCAACTGACCAAAACAACAATATTGGAACTTGATCTGCAGCATGTCAATGTAAACAATATACCAAAAATCAAACATATATCTACAATAAAAAGTGCAAAAAACTGAGCTTATGCACCAATTTTTCTAGGGCCATACCTCAGACCAGAAAACAATTCAAACATAACCTGTAAATTGTTACGGATAAGTTGTGTACAAAAGATCAATTGTGTATCTACAAGCATGATAAAAAAGGCGTGGAAAACTGAGTAATTGCACAAATTTTCATACCAACAGACAAAACTCAGCAAAA
The DNA here is from genome assembly GCA_037379345.1 of Perna viridis. NCBI lineage: Eukaryota > Metazoa > Mollusca > Bivalvia > Mytilida > Mytilidae > Perna > Perna viridis. The sequence continues at coordinate 19,590,418 of CM074520.1, forward strand.
AATCAATGGACCAGAACCAAATTAAAACTTGATCTGTAATTTGTCATGGTAAAGCAATGTAACAAATAGCAATTGTATAATTGCAAGCATGGCAAATAAATGTGTGGGAGACTGATTTGCCTGATGACTGACTGATGGATGGACAGAGTGGAAACCAAAAGTTTCCTTCGCCGGTAGGGGACTAATAAAAGAAAATAACTTGTGATAACAGCTACTGAAAATAAAGTCAGACAAACTTCAAGAGTTATGGTAAACATACTAATTTTATTTGTACCTGCAATAAAAAATTTGTTAAACTGTAAAAATTTATACCTGCAAATATGGACAGAATCAGTGAAAATTAATGTTTACAGTATCTCAAAAAAAAAAACACTGTAAACCTAAGATATTTCTTCAATAGTTGACTAAATGCCATATAAAGATACATGTATTAAGAATCTTGCATAAAATTCAGATAAATGACATTGCTTACACAAGCTACTTTTAGGTTTCATAAATTCATGAAAAGGTAACCTTACATTCACATAGTTTAGTAGCATCACCATGGAAACCAGGTTTACACTGACATTTCCCTTCATCAGAACAGAAGGCATTGTCAACACAAATCTTCCCACTACACAATTCTAAAAACGGGATAAACAAAAAATTGGAAAGGGTTATTACAACATTGGAAAAGATTCCGAACTAGGACTTATACAAGTAGTTATATGACAATTATTATATTTATATGACTTTTAAAGCTATTTATTTTTCAACCTTTCAAACAATTCCATTTTTATTAAAATTAAACTGCTTCAATGTCCTGTTATATTAGTTTCCAATAATCATTTAAAAAACAACAAAACATTGCCAATAATACCACAATTTACCGTACTTTTACATTGTTTGTATCCATTTCCAAGGTAACCAGGCAGACACTGACATTGATAGTTGATACATGCAGCATTGGTGGCACAAGTCTTTCCTCCACATAATGAGAGGACTGTAGATTAATAGAAATATCACTTAAATGTACACTGTAAATAATAAGAATACAAATTTGCCCAAAAGTTTGGTAATATTTTAAATAAAAAATAATTCAAAATTATATGGAAAACTGATTCAGTTATGATGATTGAATCTACTTGTCCTTTGACAGTCACTCTGTGCACTATAGGATGAAAACTTAAGGAAGAAGAAATCATTGAGGTGGAATCCATCTCTATGGGTCCTTTCGTGGCACTTAATCCATTAATACCAAAAAATAAAAGAGTTTTTTGTCAACGAATCAACCGAAATTTGACCTTGTAGACAAAGTTCAAGGTCATAGGTCACTATCCATTGTATGCGACACATTGTCTTTAAGTGATCTACCTACATGCCAAATATCAAAATCCCACATCAAAAGACTAAAATATAACACCCCAACATGAGTTTGTCACTGAAAAACAGGAATTTGAACTTGAGGTCAAAGTTTAAGGTCATAGGCCACTATATGTGGTACGCAATACATTGCCTTTAAGTGATCTACCTGCATGCAAAGTATTAAAAAACTAAATTGAATGAGAAAAAAAGTTACAGCCAGAACGTGGGTTTGTAAGGGACAGACGGATAGAGTGACCACTATAGGGTGACCTAATCATGAATTGTCGCTGAACTGACTGGTAAATGCCTCAATAAAAAAGCATTTCTTTTTTCGTTTCAATGATTCGTAATGTTTAGCAGTACAAGTTAAGATGTAATGTCATAATAAGGATGTTAAAACTGTGATGTCACAAGTCACAGTGTAACTGCAGCAGTCCAATTCTTTTGAAAAAGTAAAACTACAGTATGAATTGTAAACAAACCTTCACATTTGATTCTTCCATTTCCATGGTAACCTTCCTTACAAACACATTGGCCATTTTGACATTCTGCATATTCTACACATCTGACATTGTTACACAGTGCTAAAAAGTAAAGCATGCATGTAATTTTAAAATTTTTATAATTTAAAACCAGTTCATCCAAAATTTATTCCTTTTGTTATTTTCTAGCTAATCCTATGCCACAACTGTTTGACAATCCAAATTTTAGTCTTTAATGAGAAAATTACGAGAATCTTCAATTAAATCATTTGTGAATAACATTTTTACCAGAATTAACATGACAAATAATAGATAAGGTACCAAATTATGTGGGTTAATGTAATGTCAACATTTTTATGAAAACAGCAAAAAATAAAACCAGAAAATGGTAAAATCAGAAGTAGCTGTATGGTTACGATAGGATTGGAATGGTAAAATTCAGACTTGAGTGAGCAGAATAAAACTGTGTCTAATTCTAGTTACATAGATAAACTTACGTGTGCACACATAGTAGCCATTGCCATAGAAACCATTGTCACATACACACTGATAGTTGGTACACTTGGCATTCAGAGCACACCTCCTACCATCACAATACTGGATAGCTGAAAGGCATGTACATTAAAGCCAGTAATATAATTAACTTCAGGTAATAGTGCTGGTCTTCCCTTGATTACCTGATTACATTTCTTAGGAAGTCACCTGGACAAGATATGAGGATGTTTATTCTTTTGGTCATTTGTTCTTTAAACTAAGTTTGATAGTATGTTTTTAAATCTGTCAATTGTCCATTTAATCAGTTGATTACAATTTAATCAAGAGGAGACCAATGCCATTCCCTGAAGTTAAATATATTACTTGCTGTAAAATTTATTGATTCTGAAGAAGTAGCACATGATGTCAAACTACATCTAGATAAATTCTACATCCCTATCTGTGTTGCATTAATTTGAAAATTACAACATCTTCATAGATACAGGGATGATTTTACAAGGTCTACAAACAAAACAGAAATTGGCAAAATCAGAAGTAAATATACGGTAGAAAAAGAATCGTAACAGTAAAATCTCGATTTCAAATAGCAGAATTCTGCTAAAAAGCAGGAAAAAATCATCCCTGTAAATATGATTGATTTTCTAAGTTAAGATTTTGTTCATATCTTAATACAGTTGTTCTTCATCCAATCATGTTTGAAGCTTAGAACAACAACAAAATTTTCTTATTTTGTCATGAGTAACAGTTTAGATGCAATCAAAGCAAAAGATAGACAAAGCTTGAACTATTGAAAAAAAAACTGCTTATAACATTCCCATTAATTATCAGCTTACGAGTACAATGCACTAATGGATTGCCTTGGAAACCATCCCTACACTGACACTGTCCATCAACACAAACAGCATACTTAGCACACTTCCTCCCACTGCAAAGCTCTGCAATAGATTTGTATTTATGTATCTTATACTTAAGTATTTTTGGCTGTTACTGTTTTTGAAAATTTGTTATTCCTTCACACAATAATGTTCGTATTTGTGCATAATGACATTGTTGTTATCTCAGAAAGTTTGAAAACAAGAGAGATAGTTGCAGGTTATTATTATGTATCCTAATACATGTATATTATTATCACTGAAAAACACATAAATGTGACATATGTACCACAAATTTAAGATAATACATGTACATCTTTTAGCACAGGTATAATTGAGCTTAAATACCACCTCTGTATGCTCAATAGACATTGTTATGAATATAATGGCATCAAATAGATTGTATTGTAACATGTGTAAAATATACTCAAAATTTTTCCCGTCTACCTGACAGAATCAATTTAATGACTTCAAACAGATTGATTGGAAAATGCACTATAAATTCTTTCAGTCTAGATTTTTCCTTAATGACCAATGAAAAAAAATATGAGACATTTTGAATACGACTCTTTCTCTCAGTTTCTGAATTAGCATTTAACTATTGACTTATACAGTTTCATGTAGATTTTTCTTCACTTTTAACTTTTTTTCTTTTCATGTGAATCCAATCCTTACCTTCACACTCTTTATAGCCATTACCAACATAACCATCCTTACACACACAGTGGAAGTTAATACACTTAGCATTAGGGGCACACTGTTTACCACCACATACATCTTTGGCTGGAACGAAAGTGTACATTCACTTACACTAGTATCAGGCATATCATTTTGTGAAATTTCAAATTACTTTCTAAAAAGTCTTTTTTCATTTAATAAACAGATTTTCAGAAAGCAGAATTTAGCACGATGGCCTCTAGATTTTGCCATGTATTATTCTCTATATTATTACAGAATGGTGTCATAAAATACTGCCTCTCTACAGATTGTAAATATTTTATTTCATATCTCATGTATCATCATAACATAAATATGCCCATTTTAAATATGCCTTAATTAACTTTTTACCATTTTTTTAAATGAGATGTTGTAACTTTTCCATATGTTTTACTCAAGAACAGAAATCATTCTTCTTTTTTTTATCCAAATTTAATCATACATGTATTTTATTTTACAACTTACTTTCACATTTAACATATCCATTACCATGGAAACCATCATTACATTGACAAGTGTCTCTGTAACAGTAGGCATTCTCTACACAAACTCTGCCATTACAATAAGCTGAAATTAATATATACATCTAAAATGAATTTACATTATGTTCACATCATGTTTTTGTCTCCCTAAAAATACTTCTATTCTTTATGTTTAAGTGATCTCAATTGCTGCTAGTTGCATTTTCTAATTAATTATTTCAAACCCAACCAATTAGAAAAAAAAGGCTACACTGCATTTACATAAGACAGAGTTTCTGACTGAATTCATAAAATATTTAATTCTGTAACATAGATTATGACTACAATTCTTCATTAAAAACTGAAATATTGAAGAAAAATAAAAGAATTTTACCTACATCTGACCTTGAAAAAAGGACTTTGTTCAAATCTAATACACTTGTACAAAAAAAAGTTATGTCTTGTCACTTGTATCACTTGTTATTGCTAAAACTGTTCAAACATTGATATAAAGAAAATCTCAAATTAACTTTTTTGCCTGAATCCTTCCTGAATTAAAAAAATCAATCCACTGGTTTCAAAACCAGTTGCTATGAAACTTACGAGTACACTTAAAGTATCCATCTCCATAGTAACCAAGTTTACAACCACATTGATAGTTGATACAGATTGCATTAGGAGCACATCTTTTACCATTGCATACATCTTTGCCTGAAATGAATTAGCACAACAAACACATATATAGGAACAGTGAGCTGGACCAAAAATTATACACAGCTAGGTCTCAAATCACACACATTACAAAAGAGATTGATCACAAATCACCCAAACAGGACCAGTGTGCTAGGTCACAAATCACACACAGGACCAATGAGTTACGTCACAAATCACACACAGGACCAGTAAGCTAGGTCACAAATCACACACAGGACCAATGAGCTAGGTCACAAATCACACACAGGACCAATGAGTTAGGTCACAAATCACACACAGGACTAGTGAGCTAGGTCACAAATCACACATAGGACCATAAAAAAGGCTTACACATCAGGCCAGTTTAGAAATTTTTGTTTCTTTGTCATTCTTACCTCCATAAATGGAAAAGGCTTGCATAGGCTAAGCCTGCTGTTCAGTCCTATTCATTATTGTTTAAATACGTTTAAATCAATACCTTCACTCTACCGCTAAAACAGTAGAATAATTAATGACATCACAAAGAGTGTTAAGAATATTCTCAGACTTAAGTATTTTTTTAATGTGGCAGCAGGGCCTAGCTCCAACCTCATAAAAAATTAAAATTACTTGTCTGAGAAAATTCTTAACACTCTTTTTAATGTCATTAATTTGAATTACTTTGATAAGAGTTACCATGGAAGTCAAGAATATTTTTTCAAGTATTTTCAAGTATTTTCAAGTTTTGTTGTGTTGTGGCCTGGATAATATCATAAAAAAAAACAAATCTCGGATTGAGAATTCCCTCAAATCTTTAAATTTGAACTATGTGACAGGTTGAAAATTAAGCTGAGGAAAAATTTGGGGAAAAAAAAAAGATTTTTTTATGAAACTGGTGACACTAAAATGGATTTCAATTAAATGGCTATTGATACTTCACAAAAGTAACCTTCCAATTACCTGCCAATAAATAAAGAACAGAGAGTATATCTGAGAGAAATAATAAATTGTTCTAAACTGATAATCTATTCATTAAGTTTACTCACTTTCACACTTGACAAGTGGGTTGCCATGGTAACCATAATTGCACTGGCACTTTCCACTCATGCATATGGCATTATTTGTACATTTTTTACCATTACAGAGGGCTGAAATATCAAATAATTTTAAAATTAAAAAAAAAAAAAGAACGATGCTCTTCCTGGCACAGTTTCTTTTAAGTCCTAAACCATGAATGAAGGTTCAAACAATATAATGGTTTTGTAAATATGATTCATAATCCTGTAATTACCAGTCATTACAATTTTTTTTAAGATACTTAATTCAGAGAAAATATATCGAAAAGGCTTCTAAAAAGCCAAAAAACAAAAACAAAAATAAAAACAACAAAACATTTCTATACTGCTTTCACATTCGAACATTTGTGATGGAGAATTACGAACAGACAAGACCTTCAACTTCTTAAAAATCCTGAACAATAATATATGAACATAAATTCAATACATCAGACTGTTTAGATACTATGGACATTTCAGAAATAACAAATGTTTTGAAATGACTGCCTTAAGCATGTATCTTTGAAGACTCTTTCATAACATGTATATAAAAGATTTCCGTAAGTCGTTTTACTTAAAACTTCTATTGTGAAAGTTTGGTATGTCTTAGTCATGGACCAGTATTTTTCATTTATTTATAACTTACGTCTACAAGCCGAGTAAGGATGTCCATAGAAGCCAGCTTTACACTGACAGCTGAAGGATACACACTGTCCGTTTACTGCACAACTCTTACCATTACACTGGCCATCAACTATAAAACAATACCAAAACTAGAGGCTCCAGAGAGCCTGAATCACTAACCTGATCAAAAATTGTCTTTTTAGCTTTATAAAGCTGGATTCTTGATCTTACTGTACTACTGTCACAAGAATCATTTAATCAATAGAGAGCATCTTAGACATCTACCTGGTTTTCATACTATGAAATAATTCTCTTAGTTATTTTTTTACTCTCCGACATTGGTCAACATATCTTTATGAAAAATTTGGCATACGTAGGTCTTATCATGCTAATTAACTTTACCCTGTCAGACTTAAGCTCAACCAATTTGTTTACGAGTTATTTCCAAAAATCTTGAATTTGACTCTTCTGGTTATGTGCAAAATTTTGTAATTTGACCTCTGTGGTCTATTGTTAGTAACAGCTGCCATGTATTTCACATGATAAAAAATCCCCTGGCAAAGATTGTTAAGGATGTTCTAAATAGCATTCAAGTAAAGTTTTGTTTACATCCATCCAGTAGTTTCAGAGAAGAAGATTTTCAAAGTTGGAAATGTAAAATTCAGAACAAAAATCCATTAATGTCCTTTCTCCAGGCAAAGGCTTAAGTGAAAGAAATCTTATTTTTAAATCTATGGAACAGATAAATACCTTCACAGAAGAAATACCCGTTCCCATGGAAACCTTTTATACACTGACATATACCATTAACACATAGTGCATTCTTTACACATCTCTTTCCTCCACATAATTCTACAATAATAATTCATTGTATGTATGTAAGTACAGTGTTCTAGGATTCCTATTTCCCGTTACCCGGGGCAAGTGAAATTTGGGTCAGGGAAAGTCAGGTCAGGTACTTACACTTTCCTGTGGCAAGTTGAAAACTTCATATGCTGTAAGGATTTGTTTTGTTAGGAAAGCAGTCATTGACTGTGGGAAAGTTGATTTTATATGGATTTTTCCCAAGGAAACCTCAATTTCTGAAAAATCCTAGAACACTGAAGTATTGTATCAGGTTTTCAAAGAAAGTTTAACTGAACTTTCAAAATAATTGAAAGTAGAAGAAATCAATAGATAAAAGTTCCAAAAAAGAATTGACAAGAAAAAAAATTAAATAAAAAGAAAGTACCATATTAAAAGAAATCTGGAATGTGTATTAAGAATCTGTTATATTCAACTAAAGAAGAAATGATAAATTATACGGGGATCCAGTCAAAGTTTTCCTCAAATTACCTTGCCAAAGTCAGGTATATTGAAGAACATGTTATATTCAACTAAAGAAGAAACAATAAATTATATGGGGATCCAGTCAAAGTTTTCCTAAAATAAACTCATCCAAGTCAGGTGTTTTGACATTTAAATTTGGGACACTCCTCTCAGCTATTTCTACTTTACATCCAGTGTACACCCCTCTCAGCTAGATTTACTGTTTCATTTAGTTCAGCCGTCTCAGCTATTTTTACATTTATATTCAGTATACACCTCTCAGCTATTTTTACCTTTATATTCAGTGCACACCTCTCAGCTATTTTTATCTTTACATTTAGTGTACACCCCTCTCAGCTAGTTTTAACTTTACATTCAGTGTACACCACTCTCAGCTATTTTTACCTTTTCATTCAGTGTACACCCCTCTCAACTATTTGAACCTTTACATTTAGTGTACACCCCTCGAGGCCATTTTTACTTTTACATTCAGTGTACACCACTCCCAGCTATTTTTACCTTTACATTCAGTGTACACCACTCTCAGCTATTTGAACCTTTACATTTAGTGTACACCACTCTCAGCTATTTTTACCTTTACATTCAGTGTACACCCCTCTTAGCTAGTTTTACCTTCACATTCAGTGTACACCTTTTTCAGCTATTTTTACCTTTACATTCAGTGTACACTACTCTCAGCTTTTTTTACCTTTACATTCAGTACACCCCTCTCAGCTAGTTTTACCTTTACATTTAGTGTACACCCCTCTCAGCTAATTTCACCTTTACAATCAGTGCACACCTCTCAGCTATTTGAACCTTTACATTTAGTGTACACCCCTAGTGGCTAGTTTTACCTTTACATTCAGTGAACACCCCTCTCAGCTATTTTTACCTTTACATTCTGTGCATCCATCTCAGCTACTTTTGCCTTTACATTCAGTATACAACCCCCTAAGCTAGTTTTACCTTTACATTCAGTACACCCCTCTCCATAATAACCAGGTTTACACATGCACTGATCATTCACACAGTGAGCAAACTTGGCACACAGTCTTCCTCCACAGGTCTGGATCTCTACAACACAAAATGTTCACATTTATCATCTGTAACGTTTATATTTCTTAAAATATAAGAAAATAATGAGAAACAAACAGGAACATTCTCCAAAGAAGACAGCCATTCTACACAAAAATTTTATAATCCCTCAAAGCACTTTCAAGATAGTGTATGATTTGTAGCCAACATACATGGACAGAAAAAAAAATCATATTATCTTTTCCTGATTTTGTTACAATTAGCACAAAGTAGCCTTGTCATTGACATAATTAAGATAATTTCTGATATTGATGATAATGTTTGTGAAAGTGTGAAGAAAGCTGATGAATAGTTCCTGGGTCCAGTTTCATTACAAAAATCTTAAATTGAAAGAAATTCAAAGAGAAAAATAATTCAATACATATGTATAAAATTCTACATAAAAAGCCCTTCCTCTCCAATAAACCTACTTTCACAGTGAGAGTACCCATCACCATGGAAACCATGTTTACATAAACATTTTCCATAATGACACACAGCATTAGCCACACATTGATGTCCATTACAAAGCTCTGAAATAAAAAAGTTTGCATAGAAAATTTTGATAAGTTGAGACACAAATCTAAAGGGCCTTGAATGACTTAATGCCTACTGATTTTAAAAACTGTCCAAAAAGATTTGACTCTTCACTATTTAAGTGTCCTTCTGAAAGCTAAATAAAGTATGAGTCAGCACTTCAAGATTAGGATACATGTTCAAACTCAGGTTTCATAAGAAATCTCAATTTGAGATTTCCTCAAACCTTCAATTTCAAGAAATTTTAATGGTCAAAATTTGAGCTGTGGAAGGACTTGAGCAAAAAAACCACTTTGACATTCTTTATGTAACCTGGCCCAGTGCTGATTGGGAACTAGGTAAGTAAAGCACTTACTCTGACAATGATGATACCCATCCCCTATGAATCCTGGCTTACAGACACAGTTATAGTTGACACATACAGCACTGTGGTGACACTTCTTACCATTACATATACCATTTACTGGAAAGAGAAAATTGATGATAAGGTATGATTGGAAAATAATATCAAAAATATATATTTATGCGATCTTTATAGAGTTTTTTTGCAATGTGACAAAAAGAATGGCAAAACTGTAATATCAATTTGGCATTAAAGGAGATTTGTTTGTCTATTCCTCTAAATAAATAACTATAATAAAATGATATGGACTCTGACATTTAACTTTGTTGGTAACTTGACCCAATAATAAAGGCAGTTTTTTTTTGTATATGATGCATTTCCTTTTGATGAGGTTGATTTTTTTTATTTGTTTTAAATAGCTGTCTTTGTAAGAATCATGCAAACTTTGAAAAATGTGAAAAAAGGCTACATATTTTTATTTTTGTAATTAAATTGTTTAATGGGTCTATTTTATGAAATGTGTAATTATTCATTCAAATCTGCCTGCTCTTAGGAGATAATCAACATTGAAAATCCAATAAATTCTATTGTATTTGAGTATCATTAACATTTATTTCCCTTAATTCTGAAATCTACAGTGCATTCTATATAATTTTTATCTCATAAGTACTAAGGTTATATGAAAAAGTGAATGTTAATTTAATTCAAACAAAATATCAAAAATAAAAATTTGTAGGCTTTTTCACCCATGAGTCACATTTTTGCATGATTCTTAGCTGGAGTGCTACTTAAAACAAGTTAACATTCTGCAAAATTGCATTACTACCTGTTATGAAACAAGTTTACATCTCTGTTCAAATTATACCACTTAATTCTGTGAAAGTTCACCATTTTCAGCTTGTATAATTATTAGAAATTTCTACCTTCACACTCTAAATACGGATTTCCATGGTAACCAATATCACAAACACATCTATTTTGCTCACAGTGAGCAAAATCTGCACATTTCTTTCCATTACACAGAGCTGAAAATAAAATTTTGAAACATTCCTTTGCAAGTGTTCACAGAACTTCACAGCGTTTCATGATTTAGCACCTAATACAAGATGCTTATGGAATTCTTTATCATATTACAAAACTGAAATAGATTTTCAAATTTTGAAAAAAAATGCAGATTTAGTGTAAAAGAAAGAACAGTCTTATTTTTTTCCTTTTTTTTGCTTGAAATTCTAATCAAGCTAAATCCTGGTATTATCACATTCTTATTCACAATAAACATAATAAATACAATCAAACTTACATTAAATTTTTAAAAAATTACCAATTTAGAAGGCAAACAATTATATTTCATAATGCTCACCTATAAATAATATAAAAGAGGTTAAACTATGACAAGTAATTGTCATTCAGCGCATCTATTTCATACTTCTAATAAACTTACGATAGCAGTTTTTCTTTCCATCCCCGAAGTACCCAGTTTTACAAGCACATGTAGGGTAGCCATGTTTGATGCCACAGGAAGCATACTGATGACATTGTATCTGAGCTGGAGTACTTGTCAGAACACCTGTACCATTCTGTACTACACATTTCAATGAATAAGCACAATCCAGTGTCAACATGGATTTACCAATCTGTTAAAAAAGGGCATACACAAAATGTATCAGCGTATTACTTGGGCTCAATAAACAGAAAAACAGTAGGTATGGTATTAAACTTGAATTGCTACTATCTATTGTATAAGTCTTTTCCACCAGAATTTAAACAATAAATTGTACTATATTTCTGAGGCATAACTTTCTACATGAATGCACATTCACAAGTGCCCATTTCAATAGAAAGAAAACCAGCTAAGGTTGTTATAAATTTTCAACATATTTTCAGAGTTTAAATTGAAAGTTATGCTGTTACAGCCCATACACTAATAATATTCATAGATAGAATTTGTCTACATTTGATTAAATGACAATCACCTGATGAATTAATTAATTATTTTTCAAAGTCTGATGGAAAATGTAAAATTTTGTCAATTTCCAGTGAAGTACATAATGCAGTTTGTCAGGTGATTGTCATTTAAGTGTAAGTTTTTGTAAGAATCAGGCAAAATGGGAAAAATTAGAAACATACATGTCAAAATCCCACCGATCTGAAAATATAATCTCACTAAATGATGATTTCTCTATTAAAGAAGACTACTATTTGATCTCTGAAGCACTGGATTTGTTCTGAAATTTTTTGAATAGAATGTTAGAAAAAATCAGGTTTCTGCTTTTGAAATGTTCATTATTACTGCATTTCAATGAAATTACAACTCAATTTACCAACATGGCATGCAAAATCTTGTCTTCTTCCTTGATTCTGATGGTACAAATAGTTAAATTATACTTTCAAAGTGGTGGGTTTTCATACCATGTTTCATCTACTGCTTGATTCTTACAGAGATTGACACTTAATCAAGTTAAGACCAACTCAATACCCTAAGCATCCTCACTTAAGGCACTGTAAAAGTTAATACACACTTGTGCAGATACTTGAACTTATTTTTTCAAGACAAATTATAATTATAATCAAACCTACAGGAATATATCCCATCTTGGTCTGGCATCCACACAGTTCCATGGGTACACATCCATCCCCACTGAGGATATATCCTTTGTTACACTTACAACCCTCTGTCGGTGGAAACATGCATAAGTTAGGATTTGGATGGGGGTCGAGACATGTAGCTGGACAGCCACTCACACCAGAACTGTACCTCATATTCTTTGGACAAGACATTGCTGAATAAAAAAAGTTTAATTACTTAGCAGGTGAATGGGTTTTATCAATTTCAAATGGCTCTTAATGTTTCTCTGAACAATATATGCCTTCATCATGTTTACATAGAATTAGATATTCAAAGCTTGTTAATTAATATTATTTTTTTAAGAAAACTAGGTAGTACTTTTCATACCCCTAGTGGATGTTCCTTTGCATCTGTCAAGTCGAAATAAAAACAATACATCCACAGACCGTATGGCAGGTAATTTTCATAGGGTGTTAATTTTGCTTTATTTTGGCAGTCTGCCAAAAAAAAAGCCAAATTAATTCTGCAAAATTTTACTCTGGGCTTAAGTACTTATTGCACCATTTATCGTCTGCCAAAGTAGCCATATTTTACATCTATGACCTTAAAAAACTCTGGTGAATCTAAGAACAATTTTGAATTATATTCCAGCTGAAAAGAAAAAACATACGACAGAAATTTTCCCTCCTCCATTTTACAATAACACCTCTAGATTCACATTCAGCAGCCAGACTGTTCAATGATTCACAGATAATTTTCTGCCGTCTTTCTATGTCATGGAAGTAGGCACACACATCATATCTGCAAGCACTGTACAAGGTCTCAGCCAGATCCTGGTGGTCTTCAATACAGTCTCGGAAAGGGCTATGGGCCTGATATTTTAGGTTTAACATGCCACAGTACTCCATCTTCTCAATGTATGTATCCATTATACCTGTACAGGGATCACTTACTGCATTCGTCTCACACCTGAAACAAGAGACTTAATAAATCAATTCAATGAATTGATTGGATAACACCATAAACCTCAGGGTGTCAATTCTAAAACTGACCATCTCAAATTTTTACACAGGTTATTTTTTTAGACTTTTAAGTTATTTTAATTGATACATGTACATGTATATATGACAATTGCATTAGAATGGAGATAAAAGATTTGTCGTCATTAATCTAGATTTGACCCCTTCAAGTCTTCAAATTACAGTACCAGTTATCTCCTAACTAGGCCAAACAAAATTAATTACTAGATTCTCATCCCCTCTCACCCCTAAAAAATTGACAAAAATAAAAACTAGAGGCTCAAGAGAGCCTGAATCACTCACCTGGTTAACCATTTGCTTATTTGAAAAACTTGAGGAATGAGACAGGCTAAGTTCAAATCAACTAAATTGTCAAATGCAAGAAATGTTTTTCATAGCATTTTCATGACCTGAACTAGAATTTTTTTCAAAAACCTGTCTTATGACCCGTAAGTTCCATTTTTAGTACAGGCAGCCATATCTACTCACGGATTAAAAATCACAAGTCCTTTTGAGCAAAATACACTAAAGAACTATTATGCTTATTTTCATTCAATGATCTTAAATGGTTTTAGAGAAGAAGATTTTCAAAGTTGTACATGTGAAAAAAAAAACCACACACAAAACTGTTTCAGGGGTCGTAACTGCTACATTAGTCAATGAATGGTTTTGAAAATTTCAGCATGGGTCCTTCTCATGATGCTTAACAATTTCATCATAATCCCAGAAATTTGCTAAAGACAACGGTTTTTGAGTAATTTGCAAAAAACTGTCATCTGATCCCTATGTTCTATTTTTAGTAACGGCGGCCATGTTTTTTCATGAATTAACAATCCCAACAGTGATTTTGTGTGGGACACCCTAAGGAACATAAATGCCAACTTTCACTGAATTCTGTGCAATGGATTTTGAGAAGAAGATTTTCAAAGTTGCACATGCGAAAAATGCAAAAAAAACTGTTTCAGGGGCCGTAATTCCTACATCAGTTGACTAATCCTTTGGAAAACTTTGGCATAAGTTCGTCTCATGATGCTGAACAATATTACCCGTGCCAAAAATTTGCTAAAGGTAACAGTTTTTGAGTTATTTGCAAAAAAACTGCAATCTGACCCCTATGTTCTATTTTCAGTAACAGCGGCCATGTTTTTTCATGGATCAAAAATCCCAACAGTCATTTTGTGCAGAACACCTTAAGGAACAGTCAAGCCAAGTTTAAAACCTTTCAGTCCAGTAGTTTCAGAGGAGAAGATTTTTTAAAATTTGTCCACAACAACGACAACAGACGCCAAGTGATGGCATAAGCTCACTTGGCCTTTGGCCAGGTGAGCTAAAAATTTGGGTGGTAATTACAAATCAGGATTTTTTTTCCCCATCAGTTTCTAGTATTGAGGGACTAAACACACAAATCTTTCATTTCTTTGTGACTGAAATGATCTTTCTTCTCTAAAACTGATGTGGCTATGGATTTAGAACATACTTGTACTTCAAACAGCTAAAATAGCAAGTAATCCTCCTACTCGTCCCATAATTTTTTTGTGAAAGTTGGATAAAAATCTACCATTTTCAAGTACAATACTTTTCAACTAACAGCATCCTATTCAACAACAACAAAAATTTCTCCAACAAAGGGATAAGTATATAATTATGTGAAGGATTCAATAAATTTCATTCATATAATTCCAATTAATCATATCTCCGACACGTTTTTAAAGAAAAAAAAAACAACACAAGTTGATTAAATCATGTATACAAACACTAATAAAAGTAACACTAGAGTCAATATTTAAAAAAAAATCATTTCTCTTGAATCAAAGAAAACAATGCCTGTATCTGAACACATAAATAAATACTCTTCAGTCTGATATCCTGAATCATCCTTCACTTCAAAGCTCTCGCCAATCAGCACAGCATAATGTCGTTTGCCTGCTACATCAGTGCCATCTTTAGTAACCAGATCATCCTTTTTCCCATTACAATTACCACACAACCCTGTCAGATTAGCTCCGTACTTCCTTGGCACCATAACAATAGCCTCAGATTTTCCATTCCACAAGACTGACAAGCCACAGTCAGTGACAAGACGACCATACTCTCCAGTGTTGTATATGGTGATGTTTTTATGGGATTGCAATTTAATTGGCATGTACTGTATAAGGCCATTTACCTAAAAGTAAAGAAATGAATTTTAGCCTTAAACTTCTTTTACTCATCTTTTTTTTCTATGAGCTCTTCCACACTTCTTTTACTCATCTTTTTTTCTATGAGCTCTTCCACAACTCAAATTAACATGAAGTTGCACCTGTTGTCCTGCTAGAGGTACCCACACTCATACAGGAAGTTGATATCAGACAGCACCCAAAATCATTTACAACACAATTTAATCAAACACACCAAATTTGAAACCCATCTGTCCATTGGGAGCAGAGATTTTTGTGACAAAAACTTCCTCTACCATTCCATATAAGAAAAAAAATTCTGACATCACACAGAATGTCCCACCTATATTTAGCCACACATAAAACTTGAAATCAATCCATTGATTTGAAGCAGAGATAATTGCAATGAAATTCAGATGGACAGATGGATGAATGAGCAAGGTGATTCCAATATACTACCCACTCGTTGAGTGGGAGAATAATTTTTCAGTTATGACACATAATTTATTAAGTAAAAAAAATATGCAATATTTCTTAAATCATTTTTCTTATAAAAAAACAAATTATAGTCATAGGTAACTGAGCACTTTCTCAAAACAGTTTTGCAAAATTTATAAGATTCTTTAAATGTAATAATATTGTTTTATCATTAACTAACTTTCAGAAATCTACATTTTCAAAACGGGCAAGATACAAAAAATGCACTCTAGGGAACTAGTTCTTTCCATTACAAACGGACAGAAAAATCCAATTATTTTTACACTGTAAGTCCACATTAAAAATGGCATTATCAAGGCAAAAACTGTACAGTTAGAACAACAGCAATGGTTCTGACTTGGTACAGGCATTTTGTTGAAAATTGTGGGTAATAAAATTTGAAACAGAATTATACATTTTGTGCTTCAACCTGTTCATCTGATTATCTGAAGTTTGAACATAAATTGAAGTTATCATATGAAGTTCTTGGATTCTACTTTAGTGGTTACAGAAACTAACTCACTACAATATTAATGAGTTTTGAACTTTGAACTCATAATCATTATCATGGCCTAGTTTATGGATAATAACCTTAACAAAAACTTTATGTCTACAAATCTGCAAAAACAGTACTTAAATTAATATTAATGTTGAAAAGATGCAGTGAACACTAAACAAAATAATATTTTAACAATAAAGCATTAAATAAATTAGACCTATGCATACCTAATTGCAGGAAAACCAGTTTTATGCAAACAAATATTTGTATAACTATTTCAACTTTTGTCCCGATCCATGTAGCTGAGTCTTGACAATGGGAAATTTATTCAAACTACTTACTCTAGTCAATGAATCGTAAAATCTTATACATACTTATATTTGCCCTAAAAAGTAATTATCAAGCAGTAGTACAAAAAGTCACAGATGCACGTTTACAAAACTAAAAACTACATCTTCATCAACTTATATATAGCAAAATAATGATTATTGTAGAACATGTCTAATCCAGCACCTGATAACAAAAGGGACCATCATAATCTGACACCTTTTTTTCAAAGTAAACCCTCAACTTTTCAAGCAACCTGCTTTCTTTAACATTAATTCTGATCCTACAATGAGCTGGCTGGGGAAAGTTCAAGGGTTCAACTTAGTGTAGGGCTGAGGTCTTGAACCCATTTCGGACCAAGGACTTTTCAGATTTTTTTACTAGGGTCTGGGCCTTCAATAAACTACATTGAATCTCTAATGAGGACCTTTCATTTACATCAGGTGGACTTTTGATTTGAAAATGACAAGGGACCTGGACCTTCCATCTTCAAACGCAAATTTGAACCTCTGAGGTTTTACTGTACGTATCAAATGAACATTTATAGCGAAAACTGTATGAACAGAATCTCTTTGGTACTGAAATTAGATTTGATTTTGGCAGGCATTTCAAAAGAAAATAAGGAACTTTTAACATACCATTAGATGCTGCACATTTTCATAAATAGCATATTTACCTAAATCATTAAACGGTAATTAAAATACAATTAAAACAAATGCAGCCTAATGTAAATATGACAATTTCAGACAAAGGGATTTATTTAATAATCTTAACCTGAAGCTGTTTCAATGAAGAACAGAATTCATTTCATGATCAACAAACAGAAAAAAAATAATGCAAATTTTAATTAGAGCAAAGTAAATCAAGAGCATGATTCTGTTTGCACACCAGATTATTAATATAGTTGTTTAAATGTAATGCTTTCCATGAATCATACCGTAAAATCAAGAAAAACATGTTACATTTTTCTGATAACTGTATGCATCAGATCATATTTAAGTATTTGTCATGCATCAGGTCAAGGACCTTACCACAGTCATTTTGTAATATAGAGATGTAGATCAAAACTGTTGTGTAATTCTGATTACTGCAATGAAGCCTTACTTGGTAATTACATGTATTCAAGTTAGTTTTTTTTTTTTAATAAAGTCATTCTACTTAAGAAGGTTGTATGTGGGTTTTTCAGTATTAAAAAAAATTTGTATTTTCATAAGCTATGAATCTCAACAATCAGACAGTATTCATTTAAAAATTAAGAAAAATTCTAACCTAAATAAATTTCCATGAATTTTGGAGACAGGTCAGGATAATTTACATCTAAGGCTGAGTGGTCTAGAGGGTTGGATTAATGCAGTTATTCAGTTACATCATGTGCTAATGTCCATGCTCTAGATTTACTTATGAGAAAGTATCGCTCAGAGTTGGCCAAGTGGTCTAGAGCGTTGGACTTAGTGCATGCGGTGTTGCCATAGATGTCAGAGAAGAGAAGGGGTTCTAATCCTGATGAGGGAGAGACCAAATTTGCATCGCAAATATGCAACCTCCATCGATTTTAGAGATGGGGTGTAGCTTAGATTTGATTACATAACCAGCAAACTTAATGGGTATCGGATCGTCGAGTTGAGATGAAGCAGCACAAACAAAAAAAATTATATAAATCTAGAGGATTGCACAACGATACCGATAAAAATATTAAAACACTATAAGAAAACATATAATAAGCAAAATTTCCGGTGAACTAATAAACTTCTTCAGTGCCTTAAATACTGCTATTTAACACAAACCATATATTGTCATTATCTCTTCTTCAGTTTGTTTAATCATCAACAACAATAAAAGAACTACACTTAATATTGAATATTCTTTTTCTAGCAATAGATCTCGTTAAGGAAAATAACATAACAAGGCGCCAAAATTTTCTTAATTTTATACAAATCATTATTTTTTTTTTATTACATAGATCCAAGTAAATTCTATAATATTTGACATTTTCGATTAAACCATGGTGCAGTGATATCTAATTTACAAATTATGAAATATAGCCATGGGACACATATTTTTTTCTATATACATATACATGTATTAGCAAAACATTTTGCAGTTACAATGACACTTCAAGAAATTCTTTTGTAACTTTTGAAACTTTACATAGAACATATGTTCAATTGTCTCATCATAACTGTTACAAGAAAAAAAACTTGTTTTGAACTTGCACAGCCAATCTTATAATGTAATGTGTTCGTTGGCAAAACTCGGGACAACAAATTATATTGAAAATTTCTAAAATGTGTTTTTACAACACCTCTCTAATACAAGAAGTTTTATTTTCATTCATAAATCTCCATATTCACATTTTGTCCCCACAATTCTATTTTATGAACAGAGAAATAAAACTATTTTTTTACCAAGTTTAAATAAAAATAGTTTCTTGGTGATCAGATACCACTTTGACTTTTAATGGAGAAGTCATATACTAAGTACACCTACATAAACTTTTTTGTCTTTATGAAGTCTAATTCTGACACCATGTATAAAGACATCAATCAGTCTTGTATAAGACACCCTTCTCCGACTGCCACGACGTTCATTCTTGACCTCAATATTAAAGCTACAGGTACCAGCAGGATCAACAAACTTGGACATGGTATATTTACAGAAACCATTAAATGTGAAGTAGTTTTTGTCATATTGTCTATAATGTGGATCTCCATAGGCTGAACAGGTACACAAATCTATAGAAGATAAAAAAAGAATACATGTACACTTATCTATAAAGGGAGTTAACCCAAGGTACAGAAATCTTGAAAAGTAGGGTTTAGTATATTCACTTAACTATTGTATTAGTAAATTACATGTACCAGTAGATGACCTACTTAAGACCCTGTTAAGTTCATAAATTGAACAAAAAATTATTTGAAATCAAATATACACTTTTTGTCAAAAACTTCTCCAAACCGGACCCTCAGAAAACCGGTCTTCCCTTCAAACCAGCCATTTTCAAAGTCCCGGCCGATATACCTTAAAACCTGTGTGTTTTTTCTTCAATAGACTGGCCACCCCCTAAAACTGTACATCAGCTGGTTTTTCACAGTTTTAGTTACATATTTAAAAAAAAAACAACCTCTCAATTCCTGCCGCCCGGTTATTATTCACCTGTAATAAATGTGTCAACAAAAGTGTAAATGATTGTGTAATATTACGTAATTAATAATTCATTCACTGACCTGTTTGCATTTCATCAGTGGACGGATGATAATTGAAGAGGACAAATTTAATCCAGACATTACATTTTGTCACTGGTTGGCTGTTACACACATCAGGCAACCAGGGTCATTAAATAGCACGATCTTTATGATCTTTTAATTGTCAATTAATGTGACCTGTACCCAAGCCAAAACAACATAGGGGTGAAATTATTAGGCTTTGTTAATAGGTAATTTATGAAAACAATACAAATAATTAATTACCATCAATAGCCCTTCAATCTTAAGTACACATTCTTTCAAGACCGTGAATATTATTTTGTCGGCAGTACCGTTTGTAAAATCAAATCATTTACAAATGATGCAAGCTTTAAGTTGTAATAAAAGGCCAAAAGTTTTGAATTGGCATTAAACATGTCTTGACCAACAAACGGACAAGGTGTAGGGTTATAGAACACATTAATGGGACCAGCTCTTAGAATGCATTGCTATTTTTAACAAAACCAGCCATCCCTGGTCATTTTTTCTTGTCCCAGTGGTGGCCAGTTTGGAGAAGTTTCACTGTATTTGATTTCAAAATAATTGCATGATTGGTTCAACTATCATAACACAGTTTTCTTTAAAAAAAGAAAATTATGCAAGTACCTTCACATTGAAAACTATTGGACTGTCCTTAAAATGACTATTATGGCTATTTCATTGGAATGAAAATCTTAAATTCATGTATCATTTTACCTTCACAAGCAGTGTACGGGTTACCAAAGTATCCTCTAAGGCAGTTACAATGTCCTTCAACACATTCTGCATTCTTGCCACACTCACTGGCATCAAAACAAGCTATAAAATAAAAATAAATAAAATATGTTTGTACCGTGAAATCAATTTAAACTGAACCTCTCTTTGACTGAATTTTTTTTTCGGCTTAGTTAGGTGTATGGTTAATGTAGATTAAAAATGGATAAAAACTGACATAAAGAAACTTCTGAAGCTGTGTAGTTTAGAAAGTAGTTTTCTGGTTTATAAATTTATGTTGAAACATGGGAAAAACAGAGTTAAATGTGAAGACATGTTTTTAAACACATTTAATCTCCAAGAATTAAAAGGTTCAGATTCAAACCAAAATGTCTCATTTCTGATTTCTTTTATCATTTTACATTATTTTATGAGAAATAAGACAGTCAGTGTACAATATTATGCCATTTACAAGCCAAAATGTTTATAACTTCATGTACAATTAGTCTGGGTTGTTTTCTTGTTTCAAAACAAGAAAACCAGACTTTCTGTTATTAAAATCCACTGTAATTTCCCTTGCCTTGTACAATTCATGAATAACATCATACAGTTAAGTTTTTTTCACAAAAAGTGTACCAGTTTTTATCACAGGCACAATATATCATCAATGAGTTTACTAATACATGCATGTACCTTATGACAACAGGTGATGTTACAATTCATTAGTATTGACAGATTGGGCAACACTACGAACTTGACCTGTATAATATGATTCTTTATGATAACTATACAAAGTTTGAAAAAAATCTTTCAATATTTTCCACACTAATCATCTGGAAATTGTCAGGGGGCAGACAGACAGACAGACATATAACTTTTAGGAGGGTATCCCATAATACCTCACCACATCCTTGGGTGGGTATAATAATGAATGCTGGTCCCACTATGGACAAATTGAAGGTCTTTTACAATGTTGTCAACCTTGCTGAATTTCTTTAGAACCGAGAAAAGAATTGTATCATCTTGACTGAAAGCGTGAAAGACTTATTGTATATTCAGTTACTAAGTAACATTGTCAATGAACATACATTTATAAAATAAACTTCATGTAGTCAATACATGTACTTCCAACTTACAGGTCTGAAAGTTAGGAAAGGCCAAGATAAAAAACACATGTAGCTTATATTTACCTGACAGTCCAACCTAAAGTCTGCCGACCCAAAACTGCTTTTTTAAATTATGATTTAAACTTTTTCTGAAGTAATGAGTATCAATTTAATGGAATTAAGATTTACAAACAAAATCTTGGTTCCAAACTCAATATAACTTTGAACTGACCATCACATACCAAATTTATTAGTGCAGAAGTTGCTGTAATGTTCTGTCTTTTTAAGGCAGAATATAATACTATATTTTCTTCTCTAATCATACCTGCTTTTTGAGTGGTATAGCAGACTTGAAACCTGCCGTCACAGCCACCATCCGTCCACAACCTCCCCTTGTTATCAGCTCCAAATGTTACATCCTTCTCACATAACCCATGGGAGTACTCTCTCATTATCAGAATGGATGTTATCCCTTTGGAATGGGGTAGACGGCATACTCTTTTGTGAATAGATTTGGGTCTGCATCTTATTGTTCTACAAACAATTTCCGTCTTTTCATCCACAGCTGCAAGTGTATGAATAGTATGAGAAAACTTGATATTTCCTCAAAAATAAAATATAAATGTTATGATAAACACATGCATGCTGAGTTTTCCAATCAGTAAATTCGCCTTAGAGAGCTTCTGAAGTATGATTACTAATTGGAAAAGTCTGCATAAAAAGTGTGGCAAACATGAGGAAAAAAACAAGAAGCTTTTTTTTTGACTAAGTAACGTAAATTGTGACAAGAAAATACTATTAACCAACATACTTTTGTATTTCGTGAGGTTAACTTTCTAGCTATCAAATTTCACAACTACCACTCACTCCATCTGGTATTTTTCTTAATGATTTGGGGAAACAGACCCATGGTCCTAGCACATAAGGGAATAAGCACGTTAAAATTGTGACTTTGGCAAAGGATTTTCATACCATATTTTAAAATAAAAATTTCTATAATGTAATTAATGAGGACTATTACAGTTTATATTGTATTTGAGTCCATGAGGTGACTTCTGGAGGACAATTTTAATACAGTTGGGTAGAGAGGTGAATTTGTACATCTTACTAATCTCCACTTTAATCATTTACAAATCATGAGCGCTTGTTTCAAGTCTCAATTTGGAATTTCACTGTTGAAATACGGGAAATTTGAAGCATATTTTTCTTTTGGAATTGGGCCCAAATTGGGACCCCCAAAATAAGAGTTGGAAAATCACTATATTCCATAAAAAAGGGACTCATTGTGAAGTGGGAAATTTAAATTTTTGCTATTTGTGTAATGTTCAGAGAATTGCAAAAATAAAATCTCATCAAATTCAAATCCAGAAATTTTGCAATCATCTGCCATAGACCATGTTTATGAACAGGAAAAATGGACAAGGAAAATTTTAATACCTCAATCATAGGGAAAATGGTAAAATAAGGCATCAGCAAAAATTACCTGTTAAACGGTATTCATGGTGCCTTATTTTCATGTTTTCTTTTTCTTGCTAGTGAAATTAAACGGCTCACCAAGAAAAACTGTTCCAAAATCAGATAAAAGATAGGTATATATAAGGATGTTTAAGAATAACAACTTACAAGGATTTCAAAAGGTTGTAAAATTCGTTCAGATCTTTCATGCTAAAACAAAGTGGAAAAAATTGATAGGTGAGTGGCTCGTTTTTGAGATATTAGCATTTGAAATTGGAGGGGAAAAGGATTTCTCTTCATTTTCCATAGGTTTTGCCTTAGTAGGTTTTATCTATTGAAACCCTGAAGAACTAACAAGGACTTTTTAAAAACTTTTCAAATAACATTTTAAGGTGTGTCCAATAAAATTTTGAAAACAGGTAGGGTCAGTGGGCAAAAAATGTCTACATGAATGCTATGAAATGAATAAAACCAGAGGAGTCCAGAAATCTGACAAAAATTGCTGAACATGAGCAGCAAGCAGAATTTTACTGTTATCCATCTAGTACATATACATGGACAAATTTACTTATGCAGAATATTATGCCAGATGGACACAAGTGTTAAACAAGTCACTTACAAAATATGTATGCAAGTACATGTACACAAAATCAGAGTAAAAAGTAACACTTCATATATTTTAAGGGAAATTATTTATGACATGATACCCGGTACATGTAATTTGACTATAGTATTTCTATGTTCAAGAAAGCACTTTGCTGTAAAATAAAAAAAAAAGAAAAGGTTCTAAAATAATAAAAACATTTGGTCTTAACCATTGTTTTTATTTCATTGCAGGCATATAGTAGGGAAACATTAAATACATGAATTCATACTTGTCATTTTTCTCCAAATGACCCTAGATTTGTTTCCTAATAACTTTTTGACGTCAATGAAACAATGTAATTTTAAATTGTGACATCCTTAATCTTTAAGTTGAAGGAGAATTTAGTACAAAACAAAAGGAAAATATATTGTTTCCGTCAATGGCATCCACACGGGTAATACTTCTATACTAAATGGGCAATTGACTCCCCTGCCATGCTTATCCAGCAAAATATCTATGTCAGATATATCCAAATGAAAAGAGGAGGGTTATAAAGTGAGCTGAAATTGGGGCTGCAGCCATGGAACTGAACCCCAAAAGTCAAGAATGACAACAAGGGTGTCAAAATAGTGGACATTACCAAGCAAAATGTTTTGTTACGTTTTTTTTTTCTTCAAATAATTGTAAGTCATACAAGGCCAGGCACAGGAACTTGTTTCATACGAAAAAAATATAGCCCTCCCCTTCTTTATTAAGAGGAAGGGACGGGTATATTTTTTTCGTATGATTCTAACTATGATTTAACATGAAACGAGTGCCTCTGATACTGACAGTGACCACAGTGCGAGGCCAGGGCATTGAATACAACATTGTAGCATGGTTTATGGGCGATTTTCGTGGTGAAACAATGCACATTGGTAAGGATATCTATGAACAAGTATGTTTATTGAGGTTTGGGGATAAAATTTGAAAGTTGAAAAGAGAAAACGTTCATCTACGCAAATTAAATTACCCGCAAAATTTTAAGTGGAGAATTTTTACCTCTAATATAAAAGATTAACGCCTAAAATCTTTAAAACTAATCTGTGCGCATACCATTAAAACAGAGGACGAATGCACAGAAATATAAAAACCAACTGATAGAAATACCAGGCGAGTACCTGAGGCCAAATTGAAGTGTAGGCAAAATTACGGCAGGGGGTCTGGGGCCCCCAGCAGGTCCAGGGCGGCGAAGCCCCCCCCCCCCCCAAGCTCCGCGGAGATAGCGTTTTAGAGCATCATTTATGCCTCTCCTGGATGTATTTTCTCTCCAAAAAAAACAAAAAAAATTGGCAAAATTAAGTGCAGGCAAAAGCCTTTTTTGCCTAACGGCAGGTACGCGCCTGAATACTTTATATTTATAAGATGACTTTAAAAATTGCGTTCATGGATCTTTAGAATACCAAAGAAAAACACACACATGCAAATACATTTTAAAGAAACCGGTCATTGCATCACAGTTAGTTTAAAGTATACAACCCCTGAAAGAGAAAAAACCCGTCTAGCGGTCTATAGTCACCATAGACCCCACAACTAAAGGAACGTTCGCCAATCTCATTAATGATATCATATTCACTAATTCATATATATCATTAATTGTCAAATTGGTTGGCAAATAAACAACTAAATAAACAATTAACAATTTCATGATTAGAATCCCAATTTTCAAAACTTTATAGCTTTGTTATTTTACATCCAATTTTGGTTCTGTGAAATGTTTCATTTACATAAAAGAATTCATATTTTATATGTGAATTTATAACTGTTTTACTAGAAGAATAAATTTGAAACGATATTTATATGTAAACCTCTATTTTCATATAAAATTGTTTTTAAAATTTTATGCTCATATAGTCTAATTACTGATATTTATTTAAAAATTCCATGGATAAAAGAGTTTTATTGGCAGTTTAGGGAACCAAAAGAATTTTTCAATTATCTTAAAAAACGACAAAGTTATGATGATTTAAAGTTGATGCCCCATGCCACTCAATGGATTTTTTGCCAACCAAAACCAAATCACGGGTAAGTGATGACATCACGAAGAACTCTCCTATACATTTTGGATGTATCAATATCTTTCCAGAGCTTTATCTAGACTTGGAGTGACTATTAATTGATAAGCTATGGTAAAATCTCCTGGAAATAATTATATTGCTATAATTTTTTACAGCACCGTGCCCAGTGGGTCCCACTTATAAATTCCACACAGAATCTATAAAAAGTAATATTGCAAGAAAAAAAAAACGCGAATCTATCAATAGAATACAAATCTTAAGTTTTCAATTATGTTATGTTTGTTTTTGTTTGTTTGATTGTTTGTAAAGATTTGATAACTTTGAAATATTTTGAACTTGACAGAAAAAAAATGACTTGCTGTAATAGACAAAAAAAAAATATGATTTTGAAATTGTTCCTTCTATTTAATAATTTTAATCTGTAAAATCGGATTTAAAAACTAAAAATCCTTGTAAATGGTTTATCTCGTACATCGATAAATATCTTTCATACGATGAACTCACGTGAATTGGCTTCACAATTTTTTGGAAAAAAGGATATTTTGGTGTAAAAACTAAAAAACGGCACTTTCGGCATGGTGCTGTAAATCAATTTTTGGATGCTTGCTACCGTAATTGAATTCTACAGATCTCGATCAGGAATGTTAGAGATTATTTTATAAATATTTTGATAAAATTCAGACTTAACTTTCAACATTTTATGATTTTTTCCAACTATTGTAAAACAACTGTTGGTCTTCCGAATTTTATTCCGGTAAACCGAGATGGATGCAGTAAAAACTAGGACAAATGGCAACGTAATAACAAAATGCGATTTCTTATGTATTGTGTCAAAATTTATTACTTTTTGAACTCTCACTCTCTTAATGTGGTTTGTTTGAATTGTAAATAAGGTTTCTTTTGTTTACCGATTATGTAAATAGCCAAGCTTTGAAAACTAAAACTGTTAGATGCAAATCCATTCTATAGGGAAACGTCGGAAAATAACTTTAGGGAGGGATTATGGAAAAGCGATTATTTTTTTTTCGCCGTCATTTTTATATAGAAGTTTATGATGGACATTTTGAAATATATTTTATTTAATTTGACACATCTAGTTTACAGATAATAATAAGATTTCGTGCCCAGCACCAAGAAATTAAGAGGGTTCTAACTATACCTGAGTATACAAACTGAATGTTAAGAAATAATGCCAGAAACAGAATATTCCAAGGAATCATAGTGACCCACAGCCGCCGTTTCGTTGACAATGGAAGGGATACTTAATATTAAATCAATTAGATTTCTATGAATATATTTGGTAGGTAATATTTCGCACCTGTCGTTTTTTAATTACACGTGCTTACACTTTCCATCAAAGACCAAACGAATACACCGCTCAATTTCTCCCGTTTTACGCTAGTAAAACATAAACGTATTAAAGCGTGGTCAAATCGATTCAGGCAGTGGAAAAGTAGATTTTAATGAATTTCTTCAATCTTTATATTTTCTTCTTATAAAGTCAAGTCTTTATGTTTTCATTTGATGATTGTTGCAAATATACTGCAGAATCAATTGACACAGTGCATTACATGGACATTTTATTAGAAATAGTTACATATGAACTAAATTTGTTTGCACTTCGAGAATATTCTGTAATCACCCTAAATACCTGTTCTTCTATAATCCAAAGTTGTTAAGAGCAATCCAGGAAAATGTACGACATTTGTTATAAAGAGTAGCTCAACATACAAACATGTATTTAGTACTTTGATGTTTATATGTAGTTAAGTTACGGAATGTGAAGGTGCGTCGAAGAAAGTCGTTTTGCTCTTTCCCATAGAAGGATGAATGTATTATGATTTAAAAATAGATGTTTATGTCATGTTCCGAACCTGCACTTCACACCTTTTTCTCCAGAAAGTACATTATACAAAGTCATTGTCTTTAGAATACCGATTAGGTACGCGTCACATTTCAGTGGCGGACTCGGAATCCAAAGGCGTGGGGTTTCTGACTGGCCTTAGAGGAAGGGCCCACTCGAGTGCATTCCAGTTTTTGTTTGTTTGTATTCTTAACCAAACTTTTCGATCATAAAGGGGGTCCCGCCCCTAGATCCACCTCTGTTCTTACAAACGACCGCTATCAAAATCTTTTCGAAAGAACTTTAATTTTTTGCATATGTTCAACATTGGAAAAAAATCAATTCATCATTGTTAATATTCCATAAAACTGTCGTACAAACTTGATGGAGCAACTCGATTGGTGTTGATAGAAAATGAAATGAATGGCGTTTTATTTAATCCCAACCAGTTTATCCGACATACTCTGAGATTTGAATTATGGTTGAGCTCGGATTGTTTCAAGTTTTGTTTTTATTTATTATAATTTTTTTGCTTGTTTTCCTTGCTTCCTTGTTTGTTTGGTTGAAAGTTTTTGTTCTTATATGTTATTTGTTGATTGTCTGTGTCCGTTTTCTACGCTCTGGCTTTGTCCTTTTGAATACATATTAGCAGTGGTCACCCTTGATACTGAAAGTCAAGATGGGATATAAATAATTGACACAAAATTGCTTTTAGGGAATCTTTAAAAAACGACACCAGTTTAAAGATTTTATTTTGCCTGTTGCGTGTTGTAATACTAGTAGATTTAAGTTTCTACACACATACAAACGAAGTTTTCCCAAATGTTACAAATTCACATGCATTGTAAGTAGTTGAATTATTGTTACACGACCCGAGAACAAAGTTGCACAATACGGATTCTTTGACAGTCTGCCTGTCTTTTACCTCTAGTTGGTCATACGTGTGTCTTTTATCGCTGTCCTACAAAATTTGGGAAATTACCTTAGTATATCGAAGACGAAGGACATTTTAAAATCTATTCTTGTACACGTAAATCACGGTATGTAATCATTTACAAATATATATAGGAATAACCTATAATGAATTAATTGCATCACGCATTTTTATGGCAAGCCTCTAACAGTGCAATAGCTGTTTCATAAACTTGTCTTACATTATAGTGTATGTTTAACGATTAAGACCGATACAGGGCTGTTACAAAAATAAAATTTTTATAGTAGTTTAGACCGTGTTTAATGACATGAGAAACTCATTAACACTTGCTCAAGCTACCATTACTCAACCCGACTAGTTTTACTAGTCGTACACTAGTTTGCCTTTTGATAGTTGGAACAATTGGTTTGCAAGTTCCTTTTGGACTTTTTAATGGAGGATGCGCGCGTGTGTGTGGGTGTCATGGGTTGGTCTACCTTTTGTTGGAAAACGTTGATTTTGCACACAAAATAAGCAAATGATAGTTTGGACCAACCCCTTTTTGATATTTCTAGATCCACCCCTGCACACAAAGCGGTAAAGATGAGTGATTCCCTTCAAATCAAAATGTGGTTCCCTGCGGTGGTTTCCAATAGTTAAACACTCATTTCTGCGTTAGCATAATTTCTATCACTGTAAAAAAAAAAAACGGACAGACGAACTGGGAACTATTCAAAATTCTGCGGTATGTTTCTTTGAATGAAAAGAGCTCGATTTTACATTTTTTCACTGCTATCCATTTTCATCGTACAGATACATGTATGTCATTTGGTTTTCAGTCACACCTGTGCACATGTGATCTAAACTGTACAGTTCTACAAAGGTTCCACTGATTTCGACATTTATTGTGAATGGTTGAAATTGTGTTACTGTATTATATGTGTTACATTTGGTGCAACTTGTTTTATTGATTGCAAAATTGCTACAAGACTGTGTGTCAGAATATTGCTTTGAAGCATGAAATTTTCGATTTGTCGCAGCAAATTTAAGTAAAGCCTTCAAAGTTGCGGATATACTAGTTACTTAGTCTAAATACTAAGTATATAGATTTTCATCCATTTCCTAACCTCTGTGATAGGTACATGTATCATATTGCGTTCGGACGTGTTATTGTTCACATACAACTTTTTAAACGTAAATGGACTAATATTTAAGTTAGTTAAACTTCCAGAATTCATGGACATTAGCCGGGACTGAATATTTGCATGGAAGAGTTTGTTAAAAACCATCTAATTTTGATCCGTCTCGACGGTCCGTCTGTCCACCACATTTAGGTTGAAATTCAAACGTCATTCATATAAAGATACCAATTTTTAGACAATTTTATATTTAATGCCTCCTTTTCAAGATGCATTTACCACACAGTAATTGATTAAAATCAACAACGGTTCCCCATCCATTTTTAGATGTAGGTCATTTAGTTAAATGTTTTAATTTCAAAGTTTTATCCTTCCATTGAATTAAATTTCAAAATTCTATCGACGTGCGAAACCAATTATACTTCAGCCAAGTCTTGATTCCATTTTGTCTACTCTCAAGCCCATTTATAATGGATTTAGAACCGCTATAAAGCCCTTGTAATTTTCCATCTCGAGTAGATGCATAATAATTTGTCACGATTATTCCCCTTTTCATACTACATGTGTATTTTAATCTTGATCTTGTTACATATAAATACACGTTTAGGACTTTAATTGTTTTTTTCCCCACTAAGTACTTTTACGTTCGGCGATTTATGATATCCAAAATCACACCAAAATATTTTTTCTCTTCTAATGACGGACTTCCTTTGGTCTGGGCACCACGGATTATTAAAGGATAGTACATGTATAAACATACATGTTTTCTGGTTTGAAGACTATCCCTAAGTTGTTTAAAAGATGACCAATAACCGAACGGAAATATGAATCGACAAATAAATTATACAATTGTTTATAGATCTAGACAGTACATAACAAAATATCTTGTGACTTAAACATATATAAATCTATCCAACTCAAACCCTACGGAGATGGTATTTGATAAGGATGAAAGGCCGGGTTAACCATACATTTCGGTATTTTATCCCACGATAAATTAAACTATTTCCGATATACTAATTTGGCTTGGAAGTCAGCTGGCAAACACGATGCAAAAACAAACAACAAAACCCAAAACTGGCTTAATCTATGGAAAAAGTACCTAGAAAAACAACATGCTCAAATACAAAAGATGGGTATTGAAAATATATACTTATATAGCCATTGGTGCATAACGGTACGTAATTTGAAACCCAATCCCATCCCTGTACATAAACACACAGAGAAAAAAAATGAATTAAACGACTTGCTGGTCTCTACTCCAGCATTGCTTTATGAGATTGGCTGGTAACCTATGCAATAACACAATTCCAACGTTGTTGAAGAAGTATCTCATTCTCTAACCAGAGTTATTGGCCCTTTCTCAATTAGATTATGGGAATGAGGCATCCTCTGTCTTAAAGAGGCTTAAGTTTATGTCACATGATCCGTGAGAAGATAAAGAATAAATATGTCCTAAATTCTGTTGAGAACACTATGTCAGTAGACATGTCCATACGAGGGACACTAAGACATTAAAAATAGGGCGCTCCCGAAATAACGGTTTCCAGAGCATTAAGGTTACTCTCCGGAGTCAAACTCGTGACAATGACATTGGCGTAGATGATCTTCACTTTCAAGTGATTCGATTGGTTCGAAATTTGATTTGAGGAAGGATTTGAGATTCTTTATGAAACCGGGCCCTGATATTATCTTTTATTATTGATATACTTATATACGTACATGATAATTACCGCCATATGCGCGTGGAGCAATTTTCGGACTGGAGACAAAAATTATAGTCCAAAGCATGCATATATGAAAAGACATAACAGGTCTGTATTCTGCAAGCTGCTCACGTGATGATTTACAAGGCATAAAGACAGATATAAGTTAGCTTTGGATCATGCAGATTAGTTCCTGCATACACATGTACCAGTGGCGTATCCAAGGGGGTGGGGTAGGGGTCGAAAGGATGTGTGTAAATTTTGTGCCAAAATTTTGGCAAAAATTAGCAATTAATGCTAAGAACCACTCTTTTCATATAAATGTGTGGATCCCCTTATACATTTGTACGTTGCGACCTTTGTGCTAGTTTGTTTATGTTACAAATACGTACTGTACATGTACGTAAGTAAACAGGCATTCTTCACAGATAAAATTTCCGAGTATGTGTACTGCTATTTCCATGTTAGCTTGAATATAAAACTGTTTTTAAACTTTTTTAAATTTTGGTATCATAGATACTTTAAACGCCAATGTTACTATGATAAAATTTCCTGGTACAGATAAACTTAGGAAAAGGTTAGTTTTTACTGTGTCTTATTTCCTTGGTGTTATAAGTATAATAGAAATATGACAGTAA
Source organism: Perna viridis (assembly GCA_037379345.1). Taxonomy (NCBI): domain Eukaryota; kingdom Metazoa; phylum Mollusca; class Bivalvia; order Mytilida; family Mytilidae; genus Perna; species Perna viridis. The sequence continues at coordinate 19,622,827 of CM074520.1, forward strand.
TCCTTAAACGAGGGTTTTGTTTTATTATCAACGGCGTTGAGCAATTGGAAACTATAGTAAATATTTGTACGTAATATAACCTATGACGAAAACCCATTCACCTCAAATTCTTGATGTTACAAATGATTATGTAAAATCACGGAAGATTGAGCCTGTATTATAAAGGATATACACCCGAAGGATCAAACTAAAACTTTGTCAACGCCGGCGTTCATTTAACTAGTCATTTTGATCAATTACCGATAAGTGCCTATATTGACGTCAAATCCACTTCTAAACAAACATTCTCTCCAGTTTAAAATGTGCATTTTAAATGTTCATTCGTCTGAAACAAAGTATATACACCGTCCTACTCTCAATATTTATTTTTATATTCTTAATTATTAGTTCGGGATATACGCCATTTAATGGTAAGTTGAGAGAATTATTTGTGTGTACTCTAAATGCAATGCTGAATGAGCTTTGCTGAACTTTTTAGAATGTTTATTATTTGTTATTTGCTATCATTGAAGCGCATGTTATATGTATACATCACCAGTACTTATCAACTTTACAGAACTAACTTACACATATTATTTTAATGTCTTATTGGTCATATCCGTGACAATTGCCAACTTGTGTACATGTACATGTATGGGTGTATATTATTAATACAATAGTAAAGCGAGCATACGTATGTATTTATTGTACGCAAAATACACAATATTATATCTTGTATTCATCGTTCTTTAGAACTCTGAACAAAAGAGATATTAGGAATTATGAATCTACTAAAATAACTGAACGTGGAAATTATATAAAATTATCTCCCTTGTAAACAATTGAAAATAAAAAAAAAATTTAATTAATATTTTAGGCGCTTCTCTTTTAAAATTGTAACTGGTTCTTAAAATCTCTTAACCTTCACGTTCTTTTAATTCGCTATGATTAATGTTGAAGTTAAATATTAACAAAATTTTGCAATCTAATAAAAGATGAAAATGGAATAAACAATGTTATCAGATGGATTACGGGGTGTGCATTACTTTATCGTATGTTGAGATATCATTGATACGATTGTATTGACACCGTCAAACTATAAACAGGTTACAATTGAAGGGTAGGCTAAATGCAGAGCATGTATCGACGACACAAAGATTGTGATGTAAGTACAGTAGAAAAACTTATTTGCACGGCTTAATTCAAAGTGATTAGCATTGAAGTCAACAAAGCAGTGGTCGAAAAACATGCTTGATTATTAAAAAAGAATAGTCTCTGTAGCCCCATCCCCCTTTTAGACCTGTTGGCGGCATACCCAATTTCTGGAATTTCCGGTTCCGCCACTGAAAATACACTCTTTGAATGTTTTGTGCAAAACGTGTTCTATGATTGTCACTTTATGCTAATCATTTTTAACCGCACCACTAAACCTATCGTAACACGCAGTCCATACTCACGTATGGATAATTTATATTTTCAATTACCCCATTATGACATTGGAGGTATAGAATTGGTATAAATCTATAAATGTCTTCGTCAAAATAGTCTGTAAAAATTTTCTTCTTCATCGGGAGTCTAGATAGATTATCTGTCTGTGTGTCTGTCTTTCTATCTGTCTGTCTGTTGGTTTGTTTTCCTTACTGTCATTTATTAAACTTAAACATTTAAATTATTTCTTGACAAGCATTTATTACGTTTGGGATACCTTATACCAGAACTGAAGAAAAAACTGCGAAATAAATTATAAATTTAAGTTGATTTACTGACCCGGTATAAAAATTAAAAATTGGATTTTAACGATGAACAAAAATTGAGAATAGTTTGCGCCTTAGAACATTTCTATCATCGTCATAGTTATCTTGTATGCCTGTGAGTATTAAACTGCGACTCATAATGTGGTTTAATTGATTATGTCGGTTTAACCAGGTTTTTTTTTTTGTTTTTTTTATTAACGTACAATAATCAGTTGGCACCAGGTGTGAATCCAAGAAAGGAATCCGATCCAGTTTTCTATTTTTTTTTCTGAAATTTTACACATAGATAACAAAATTTCCAACGAAAAGGGCTCCAAACACACTCCTTTTGGACCCACCTTTGGGTGTACATATTTAAAAGAGGATGCCGCCGGTGTCCATGCAAAAAACTAGGCAGCGGGTGGCACATGACAAATTTTGTTTTAAAAAATGTTCACCCATTTCATATCACAAATGCATCCTTTCTCAAAGCTTTGAAATAACCGCAATAAGTAAAGAGAAATAAATTATGTATATATGAAGTATCGAAATTCATTGAAAGTGAGATAGCTTTATAATTTGTGCAAAATTTAGTTGCTTTGTTAGGGAACTTTAAAATCATTTTCTGAGCCATCCATTGTCGATTAAAAACGGACTTTGTACTTTTTGACTTACAAATGGTATATACATTACGTTAGAACAAAAAAATCAGTGGATGAAATTTACCCTGTGCAACTGATATCATGGGATCTGCCTGGTTTTTTTTACATGGACAGCCTATCAATTTTCAACACTATTTTTGCCCGGGATTTTTCTCCCACATTTGTTGAGTGAAATAATTGATAGATACCATGACCGCTTTTCATAATGATATTTATTTGAATTCTTGTAAGTAAATAATACTGACTTATTTTTTTTTTATTCAAAAATGCTTTAAAAAATATTAATCAACGATTGCATCGCAATCGTTTAACGTCACGAGTGATTTCCCTTATCCAACTGGCGGCAGCACCGTCGGATTAATGCAGACGCACTTTCTTACAGAAACTTGATTCGTTTTTAGAGATTCAGTTGAGAAAACCTGTGAAAGATGAAAGCATTGACAAAAGTCAGAATGAAAGATTGAAAGAACTATAACGGACGTTTAATTTGTCACAGGATGGTTGTTGTGTTAACTCATGAAATTTTTGCAGCAATCTTTTTCCATCAAAACCCAGCTAAGTTTCTTACCTGCAACAACCTCAGAAACTTGTATTCAGAAGGGTCTTTGAAGGTAAAACATAGTTTAAACTGACCTTCATCCGAAATTGATGTTGTATGAAGCATAAAAACGGCATGTTATTTAGCTTACTTTTTTTTTAAATAGAAAGCATGATTTATCTCCAAATTTTGTTGCCTTATTATTTTTGTTACAACTTACAGGGTCTGGCACTATCACAGTAGTAACTTGCTGTCTAGACTGAGGAATAACAGGTTCTGGAAAGTGGATTATTCGTTATTCAATCCTCTCATGTTTTTTTCTTTCAGAAATTCAGTAAATAAAAAAAAATGGGGTCAAAATTTTTTTTACGTTATTAAGTTCTGAAAGCGGTAGATATTCTGTTTCAATGGTAGAACGGTAGGAAGGTTTTAATTCCAGTAGAATTGAACTACCGCCAGTAATAGACATATTTACGCTTGTGCTGTTGTGGATGCCATTGATGAAAATAATATATTTTCCTGTTGTTTTCATACAGAATTCTCCTTCAACATTAAATTAATGACGTCTCAGTTTAAATTTACATTGTTTCATAGATGTCAAAAGGTTATTATGAGACAAATCTGGGGTCATTTGGACAAAAATGACAAGTGTGAATTCATGTATTGCTTGCCATTTAATGGAAGGTAAATTTATGTGCATTAAAATGTATGCATTGTATCATAGACATGTAATTAAAGAGATTGGCAACTAGCTGAAATCTCATATTAACATGCAGCGGGGAACGAGATCTCATAGGGTAGGCTAAGTGTCCTCTGCATTTCTGGAAACACATTTGAACATTACAGTTTTCATGGTGCAGATGGATACACCATAACGATCCATAATTCATGATGAATATAAAACTTCTGTTGTGATGACTGCAATCATGTAGCAACATAACCCTGTTCCAGAAGCATAATTGTAAGAAGTCTAGCACGATACAAAAAGTCTGCATAGTTATGGTAAGCTCTGGCATAATGTATGAGTTGTGATATGAAAACTCCATACGCAGGTGCTGAAGGGATGTTGCCACAGATGAAAGGAAAGTTGACAATACTGAATGAAAAGTCATCATGTTTGTTGTATAGTGTGATAAATAGTTTTCCTTTACCATCGATTATTAAGTTGAGTCAAAGATATGAAGCTGACTTCACAGTGTCTGTAGTATCCTTTATTCCAAATTCTTTGGGGTAAATGCGATGTATCAAATCCAAGGAACTAGGATTGTTTAAAGATAATATGTCATCTATATAGCAGAGACTGAGATTATAGAATCTAGCTCCATGATGTTCTTTCTTTCAGATTAGAAAACAAGTTACCTACCCCTAATTTTTACAAAAGTAAAAATAATTAAAAATTAAATTCAGTATTTTCACATCGACCTATCACAACTTTTTTGTTTTTTAAAGATTATTAAATAAAATCTTCAGTTTCCCCCTTTTTTTACATCTTCTGGGTGTCTGCTACCAGTATTTCAGAGCATTTCATCAAAAGGAAGAAAATGGAGTTTATTAAATAAATGGAAGGATCAGGGAATCTCTTTCTCTGTTGTGTGATAATTTTGTCATTAAACTGGCTAATACTAATTTACAAGTTTCTGATCTCTTTAATTATAGGTGTCTGATGTATCAATGTATTGAAAAGAAAATGCTCAAAAATTATTTCTACCGAAAATTGTACCTTGGCATTTTGTAGGAATGCATTTCAACAATCATGAAAATTTTCATTTTGAGTTTCATCTTCATTTGACTTGACTGCAATTATTTTTAACAAAATTATACAACCATGCATAGCAAAATTTGAAAATGACTGATAATCATATGAAAAATTTCTAATTTGTGCTTTCCTGTCTGTAGGAAAACTGGATAAATATATGGTTTCAAATTTATTTCAAGCTCAACAAATACCGAAAATGTACAATGTTCCATGTTCTTGATCTAGCAATACAGGAATTCTGTGGGACCCATGATATATAATGGCAACAGAGTACACAGGATTTATCAATGCCTTTTGATGCTGAAAAAGAAAATGAAAAAAATATAATATTTAGTCTATTTTATGTAAAGGAAATTTTTGTACTCCAAGACTCTTGAAATATATCTTGAGTTGTTTAACAAAATCTTTATTTGGTTGCACACTACTACTTTTTAATCCTGTAATAATTAACTCCCATCTCTCCAACTATAGGAACCAAGCAGGAATTGAAATTAGCAGTAGCCCAGTCATCCACTGCTACAAGACTTTGAGCTGGGCTACCAAACAAAAGAATTCTCCTTGCAGAGATTATTAATTAGGCATGCACCTAAGAGTAAAAGAGTAATTATAACACTATTTGATTTATATAAGCTTTATTCAATGTCTTTGAGCATACTATCTACAATTTGACTAGTTCGTGAGTAAGTGGCTTAAGATACTTTTTTACAAAATAACAAAAGTGAATGAGCAACTCTGACTCCACTGAAAACTGGGAGGATGGACCAGGTGTACCGGTAGGGTAAGTGTCTTCTGCTTTTCTAGAAACATTGTGAAAATTTCTGTGAGCAGAAAAAATTTTCTAAGAAGAACAATATCTACATGATACATATTGTGCTTGTTTTTTTGGAAAATTGCAGACCTAATGATCAGATGATCTCTTATAAGATATATAATACTCAAAGATTGATCTACACATACCTAGAACACTAAATCTGCTTTGCATTTAGTATATGGTACTCTTTCCATATAAATTTGACCTAATTCTCAATCTGCATATTTCATATACTCAATAGATAAGTTTTTACAGGTCAGAAAATAGATGATCTGCAACTGTTTACATGCCTTGCAGTTCAGTGTTTTGATATTTATGTAGTCTTGATATTTTCTATAAATCTAGATATTTGATAATGATATCAGTATATTGATTCAGAGGCAATTTATGCTTCTGTTGAAGCAAACAGAGATTTAATGAGCTTTAAGTTAAATGACTTGTAGTAAATACTTCATCATTTGATGAAATTTTTTCAGCATTGATTTTTCCTCTTAATTATTCTAGGAAAGATCACATATGTTTCTCGGAGTGATTTTCTTTTTGATCAATACTATAAGTTACAGGTACACAGTAGCTCTTGCTTTTCAAGGTGTCAATAGTATAATATTGGTGCTTAAGGTTGAAGCAAAAACAGTATTTTTCACAGACATGTATATAATACTGCTGTAGAAAGTTGTTTCACAATCTTGAACTTTTTACTTTTATCAAACTCTCCAGCTTTGCACATACCCACAAACACTAATGCTTAGGGTGGGGTACATATATATCTTTTCAGATCACTTCTTTCTTAATTGTTCATAGTTCATAGCTTTTAAACTTTAAATTAGCTGTTAATTTTAGCTCTTTCAATTTTTCGCTTTGATACTAACTGAAATGTCTTAACCCTAGATCATTCTGTACAAAAAGACCTTTCAAATTTGTTTTCCTGTTTAACTTTTAATGAAGGTAGTTTTATTTCCTGAAAGATTTTAAGGTCCAACAAGACATTTTGTAAAGAAATGTGCCAATAAAACAAAAACAAATCTTGGAAAAAGTTGGTTGATAGACAGCCAATCAAGAATTCAGGAATGTTCTTTCTACTCATCTGCTACACTTAAATTATCTTAATACATGTATATGTTAATGTTGCAGAGCAAAACCTTAACTTTGAAAGAGTATTCTTTAATAAATATTTAGGTTCCTTTGGCATTTATATGAAGGAAGTAGACTTATTACAAAAGATCTCTAGCTAAAGGTTCTAACAGTATTGTTCAGTAGTCTGTACTAGCTGTTGTAGAAATTCATAATTGTACAAAAGATGCAAAACTTTATATGGTAGGCATTACACCAGTGGGAGAAAAACTAAATTGACACTTTGCACAAGCCACATTAAATCTATTTTAGTTTTACTCACTGTAATTTGACTTCAGTCCATTCACCAAATTCAAGGACTGCAGTGATCCCATTGGGTCTGGATTTGTTCAAACTGTCCAAAAATTTGGTAAAAGCAACCAAATGGGTTGTAACTACTTAAGACTTCAGGGAAAAACAAATTAGAAGAATAAGAATGAAGTTGCAATAAAGGCTCGTCCATTTGACATTTGGCCTATTTATCTGAAATTCACACAGAACAGTAAACATGGTAAAATGCATTGTATTGGATAAACAAATGTATGCATCATTATCCAAAAAGCATTTGTATGATAGAAATAGTAAGTGAATCTAACGAGTCTTATTCTGGTTGTTTCCAATACTCTTCCAATGTAAATTAATTTGAGCCAAAGTAAATATGGTATATTGATAGTACTGGGACTTGCATTGACTAGATTAGCTCAGGTGAATGGTGGGTTGTGATTCCTGATAGTTAATCATTCTAATTTGTCTCGATCAGTGACTTCCATTTTTCAAATAGTGACAATTTTGTGAACATATAAAATTAGGATTTTATGTATTGCTTTAACTTATTTTGAACAAATTCCAGTGGTGAAATATGGAGTTTATTCCTGAGGTGAGACAAAAGTGTTATTTGCATGGGGTAGTGTCATTTTGGTACATGCTTTAAATTATAATAGACAGCTCTTCTATGTATTTGCTTAAACTTTACATATCTTGAGGAGTAAATAACTTGCAAACTTATTCGAAGGGTTTTTAATGATTTAGATACTATTTGAAATTGTTTTTTTTAATTAGTTAGGGTTCAATATAACAAGTGAATACTTAATAATTTGGTTACTTTATTGCTCCTTCAGTTTGAAATGCCAGGGGCTACAACTTTCTGTACATTGGTCAATTCAAGAAAAGTTTCTGCTTGAACTGTCGTTTTGATATTGAGGTCATTGGGTTGAAGGTCATGGTCACAGTTATTCTAGTTAAGTAATGAGGTAATGATGAAAAAAAATAAAACTTTATTATAAACTTTCCATTTCTTTTACCTTTTTAAATATTTATGTGCGAATGGACCAAATACTTCATAAGGTTCATTTTGGTCTTTTGTTAAAAAATATGAGTCCTTAAAGGTATTCATCATGTAAAATTTGTAAGTACTGAACTTCTTATAATTAGTATTAAAACGCTGCATTACATGTAGGGATCAACCCTCTTGCACAAGTAACACATCGATGTTTTTGGTGTTATACATTTATAGTGCAGTAGTTAAACAACCACAAAGCATTCTTTAAAAAGAGATTAAGGATTAGATCTGCTTTAAAAACAGTTTTGATTGCAATAAAATTTTAACCTTTAAAATGCATGAAAACAATAAGTTCACTTTCTCTTACCTGCTCCCAACCCTTGGCTTACTCTCTTAAGCTGAAACAAATTGAAATTTTACATTAAATTGTACACTACATTGAAAGATTGATTGCAAGTGTGATGAATTTAAATTTGATTCTTTCTCATATCCTACTATGTATTCTATCAAAATGTAATTTGAATATTTTGGATTATGTTTTTATGCAATCCTAAGCAGAATATATCGACTTCAATTGTGTTATGGATGGTTTGTATAAAACTTTACTAAGAATCTTGGTACAGTATGTTCGGCTTTTTGTACAGGAAAGCTAAACCAGAGGTAAGGAGTTAACTGACAATTTCAAAAGCTTTTCTGAACTTTACAATCTGTTTACATATTGCTTTCAAGTCTTTAAATATTGATTAGGACAATGTTGTGTATTGAGGTGAATGTTGCTGAAGTTTAGTTTTGATTAGAGAATTTCTTTAAATTCTTAAATGTTGAAATTGTTAACTGCACATTATTGAGGCTTTCATGAGGTCATAGAGTTTGCTGTTTAGTTACTTTTATACCATTTATAATTTTTGTCCATGTACTGAGCACTCATATTGAAGTAATCACTTAAGAAGTTTAATGTTGTCATGATGAACCTGTGGATTGTTAGTGTATCCATCTGCACCATGAAAACTGATTACCGTGGACAGTACTTTTGATGAGCAACTCGGTGGGTGTACTAGAAAAGCAGAGGATGCAGTACCCTACCCGTACTCCTGGTCCATGCTCCCGTTTTTAGTGGAGTACGCGTTGTTCAGTTACTTTGTATGTATTATTTTGGTTAATTTATGTTCTTTGTTGTGTTTGTCTTCCATGTCTGGATAACATTTTTTTTATTTCCACTAGAATCTTTGTTCCCTTGATTATTCTTTAATACATTAAACATAGAATGATTATGTATGATATAATTTGCTTTTTCCATGTTTTCCATGTTTGGACGCTCTACTTTATGTATAGCAAAGAAGAACTGTGCATTTTCCAGTTATAGATTTTCAAGTAATGTATAGCATAGAAGAATTCAGCAAGTTCATGGTATGGTCCTATAAAGTTTTGGACATTCTTTTATAGTTCCTTGTTTTGAATTTTGCTGAATTTTCACACTTGAATTTATGATAATTGCTCTTGAATGTAAAAATTAATGGCTTGAAACTTTGTCATGTATTATTGATATGCTTCGTGATAATTGATAATTTCAGTTGAAATTTACCTTAGCAGTACTGTTACCATGTAAAATTACTTGTAATTTATAATTTTATCGTTATACCCTACCCAAACAGTGAGTGGTTTATTGGAATCATCTTATCTGTTGTCCCTTCATCTGTCCTATTCCATCTGTCAGAATTTCATCGTATTTATATCACTGCTCCCAGTGGATGGATTGATTACAAATTTAGTATGTTACACATGTGGCTTAATATAGAGTGAAGATACTATTTTGTAAGAGATTTTGATTACTGTCGGATATCTACTTCCTGTTTTGTAGGACTTTCCTATCTTTCACTGTATGGCATAAGTGTACCAGGAACATACAGACATATTTGTATTATGTGTCCCAGGGTGTACCTATCACGACAATATTTGCAACTTTATACATGATTAATTTCTTCATGTTTTGCTTATTCCTATCTAAATAAAATCATAAAATCATGTTGGTATATACTATACTGATAATGTTTTTTTTTTGTTTTTGCAGGAGCTGTTAAAGAAGTTAGATGATGCAAAAGATGTTACAGCCTGGTTTCCCTTGATAGAAGATGCCATTAAAGTTCAAACAACCAAACCAGTATGTTTCTGTAAACATAATCAGATGATTTAAACAACCTGAACATTTTTCAATTGTTTGGATAAAATTTAAACATCAGCATGTAGTGTATTCAATTACTGATAGAAATTAGTCTTACTGTTTATTGTGCAATGTCATGTCTATTTTAAGACAGAAATTATTAATGTAAGTGATGCAAGCATTCCTTTGCTTAAATTTGGCAGTTTGCCCCTTTATGAAAAAAATTATTTTCTGTCTCTGATGATTGTTTTTATACCTGCAAAATGATCTATTAACTGTTTAAAGATTAATTGGTAATACATAGACCACTTGAAAACGCTGGGGTCTCTTGGTGGATGAGACATTCTCTGTAAGGTTATTTGCTTATGACCACCAAACGTTCTTGAGACTGTTAGTTTGATAATGGTTAGGCTTGATGGAAAAGTCATCCCAGGAATATTCCAGAAGCAGAATGGACAGACATATTTTTGTGCTTTCTCGTTGGTGATCTGTCAAACTCTAACAGATATTTATGATTCAATACTTTGCTCACTTTAAGGCCTTCTTTTGTATTACTATTATAACTGGGTATTCTTCAATTCTTCAAAAGATTGACTTGAAATTTGATATGCAGCTTCAGAATATTTGAGGGACTTTTGACAGATCAATTTGAGCCAATAAATCTAGTTGATATGACCTATGAGAATTTTTAAAGCTATTTCAGGAGAGTAGCAAATACCCATTAAAATGTGCAGCTAGTTGAAATATTGTTGAAATATCTGCAGAAAGTGATTAGGAAAATATCTTAAAAGGGCCAGTCATTGATCATAACAATAACACCCATTAAACTGAATGGCAAGTCGCAAACTAGGGGGTATTACAAGGCTAATGATTTGACAAGTGAAAGTAAAGGGGAAGTTTGTCTGTTCTTTCCAGCTGTTCCACCTTGATGTTAAAGTAAACAAATCATAGTGCCCATTTGCCATGTTTTTAAAATATTGATAAAAAAACATATATCGCAGCTGTAAGAGTATTTACTTCAATAACATTAGGATTTTATAGATTATTGAGTGATTTAAAGTTAAAGGTGAACATCCTGTGATTCTATGTTAAATTATTTTTAATCGTCTGGGATATGCCTGCATTTTTAGCATGATAATAGTTACTGAGTTTTTGTGATGAATAACAGAGAGATTTTTGTACCCTAAACCTAATTTTGGGAATTTGGCAAGGTTTTTATAGGATCAGTTTAAATCGAAGTATGAGAAATCGTGTCTTTATAATTGAAAATTCAGATAATGTATTGTGGAAAAGGTCATGAAAAGAACTTAGGGGGTTTATTAAAGATAACTAGTGCATTTAAATTTGATTGTTTGGATTAAATGGTTTTGGAATTTACAAAGCAACCTTACACTATCAAAAAGGGTGTATTTTGAACTTCCAATCTTCTGTTAGATTCTGTTAGATTACTTTCCTTTAAGAATTTTTCTCAGTTGATAGCTGAAGATTATAATTATTATTTGAATTATAGTTTTGGTTCAAACAAGTTCTTCTATTCATCCAACATTAACTTGACTTTTCAGTAAAATCATATAATTTGGCATGATAGACTAGTAAAATAATTGGTAGAACAAGTCTTGAATTTAAGTTCTTAAGATGAAGAGAAAATAATTTTTTTGCAATTTAGGCAGTAATTTGAACATTTTTGTAACACATCTACTGGAATCTATCTAAGCCAAATTCCCATCTACATACTGTAAACATATTTATTTTTGTGATTCCTGATTTTTGCAGATAATATCCGTGGGTGGTTTGAAAATTACTAAAAATTAATATCCAGCAAATACCATAACAAGTCGGTCGGGGAAGAAGGAACAAATATGTATTTTTTTTTGGCCTTAACAGTATGTTATTTTTTAAATTGTGTTTGATTTACACAAGTTCAAAATACATTGAAAGTGATAAGTAGCGACTTTAAAAAAATATTTGGTTTTACTTTAGATAGGTTTTGGTTTTTTCAGGCCTTGTTATGTATATGATTTTAGGTTTTGCTAGTAATGGATGGAGCTATAGGTAACTTTATTGACAATGCACCATTATTTTGTTAGATCGCTGATGTCTCGACAAATGGGAAAATATGGAACACGTGATGTGGGTCTGCATCATCATAGTTCAAACAATCTCATCCTAACAGAATATGCCACTTTAAAATGCATTACTTCTGACAGAAAACTTTTGAGTCAATCTTGTTTTGATATCTACTGGTCAAGGAGTAGATCTTGCCAGCTAGTAATTCTCACCAAACATTTTTTCATCCTCTGCATCATCATAGTTCAAACAATTTCATCCTAACAGCATACGTCACTTTAAAATGCTTTACTTCTGACAGAAAAATTTTGAGTCATTCTTGTTTTGATATCTGCAGGTCAATGAGTAGATCTCGCCAGCTAGTAATTCTTGCCAAACATTTTTGCATCCTCTCCTGTGAAATAAGTGCCCAAAATTTAAGAAAAAAATTCTAACAGATTGCTGATATTTTTCTCTCAAAAATGAGCTATCATACTTTCATTTAGGAATAAAATTTTGGTGAGCAAATTGGCGAGAATTGTTTCTGTCTCAAAAATGGCAAGATCTACTCTCTGACCAGTAGGGTCTATATATGTAGGACTTTGCTGACGCTCCATCTCTACTAAAATATTGCTTGACTTGTTTTGGTCTATTAGGTATTCTTTAAGTTGGTGAACCAGAATGTTTTGCATGACAATCATATTAATGACTAGAAAAAAAACAATAACATTTCTTTGTACAATTCTTGATAACTAATGATGTAAAGGTCAAGTTTGATGAATGGAAACAATATTTATGCCTGGTTATTGGTTTGCTGGCATTCATGATTTAGGTTGCACATGCATAGCTCATTCTGATCTGACTAGGTCATGAGGATTACATCAATATTAGAATCACTAGTGGGAAAAACACTTATGAGAACTGTAAATTTCTTTTATCATAAAGTAGTGACCTCCACAAGCAGGGGTTTTCCTGGGATTTCATCATGAAATCTTATGGTCCCTTTAAATCAGCCTGGGATCTGGGTCCACTGAGATTCCACTGTGAGTTGAGTCAAGGGGCATGGCTCTGTAGGCGTTCCGACTGAAGATAATTTTTACATACAACTTGACTCCTGTCTCCATTTTTTTTTGGCAGGTCATTTGTTTATTTCCTGTGTCTATTCATTTTGGTTATGGAAAATTTGAAAATTCAGCTCAGGAGGTTACATCATCATGCCAAAAAAAAAAGATACTTTCTTACTCAGCTGCTTTTAATTATTCAGGATGCACCATTCAGACATATCAATGAGTTTCAAAGTTTCATTTTTATGTCATGAATTTGAAAATCTTAAATGAACTCGGAAATAGAAAAATGAATTTGACATTGAAAAAAATAGGAACTGGTTTATAAGAGGTTCTGTATTAACAAACATTGTAAGAATGATTCACTTAGCAATCAGTCTAATCAAAACAATAAGCATGTCCGAATCAGATGACAACACAAACACAAATTTCACAAAATGACAGCACTTTAAAGAGGTGACCAGAACTAAACACATTTTTTTTCATTTGGCCTTAGGGCACCTGCTCCCTTCATACTCTGTTATAATTGTATATTATTATGAGTGGAAAGTTCTTGTTAGTCTTGCACAAATCTAGTGAAAAGTGACTACTGAAAGATTGATGTTTGATATAGATAATTTTATAATGTTCATTACTGTTGATTAAAATAAGTGTGATTTACCAGTATTTATTGTTCATTTAGGTGTGCAGTGTTGTTTATGTTGCTGATGTAAGCTCTGGAGACCTCTTTGATACCAGGAAAAATCCACTACCTAATCATGGGATTTGCTGGTTAGTTATTTAAAAGCACTAGTGTGGTAAACTTATACTTGTAGTTTGCTAATCCTACCAGGAAAGAGTGATAAACAATCTGAAAAAGTGGGGATATTTTCCAGCAAAGCTGACCATTATTTTTATACTCTTCCAAAAAAAGTTGTGGGGTATATTCATTTATGTTTGTCTGTCTGTCTACTTGACATAACATTGTCTGAAACTTTTCCTGTACTACTCATTAGATCATTATATGGAGATGTGCATGTTGTTAAGAACAAAGATTCTCTTAAAGTAAAAAATTGTTTGAATTATGTCTCCATCTGAGATGGTAACATTCAGATTTTCAACAAACTAGCTTTAGAGAGCATGTTAAAATCTTCAGTTTTACTATAGAGACTGAGAAATACTTTAAATCAAGAATGGGCTGCAGGAGAATCAATTTCTCCCATGAAATATGTAGAAAACTTGGATAATGTAAAATGGCAGGAAAACTCTCAAAGAAGTTGAATCACTGCCTGATGGTTAAAAAGTCAAATGCATTTTAAATCACTGGCTTAGAATGGGAGAAACTTATTTTTATGAACATGGGCATTTTTTGTATTGCTATCTGACGTAAGATAATGTTTTCCACAACTTTAACTTTTATTTACTATCTGTTTATGATTGAAATACTACAGTACTGAACAAGCACTTGATCAATACATGGGATCAGCTCAGTCACTTGGGGATAGGATAACAGGATGTGTGTCAAATGTATATTCAGAATTTAAAAAAATGAATTTCTAAATTATTGTATCCTAGCACAGATCTGCAAATGTGTAATTTTATTTCGTAAGAATATTTTGATGTTTTTTGTTACTGCTTATTATTATTTTTTTTGACAATACCTTTTGTTTTATTTGCACCAAATTGATTCTATAAGAAATACAATTCTCTCTGTTGTGCCATAGATACTAAAAGCTACTCCTCCTCATCTTCCAAACAATGTTTACCTAAGCATAATTGAGCAAACATTCTGTTAGTTTTCAGTATCAGACAGTTAAGCCATAAAGTTCAGATTATAAATTCGGAACAATATGATATCTCAACTGCAGTCATTTCTTATTTGAAGAACAAGATTAAGTTAAGTACAGTGAACTTGAAGGCTGTTAAACTTTGACCTTATTTGTCAAAGTGTTTAATACATGTACTTAACTGGCTGATACATTGGCTCGATCACTTATGATGCTAATAAACCAGGTTTTATTTACTAAGTCAACGGAACTCTTTGCATTAAATTTAAGGTATAACAATATCTGCGGAAGTTTGTTTGGGGTATCCTGCACAACTAAAGTTTAGTTGTTCTTTACATTACTTTTAGTTTGGTCAGTTCGACTTCAGTGATGGATCTGGGCTCTGGGGGTTGGAACTTATTTTGTTTGAAAATTTTGTTAATTTTGCACAGAATTTGGCAATTAATAGTCTGTAACCGCCTTTTTACTTGAACCCCTCCTGAATGCTTTTTGAAAATATCTGGATACACCCCTTAACCTTGAGTTAGATTTTTTGATGGTTAAGCTGAAATATATCAGAAGGATTTAATAATGGTCTTTATATGTCTGTCTGCCACAGGGCTGTTCTATTAAAAGATATAAGGTACCCAAGGAAGGCACTTTTTGACCAGGGGAGCCACCCATAGAAATTCTGTTTATGTTTTGTATTAAACTCTATATTTTGTCAACAGACCTCTGAACACCCACCCATATACAAAAAATAAAAGTGCATACAGAATCTGCCACTCGATTAAAAATGTTTTTATTCTTTTATGATTTTGCAAAATTTTTTGGGGTTGGCTAGACATTCCCTATGTCACAACCCATTTTAATTTTGACAAATTTTCACCAGTTACGGGAATTTCATGCATTTTATGTTTCACCTGTAACAGCCATAGCAATATAATAATCTTAGTTTCCTATATGTATCTTGTATCAATATCTGCCATTCAAGATAAAAGATCAAGATATCTTGTTTCATATCATTAAGTATTTTGTTACAATGTCTTTTCTAAAATTACTGTGCGTTTTAGGCAAGCATTCCAAACCAAAGAAACAAAATCAACCAGACTGCTAGATAGAAGTGACCCTTTAACAACCATAGTGAAACAGAAATGTACCTTTGGGCCAAAGTATGGTAGGTATTTCAATACCACCTGATGTATTAAACTTCACAAATGTAAATAACAAAATTAACCCTAAAAAAGAAAATTATTACTATTGAATTTAGACAATTTTATTATTTTCATTATCAATTAAATGTTGGTCTTCATGAAAGTTTAATTGCAGTTCATACATGTACTTCATGGAAACTAGAATGAAATAGGTTAAGGTAGTACAAACTCTTTTATATTAATGTTTTTTGCTGGAAAAATCTCTTGTATCATGAAAACTTCTTAAAAAAAAAAGTTCAAAATTATGTTTTGGGGTTTAAAAAATAAAAACTCCCCTTATTCTCTCATTTTGAAGAAAACTTTTTATGTACTATATTTAAATTCTGTTTGTGATAATGCAGTCCAAGTATTGAAAAACAAGTACTATCTTTAAAAAATGGTAGCCGACGCAGTAAAATCTAATTTTTTTTACTTATAATTTTCTACATTTCATTCAAGAAAATAACACATGGCAGGTAATTTCGATACTGTTTTTTTCAAATGCCACTAAGTTATTAGTATTTGGTGTTGCATTTCCATGGAAGAGCGTCCTTAAGGTCAAAAGGTCAAAAGTGAAACTGGACCAACTGTTGGAAATAAAATTTCAGAAAACAATTTTGAATAGCAACAATATGATAGGCCAGAAAAAAAAGTGTGTTTTTGATTCTACTCATTTTTCCATCTTTTTGAAGGAACTAAATATTTTCTAAGAGGCCTCTTGTCTTGCAATTTCTTGATGTAGTCTCAATCAAAAACTTTCAAACAGCTTAGTCTTGGGATCTATATATTAGAAATAACTTTTTACCAGAGGTTGCCTAGCTTGCAACTTGTTATATTCAAATTGCCCGAAAATTTACTTCTAGATTGCACCAATATAAAACTTTAATATGTTATGCCCTTTCAAAAGCTAAACTTAATATATTAATCTAGTTGCCATT
Organism: Perna viridis; assembly: GCA_037379345.1. NCBI lineage: Eukaryota > Metazoa > Mollusca > Bivalvia > Mytilida > Mytilidae > Perna > Perna viridis. Next base: position 19,639,839 of record CM074520.1, read on the forward strand.
TTGATTATTTCAAACAATGCTGTGATGTTAACTTTTTTATCAATTGTTTCTTTATACACAAAATAGTGGTCAAATATGGAAACTAATTATTATCATGTGTATTTTTTTTCCAACTCACAAGAAGTCCCGTCATGACTGTCATTGTGTCATTAATGCATCCTTTCTTTATAACTAAAAACTAATAAAAAAACCCTTTTTACACACAGCTTACTTATTTTTACTTAGGAATTAATAATGTCCGACATATACGGATTCATCAAATCATATTTGATAAATGATATACGACTTGTAAACATACTTAGTCTGTCTTGTTGGTAATATCATTTGGCTTCCTGGAAAGTTTATCTAAGAAATGGTCTAGACAGTAGCACAATCACATCTTTATAAGCCTTTTTTATTGATTCAGATCATATTCTGTCCTGTAATTACTTTTTTTGTAATGTTACAATGATTTGTAGGTCTTGACATCACGAGCAAATAAATTGTTGTGGTAATTTTTCGGACATTCAAAATAATGATGAGTAATTTACAGTGCTCTAACATATAATTTGAATGATATCTGTTGTATTGTTACTTTCTAGTTATGAAGCAAATTTTATTTGAATTTACAAAACACACTGGTAAGCCATGCACTAAATTTGGAAATAGATGTACTCAGTGGTGGCTAAAATGCTAGACACAACCTGAAGCAGACATATCCACAAGATTAAAAATTTGATGGATGACTAGGCCTTTTACTCCTAAGGCCATTCTTGAAAAAATGTTGGTTTTCAGTCTTTGCCCATCCAAATCAGGTTGACTGTAGGTAGGTTGGTGATTTTTGTTTGTTTTTGAAAATAAAGACCTATAAGGGCCTTTTTTAACCAAATAAAACAATTGCTGAAGATAGAGCACCTTTTTCTTGGAAATCAAGGTTTGGAAATACTGAGTAGGAAGGATATGAGGCGGTTGAAAGAGCAAACTAAGAATTTCTAAAGAATGACCTAATAAAGATGTATACAATCAGTAGGTCAGGTTTTAGGCCTAGTAATATAAAAATCAGTCTTACTTCAGTGAAGATTACAATATTACAGTGTAATGAATATGCCTAGACTATGTAGGCTCAGAAAAGTATGAAAGTATGTATTTCCTTCTATTGGTAAGTTGGTCTGGTGCACAAATGTGAATGATAAACCTGATTCTATTTTTGATGTGTAAGTGACCACTACAGCATCCATAGATTTGTTTTAGCATTCCTCTGGGTTCCTATTTGAAAACTATCAAAAATTATCCCATTAAGTGTAAATGCCTAAAATGGCCATAAATACAGGACTCTCCATTTTTCTTAGACACACCTGTATTTGATAATGGAGCAACAACTGCTGACAAATTTTGCAAAAGTTAAGTAACTTTAAATTGTTTTGTTATATATTGTATCAATGTTAATCTTTCAGTATTTTGTCAACCAATAAGGGATGGAAACCAAGTGATCTCAGTGATAGCTGTAAGTAGATTAATTGTTATACGTTTTACATTTTGTATATATGCAGGGGTTAAAATTTAAAAGTAGAAGGCCCAGGACTTTTCCAAGCCTGAAATCAATGGTCCACTGGAAGAAAACCATAAGTCCTCAACAAAGTGTCAGTGAAAAGGGTTGTAGGTCCCAAGACCTAGGTAGACAGATTTTCAAAAGGTCCTATGTCAGAAACTGAGAGTCCAAGAACTTGGACCACCATTTATATGCTAATCTATTGAAGGACCTATGTTGTTCCACTGTGTTGGTACTTCCCAATCTCCTGCTCTGAAATATTTGTTGTTATTAGGCCAAAAAAAAAATTATGTGTGTTTACAGTCACATGACCGACCCTCATTTTATAGCTGCAACCCTAACTTTTTTATTGGCAATATTCTGAAATTCCGGAAATTCCCGCCTTTTCCGTCTGACACCGGTACCAGTATTTATTGTATTAAACCACAGTGGCGGCCTCCAGTGCCAGCACTGCCATCAATTTAAAAAGGAAACTAGCTGATAGACAAGCATATGCACCATTACAGTGTCTTCTGTTTCTCACTATGAAGCTTATTAGTCAAGAAACTACAATTGTACTCCAATAAAAAAAAAAATAATAATTAAATAAGAAAAAAAAAAAACGACCTACCGACCCTATTTTTTTCAGCATTTGACAGCAAATACACATATTTTTTTTTCGGCCATAAGCTTTTACACCTCTACCATATTTGGTACTAAACTTTGTCTTTTTATACAAATGAGTACAGTATATTGTAAACAGCTTCACCAATCTTTAATGAGCAGTGCTCAAGCCTTTTAAAATTTTTCACTTCCTTAATATCAGAACCTAGAAGCTTGGAGGGTCATAAATAGTAAATCAGGAGGCAGCACTAGGACTTTGGAGGGATTGAATCCTTTTATTCGCCTATTTGTTCACTTTTTGTTCAAAAACTAAAACGTAAATGGTAATCACAAAATTACCAAACCTATAATGTATAAACTTAAGGCAATAGTCATAAGGAGCAGCATGACAGTCCATATAAATCTAGGATTCTTTGATTAATTTTATATTTCTTGGCAGATTGTATATCCAGAAAGAGGGATGCTTCTTAGGATTTTTCCTTTATTTCCTGATTTTTTTTTTTTTTTTGACATTTAACACCTAAATAGAAGTACAGATATAATATGATGTAGTTAAGTATTTGTACTGTAGCTTTGAAGCTATTCTCAAAATTTACCAAAACCAGTAGTAGATTTTTTTTTCTCTTTTGTACATGCAAGAATAAACAGAAACTGAATAAAGACAAGTGCTTTGAAAGCCTTAGTTATCAATTTGATATTTAAATTCTTTTACTGTATATAGCTGCTGTACATGTATTTTTGTAGGACTAGATCTGAGAAACCTTGGATTGTTTTTCAATAATGCATTATATTACATTTGATTTCAGGTGTTAACAACCTCCAATCAAGACTTTAATCCAGAGTCTTTAAAACTGATAACAGACAAGGTAACTTACTGTATACATAATATTATTCATATCACTCATTTGTTTGTAATTTAAATTTATTTTTTCCCATTGTAATTTCAATGTTAACCACAATTATCAAGTTTTTGCATATTACAGTCAAACCTGTCCTAGGGACCACCTTTATTCAGCAATAACCTGTCTTCAAAGACTATGATTATAATATCCCTATGTAGAGAAGTCCATCACCATTACATTACCATGATTTTGTTTTCCATTGGAAGGTCACTTAAGACAGGTTTAACTGCACATTCAGTTTTCATTTAATTGATAATAGAACACATTGGCTTCTTTTTGGCAATTTCTAGGCTATGTGGGCACATAAGTTCTAAACTTAAGGTTGTACTACATATAGATGACATTAGATTCTGAGCATTCTGGAATTTTATTGCCTGTGAAGTTACGGAAAGTGGTTTTTGATTACTATAATTTTGGAAATTCCTTATTTGATAATATTGTAAATTTTATAGTGTTGGTTATGTAAATTTAATGAGAATGAACTTATCTTGTAAATCAGCTAGACTGATAGCTCTTTCATAAATTATTTTTGAATGTCTTTTTGTAGTCTTTTCATTCATTTAAAATAGAATTTCAGACATTATAATATCGAAGTCAACAAACCATTTGAAAATAAAAGAGAAATAAATTGATAAGAAATAAACTTCACAGTCTAGGTGTTTCCTATATGATGTTACATAGCATGACTTACTAGGGAACAGTTGTGCTGCAAAATATATCTTTTTAAGTTATGCCTAGGTACATCTCAATTATAATATTGAAATTGGAAGATAATTTTCTTATCAATATTGTAGCTACGTGTTGTGCTACTCTTAATTTATTCACTTACATATACTAAATTATGTTATATTACGCAAACAGAGTTTGTTTTTTTTAATTTTTTTTTTTTTTTTGGGGGGGGGGGGTTGTATATAGGAATCTCCCAGTCTGTCTGTCTGTCCACCTTCCTTGTAAGCACAATTTCTCTTTAACCACTTTAGGGATTTTGATGAATTTTTTTTAGAAAGATTGAGTATTATATGTAGATGTGCATGGAGGAATATAAATACTGTCAGTGGACTCCAAAGGGAGATAATCCAAATGAAAGGTTTTACATATTAGGTCTCACTAACCACTTCCGGGTCAAATGGCCACCCCCCTATGTAGTACCAAAAACACACTGAACCTAGACATATGCATTGTAAGTGCATTATTTGTGTGTATTATGATTAAAAGTAGTCAAAATAAAGCTGAGAATGTGTACTTTAAGATCATATATGTAATTAACTACAAAAGTGTATGAATATTGTTTACATGTGTGAGTAATTTGCCTCCATGCTGTCAGTTAGCAGAACAGGTAAAAATGTGGATTTTCAGTATTATTTATTCAAGTAAATTTTGTGAAGAATTTCTACTATGATCGTACCATTAGCATAATGATTTTGGAAGCCTTATTTTCCAAGCTTCGCAACGGTATGCAGCTTGAAGATGTCATTTGTCCTGGGAATTCACAGTGAGACTTTGAAAATTACTTTTTTAACATGTAAAGTAATGGAAACGTTAGAAGTGGTTAGTGAGACCTTAATAACTTGTAAGCGCAGTGAAAAAATTAAACATATATGTCATTCTGTACAATGTATGAACTGATTAGCAGTCACATTGTGTAAAATGGAACCAATCACTTGTTTTAAAAATCAGTTTGATGGGTTGCTGAATGATCTGAAACTGATCTGTGATCAATGATGAATCACAATTGTAGTTGCACTGATCAGTTCAGGTACTGAAGATTCTTTTTATTGACACATTTGCCATTAACATTTTACCACATTTTGTATGTTATTTGTTCCTCGAAGTTGAAACTCTCAATGAATGGATGGTATATTTGAATCGCCTTGTCCATCTGGCCATCCATCATTCTGAAATCACAATTATCTCGGCTCCTAATGAAAGGATTGGTTTCAAATTTGGTGTGTGGCTTTATATAGATAGAGCACACAAGTTGTAAGCTATTTTGAGTGCTGTCTGATATCTACTTGCTGTAACAGTGGGGATATACCTAGCATTGCAAATTCATGTTTCAAGTTGCCTTAAAGAAGGACTCTTTAAATATGGTTTTGAAAGTTGCCCAAGTTAGTTATTTTTGTTGGATAGTCAAGCAGATGTAATTTGTTCTTAAAAAGGTATAATTTAGTACATATTTAAGTGTCTTACTTTTCAATTTATTGTTGTATCCAAAGAAGGATATTGATTTTTATATTTTCTAACTAAGGTTCAAGGTCAATTTATCTATTTGTATTTACTTCTTTTTTTTCATGGATACTAAGATTTAGATCTACTGTAATTTCTAATCGGTGTTATCTGTTTACATTACAATCTTATTTAGCTTTTATGATCTTGGTATAAAATTGGAATTCAAATTTGACCATGTCCAATACCATATTGATAATTTGATTAAGATATTTTTAATGCAATGACAAATTTCTATGTATAAACTGTCAATAGCACTCTGTAGTCTAAATAGTGATAATGCATGATGTTTAAGCATTTGATCAAAATTCAATACATAATCTTTTGAATTTCAATACTTATATTAAACTGATGATAGGAAGGTCATGGAAGTTTTATGTTGTTTTTGTAAACATAGGTAGTATTGAATATAAAAATCAATCTAGATTTGATCTACCATTGTGAAGGGTTTTACATCTATAATTCAGCAATTACCTATAAAATAGAATCAACAGAACCTTAGCCCTACTTGGCAAACTTTAGAATAAGAGGGTAATATTTTGTTGTGTAAATCCTTATTGATTATCATCTCTTTCCTTTCATTGTATTTTTATTCTGCATCAGAAAGTTTTAAGGGATGATATTATTGGTAATAGAAAAACTTGTGTACTCAGTCACTGTCAGACCAAAGAGTCTTCATTTACACATTTTGTCTGAGGTATGGACTAAGTGTAGCTGTCTTATAAAACCAGTCATTGCTGTCTATTGACTATTGGCAGTCAGGGATGTCAGAAGTATTTTAAGTAGCAGGAAATAAAGGAGAAGTATCAGGTGGACTGATGAAAATTTTGCAAGAGGTCACTCATTTTTGAAAATATAGTAGCTGTTAAAAGATGAGCTAGTAGCTGTCCAATTTTGCCGGTTGATGTCTTCTATTGACATCCCTGGTGGTGTTCTGTTGCTAAGACCAAAAGAAACCTGGTGGAGTTGCAGAAACTTCATAAGAATACATCAAGTTGTTGTCTGTTTGTAACAACCACTGTAGAATCAATATCTGATAAAATGACATTCAGTAACTTACGTTAATGGTTATATGTCCTATTGCCTGAGACAAGGGACAAGCCAAAGTTAAATTAAACTTGTCTGATGGACAACCAAATATTAAATATTTTTCAGCATGCTTTAACTAAAAGAACAACCTAGGTTTCAAATATAATAGGACTGACAGAACAAGGTTCACAAACTGTTAAGTAGCAGTCTTTGTAAGAATCATGCACCCCAAAAAAGGCTACATATTTTTATTTTTGTAATTAAGTTGTTTTATGGATCTGTACTATGAAATGTGTAATTATTCATTCAAATCTGCCTGCTCTCAGGAGATAATGAACAATGAAAATCCAATAGATTCTGTTGTATTTGTGTGTCATTTTCAGAGTTATCTCCCTTACTTTTGAATTCCACAGTACATTCTATACAATTTTTATCTCCTATGAGCAAGGGTTATATGAAAAATGAAATGTTAATTTCTGTTTACTAAAGCATTTTAAGCAAGATATCAAAAATAAAAATATGTAGGCTGTTTACCCATGAATCACATTTTGCATGATTCTTAGCTGGAGTGCTACTTAACATCATACCCTGCCATTTGATTGTTTATTTCTTTGTATGATAGTTTTTAACAGTGAGTAGATTTGTACATGTTGCATTATGTCCCCTGCCATTGGTTAATTTCAAAGCAAAAAAAAAAAGTACATTCTTTTGACCAAATCTTAGCTGTTCCTAGAGAAGTTAATGTTAATCACCGCATAATTCTGGAAGTTTATGTGATGGACAGCTAGGCAACAAACTTGACAGACTGCTTCATTAAATGTAATTGAAATGATGAACAGGGTTTAAAAAAATTGAGGATAAGCATTTCATGTTCTTAATGGCGGCTATTTATTTATTTTTGAATTACGGCATCTCATATTTCTTATCTATCTTTTGTCATTACCTATCAGAAAAGGAATTTCTGACTATAATAGAATGCAGTGTGATCATTTATAGAAGATGATTGGATTTGTGTACAAATTATTGATCAGTTATCATAAAAGAAAATATTTGACAGCTTGTGTTATAGATTCTGTCGGAATGATAGATGTTAGATGGAGATTGCTTATTTCTCTTGCAAGATACATTGTATAGTGTGTAGATTGTTGTACTGCTGATTGTGTTCCCATTTAGTTGCATTTATATCTACTTAAAGACCTAATTTTGAAATGCATTGATAAGTATTAGAAGATCTTTCATTGTAAAAATCAGACAGGAAGTGATTCATGCATAGCAAAAACCCACCAAATCTACTAACATTTCTAATTCAAGAACAATTACAGACCACTTAAGGAGGTAGACCTTGGGTAAGGGACACGACTTCTACAAATCAATGAAACATTGGTATTCAGCATTTTACATCAATCTCATGTAAGCATCAAAGTAACTTGGATTGATTTCATTTTGTTTCAAATGAAAACTTGAAAAGCATTGGTGAAATTGAATTTGATACAAACATATCGCTGATTTCAAGAGTTATGTTCCTTACCCTAGGTCTACCTCCTTAGCCAGTCTTCATTGTTCTTTCAGTTGTTGCAACTGTTAAGATAAAAGTTGTATAGATCGTGTATGAAAATGGCTTTGCAAGACTTATCATTCTTGATTTTGTTTGATTACATGTAGGTTGAATTCAGTGGGAGATGGATTATTCATTTTCTCAGAATCTGAATGCATTAATTACTATTGTTATATAAAAATATAGCATAGGAAGGCCAAAAAATTATTGTTCAATGGGTTTTTATTCATCATTTACCACAATAACTGTCTAGTCCTTAGTTTCAGTATAAAACCTGTATTCAACCTTCATCTTCATGTTGTGATTTTATCTTCTGCTCAATCTCATACTCCAGTAATCATACTGTCCTTTTTGCATTACTTATTCACAATTGAATGTAAAGGCATCTGTGAAAAAAAAAACAAAAAACAAAAACAAAATCAATGCTAGGTTTATAAAAATATATTGCAAGTTCAAGCAGTTTAATCAAGTATTGAGTGGACCCAGATTTCCTGAATATTATCCACATTAACTGTAATTTGCAAATCAAATTCCAATGAAAGGTTTCCAATTTATTATAGGTTGAAAATGGTAGAGTGATCAAGAGCAGCTTGGAATTAGATTAACATTTCTGATTGTAGAATTTTCATTATAACCATGCACCTTGATGTTGGAAAAAAGTTATTTGTTGTATGTAAAATAAAATTAACATTCCTGCAGAATCTATTGATTCCTTGCTGTATCTGCTCTCTGTCAATATTTTGATTTAAATTATAACATTTCAAAGACAGGAAATCAATGCTATTCAGAGATTGAGTGCTTTAGACATTTAAAACTAACTTCTGAAGTTCACTTTTATTGCCACTGTTACCAGAGGCTTCTGCAGAGAGATGGTAGAGATCATTCTTTGATTTGATCTTTCTTGTAAATGCAGTCACTGTCTGTGTAATTTGAAATTGTTTTGTAATCACTGAGATTTAAATTTCTTAGCATGTTTAAAGGCACATGTTGTAGCTTTCTGTATTGGTTGTTATGTTACCTTGCTTCATTTAATTGCTTTTTCATTTAGTCCCTTTGAAATTTGATTGTCAAAACTGTCAATATCAATAAAGCCAGATGTTTGCCTTAGTTTTGTTAGGTTTATTTAATTTATCATTTGTCAAAGTTTAAGAAAACCCTTAACTGTCTAATATTATATAATACTTCAAGCTATTCTGGTTTCTCGGAAATATTTTCATTTACAAATAGTATAGCCCTTGAAAGTGAAAAAATCTATCTAATTTCAATCCATTAAATTAAAAACGTCTTGGTATAGTTTGTGATACAAGAAATACTAAAGAAAAAAACAAATGTTTATTATCTATATATTATAATGACATTGATTATACTTATGTTTTTATTTCCTTTTCTAACCAGTTAGAATGTATATAGATTATAACATCAATTTGTCCATTTATCTCACTTTTACTTCTAGTATTTTGGTTTCTAGTTACAGCAAATCTCAACCAAATTTCATTAACTTTTGAAAATATCTGTGAATTACAAAATGCAGTTCAAGGTTCCATAATAATTACTTTTTTGCAATAGTGAAGCCATAGACATTTTTCACAGAGGAATTCAAAAAAAAAAACCAAAAAACCCCAAAAAACGTGATGTTGGGGATGGTTCTCTGTTTATTTCAGTAGGAATATAACAAAATTTGTGAACTTTTCATATTCCTTCATAATGCAATTTTTTTTGTATCATGTAAAACACCTAGGGTAACATTGTATGTAAACTAGCATGATAGATTAGTCATAAGGTGAATGACCAATGTATTTTACGTCATTAAAGAGGCATGAGTAAAATAATTACTGGTATCCTTATTACAAGTTGAAGGCAAAAGGCCAAGTACTGGCAAAGGTGAATTATTGTACATTTGTTTTAACACTACTGATACTTAGCCTAAAGCCTGGACTTGTGTAGTTCAGTATGTATAAACCTGCTGGGAATTATTTGTTAATCTTGGCCTGTGAATAATGAATTTTAAGACCATGCTAGTTAGTGAAGATGGCTATTCCTGATGTATATCTATAGTAGAACGTCATGATGTGATGACCAATTATTTCTGATTTTCCTTGTACAATATGGCTTGATCAGATAGGACATATTAAGAATGAAATTTCTATACTGGCCATTAATGGGCTTGCATCTTTTTTATCCCTACTTATTGCTTTGCAGGAGTACATAGTTGTTCTTAGCTGTCACTGAGTTGTGATCCATCACTTTGTTTTACTGTAAAAAATATTGCCTTGTTATGAGTAATTATGAATCTTTGATTCTTTGATGTGAATTAACAGCATACATCTTATTTCTAATTAAACAGATTTGATTTAGCTGATAGAAATAATGGAAGTATTGCACTAAGGAATTACAAATGTTCTGAATTATTTAGTTTCTCTCTGGCTCTGGGATTTAATGCATTATGATATTGCTGTTCATTTTATGATTTATTGATGGAAATCAGCCCAATTAAAAATTCATGTTTGATCTGAAGTTCTAACATTTACCACAGTGATGAACTAGGCTACTATTGAAGTTAATATTAGCCTCGAGAGAAAGCCTGTGATCTTGTTTATATTGCTGTCATTGGAAAAATTTCTTTCCGGAATAAAAATCCAATGATTCAGTCAGGAAAAGATCTTGTCTATACAATTGTGCATCATGTAAAATAGTAAAATGTCACAGCTCTTTTTGTATTTGCTTCAGAATTAGATTAAACAGTTTATTGGAGTGCTATTGCTTCTGTGAAATTCCTATAATGACAATCTTAGCTTTGAAAGTTAATTATTTTTAGCAAGGAATAAAATATTGGAAATTTTTCTGTGCCACTTTCACTGTCAAGTCAAGTGTTTCCAACTTATATTCTTTTATAGATAAAGTGTAGTGTGGATACAACCTCCAAGTAAATGTAGTATGGGAAGATATTGTGTTAAGTATTCTGTATAGAAATACTATACATTATAGTGTGTAAAGAGTGACACCTTCATTGTGATATGTGAATCTTGCCATATAACCTGTCAATTATGATGCATTCTTGTTTATCCCAGATTGTAGGGTGTTATAGACGATTGTGTAAATGTCACACAAGGACACTGGAACAGAATTCCACGGCAAGCTCTCCTGTTCCAGTACAAACTTCTTCACTAAAAGAGGCTATAATACAACTTTGTGGTAAGTTTCAAGTACTATGATGTAATTGAGCTTAATCATTGATATTCTTTTTTGCTTTTGTCAATCATTGTCATTAAAATAATATTGATAAAAGCTATCTAGAAACTTCTTAGAAGTTTATAGGGTTATATTATGCAAGTAAAAAATATCAAGTGTGATTGGCGGGTCACATTTGTACACCAGTCGATATATTTTATTTACTATTATGAATGTAATTTGATGTTAAAAAGGGAAGTTGTGTGGAAGAGTCATCATTAATAAGTATTTTAGAAGTGCAGTATGATAAGAAAGCTGTCGATCGTTCTATGGAAATTCAAATGAGAGCTCCAGATATCTGGTTAAATAAACAATGATTTATAAGTGAAATAATTATAAAAAATCTAGTAAATGTCGTCAGTTGGGCAGGTTGATCAGGCGAATTGGGAAAATATTTTCATAACATTTTTTCTCAGCAACCCTCAAGATATTTGGTTTGCAACTTCGGTATGGGGTCCCATATCATAGGATGCAATTTCAGGTCTGTCACACTTCTTTCAATTAACTCGACCATTTCTATCTGACCCTTTTTTTTTTCATGTTAAAAAGTATGTTAATATTGTCTAGATGAACAGTTGCCAATTTTCACTTGAAATTCAAAGCAGGTAATAATTTTTCATTTTGCATTCGTTGAGATAAATACCAAATGTAAATTCTTAGGGCTATTCTAGGAAAAAGTGTATGGGAGGGTTGGACAGCACTTTTTTTTATACCCCTCCAGGCATAGAAAATTAAATATTCATAACAAAGTATTTCTAAAGAAATACCCCCATCCATACGATTTTTAAAAGATGCTGTAACCCCCGTATACATTTTTTTTCTGGAAAATTTAGCAAAGTACAAGTCATCTATAGCTGGTCATAGGAAGATGATTTTTATTTGAAAGTTAAGGTTACTTATTGTATGCAAACTCAGAATGAGTTGTAGGAAAATGGAATGATTTCCAGTTTTTAAGCTTTACAGATAGACCAGCAGTTGATCTCACACTTTCTTGATTTCTTCCTGTCTGTTCTTGTCCGTTAGATTACATAACGAGTAATATCTATCTAAAATGATGCTCATGTATCAAATGGTTCTGTTAGAAATTTCTATAATTTTGTACTTTGTTCTGTTGTTTCATTTTATCTATTGTCATCATCTTCATTATCTTTGTATTGTATCATCAAGTCAGTTAGAGCAATTAGCAATTAATTGGAAAACTGTTTCCATGATAAGGTGCAGCTTCCTTTACATATGAACTGTAATAGATAAAGTACAACATTCCAGAAAGAAAAAAAAAGTCGCATCAACATGATGTCAGAAAAAACACATAACTGAAACATCTAAAATGGTGTTCAAAAAGACGGTAAAACATTACTGTGAGACAGCTGTTAGATGCTGAATAAACTAAAACAAAAATATCATTGATTAGTAATAAAATTTGAAGAGCAGATTCGTTTATGTATTCTTGTATGTAAATGACGTCATTACTACAATTTTTGCAGAAATTCTTGAAATTCATTTCTAAATTATTTATAAGATATCTAAGCATATAGCTTAAACAGAAGTACTCTGGTTTTATTACACTATTAAATGGTCTGGGTTGGGAGTTTATATGACCTGCATTTTATTAGGTCATTATATCAGTTTAGATTATTGATGAAAATATCAATTCTGTTCTGAGTGAAACTAAAATATTTGTGCAGGTATTCTCACATAGCAGCAGTTTTCTATCTAATGCATCATTTGCAAGAATAGAAAGTTAAGGTCATCCTTATTCTTTACAAACAATATTTTAATGATTTTTATGTACTTTTTTTTCCCTACTGAAAAGTTTTATTTTGCAAGTGTTCCGAGTTATGCTCGTTGTATCTACATTAAGAGTGTACTGATTAAAATTCACTTTTTGGAATTAATTTTAAATAATCATGGATTCAGGAGGGTCCTCTAAAATGACCCTTTCCCAAAGAAAATTATATAAAAAATCATGCTATATTCTTAAAATTTTTACTTTACCTTCCTAATTTTGACTCCCAAATGGCAAATTTGTTTTGAGAATTTTTTTCCTAAAATAAGGCATTTACCAAAATGCCCAGATTAACCCCTGAAATAGTGTCAAGCATTTAATTTACGGCTTATATGGTACTAGTACTTGATGTATGACTGCTTTTAAAAGTCATTAAAACAAAGGCATCAACTATATTCTTGAAGTACTGTATACCTACTTATTTTTGAAAGCAATGTATTTTGGCTGTTTTCCTGCCAAAGAAAAAAAAACACACAAAAAATAGCCACAGATATCTCTCTACATAGCTAATATCTCTCTGAATTATACAAGTACAGACTTGAGAGAGTGTTAGATTCCAAATTAAATAGCTGTAACATTGGAGTGACATCCTAACATGTGAAGATAAGTATCCTCGGAAGTAAACAGGGCTACATTATACTTCTAGAATGTAACGTTCAGTAGAAAAAGAATGTTTAAGATGAAATGTAACATAACCTAAATACAAAATAGTGAATACTTTCAGAGATCACCAAAAGGTCTAGTTTGAATTCTATTCTGGAGACTGTGGCACCACAGCTAGTTTTGAGTGTGTAAAGTTAGGTTGATATACATTATCTACAAGAATTCTGTTTGGTTTGCCTTAAACACTGTTGAAGTTTACCTTATGTCTGTGAAGAAAAAGTTTTAAGTTTTGCCTAGGTATAATTTGGTCTTTCAGAGCAATAGTATTATGACTTATAAATGATACGTCATAGACAAAATGTCTACTTCATTCGCTATTAAAATAACATATTGCTTGTCAGCCAACCTCTAGAATTATGGGAGTAATTAAGGTGTTGATTATATATTCCTTTGTCTGTTGTTCAATATAAATATGTATGCATTGCAAGTCAAAATTTTACTCAAGGGATTTTTGCTGTGATAAAATATGTCACACAAGCATTTTTTATGGAGCCAAATCTCTATGATTGAATTATGGTTTTTTATACTCTCTGCTTAGTGTTAGGTATATTATATCCATCCATTCATTCATTCCATTGTTTGTCAGTTTGTCAGCAACTTCCTATGTTTTTTTTGTTTTTTTGTTTTTTGTTTTCGTTGCAACTACTGATCTGAGCCACTTGATACTTTATATATGATGGGAATCAGTTTTATTAATTCCTGACTTCTTTACCCGTGCAGGTCTGGGTGTCAAAAGAATAGGCCTGCAGCAGCGCTAAGCTTGTCGTAAAAGGCGACTAAATAATGCTCAGTAACCTAGCCTGTGCCCCAGGTGGTGGAATGGGGTACCCCTGGTGTGTTACATGCTGGGTTTGTCAGGCTATAATACGGAAAACCTGACCGTAAACCGTAGTGGTGCACCGTGTTGAGAAAGATGCCACGTTCCTCGCACGTTAAAGAACCCTGCTGTGGTATTCGATAGGAGTAGGAACCTTTGCACGCCGCCACAGAAGTCTAAATTGCCCGACCCTACCCATCCCTCCCTTTTATCTTGTGGCAATCAAAATTTTTCGACCCTATTATCCTTGTGTCCAATCCCTTTTTTAATTTCATCATCATCATTTCATGTTCATTTTATCATCCCTTTCGTGTTCATTGCCTGAATATAGCTGAAATATTGCTGCTCGGGCGTTCAACTCCAACAATCAATCAATCAGTCCTGACTTCTTTGTTTATATTTTGACCATATGGCTACTGGGGTAGGAAGCAGGGGTATCCTTTAGTGAGTTTTGCTCACAGTTTCTGGGATTATCCTGGGATGGGCTGTTTTCAATTTTAAGGGAAAATGTATTGAAATAGAATGAAACTGGTCATTTGTTTGGCTGGGTCCCTACATAAGGCACCAAAATAAACTGTTTATTTGTCCCTTATGGCAGTATTAAAAGATTTCTGGCCCATTGAAATTTTGCAAGGGCCCATCTTTTTTTCAAATGCCCCATTGAAATCCTGAATATTTCTATAGCTTCGTAAATAAAATGGGCCCTTTGTCCATCTTACGGGTCAATAATTGTCTAAAGCGAGGAAAACCCCTGGAGTTTGACTAGTTTTTCAGACATTAGAATCCTTTGCACAACAAATCCAATAAACAGTCATTTTATAGATAAATATATTTTTCTTAAGAGAGTTGTTGAGTTTGCTTTCCACTTTCCATTGGTAATGTCACTCACAGACAGATTGTAACTAGATTTGTCACCAAAATCAGCTAGCATTAAAGAATATTTGACAAATAAGAATAGATTGAAAAGACATCATTCCATGGAATATTATTACACATACACAAATTCTATTGCCTGCTATATCAGTAAGTTTAGGAAAGGGACATTTTGAGTGAAATTGTTTATTAAGCAGTTAAATTTTAAGAATCTAAATGCAATAGATATATGTCATAACTTGGAAGATCAAGGAAAAATTTGCTTATGAGTATGAGGCAAGTTGAAGGTTGTTTACTAATCTTATAGCAGACCTGTTAAAAAATATTTCTAGTTGGACAATAAATCAGTTGCTTTAGATATATTGTATGAATATTTTCTGATTAAAAAAAAATACTCGTTATAATGAAATGTACAATCTGGAACAAATTATTTGATGCTCTTCCTAATACAGTGTTGTCTGGAGGATCTTTGTAATATTTACCAATTTCTTTGTAATCATTTATCCTATTTCAATTCGTTCATTTAGCAGGTTATTTATAGTACTTAAGAGGCTGTCCATGTGGAAACTAGGCAGTTACTATGATGTAGATGGCACATGGTAAATTTTATCCCACTGAATTTTTTGTTATAATGTAATGTTTAAATCATATGTATGTCCATTAGTGGAAAGATTTTTTTAAATCGATAATGGATGGCTCAGAAAATGATTTTAAAGTTCCCTAAGAAATTAACAAAATTTTGCAAAAGAGTCATCTTCCTTTTTCAATGAATTTCAAAGCTTTCTATGTAATTTATTTCTCTTGAACAATTGCAGTCAATCAAAAACCAACATGGATATATTTGTGATATTGATGAAGATATTTTTAAAACTAAATTTGTCATGTGCCACCAACTGTCTGGTTTTTGCATATACACCCTCTTAACTATAAAAACTGACATTTTAGTATTTACCTTAGTTAATTTATAAACTTTGTGCCCGATTCAAACAAATCTGAGATATGTGTATATATGCCATGGCCACAACCATCTGATGATTACTTTCTGGCAAATAAATGTATTTTTACACAAAATACTGGAAATAAAGTGACAGTATCTTCATTATAAGGTTCTCCTTAATTTAATTAGCTCCACCAAGGACTCTTCCATCCATTGATGAATGATAGTAGTATCTAATGCTTTTCTTGTATCATGGAATAAAGGACAGATTCCATTAGCAGGTTAACATAAGGGTAATGGTATCAAATTCCTTTTCATCACTCAGCTCAGTTAGGTTTGATTATTATGACAACTACTGATAGGAAACCTGTTTCTTCTCTGGTTTAATACCGGTAGAAATGCAACATTTTGTTTGGCATTTTTTCACAAGAACAAGCTGTTTCCATTTCACTTTAGGGTCCAACTTCACAACTAATAAAATGGTTGAATTGATTACTGAGTACTGTAAAGTTCGAAATTTTCATTGCAGTTAAATTTTTTGCTATTTATTGCAGTGACTGACCTGTAATGCGAAAATGAAATGGCTGCATGTGAATATTACTTTGTAGAACATAAAAATTATACACCCCACCCCCCTTCTGCAAAAGAAGTTAAGGAGGGAGGTATTCATATTCCACCCTGCGTGTCTGTCTGTCTGTCCGTCTACAACTCTTTTCTAATCAGCTTGAAGTATTGTTATGAAACTTATGTATTATAACCACATGGAGATGTGCATACTGTCAGGAATTTAAGTTTAGGCAACAATTGTAGAAATGACAGCTGATGGACCTATGTGTTTTGTTTTTTGGTTTTGTTTTTGTTTTTGTTCTTTTTTGTTTTTTTTGTTTTGGAAAATCTTGGTCTACAACTCCTCCTCAGTGAATCACAGGATTGTAATCTATCAACAGAGTGTTAGGTTACCGTAAAGCTGTGTGTATATTGTCAGGAATTGTTTACAGTAAAATTGCAGTCATATTATAGTGTTGGCAACAAACAAAATAAAATAGTACTGATTTCTGTTTGGAGTTGGTTGTTTTAGAATGACACATAATTGTATATCAAAAGTGCTTAGTCTATTCCCCCAAAAAATTAAGTCTTGGTATGAATTGCGTGTGCACATTGGGCTCCAAATGTACAAGATTCAACATGCTGCAGGGGGTATTTGTCCAATTATGGGCAATGTATAGTTAGATTTTAGGAACAAACACCAATTCAAAACTGTGTAAAGGTGGATTGATTGCCAAGACCCTGAAAAATAGGAGACAGCAAGAAGGTTTTTCACTTATAGTATTCAAGATTATCTGTAAAAAAAACGAGAGACCTAGCCTATAGCTAATGATTGTGTTTATGAGATTGTGGAGTGACATATATGCATTTAATTCATGGTCTGCCTTTTTTGTCTAGCCTAGTAAGTCATCTGTTCTTAAGTTGGGTTGAGTCACAACTTTTTATGATGTTACTAATGACAGTCCTATCATCATCAGTCTTCATAAAATTGTTCTTTTTAATGTTTAGTTTTAAATGATGTACTGTAGGAATGTAACCATTCTGCCTGAACAGTGGATTGATTTCAAGTAAGGAATATGGCTTTATATAATGGGTCATATGTTAATTGTATAAAGCCATTTTGGTTGCTGTCAGATATCAATTTCCTGTGCAAATGGGACTATACCTAACACAACTGCATGTACACCTTCATGCTCTTACATTATTATACATATTATGTCATGCCAATTAACTTTCATGCATATCACTAGCAGCCCTTACTCTATGGTCCCCATAGTCGACATTGCTGTCAATTCATTAATTGATCTGTTATTTGGCCTATAGTGTCTTGGTGTTTTTAGCAAAACAACTTTCATTACTATATTTTTATATCATTTAATCTACTAAATCACAGGACGTGACAATTGTACCTTCTTTATGACAAATTGAATAAATTTCCTCTAAATTGGAGAAATCCATTACACAGTGTGTGGAATAATGAAAGGCTGGCATTTAATTATTTACATGTTATATGGTTGGAATAACAACTGGCTGTGAGTGTTATTTACATCAGCCAACCATATACTGATGGCTAGAAAAAATAAGCTACCATTATCTTGCAGTATAAACTATTTTACTGTTTTTTTTTTATCTGCTATCTTCTAAGTAGAACATGTTCACATTCTTCCAGTGTTGACTTGATAGAGGAAAGCCATGTATGCATGGATGAAAATAAAATTTGATTTATTGTTAGTTTAAACCAATAATCATGTCTTCCCTATCCATGCAGAATTGATCAGACTTTTGTTTGCATGAAATCGATGCTACTTGAAATGCCATGGCAATTGTATAAGATATGATTTCGCTTAATGTTATAGTTTAACAGTGGCTTGTAATTGAATCAATTCCCTTAGATGCATGTACTGAGCTTCCAAAAAGGATTTAGTTTGTGGTTTTCTTCTTGAATTAGTTTGATTTTGACATTTTCATCCGAGGCTTTCTTAAGAATGTTACATGCTTCAAGTGACATTTCCCTTGCTTTTTTTTGGGATCTGATGTTTAATACAATTGGTTTTAAAAACATATCAGTTTGATTTAAGATTTATTTTAGGATGATTATAATGAAGAAATACAATTTCCCTGGTCAGGCTTGTGTTTAAATTGCTTTACAAGATTTTTTTTTTTGAAGTATTAGCGATGTCATGTTCACATCTATGGTTATGATCAATCGATTTAAAAGCTGGATGGCTACAATATATTCAGCATTACACTCTTTTCATTGGCTTGGTTGTCATGTGTGTCTTTTAACATAAATTGGTAAAACTTGTGTCCTATCCCTTTTGTAAAGTTAACAAATATTTTTTTTGTAAACTAATATGTGCCTTTATATTATGGTAGTCTTATAAGAATGCTTTCTCAGTAAATATCAAACAACAGCGTCAATTGTTATATAACTTTGGACTTCAATGAGTTTACCAATTCTAAGTATACTGATATTGGATGGATGCACTGACAGACAACATAATAGCAAATACCAATCCATATAAAATTCAGACACTGTCTATGGAAGAGGTCATTCTTGCTGTGGAAAAACCCATTGAACAAACAATGCATTTTTGGTCTGCATATGTTGCATTTTAACATAACTGTAGTCCTTTCTGTATTCAGATCTGTATTTTTAAGAAAACCATATATTCATCTCCCACTAATACCAATTCAAGAATGATAACTCTTGCAAGTGCCAATTTCATTCACAATCTACTGGTATATAAGAGTGCAGCATCTAAATGAAAGACTAAGACTGGTTATGTGGTCTGTAACTGTTTTTAAATAAGAAATAAAAGTAAATTGCTTGGGTTTTTGACATGCATGAATCAACTTCTGTCTGGTTTTTAGATAGACTGCTACTTTAATACTGAAAGTAATTATCTTCATAACTTACGGTCCTGCTGTCTTTTTTTGGGCATGAGTTTATTATAGTATACTATGGTATGCTGTTTGTCTTTAGGATCACCAGAAATGAAATTTGTATTATTTGTGTGTTTTAGGTTTTTAAAAAATTATATTTGTCATGTTTTAATTGACTGTTCTGTGGTTAATACTACAATTTTTACAGTATGCAATTCATCACAGGTATATAAACCTTCTAGATTAATTCATCTATTGTCACAGTGATGCCAGTAAATCCTGAACATTTGGTTACCTGCATAATGACATAATTTGTTGCATGTCTGACTCTGTTACATGGTTCAGAAATTAGGCTTTTTGAATTAAATGCATGAAAATCGGATATGAAATTCTCTAGGCTGTTGTTGGAGAAAGGAAATTGAGATTTTCAAGCCCGTGTCTAAATCAGCTTCTGTTGCTACTTTCATTTCTTTTGATATATTGATCTTCTAGTGTTTGTAATTTGGAATATCCGCTCTGTGTGACGTCAATGAGAGTAAATTCTTAATACAACCAAGACATAATTATAGTTCTTACACATAGGTGATTGTAGATCACCCAACTATTGTTATATGTAGGATAGATAGAAATAAATTGGAAAGGCACCATATTGAGTTACTGTTTTTTGTATTCAATATTTATTAGGTAATTTGTTAAAAATCTATAACAAAAAGTAAGATTAAATAAAGTTGACCCAAAACTCAGAAAAAGAAAACCAGTTTACATGAAAAATTTTCATAATTCCAGTTACTTAAAAAGAAACTAGAAATTCATGAACATAACAGGAAATATTCAAAGTAGGTAATCAAGGTTAAAAATAATAAAATGTTTCTACCTGGTCAAGTGGGCAAGTTATGCTGATAAAACATAAAAAGGTGGCTTTGTGGCAAGCTCTGTTTGAATTTGACTTACCTATCATAAAATTTGTCAGGAGCAGATTGCTTATTTTGACCCCTGTGCAATGTAATTAGAAGCAAGAAAAAACAATCTTAAGTGGACCATTATGAATGATATTTTTACACAACTTTTATATCATTTCAGGAGAATTGTATGACCAAGATGCAGCGGACTTACAAATTAAAGTCCTTAAATTTGTAAGTATTTATGATTTGAACCTATGCAAAGTGTTAAATGAAATTAAAATGATTTAAAATGCTAGGAAACTTATGATATGGTAGAAAAATGCATTGTGGCAAATACATATTTGTGAGAGAAAGTAAAATTTGAATACAGCAAAATTTGTCGAACATCACTCTAACTCTATTAATATACAAACACACTATTGACTGTTGTGACATCATGCTAATTGATACAGAGAAACCTGTCTGAACTTTACCTTGAATAAAGCAGGATGAATTTTCCCAACTAGATTTCTTCTTTAGTCCCCTCATATAGATTTCAATACATTTTGAACCTTAATAAACCCAAATTTTCCTGAACAAAACAATTTATTAAGATCCAAAGAGGCAGAGTTAGAAATAGTAGTCTGCCCGCCAAATATTTATATAGCTGTATATTAAATGTATTGATATTTGAGTGAGTTTCCTACCCTGAAACTTTTCACATCTTCTAAGTAATAGAATGACAATTATATGTAAAAATATATAGACTTAAATTTTGCAAGCTTTTATTTTTGAGATTCCCTGAACTTTATGAATATAGCAAAAATTGAAAGCTCCCATAAATTTTCAACTGAGGGCATGTTCTGAGCTTTGTGAAATTTATCACATGCAAGAAAAAAAGCCATCAAAACTAGAAATATGTACAAGTGTAAAATAATGACCCATTGAAACTGTACTTTACTGGAAAATGGCTCTTTATCAAAACTTTTGTCATAATCACAGATAATCAGAGACTTACATATAATAAGTGAGTAGCATGTTTAGTTCTGTTATTGAAGAAAAAATGATTGTTTTTCAGCTTGAAGATCACACAAGGGCAGAATGTGCCTTTCTGTTGTTGGTGGTACCAGAAACCCATGAACTTTTCTGTCAGGTTTGTTGATAATGATGGTTTAGTTTTCTATTGACTATCCAAGTACGGGTGCTGTTAACAGTGAAATTTCATGGTTTCTGTGATGATCTACATTTGCACAGTTACATACTGTCTTACTGCAAAAATAGCAAAAATTAGAACTGCTGTAAAAATTTCACAGTTCTCAGTAACAAGAAAGATGAAGAAGCTCTTGAGTAATTAAATAGTACTGATACTTTTATTTGTTTTTATCAACTTTTGTGGTTTTACAAAAAAAATATTATGTAATAGTGTTTGAAATATTTTATTTGGCAATTTTAAATTAATGTCCATTTTGGTTTTTACTTTTGTTGTCTGGCAAACCATGAAAACCCTTCAAAATGAAGTACCGGTATTACTTTTTCACATAACTTAAATAAAAAAATCCTCCATTCTGTTTTTTGTACTGTTGTTTTTTGTTTTATTTTTTGCATTAGATTTTTGCACTTACAGGAAGAAAACGTGCTTGACATTTTATAAAAAAAATGGCATGATAAAAGTACAGAATTAAGTAAATTGACTAAATTTGCTTTTATCCCAAACATTGGTTTGTCATCCTGTCAAGTTGATGCACAGTTTTGATTGACATAACTTTTTGAAGTGATTAGGTTTCAGAATACTTCTTCCTCAAATTGTAATGGTATTGCATAATTTCCTTGCGTGATAAATTGAAATTCATGATTGGTGAAATAAGATTCTTTTGTGAAAAGCAGTTACTTGTCTTGAATTATTTTTGAAAGCTAAATTCTGCATTTTTTATGACAATCATTTATGGTACAATGTATTCAATTTGATAAATGATGTAATTTAATAAAATCAAAAACATAAAGAAAATGACTGTAAATTGTCATTCACGAAACTGAAAAATGATATATGATCAGAATTTGATTTATTGATTTTGCAAGTAGAATTGAAATATTTCTCAGATTGTTATAGAAAATTTCATAATACTTTTAACATGAGTTATCTCCCATTTTAAGGGTTATTTTCATATGTAAAACTGAATTGAGCAGGTCAATGTTTTTTTTCTAAAGTCATTTTCCAGATGAATTGCAGATGTAACATTGTATCACAAGTATCAATTTTTTTACTAGTAAATTCATATATTAGGCCCCCAAAAAATAATAGTCTTGTTTCCTGCTACCAGGAAGAAAAAATAGGATGGGTAGGTAGGGAAATTATCTTATTTTTTAAAAACAGTTTACATTGAGTTAATGGGAAAACAATCTAGACTTTAAGATTGCTTGAACAAAAATGGCCATAAAATGTATAGGGTAGGCACAAGAAACTAGGGTAGGAAGAGTAGCTGGATACAGACATAATAATTGCTCTGTCCTTATAGGGAAAAGTATTGATTTTTATATGTTTTTCTTCATTTTTGATGAGAGACAGTACTGGAAGTAGGCAGATAGCTTCTGATTTCTACTAATGGGGTATAACTTGAACACACTTTTTATATCCTGCCACATGAAGTGGCGAGGTGTTATGTGATACCCTCGGAAAAATTGAATGTCCATCCATCTGTCCGATCCCTGATGGTTTACAGATGATAACTGTTTTTATTAAACTTCATGCAGTTTTTAAATACCGTAAAAAAAGTTCTGTTCAATTTTCAGTATAATCCAAAATGTAGTTTTGAACATTTTGCCATGACATGGCTGGGTATCACTTATTGTTCTCTTAATGCCCAGTTTTTTTATCCTGACCTTACAATATTTAACAAAACATTTTCATTAACCTCAAACCTTGTTTAATACATTCAAAATTTACTGTGCAAGTATTGCCATTACAATATTAATATGGTTTCAAGAAATCCAGGAACTTCATGATATATGTATATTTTTATGAAATTTGACTCCAAGCTATCCTCTACAGATTTTGAGTCTCTCCTTAGTACCTGTATTATAGTTCATGAAGTAGTATTTTACATGACATTGTCATAAATTATGGCCAAAAGATAGGGATTGTCAGTAAGTACCATAAGCAGGTCTGCATTGTCATGTTATTGTGAGTTGATTTTTATCAGTGATAATATACACTCCTTGAGACGTTTAGGTTTCCCGCATGCACAATACCTAAATGCACCCTAAATGCTCACCAAACGCACGATAAACAAACGCTTCTATCGTGCGTTTAAACGCACGTTAAACAAATACTCCTATCGTGCATTTAAACGATAGACGAACAGTCAGTGTACGTTTAAATGCATGATAGACGAACGATGAAAATTAATAATAATAACAAATAATGACAAAGATAAAATAGGAAATGGAATGAATGAAAATATATAAATTAATGATAGCAAAAAATATATATAAAAATAATAGTTAAATCAAGGAAATAATCAAAGAACAAAAATAAACGAATGCTTCTATCGTGCATTTAAATGAATGCTCATACCGTGCCTTTAGGTTACAGACCACCAATTCAACCAATGAGCATTTGGAACGTACGCAAAAATAGTCCTACGCAGAAATTACCCCTGTTCCTCATAGTGCTGTGAAAAAAGTTCTCATCTTATTAAAAATATTTAAACAGTTTCTGAAAGGAAAAACATTTCTGTACATTTTATAGGTGCACTTTGCTTCTTGTGATGTGAAACCTAATCTCCATAATGATTTTTAAATATACCGCTATCTTGTGAAAACACTGGGATTTCCCATGCTATTTATAGACCCTTCACTTCCGGTGACCAGTACTGCACTGCAAGTCTGCTAACCCCACATGCCATTCTGAGGATTGTGAGCTGACATATGTAGAATCATGCTGATATATAGTCCTCTGCAGGTTAAAGTTAAGGTAAAGTCCAGAGAAGCCATTGAATATTGTGAAATTAGCATAGAAGCCTATGGGAAGTGGAATTAGTGGTTTTTAGCCTTTAAGCAAACACTTCTATCGTGCGTTGATCATAATTTTAAACGAAAGCAAAATGATGTGTAAATGCATGATAAATGATGCATGAATGCTAAAATGGGTAACGTGAATGTTTCAGGGAGTGTATAAGGGGATATACTCGTGAAATGCAGGTTAAAATTCAATTTTGCTAGATGAAATTATTCTCTCTAGCTAAAATTCATTAATGGTTTGGGGCAGATCCAGGCCCTTTGAAAAGAAGGGGTGCCGGCTGGAGTTCCTTAGAAAAAAGGGGGTGCTAGGACATTATTTACCATTTTTTGTCAATTTTACACAGGAATATAGCAAATTTTCCAATAAAGAAGGGCAAAGTGCCAACCCCCTGCATCCCCCTCTCCCCTGGGAATACTATATATCTTATAAGTTCAGTTCAGAAATAAGCAAAGAAACTTAGATAAAGCGAATGTTAAGTTTCAGTACTTGCTAAACTAAATAAGTGGACAAATTTATCTAATTCAATCCCTGTTCTATATCATACTTTTAGAACAATATACTATACAATATATATGCAAATTACATTGTAGGTTATCAGAGGAAAAATCTTGGAAGAGGAATTGAGATTTCCGGTAAGTCTAAACGTTAAATAATTGTTATGTAATAGATAGCAGTGAGTCTCCAGTAAATCTAGTTTACAAACTAAATTGTTTAGATGGATGTACAAAATCTGTTATTATGGTTGAGCAAGCTGTGTGGTTCTGTATTATCTTGTCAAGATGTAGACCAGAGAAAATGAAGTTAGCTGCTTCTGCCAAAGAATCGATGGAACTAGATCATAAAGGAAGTTGTTATGTAATGCAAAATGATTGATGTACCCTTGAATGCAATTTGGTGGAACATTTTTCTATTACTTGTGTCACACAAATCAAATCTAGATGCTCAGCAGAAGTCATTATTGTTGTAATTCTCAGTTATCAATTTTTGGGTTGAAAAAGCAGGCTTTCATATGGAAAGATAAGTCTTTATGGCGAAGTAATATTGTATTTATCATTCTTACTATGAAATAATCAATGATTCTTTTCATTGCCTTCTATGAAATTGAAGAAAATGAGATGTAGCATAAATATTTAATTCTCAGAATTCATACAAGTGCAGAATTATACAAATAGCCTGCTGGTAAAATAATTAATTACTCACTTTCCTCAAAGTAAATTCTATGATTAAATGTTATTTGTTCCCAAAACTCATGGCTGAACAAAATCTGCAGACATCGTAGTAATTTCTTGGTCTGTTAAACTGTATAGCTCTTTAACTTTTTCCAATATCATCTACATTGATGGTTTTAAGTACCTTTGGGTAAGCAGTACCTGTTAACCCTGCCATATTAGTGGGAGGGGGGACTTTCCACAAAATCAAAGAAAAATTTAGAATCTCTGACAGAAGTATAAGATTTGTGTCAGGTTTTTGGTTAAAATTACTTGTTTTGCTTATATAATTGAATTTTCACACCAAAAAATTTGCTTTTACATTATAATCTCTCACATGAGACAGTCACAATGACCATAGGGGAGATTCTCCCACATGAGACAGTCACAATGACCATGGGGGAGATTCTCCCACATGAGACAGTCACAATGACCATGGGGGAGATTCTCCCACATGAGCTGTTCCAAATGTTAATAGATATGACCAGTAATCTGTGATATGAATGCTTATAAAGACAATAGTACAGAAGTTAGAGTGAAGTATTTTTAAAGAATCTCTTGAAATTTAGCTAACACCAAACTTAATTAATAATGTCATAGTTAGGAAAAATTGGGAGTTATCATCATTGTATCCTCCTGTTTTCAAATAATAATTGATAAATGGTGCATGTTTTATGGTGATTTTTTGTTGCTTTAATCTTATTTTGGATGTTTGTCCACTATTTCTAAGTTGCCTGCTGCGCTTGCAACAAAATACTTGGTTAGGATTGAATGATTTTGCCCTTATGTCAATAGTGTTTGATAATGTTAATCATTATTGTGTTTTTGTGTCGACTTAGTAGTTTTTGTCCCCTTTCGGCAAATGCCGAAATGGACTTAGGTTTGCACTCTGTCCGTCAGTCATTCTTTCAGTCCGTCAGTCACACTTGTTTTTCCGGACTTTTTTTGTAATGCCTCATCCAATTGATTTCATATTTTGTATCATGACAAGTTACAAGTTAAGTTCGAATGACATTATGGTTGAAGATTTTTACAGAAGTTATGGCCCTTGGACATAGAAAATTTCATAAAATTTTATGTTTCTTGGACTTTTTTTTGTAATGCTTCATCCAATTGATTTCATATTTTGGATATAGTCTTATCATGACAAGTTACAAATTAAGTTTGAATGACCTTACGGTTGAATGATTTTTACAGAAGTTGTGTCCCTTGGACATAGAAAATTTCATTAAATTTTATGTTTTCCAGACTTTTCTTTGTAATGTCTCATCCAATTTATTTTATATTTGTTAGCTAGTCTTATCATGACAAGTTACAAATTTAATTAAAATATTATCGCTGCAAAATGGTTTATATGGAACTTATGGCCCTTTGACATAGAAAATTTCATAAAATTTTATGTTTCATCATTTTGACGCAAATTGCTGCTGTTATTCTAGATTTATTTGCCCTTTAATTCATAATAATGAAGTTTTTCAACTTTCCAGGTGATAGAAAGAGAATGTCTATGTAGCTTTCTGTAATGCAAAAATGTTATTATCTACTGTAAAATGAAGCTCAGATTTGATTTTGATGGAATTTTCTTTTGCTGTTCAAGAGTTATTTTCTCTTGATGTTAAAAAATAACACCATCCATTGTTAGTTCACATTAATAAAAAAATTTCATAAAGGCAATGAGTTCAAAGGCCTAAAGGGGACACTATTGCATCAGCAATACTGTCAGAATGCTTGTTTTTTTTTTAAAAAGTGTCATTGTTCTGTTACCATGGATTTTATTACTTTTTTTGTTGAGGCCTTTCAGAGCTTACTTAAAGGTGTGTTTACACTTATTAAAGTCTGTAAGTATTTACTATTTTTATAAAGGTGATTTGATGGTGCATTTGTTGTGTTTCACGGTACCCATTCCTTTTTCACAAGACCAAAACAAAACTAGTTTTGTAGGTATTTAGTTATCACCTTGACTATCTGCAGAGGTGTTTACTTACATGGATTTCCTGTATTTTCTACGAATTTTGACTGCAATTTATGCTCTACTGATTGTGAATATCTCCATAGTACCTATGTTAAAATTTCAGAAAGTTCAGAATTTTACGGATTATTTCTGTAGAATACGGTGAAAAATACCGATTGTCATCAAGTAGTATAAACAGATCTGTATTTGTCTGTTATTGTATCTTACAAGGGCAACTCTCTCTTATTTATTCAATGGAATTTAATGAAACTTTACATTGTATAGTGGTCTTACATATTAATATGGTATAACTAGGTATGTTATGGTTGAGGTTAAGCTTTTGCCTACCAGTATAAATGTATAAGTTGACTTCATCGTGGACTTGTTATACAATGGGTATATGGAATCACTTCTTCTTTAAATTTGTTAGGCTACAAATTTATATTTTGGCTTTTCATTTATTAGTCTGATTTAAAAATACTTTAGGGTGGCATAAATATTATGCCAACATGGTTTTACAATTATGTTTTTTTTTATGAAAAATTTGATTTAGGATGTGTATGAATCCAGATATCCTAATGTAAGCAAAAAATACATTTTTTGTGTTCTAGTATTGTGAGGGGATTAATGGAAAAAGGAGAACTTGTAAACAAAATAAACTGTGGAGTGATGGAGTGATATATATATACATTCAGTATTTTGTTTTTGTTTTTGTTTTTTTAATATAATGTCATTTAGCCTGGCCTTAGATGTATTATTTTGTTGCTCTTCGTTCTACAATAAGCCTTTTGTGGTTTCCACTCAGAAAATATATAGACAATTTCAATATTTTATTTGTAAATTGTTGATTTAAAGCCAATAAATGATGATTTCTGAAGTAAGAGGAAATTTTGACTGAATAAAACAAAATTGCCCTTTCTACTTTAATACTGGCTTTATTAAGAGAGCAGACACATTCATGAAATGTACATTTAGGTATAGTTACATTGCTGTACAGTAGATTGAAATTTAAAAATATGTTTTATTATACCCCCACAAACAAGGTTTTTGGGGGTTATATGAATCACTCAATCCATCTGTCTATCACTCCATACATCTGTCTCTGTCTGTCTGTCTGTCCATCTGTCTGGCTATCCACATATCTTGTAAGCTCAGGTTCTCTTCCTAAACCACTCAAGGGATTTTGATGAAATTTAATTGGAAGCTTGAGTGTCATATGTAGATGTGCATGAAGGAATACACTTTCTGTTGGAGGAGTCCAAAGGAGATAATCCAACTTACAGTTTTTACACAGTAAAACTTCATAAGCGCAGCTCCTCCTAAACCACTCAAAAGGTTTTAATGAAACTTTTGAGGAAGGTCGAGCATCATATGTAGATGTGCATGAAGAAATAAAGTTACTGTCTGAGGACTCCATAGGAAGATATTTGAATTTAACTTCCTTTGAAGCGGGTGGTATTCTCTTTGTGATATTGTTTGCAGTATTTCATTTTAACTACTGACACATGTATGTATAAAATAAGTACACACTTTTGAGGTGAAGGTTTTTGTGTACACATTCGGGAAACTTTCTGTGTTAATTTCTTGACTAACACTTTTTATGGGGTCTTTCTTATACATAATGTCACCATCTATATTCTGATTAGTTTGCACTGCTAGTCTGTATGAGTGGTATTTGTAAATATCTTATTTCTTGTGATAATGAAATGTTATAAAAGTATTGTCTGCAATACATTGCAAGTGTGCAAATTTATTATGTTTGCAAGTGTTACATCCTTCCTTTTCATATAATGTTTAATCATTTCTATCCTTACATCCATATAATTAGATCATAGCTGGTATCTAAACATTTGTGCTTCAACTGTTCTAGAGGAAATGATAGATTAAAAAATAAACATGAAACTGCTCTGTGTTTTGTTGATTGATTTTCATGGAAAAAAACTATTTACATGTTACTCCTTCAGTTACACTTGATATGATAAATGCAATATTTATAGGGATATTCATTGATTCTAATGTCTACAATACTTTTACCAGATATTAAATTTGTATGCTGGCAACTGTCAGTTTTGGCCAAATAGGAAATTGGTCTGTGTGTCTGTGTTTTGCTGTTTTTCCGCCTTGCCTCAGGCTGAGGTTGCCATACATCATAAAATTTATATTTTAACTAGATGGACATGCTGCATGATGGTATGAACTTTCAAAGTATATGGCATTTTATAGTTATTGCCGGAGAAAAAAATCTGTATTGAGTCTTGACCTTCTTGAATTACCCTTTGAAAGATTGGGAGAATTTTTACTTTGGCATTCATCAAAACATCAGGTTAATATTTTATTTGGTTAAATTGTTTGAAAAAAATTGTTTAGACATAGAATGTTTTCCTACTATCAGATTGTTTGAACTTACAATGACTATAAAAGGATTTTTAATGTAGAAAATGATCATTTATTTTCAAGCAGCAGGGGATCAAACATAATTATAAGCCTTTCTGATTAGACATGATGTCATAATACAATTTATCAGTAATATTAACTTAGATCAGTTTGATAAATACTGATGGAGATATAGATTGACTCCATAGACATTGTGTTATATTATGTAACCTTTTAGAGTACAAGAGATGAAATAGGAAGGAAGTTATAGGAAATGTTACATGGATCTTTACTTAGTGAACAATAACTTACATCACTCAATTACGTTATTGGTTAGGAAGAGTGTCTTTGTCAATTATATTGTATGAACAAACTATTCACTTTATGGCGAAGTTTTTTGGTTTCATTGTGTAATTACCTGCTGCTACATTTCTAGTTTGTTTCATGATGCTGCTTGCTCTACTGGAAAAGCCTAGAACTGCATGTATAGAGCTTAAGGAATTATGTAAACATAATTAAAATGACAAGGGACTGATAATGAAACCCTTTTGCTTAAATATTGACCACCAAATTGGAAAGATTCTGTAGGTTGTAACAATCAAGCTTACAGGTGCCTCGTGTAGGCTGCATGTTTAACTATCAATCTATCAAATCATTTGCATTTTAAGCTTAATCCTGTGAAGCATTTTTAAAGACATCCTTTGTGATAGACTGAAGTTTATATCAAGACATAGGCTACCTTTAGGCTAGTCATTATCCACATGGGTTATAGCATGGCATAGACTACTGGTAGGCTTGTCCATACAGTACACATAGAGACTACTGGTAGGCTTGTCAATGCAGTACATGTAGAAACTACTGGTAGGCTTGTCCATAAAGTACAAGTAGTGACTACTGATAGGCTTGTCCATACAATACACATAGAGACTGCTGCTAGGTTGTCCATACACTACACATAGAGACTTCTGGTAGACTTGTCCATACAATACAAGTAGAGACTACTGGTAGGCTTGTCCACACTGTATATGTAGAGACTACTGCTAGGCTTGTCCATACAATACACATAGGGACTTCTGGTAGGCTTGTCCATACAATACAAGTAGAGACTACTGGTAGGCTTGTCCATACAGTACACGTAGAGACTACTGCTAGGCTTGTCCATACAGTACACATAGAGACTACTAGTAGGCTTGTCAATGCAGTACATGTAGAAACTACTGGTAGGCTTGTCCATACAATACACATAGAGACTTCTGGTAGGCTTGTCCATACTGTATATGTAGAGACTACTGGTAGGCTTGTCCATACACTACACATAGAGACTTCTGGTAGGCTTGTCCATACAATACATGTAGAGACTACTGGTAGGCTTGTCCATAAAGTACAAGTAGTGACTACTGATAGGCTTGTCCATACAATACACATAGAGACTACTGCTAGGCTTGTCCATACTGTAGACTTTGAGACTACTGGTAGGCTTGTCCATACTGTAGACTTCGAGACTACTGGTCAGCCCTCAATTTAGTCTAGTGAAATGGTTGCTTTGGTGACTTAAATAACGTTTTTGCGACTGAAAACAATATTAAAGTCGCCAATTGGCGACTTGAAATAATATTGACTGGCAACCGAAAAATCGAGAAAAAATCATGTCCGAGCTGGTATTTTTCATATGTTACTCAATTGTCACCAGTGCGTTTGAAAGTAACGAGATTTTGAAAACAATTTCAATCGTGTCATCGTTTGTTTCTAATTCCCCGTAATGGAGGAGAAAGTAAAACAAACACTTTTGACAAGTTTTTTAACGAACAAGGACACCAGACAACATGAAAAACTAAACCAAAAACACACTAAGAATTAAAAAAGTGAATGACCGGGACAAAATGAAAATACATGGTATTACTTGAACTTGTGATAACATTTTTTCTGGCGACCTAAAATTTGTGTTGGCCACTAAAATTTCAAGGTTGGTAGCCAAAAGACCACCTAGTTTCAAAAGGTACTTTGAGGGCTTCTGGTAGGCTTGTCTGTACTGTATGCATAGAGGCTAGTGGTAGGCCTTTCCGTACTGTACACGTAGAGAGCACTAGTAGTAGACTTGTCTGTACTGTATACACATCTGTTATGTCTTTCTATCACCCATGATAAGACTCTGCCTGGTTTTTAGGCAGAGCTGTACTTACTTATCATGCGACCTGTTTTGACTTTGACTCTTTCAACAGATATTCTTATCGAATAGTGGACTGAAACCCAGACAGTTAATAAATCTTTTACTAGCCTGTAAGCTAGTCTACACATTTGCTTTCAGCACAGATAGCTCCTATTAATTTGAGTATAATACCAGAAACCCTAATTGTTAGCTCTTTTAGAAGCCTGTAGGCTAATCTGAACAGATAGTTCCTATCAACAGTCATTGTCCTCTTGTTTGTAGATAGAAACCTTAACACTAGTTGATAGCAAGCCATTAGCCAAAGGCTTGTCTTGACTTCTACCATTAAGTGCCAACAAGTGATTACAAACAACATTAACAAAGAAATTTGAGAGATAATTTTTTCCTGATTCAGTGAAGGAACTCTATCCTGTATTGTTATTACTGATCAATAATATACAATCAATAGACATTTGTAAATCATACAGAAGGGAAATAAATATCTGTAATGAAAGCTAATGTGCTGAAGAGAAATTGTTACTGAAAGGTGCCAGTATATCACGTTATTGTCAAGGCAAAGCATTTTAAATAATGAGTGATGCATTTTTTTTTTAAATTAGTTAGTCAATAGTATAGATTTAGGAAATTACTTTAACCTAAATTATTATATAAATACAGTGATTTACTGATTGTTCCCTGTGTAAAAAAAAAAAAAAAAAATTGATATTTCACACTTTAATAAATTCTGTAATTTCACTCTCAGACTTTCTACCGCCATAATGTCATGAAACATCATGACATGAATATATCTATCTGCCAATCACAAATTTAAAATTTATGTTGAAAATTGCAACAAATAATTGAGGAAATCTATATAATAAATAGGATAATCTAGGCATTATTCTGCACTCGTGATCATATTTTGGTTATTCACTCTTTCCAATTAATTATCCTATTATTATTGAAAATTGAAATATTAAATTCATTTGAAATTTGTTTAGTATCAAAGTCTAGGCGATTCAATTGGATGTTTTCATATATTGCTCTGAAAAGAGAATCTTAGTAAGCCAAAATTGGGAATACTTGTTTTCCCAGAAAAAAACAAACTTGACTTTTAAGCTGTAACTAAGAAAAACAAGTGTTGGTTGAAATTCTTTACAGTCTTCTATCAATATCTGTGAATGTATTAATTTTCTCATCACACAATGTCAGGATGATATGTCATTATATTCCAATATAGAATATTGAAACTCTATCTGGTATATAATTTAATCCTTTAAGTGGATTTGTCTTTTCAACTTCGTATCGACTTGGGTATTCAGTAGGTGTCCATGATGGATGGAGGGGTCTAGACTATGTCAATTATCAATGTAAATGGCTGTAAGGATGAAGAAAATGAAAAACCCATTAGTCAATGTCAGTGGACTGCTTAAGTCTCTGTCACCTTGTTTATGAGGTTGTCATAAGAAATATAACCCTCATCTCAATCAATTAGCATTACTAATTGTGAAATGGTATATTTTGTGACACTATATTTTTCACTTTGGGAAATCTAAAAGTGACTGGAATGATCTACTTAAAGCTACTGAATCGGATTCAGTTCACTTGCTTAAGTCCTAGCATCCAGCTGTCCTGAAGCCCTGAAAATGCTTCTCAGTGATGGATCCAAAAGAGGATTCCTGGGATTTTAACACCATTGAAATATTTGAATTTTGTTTGATTGGCACCAAAAAATGGGCTAAAAGGATCAATTTTTAGGCTAGACCCTCTCTACCTTTTTTTTTTTAATTTCTAGATCAAACCCTGCTCCCTTCCTTTTCCAAAAAAAAAGTATAAAAAATTTCTGGATCACTTGCTGTGGTAGTTTAATGTATACTGATCAAAGTATTGTTAGTTTCATTTATCTGCAATCATTTTCACAACAATTGTACTTGAGTAACATTAGTCATAAGTTATGACATCACAATACTTTGATATTATATATCATCATAAGATTACTATCAATTTTGCACTTGTGATTTTTTTTGGGAAAAGTACTGCTGCTCTTTTAGTTTTTCATTTCAGGATGTTGTATACGTCCATATGAAAAGAAAATCCAAGAAAATTTATTTCTTCATAATTCATTTTTTCATTTTCATTTCAGATTTTTGTATTTTTGGCATTTGGGGAATCGTGTATTTTGATGAGTTTCTAACTCTGTTTGCCTATGTTTTTTTGACACATGTAAACCATATTTTATTCTGCAATGAGGTTATTTGTTAAACGAATAAAGGTATATGGTTATTTTTTTGCTGTATCTGTACATTAGCACCCTGTGCAGGTCCGGGTGTTAAAAGAATAGGCCTGGAGCAGCGCTAAGCTTGTTGTATAAGGCGACTAAATAGTGCTCAGAAACCTAGCCGGGGGCTAGGCGCTCTGCCCACAGAGCAACTGGGATGTGTGCCCCAGGTGGTGGAATGGGGTACCCCTGGCGTGTTACACGCTGGGGTTGTCAGGCTATAATACGGAAAACCTGACCGCTAACCATAGTGGTGCACCATGTTGGGAACGATGCCACGTTCCTCGCACGTTAAAGAACCCTGCTGTGGTATTCGATAGGAGTAGGAACCTTTGTGCTCCGCCACAGGAGGCTAAATTGCCTGACCTTACCCATCCCCCTTTTTCCAGTGGCAATCAAAATTTGTCGACCCTGTTATCCTTGTGACCCATCCTTTTTTTTCATTTCATGTTCATTTTATCATCCATTTCATGTTCATTGTCTGAATATAGCCGAAATATTGCTGCTCTGACGTTAAACCCCAACAAACAAACAAACAAACATGTACATTAGCAGGTTATGGACTTTCTGGCTCCTCCCACTCATGTGATTGGTGGAACTACTTTTTTCTGGTATGCGCAAATTAATCATGGCCGCCACCATAGATACGATATAAACAAATTGCCATTGCGTATCCGGTTAATCTTTTTTTTTTTTGCTGTTTTGTTTCGTTTTCACCTGAATGAAATAAAAGATTTTATGTAAACCAAATAATGATTTTGTTTGTATTTTTCACCGTCATATATATGGCAAATCCCAAATCTCGTTCAGATTTCATTCATTATCAGTTTGCAGACGACTTCCCCTGTCATTTCAGTCATGTCAGACTCGGAGCCAGAGTGTCTGTCACAATTTAACATAAACTGGTACCCACTTAAAGAAATTGAAGCATTACAATGATAAAACTCTTGAAGAGACAAATGACCAGGAAACTGTTATGGTCTTGGATTTATTACTGCTTAAACCCCAAGATAATGAATCAGAGGAACACTACATTATAGATCTGCCCATACAACTGCCTCCTCTTCTTCAAAAATTTCAAACAAATATTTCAAATCCCAAAGAAACTAGTGCACAAAATTCACCCCTGAACTCTACTGCCATATACCAAACAGAAACAAGTCTGCTTCCACCTTCCTCGCGAAATTAAAAAAATTAATGTTCTTAAAATCGACTTTACAACATTCAACATATTTTTGTTTATTGTTCATTTTACTTATTTGTCTCTTGGAATTAAAAAAAATTTGATACATTGCTTATTTTCTTCAAACAGCTTTGACAGATTATATGGTGCGGATTGAATTTCAATGTTTACTGAGTCATGCACCATGCATATTAATTTTTTTCTTCGGGTTTAATGATCAGGGCTCCTCAGGGGATATGCATTTTAAAATTTTATTTTAAAAATGTACACACGCACAAAACTATTAATATAACAGGATAAAAACAATATAGGTACATAGTCGAAAATTATCGAAGATATGTGTATTCAGCTTGGAACGGGGGAAATAGCTCGGCAGAACCTCACATTTCCTACCCGCTCCATTGCCTCATCACATATCTTCAATAATTTTCGACAATGTACCTATATTGTATATATAAGTTTGACAAGGTAGCAATGAATACAAAAATACCAATCATATATATTGCAAATTTGGATATACTGTTCACCTGTTTCAAGGAATGAAGAAGTAAATAAGTTTAAAATTCTAGTTCATCCTAGAACAAATGAAATGTGTTGTTAAGATGATGTATATAGCACCATAGAATGTGATATATGATATTCTGAGGAACATAAATTTAGATCCCAGGAGATGTAGTTTCATGTAAAGATTCCTTATAGTCTGATCCTGTAGTAGGTTATTGCCCCAAGATAACATTAAGGTAGTAATTGATTGAATAAAACAAGGAATATGGTCTTATATGGAGCCTTTTTATTGAGCCTTTTACATAATGTAGATCTATTATTCAAGTACAATTTCCCTTGTTCCAGGGCTGTGTTCTAGTTACTGATATTTTGATTTGTTCTCAAATATCTATAGATTTGTTTGTAATTAAGGCCTGGTTGGAACTTAGACATAAGTGCTTGCACTAAAACAAGACTATAATGCCTTAGAAAGTTGTTGTAGGAGAAATTTTGTAGAAGGGGAAGGAGAGATGGTCATATACTTTATGTAACATTTTTAGACAACAAGATTTTTTTTGGCAAGATTTCCTTGACCTTACTTACTGGTACCCTCTTGTGGAGACAAAATGTGCAAATTATTTTTGCTTCTACATGTACAAGGATTTTATTTTGATATCTTCTACAGAAATTGATATTTTCTTACTTGTGTTATGAAAAGACAAAAATTAAACTTAAAAAAATGTTCTAAAAAGACATGCAATCATTCATGGTTATTACTTTCACATTTTCGTGTTTGTTGAATAGAAATACAATATGCATGACATATGTACTAATTAGTATTATTTAAGTTCTATTTATAGGTTTAATAAGCATCACATTGTTTATAATCTTTTTATCAGATTATGTAACTTTGTAATTAAAAGTTATTTACATGTAATTGATGTTATCTTCCTGACCTTTCAGGGCCATACTAGTAGCTTTGCACTTGCTTTAGAAAGAAAACTACCCATTACACTTGATGATATTCCTGTTGTAAGTATAAAATAAGTCTGAATTCTTTGTGAAAACATAAAATTGTATTGAATTTTCTTGATGAATTACTCCTGTTGTTTGTACATAAAGTAAAAATGATTGTAAATATGTCTGCTTATTTTTTGTTGTTGAACATTGGTATTTAATATACATATAGAAAGTAAATAGTTCTTGGAACTTCAAAAGGTGAATATTTTTTCTTCATACTGCAGTATTATTATAATGATGTTTTGGGTATTGATTTGGTCTTGACCAACTCCTAGTAGTAAAGGAGATTAACATTTGTTCTCAGGCAAATTAACTGTTTTAGCTTTTAAATATAAGTCTTATTGAGTATTTAAATCTCCTTAATTGTCCAGGAAACTACCTAATGAAGTTTATTAGGTTTGATGTGATTTAATCAAGGAGAAGACTAACTGTATTTCATGAACATCATCATTGTATGTGCTGTAACTTAGGCAGTAATCTATCTGATGGTTGTACTGTCAGTCTACAACTTCAGTATTGTGAAACAAAAAGATTTTTTTGCTTAATATATTTAAATGACTCCTGTATTCCTAACTGCATATATTATGACACAACACTACATTTTTTTCTTTGCTGGCGACCAAACATCAAAAGCTGTTTAAAACATTACTTTAGAAGATTTAATTCTTTCATCTTCCGGATTAAGTGAATTTAAGTAATTAAGATCCATGAAACAGCTATAACATCATATTTACATACTAATGCATTATGTAATACAGTCTTTCAAGTTTCTTTGGGATTTTGATAAATTTAAACCTGTCAGAAAATACATCAAGAAACACATTTAAAGTCACTTTCGGGAAATGTAGACAAAAGGAACTCATATGAATGATTCAAGTCAGAGTGTTTTATTTCAAGGACTAAAAAATAGGCT
The DNA here is from genome assembly GCA_037379345.1 of Perna viridis. NCBI lineage: Eukaryota > Metazoa > Mollusca > Bivalvia > Mytilida > Mytilidae > Perna > Perna viridis. The sequence goes on from CM074520.1 coordinate 19,677,872, forward strand.
GTTAGTAATTTTACCCCAAAAATGAATCTTTCATTTAAGCTATCAGTGTCCAAATTTACTTTCAAAGGTTAAAGGTCCTGGAATTTTTAAATTTTTAAATCAATTGTCGACCTCAGTAAGCTCAAAAGTCTGCTATAAAGTGTCGGTGAATAAATTAATTGAATGTCCTGGTCCTAGGTAAATGAAATTAAAAAGGTTCAAGGTCGGAAATTAAGGGTACTTGACCTCAAACAACTGCTAATTTGAACCCCTGTGTCAGAGTCATTTCCAATATTGTTCAATACAATGAATGTTAACTCATTAAAAAAATTATATGTTGAGAAAACCTTTGACTAATGTAGATCTGACAAGACATGATTGAAGAAAAAGTATTGGAGCTGTTATCACCAATAATGTTACTCATGGTTACAGAATGGATAAGCTGACTTCAGTATTATCTGTCAAAGGAAGAAGAAATTCAGATCAATACAACTTGAACATAGACATGATTTGTAGCTTATTTGGCACTAAAGGTTTACATCATGACTAAACATCTCCTTTTGTTCGGCCATATTATCCTTGAATGCCTAATACATTGCCCTGAAGGGAAAACCCTGGCTTGACCTTTCTTGCTTGATTTCATTGTGTTGAGTTAGTAGTGTACAGACTTATTATTTAATTTTGCATAAATGGAAAAGTGTTAGGTGCATTGATTTCAATTGGAAAGCATTGAGACATGCAATATACATTTTGGTTATGAATTCCTGACAAAAGTTAACACTACACTGATGGTGTTTTTTTTTATTCAATGTATTTTATGAGCAGATAATTTTAAGTGATGTTGATAGGAAATTTTTCTTCTTGATCATTTCATTTTTTTAAAAAAAAATAACTGATCACAAGATTAGATCGTAGCTAAGTTGCTAATTTTTGCGGATTATGTCAAGTGAACATATTCGTTGGTGTCAAGTTTCACAGTTTCAAAAAAAAAAAGATTAGCGTTATATAAGGTTAAAAACTATTTTCACGTGTACTATTTTTCGCGGTTTTCTTTTCGAAAATAGTGAAAATTAATATGTTTACGGTAGTTAATTTCAGGAATGGAGTAGGTCTTACTTTGATTGAATGACCTTAACTTTATGAAATGTCTAAGGTACTTTACTGAACAATTTACAAGGAGATTTTCTATTTGCCCATAGATCCAAATACCCATGGACTATTTTTTAATCTATGTCTGAAAGAAAATTACTGTCTCCTTGTCCTGTTGTCTACCTAAGACATTATATCAGGTAATGGTAAATTCAATCAAGGGAAGGGCAAATCTGTTCCTTGAAGTTGGCTATTTTACTTGCTGTAAAATAAGTACATGTATATTAGAAACTAACAGCAACTTAGTACCATGCCTATGGAATACCTGGCATGCCAAAATCATGCTATGTTGACTGTAATTAATGAGTTTAACAAACTCTGGTTAGCATGGTATGGAGTTTTTCAATTGATTCAAAACAAGAAAAAGTTATTCAACTTTATAACCTTGAGCTATTTTGAATGAAACATTGATTGTTTAGATGTAGAAGATTTGCATGCAAGATTTTGTACTTCTTACTGAAAATTGTAGAATCCAGTTTTAATCAAGGCTGTTGAACTGAAAATCCTATGTTATTAAAAAATATTTAAAGAGCAAAACAAACTACTTGAAAGAATTGTTATACTACAGTACTGCATCATCTAATTGACGCCTTTGTTGAAGTCTGTTTTTGACATGAAAATGAGTTCCTTCAGAAAAATTAATGTAAAATGTAATTTTTATACCAGAGGTAATAGAGGCGACTAGTTGTTGAAGGTTTAAATGTTAAATCTGTTTAAGCATTAAATGAAGTCTTTGGCTTTGTTGCACTTGTACAATATATATATATTTACCCATTACTGGTATAAGATCTTGTGGTAGTTAGAACAGTAACAAAAATAGAACCAGTGCACTCAACTTGTTCAGTTGACAGCTGTTTATGTCAGACCAGAATTTATTCTGCTGAAAGGTGAAATTCCCGTTTTCCAAATCAGACTTTACCATTAGAGTGATTTTTTTTTCATTTCCAATTTGCCAATTTTCTTTTCGTTTGTTAAACTTGTTAAATCAGAAAAGCGATAAAAAATACAACCTAGAATACTAATGATATTTTCTTTTTCTATCTGCAGGATAAACGCCCGGGAATAGAGGACTTTGTTAGGTGTAAATTACAATCCATGTTATGTGTACCTGTGTCAAGTAGAGCCAATGACAAACTAATAGCTTTAGCATGTGTTGTCAACAAACAGGATAAAGACAGGTAATTTAAGCAAAACACACACACACACACACACATACTTTAACACTACATAAATTGTGTTTAAGTTCTGTACCCAAAGGGGACTACTGTTGTTTTTTTTATTGTCTATTAGTCTGTTCGCATTCATGTTATTTTTTTCTTAAATGTTGCAGAAAATGAGGTAAATTTTGGCTTGTGAGTGTATACTTTTAAGTTAAGGATCAAATTTTTTTTATGTTTGGTTCATGGTCAATGAGGTGCTGTTGACCAAAGTAAATTTTATGACAGTAACAACTTTCTGTACTTTTTTTACTGAACTCTTTCAGATATCTGGCTGTTTTATGTTTATATAAAGGTTCCAGGATAGCAAAGAGATTTGTTTAAATTTTTACCGAATCATCTTTTTTCTTTCTTTTTTTTTTTAATTTTCTTTTTTTAGATTATTGGTTTTTACACTCCTCCATTTTGGAATAACTCTATCTGTCTTTACAGATTCATATCCAGTCCATAATTAACTTCTTTGTTCTTCAACATAGGCATACCATGTTTGGCATATGTATCACCATGAAACCATGTGTCGATAGTATTCATGACCCCTACATGATCTTGAAGCTTGATCTGAAAATAAAATTTATAGGTTTTAAACATAGATTCATGTCTGGGATACAACTTTTATGTCTTTTGTTGTAGACTTTCCATTTTCAGTGATTGGTTAAATCACCACAAGATAAAAATGTTGGGATCATCCATGACTTTTAAATGACTGATCTTTGAACTCAAGTTAAGATTATTGGATTTCTGTAATTCATACTATATTTGGCACATGGGTGTATTACCATGTTTGTTTGGGTTGTATTTTGTTGTATGCTTTTCATTCTTGGTGTGTGGGTGAATCACCATAAGACAATGTGCCTCATGGCCTCTAAATGACTTTGACATTTGAATCAAGTTAAAATAATTGTATTTTAATATTAATACCATGTATCACCTGATTTTGTCCTGTTTTCACCATAACATTAAAATATTAAAGTTTTAGTAATTCAGGTCAGCTTAAAAATATGTAGGTGGAAAATAGGTATCCTTTGTGAGTTTTACTTACAGTATTTCTAGTTGACAATATTAAAATTTCATTGAAATAGCATCTTACATGGAATTGTCTGTTGATTTTCTTTGATAATTATTTTATTTCTAGGTGAATTACTAAGTGTATTAACTCTTGTTATCTTGGTTTGACAAGCTAATCTTATAGTCCTTTCATTCCTTTTTGCAGCTGGTGAAGGACTATGTTTGCAATACCCTCTTTATCTTTTGATCTTATATACTCTTCTTTTAGTATTAAAGTTTTGTCCTTAAAATCTTGATGTACATCTATTCCTTCCAGTCAGAAATTTCTAGGTAACCTGGTATATTTCTGAATGAATTAGTTACAGTAAAAGCCAGTAGTTTGAGTAGCTTTTAATCCTGTAATGGATAAATCATCAAATAACTTGATTTTGTACTTAATATATTCTATTGTGTGTGGTCATATCTTTCCTTAATGGCAGGTCCATTACTAAGTTCTAATCTCAGTGGAAAAATAAATGTCTAACATATATATTATTAATTCCTGTAAAATAGGTCTAGGCCTTTCTATCTACTCTTACTTTTTATTTGCAAAGATAAAAAGTGTTGATTTCCATTAGTAAGAGTTAAAAGATTATGAAAGTTATTACATGGATTATACCATTGATATTGTATGTTTATATGCCATCTGATGCTTGACAATCCATCAAAAGTCTTTCTCTTGATAATTTTATTTACATTTCAGTTATATGCCATACTAAACTTTATGATTGTTTTCAATTCTACTAAACATTATGACTGGAGGTCTGCTTTTAAATCCAAAAAAGACATTTCTAAAGAACAGTATTTACCTTTACACTGATTCCAATGAAGTATTTGCTTTTACTTGACATTTGACCAGTAACCATGATATATGCGATATAAAATTTACCAAATTATCAACAGACCAAATTTTACTGGACATTTTAGGTCTGACCAACCTTTAGAATTACTGCTTTTATCTAGGCCATGGACATTTATGATGGTCATCTACTCCTAGACAAGGTTTCTTAGCAATATAGACCCTTTTTCTGTTTTTCTGTAATACGCTTGAGAACTCTCCAGAATCCACTTACTTCAACAGATTTTTACTGCGGACCTGTTAATTTTAAAATTTGTAGGTCAAAAGTCAAGGGCTTAGGGTCAAATTGTTGCAAGTCAAGACTATGCCATGCTCAGTGTTGCTAGTTTTGTATTATTTTGACAAACTTTATTTACTATCCCGAAAGCAGTGCATTAAAAACATTTTACACCAATTGGCTTTAGGATCACAGTTTCTCTTTGTTTTTAGGTAGATAGATGGCTTTCAACCACAGTTTTTTTTCTATTTTGGATATTTTCCATTTAAACAACTTTTACTGTGGTATCATATGTTCAAATAATGAAAATGGAAATAATGAAAATGGTCATAGTCTACACATAGAAATTACCTTAAAATACAGGAAGCAGCTACAAATTAACTCGCATTGAAAGGTATGCATGCAATTTTTTTTTTTAGAATTAGGGATATCATTTCATTTGAATTTCCATTAGATATATTAAAGTAATTCATAACGTGTATTGAACTCTGATGGATTTTTTTCAGCTTCAACAATGAAGATGTTCATGTTATAAAACAGTGCTTTCAGTACACATCAACAGTCCTAACAAGTACCTTAGCATTCCAAAACGAGAGAAAGCTCAAAATTCAAACTCAGGTATATCTTGCAGGTGTAATTGTATATTTAAACATAAATGCATATTAACTGGAACTTAAGTAAAATTTAGATACATTGTAAGAAAAATTTGTTATGTGTTAAATATGAAGGTATTGTATTTATTTACAGCGATTAATAGTTATCATCAGGGAATATAGCTGGTCTTCTCCAGATTTAATGTCTTAGGTAGTTAACTGTACAATTGACAAAGAGGCTCTATTTTATTTGTTCAATTAACTGCCTAAGGATGTTCATCATGTTGTAGTCAACCAATTGAGGAAAGACCAAATTTTTTCCCTGAAATTAAGCATTTTACTTGCTGTAATTTTGAACGTATCATTTAGGAGTCATATTGTTTTTAAATATAGTTCGCTAGTTCTCAGTTCTTTCGAAAATGACATGACAAAAAGAAAATTCTTTGGTTATGGAATAGTAAGGAATAATGTTGACTGGTGTGACACCACAATGAGCTTGTAACATTAGCCTTCACAGAGACCATAAAAGCTTTATCATGTAAAACTCACTACTCATTTATTGGGAGGAAAAATTTTTATTTAGCTACTCTAGATTTAATTAAAAAAGGAGTCAAGGCAATTTCTCGTCAAACTATTCTATCAAAGGACCAATTAGATAGCTACAAATTAATCTCTTTTAATGTTGATTAATGTTCCGCTTATATGGTGGACTCATTGTCTGAATTAGGGATAATTCATAGCATAGAAGTATGATTAAAAAGGTGATATAACCTATCTGTATTAGAAAGCTTGCTGTATAATGTGACTTAATACCAAGGACAGATTATTGAATCATTGTAGAAAAGATAATTGAAATGTGTTTGGAACTTCTTATTCTGTAATCTAGAATAGCTTTGTCTGTGTTATTGCACTGAATTGTTTAGTGCAGATAGGGGTCTTATCAGTACTATTACAAACATGGAAAAATAGAGTCTCTTTAAGACCTAGTTAATTTTGATTTTAGAAAAATAATGATCCAAATTCTTTTTCACTCAGTTATTTCTGAAAGGGTAGGTTGATATTTCTTTATGGATGCAGTTAATCTACATATAGAGTAGTCAGTACATTGGGAACATATGAAAAGTGCCTTATTTGGTTAATTTCTGAAAATTTGCATTAATTTTGTTCTGCATATTTGTCTTTCAATTGTCTCAACAACAGAAGGTATTGGAATAAGCCATCTATGAAAATAATTAAAAAAAGGTATTCTATTGTAACTTAATTGTATGCAAATGCTTTGAAATCGAGAAAAAAAATGGGTAGATAGAAGAATCAAAGTTAAATTTTACTGGCATTTAACACACTGCCTAGTCTACTTTTATTTATTTTGTTTTATTTAGGGTGTGCTTTGGTTTGTGTTAATTACATGTTACCTATATATATATATATATATATATATATATATATATATATATAGAGAGAGAGAGAGAGAGAGAGAGAGAGAGAGAGAGAGAGAGAGAGAGAGACTTACATTAGTTCAACTTAGCACTTGTCAGTATAAAAGGACAAAATATTTCCTATGGTTCTATATTTTTTAGGCTATGCTGCAAGTAGCAAGAAATCTCTTCACCCATCTAGGTGAGTTTACAAAGATTTATGGTAAAGACGTAGATAATTTTCCCTTTATTAGAAGTGGAATGGTTGAAGTCAATGCTTTAGGTGCTACATTGAGCTCGGGCATTTATCGTAGTCATTGTAGGCCCTATGTGCCAAGAGTTGGGTGTCACCAGCTGAATAAAAGTAATTCTGCTATGATGGAAATGAATCGTAAGGTCCGGATTGAAATAGAAAGACAGGGTAGGCTTGCAGATCAGCTGACTGGTTTTGAGGATGAGAAGAAAGCTTCAGCAGAAAAAGGGATTAAGCATCAACCAAGGCTTAAATCACCAGATAAGAAGAAGATTAACTTAAGTCCGGAAAAACATCATTTAAAGCCATATGGGAAAGATAAACAGGTGTTGGACCTGGAGAATCTAGACATGTCACCCATTCTGGAGTCAACTAGATATAACAAGCCTGATCTTGTGATAGGGACTGAAGGAGCAGCGGAAAGCTTCTTATTGCTTGGTGAATCAGATGATGGAAAAAAAATTAAGTTAAGCTTATTAGAAAATGCAAGCCATGACAATAAAGGCTTAAGCAGCAGAGAGGAGGACATAAGTGAACTTCCACCATTTACTCCAACTTATCAACGTACTGTGAGGCATTTCTTTACTACCCCTCCCATTGATGATTTGAATGATACCAAAATGGGTGATGATGAAGTCAGTGAAAATGGCGAGGTTTACAAAGATTCAGATGATAGGTCATGTGATGAAGATAAAGAAGACAACACTTCCATTGGTGACAATGCTTCATACAAAACTGCTGATAGCCTAGCTCCCTCCATGATGTACTCTGCTGAAGATATCACTGATGAGGATACTGATTTAAATGAAAGTGACACAAAAGAAAGTCCATTTTATGACACATGGAAAGAGAGAGATGCATCGTTGGACAGGAGCTGTTCAGACACAGCTATATTTGACTGTAGTGGGAATGAGGAAATGCTAAGAATGGCCCAAGTTACAGAAAATGATTTTGAAAAAGTTGAGGCTAGGTTATCAACAAGTGAACCTTCTCTAAGCAATATTGAGGGTATATCTGAATTAGCTCCTGATGTTACAGACAGCAAGCCTGAGTTCAATGATGCCTTCATCAAAGGAAGTTCAGAATCAACAATAGGGGACACAACTTCTGCTGAGGAGGTTAGGGATAATACAGCTGCTGAAGATTTTATAGATTCTAGTACAGATGTAATACTAGGAAACAGAATGTCCTCTATTGTGGTTGAAGATGTGGATACAAACCAAAAGTTAACATTGACTATTAAGGTATCTGAATCAGCTGTTAGTAAAGATGATGACTCTGGAGAAAAACATCTACAAATTGTCTTTGGTTCTATGTTTAAAAACACAACTGACTATATAAGGTCTAATGATGTACCTAGGACTGAAAATATACCTCTTCAGACAAGTAGGTCATCAGTTGATTGTTCTAGTTTGCTGAAGTTACAAAAGAGTTCTTTTTCCAGTTGGATATATTGTTTTGCACAGTTTATTTTTTAAACTAGTGATTATATTTTTAGTAAGATTTTTAAGTTTTTGCTTACTTGGATGCAAGTATTGTTCATCCAGCTGAATGTTCTAAGTATTTAGGCCTGCAAATTCTTTTTGCAGGTCATCTTTCTCCTGAACATGAACTATCATTTCAATGAAACTGACTTGTTTACATTAGTCTCTCAAAACAAAACCAACAAACATATATCCCATTTACTGTAAAAAGTACTTTAATTCATGGATTCCAATTGTTATGGATTCTTGAATCCATGGTTTTGAGGTTTTCAGGATACACATCAATTGAAATTGCTTTTTCATTGGGAACCAAACTTCATGGTTTGGCCTACTCACGATAACCATGAAAAATGGTACCCCACGAACAATACTACTTTCACAGTATATGTTTTTTAAAAGTGTCAGTATCTAAGAATCAGGCAGTGGGTGAAACATGGTATGAAAAAAAAAACAACACCATTTTGATAGTTTAATTTGACTGTTTTCACTATCAGTATCAAGGAAAACAGACAAGATTTTCCATATAATGCTGGAACTTTTAGTTACGATTTCATTGAAATGCACTGACGATGAACATTTCAAGTGCAGATAACTCTGTCAAAAACTTCATTTTTCAAAGATTCTATTGAAAAATTTCTGAGGAAATCCAATGATGCAGAATTCAAATAATGGTCTTTTCAAAGAGAGAAAGCATTCTTGAGTGATATTTTATTGTCAGATTGGTGGGTTTTTGACATACATGTTTCTGATTTTTCCCATTTTGCCTGATTCGTACAAACACTTACACTTAAACATTTTCTTTTAAAAATTTTAATTTGAAATATCATAGAATGTTTTCTAGTTGCTATTTCATCATTGGTTTTTAATTTATGGTTTTCCTGTTACTTTGCCTGTATTTTATTTGTTCTACAGTGAGTTCACTTGGCGTCATCATCCTTTTCAGTATCCTAGTGATAATAGGTTAGCTTAGTTTGTAAAACTTACATTCCACTAATCTGAATGGATAACCTATTCCAGTATTTAAAGAAATTTCAGATGAAGCTGCATATGAATATGTAATTAATCTACTTCCTGCTGGAGATAAATGTAATCTGCAATTTTACTGTCAAAAACAATTAGGGACACTTCAATTTTCATGCTTTTATGGCTTCTCTGTGGTATAAGAGGATTTTATTCTGATTACTTCATTTGACATTTCTACTTGTAGATGACCTTACAAAATTACTGAGAGAGATTATGCAAGAAGCTAGAAACCTGACACAGGCAGAAAGGTATAGCTTTACATTAGATTGGGTATGGATTAAATTGACGTCTATTCTGTTGATGTCTCAATCTAGTTTAATGTGGGAGATGAGTAAATTAATTTGATTTTTTTTTATTGAGCTTATTAGATCGCACTCGATTGGCTGACCTCAAACGTCTTATTATGATGATTTCAATTACATTACTGGAAAGACATTAATAAAAGAAAAACTAATATTGTTCAAGCAACTTTTTTCATCTACAAAGGATTTGTTATAGTTTCAGGTGAAAAGGGACCTTTGGAACTAATGAGTTGTAATATTTTGTGTTTGTTAGAAATGAATTAAGGAGGTAGACCTAGAGTAAGGGACATAACTCATGAAACCAGTGATGTGTTTGTATCATATTCAATTTCACCAAAGTCTCTCAAGCTTTCATTTGAAGCAAAATAAAATGAATCCAAGTTAATTAGATGCTTACTTAAGACTGATGTAAAATGCTGAATACTAACGTTTCAATGATTTTTAAGAGTTGTGTCCCTTGCCCTAAGTCTACCTCCTTAAAACTGTAAACATAATTTTTGTGGTTGCTATTTTTGCTGGTTCTGTCAAATGATCATATTAGGGGTATCAATTTTCACTGTGTCAAAAAATAGTGCAAAAAATACCTTTCCCTGTCCCCCCCCCCCCCCCCAAAAAAAAAAAAAAAAAAAAAAAAAATAGCAATAATTAGTAAACTTTACATGTGTCAGTTCAATTATATTATCCATTTTTTTTTTTTTGTATTTTGTTCAAAGTAGCTAATATACATGATTATCATGTACAGTTTTTGTGATGTTTATGCTTTGATAACAAAAAGATATTTTTGTTAAAATATAAAGTAAATCTTATTGGCACCACATGAAAAATTGAAATCAAAATCCAATAAACAAATGTACTATACTTATTTCTGTAGGAAGATCACAGCACCGTAGTTCTTATGTACCGTCAAGAATAAATTAACTTTGTTTCAGATATTTACAATATACCAGACATACTTCATTCTGTGTAGCCAGACAGTACCTTGATAGAATTATTTAATATTACCTGATACATTGGTTTTAGTATTGCCTATTGTATGAATTGTCTGAACTCTGTTATAAAGGCTCTATAAATGAAAATTGGTTTCTTATATTCTAAAGTCTTGCAGTCTTAACATTCTTTGTAAACAACATTTCGGGGTAATATAAAAATCACCATGACCCTCAGTCAGTCTGTTTGTCTATATGTCTGTCTGACCGTGTTGTACAAAATGGTATGCTCAACTACTTTTAAACTATTTATGTATAAATCAATTGATAGATTATAGTATTACATCTTATGGAAGACATTTTATGCAACTCATGACAAGAATGTCTTGGATGTGGCTCTTTGAATGGATTTTGATGAAACTTTATATGAAGGTTATATACACATAAAACTGGTTATTGGAAGACATTTTTTAGGATCAGTGTCCTGTATATAGAAAAAGTGATCTATTGGGATCTCTTTGATTGATACAAACTTAATTTATCAATTGATATGTTTCCAGATGTTCAGTGTTCTTAATTGACCAAGAAACTGATGAACTGGTAGCCAAAGTGTTTGATGGAATTTTAGCTAATGACAACGAGGTAAACCATGTATAAAGCTTGTCTTTATAATTTCAATTTCAGTAAAATGGGTCTAAAAAATTTTTCATTAGAATGATTGAATCAAGTGATAAGAATTTAACCAATTAGTTGTTTACCTTAAAGTGAGAACAAATGCATGATTATGAACTTATGGGTTAGTAATATTTATTTTGATGTATACAGGTATTATTTCTTTGCAACTCTTTAACAGTTAATATGTGTAACTTTGTTGAGACAAGTGTTAAGGATACTTTATAAATATATTTTCTGGTTAAAAGTTGTATCAAATACTTGTTTTATTTTAGGTTCAATCAGAAATCCGAATGCCAATAACTCAGGGAATAGCAGGTCATGTAGCAACTACAGGTATGATATTATGCTATCATTCAGTCTAGACTGTAATTAATTTTTCTTATGGTGTAGGCTTTTAAATTAGGGCATGAAGGTGGTTACTCTGGACATGTTTTGTGTATCATGGTTTGTGACCATTTACCTTGGAACTTTGACTTCAAGGTCAAGATGATAATTTTATTTGTGGCTCATGTACAACATTTTTACTACTACAGGCCCACACAGGAAGATTCCACTTCAAAGATGATTAAATATTTCACCTTTTTTTTATTTAGAGTTACAGGCTACATAATGCCAAAAATTGAAAATTGAGGATTGTGTATGAATTTTCTCATTTTCACTGTTCTCTCTCTCTCTTTTTTTTTGTTTTTTTTTTTTATACAATTTCCAACTTTCACTGTATTGTAGCAAGATGATGCTTTACTGCAATTTTTAATTTTTTTTTATTTATCCAGGCAATCTACTCAACATAAAAGATGCATATGCACATCCTATGTTTTACAGAGGAATAGATGATTCCACAGGATTTCGAACAAGGTTTGTATGTTCTCTTGTAGGGCACTGAAAATCATCTATTTAAGACATTTTGGTTTTTTATATGATAATTGTTTTTGACTTTCGTATTGTTATTGTTCTTTGTTTTGGAAACTTAACAATTGGCATTTGTTGCTGCAAAAATGTGTGAAAAAATATTGCTGGTCTTTTGAATTGGACAGTTCCAACGATTTTAATTTGCCAATATTTACTATCAGAAATTGTGTATCATAAACACATTGTCAGAAATCTGTGATTATTGAGCCACTGACATTTGAGCCTAAAAATTGATTTAAGTCTTTTCCAAACACATCTATAATGTACAGTAATTTTAGCACTTGACAATCTGTATCATTAATTATTTTCCTGTCTGAGCCAGAAAATTTCGTATTCATTTGAAAGGCTTCTTAACTTTACTTAATACATGTATAAAACTTTTTCATATTCTTCAATTTTTCAGGAATATACTGTGTTTCCCAATCAAGAATGAAACAGGTAAGTTAGATGGTTTTATTCTTGTTTTTATACCCCCGCAAACAGTTTGTTTAATTTTCCTTCTGAAATCTTCATTGGCTGATTTATGTCATTACAATTAACAAATTAAAAAGTGAACCTGTCAAATTTCTTAATTCCCATTTTTATGTCACATTATAAAGCAACTGAGATTTATTGCCAGTTTTTATCCTTTTGAATTGTATTACATGTACTCAAAATCAGCATCCTCATGTAGATACTGGTTGCTCACCTATTTAGTCATAGTTTGGTGATACATATACTTATCAGTGGAAGTAGTCATTCAGATTAACATATACCAACCATCAAACCAAGTTATACCTTAAAAAATAAAAAAATAATTCTGTGCTTCTGGTAACCAGACTGGCCCTTTTTTTCCCCTGCTGACCCTAATTTTTTTATGGTATCAAAAAAATAAAAACAAAAAAAATATGCAGATTTTCAGCATTACTGTCATAGATTTTTTACTAGAATCGCCTTGCTCTTCAATGTGGAGGTTCAAAATTTATAAACAAATGAAACAACATGGTTGTGGCAACGACAAGTTCAGTTTTCAGTGGTGTCATAATAGAGGCAGGAAAGTGCTATGTTTTGATGTCCTGAAAATCTATAAACTACCCCCCAACACTAATTTTGAAGGAGATGCTTCCGTAAACAAAGAATTTTTTTTTAGGCCTTATTGATAAATTTTTTTTTTTTTTTTTTTTTTTTTATAGACAATGTACTAGGAGTAGCACAGCTTTGTAACAAAATGAATGGTCCATATTTTACAACATTTGATGAGGATGTTGCCTCAGCTTTTGCAGTTTATTGCTGTATAAGCATTAGTCATGTAAGTATCTAAAGTGAGTAACTTGTTCTTGATGATTAAACTGTGATAGTATTTTTACTATTTAAAGTGTTTAAAAAAAAAAAAAAAATCAAAAAAAAAAATAAAAAAAAAATCATTGAGATATGTCACAACTCAGAAACCAGTTGAATATAACATTACACAAAATACTTGTTCACAAACATATGGTGAAAATGCACACAAATTATATTTAGCTAAGATCAAAAGACTCGCACAGTATACCATTAAAAATTTTGGGGAAAAAAATATTATATACATGTATAAGACAGGTAAGACTATATTAAGCCTTAATTAAAGTTTTTTTTTTTTTTAAATTACTTCCTAGAAATAGATGCAGAAAATATATTTTGGGCATATGCACTTTTTGTCATAAGAGTACATTTCATTTATCCTAAGATTTGCACACCCACCAAAATCTCATCTGTATGCAGATTGTTTACATATATAGACATCTATTGTAATCATTTGTAAGAGAATCCCAATTAATTCTTAGAGTCTTCATGTGTAGGATGAACTAATTGATTTCACTTCCTGTTTAAGTCACTTTATTCAGTTGGAGTATAAATCACTGGGTTATGTAAGTGCTGTGTTATTTAACATACAATAAATGAAGCTGTTATGGATGGTAATTGCATACATTTTATACTTGTCAATATACTGGTTTGTAAAAATTTAATTCAAAAGTCTACATCACTGAGCAAATTGTTTTACCCATCAATGCATATACTCCCAAGGCACATCAATTGAAACCATTCAAATTATCAATTCTTAAACTACATGTAAAATGCATTGTAAGAATGATAAGATACTTTTTATCTCTAATGCTGTCTAGACATAACCCAGTAAAAAGTTTCTATCTATTCCAACTAATTTTTTTTTTATTTTTCAACCCTGACATCAGTATGTGTAAGAGGCATGCAAGCTTTGATTGTGCAATCTGTATGAATTTTTTTCTATTATATATTTCAAGTGGACAATGGTATTCTTGAAAAGACTTTTTGTAGATAATTTTTTTGTACTTTATTTATCAAAACATATTTTTGTTGTTTACAATATTGAGTTTGGCCCAAATGTGCTAGAAACTTCATGCAGCTCAGTATATTGGCCATAATCATAAAAAACAGCATTAAATAACATTGTTTGAAATGGAATCAAATCTGATGTCAAATTAGCTTATGTATGATTATTCTGTAGAAATATTGTGGTGATTATGTCTTGATATCAGAAGGATATTTTTTGTTAAAATATGAAGAAAATCTGATAGGCATCACATGATTAATTTCGAACCACATTCAAATAAATAGAAGTCCCTTAAGTACAAAAAGAAATTTCAAATCTGTAATCATGAAACATATATAGCATTACACACTACTTTTAAGATAAAGCAGTCTAATTATTGAATGTCCCTCATGTATCCCTCTCCCCCACCAATATTTTTTTTTAAGGAGGTAGACCTAGGGTAAGGGACATAACTCATGAAATCAGTAATATGTTTGTATCACATTCAATTTCACTGCCGTCTTTCAAGCTTTCATTTGAAACAGAATGAAATCAATCCAAGTTACTTTGATGCTTACATGAGATTGATGTCAAATGCTGAATGCAAATGTTCCAATGACATGTAAGAGTTATGTCCCTTACCCTAGGTCTATCTCTTTAAATCGCTTCTCTAAGTTGTAGTCATAATGATAATGAAACATTACACATTTACAGTCCCTGATGTACCAGAAAGTTATAGCAGCTCAATATCGTAACAGTTTAGCTAATGAACTAATGGTTTATCATATGAAGGTACCATGTTGTGACAAATGTTACATAACTTCTCATTCTCTGTATTAATATTCTCATCACAATGTATCATAGAATATTTCTGTATTGATTGGCTCTAGTGTTCAAGAGAATGAATATTGTATTTACTTATATGTAAAGTGATTCAGTCATACTGCAAGGTCAGCTCTGACTGTTTTACCTGTTTTGGAAGAAAACATGTAGATTCTGTATTTGAATGGGTTGTGCTAAAGAAAAGGAGCAAACCACATTTCTCCCCCTGGAAAATATGGTCAGACTACAAAAATATTGACATTTTATTAACTTAAGAAATGTTAAATGGAGACTTATTTTTACTGTTGACTAGAATCATCCATTAGTTACCCATTCTCTTCAACTCTTGACATACTTTAGGTTAGAGTCAGTAATCTGTGGGTTATCTTTAGTTATGTTAATATCTTGGTAAGCAGCTGTATTTATGTTTTTACCTTTTCATAGTCATTATTTGATAGTGATCAAAGTCTGTTGAAAAAAGGGCCTTCTTTCAAAATCAATTACAGGTGTTACAAAAAGGTAATATTTATGAATGGTGACAAGGGCAAATAAGGGTAAATTCTCATCCCTTTCTGTCCCTAAAAAATTAATAAAAATTTTTTTTTTAAATATTGCCAGAATTTCAAAATCGGAAACATTTTTTCATGTCTGTTTCTAGTATCTGGATACTATAACTCACAAATATTTCATTGTGTATACTTATATAGCTAAAATTAGGCTAGCATCTGGTAAGAAATAAAAAATAAAATCCTCCCACTTGCCCCATATTTTTTGTGAAGGTTGGATGAAAATCTAACATTTAAGTTTACTTTGGCCTAAACTTAATTAAAATTTATACAGCTCCTTTCCTTAACTGTCTTTTTTATCCTTATTTTAATCTTTGTGTGTATTGTTTTCTGTAGTTTTCTTTTAGTTTTTCTCCCTACTAATTTATTTCTAGTATATAATGTTTGACCTAGTTTTTAGTTCTGTGGATATGTGTTGTAATTTCAGTCTCTCATGTATCAGAAGCTTCAACAGTCACAGCACAGGAATAAATTAGCAAACGAACTTATGATCTATCATATGCAGGTTTGTTTAATTGGTGGTAAGAATGTCAAAAATGATTTTTGTCATACATTGCTTACTTAATTTTAATTTGAATTTTTGAAGAAGTTTTGTTTTTATGCATCTGTTGTTGTAGACAGGACATATAATGGTATATCAAAGTTATGGGGTATAGTGGAATCTGTTAGCTTTTCTTGTAAGTGCATCTCCTCTTAAACCACTCAGTGGATTTGATGAAATTTTATAGAAAGGTTGGGATTCATATATACTATAATGCACAAAGAAATGTAATTATTCGCAGAGAACTCCAAAGGGTAATTCAAGTTTAATAGGTATATTAATCGGGTAGACCCAACTCCTTCTAAACTGCTCAAGGGAGTTCGATAAAATTTAATAGGAAGGTATGGCATCATATGTATATGTACATTAAGGAATATTATGATTGTTTAAGGACTTCAAAGGGAGATGATTAACTTATTCTTGATTGAACAGTTCACAAATTGCTTCTCAAAAAGTTGCAGTTGAAAATTAAAGACATGACAAGTAAGATGGTTAAAATTCAGTTCAAAAAAAGTTTAAAAAATATATTCAAGAAAGCACCAACTAGGACACAATTTTTATAATTGCAATCAAAATTTAATAATTATCAAGATGGAAATGATGTCCAGATTAAAGTAAGTATAAAAATAAGTAACTTGAACATGTTATGGTTACTTTGTATTTATTACAAGTCCATGGCAAATTATTTTCATGAAAGGAAACAAAATCATGTTGAAATGAGTATACATACATATATGTATGTATGTATGGATGGATAGGACGAGCATTTATGGCTATGTATAGACATAACCATTTTATGATTACTGTACCTTTATATTTAGTCCATGGCAACTTGATTGTTTTTTTGTTGTTTTTTTTAATGAAAATTAGTACACTTGTTTAAGACCAGCATTTATGGCAAATTATTTTTTTAGAATGTCTCTCTTTCCTCTGCTAAATTGCTGTTTTGTTGGGTATGTGCTAAATTTTGGAAGTCTTAGTTTTGTTATACTTGCAGCTATTTCACAAAACCTTGTTTGTCAAATACTTCAGGCTGTTTTTGATGCAGCTTTATCTTATGCTGACAGAATCCTTAAGCATTTTTTCATAGTCTTGTTTCTTTAAGTGTTGTCAATTGTATTGAGAATGTTTAGTTTGTTTTGTATTAAAAATGTGCTGGCAATCGATAAAAAAAATTATAAAAAAAGATTATGGCAGTTGTTTTAGCTATTCAATTGAATTTCCTAAAATAATGAATGAAAAATCTACACTAATCTATCTTAATTTTCAAGAAGATGTTTATATTTGTACAGGTAGCATATGATGAGGTACAAGAACTAGCTCACAGTGATATTCTACCTGTAACATACTGGAATAAAGACTTTAGCCATTTCAATTTTCCACCCAGAGAAGTTCCAGAATCTGAAACTCATATGGTAAGAAAAGTGAACATCACCTGTCAGTTAGGTCATAAAAGTTATTAAGGCTTTTGAAGTTGACGAATCTGTTAAGATCAGTTGTTTGTCTTTATGTCTCTATTGTTGTGAATTGATAAGTAACTATAGTGAATTTACGTTAGTTTGAAAACTGTTCTTTCTGTCATTTTTTAGGTTTGTCTAAAGGGATATCTTAAAAACTATATTGTATGATGGAGATTTGAATATTGTTACTTGTCACTTTCTTTTAGAGAAATCAAGGATTCCATAGTTGTATAATGATGATTGTACATGTATATCCTTCTTTAGCACAACTCCCACCCTTTACCATTTTAGCATTTAATCTTCTGTTTTGGTCATTGGAATGCACTTTATGAATTAGGGGGGAAATCTTATAATTACCAATTTTTTAGGGAAAAATGAATGAAAATCAGGATTTATTTCATTGGCATGACCATTTACGGTTTTAATATCAGTAAATGTGCTTCACAGTCTTTTCAGCAGTTGCCTGTTATGTATTTAACAATATAAAATTAACCTCATGGTTTTTCAATTGAGCCTGGGTAGAAGCTTAATTGATAAAACAAAATGTCTGCTCCTCACAAAAAATCTCTAGCAAGCCCCAGCCTTACCAGTTTTCATAATTTTAAGTAGGCAGCTCTGCTTTAGTATATCCCCTGCAAACAGAGTTAGAATGTATATGGGAATCACTCCATCTTTTTGTCTGTCTGTTGGTCCCTCTGTTCACATTTATTGTGTTGATTGTACATCCCTCTTTATTAAATATTAAGACACCTGAATTAATCTTTATACATAAAAATTGTGAAACTGTCTTGTAGGTAATTTCAGAAGCTACAATACTTCTTCACAAAAAGAATTGTCATTAAAAACTCTAGTCTGATATTCTGAAATTAGATTGTTTTTTTTTATATTTTTTTTTAATAAAGTTGACACATGCATGTATATTAACAATGTACTATGTATTTTTACACTTCTCTGATTTAAACCCTTATTTATCTTTTTTTTTCTCCAGTGTTGTTTATCAATGTTCGAAGATTTAGGTTTCATATCAAGATGGAGAATAAAGAGAGATACTCTAGCTAGGTAAATAAATTTTGTTTGTCTGAATGAAAATTAAAGATACCTGACATACATACATGAAAAAAACAAAACTGAAAACTAAGTAAAAGGAAAGTCCTATTGATCTAATAGAAATGAAACAACTATCATGTGTACACAGTACCTAATTTTTTGTGCCAACTGCATAAAAAAAAAGTAGTTTAATGTCCCTATTTACATTATTTTTCCCCATAGTTGAATTGCACCAAAAAAGACTACTATTGTGCCAGTTTACTTGTAAAATATCTGTAGTGGTAGGGATATAGAACATTTCCCAAAAAATCTGAAAATGAAATATAAGTTTAGAATATATCTAAAAATGCCTAAAAGACGTAACTATAATTCTAGTCAAATGAAGGAAAGCCAGTGATATTGCTGATGGAAATAAATTCTTTATGATGATATTAAGATTACTGTATTTTGGTGTTAAAGGATTCTTATTTATTTGGTGCAATTCAACATGAAATTAGAAAAATGAACTGGCACAAAAGAATCCTTTTAAGTTTAAGGTTTTTGCGAGCAAAGGGAGATTGCCCCTAATTTGTACCTACCCTTGGTGATTTTGTGTATTTTTTGCTATTTCGCTTTTTTTTTTCTGTTTATTAGGTTTTTTTTTGTGAGTGTGTACTTCTCTCACAATTAAGATATGACATGGTTTTAAACAAACCAAAATCTTGTGTATACAAAGGAATTCTACCTATTATTTTACAATAATTCTTAAATCTCTAGGGAGAAAAAAACCCGAAATTACTTAATTAAGTATCAATATTCAGAAGAAGTTTGAATGACAATTAAAACAATGATTTTTCATATTAGTAGAGTATCATACTGTCAAAAGCTACATTTTAATTAAGTAGCAGTCTTTCTAAAAATCAGTCAGATGGTGATTCATGCATATCAAAAACCCACCAAATTCTGTTTTATTTTGTTCAGAAACAGTTACTAATCACATAACCAGTCATAGTTTTCCTTTTGGGTGTTGCGCTTTTGAGATAAAAATTATATAGATTGTACATGAAATAGGCACTTTGCAAGAGTTATTGTTCTTGATTTGGTATCATGTAGTTGATTTTAGTGGGAGATGAATGTATGATTTTCTTAGAAGTGCAGATCTGAAAGCAGAAATTATCATTGTTTTGTGAAAGTATAACATATGTAGACTAAAAATGTATCATTTGTTTGGTGGGTTTTTCAACACCATGAATCACTTTACCATTGGCAGTGTCTGAATTTTATGTGGACTGGTACTTAATTTTTGAGAAAAAAATGCATTTGTAACTTGTATTGAATTGTCTACAAACTATTTTATTGATTCTTTTTTTGGTTGTTTATAGGTTCATTTTAATGGTTAGAAAGGGTTACAGAAATCCACCTTACCATAACTGGATGCATGCCTTTGCTGTGGCACACTTCTGTTATTTATGTATAAAGAATTTAAATTTATCAGAGTATTTAGAGTAAGTATAGATCCTAGGTCACTGCTGACACTATTACCATTACACTAAATCATGTAAATCTGACTTTTGGAAACTTGGTATAAAGTTCTAGACATTTGGGTAAAACATATTTATTTTTCTTTAGACTGACCCTTTAAAAGTGAGAAATTAGTAATTTGATAAGTACCACTGCTGCAGTGATGTAATATCTATTTTGCCAGATTTTTTATTTGGGACTTGACTTGATTATGAATCGGATTAGTGTTTGGTAATTTTGTTGTTACCCTTTTTCAATTACTTCCTGTCTTGACTTATCAAACTTATTGAAACTCTGTAGTATTAAAGGGAAATACTGAAATTTATAGTTAAAACACTTATAATAGTTAATATACATAAAAAAAACTGAGGCTCAAAAATAATATTTAATTAGATAAAAGAAACTTCTTCAGTTGTTTGTATGCATGCTAGAATTCGATCACAGAACAGTAAGGTACTTGAAAAAAAGTTGCTTTGTCTGAAAATGTGACCTACTGTTTATAGATATCCATCCTTGACATAATAAAGAAATCAATTAAAAAACTTCCAGAAATAAATCTTGTCATTTACTATGTGAATATTTCTGATCTGAACTTCTTTTAAAACTTTTACACTCTGTCACATAAATTCATCTATAAAAGATGATTTATGGAACCTTAGGGAACTAAGGAACATGAATAAAGTCTGATATTTTTCAATGATTTATTTATATTACAGAGATACAGAATTATTTGCATTGTTTGTATCTTGCCTTTGTCACGATATTGACCACAGAGGGACTAATAATTCATATCAAGTAGCCTCTGTAAGTATTTAAGTAAAGGTGGGTATATTACATCCCTATTCATTAGATTGGGGCTATTTTGCAATCACCTGGTCTGTTGCACATTTCTATAAGATTTCTCAGCCTCTGTTGGAGAAATGCTTAGATATTTGGTACATTGCTTTAGGACTTAAACAGTGCCTCCCCTTTCATGTTTGTTGCTTATCTACTTTCTGTTTATCATACAACTTAGTAATTATTTAGGTGTTGCCTTATGGAAATTTGTAACAAATTTCTCAGCATGTATTTGAGGGAATCTGATGGACTTGTATAGTGCCTTCCTTTTTTGGTTGACTTCCTGTTTACTATAAATGGTTCATTGGGGGTATACTTAGCACAACATAGCATGCAATATTTTTGTCAAACGTTTACATTAAATAATTAACAATTACTGAAAACAGGTTCCCTGTTTGTTTACACTGCAAAATTAAAATCTTACTGACATGATAAAAAAAATAAACAATTGATAAGTAATTACTACAAAAGCAAACATAAAGGAATTCTGGTTTACTTATTTGCTATAAATAACAATACTTTTGCTTGCATTGGTAAAAATTAGAGCACTTTGCATTTTCACTTGGAACTACAAAAACATCATTCTGTAATTTTTGTTTACTTAATTGGCACATACTTAGTCCTTGTAGACTTAACATTTTTCTTTCTTTTATGGGTGTGTTTGGGGTTTCAAGCTCATAGCCCATAGGTTAAGGCCAATTTTTATACCTTATTAGGGGTGTATTAACTCCCTTTGCCCTTGCTATAATGTCATTAAGATTAAAAAGTGAAGTATATGAAAGATAGCATTGATATTTGTTTGAAGATGTACAGGTATTGATTTCTTGTTGTATTTCAGAAATCTGTACTGGCAGCTTTGTACAGCTCAGAGGGTGCTGTCTTAGAGGTAGGAAAAATCTCATATTATTATAAGAAGACCACTTGAATGAATAAAAAAAAATACTGTTTTTTGTTTCTGGACAAAAAGAATAACAATTTTTAAAATTAAGAAGAAAATATAATTTTCTTGATTGAAATTTTATATAACTTGATGAGTTTTTGAATAATCTTAAGTATTCCAATTTTTCAGAGACATCATTTTGCTCAAACCATGTGTATAGTAAACACAGAAGGCTGTAATATTTACGAAAATTTAGTTAGTAAGGTATGTACAAGCTGTTACGTCTTTCTTTTTTTTTTTTTTTTTTTTTATACAGGGGATTAATATATAGTATATACAAATTTATCATATGACCTTTAATAGAACCAATGAGAGCTAAATTTCAGTGTAACAGGAAATTAACCTGTTGTGCCAAGTAAGGATCTTAAGTGTAAGTGTATGTAAGAATCATGCAAAATGGGAAAAAAATTAGATACATGCATATCAATACCCCACCAATCTGACAATATAGTTTCATTCAAAAATGCTTTTCTATTTAATAAGACCATTGTTCGATCTCGGCATTACTGGATTTGCTCAGAAATTTTTCTATAGAATGTTAAAAAAGATTACAGATTTTGACAGAGTTATGTGCCCTTGAAATGTTAATTTTCAGTGCATTTCAATGAAAATTTTAACTCAATGTACTAAAAATGATTTGGGAAATCTTGTCTTTTTTCCTTGTTTCTGATGGTGCATATGGTCAAATTAAACTTTCAAAATGGTGTTTTTTTTTTCATACCATGTTTCACCCACTGCCTGATTCTTACAGAGAGTGGCACTTACCTAGTTTCATGTCTGATAAAAACAAAATATTCATTTAGGAGAAGGGTATCATGTGCTTCAGTCTACCAGTTTGTGTATCAAGTCAATTACTTGTCATAGGTTGCATTAAACATTGGCCACAAAAAGTGGAATATAGACGTCAACCTTTAAAAAAAAAAAAAAAAAAAAAAATTGTGAGAAATCTTTTTCTTACCTTAAATATTGTGTAAAATTATGATGATAGTGCTAATTTATGTTGTGAAAGATAAGGGTGTAAAGTTATAATGATTTTTGTGAAAGATTTTTAGGGAACATATTCTAATAAGATTTCATTCGATCATAACTATATCAGATTATCAGATTACTATATGTTAAGATTGATCATATTTCTTTTCAGGATTATACTCAAGTACTAGATTTGATGAGGGATATTATTTTAGCCACAGATTTAGCTCATCATCTAAAGATATTGAAAAATATTGAAGCTATGGCAAAGGGTATGGTGGTATATCTATAGTTACTGGAGTAGTTACTGAAAAGTATTAGAGCTTTTCAAGAAAGCATTAGTAGTCTCATAGAGAACCTTTCTCTGTAAACTAATAAAACCAACCCCCGTTACAAAAAAGTGTTTGGGAGTTGTATATAGGAATCACCATGTCTGTTTGTCAGTCCACTTTTCTTGAAAGTCATACTCTTCGTAAATGATTTTGATGAAACTTCATAGAAGAGTTGGCTTCATAGATATTCATGAAGGATGAGATACTCTAAAGGGAGAAAAAATCAAACCTAAGAGTTTTACATATTAAAATCTTATAAGTCCAACTACACCTAAAAATGAAGGTATGGCATCATATGTAGAAGAGCTTCAAAGGGATATAGTCTTTCTCAAGGGTATTTTTATAAAAACTCTGAAGTGCAACAGCTGCAAAACTGCTCCATGGATTTTAATGAAATTTTAAAGGGAATTTGGGTGTCATATGTAAGTCTGCATGAGAGAATATGATTACTGTCAGAGGACGGGAGGTAATTAAACTTGTGGGTCATACATTTCACTTACTTGAAGGGTGCAGTATTTTTTTTTTGGTGAGCTTTAGTTTATTTTCCTCTTGTATTCTACAGATATCATTGCATATATGCTTGTCAGCCTAAAGTGTTTTCATTAAATTTGATTAGATTTGAAATGAGTGGCATTGTCTATCAGTTATAATTAACAGTGAAGGGCTGGTGGATTTTGGTTCTTGTACCATGCAAATTTATTTTTTCTCTTCATTGCAGAAAAATACAACAAGTCAAATTTGAAACACAGAAAATTGTTGACATGTTTGTTGATGACAGCCTCAGATTTGTCAGATCAGACAAAACCGTGGGACTCAGCAAAACATATCGCTGTAAGTTATTAAAGTTAACTTCATTAATTTTTAGAGTAATAAGACATCAGTAGTGGAGTTTGTAATGTCATATAGAGCATTGAGTATGCTTGAACTTAATAAAGATGTCACTAGTGGAGTTCGTAATGTCATTCAAGAACACAATAAATTGGTAAAATTGTGTGTTTTAGTAGTCCAATAACGGTAGAAAAGAATGTGTTTTCATGGATTCCATATTCATAAGAAATTTCCAAATACTAAGTTGTGCATGGTGTTATAGAGTCAAAAATCATGCAGTCATGGACATGTGTTCGTGATTTAAAAAATCAAATCATCATGGGATAATCCACTGTTAAACTCTGCTCTTTAATTTGTAATCCTTTGAAAGTTCAGGAAACACCTTGAAGTTTAATAGTAAAAATGTTTTGGAATCCTTTGATCAATTGCTTAAAGCAAGTCCTTAGAGTAAAAATTGTCATATGATACCAAATCTCGATGCTATATTCTTGAAGTCATTACTTATGACTAATTACTACACATGACTTTTGGTGAATTTGATTTCTGGTTAAAAATGTTATCATTATACAAATTAGAGCTATGTCATTAGTAACCATTTCTGTTGCAGGCTTTAATCTACAATGAATTCTTCTCCCAAGGAGATTTAGAAAAATCATTGGGAAGGACACCAGCAGACATGATGGACAGAGAAAAAGCTAGAATCCCTGATTTACAGATTGGTTTCCTGGATCATATAGCATTGCCTGTTTATAGGTTAGTTTGATTTTTACAATTTGTGGTTAAAGGGATGCAACTCTGTATGAAAGAAATGTTATCTACTCAAGTGCATTTTAGTTTTAACTCTTGATTAGAATAAGACATATAATGCAATATAAAGGAACTGTGTTAACACAAATATCATGCTTCCCTGCAAGCCACATACTCTTTTTAAGGGCTGAATCACATGCAGGATTATTGGACAAAAAATTGTATTGACCTAAAATGTTGGGACACAGTTTTTTGCCACTTACTACAAATCTGGTTTATGGTTTTATACTAGACAAAGAAATGATTGTGGATTTGAAGAAAACAAGCCTAGTAAAAGTTATATGGAAATTATTCTTTGAAAATAAAACATATCTCAAATGCTTCTTTGATTATGTATCGCTTTGTGTTTTTGTTCATTTGGCTCTCATTGCAATGTCTGACTTTATTCCTGTTGACTCCAGTTGACCTCAATATAGATAAAGAACTTGACCAAAATCATTGATGATTTTTTCCCCGTTTTTAGGGGAATTCTGCAATTGAAAATCCGGATTTTACAGCTATGATACTTTTTTTACTATATATTTACTTCCAATTTTGCTTATTTCCGCTTTGTTTGTTGATCTGGTAAAATCATCCCTACAGAATGGAAGTGAGAGTGTCTTTTAACACAACCAAATTTTAAGAGAACTAAATACCAGTGATTAATAGTACACATTCTTTCATTTGCTGTACTAACTTGATAATATCTGATGAGTACTTAAAAGATATAAGTAAGATTTTGGAGCACATTTATTCTTAGATAAGTCTTATATTTTTAAGATCTATTTTTAGATGCAAAACCAAATTTTAACATCATTGTCAAAATTAAAACAATTTGAATTGATATAATAACATTTTTATCATTGTGAACTGCAGGGTATTAGAAGAAATTTTCATTGATGCAAGTACTGTGCATAACTCTGTGAAAGATAATCGTAAACACTGGGAAAGAATTTGTGCCCTAATCAAGTTACGGAGAGGAGGAAGTTGTGAACAAATGAGTTACGATCAAATTCTTGCTCTAGAGGAAGAGGCAAGCCATCTGCCAGAGGAAGAGGTCAAGAGTGTGACAATAAATGGCCATTGAGACACTATATTGCTGTTATAAACGGCATTAAAATGATCATCGAGAAATCCATCAAAAATGATGTCAAATGAAACAAGAAAGTCAGTGGTTTGGAATATCACATTTTGGGATGATACATTGATGAAGTGTTG
Organism: Perna viridis; assembly: GCA_037379345.1. NCBI lineage: Eukaryota > Metazoa > Mollusca > Bivalvia > Mytilida > Mytilidae > Perna > Perna viridis. The sequence continues at coordinate 19,704,068 of CM074520.1, forward strand.
GTGTGGTTTATATGTTATGAAGAACGCAAATGACTAAAAGAGTTATGATAGATACTCCTTCAAGCAAAATGTGGTGCATTTAGAGACAGTTAATAGATTTGTAAAGCATTGCAGAGAATGAAACATACAGATATTGTCTAAACACTCATTATTTATTTTTAGAATATATGTTGGTGTACTAAAAAACCGGTATGGTTATTGATACAGAAGAAGTAAATGTGTAGCTATTTAAAGAAATACCCGTTTTATTAGTTTTTGAGATTATATTTATAGCATGACTAGTTCATTATAAACGTAATGGTCTTCTATCATTTTTCACTATATATCAAGCTTAGAATGGACACATGGGAATTATTTTTAGTCATCTTACATATGATACTGGATTTTTTTTCAAAGTATCTATCACATGCATATGGATTCATTTTCTATTGTCAATTGAAACTTCAGTAGAAAAGGGTGAATAAGGGTTGTATTATGCTAAAAAAGCAAGGTTTTTAAGCATTTAGTTACCTATGGTTGCATGAAGGTTACATATATTGTGATGAAGAAAATCTCATTATTTGCTTTCATGTAGAGACAATAATTGTAGTACAGATGACATAAATTATTAGTGTTCATTACTTTATAGATTAATACTGCTATAAATGGCTCATATATCCATTTTGGTTTTTGTCTTGTGAAATACTCCAGATACATATATCTTATCTGATATAATTACTTATATAAATTTGTTTGCTAGGTATATTCTTAATGATTAAACATTTAAATTATTTGAGAAGCGTTCAATGGGATTTATTTAAAGAGTATAAAAGTTACATGTAGACCAAGATCTTTTCATTAATGTAAAATTGTTAAGGTAGATAACTCTGCTCTTTCTTTTAAATTCTGTATTTTGTCCATAGAGGAACATTTAACTACAGCATATTTACAAGTAAAACTAAAGGAGGTAGAACTATAGTAAAGGAAGTAACTCTTGGAATCAGTAATATGTTTGCATTGTGATTAATTTCACCAAAGCCTTTCAAGCATTTAATTGAAACAATGAAATAAATAAAAGTTACATTTATATTAGATGCTTAAATGATATCTGTGTAAAATGGTTTATACAAACGTACAATTGATTTGTAAGAGTTATGCCTATTACCCTAGGTCTACCTCCTTAAAACTTCTTATCTCTGTTTATTGTTGTCTACTTTTAGCATCCATAGTAAAATTATATGCAGTTCTCATTAGTCTTTGCTCATAGAATCTTTGTGATTTAGATATGCATTCTTCTCATTTTGTCAGTCAAATGTAGTATGTATTTAGATTTCTCTGCAGATTTTTGTGAATCTGAAGCTAACTGTAAGAATAATTTGGATGTGTATTTGTTTAGATTTGCATTGTTAGTACATTTGTATATGTACTTAAAAGACATGTGATTAAAATTGTTATTTGGAAATCACAGATCACCATAGGTTGCTCTCTTTCTGAGCTGTAAAAATATTCAAACTTTGCTTATTATATTATAATATACAATTTACAGTAAACTATATTGTTTTAAAGAAAGAGGAAAACATTTAACATTTCTTGCCCATAGTACTGTTATTTAAGTAAAAAAAATATACAATCACTCTTAGTGAATAATTTCTATATCTAGTAATTAGATAAATGCTGAATTATATGTTGAACTATTGTCACTGTGAAAAGAAATTAAAATGCATGTTAATATACAATAATGGCCCTCTGAGGAGGTTAATATTCGAAATTGTCAACCTGAACTAGGGTTATTTCCCTGCGGGCTTTAGCCCGAGGGAAATAACCTTAGTGAGGTTGACAATTTTGGATATTCACTGAATTAATAGTGCCATAATTGTCTTATTATACTGAAAAAGGACTGACAAAAAATGATGGGTTATTCACTGGTGAATAATAGGGTTATTCAATGATGGCATGAATTTTGGTGGTTATTCAACCTTTCTTGCAATTAAAACAAAAAATATCCAAATTAATCTATGTCACGTGATTATATTTCATCCAATAGAATTAATACTTTTTTTATGTACTGTATAATAATACCAGTAGAAAGCTCATAAATCCCTTTCATTGCACTTCTTATGCAACTGTGATCAATATTTTTTTTAACATTTTAAATGTGCCATATGCAAAGTGAATATCTAAGTTTACAACAAATGTCTAAGACAAATTAAACTACATAGAATGATGTTATATGTCTGCAGGAAATCTTTTATTATTTTTACTTTTTTCATCGTTAATTTTATTCTTGAAAGTTTGTTTAAGCTACCCTGTATTGTTGTTATATTGAATTTGTTATTGAACTGTATTTATTAGATTGATTGTTTTTTTTCCAATTATATAGTTTTATTTATATTTTATATTCATCATGTCTTTTTCAGCAGAATTTTCAGTGGAAAGTTTTTTAAATTCTAGGGAAATATTTTGCGTAATGTTTTTAGTATGAGTTCTTAACAATCTGACTACAGCTTTACGGGTAAAATACTTGTTCTTTATACAGGGGTGATTTTTTTAGTGGATTTCCGTTATTTCAAATCCGGATTTTACCGTTATGATACTTTTTTACTGTATATTTACTTCTGATTTTGCGAATTTCCACTTTGTTTGTAGACCTCATAAAATCATCCCTGTTTATAAGAATTTAAAAAAAGTATACCAATCAATTTCTTTTTTCTTCTTAGGGCACTATCATTTTATTACAAAGGGGCGTGGGACTTTTTATGAGAAATTTTTTGTGTGAAAATAATCTTTTTTGTTTCCGCAGCAGATGGAATCAAAATATTTTTTTGAAATTTGTTAGTAATGGGGACTTTGAAACCGTTTTTTTTTTTTTTTCTCTTGACGATGTCCAAACACACTGAGTTAATTTTCAGGCTAAAATTCCCCCCTTTTTTATTCTCACGTCCCTTTCAGTAAAAAATTGTTGGTGCCTGTAAGTCAACTGTGTAATGGTTGATTTCATCCATTGTACACCATTCATATGCTAACCCTGGCCAGACAATGAATAGTAAGACACATGTGAAGACATGCTTTCTTGTATTTAACCATAACTGCAGGGACTTACTAGTTATAAGGACATTTTGTTCAAAAGTAAAATTTTATTGGTACTTTGACTAAGTAAAAATTGTTCCTTTTATTTTGACCTGATAACTGAAAAAATAACAAGATTTTGCTGAGTAATGCTTTTATGGTTACAAGTTTTTTTTTAGTTTTAATGGCACTGGACCAGGTTTATTTATGATTTTAATGTTTGATTTGCATAGATGAATGGCACCTTCATTAGGAATAATATTTATATTTTAAGTTAAATAGTACTTGACTTTTTAATAATATATACTATTTATGTAACTTGCCACAAATTACAAGTGTATGTAGTTTCTCAAAAGCGTGAATCTGATTTTACAAATGATTGTTTATATTTTTTTTCTTATTATTTTAGTTGCTGGTTGTCAAGTCTTTTCAGACATTAATAATTTATTTTTTCCATAAATGAAATAGTCCAAAAAAGTTAAATTATGAAAGTCCATATTTGAAATATAAGCATGTTATATCATTTGTTTTCCTCATCAAGTAAACCATTTCATCATAGATATTCCAATGAAATTAACAAATGTATATCTAGTTGGTATCATCTTATTTTTCTCAATTAATGTGAATCTTTTTTGTTGTTTACTAGAGTTTTTATGTGAGTTAGGTACAGCCTACAACCGAGCATCGCACTTGTACATTTTTCTTCCTTTTATTAGGTCATTGAAAAAAGGAATGATGGCTGATGGGGAGGGATAGGATAGGTAAATGATTGTCCATATAAAAAAATAAAGCGAACTTGATCAAGATACTGCAAATATTTAAAAACAAATTTTGTCTTTGTTTATGAACTGCATATCTAAATTTAAATCAATTTTAAGGCTACTTTCACATTTAATTCACTTCCCTGACCTATTTCTGCGGACCTATTTGACACCTAATCTGGTTGGCTGGACGAAGATCATTAGCCTTGCATGCGATACTCGATATAAATGTACACAACTGGCATCCATTATCATTTTAACCATATATGTAACTATATCAAGACATTTTCAACAGTGAACACTAATGCAGGGATTCAAATTAGCTTTACCAATAGGTAATCTGGTTCCCTGGTCAATATCATCAGCGACCCTAAGATATAAAAAAATATAGACTTAGGTCACCAGTGATGGATATGCACAATATATGAGTAAGTTGCCCCTAATGAAATAAAATGAAAACAAAGATGAAATTACCTAAATTAACTTAATTATCAAAAGATAATATAAGTAATTTGAAAGAGATATTCAGACATATTTTTTTTTAATATTTGAATATTAGAATATATAAAATTTGAAAAAAAATTTGGTCAAATTTGCTTAGCCCATTAGAAGACAGAAGGTCACTGGCGACCAGGTGTTATATTTGGGAGAACTTGTGGAACTAGTATTTTACCCAGGCTGCCAGGTTATACTGATAGGGAGGACACCTTATTATTGCGAGGTCATTTTAAGGTCTAGGTCACTATTACTAAAATAATTTTGGGAAGTTGGAGGACCTTAAACTCCTTGTTTATGACAGAAATAACAATAAACTTACAGATGTAAAGCATTTTATTATTTCTTTATTAACATAATTCAAATGAGTTAAGTTGAATTATACAGTAAAAATTAAAACTTTTTTCAGAAAAATAAAATTGACTAGCTAGTGTCGATGTTAACACAATAGGGAAGGATGGATAATGATTATATTGTTTACAAAAATAACAATGAAGATTTAACAGCACCACTCATTGTCCAGTTTCAATTTTTATACTACTCAAATTTAAGTCTTGTAAGTTCCAAACTTAAACCTATCTAATTTGAATTCCTGCATAACCCCTGTCATCAGGTAATACAGGTATTTACAGGTATTTTAACCATACAACTGACTGATATGCAGAACAATCATCTATTTATATGCATAAATCCAATTGTATACATGATATTATAAATACATGTTGTCTGACCATTATTCATTATTAATATTAGAGGATTGTTTTCCATTTTTCACTGTTATTAAAAGTTTCTATTTTACTTTGACTTTTTTTTATCAATTCCAAGTTTGCATGATGAGGTCAAGGGTCACATTATCTGATTTCAAGTACTATTATGGTATAACACTGAAACCATGACTGTGATGAAATGAATTTCAGTTTTCTCTTTTTTATATGGAGATGTTTGGTAAACACAGGTTCATAGTTGGCACACCCGAAATACTTTAAGAAACACATTTATTTTCACATAACTATTCAGTTTGGTATTTAAGACAGGTTTTACTGTTAAAAAAAATTACATGTAGCAATACTAAGCGATTTAAAAGAACCTAAATGCAAAGCAATATCAACCTAGGAGGATTGCTTCATCTGTTCAGAATTTTTAAAATATCAGTTTACTGTTTTAGTGTTACTTTTCACGAATTCAGATATTTCGTAGGGAAAGAGAGGAGTACTGGATACGCAGACTAGGTACTGCAATACCTTACGGATGCAATGACAACATCAAAAGTATAGGAAACCTTTCAAGCCAATATAACAATAACATGAATGTGATGAATTTATTTGACAAAAATCCATGTCGGGAAAGGAGTCATGACCATCGCCACTATACGTCACCTAAGTTACATGATGTCTCTATAGATGGTCTCATTCCTTTCATACAAAAACCTCTTGGACTTCATCACATTAGAACCAAACTTTATTCTATACCTCTCACTCTACTACACTCCCTTTACAAAACAAGTCTTGACACTCCTGTTTCTGACCCCACGTCATCATTATACAGACTTGTTGCCATCATTTTGGACATTGGTTTCCACAGACTATTTAAACCAGTTTGCGTGAAAAGTCAAGATGAAGAAAAACGATCATTTCTTCCACTCCTGTGTGTCAACAAAGATATAGATGCAATTAATTGGGCTAACATCCTCCATCACAAAAACGTTACCAACAAAATTCCCCCATATTTCAAAAACAAATCCATACCAATTATTTTATATTCCTATACTTCACCCATCGCATCCAAAATTTTCAATTATAAAAGGCTATTGCAGAACCTCGAGATTGAGGACTTCAAGGCTAAACCACATGACTGTTCTTGCAAAACCTCTCCATTCAAACATGGTCCTTCTCGTCACGTCGTTACGGGAGATTTAACCATTATCGAAAACAAATCTCTGCGTAATATCCTTTCTAAAGGTCCCAAGTACCGTGAACCACGCTCCATAAGTTCTTATGGATGCCGTCGAGGACTATGCAAGAAAATGGATAAACCGAGAACAAGAAGACATTGATTCTCTATCAGAGTGGTTAAAGGCCGTGAGGTCTTTAATTTTGAAACGAATGAAAGTTTTAAGCAGGTCAATGAGTGCCAAGGCTACATCAGTTTAAAAAGACCCCGATGTAGCAAAAACATTGTCTACTATACATGACAAATATGTTGTCGTACCAGCAGACAAAGCCCAAAACAACGTTGTTTTTGTCTGCAAAACGTTTTATATCCAATGTTTATTATCAGAGGTAGACGTAGAAAATGATAGCAGTGGTAGGACCTACACTGCTACCACTCTCTCCAAAGAAGAGATTGTGGAAAACCATTAATCTGTGCTATCCTTTTTTGGTCTCTCTACCAAGGAAGATGATTGTGATTTACCGTCTATGTACTGGATTCCTAAACTTCACAAGAATCCATACAAACAACGTTTCATAGCTGGATCTGCAAAATGTAGCACCAAACCTCTTTCAAAACTTTTAACTTCTATACTCACAACTGTCAAAGAGAATCTACAGTCCTACCTCAACACTTGTTACTCCCGTAGTGGTATTAATTCAATGTGGATCTTGAAAAATTCGAAAGATCTTTTGGAGACAATCAGTTCAAGACTATCATCTGAATATAATAGCATTAAAACCTATGATTTTTCAACACTGTATACTTCTATTCCCCATACTCAGTTAAAATCCCGACTTAAAAACATTATACATCGTTGTTTTTCCAAAAAAGATGGTACACCTAGATACAAATATATAGTTCTTGGTAGATATTCCTCATACTTTGTAAGAAATAATTCCAAATCATCTTCTAAATATACAGAGGAAGATGTTTACAAAATGCTGGAATTTTTAATCGAAAACATATTTGTCCAGTGTGGTGGACGTGTTTTTCAACAAACGGTCGGCATTCCAATGGGAACAAATTGTGCTCCTTTACTTGCTTACCTATTCCTTTACTCTTATGAGGCTGACTTTATAGCTGATCTGATCAGAAAGAAAGAATATCGTTTGGCTAGATCCTTTAATCTCAGTTTCTGCTATATAGATGACGTATTGTCTTTAAACAATCCTAATTTCGGGGATTTGATACATCGCATCTACCCAAAAGAACTTGAGATAAAGGATACTACAGACACTGTGAAGTCAGCCTCATATCTTGACCTACACTTAGAAATCAATGGTAAAGGAAAACTATTGACCAAACTTTACGACAAACGTGATGACTTTTCATTCAGAAGTGTCAACTTTCCTTTCATCTGTGGCAACATCACTTCGGCTCCTGCGTATGGAGTGTTCATATCACAACTCATACGTTATGCCAGAGCTTGCCGAAACTATGCAGACTTTTTGTATCGCTATAACAAATAGGCTTCTGGAACAGGGTTATGTTGCTACAAGATTGAAGTCATCACTACAGAAGTTTTATGGTCGTCATCATGAACTCGTGGATCGTTATGGTGTATCCATCAGCACCATGAAAACTGATGTATTCAATGGGTCATAGTTTTCCTTTCCTCGTTTGTCTACCCCGAACTTGACTTTTTATGAGCAACTCGGCGGTTGTTTCTAGAAAAGCAGAGGACGCTTACCCTACCGGTGCACTTGGCCTATGCTCCCAGTTTTTAGTGGAGTCCGAGTTGCTCATTTACTTTTGTTACTTTGTATGTATGAATTTAACTCGCTGTTCTTTGCTGTGTATGTCTGTTTTCCATGTCTGGTCTTTGTCCCTGGATTACATTCTTTTGATTACCGCTATAACCTTGGTTCCCTTGATAACTCTTACAGAGGTCACTAACAGTTCACTTTCGGTCTTTGTACTTAAAAAGTTGAAAAAGATAAATTTTCTAAGCGGGTTATTTAAGGTGAATATAAAAATTTGTTATTGCATTTTGGAGTTTTCATTTATGTAGTGTAGTCTACCCCTCCTTTCTCCTTTAATTTACCTAAAATCCTATATACACATGTATATACATAAACGATACAAAATGTAATAGTAAGTGCTCGGTCTATACGTACACGTTTTACTACCACTTGCAAGTACTGATTTTTATTTATTTGCGTTTTGAATAACTGCTATTGTACTTGCTCATAAATGCATAAGAACATTTTAGGTTAAATCTTTAATGCATGGGAGAAAGTATGACCATAAAGATACTATTTGTCAACCAATTACAACATATGACACGTGTTATACACAAGCTTTACTTGGTCAAGGACTTTTTATCAATGAAATTAGATATATAATACTAGAGGTGAATGTACAATTGAAAAAACCGTCATAATAAAAGTTTTGATATCCGTTGAGGAAGATGCTTTATCCGGTGTGAAAAGGAATCGTTTGGAATAATCAGGTAGCAGCCCTTTTTTATGAACTTGACAACCTAGTTTATCTTAGCGGTGCAAGCTCATAATCAAAGAAGAGATAAGGATATAAATACAGTTTACAGTTGAAAAAGTCAAGTTTGAATGGCGATAATAAGGATCATTTTATAAACATAATTCAATTGAAAAAAAATGGATCGATTGTAAATTTATTGACGATTTAGGAGTTAGTGAGATTTATTTCCAATGGCATCGTTTTCTGGGATTGGTTGTACATCAGGGCCTTCTCTTGATGGGTTGGACTTATGCTACGTGGAGTTCACTGGTGATGTCCAAACTGATATTTGGGGCTATAGAATTATAAAGGCAATCACGGTCCCTTACACGCCGGAATGGCGGGGGCTATTAAAGGGTTCAACTCAAATAAGTGGAGAGGAACTTATAAAGCTACACATGCAATATGGTCATTTTCTAGGACAAACTATAGACGAGTTCATTGAGACTGAAGGAATAAATAATTTGGATTTTATTGCGTCTAATGGGCATTCGATTTTTCATCAACCGGATTTGGGATACACTTTTAACCTTGGAGATGGCGAAACAACATCTGTGTATCTCAAATATCCGTTTGTTTGTAACTTTCGAAGTAAGGACGTGGCTTTGGGTGGTAAAGGTGCGCCCTTAGTTACGAATGGTGAAAAGTTTCTTTTCTCATACAAAGATATATGTTTAAACCTTAGCGGAATTGCTAATATTGGACTCCGTGGTCTGCAGGGCTACGATGTCTGTCCTTGTAACTACGTTTCCAACAAACTGGCCAACCTCTATGATCCTAAACTGGAGTATGATCCTTGTGGTGTCATTGCAAAGAGTGGGGTAATTCTACCCGATGTCTTAAAGGAATTGGAATCTTTAGATTACTATGAGCAATTACCACCTAAATCTATTGTATCTGAATGGATGGATGGCAAAGTTTTACCACTGCTTGATGTAAGTTTTGTACAAAATTCAGTACTAGCCATGTGTTAATATAAAGCACTTAGTACTTTTGGCTATCTCTTTTTCTCAAAGAGGAATTTCAGTCAGTTATTTCGCCTGTACACCTTAAAAATCTAGTTTAAGACACATTATTTGAGTTTGTTCGCCGTTTGATTTAACATTGCATACGGTTTTGGTTGTATGCTTTTTTATCTTTTCTTTTCGATTCGAGAAAGAAGAAAGATCTTATTGAAATGTGTTTAACACTTACATGTATTTAGAAATCAGAAAATTAAAGTGGTATTGGATACGAGTGAAATAATGTAATTGTATTCCCATAAACTTATAATTTTGCAACTTTTAATTATCCCCGCCGCAACGCGGAAGGGCACAAAGAAATACTGGTGTCCGCTTGTCCGTTGACGCAACTTCTCGGAAACTACCTAACGGATTTTGTTCAAACTTTATATGATTGTTAGTCACCATATACAGTTGATCATATTGTGTTGCCATTTGATTCGACAAATTAAAAATTTTAAAGGATTTTTGCACGTCAAATTTTTGGGGCGGTGGCGGACATATGATTACCCGTACCAATCTCGCTGAACTAGAAATTAAATGTTTTTTTGTGTTGTGTTTTAAATCATGCTGTTTTTGTTTTTTTTTTCGTTTGTGTTTTTTTGTTGTTTTTTTTTGTTTTATTTGTTTTTGTTTTTTGTTTTTGCAAATGCCATTCAGAAGGCCCCCTCCAAAACTGATCTTTCCTCATTAGCCTGGCATTGCCTAATCTGAGTTTTAACTTATCTAGCCTAGCAAATTTCGACATAGTCTTCCTTAACGTATAATTGACCAGGAACCGCCTTGGCTGTCTTAGTCTAAAATGTTTGATACTGCTGTTAAGAAAATCGTTATTTGTCATGCATGAAAAAGAGGGATAAAAAATATAACAAAATAGTCTGGAAACTGCAATTACCAAATGGGATCAATGGAGCTATGCAGGAAACAATTAATTTATTTGGATTCCAATGAAGGAAGAACTGTTCTTTAAAATAAAACAACTCTAATTATAACAGATATGCGAAGAAATACATCTTATAGACTCCAAATCCTGTAATCCTGTACATAATCACGTACATGTACATTTAAAAAGAAATCACTACAGGAGATATAACACCTTTTTTTATTCGTGTTGTATTTGAGAACACGTGGAATCTCTCGGCTTTATTCAGGTCAAGGTTTTTTTTACCCTTAACAGTACTAAAATCTTAAAGTAATTTATTTTTTTATTCAAAAGTATTGAGGAGGGTTCCTTTACGACTACATACTTTTCAGGTGACGCTAGCTATTTGAGTATGTCCATTTGAAAACATACGAGAATTTTAACTTAAAATGTAAAAGATCGTCTCAGGTTACGGGAACGCAATCCAATTTAAGCGTTTCATGTCAAAAAATTTATACTTGTGACCCATTGCATTTATATGTATGGGGTCAGAATCATTGCTAAAACTTTTCGATAGAAAAAAGATTGAATTCCTGTTATTATGATATGCGCCTGATATAAAGTTGTATGCATATTTAACTAGTGTTACCTTTTATCTTAATATGTGTTCTTTACATATCTACGTTGCATGTTTATTTTACTTCAAATGTGCGTCTATACAGATAATGTTGACCCAACGGATATTAACGCCATGTAGTTTCTAATAAACAAGTCATACAGATGTAAGTACTATAAATAGGACGACAGACAGGGTTAAGAGAAACGGAGAGATGGGGAGGGAGAAAGGAGATAGTAGGCGGTAGAAGGGAGAAAGGGCATGCGAAAGGAGAATGGTGCCCCCTGCCCCCATTAATAATCGAGTTTTACAATAGGTTTTCCTTGAGCAAAAATTGAGGGAAATATATGCATTTATTTGCTAGAAAACGTTTATTCAAACTCATTAAATACCAGTATATGTAAAATTCAGACACTGCCTGTGATACAGGTGATTCATGGGGTAGAAAAACCCATCAAACCTACAATGTTTTTTTCGGTCTTTAGATGCTTTATTTGTAGGTCACATTAGTCTTTTCTGTATTCAGATCTACACTTTTGAAAAAAAAATATACATTCATCTCAAACTAAAATCAACCAAATCAAAGCAAATCAAGAACAATAACTCTTGCAAAGTGCCAATTTCGTGTACAACCTACATGTATATATATATTTAAATTTTATCTCAAAAGTGCAACACCCAAATGAAAAACGAAGACTAATTATGTGGTCTGTAACTGATTCTGAATAGGAAATAAAAGTGAACTTGGTGGCTTTTTTGACATGCATGAATCATCTCCTGTCTGGTTTTCATAAAGATTGCTACTTAAAAAGGCGCTCACGGACTGTATTCTCGGTATAATGGACATTGGAGATGGGGCATTGCAGTTGTATTTTTTTTATTTATGTACGAGATATCATGCGTAAATTCTCATCATGAAGTGTGGAATTAATTTTTTTTTCAAAAATAAAGGTTGGTCGTGACATTATATAGTGTTTGTATTTAAAATGTGATCTATTTTAAAATATTTTTGAGATTAATCTATAATTCTGAGCCTGGTAAATACAATGTAGCAAGGTCCAGAGTACCCCTACATGTATGTTTGACGATGATTAGAAATATATACAGATAAGATGTAATTTGTATTCAAATTTTATGTAAATGTATATTAGAATTATTTGTCTCTGTCTTTCAGACTGTGAAATATCGAATACCCGATTTACTCAGAACATTTACGGAGCACGTGGCTAGCAAATTGGCAGAAACGTGTAGAAGGGGCAAAGATTCAATAGAAGCAGAAAACTTTTCCAAACAGAACAATAAAACGACTATTTTAGTATCTGGAGGTGGTTCATTCAATACCTGTTTAATTGACTTGTTCAAATCCAAATTAGCCAACGACGGTTTTGCTATTGAAATCGCCGACAGCGATACCATCATTTTCAAAGAAGCTTTAATTTTTGCGTTTCTTGGACTTAGATCACTCCTAAACCAGGAAAACATAGCAGCATCTGTCACTGGAAGTCGTTGTGATTCTGTGTCCGGTAGTATTCACCGCCCTGTTCATTCTACCAGTTCGGTATCAAGAATCATTCGATATATAATGGAAAAGAACAAGCAGCGTATACGAACTGAATCTTCTTCATCGTTATCATCGATGTGAAAATTTACACTTTACTTAGCTGGTTATACATTTTCTGACTACCACTCTTTGGAAACTGTCTGGATGATCTCTAATAAAATAATATAATCTTTCTTATCTTTGAATCATTTCATATTTCCTTCATGTGGACATTCAAACTATGTCAGAGGTTGCTGACTCCTGCTCTGGGCAATTTCATATTGTAAATATAAGGAGAACGGATATGGTTAATATGTCAAAGAGACAAAACCAAAAGAAAAAAAAATGAAAAATGACAGTTCAAGGCCACCCATGTGTCTTTATGAACGACGACAAGACCCTCAACAAACGTCAAAATAACTGAATTAACGTTCCCCATCCTTAGTTTGCCTATACACACTGGTATCTCTTTTTTTAAAGTAACATCTTTTATAAGTGTACGTTGTCTACAAATTGAATCTTTTTTTATCTTAACATATTTAAAAAAAAATCTAGACCAACAAATTTTATATGACAATGTAAGCTTCTTTTCTCCTAAGGTATTAGAGATTAGAAGGAATTCATTGTAACATGCAGTTGATAAAACAGAACATAACTTGAAAAATTGCATTCCAGCTTGTCCATTTCCAGATATATTTTTCTATAGTCTGCAGTTTTCATTGTCCATGCAATAATCCCAATCCGTATTTCTCTAGCCTAAATTTGCTTACCCCATTGCCCAGTTCATCATATCACTCACCCTGCTTTGCATTCCCCATTACCCAGTTCCTCATATCCCTCACCCTGCTTTGCATTCCCCATTGCCCAGTTCCTCACATCCCTCACCCTGCTTTGCATTTCCCAATGTCTAGTTCCTCATATCCTTCACCCTGCTTTGCACTCCCCAATGCCTAGTTCCTCATATCCCTCACCCTGCTTTGCATTCCCCATTGCCCAGTTCCTCATATCCCTCACCCTACTCTGCATTCTTCTTTTTCCATTCCCAAACCTACCTCACCCCACTTCACATTTCCTATTGCCCAATGGCCCTATATGCCAATTTTCTCACCTTACTCCGATTTCCCCTAGCACCATTCCCTACCCTCATTACCACACTCCACGTTCATTGCCCAATAATCCACCCCCATGCCATACTGCATACCCACATTGCCCTATTTCCTACCTTCCTTACCCATCTTTGATTTCCCCAAATACCATTCACCATTCATTTTCACCACAGCCACACACGTATAAATCACTTTTTTATGAAAGCAATTCAGTTTTTAGTGGAGTCCGAGTTGCTCATTTGCTTTTGTTACTTTGTATGTATTATTTTAGTTACTTAATGTTCTTTGTTGTTTATGTCTGTTTTCCATGTTTGGTCTTTGTCCCTGGATTGCTTTCTTTTGATTTCCGCTGGAACCTTGGTTCCCTTGATTACTCTCTGCATTAAATACACTATTTCACATTAATACAAAATGCAACACTGTACGTGTTCAAATACAATATGTTCAAACTCGGATCCTATTCACAATGTCTCTTGCCCTATTACTCCATACGTCAATCCCTGTTGCCTATTCCACACTCCACATTTCCCCATTCAAGTATTCTATTGTCCCTCATTTTGTAATGCATCAAAAATATTTTTAAAAATATGAGTAAAGATTGCTTGACTTTACGTTATTACAAAACAAAAGCATTTCTTTTGCCAAATACTTTTTATTTAAAGTTTATCTGATCCTTAACTTGAATGGGATTCATTTTTTATCCTGATATCTGATAAACACCTGAAAGTATAAAATTACATGCAAAAACAAAACTAAAGAAAGTTTTTGTTAAAATGGCCATGTAGGACGGTTAAAATGACTGTTAAAGTTTATATACATTGAATGTGCAACTTTCTAGAATGACATGCAATCGTTAATGCGTACAGAAGTTTATTCAGTTTTTTTCTCACATTCTAAATGCTCATAAACAATGACATCATTTTCCCTATATATCTGGAACTAACCGAAGGCTTTATCATTCTCACGAACGTTATGCAAGTAACGTGAAGATATGGTCAACCTTGTGGTTTTGAATCAATGATAACCATTTTTTTACGTAATACGGTGTCGACTACCCTTACGGATCTTGCACGACTGTCTCTGACGGGGATTCTGCTAGTAGATGTCTTTTAGTAGTTGGGGGCAGCGGAGCCCAGCCTTCGGGATACCTGACCGAAGAACTCAGTCTGAGTTTGTCCTGCTAACGTCTGGGCTGCTCTGTTGACGCTCTGGCCTATTCCCCACTCTATTTGGGAGTACGTCAACGTGTAGAGTGTTGTGAATCCATGGTTTACGATGACTTTTTATCACGTGATACTGTATATCCGAAGTTATAACGATGTATCAGAGGAACATATTATATAATTGAACCAAGAATAAATCTGAAAAGTGATAATAACCACTAGATTGTAGGCATTTCAATGCCTATGGCTTACCCAGCGATGTTGAATTTTAAATGTTTAATTTTGTTTCACGCTTTTTCATAAATTAAATTAAGAAGGTTAAAATTTGTTTTAGTATACGTTCATTTTACGTAAAGATTTTGTACTACATAAATCTGTAATACCGTGTAAATTGTTACAACGAAAGCTGTCTTGACATAATGCCGAAAACTGAAAACATGTCTTGCACAAACTGGTATGATATATAATTTTTCTGTTGAGTAGCACTCCAGATAAGAATCATGCAAAATGCGATTCTTGGTTGGAAATTCTACATATTTTTATTGTTGATATTTTGTTCTTAGGATATAAAAAATATATAGAATGTATAGTAAAATTCAAAGTTAAGGGAGATAACTCCGTAAATGACACAACTTTACAATAGAAACTGCTGGAATTTCAATGTGGATTATCTCCTAAGAGAAGACAGTTAGGAATGAATATTTTAAATTTCTTGATATAGACCTATAAAGCAAATTAATAACAAAAATAAAAATATGTAGCCTTTATTTTGGGTGTATCATATATCACAGAATTTGCATGATTCTTACACAGTCTACTACTTAAATATCAACACATCATGGTTAAGTATAGACAGGTTTCACTGTATATGATATCAGATTACGATATGGCATCTTTCATGAACTTTATTGTATATAACGGCAAAGAAAGGTTGAATTGATTTGAAACAAAAATGACAAATACGGTCAAAGGGAGATAACTACAAGAAATTAACATACAATTTTCTCAAAAATGTTTGAATGAAAAGAGAAGGCTATCAGACTCTATTGTTTGTTTGTTTGTTGGGGTTTAACGTCCGAGCAGCAATATTTCAGCTATATTCAGACGATGAACATGAAATTGATGATAAAATGACCATGAAATGATGATGAAATGGAAAAGGGGTGGGACACAAGGATAATGGGTCGACATATTTTGATTGCCACTGGAAATAGGGAGACATGGGTAGGGTCGGGCAATTTAGCCTCCTGTGGCGGAGCCCTATGGTTCTTACTCCGGGAGAATACCACAGTAGGGTTCTTTAAAGTGCGAGGAACGTGGCATCTTTCCCAACACGGTGCACCACTATGGTTTGCGGTCAGGTTTTCCGTATTATAGCCTGACAACCCCAGCATGTAACACGCCAGGGGTACCCCATTCCACCGCCTGGGGCAGACATCCCAGTTGCTCTGTGGGCAGAGCGCCCTAGCCCCCGGCTAGAGCTCTGAGCACTATTTAGTCGCCTTTTACGACAAGCTTAGCGCTGCTGCAGGCCTATTCTTTTAACACCCGGACCTGCACGGGTAGCTATCAGACTCTAAAAATTTAATTAAATACTATCATACATATAAGATGTGACATTAAATATTCAAACATTTATAAAATTTTTCAGCTATTTCATAACATGCAAGTAGTGGCTTCTCATCGTTTTTGATCGCCTGAATATAGCTGAAATATTGCTGCTCGGGTGTTAAACCCCAACAAACAAGCAAACCCATCGTTTTCAGTAGAAAGAAAAAGGTTCAACAACATGAAAAATACACTGTTTTCAAGCTAAACCCATACTATTAAGTTTCATAGGTACATTCTTTTTCACCGCAAGCCATTTAATATGGTTTTCATCAAAGGGAGGCATTTTTATAGTATTTGATAGACAGAATAGACGGAACGTATCAACCGTATCCTATTATTAATAAGGAGGTACCTGGAATTACATATATTTCTTTTACCTTCTTGAGCAATTAAGTTGTGAGACTGATGACTGAATAGACGTTGTTTTCTGTCTTATTTCTCTTAGGTTTTACGGCATATGTTAATTTTTCACCCCACATTTTCTGTTTAAATGTTGTGGAAACGTACTGCTTATTTTTCACATTTCTCAAAGCGACGAAGAAAGAAAACTGTCTGTAATATTATATTTTGACCGACATCTGACTATTTTGTTCCCTGTATTAATAAAACTTGTGATATCAATATTGAGACGAAATACTTTAACATGTATTTCCTTTACGGATCTGCTTTTTACATTTACAGACTATATTTCTGAATTGTACACCTCTGCCATAAGCATATGCATTGGTTTAAAGCCATTTTTTTCTTAAATTTTTATAGGGTGTGGAGAGTAATGTTCTCATAAAGGTAAAAGTAAAATAATTTATATGTGGCACAATAATATTAAAATGAGTTTGATAAAGAATTATGCAATGTCCTAAAATGAAATCAACAGCTATGTGATTTATTGACCGGGAATGTTTCTAAAGAATAATAAAGGGAACCAAGATTCTAGCGGAAATCAAAAGAATGTAATCCAAGGAAAAAGACTAGACACGAAAAACAGATACACACAAAGTAACAAAAGTTTAAAAAAAATATCAATAAGTTATGTGCCGACATTTTTTTACTGAAATTTGTCGGCATATAACTTATTGATATTTTCATTCAGAATTGTCAAATTTCCTTTCATATGTGGCGATATCCCTTCAGCACCTGCGTATAGAGTGTTCATATCACAACTCATACGTTATGCCGGAGATTGTCGAAACTACGCAGACTATCGCGCTAAAATTCTAACAAATAGGCTTCTGGAACAAGTTTTTGTTGCTACAAGATTGAAGTCATCACTACAAAAGTTTTATGGTCATCAACATGAACTCGTGGATCGTTACGGTGTATCCATTTGCGCTATGAAAACTGATTTGTTCAAGGAGTCATAGTTTTCCTTTTTTTTCTTTCGACTACCCCGGACTTGACTTTTTATGAGCAACTCGGCGGGTGTTTCTAGAAAAGCAGAGGACGCTTACCCTACCGGTACACCTGGTCCATGCTCTCATGTTTTTAGTGGAGTTTGAGTTGCTCATTTGCTCTTGTTACTCTGTATGTATGATTTTAGTTACTTTATGTTCTGTATTTCTGTTTTCAATGTCTGGTCTTTGTCCCTGGATTACATTCTTTTGATTACCACTATAACCTTGGTTCCCTTGATTACTCTTTCAAATACAAAATATAAGTTAAAAACTTTGTATTCCGAAATTTGATGGGAATCTTTTGCTGATAGACGCATGTATAGAAGGTTACAAATGTTTTATAAAATACAAAATCAAGATGGACGTGAATGTTTATGTAGACTCACTCCTGCTAAGGTCCAAAGTTTAAGCGCTCATCCATTACGTAATGGAGATGACATTATTCTACCTTATTGTCGACTCTCTATTACAAATAATTCTTTCATTCCTGCAGTAATTAGACAATGGAATAGTCTTGATCCAAATGTATGAAATTCTACTTTAATTGGTGTTTCCAAACATGCCATAAGAGGTACCGGATGGTACAACCGTGTAGTGCCAAGACATTACTCCTATAGCACAAGGAAATTGAGTATTTAGTCTTAACTTAACTGAGATATTCAGCATCATTTCTTAACTTTGAACTGTACAAAGCCAAACTTATTTCAAACCCTTCCTGTAGAAGTGGTTCTGAAAATGAAGATGTAAAACATTTTTTCTTTGAATGTTGTAAATATAATGATTATGGAATAGAACTGATTTTTTCATAATCTGCACTGGCTACCTATTGAGATGACCATAGATATACACATGCTTACCTGTGGTGTTTCTGAACTATCATATGAATATTTAAATCGGTATTTGAATATATAAGGAAATCCAAACGGATTCTTATTGTGTAATCATAAGTCTCAAATACACACCTCCAACATTTGACCATTTTGTATATATTTCTATTATGAATTTATTGTAGAAAATGAGTGCACGTTCTTATACCTTGATTTATGTACTTCTGTTATATATATACACTGTATTGTGGAGAGGGCATCATAAGTATGAATTTACTTGTGTCCAATCCATTTTGTTATTTGACAAATAAAATATGTTTAAACTAAACTAATATATAAAAAAGCATGACATAATTTTTTAGCCAATATTGACAAACACAAGGTAAGGCTTATACTCACATTTTTACCGCTTAACATTTGAAAGATAAGTTTCATTGAATGAAAACGCATATGGATAGTGAAGAACAAAGAACGCAGTTTTAAGCGTTTAAACAATTTGTTGAATTTTATGAAATTTTATAATGCATTTATATTTGCTAGTCTTCATTGGCGAAGCTGAAATGTATTTAAAGAAGCCAAGGCTTCAACGTGCTTGCAATAAAAATCCCTCCTCCTTTTATGTGGTACAAAACGCTCCCACATTAACTTGGCCCTGGCTACGCCACTGGTCTTCAATTAAATTCACATGTTTTTAAACATTAAGATTAAAAGCTTTGTTTACAACTTATAATACATTTTTATACACTAAAATTATTCACTGATAACCAAAAACTATTTTAAAAATGAGTTCCTGTAATGTATTCAGTATTTTTTCACTACTGACCCTAGACAACTTGTCAAAGTCGCGAGATATTATACTGAAAACGTGCATGGACGTAGTCGCGTAACGCGGACATATTCGCCGGATGTTTTACTGAAAACGTGGACATATTTGCGGAATGTTATACTAAAACGTGGACATAGTCGCGAAACGGCTTAACCTGTTTTTGTAATGAATTTTGAAATGGATGGTTTATCTAAACATGTTAAGAAATTATACACCAAACTTTACACACTAAATACTTAATTTAGTACGAAAATTATTCGTTTTTCATTTAACTTCTTGTTGTTTGAAGTCAGCTGTGCGTTTTAATAGTTAGAAGCAGGAATTAAGAAAAATACGGTGATAAGATAATAATTTATTGATTATTGAAAGGAAAGATATTTTTGTATACATGTACTCGATCGATTGAATTTATTCAGTATCAATGAAAAAAAAATACTTTCCATTGCATGTGACTTGTGTGAAAAAATTTTTGTTGAAGTTCTAATACGCTGAAGTAACGGTTTGCTATTGGGGGGACACGTGTGCAAAAAATATAAATGTAATGTACATTGCTATATATTCGAGATCATGATTAACTAAATTGTTATATCGATCCTTAATAATTTGTAATTTACTATATAATCAAAAATACTTGTCTTTAACCTCTCCCCCCCCCCAAAAAAAAAGGTAGACAAAAGGTGACAGAGGAGGTCAGTTTAAAAGGAATGAAAGAAAAGTATTGGACATGGGGACAAGTCCAGCTTTGGTCCCAAGATAGACGGTCATGGTGACTTCCATTTGGAAGATTGGTAATCACATATACATGAACTAAAAAAAAAAATACACAAACACCAGCCATATAAAGATTCTTTTTGTGGATGAGAATTATTTAATTAGACGATTCCAAATATGAAAATCCATAATTATCTAGCTCATTTATATTCATCTCCCTAATTCTTGAAAAAGTAATTTGCAATTATTTTAGGTCGATATTTTACATAAAGCATAATAAAGCATAAAAGTTATGAGGAAAAAGTAATCGAAGGTGAGATATAGATTTATATTGGCATATTGTATTACACAAAATAATTAGTGCTTCCTACAGGTTATCTCAGTGTATTTGTAACCTTAATTAGGATCATAACGCATCCATCCCTTATATGTAAATATCGAATTGATTTTATCAAGTTTCAGCCAAAGCATATCAGACAAGAATATAATTTATTTTCAACAGCTGTCCATGTATTATATATATTTTTATCTTTTTTTTTCTGCGATCGATTTATATCTAAAATCTGCACTGTCAGTAAACATTTACAAAATCTCAGTGCATTGTACATACAAGAAAAAAAAACAATAATAAAATTGAGATAGATGATTAGGTTATGTCGACCAAACAGGCTCATTAGAAAAGCATGTATCTTTCAGAGACTGATATTTCTACCAACATAAAAACCGAACTTATAAACTCTAGGCGTATTGGTGAAGTTTCCCGTTTTTACATTGATATTACCATACTGCGGACTTTCCTTTTCCCCTATTTCTTTCCACTTTTGCCTCGAGTTATCAGTTTGGTAATTTTGATAAGTAATTAAGTAATCTTAATATCCACTATATCAATAAATTCATTTTAAGATAATGTATTACTGATATGCTTAAGTTAAAATGCCCTTTGTCATACCTAAAACATTTGGATTAAATACCATCGCTCAAATTTCAACGTATTACATATGTGCTTGAAGTGTTTTCATTTAAAGAAAGCCCCAACTTTTTCATGCCTTTTCCACAAGTTTCTTTTTAATTGGTGTAAGCGTTTTTGGGTTGTGTGAAAACTTGAACCCCTCTTTTGATATGAATCAATTTCCGAAAACAAAAAAAAATGGAAATAATGATTCAAAACATTTAAAATGAACCTATACATAAGCGAAAAAGAACAAAATAAGTTATAAAGAATATAATTCGAAAAAACGGGACACATTCATTTTTTTAAAAGAAGAAAGGAAAGGTTTTTGAATTTATAAAGCCATATGGTACTTGAACATATCTTTTAATAAACCGATATTTTGGTTTATTTTAATTCACTGTGTTTCAGATTTCAAGTGGTTTTGAAACTGATATCAGAGTCTACTTAATATATCCCCGCAATGCTAAAACTCCTATTATTTGTTGTCTTGACCAGTCTTGTTTTACAGAAGATGGAAACCGGAAGACCGAACAGACAAGGTATGTCCTTTTTATCTTATCTGTTTTGACTACTGGTGCTCTGTGGTACATCCTCTGTTGTGGTTGGTTCTCTCTTATTTATCATATTTATCAACGATATATCTGAAAAGCTGAAAGTTTCATTGACGAGACTTTTTGGAGATAATATGTCATTTTGAGTTTCTATTGTATCTATCTTACTGAACTGAACGACTGGTCTAAAAAGTGGTTGATGACGTTTAATCCAGATTAGATGGAAGTGTTAATGACACTAATTAAAATCCTTTTATATTAATTCAACGTATTTTGAACTTCACATACCGAACATTTGTCTAAACCGAACAAATTTCCAAAAGGGGTTTTGTTTATTCAGATTTGACAGTATTTGCCACATTGAACGTGAGTGTGTACCTGTCCATGTTTAACAGCTTTTTGAATGATTTAACACATAGAGCATCAATGCACAGGTGTACTAAATGAAGTTGTTAAACGATTTTTTTTCTCTTTATATCCCTCAATAAATCGTTCCTACATTAACTTACCTGAGTAATTAAAACACACGTTTACAACAACTAATATTCAGTCTACTAGACATCTCTCTCTCTCTCTCTCTCTATATATATATATCTATATATATATATATATACAACGTCTCAGAATGTGACGACTCTATTCGCTACACTGCTCCATCGGATCAAATTGATACAGGGAAGATAACGTAAAATTATAGAATGTCTGAAAAATTCCCAACGATGTTAGAACTATCAAATTTGCGAAGCAAATTTTTGGTCGTTCCCTCCGCGGGACTCGAACTAGTACCGCTGTGACATCTGGACTTAGTGAAGGCGGTGTTGCCATACTATTGTAAAGCTTAAGGTTACAGCACATTTTGATCATTTTGATCATTTCTGTAAACTTAACTCCATGATGCTATGAGTTTGTAATCCTGGTTGTAAGGGACCACAATGTAATGATGAAGGTATGTCATTTCTTAATTTTTTTATACAAAAAAATAGATGCTTAGATATATATTCGGTTGGTAGTTAATTTAGAAGCTGTTTCATCCCACATATTATATTTCAATGATAAATGAAACCAGTGTAAAAATACAACTCTTATGTCTAGGCAAGGTTTGTAAGCCTTTTTAATGAATGCATGTTAAATTTCGATCACTTTTAACCTCTGTCAAACTCGGTCTCAATCTGCCATTGGCAGGAATACTGTTCTACGACAGCATATTGGACCGAAATCCTGATAGGTCCTGTCAGAGGCTGTCCTGGGTCAGGAAACATTTTACCCTATTTCCTGACAGATCCCCACAAAATCTGTTCTAAACTGTCTTACCCAAGATCAGTTTCTGACACTAATTCTATCTATTCAGCTTGACGTTATTAGAACTGGAAGTCTGCGATTAATATAGGAAACTGTGTGACGAAATGTAAAATAGAAAACCCGATTAGAAAAAAGTCTATTTTAAAATTTTCATTGAATGATTAAAAATTCTAATTATATAGAGCTCATCGTGACCATCACCCCACAATCACTCGATCGCGGTTCATTTTCAAACAGTCGGCGCTCATGGCCGAGTTACTCATCTTTCAAAAAATATCACTGTATACATGTACATGTATCATTTTATACATTCTGTCATAAACCTGTAATTAAATATTATTTATTTAATTACAGGTCTATGATTCTTTTCTAAGGGTTAAAACGGTAACCAATAACTTCCAGATATTTGGTAATTTTCACAAAGTTCATGATTGATAAAGTAATTTTTGAGTGAAACTACGTTAAATTTACTTTAAGGTTTTAAATCATTCTATTAATGTTAAAATTGACATTTTTAGCATTTAATGGGTGACTGATACCTACATATTTCGGTCAAAATTCTTTAAAATGCCATTTATAGCAAAAAATATTAATGTGAGCACTTACAATTTACTAAAATGTTTTAAATCAATGTAGAAATGGTAAATACTAGTTTCATATTAGTAACTGTGACACCTGTATTTCAAAATTCTAAAACTGACATATTTCTGCAAAATGTATGAGTGCGAGAACTTTTCATTTCCATTAGGGTCTAAAGTTATTGACTACAATGTATAATTTTTCCATATAAATATCATGTGAGTGACTGCAAAACATATATTTAAGTCAAAATTCTTTAAAAATGTCATATTCTTGCAAAATATATGAGCAATTTTAAAGTCCATAAGGGTCTAAAATAATTGTATGAAATGGAAAAAAAATACAATAAAAGTATCCAACTGGTAACTGTGACACATAAATTTCAATCAAAATTCTATTCTTAAAATTGACATATTTTTGAAAAATGTGTGAATGTGATCACTATTAATTTCCATAAGGGTCTAAAATGTTTGACTAAAATGCTATTTTTCAACATAACATGCCATGTCGATGGCTGTGGCCGATATAAAAAATCATATTATTGCAAAATTTATAAGTGTGAACAATACTGATTTCCAAAAGGGTCTACAATTAATGACTAAAATGCTAATTTTTTCCATATAACTATCATGTGGGTGGTTGTGAATTTGAGTCAAAATTCTTTTAAAATGTCATATTTATGCAAAATGTGTGAGTACGAGCACTTTTTTACTTCCATAAGGGTCTAAAATTAATGACTGAAATGTTAATTTTTTCCATGTAACTATCACGTGAGTAGTTGCGACTCATATATTTCAGTCAAAATTCTTTGAAAATGTCATAATCCTGCAAAATCTATGAATTCGAGCACTTTCAACTTCGATAAGGGTATAACTTTCCTATTTAAACTGTAAGAATTTTAAATATTAGTATCATACTGGTAACTGCTACACATACTTTAATCAAAATTGACATATTTTATAGAATGTATGACTGCAAGCGCGTTTAAGTTCTATTAGGATCTAAAATTATTGACTAAAATGTTGAATTTTGCAATATAATTATTGTGTGGGTGACTGCGACACATATATATTGCAGTCAAAATTGTTTGAAAATGTCATATTCTTGCAAAATGTATGAGTATAAACACTTTCAAGTTTCATTAAGTTTAAACTTTTGGTATAAAATGATTAGAATTGTCAATTTAAGTACTCTGTATCATACTTGTGACTGCGACACATAAATTTCAGTCCAAATTCTTTAAGGTCAGGTGCGTCGCACTTGGTACGGCAGGGCTATATTAATATTTTTGTTGGTACTGCAGGCCGTACATAAAAGTCTCGTCAAAAATAAAAAAAAAAGGTTAAAACATAGCAAGGCTTCCTTCCCGTCCTACAAATCGGGATTCGGGTGCTACGTCTTCTTTTTTCTGAATCATGTACATGTACTGTATGTAATTCAGTCTGAGAAGTATTTTCTGTCATGATCTGTCAGGAACTCTTCTTATCCACGTAACAGTCTTCAGCATCTGCGTATGGAGTGTTCATATCACAACTCATACGTTATGCCAGAGCTTGCCGAACCACGCAGACTTTGTATCGAGCTAGAACTCTAACAAATAGGCTTCTGGAACAGGGTTATGTTCCTACAAGATTGAAGTCATCACTACTGAATTTTTATGGTCGTCATCATTAAATCGTGGATCGTTATGGTGTATCCATGTGCACCATGAAAACTGATTTATTCAACGAGTCATAGTTTTCCTCTCCTCGTTTGTCTACCCCGAACTTGACTTTTTATGAGCAACTCGGCGGGTGTTTCTAGAAAAACAGAGGACGCTTACCATACCGGTGCACCTGGTCCATGCTCACAGTTTTTAGCCCGTTTTGCTCATTTGCTTTTGTTACTTTGTATGTATGATTTTAGTTACTTTATGTTCTTTGTTGTGTATGTATGTCTGTTTTCTATGTCTGGTCTTTGTCCCTGGATTACATTATTTTGATTACCGCTATAACCTTGGTTCCCTTGATTACTCTTCTACTTAGAACAGTTCCTGGCATGAGAGGGTCACGACCCATGACGTATTATGACAAAGCTTGTCCTAAGCTCTGACAGATCCTGACAAGGTGTGTCGCTGGTTAGAACAGTCTTTGACAGTTTAGATCCGTTCTATGACAGTAGACCCTGACAGAATTGAAGAGGGGTTAGAAGTGATTGTCATATCATGGTAAATTCGTATTATGGGAGTCTCGTACAATTTGGATAAAATCATTTCTCCAAATGTGCAGAAGAAAAGTATGTATGCATTTATTTCAGTGGGTTTTAAGGCATGTTGCTATGTTATATTTGCAATTTGTTTTTTTATATTAAAAACTGCTATACAAGTGCTTAAAGGAATAACTTCTCGCCATCAGCATTCGCTTCAAATACTTAGGAAGAACAGAATCCATAAATTAATTGTATAGAAGAAATACTATCAAAATAAGAAGTCGAATCCATCACCAGCAGATTCTACCATGTGCAAATAAAGGATCGAAACCTCAGTGTTGTAGGTGTTTCGAAATTTGTAATACTTCACATTTTGATAAATATGATAGATAAAATATAATAAACTCGGGATCAGACAAGTCTGACCACTGGGTAGGTGAATACTCTCGGGGACCTTTGGTCCATCAGCAGTGGCATCAATCCAGTGGTCCTTCAATACAAACATACCAATATTTCAATATGCTGTACAAAGCTAATATAAATGATAATGTTACGATTTTTTTACCTTTCATTATCAGTTAACGTTACTTCCAGAACAGTCGGTGAAAATGAAATTGTAGACTGTCAAGTACAAGTTAAATAAACTTGGTTATAAACATGACCGATGAAGTCTTCAACAGTATCGATGGGTTCCCAAAAGTTAATAGATATCCTACTATATACAGAAACATAAACGATCTTAATTCTCCTTTAGTAACAATATTCAATGCAACAGCCAAATGATAACGGCTTATACAAATGCTTTGTCTGTGTCGTACCGATTCCTAATTCAGAACAACTATGTGCTTGTTTAGGAGAGGACACAACCGTTGTCTCCATAGAAGTTGAGAGGATGCAAGTATACCCGAATATCACAGGAAAATTCATAATTATAATCATAATAATACACGTAAAATTTATAACTGGAATTTGATATTTAAATGACCATCTAATATTGCGTTAATCTACTATCGACTAAATAGGTTCCTGCCTTGTCAAGTTAATGCAAAAAAAAAAGCCATTTGGTTATTTTATGTTCTTTGTTGTGTGTGTCTTTTTTCCATGTCTGGTCTTTGTTCCTGGTCTACATCCCGCTAGAATCTTGCTTCTCTTGATTGCTCCTTTCGATAGTCCATGAAAAGCCTTAAACCTATTTCAGAAGAATGTTGACGCAAGAAGTCCGTTTATTGGGTTGTGTGAAAACTTGAACCCCTCTTTTGATATGAATCAATTTCCGAAAACAAAAAAAAATGGAAATAATGATTCAAAACATTTAAAATGAACCTATACATAAGCGAAAAAGAACAAAATAAGTTATAAAGAATATAATTCGAAAAAACGGGACACATTCATTTTTTTAAAAGAAGAAAGGAAAGGTTTTTGAATTTATAAAGCCATATGGTACTTGAACATATCTTTTAATAAACCGATATTTTGGTTTATTTTAATTCACTGTGTTTCAGATTTCAAGTGGTTTTGAAACTGATATCAGAGTCTACTTAATATATCCCCGCAATGCTAAAACTCCTATTATTTGTTGTCTTGACCAGTCTTGTTTTACAGAAGATGGAAACCGGAAGACCGAACAGACAAGGTATGTCCTTTTTATCTTATCTGTTTTGACTACTGGTGCTCTGTGGTACATCCTCTGTTGTGGTTGGTTCTCTCTTATTTATCATATTTATCAACGATATATCTGAAAAGCTGAAAGTTTCATTGACGAGACTTTTTGGAGATAATATGTCATTTTGAGTTTCTATTGTATCTATCTTACTGAACTGAACGACTGGTCTAAAAAGTGGTTGATGACGTTTAATCCAGATTAGATGGAAGTGTTAATGACACTAATTAAAATCCTTTTATATTAATTCAACGTATTTTGAACTTCACATACCGAACATTTGTCTAAACCGAACAAATTTCCAAAAGGGGTTTTGTTTATTCAGATTTGACAGTATTTGCCACATTGAACGTGAGTGTGTACCTGTCCATGTTTAACAGCTTTTTGAATGATTTAACACATAGAGCATCAATGCACAGGTGTACTAAATGAAGTTGTTAAACGATTTTTTTTCTCTTTATATCCCTCAATAAATCGTTCCTACATTAACTTACCTGAGTAATTAAAACACACGTTTACAACAACTAATATTCAGTCTACTAGACATCTCTCTCTCTCTCTCTCTCTCTCTCTATATATATATCTATATATATATATATATATACAACGTCTCAGAATGTGACGACTCTATTCGCTACACTGCTCCATCGGATCAAATTGATACAGGGAAGATAACGTAAAATTATAGAATGTCTGAAAAATTCCCAACGATGTTAGAACTATCAAATTTGCGAAGCAAATTTTTGGTCGTTCCCTCCGCGGGACTCGAACTAGTACCGCTGTGACATCTGGACTTAGTGAAGGCGGTGTTGCCATACTATTGTAAAGCTTAAGGTTACAGCACATTTTGATCATTTTGATCATTTCTGTAAACTTAACTCCATGATGCTATGAGTTTGTAATCCTGGTTGTAAGGGACCACAATGTAATGATGAAGGTATGTCATTTCTTAATTTTTTTATACAAAAAAATAGATGCTTAGATATATATTCGGTTGGTAGTTAATTTAGAAGCTGTTTCATCCCACATATTATATTTCAATGATAAATGAAACCAGTGTAAAAATACAACTCTTATGTCTAGGCAAGGTTTGTAAGCCTTTTTAATGAATGCATGTTAAATTTCGATCACTTTTAACCTCTGTCAAACTCGGTCTCAATCTGCCATTGGCAGGAATACTGTTCTACGACAGCATATTGGACCGAAATCCTGATAGGTCCTGTCAGAGGCTGTCCTGGGTCAGGAAACATTTTACCCTATTTCCTGACAGATCCCCACAAAATCTGTTCTAAACTGTCTTACCCAAGATCAGTTTCTGACACTAATTTAAAAATGTCATATTCTTGCAAAATATATGAGCAATTTTAAAGTCCATAAGGGTCTAAAATAATTGTATGAAATGGAAAAAAAATACAATAAAAGTATCCAACTGGTAACTGTGACACATAAATTTCAATCAAAATTCTATTCTTAAAATTGACATATTTTTGAAAAATGTGTGAATGTGATCACTTTTAATTTCCATAAGGGTCTAAAATGTTTGACTAAAATGCTATTTTTCAACATAACATGCCATGTCGATGGCTGTGGCCGATATAAAAAATCATATTATTGCAAAATTTATAAGTGTGAACAATACTGATTTCCAAAAGGGTCTACAATTAATGACTAAAATGCTAATTTTTTCCATATAACTATCATGTGGGTGGTTGTGAATTTGAGTCAAAATTCTTTTAAAATGTCATATTTATGCAAAATGTGTGAGTACGAGCACTTTTTTACTTCCATAAGGGTCTAAAATTAATGACTGAAATGTTAATTTTTTCCATGTAACTATCACGTGAGTAGTTGCGACTCATATATTTCAGTCAAAATTCTTTGAAAATGTCATAATCCTGCAAAATCTATGAATTCGAGCACTTTCAACTTCGATAAGGGTATAACTTTCCTATTTAAACTGTAAGAATTTTAAATATTAGTATCATACTGGTAACTGCTACACATACTTTAATCAAAATTGACATATTTTATAGAATGTATGACTGCAAGCGCGTTTAAGTTCTATTAGGATCTAAAATTATTGACTAAAATGTTGAATTTTGCAATATAATTATTGTGTGGGTGACTGCGACACATATATATTGCAGTCAAAATTGTTTGAAAATGTCATATTCTTGCAAAATGTATGAGTATAAACACTTTCAAGTTTCATTAAGTTTAAACTTTTGGTATAAAATGATTAGAATTGTCAATTTAAGTACTCTGTATCATACTTGTGACTGCGACACATAAATTTCAGTCCAAATTCTTTAAGGTCAGGTGCGTCGCACTTGGTACGGCAGGGCTATATTAATATTTTTGTTGGTACTGCAGGCCGTACATAAAAGTCTCGTCAAAAATAAAAAAAAAAGGTTAAAACATAGCAAGGCTTCCTTCCCGTCCTACAAATCGGGATTCGGGTGCTACGTCTTCTTTTTTCTGAATCATGTACATGTACTGTATGTAATTCAGTCTGAGAAGTATTTTCTGTCATGATCTGTCAGGAACTCTTCTTATCCACGTAACAGTCTTCAGCATCTGCGTATGGAGTGTTCATATCACAACTCATACGTTATGCCAGAGCTTGCCGAACCACGCAGACTTTGTATCGAGCTAGAACTCTAACAAATAGGCTTCTGGAACAGGGTTATGTTCCTACAAGATTGAAGTCATCACTACTGAATTTTTATGGTCGTCATCATTAAATCGTGGATCGTTATGGTGTATCCATGTGCACCATGAAAACTGATTTATTCAACGAGTCATAGTTTTCCTCTCCTCGTTTGTCTACCCCGAACTTGACTTTTTATGAGCAACTCGGCGGGTGTTTCTAGAAAAACAGAGGACGCTTACCATACCGGTGCACCTGGTCCATGCTCACAGTTTTTAGCCCGTTTTGCTCATTTGCTTTTGTTACTTTGTATGTATGATTTTAGTTACTTTATGTTCTTTGTTGTGTATGTATGTCTGTTTTCTATGTCTGGTCTTTGTCCCTGGATTACATTATTTTGATTACCGCTATAACCTTGGTTCCCTTGATTACTCTTCTACTTAGAACAGTTCCTGGCATGAGAGGGTCACGACCCATGACGTATTATGACAAAGCTTGTCCTAAGCTCTGACAGATCCTGACAAGGTGTGTCGCTGGTTAGAACAGTCTTTGACAGTTTAGATCCGTTCTATGACAGTAGACCCTGACAGAATTGAAGAGGGGTTAGAAGTGATTGTCATATCATGGTAAATTCGTATTATGGGAGTCTCGTACAATTTGGATAAAATCATTTCTCCAAATGTGCAGAAGAAAAGTATGTATGCATTTATTTCAGTGGGTTTTAAGGCATGTTGCTATGTTATATTTGCAATTTGTTTTTTTATATTAAAAACTGCTATACAAGTGCTTAAAGGAATAACTTCTCGCCATCAGCATTCGCTTCAAATACTTAGGAAGAACAGAATCCATAAATTAATTGTATAGAAGAAATACTATCAAAATAAGAAGTCGAATCCATCACCAGCAGATTCTACCATGTGCAAATAAAGGATCGAAACCTCAGTGTTGTAGGTGTTTCGAAATTTGTAATACTTCACATTTTGATAAATATGATAGATAAAATATAATAAACTCGGGATCAGACAAGTCTGACCACTGGGTAGGTGAATACTCTCGGGGACCTTTGGTCCATCAGCAGTGGCATCAATCCAGTGGTCCTTCAATACAAACATACCAATATTTCAATATGCTGTACAAAGCTAATATAAATGATAATGTTACGATTTTTTTACCTTTCATTATCAGTTAACGTTACTTCCAGAACAGTCGGTGAAAATGAAATTGTAGACTGTCAAGTACAAGTTAAATAAACTTGGTTATAAACATGACCGATGAAGTCTTCAACAGTATCGATGGGTTCCCAAAAGTTAATAGATATCCTACTATATACAGAAACATAAACGATCTTAATTCTCCTTTAGTAACAATATTCAATGCAACAGCCAAATGATAACGGCTTATACAAATGCTTTGTCTGTGTCGTACCGATTCCTAATTCAGAACAACTATGTGCTTGTTTAGGAGAGGACACAACCGTTGTCTCCATAGAAGTTGAGAGGATGCAAGTATACCCGAATATCACAGGAAAATTCATAATTATAATCATAATAATACACGTAAAATTTATAACTGGAATTTGATATTTAAATGACCATCTAATATTGCGTTAATCTACTATCGACTAAATAGGTTCCTGCCTTGTCAAGTTAATGCAAAAAAAAAGCCATTTGGTTATTTTATGTTCTTTGTTGTGTGTGTCTTTTTTCCATGTCTGGTCTTTGTTCCTGGTCTACATCCCGCTAGAATCTTGCTTCTCTTGATTGCTCCTTTCGATAGTCCATGAAAAGCCTTAAACCTATTTCAGAAGAATGTTGACGCAAGAAGTCCGTTTATTGTACTGAGTCTGTACTGTTCAGTTTTAGAATCGACAGTGGTCAAAACGAATATAATGAAAATAGATTTATTGAATATTTAAAAAAAAATCGTCAGCTAAATTATTTAGATTACTTAAATATCGTTTTAAAATCAAACAAGCATTAAATATATGCTTAGTTAATAAGCGTAAAATGTCTCGGATTTCTTTAGTAATTGCTCGTAATAACAAAAGAAAATCAGGAAATACGTGTATTTACTAAACCAGTTAGGAATAACTAAATTTTAGTAATTACGTGTAATTATCAAATACGCTTATTTACTGTAACATATATAAAGGCAAGTGTGGAGAGGATTTTTACAGAGACAAGTATAATTCTTAATTTGTATATTGTTGTTTATTTTAGAGGACAAATAATTAAGACATTATTTCTGCTTAGATCAGACCTAAAATATAATGCTCTTCGCAATTCAAAAATGAATACTGTGAAAGTACAATTGTTCGTGGGGTACCAATTTTCATGGTTTTCGTGAGTAGATCAAACCACGAGATTTGGTTCCCAACGAATTAGAGATTCCCATTGATGTATACACTGAAAACATTCAGACCACGAACTCAAGAATCCACGAACTTGTGTTTCTTCACTGATCCTCGAAAATTGGTATCCACGAATTAAAGTACTTTCACTGTAAATGGCAACGAATTTGATATTTTCGAAAAGTTTCTAAACTGACAAAGGATATGAAATGATACTAAATATATATCTACACCATAAAGTTGGTATTATATTGAAAGCTTCAACAGCCTTTTATAGAGATTAAATCTTAACAAATGAGATGTCCGCCATTTTAATAATAGCGGTTATTTTGAATTTTTGGAAAATGGGTCCATACCTGAAAAGAGTAATCAAGGGAACAAATTCCCTTCTGACTAGAGAAGACATTATTTTACACTTTGGAATTGAACTAGATAATTTATATTGAAATCCATTTACTGTCTTAAAATATATAATTAACTTTGGTAAGTTGAGGAAATGCTTCGATAATTTTCTCACATAATTAATGGTGTGCTTATCAATAGAAGCATCATACGCACCTTTACACAATACGTAATTTAAACAAAGTAACGGAGTTGACCGTAACAATTGAAACTCAGGTGTTTGTTTATTTGGTCATATTTGTCAAATTCAATAGATCCTCAGTGTTTTACTTTGTATAACTAGAAAAATGGTTCTGTTTTAATTGCTTTGCAAATATGTCTATCTCGCCCAACCTAAACTAAAATAGTTGGTCTGATACTAAATGATAGTGTATCTAGATATAGCTCGTCATTTAAAAGTAAAAGATCTGTTAATTTAAACAATTAACAGTACTTTTAGAGATGATGTATAAATCTTACCGAATAACAACTTCCATGCACGTCACAATAACAAAGTATTCGAACGATCTTGCGCAACAATAAAGTTTGTGAGTTAAAATAATAATAATAAAAAAAAAACGTTTGTAAGAGTAATCAAGGGAACCAAGGTTATAACGGAACTCAAAAGAATGTAATCCAGGGACAAAGACCAGATATGGAAAACAGACATACACAACAAAGAACATAGAGTGACTAAAATCATACATACAAAGTAACAAAAGCAAATGAGCAACTCGGACTCCACTAAAAAACTGGGAGCATGGACCAGGTGCACCGGTATGGTAAGCGTCCTCTGGTTTTCTAGAAACACCCGCCGAGTTGCTCATAAGAAGTCATGTCCGGGGTAGACGAAAGAGGAAAGGAAAACTATGACACGTTGAACAAATCAGTTTTCATGGCGTAGATGGATTCACCGTAACGATCCACGAGTTCATGATGACGACCATAATACTTCTGTAGTGATGACTTTAATCTTGTAGCAACATAACCCTGCTCCAGAAGCCTATTTGTTAGAATTCTAGCGCGATACAAAAAGTCTGCTTAGTCTCGGCAAGCTCTGGCATAACGTATGAGTTGTGATACGAACACTCCATACACAGGTGCTAAATGGATGTTGCCACAGATGAAAGGAAAGTTGACAATTTTGAATGAACGTTCATCACGTTTGTCGTAAAGTTTGGTCAATAGTTTTCCTTTACTATCGATTTCTAAGTGTAGGTCAAGATATGAGTCTGACCGCACATCGTCTGTAGTATCCTTTTTCTCAAGTTCTTTGGGATAGATACGATGTATCAAATCCCCAAAAATCCCCGTCAACTATATAGAGGAAACTGAGATTAAAGGATCTAGCTAAGCGATATTCCTTCTTTCAGATCAGATCAGCTATAAGGTCAGCCTAATAAGAGTGAAGGAATAGG
The DNA here is from genome assembly GCA_037379345.1 of Perna viridis. Classification (NCBI taxonomy): domain Eukaryota; kingdom Metazoa; phylum Mollusca; class Bivalvia; order Mytilida; family Mytilidae; genus Perna; species Perna viridis. The sequence continues at coordinate 19,738,460 of CM074520.1, forward strand.
TCAGCAACTAGAGGAGCACAATTTGTTCCCATTGGAATGCTGACCGTTTGTTGAAAAACGTGTCTACCACACTGGACACATATGTTGTCGATTAAAAATTTCAGCATTTTATAAAACATCTTCTGTATATTTGGAAGATGATTTGGAATAATTTCTTACAAAGTATGAAGAATCCCTACCAAGAAAAAATATTTGTATCTAGGTGTACCACCTTTTTTGGAAAAAAAAGAACGATGTATAATGTTTTTAAGTCGGGATTTTAACTGAGTATATGGAAAAGAAGTATACAGTGTTGAAAAATCATAGGTTTTAATGTTATTATATTCCGATAATAGTCTTCAACTGATTGTCTCCTAAAGATCTTTCGACTTTTTCAGGATCAACATTGAATTAATACCACTATGGGAGTAACAAGTGTTGTGGTAGGACTGAAAACAGATGTATATTAACGACATTAATTACACCATGGAATTGGATAAATTTTATCCGCTAAAAAGGGAGGGCTAAGGGTTTACTAGCAGTGTTTCTATTTGTGATCCTGTAACGCACTCCAGTCTATTGAGTCGTTGATTTATTAATTGAGTTGTGTTAATTAATTAAAATAAGTAAGAAAGTGCTAAAAGTATAACAATTTATTTAATTATATTTCATATCAATTCGCTGAATTTTGATTGGTTAAAAACGAGGGTAATATTTTGCTATATCACATGTTTCAGAGGGTGATAGTTTTTATTACCTTCTCATGAATAGCTGGACTGGTTCCGGTAAATATTAGGTATCAGTTCAATCTCAGCCCGTTTTGCGTTTGAAGAAATCAATATGCGCAACTTTCATAACAATAACTGATATAACTGATATAACAAAATATGATATTCACTAGATAATTAAATGTTTTTCTTTGTAAAAGTCAAGTATGGGGGAATCATGGTAAAACAAGGAATCTGAGTGCTACTACTGACTAAGAATACTCCCGATTTCCCCTAAATGCATTCCTTTCCTTCCACAGTCAGTAAACAAGAAGTAGTTTTCCGACAGGAACGAAAATTATTAGCGCGTGATAGGAATTCTAGGTGAGGCCGCTTATCAAATTATAGAAATGCTACAAAGTGACCATGATCAGTTGTTCCTAAGAATAATACTACGAAAATTATAGTTACAGAAGGAATGACGGCATGACTGACATATCTAAAACAGTATGCCCTCCCCACATCTTCGAAGCAAGGGTATAAAAACTCGAAAACAGCCTTTTTGGAGAAGCATGTATCTCCCAGAGAAGAGATCGATATCTACAAAAATATAATAATTCTCAATAAAAAACTTAACACTAAAGCACACGTTCTTTTATCCTTATATGTCTGATCTCGTAAATATTAGAACTAGTATTCAAAAAGAGATAAAGCATGCTAAAATTAAGCACATTTTTGATTTCGTTATTCGTATGCGGCCAATTTGCATCCAGGTTTGAAAACAAGAATTTTGAATTATTTTTGGACAAACATGTAATGTAGGCAGCTGGGGATTAAATTTAACAAACGTGTACATTAAGTATTTATAGGAAAGTAACAACTGTAAATAAAACGAAGCTCTAAAGGGAAAATAATGTAACAAAAAGCGTCATCAAATGAAATGTCAAAACATAAAATAGTCTTTTCTTTTGTACTTTTGAACACGTCATTGGGTATTCATTTGATTTTAAGGAGATTTAGTTAGTTGCGCGTTAACTATGTCGTACTTCAAATTATAATTTTGTGTTGTTTGTACGTGTAGGAACAATATCAATACCATTATTCGGTTTCAATCTTATTGTTGAAATGTATACTTTAGACATACATTTAGTTTCAATACAATATATCTAGTTTCGAGATATGATGTGGAGCGATCGCCTTGCCATCGAACGTTCAAAAAGTGACTAATTCTAAACAATGACTAAATTGTTGTGACTTAAGATATGCATTTTATATTTACTATCTCAGTGGTGGAGACTGGGGGTCTGTGGTTTGAAAACTCCATTTTTACTGGAAAAGTTTGCTTATTTTATGCAAAGTTAGAACAAAAAGAGCTATTAATAGCCTTGTATCACTTTTTCTCCGGTCTACCTTTCTTTTTTAAATCTCAACCCGCCCCAGTTGTTGCATTCATCTGCTTATGGGAAGTATTGCAAAGAATATAAAATTCAAAACGCTATGTTCATTTTGTTGGTCTCCAATAAAGATATGAATGGTTCCACGATGTTCATCTGTACTAATTATAAACAATTTCTTCCTTCCTTCACGGTCTGTCGCATAAGGTTATGATAGGGTGAGTTTCGTTGACCTACGTTCGTTTGCAGCGAGTTCCACTAAATTAGAGTCTAGTTATATATCACGGCGATGCTAAAATTCCTAGTTCTCATTTTCGTGGAGACGGAGATCAGAAGACAAAGTTTATTGCACCCCCGCCATCCGAAGTATGAAATTAATCCAATTACAAAAACTCATAGATTTTAATCAAATTTCCTCACATAATCATCACCATAACTGATAACCTAAATGATATTATAAAATTCTAAATAGCATCATCTTCCTTTAAAAAAGCCAAAAAAAACAAAAAAAAACACAAAAAACAAAACAAAACAAACAAAAAAAAAACAAAACAAAACAAAACAAAAAAAAACAAAAACAAAAACAAAAAACAAAAACAAATACAGAAAAACAAAGCAAAAAACAAAAGCCGAAAAAAAATTACGTTGACTGCCTATCTCATAGGGCCATTTGTCAGTGGCGTCAATGTTCTTCTTTTTGAAATAAAGCTAAATAGGTTTTTGTTTTTATCAGGAAGTCGAGTCTGCATCTCATGAATGAAGTAAATCTTTTTTTTCGGTCATAACTGAAAACACTCTTGATTGGTAGTAACTGAAAATTACCGCATGCTAACTTTTGACTCATTTCCAGTTATGAAAACTCATAAATATCTAACGCAATTATTTTAATCTGCAATTACTTCCGCTCTATTGTTTCCATGAAGCGTAAAAAGAATGAAGCGAAAGGAGTAGGTGGAGAAAGTGAAATATGATGTTGTATTGACATAGTGTATTATACTAGATAATTGAGTGCTTTTCTCTGTAAAAATCATGTATAGGGAGAATCATGGTGGAACAAGAGATCTGTATGATACTACTCACTCAATATAACCCCCCCGAAACAAAAATATATTCCTTCCAAAGTAAATAAACCGGAAGTAGTTTTCGCAACAACTTGAAATAAGTATTTCATATGACCACTAGCTAAGGCTGCATATTAAGTATCAAACAGGTATGAGTAGTAGTTCCCTACAAAAATACTACGAAAACTCTAGTTACGGACAGATTGGCGGAATGATGGAATGGTGGACAGAGCTAAAACAGTTTACCTCCCCCTCTTCTTTGTAGAGGGGTAAAAACGCACAAGTCTTTCAGTAGAATCTTATTCGAAATATTATCTGATATGAATAAATGACTTTCATATCTTTTTTTAAATGTCATTTATTCGAGGTATATACTACATGTATATGAAATGTATTGCAATCTCACCATCACAAAGGGATAACCTTCTCTGCCTTATGATTCTAGTGCAACATTAAACTCGCATTACTGTATCCTCTGACACCTTTAGGACGAACGAACTATCTATTTGTCTTCAATAGATCTACATGCCCACATTGTCAAATTTGTTTTTTTTTATTTCAAGCATGTTTTATTTTACAATGATGCCTGATCCTTACAGATTCCAGCACTTAAGGCTTCCTTCAGGCTACATAAGTGTTTAATTTACACTAAAACAAACAAAAAAAAAAAAAAAAAAAAAAAAAAAAAAAAAAAAAAAAAAAAAAAAAAAAACGGTATTGGGTGAATCCTTGTGGTTCTGTGAGCTACTACTCACTGAGTATACCCCCGATCCCCCCAAAATATAGTTTTCCGAGAGGACCGAAAATTGTTAGCACGTGATAGGAAATATAGGTGAGGCTGCACAAAAAATGATATAAAGTTGCCATGTTCAGTGGTTCATAAGAAAAATACTACGAAAGTTCTAGTTACGTGACGAAATGATGGCATGATGGACAGAGCTAAAACAGTTTACCCTCTCCCTCTTCTTCAAAGCAGGGGTATAAAAAGTTTTTCCATGAATCTTATTCAAAAATGATTTCTGGAATGCATAAATGACATTCATTTCCTCTTTTATTTGTCATTTATTAGAAGTTTAAACTATATAAAATGCATTGCAATTGCATTTTCAACTTTCCTCTATTATTCTGGTGTAGGTAACCTCGCATTACTGCACACTCTGACATTTTTGAAACAAACGAATTATCAATTTGTCTTCAGTGGATCATAAACTACGCTCACATTATCAAATTTGTTTGATTTTTGTTCAAGGATATTTCATATTTATTCAATAGTGCCTGATCCTTACAGATTCCAACACTTCTTTCGGGCTACATAAGTGAATTTCTACCATTAAGATCGTACTACAGCGGTCCCTCAGATCCAAATATCGAAACACATTATCAATTTTCACCCGTAAACATATCTGACAAAAATAGAAAAATATTATCATTGGACTTAATGCTAAACAGCTGTCGATCTGGTATTTATAGTCTTTTTCCTTGTTTTGCTACCGATTTATATCTAAAATCGCACTGTCAGTAAACATTGAAAAAATGCAATATATCAGTGCATTGTGCAAAACACTCAATATAAAAAAGTGAAAGATGATACAGTTATTGTCGAACAAACAGGTTTATCGGAGAAGCATGTATCCCTCAGAGAAGAGATTGATATCTCTACTAAAGTATAATAATCTCAATAAAAAACTTAAAGCTAAAGTACAATTTGTTTTATCCTTATAAGTCTGATTTCAAAAATATCAAAGATATTTGTGAGTTTCAATTACACTTCTATCATAGTCACTGATATCATTTGATAGACTTTATGATTTGTGTTTATTTTAAGAATCTCCCAAGGTGTTAAACTTTACAAAGGTACTGGTAAAAATAGATGAATTAGCAGATTAAATCAGTATGATGGAAAATATCTACGTCAATGTTATACCATTCTCTTCACTAAATTCTTTAACCATGATGAGATAAATTCAAAGTGTTTGTAGCAGTTTTGATGGTTTCCTGTTCCACGGCAGTTTCGAGGTCTCTCTGTTCATGTCTTTTTGATAGGTTTTGTCATTACAAACCAGTAGACAATGCATTTATATAATTATTAATAATGATAGAAAACAACATTGTGTTTTGATTAAAGTTTTTAATATTTAATAAATTAATTATGTAAAATCACCTTCTTTTGTTTAGTCTCATGCTTCTAAATATAGAATATTCAAATGGATAATATTTTGTTTTCTGTATCATAAACACTCCAACTCCAGAGCATTGGTCTCTTCCATGCCTGCACTACTTTTGCCATTCCAGAATAGTGGAGGAACGTCAATGGTACGAAACTGGAGCTGCTTTGGAGTTTGATAAACAATCTGAATGTTATAAGCGCTTGATTTGATGTAGAGTATGATTAATACATAAGTAGCTTTACATGTGTTTGATCTAAAGACATTGAATGGTAAGACTCTTGTTTGAAAAAAAAATATTAGAGAAGACAAAGGACATTTTAACTGATGTATGATACAGTAATATATTGAAGTAATGATTCAAAACATTTCAAAGGAAAACCTATACTTCAAAAATTAAAAATATATCAAAGAGATAGAAAATATGTCACACCCAATTTTTATTTATACATTTTGTTTATAGGAAAGGTTTCAAAACAAACACAAACCTTATGTGCATGTATATCTATAAATAAACTGTTATATAGGCGTGGTTTATTTCATTGTCTTGCAGATTTCAAGTGATTTGAATCTTTTATAATAGTCTACTTTGTATATCGCCATGTTGATAAGATTCATATTACCTGTTGTCGTATCGATTCTTGTTTTGCAGGAGACAGAGACCAGAAGATCAAGCAGACGAGGTTTGTACTTTTTTTCAAATTTATTTATTTTGAGTAGTGATTTTATCGATTTTTACCGGTGGTAGTTTGTTCTGCCCGTTTATACTGTAATATACCGGGAATAATTAACCGTTATGGAGGCAGAAGATTTTGCACGCTGTCAAACATGGTATAACCCGGCTTCACTGTAAATGTTTGTGCCAAGTTAAGACTATGGTTTTCATATTTCCGTTTTTTTACATTGATAATGGCCTCATTACGGGCTTTCCTTTTGGAATATTCCATTTAACTTTTGTCTAGAGTTTATTAGTTTGGTATTTTTTTTTATTTCCCTTCACTTCAGTAAATAAAAAAAATACTGTATTATATGCATTCATTTCAAATGAAACACTTCAGAAAAGACAAAAGGCTTTTACTTTCCAATTTCTTTTTGTAATATATTAACAATTTTTCATGTCGTTCAACAAGGTCTATATTCCAATTGATTTGTTTTCCGTGGAGTACTATAAACCTAGTTAGTAAGGAATTTGACCATTTATCTGTATAGAAGATCTGATCCGACCCATAATTTGATTGTTTAGAATGTAATGTAGTTCTTTTTTTAACTTCTAGAAGACGCTTTGACACTCAGATATTCTTTAAGCTATAAGTCATTTCGACATTGTTTCAAATATTAGGCTGGTTGGTGCCGCTTTTTTTTTTACTTATATCCAAATTGCAGTATTAGTGCAAAGTTTATGTAGTGTCCTCGTAGTACAACACTGTATCTTTGTAAATAATGAATAACAACAAGCCTTTCTCCGTCAGAAAGTTGATAAATCACTTTTCAATTAGTCTAATCAATATATCTTTCGAAAATTACATTGGATCGTGAGTGGCACTAGCTCATGTGTAGCAACTTTTTCGAGCATTTAATGCAAAGAGCATCCATATAGTTCTAAATGACATCATTTAACGCTTTCTTCATTTCTGACGTTTGTATAAATTTCACTTGTGAGAATGGGGGACAACATAAATGTGTTCGACACTCGCATAGAACATATGGCTGTAGTAACAGATATGGATATCGTTTGTGGCGCCCTCGATTCTTTTCAGTATGTGTATGCATAGGTGAATGGACAGGAAACCACTGTGAAAGTAAGACTTAATATAAATGTGATTTTCAAACCATAACTTGCTCACTCGTTTCTCATATAAAATTAACGTAATAAACGTTTTTTTTTATATTTTAATTGATAATTCTTATAGCTTTGATATTACATTTATTTTGAAATATTATACTTTGTACACGTTTCTAACATTTCTCGGCAATCAATCTTATCTTACAGCTTGCTTTGTTCCTATTAGCATTAACAGTGAAACCTGTATAAAACGAAGTCTGAATAACCTGGAAACCTGTCTTGAGTTCGAGTTGCTCATTTACTTTTGTTACTTTGTATATATTATTTTAGTTACTTTATGTTCTTTGTTGTATTTGTCAGTTTTTCATGTCTGGTCTTTGTTCCTGGATTACATTATTTTGATTTCCGCTAGAATTTTGGTTCCCTTCATTACTCTTTAACCCGATAATTTAAAAAGTCCTTTATATTCATCACAATTCAAAACGAACTTTGAACCTTGGTAAATCTAACACCTGTCTAAACCGAACATTTTTGCACTTCATGAGTTCTATTTACCAAATTCTAACAAGAAATAAGTTGTCATCATGACGTTATAACTTGGAATGAATTGTGACGTCATAATTTACGTAAGAACTTTTTTGGAAGGTATGATGATTCTCCCTTGTCATTTGCTTACCAAATGTATTTAAACAAACATTGATCCACTAAAGTATATGCTTAGACATAGGTTCAGGTATTGCTTACTCCCTTTAGGCTTTAGTTATACAAAAAAAAGTTCTATTGTGAAGTTGACAAAACATTTGAATCATTATGGTATTCGATTCTGTGGTATTTAAAATATTTTGTTTTTGTAAATGTATACTACTTGGTGTTTTAGTAAGTCCATATAAAAATGTACAATGCAACGGTGGAAAGTTTACAATCGATGACAACGGAAATCATCAGTGTATTTGTGATCCTGGTTGTAAGGGACCACAATGTAATGATGAAGGTAAGTCATCTCTATTTTTGTCATTAACGAAAAAACAAAACAAGAGACGAGAAATATATATCGTACAACACGATGTTATACTGAAGAAAATAAGACTGTTTTGTTTTATTTCCTTTCCTTTCCTTATAATTACTTCAGTTTGAAGTCGTATTACGTTTAGGTCATTTCATTACATTACATGTGCTATAGGTATTTACTTCACAGAATTATCATATTTTTATATAGCTTTTTCTATTGAATGTTAGTTCTGATCTATAAATCTAAGTCTGTTCACTATCCACATGTAAATTTATAAAAGAATAGATTTTATTATTTACAAAATATAATATTTATGTATCTATACATGTATATTCTAAATTGTATCATACTAGCAACATGTTTTATTACAAATTGTAGACAATTCGGATTGTTCATAAAACAGCGGAAGTTGCAAAATTGGTTGCACTGATATAAAGACTGTAGTCCCACACCCGTGTTGTAACATAAATGTTTGTTGTAAGCCCTTTGTTAGGTAAAGAAGAGGGCATTCGTTGATATCCCTTTTCTTTACACCACTGTTGCTTTTTAAACAAGATGACAATACATCCTATCACCTTGCAATTCAGATCAACATCATGAGTTCAATGCAATAGCAAACTCTGAGCAAACCAAGCTTTAATTATTATTATGATTCTTTAAGGACCACCTGTTGTTATGGTTATTCAAACTGAGGCTAACGCACTTTTGCTTCATTGTTCAGTAGAGTCTGAACTTCCTATCATTGATATTTATTGGATAAAAGACGGGGAAAAAAGTGAATTCCTCGATGAATGATAGATATATTGGTGGTTCAAAAGATGAACCAACACTTAAAATTGTTCAATCATTAAAGACGGACAGTGGAAATACAAATGTGTGGCAGTAAAAACCGCTGGAACAAATGAAAGCCTTCCCATTTCTGTGACGGTTGGATGCGATAGTTGTAAGTTTTGATTTAGAAGGTAGAAGTAAAAATACATTTGTACAAACGCTTAGATATATATTCAATTGGAGGCATGATCCGAAATAGTTTAATCCCAAATACCTGTATGTCATGTTTCAATGATTATGGAAACTAATATAAAAAACCCGATTATCATGTCTTGGTAATGCAATGTTTGTAAGCTTTTTTAATGAATGCATGTACTACTGATATTGATATCACAACATCAAGAGTAAATTCGTATTCCAGAAGTCTTGCGCAATAAATATTCTAATGATAATCACACCCGAACATTCCTTTGAGTGGGGTATACAAGATGAACTCCTAATGAAGGAAACATGTTGCTATATCATAAATGGATTTCTTTTACATTAAAAACGACATTTAAAAAGTATAAAAGACAATTAATGTTGTAAATGAAATATAATTTTGAACATCAGGCAGTTTACACAAATTTCAATAATATATATTCCAAATTTCGATATGCCGTACATGTGTTTCAAGGAATAACCTCTCATCGGCAGCATTAGAAACAAATATTTAGGAAAATTTAAATAAAACAAAAATGAATAGTATACAAGAAGAACTCAATAAAAAAAACTATCGAATAAGGAACCCAAATCAATCACAATTTCACAATGTGCAATCAACAAAATGAAGACTCAGAGTTTAAGGTAATTTTAACTTTTGTTTAAAAAACGCGTCCTTCTGGTCACGTCGTTACAGGAGATTTAACCATCATCGAAAACAAATCTCTGCGTAGTATCATTTCTAAAGGTCCCAAGTATCGTGAACCACGTTCCATAAATTGGAATATAACTTTAAAGTTCTTATAGATGCCGTTGAGGACTATGCAAGAAAATGGATAAAACGAGAACAAGAAGACATTGATTCTCTGTCAGATTTGTTAAAGGCCGTGAGGTCTTTAATTTGGAAACGAGCGAAAGTTTAAAGTAGATCAATGAGTGCGAATGATACATCGGTTTTCAAAGTACCAGATGTAGCAAAAACATTGCCTACTATACATGACAAATATGTTGTCGTACCAGCAGACAAAGCCTAAAACAACATTGTTTTTGTTTGCAAACCGTTTTACATCCCATGTTTATTATCAGAGGTAGACGTAGAAAATAACAGCAATGATAAGACCTGTACTGCTACCACATTCTCTAAAAAAGAGATTGTGGACAACCATAAGTCTGTGCTATCCTCTTTTGGTCTCTTTACCAACTTCGATGATTGTGATTTACCGTCTATGTACTGGATTCCTAAACTCCACAAGATTCCATACCAAAAACGTTTCACAGCTGAATCTGCAAAATGTACCACCAAACCTCTTTCAAATCTTTTAACTTCTATACTCACAACTGTCAAAGAGGGTCTGCAGTCCTACCACAATACTTGTTACTCCCGTAGTGGTATTAATTCCACTGAAAAATTCGAAAAATCTCTTGGAGACAATTATCTGAATATAATAGCATTAAAACCTATGATTTTTCAACACTGTATACTTCTATTCCCCATACTCAGTTAAAATCCCGACTTAAAACATTATACATCATTGTTTTTTCCAAAAAAGATGGTACACCTAAATACAAATATATATAGTTCTTGGTAGAAATTCCTCATACTTTGTAAGAAATATTTCCAAATCATCTTCCAAATATACAGAGGAAGATATTTACAAAATGCTGGAATTTTTTTTATCGACAACATATTTGTCCAGTGTGGTGGACGTGTTTCTCAACAAACGGTCGGCATTCCAATGGGAACAAATTGTGCTCCTTTACTTGCTGACCTTTTCCTTTACTTTAATGAGGCTGACTTTATAGCTGATCTAATCGGAAAGAAAGAATATCGTTTAGCTAGATCATTTAAACTCAGTTTCCGCTATATAGATGACGCATTATCTTTAAACAATCCTAATTTCGGGGATTTGATACATCGCAAAGAACTTGAGATACTACAGAAACTGTGAAGTCGGCCTCATATCTTGACATGCACTTAAAAATCGATGGTAAAGGAAAACTATTGACCAAACTTTACGACAAACGTAATGACTTTTCATTCAAAATTGTCAAATTTCCTTTCATCTGTGGCAACATCGCTTCAGCACCTGCGTTTGGAGTGTTCATATCACAACTCATACGTTATGCCGGTGATTGCCGAAACTACCCAGACTTTTTATATCGCGCCAGAACTCTAACAAATAGGCTTCTGGAACAGGGTTATGTTGCTACAAGATTGAAGTCATCACTACTGAAATTTTATGGTCGTCATCATGAACTCGTGGATCGTGGTTTTCAATATGACCGATGAAGTCAGTAACATTTTCGAAGACTTTGGACTCAAAAGATATAATAAATATCCTAGCAAATACAGTGATATAAACGATCTTAATTCTTCTTTAACAATTTTTAATGCGGCACCAAGTAACAACGGCTTATGCACATGTGGTGTCTGTGTCGTAACAATGGCTGCTGCAGTAAATGACCTATGTGCTTGCTTTAGTTTGGACACAATCTGCATAGAAGGATTATATAGAGGATGTAAGTATACTTCGATGTCGGTTTAAGGATAATTATACTCATAATAATACAAGTGTCTGCATGATAAATGAAAATTTGAAGTTCTCCCAAGACAGTTAAACTTTCAACACACTTTTGAACTTCTATTGATTACATAGTTTCCTTCCTCGTCAAGTTAACGCAAAAATCTTCAAAATCATTCAAATCATTAAATATGTATATTTGCAGTAATATATATCACGTGATTTTGGAATCTTAGCTTAATTGCAAGAGGTGATATTAAAATGTTTTGTCGGTCATTTCATTACTTTTTTGCTTAACGAGACTAATACATTTTGACAATGATTTAATCCGTATCTTAAGTCAAACATAAGAATATGTATCAAATTGATAAGAAACCAATAAACATGGTCCTAAAGGTCATATAATAATTTCATGTTATTTTTGTATTACTGCAAACGCGTTTCATGTCTTTGGTCGTTTCTAACAAGTATCAATTTACAAGTCTTCGATCGTTTCAAAAATGTTTTCATTTTATTGTAGGTTTTCTACCTTCTTCATTAGATGTCAAATGCAACCACCATCAAGATCTAAAAGGCTAGAAGACAAGTACCTAAATATAGTTCTTATCACCCAAATACATTGTCATAACACCTTAATATAAATAGTCTATTTATTGTCCAGCTAAAATGTGAAGTAGTTTGATGATATAATCATCATATTTTGACATAATGGAAACCACAAGCGATATAAGCTATAGACCCACCCTGAGAATTCAAAATGGCTGACTTTTTCAAGATTGCTCTTTATAAAAATGAAATATCTCAAAAATATGAAACGTAAATTTGTTTGAATACGTCTTTACACCCTTGACAAACAGAACAAATTACAAAAAAAAAAAAAAAAACAAAAAAAAAGAAAAAAAACAAAAACAAAAACAAAATCAAATAAGATGAACAAAGGTACAAAAACCACATATTTATAAAGAACTGATGATTTTAACCCATATAACTAAAAATGGTGAGGGTTATTTCAAAACTAACAGAAAATTCTGGTATGGATTTCCATGAGGAAATCAATAAAAACAATTTAAAAAAATCAGACCAAAAAATTAAAGTCTGTTTTAAAGGGGTTGTCCCCACTATAGCCCCCTACAGACTTAAAATCTATCAAATATCTTTAAAACATTATTATATTACAAAAAAAGAGCTGTTGAAATTGAAAGAAAAATAAACCTTCTACTGTAAACAAAGTTTAAGAAAACACTTATTTAACCCCTTTTGATCCCTGTTGTGGAGGACGGGCCAATGAACCAATAATGATTAATAAGCAGAAAGTAACAATATATCAAGATCTGATGACATTTAGTTCACTACAACTACAGTAATTGCATGGAAACGAAAAAGTTATCGATGCCGACAAGAATGCAAATATATAAAGTACTAAACAGGAAGTCGAACCTGTGAATTACTAAGCACTACAAATCTGATTTGCCCTTCAAAACATCTAGTGTATTTACACAAGCACTTGCAGAAGATCTTGACTATTATCTGATTTTAACTCCTTCATAGGATTTTTGTATGGCACTGGTTCATGGATTTTGATTGTTTTATATCTGGTTCCATGACATGTGGGGTTTGGAAGATTGGCACTGGTTCATGGATTTTGACTGTTCTAACATCTGGTTCTATGACATGTGGGGTTTGGAAGATTGGCACTGGTTCATGGATTTTGACTGTTCTAACATCTGGTTCTATGACATGTGGGGTTTGGAAGATTGGCACTGGTTCATGGATTTTGATTGTTCTAACATCTGGTTTTGTGACATGTGGGGTTTGGAAGATTGGGTGTCTCGATCAAAGTAACCTCAGCTAAGCGTGAAAGTCTTTAAGGATTGCCAGGTTCGTCGACCATTGCACTGCCTTTTGTTTCACCAAAAGAACACATGTACATAGAAATAAAAACTATCCACATTCAAATGTGTACAAATTGGCATTTTAATTATGGATTGAGTGAATGGAGTGTTAATTGATTTTCTTTCAACTTACTCTTTATAAGAAATGAAATCAAATGATGCTTGACAACTCACAACTGCCGTTCTAGAACTATTATTGATGCAGATAATTTTTTCCAGAGTTTCTTAAATAATACCTTGAATAAAAATATTTTATAATTTTAATGTTAAACAAACAAATGTCGCACAAACATTTGAAGGTAATTAAGCTTAAAAAAGAGCATTTTCTTACACCATTATATGTGGATTATGTATGGAATGTTCAGTATATCGCAAGCTATTAAAAGACTTTTATATAAAAAGGGAGATGATGTGGTATGATTGACAATAAGACTGTTATCCACCAAATACCATGCAACAACAAGTCACCCTACAGTCTTTATGAATTTCTTGTAAATGTAAATGTAAAATAACACTTTTAATCTTTCAAATTTCAAAAGGTAAATGGGGTAACACGAACTCTTTGTCTTGTAAAAAAGGAAGAATGAAATTCAAACTACATATCTACAGAACAATTTTGAGCCAATTATCTTTCTTTGAAAGAACTTTCCCGCCAATTATCTCCAATTGAAGGAGGCTTTTTACAAAATTCTTTTGAAATAATTTAAAGATATCATTTTTTATATAAATCAAGAAAAGAACGCTTTACCTTTACTACCATCCTGATAATATTTTCGAACGGTTTTGTGTTGTTAACAGATTGAAGTCATAAGTACAGAAGTTATATGGTCGTCAACATGGATCGTTACGGTGTATCCATTTGCACCATGAGAACCCATTTGTTCAATGTGTCATAGTTTTCCTTTCCACTTTCGTCTACCTGGGACTATATTTTTCATGAACAGTGTTTCTAGAAAAGCAGATGATACAAGACAAAGAGTTCGTGTTACCCCATTTACCTTTTGAAATTTGAAAGATTAAAAGTGTTATTTTACATTTACATTTACAAGAAATTCATAAAGACTGTAGGGTGACTTGTTGTTGCATGGTATTTGGTGGATAACAGTCTTATTGTCAATCATACCACATCATCTCCCTTTTTATATAAAAGTCTTTTAATAGCTTGCGAAATACTGAACATTCCATACATAATCCACATATAATGGTGTAAGAAAATGCCCTTTTTTAAGCTTAATTACCTTCAAATGTTTGTGCGACATTTGTTTGTTTAACATTAAAATTATAAAATATTTTTATTCAAGGTGGGCAGAGCGCCCTAGTCCCAGGCTAGGATTCTGAGCACTATTAAGTGCCTTTTACGACAAGCTTAGCGCTGCTGTGGTCGTATTCTTTTAACACTCAGACTTGCACGGGGCTTGTATATTTTGTCACATTTATGAATTTCAATATATCGTCAGTGTTTGACTTTGTATAATTAGATAATGTGTTGTGTTTCATATTGCCATACAAACATGTCTATGTCGCCCAATTTAAACGAAAATAATTAGTCTGATTCTTATTGGTTGTGCAACTTTAGATATTGCTGGTCATTTTAAGTAAAATTAAAGATCGGTTAGTTTCGGCCATTATCAGTGCTTTAAAAATAATGTATAAATTTTAACGAATACATGAAACAACTTACATGCACGTTATAATAGCAAAGTATTGGGATGGATTTTAGCAACAACAACAACATTCGTGAGTTAATACAAAAAAGTTTGTAAGATGCATATTAAACACATTAACTATACAAGAGGATTAGATATATCGTAGCGGGATTCTCCGTGTAAAGTGTGTTCTTCTGAGCTATCTACACCACTCCTCTATCCTACAGTAACCTTATGTGTTATACCAGGGAATTTGATATATTGTAGGGGGTTTCTCCTTGTCGAGCTTGTTTCTAAACTCTATTTACCACTCCTCTATTTTAGAGCAACCTTATGTATCTTCGACAGACCAACGGCCGCTAAAAAGGGAGGGCTAACGTTTTACAAGCGGTTTTTCTATTTGTGGTCCTGTAACGCCCTTCGGTCTATTGTGTCGTTAATTTGTTAATTGAATTTGTCTCAATTGATTTAAATAATTAAGAAAGTGCTAAAAGTATAAAGTTTGTAATATTGTACTTCATGTCAATTTGTAGAATTTTAATTGGATCAATACGAGGGTAATATTCTGCTCTATCACATGTCTCAAGGGGTGATATTTTTTCGTAAAAAGCTTGGTTCCGGTAAATATGAGATACCAGTTCAATCACAACCCGTTTTGTGTTTGAAGGAATCAATATCCACAACTGTCATGCCAATAACTAATTTTCGTAGTTATGATGCCATATTTACTACGAATCTGTACCTAACTACTTCAAACTGTATTGTCAAATTAAAAAGTGACTGAGGTTGGAACGGCCAAAAAATGTCTTGATCGTTGTTGTTTTTATTCCTTGTTATAGTTGTTGGTAATTCAGTGTTGTAGAGACCTACAGTTGGATTAAATAACTATGTACACGAAATCGCGTCGGGGAGACAACGATTTTCTCGGGATAACAAGCTGCTCTATCATCCTCTTAAATGTATGTATTTATTGAGTATTTAAACCTCGTGCCGCCGGCCTCTGAGGGTATGTAGATATATATTAACAACAAGTCAACAGTTATCTATGAATAATTGTAATGAAATACGATATTCACCTTCATTCAAAAGTATATCCCCCGAGAATAATGGTAGCGTATTGGTAGGCGGTGACACTGGTGATTACGGTATATAAATTTATTTCATATCACACCAAACAATTAGATGATAAAAATACTTATCACAATTCTTACTCTGCAGTTGTATGCGAATTATATATAAAACCTTTATAGTTAACAGACAGCAATGATTCTTTATTCTGTGTGAACTCAATATTACATGGATAATATTATAATGATGAAATGCTAGTCCGTTTATTCAAATTCCGCTATCAAAGACTAAAATGTCTACTGAAAATCATTGTACGGGACGCTTGACTAAGTAAATTTGTGTCAAAATATTCTCCTATATTGATCCGACACAGTAATTTGTATCACCAGGCTTCTGTTCAAAAAGGGCACACAAAATTAGATGTTTCTCGAAAATGGAAAATGAAATAATTTGTTATAAAATGATCTTCAAAAAATTCAAATTATTTGTAATATTTACACTCCAACCATCCAAGACACTTTCTACGACACTGCATTTTACATATAAAATACACTGTAAAATAACTACTATTATTTGGTTTAAATATGGCGCCCACGGTTGACAATACTAAAACAGAGAGAACCGAGATTTCGTATTTACATTGTTCGACACACTTTTCAATGAAAATTTGGGACACATAAGCGTGCAACATCTATGACGTCAATCAAAATTACAACGATTTCCCATGATGCAATAGCGGAAGGTCAACATTGGCTATTACTTCCGTATGACACCAGAGCGTATTAGAATAACATGAATATGGAATCTTTGTGAAAACTGTCAAATATAAATGAGTATCATGGAACTCAAGTGACATAAAAATATGTAAGAGCTTGTTTAAGTCAATATATAACATTTCATAAGCACGTATGTCCAGTTTGAGCGACACGATTAATATTGTCATTCATTGACCCGATTGTATTACTACCATGTATCTTTCACATTAATAAAATGCATACCAGCTCCGGCATATGAAATATAAAACTAATCCAATGAGTACTTAAAAAATGTCTGAAAAAAAACCTTTATAAAAAATCGTCATGTTATCATCACTTTAATTAGTATCCTAAATGGCATCATATTCCCTTAGAAAATAAATAAATTATTATCACATTGACTGCTTACCTCATGCCACCTTTTGTTAGCGGCGTAAAATGTTCTTGTTTTTCAAGTGAAAATAAACAGGTTTTCAAGAATCATTTCATGAAAGAAGTGAATCAAAATTGTTTGGGTCATCGGTAGTAACAATTAATTGATAATCACTGATATACCTTTTATTCAAATTTTGAATTAAAAAAGGACAAAATCAAGCAATATAAAAAAAAATTTTGTGGATAAAAATACTGCATGTTAACTTTTGAATTAGTCGTTTCCGAATTTGAAAACTCATAAATATCTATCGCAATTATTTTTATCTCTAATTCTTTAAAGGGTAATATGCAATTATTTTTGCTCGATATTTTACATGAAGCGTAAAAGGAATAAGAGAAAGGGAGTAGGTAGATAAGTTGAAATATGATATTGTATGGACGTAGTGTACTATTCTAGATATTACCTGAAAGAATCGGGTATTGAAATCATGTAGAACAAGAGATCTTTGAGTTACTACTCACTGAGTATACTCCGATTCCCCAAAAAGGTATTCCTCCCAAAGTCGGTAAACAGAAAGTAGTTGTCCAAAACCGAAATAGGTTAATGCTGTATCAGACCACTAGCTGAGGATTCATATCATATACCATATCATATACTCAGAGCAGTAGTTCATAAGAAAAAATTCTAGTTACGGAATGGTGGACAGAGCTAAAACAATATATCCACTTTGGTCTTCGTAAAAACACACAAGTCTAATAATGGAGTCTTATTTGGAATGTTATCTGATATGAATAAGCGGCATTCATTTCTTTTTTTTAAAAGTGCCCTTTATTCGAGGTATAAACAATATGAAATGCATTCCAATTTCATTATCAAAGAGTGATAACTCACTTTCCTCTATCATTTAGTGCAACTTTAATCTCTTAAAACGAACGTATTATCAATTCGTCTTCAAAATAATATAAAGTACGTCCTCTCATTGTCAAATTTGTTTGTTTTTTTTAAGCAGGATGTAATATTTGTCCATTTTGCCTGATCCTTACAGATTCCAACAATTAATGCTTCTTCCAGGTTAATTAAGTGTATTTGTAGCCTTAAGTTTGTTCCGCATCAGTCCCTCAAATCCAAATATAGAATTATCATTTTTTATCCATATACATATATGACAAAAAGGTATCATTTCACTTGAAACTAAACAGTTGTTCATGTGGTATTTATAGTTTTGTGATCTAAAATCGCACTGTCAGTTTATATTTAAAAAATACAAAATCTCAGTGCATTGTACAAAACAACCTAACACGAAAAAGTGAAAAACGATTACTGGCGAACACACAGCCTCATCGGAGAAGCATGTATTCCCCAGAGAAGAGATTGACATCTCTACCAAAATACAATAATTCCCAGTAAAAAAATTAGACTTGAAGCTCAGTTTCTTTTATCCTTATATTTCTGATTACATAAACACCAAGGGAAGTTGTGAATTTTAATTACACTTCATATTATAGTTACTGAATCATTTGATAGACGTTATGATTTGTTTTCTCTTAGAGGTTACCTAAGGCGCTAAACTTTATAAAGGTACTAATAAAAATGAAAGAGATAGCAGATTAAATCAGTACAATGGAAAATATCCACGTTATTGTAATACTATTCTCTTAATTAAGTTCCTAAACCATGATGAGATAAATTCAAAGAATCTGTCGCCGTTGTATGGTTTTCTTTTCCCAGGGTCATATCCTGATTTCTCTGTTCATCTACAATAATTATGTTTTGTCTTTATACAACGAAAGAAAGTTGATTGACATAATCATAACTTTTGATAGAAAACACACATTGTTTATTGATTAAAGTGATTTTTAAGATTTGATGAATTAATTATGTAAAATTACCCCCCTATCTATCGCCACATGCTTCTCAATATTCAAATAAGAGACTAGAATATGCAAATGTTGAATATTTTCTTTTCCATATCACGGAAGATACCATTGTTATAAGATCATAGTGAAAAACGCTTAATTTGACATAGAATATGATTAAAACCTTAGTAGTTTTGAATGTGTTATATTGAAAATTTGCAAACCAAGAAATGTATATAGGGGATGACAAAGGGTATTTTAACTTATGTATGATACTGTAATATATTAATTGAAACAATAAAACAATAGTTCAAAACTTTTCAAAGCTGAACTTATTTTTAAGAAAAAAACTATATCAAAGAGATAGAAAACATGTCACATTCAATATTTTTTGTTTTTAGATTTATTTTATAGGGAAGGTGAAAAAAAATGCAAGCCTTATGTTACATGGATACCTATACATACACTGTTATATTGGTATAATGTAATTCACTGTCTTGCAGATTACTAGTGGTTTTGAATCTGTTCTTAGATTCTACTTTATATATCCCTGAGATGTTAAAATTCATATTACTTGTTGTCGTGGCCAGTTTGTCCTTACAGGAGACGGAGACCAGAACACCGAGCAGACGAGGTATGTCTTTTTTTAAAATGTATTTATTCTCACTACTGATTTTACCGATTTTAAACTGTGGTAGTTTATGCCACCAGAGAGGTATGGTAATTCATGGCACCTGTTTATATTGTAATAATCAATCATTATGAAAGCGGAGGTTAGGCGTACTGTAAAATATGGTATAACACACACATACACACACACACACACACACACACACACACATATATATATATAAAATCCCAGAATGTGACGACTCTATTTACTAAACTGCTCCATCGGATCAAATTGATACAGGGAAGATAAAGTAAGCATAGAAAGGTCTTAAAATTCCCAACGATTTCAGAACTGTCAAATTTGCAAAGCAAATGTTTGGTCGCTCTCTCCGCGTGACTCGAACTCGTACCGCTGTGACGCCAATGGCAACTACGCAAGCATAAAGTCCAGCGCCCTAGACCACTTGACCAGCTAGGCTATATTAGATTATAGCTTTCGCTGGCCGGGTCATTCCTCCTCGTATGACTAGTCTAGGGTTGTGACTTAGTACACGATGTATGGTAGTACAGGACAGTTCATCTAGATGTTATTATAGGATTATTGATACGAGACATAATTTGATTACTCAGTTCTTTTTTTAACTTCCAAATGATGCTTTGACATTAAGCCTATTTTCTCAGAAATCATTTCTCATTCCTTCAAATATCAGCCAAGTCGGTTCCGCTTTTTAAAAAACCCATGTACAAATTTAAGCATCAGTTTTTGTCCTCGTAGGGCTACACTGTAACATAGTATATAATTAATTACGTCGCATCTATCTCCATCAGAAGAATGATAAATTACTTTTCAATTGGTCCAATCAATATATTCTTCGAAAATAACATTCGATCATGAGAGTGTATTTGTTCATGTTCAGCACTTTTTAAAATCATTTAATTTATAACGAAGAGTATCAAATCAATGTTATACTAATTTGGGTTATTTGACTACACTTTTGCTACACGTATTTTTAGACGCCTGTATCAAATTCACTTGTGAGAATGGGGGAAAACGAAAACTTGTTAGGCCCTCGCATAGAACATATGGCTATGGTAACAGGTATGGATATCGTTTGTGGCGCCGTCGGTTCTTTCCTGTATGTGTATGCAAAGGGGAATGGTCAGGAAAACAGTGTGAAAGTAAGACTTAATATAATTGTGGGAAGAACGTCTTCTCTAATTAAATTGATATTTTTTTAGCTTGAATAATACATTTATTCTGGAATATTATAACGTGTATTTGTTTCTCACATTCCTCGGCAGACAATCTTATGTTACAGCTTCTTAAAGTATAAACAGTGAAATCTGTATAAACCGAGTTTGAATAACAAGAAAACCTGTCTTACAGTGATAATTATTAAAACTCCCTATTTATAAATCAAAATGTACTTTGAACTTTGGTAAACTAAACATCTGTCTACGCAAAACAATTTTTCGAGTCCTACACGGGTTTGATTTAGACAGATTTCATTGTATTTCATATCTTAAAGACTGTATACATGTATATTGTCATGGTTTATTCATGGAATTTAGTTGTGTTGTTGGTGATAATCTATTATTGCATTTACAGAATGATAGCAATTTATAAATTATCAATTATGACGTAATAATTTGGATTGCAAATGTGACGTCTTCATTTACGACCAAGAGTACTTTCAGAACTGGTTTTGGCTTTTATAATACTTTAAAACAAACTTCTTTTGTGAAGTTGACAATGCATTTGAGTTGTTAAAGTATTCGATGTTTTTTATATGCACAATATTTTGTATAACTTTCTGGATAATACTGTTTAGTAAATCCATGTACAAATGTGCAATGCAACGGTGGAAAATGTATTATCGACGACAATGGGAATCATCAATGTATTTGTAATCTTGGTTGTAAGGGACCACATTGTAGTGTTGAAGGTAAGTCATCTTTGATTTTTTTTAACGAAAAAAAAAAAAGATTAGAAATATATATCGAACAACACGATGTTGTACTGAAGGTAAAATCGGACTGCTTTGTTATATTTGTGATTCGCTTACGATTACTTCAACTTGAAATCGTATTAAGTTTAGGTCATTACACTCACATTACAATATATATATTGTAATGTGAATGTGTATATGTATTACATTTTGATATATCTTTTTTTATTAAATGTTAGTTTGGATTATAAATCTACGTCTGCTCACTATCCATCTGTGCATTTATAAAGAAAAGTATCATTTACCAAATATAATATTTATGTATCTATACATGTATATTCTAACATTCATTATACAAGTTACATATTTTGTTACAAATTATAGCCAATTCTGATTGCTCAACTAACAATGGAAGTTGTAAAGTTGGTTGCACTGATACAGAGACTGTAGTCCCATACCCATGTTGTAACAGAACTGTTTGTTGTAGGCCCTTAGGTAGGTAAAGTAGAGGGCCTTCTTTGATATACCTTCTTTACACTACTGTTGCGTGTTAAACAAGATAATAATACATCCAACCGCCTTGCAATTCAGATAAACATCAATGCAATAGCAAATTCTGAACAAGTTTAGCTTCATACAGAATGATTATAGTATTTATTAATATATATATATATATATATATTGCTATATTGATGAAAAATTTAAGTTCACCAATTGTAAAACAACCAAATTTTCTACAGTTGTGTGACATCAACATGCAACACACTAAGCTCCAAAACAGCGTCAGACGTTCGAAATTATTTCTAGACGCTGCAGTCAGCTTCCACAGAAAATACAAAAATCTTGCAAAGTCGGGAAAATCTCACTACATCACCTAACGCAACAGAACTGGTTGTGTGGTCTAGAATGTGTTATTGCAAATAACGGGAGTGTCATCTTATCCTCAGGTTCTTTGTCATTTAATTATCAGATAACAAAAGATAAAATACGAAGGTGTATATAATTGTCACCTATCCTTTTATTCTCTAGATGAAGTGTTCAAATGTCACATATGAATAAATGAATAATATTAATCTAATGAAACCATTAGATATCTTTAGATTAATTATCGGAGTTGAAGCCCTAGATTTGCATATAAACTGGAAGTGCAAATATTTCAGTTGACTTCCTAAATAAACCAATGATATCGAGGTGTTTTAATCAATAAGTGGTTAACAATCATGTGAAAAAAAAAAATAAATAAAAAAAAAAAATAAAAAAAAAAAAAAAAAATAAAAAAAAAAAAAGCAAAAGGCCTTTTTTAAAAGATTTTTCAATGAAAGGATATTAATTTTAGGAGAATTACCTATTCTTATTTTGGTTGGAAAATTTTAAAAAAAACTTTGTCTTTACAATGCTATCTTCCAGTATCTAGGTTTTGAGCTGAATGTTGATTACTTTTATTATTATTGTGTTCATTAAGGACCACCTGTTGTTATGGTAATTCAAACTGAGGCTAACGCACTTTTGAATGAAAATGTTTTGCTCAATTGTTCAGTAGAGTCTGAACTTCCTATCATTGATATTTATTGGATAAAAGACGGGACAAGATTGAATTCCTCGATGAATGATAGATATACTGGTGGAACAAAAGATGAACCAACACTTAAAATTGTTCAGTCATTAAAGACGGACAGTGGAAATTACAAATGTGTGGCAGTAAATATTGCTGGATCAAATGAAAGCCTTCTGATTACTGTGACGGTTGGATGCGATAGTTGTAAGTTTTGATTTAGAAAGTAGAAGTAAAAATGTATTTTGGTGAGTGCTTTGATATATAATTATTTAGTAGCTTCATCAGAAGCAATGTTATCCCACATGTTATGTTTCCATGATTATTGAACCAATGTGAAAAAAAAACACTCTCATGTCTAGGCAATGCAGTGTTTGTAAGGATTTTAGATGAATGTATGTACTTATTATGGAAGTGTCGTACAATTTGCCCAGAATCAATAATCCAATAATAGTGAGGGCCGAACTTTCAATTCAGTCAAATATGTACACAAGATTAATACATAGTGTATGAAACATGTTGCTATATTTCTTATGTATTAAAAGCGGCGTTTATGGTAATATGATAAACAAAGTATAATGAAATTCAGAGTCAGACAAGTCAGACTACTGGGTTGTTGAATACCATCGGTGACCTTTGGTCCACCAGTAGTGGCGTCGACCTAGATGTATAAAGGAAACAACTACAGTTATGTATTTTTCAAATTTCGATAAGCTACACACGTGATGATGTCGTCGAACTTTTACCAAAGTCTTCAATTGAGTTACTAATTTTGCTGTCTTATTTTACCTTCCAGTGTCAGTTAACGTTACTACCAGGACAGTTAGTGTAAATGTGATTGTGGACTGTAATGTTCAGGTGAAATTTGACATTAACTTCGTCCTTTTCACCAAAAACGGTGAGGCCATGGTTATGAACATGACTGATGAAATCAGCAAGATTTTCGAATCACACAACTTTGATGGACTCGAAAGATTCAATAAATATCCTAGCAAATACAGTAACATAAGCGATCTAAATTCTCCTTCTTTAACAATTTTCAATGCGACACAAAGTGACAACGGCTTATACAAATGCTTTGTCTGTATTGTGCGGAATCCTCTTTCAGATATATGTGTTTGTGCTGGAGAGGACACAACCGTTGTCTCCATAGAATGATTATATAGAGGATGTAAGTATACTTCGATAACATCGCTTTAATAATAATTATAATCATAATAATAAAGGTAACTTTTTTTGTAACTGAAAATGTCTAACAAAATAGTTAAATGACATTCTAAAAGTTAAACTTTTAAAACGCATTTAAACTGCTATCGACTAAATGGGTGCCTTCATCGTCACGTGATTTTAGAGTCTCGGATTGCGAGAGAGGATATTACTACAGTTTGTCGGTCATTCCATCAAATCTTTGCGAACGACTCTAATACATTTTGAGAATGACTTTATTTAAATTTGTAGTCAAACAGAAGAATTTGCATCAACTTAATTGATAAGAAACCAATATATATTGTTTGTAAGGTTATATAATATCATGTCTTTGATCGTTTCTAATAAGTAACAATTTACATTGTCTTTGATCGTTCCTAAATTGGTATCATTTATTGTAGGTACTGTTCCTTATTCACTGGTCATGAAATTCAACCATTATCAAGGTTTCAAGGACTGGAAGACAATGATCTAAATATAGTTCTTATGACCCAAATGCATTGGTGTAAATCCTTACTATAGAATAACGTTCTGTTTATTGACCTTGCCCTACTTACATATGAAGGATACGAACTTAATCTAATTAGTTAATGTATTGTCCAGCTAATATGAAAGAAATAATTGATGGGTTTGATGATAAAAGTAGCATATTTGGTATAGTAGTAATGTTTGACATCACAACCAATATCACAATATCAGCTATAGACCCACCTTCAAAATTTAAACATGGTTGATTTGCTCAAGATGGCCATCAATGTTTATAAAAATGAAATGTTTCGCAAATATGATAAGCGAATTTGTTAGCATACATCTTTAAGCCCTTGAAAAAAGAACAACTTACAAAAAATCAATTAAGTTAAACAATGGTAAAAATTCCGTACATAAAAAGAACTGAAGTTTTTAACCCTTGTAACTAAAACATGGTGAGACATATTTCAAAACTAACTGAAAATGCAGGTGTGGATTTTCACGAGAAAAGCAATGAAAAATATTTCAAAATCAGATAAAAAATTTAAAAGCTGATTTTTCGGGGTTGGCCCTTCTATAGGCCCAAACAGACTTAAAACCTGTTGAATATATTAAAAACATAGTTTTATTAAAACAAGTCGAAATTGAAAGAAAAATAAACCTTTTATATTAATTTAAAACACTTATTTAATCCCCTCGGTCCCTTGTGATAAGAAGGTAGAGGCCAGTGACCCAATTACGAATAACAAGCATCCTCAGGCAGCAAGAAGCTATATACCAAAATTTGATGACAAATGAAATTTAGTTCACTTCAACTACAGTGATTGCATGGAAACGAACAAAATTACCGATGCCGACGAAAACCAAAACAGAGCGAGCACGCCACGTGGATTCAGTGTTGAAATCACGTCAGTTCTCAACATGGAAACAACGTTGAAAAATGGTATTAAAATGAAAATTGAAATGACGTGGAAATCTGACGTTGAATCAACGTTACGTTATGACTAAAAATCCACATATAAAGAAAGTTGAAAGTTTACTTAATATCCACGTTGAATTAAGCCTGATCCTTAACTGCAGTTATTGAGTTGAAATAGGCCATGTTATCACCAAGAAGATTTTTATTGATGTTTTGTTTTGTTGTCATGTAACAAAATTTGCTTTTGTTTATTTAGTATATTTTGTTGAATCGACATCATCTGCCTTTGAAACACTTGTGAAATTATATACCTTCTCTTTAAGTTAGAACCACATTCTGTCTACCAGCAAAAGTTTGATCTCAATATTAAGAACAAATAACTAAGGAATGTGTATCCGTCAAATCTTTGGAAGTTTAAACTGATATGGCAATACTTTGTAAACTTGCTGCTTTTGTAATATTTTTAAATCTTATCTCATTGCACTCACAGTCACACAAGACTTTCATTGATATATATATAGACCACTAGGCTATATAGCTTTCGCTGGCTGGGTCATTCCTCCTCGTAGGATTAATCTAGGGCTGTAACTAAGTACACGATATATGGTAGTACGAGACAGCTCATTTAGATGTTATTATGTAGGATAGAGGATCAAATTAATGATGCATGTCACAACAAATCAATATTATACAACGTCTCAGAATGTGACGATCCTATTCGCGACACTGCTCCATCAGATCAAATTGATAGGGGGACGATATGTAAAATAGTCTGAAAAATTCCCACCGATGTTAGAATAGTCAAATCGTTCCCTCCGCGAGACTCGAACTTGTACCGCTGTGACATCTATGGCAAAACCGCCAGCTCATAGTCCAGCGCCCTAGACCACTCGGCCAGCTAGGTTATATAAAAATATAGCTTTCGCTGGCCGGGTCATTCCTCCTTGTAGAATTAATCTAGGGCTGTAACTTAGTACACGATGTATGGTAGTACGGGACGGTTTATCTAGGTGTTATTATGTAGGATAGAGGATTAATGATGCATGTCACAACAAATCAATATTATACAACGTCTCAGAATGTGACGACTCTATTCACTACACTGCTCCATCGGATCAAATTGATACAGGGAAGATAACGTAAACTTATAGAAGGGTGTGAAAAATTCCCAACGATGTAAGAACTGTCAAATGTTATGGTCTAGGGCGCTGGACTTAGTGCTTCGCAAATATGACAGTTCTAACATCGTTTGGAATTTTTCAGACCTTTCTGCACATTTACATATCTTCCCTGTATCAATTTGATCAGATGGTGCAGTGTATCAAATGCCATCGTATCAAATGTCATTTTTTTCATGATTTATAAAAATTGAATCAGCCATTTGGTCCCAATTATACTAATATTCCGGATTGAAACAGAGTTGCTAAAAGCCCTTGTAAAATCATGTACAATTTTTGTTACAATTGAGTACTGTTGGCTTAACAACATTCTAGAGCTACTGAAGAAAATAGACAAACTTAATGTACATCTACATATTATGCCTGAGATTCCTAAATATCACCACATTCCATTGATCAATTAGGGAGGTATTGCGCTCGGAAGAAACAAGAACTGACAAAGATACGATTAGGGGGTGACATGCAGGTTGTGATTTCTATATGTTCATCAAGGGAATATAAAGACTATTCTTAGGTTTGTGATATTAATAACATATGTAATATGTACTTACAGGAGCAGGTGTGATTGCATTGTAAGCTCTTCCAAGTGTTACCAATTCTTTTTGTACCATATTTATTTTCCATGACTGTAACTTCTTTTCAACAACTCAATGCAACTTAAGTGTCCTGGAAGTGAAGGTATATTCGATAAATTCCGATAAAAAGCAAACAATGTATAAAACAGAAAACATTTTTTCAATCCGAATCAAATTATTTATCAACATGGAATAAAGTCAACATCGAATCAAGATTCCCTCCCCCTTTTTTTTCGAATAACAGTAATTATACTAAATTTATCATTAGTAATACGAACTAAGATAGTAAATAAGCAGTCTTGTATACAAATACAAATACAAATACAAAATCTTTATTTCACGTCGATATGTTAAAACAATACAACATAACCTCCTTGGAGCTTTTAAAATCGACATACATGCACTACAATAAATAACATTTACATCACAAGTACAATACATGGCAACTATCTAGTCCTTTTCATGCAAACATACATAAATCATCAGTCAACATATAAGGCAAATAGTAGCAAATGTAAAATAGGATTAACATGAAAGAGCAGCACTATAAATAGGCAACAATGTAAAGCATAAAGCAGAGCTGTAATGTATAGCAAGAAGAACAATGACATGACCTTCCATGACTTTAGAAGATTCTTAAATTGAGTAGGAGATGAGTTACTACGAAAGTGGTCTGGTAGGACATTCCAGGTTTTTGCAGCAAAATATTTAAAGGAGTTTAACCCATACCATGATGTTCTGATGCTGGGTAGTTTTGCTGTGTTCTGATATCTATATTTAAATTATATTTATTTTCCTTTATTTCAATTAGGTCATGTAGATATACTGGGCTCTGACCATTTATTATCTTGAAAGTTTCAACTGCAATATTTATAATTCTTCGTACTTTCAGGGATGGCATTTTTGATTTTAACAAAAGCCCCTCATATGTGCTAGTATAGTCGTTATAGATAAAGTTAAGGACCATTTTTTGATTTTTCCCCCATTTTATTAGTATTAGCCTCACTACAGAAGTGCCAAGAGACAGGACAATAATTGAAATTGGACAAAATAAAAGAGTGGTAAATTGTTAACCTTCCCAGTTTATTTAAGTGTTTCCCTATCCTTTTTAAAACATTTAACTGTTTTAAGGCCTTTTTGCAAATGTTGGCTATATGGGTATCAAATTTCAACTGGTAATCTATTGTTACTCTTGTCACATTTATAATAAAATAACTCATATTTTGAAATAAATGGCTCAATCTGCTCTGTAATCGGGGTTTTCTTCTCCCAATCCGTGTATATTTACCTTCTTCAAATTTCAAAAAATTCAAATGTCGAAAAGCGCCTGCGCGGAGTGCAATTTAAAAACGCCATTCAGAAATCCTGTTATTTTCGTTGGATTATATCGTACAAGCTGAGTAGTTCCAATTGCATTTAGTACACATTGGCGGTAAATATCAAAATTATTTAAAAACATTTGTTACATCACATTTGACAAGTAATCAGCGTCAGTGTTTTTACGATTTCTCATAACACTATACAACTATTTAAACTCAGTTTGGAATACTGAACTGTTCTATAACAGTAAGCTTTTTAAAATTATTTCTATAGTATGACTCTGAAGTAGAAAAACCTTTAATGAATTAATGTTTAAATTATTGAAACAACTTCAGCGTTGATACAATGTCGACACATCCATGTTGATTTCATCGACGTGGAAACAACGTAGACATTTCGTCGGAACATCAACGTGGAAATTATCCACATGGATACTACATGGAATTGACGTTGATCCACGTCGCCACCAAATATCCACCATATTTCTACGTTGATTCAACGTGAAGTGCCCGCTGGGAATATATAAAGCACTAAACAGGAAATCGAATCTGTGAATTACTAAGTACTACACATCTTGTTTGCCCTTCAAAACTTCTGAATAGTGTCTGTACACTAGCACTTGTAGATAATCTTGACTATTATCTGTATCTGAGCTAGACTCCTACACAAGATTTATGTATGGCACTGGTTCGTGGATCGTGATTGTTCCAGCATCTGGTTCCATGACATGTGGGAATTGATAGATTGAGTGTTTCAATAAAAGTAACCTCAGCTAAGCGTAAATTTCTTAAAGATTTGTTAACCATGGCACTGCTTTTTGTTTCACGAAAAGAAAATTCACAGATATCGAAACTGTCCCTATTTTAAACGCCTTGAGAAACTCCCGCGAGTTGAAAAAAATATTTAATAATCTGTTTATTGCTGTTTTGCTGAATTGTAAGGTCTTAGTTTTTTTTTAATTTTCAGTTTTCCTGACCTAAATATGCGGCGACGTGCTACGTGACGTCACGTATGTTGTGCAGCAGTGAAAACAAATCGGTTAATTATGACGGTCGCGTTTAAAATTTGTGGAATAATTTTGGGATTTATTCATTCTAACTGGGTAAGATACTGTATTTAATCATTTTCCATTGTAGACTAAAAAATATTGCCACAAATTAGCTAATATTTTATACGCAGTAGACAAACAGACGGTTATTTGGGTCGTCAAATATTCCTACGTTGTTGCTTGTATGTCACGCGAGGACATAGAAACTGGCAATAATTTTCATTCTCACTTGACTGGCGTGAGATTGAAAATTATCGTATGGCAAGATCAAAGGGATTTTAAACAAAATAGCGATAATATACGGTTCATTCCACTTGAACCACAGATTCGTGTTCCATTATTGGTTCGTATGCAGTGTTTCGCCTCAGATGACGATTCAGACGAAGCGGAAACAGAATTATGGAAAGTTGGTTCGTACCGGTTAATGGAAAACAAGACTGGTTTGCCATAAAAAACGTTCGAATAGTATCTTTGAACCAGGACTTTTAGATGATCCTGACCAATTTCCGTGTTCAACTTCTAGACAGGATTTTTAATGGCGTTGGTTCATGTTTTTTGACTGTCCCAGCATCTGGTACCATGAAACATTGGGGTTTGAAAGACATTATACATCGTTGTTTTTCCAAAAAGATGGTACACCTAGATACAAATATATAGCTCTTGGTAGAAATTCCTCATACTTTGTAAGAAATAATTCCAAATCATCTTCCAAATATACAGAGGAAGATGATTACAAAATGCTGGAATTTTTAATCGACTATATATTTGTCCAGTGTGGTGGGCGTGTTTTTCAACAGACGGTCGGCATTTCAATGGGAACAAATTGTACTCCTTTACTTGCTGACCTATTCCTTCACTCTTATGAGGCTGACTTTATGGCTGATCTGATCCGAAAGAACGAATATCGTTTGGGTAGATCCTTTAATCTCAGTTTCCACTATATAAATGACGTATTATCTTTAAACAATCCTAATTTCTGGGATTTGATACATCGCATCTACCCGAAAGAACTTGTGATATAGGATACTACAGACACTGTGAAGTCAGCCTCATATCTTGACCTACACTTAGAAATCGGTGGTAAAGGAAAACAACTGACCAAACTTTACGACAAACGTGATGACTTTTCATTCAGAATTGTCAAATTTCCTCCATCTGTGGCAACATCCCGTCAGCACCTGCGTATGGAGTGTTCACAACACAATTCATACGTTATGCCAGAGCTTGCCGAAACTACGCAAACTTTTCGTATCGCCCTAGAACTCTAACAAATAGGGTTCTGGAACACGGTTATGTTGCTACAAGATTGAAGTCGTTACTACAGAAGTTTTATGGTCGTCATCATGAACTCGTGGATCGTATGTTGTATCCATCTGAGAATCAAGTAGAAAAAAAAAAAAAAAAAACAAAAAAAAACAAAAAAAAAACGAAACTACAACGACTTGACTATTTTTATATTTTTCAATGGTTTTGTATTTCTCATCAATACCCATTTATAGAATTGATATGCATCATCTTTGTTTCGATGTCGTCGAAGGGGGTCATGGGAAATATCATTTTGAAGGGCTAAATGTGCACATTTCAAAAATCTAAAGTTTCAATACCGATTTTTCATACATGTTTGAAGAATAGGGTATGGATGGAAGATAGAGTAAAAAACACATCAAAGCAAAACAAACAAATTAGTCTAGAAACGTATTAAAATGCAAATCAAAGAGCCATTATCGTACTTACAAACAACACTGAATTAGGAATTAACATTTAAAAGTAAAGTCGTTCCATGTTTTATGCTATACAAACAAACGTCAATGCAAAATTAACATACGTTATTGCAAAATTAATGGACAAAATTTTATAATTAACACCATGTGGAACAGGTAGCCGAGAATTAACGCTTGATGAACGGCTTTACTTTCCTTTATGGGCACATACAAATTCATGTCATAATTGCGTTATTTATAACGCGCTACTTCTTCTAAGTCTCTCTCCGACAAAGTAGCGCGATGTTTTTGATATGTAACGGGTTACTCTTCACAAGTGGCGCGTTTCTTCAAACTTACAGCGATGTACCGATATGCCAATGACCCTTCTCGTTTTTCGAAACTACTGTCAAATTATATATGCATGTCTCATCTTCACTGTAAAGAAAGAAGAAATGTATTAAAAATTTAGTGCGTGAAATTTCAGTTTTAATAAAAAAGCAAAAAGGAGACGGAAGATTTTTAAGTTTATAACATGTATGCAAATATCGCGAGAAAATCTAACTAGCCTGAAGTCGTTGTATATTAAAAGATGATTGACTTCAACTGAACGCTATTATGTGCAAAACAAGCGCACTACTTTTTAAAAGTACGACCAAGGAAACACACTTGTATTATATTTTAACAATAGAATTGCGCTATCTTTGTAACATAAATGTAACGCTCTACTTCCAGAAGGTAGCGCGTTAATTTTATTATGTAGCACGTTATAGTGCGTGGGGTGAGATAACCCCGTGTACTCCAACTCATCAATCGATATATGATTTTCAGCTACCCTTATACCTTCTATTTTCGAATCATTTTGTCGGAAAAAATACACTGAAGCATTTTAGTAACTTTTGCTTATTTTTAAAGCTTATGTTTTTTTTTATTCTTCGAACTTCTATTTTTACAAAACAAAGTAAATTGACAAATATTGATATCAGCATGTAGCCCAAATGTCTCAGCTTTGCAATGGTATCAAGAAAGTTGCAGTATCACTTAGCGTCTATGAGTAAAATAAAAAAATGCATCCACCACCAAAAACAACGCTTAAATTGACATTTTTTCTTTCAAATTAAAAACCCTAAGAGAAAATTGGTTCATTTGATATTTTCTGTTAGTGTTATCACAATTAATACTTCTTGGTTTTTTTATACCTTGAGGCGATTTTCGTAGCCAGGATTCATCAAACTCGATGTTCAAGTTATTGCTGAAATGTAACATCTCATATTTTGTATTATTAGATTGATGATTTAAGTTTCTACATAAAAAAACAAGAAAAACCTTTTTTTATGAAAAGAATTTTCAAACCACGTTAACACAAATAACCCCAACCCCTAGAAAACTGGTTTTGGTATCAAAATTCTTATTCACAGCATATCGACAGTGTAA
This sequence comes from Perna viridis, assembly GCA_037379345.1. NCBI lineage: Eukaryota > Metazoa > Mollusca > Bivalvia > Mytilida > Mytilidae > Perna > Perna viridis. Next base: position 19,771,606 of record CM074520.1, read on the forward strand.
AACTCATGTTTTAGGATTTCAACATAAAGATAATGATGTACCAAAAATATCTGATCAATTCAGGCATTTAGATTTTCTTTTTGGGGTTACAATTACTATTAAATCGAAAAAAAAGGGAATTTTCAGAATTTCAGAATTTCTTCTTTACTACCTGTTATTTAAAATACCGTTGTTTTAACAAACTTTTGTGTGATACAATACATTTATATAGTGCCTTAATGTTCAATCTTTTTCGAGTCAATTTAGGTGAAAAATTGACAGACCTATCCATGAACAAATTCCTGAAGTAAAATGTTAAACGGTGTAGAATAGAAATGTTTGGTAATATTGCTTAAATTATCGATGTATCCAGGATATTGGCTTATTTCAGGAGCGTATTTTTGAGTTTCCATGTGCCAATAATAAGTAATTTCCTTAAAAGGAATTTTTGGAAATTTCATGTTTTCGTCCATTTCACCGGGCAATATTTTTCAAATACAGTTCCTCAAACAAGCTTTTGAATGTTCAAATGCAATTATAAAAAGTCCAGTTAGATGAAAAATTGCCAGCCCTTACCATGAAAAAAATATCTCAACATGAACCCATATGTAAAAGAAGTCATATTGGGTACTAATGTTTAGTTATCGGTGTATTCAACATATCTGCTGATTTGAGATGCGTACTTTATTTTATTTTATTTTTAAGGTGACAATAATGAGTTTTTCATAATGAGGAGAGTTTTCGAAATTTCAAATTTCTACAATTTCAGATGTAATGTGCAATGTTTTCAAGTACCGTACTTCAAACGAGCTTTAGTATGTTCAAAAACATTTATGAAGCATCTTAGCTTTCTAATGAGCCAAGAGAATGCATTATTAAACGTATTCCATTTCAGGCCATTTTGGCGACAAATGTTACCTCACCCACTAAAATCTGCCCAATGTGAAAGAAAATGATCGTTTATAGCATACACGAACTGTACGCAATGTCTGTCTGACATTTATTAGGAAATCTTCGTTTATCAATCATATTGTCGAGCAATTATGTTATAGGTATTCGGAAGACGACAACATATTTTAAAATGAAATTTAAGAATTAACAGATTTTCATGAATTGTATATTTTGTTTAAAATATTCCAGTTTTAACATGATTTTGTTTGCTATCATTTTTTTGATAAATATAAGGTTTCAAAATGTTGATATTCCTGATAATTTTTAATTCGGTATCGTTTGTATTAAGAGTAATTATTCTGAATTAATTTGTTTGTTTCATTTCATAATGTGTCTTTTTTCCGCCCATAGTAGGGTCATTAAGTGCAAATATTAAACAAAATTTGAAGGTAAGGTAATATTAAACGAAAAGTTATAATCTGTACATCATAAATATGAATTTTGTTTCACTGAAAAAGAATCTGATTGGGGTCAATACATGCAAAATGCTGAAGTCCATAGAAAATAGGGTTGTTGCATATCAAATGAAATGTTGTCAAGTGTACATTAAAAAATCATGATGAAAATCTCGACATTTGCATTTGATAGGTCACTAAGTACAAAAAGGAAATTGTTTTAGAATGTTAGGTTGTTATATGTGAAGCAAAATATCTAAATGTAATATTGTAAATTTCGGATATTTGCCAACTATTTCGAAGTTGTCTACTAAGATGATGATAAGTTAATATGAATGATTACACCCAAATGTCAACAGTTTCGCGGAGTTGCATTCTTGTTGCTAGGTTATTTCCGGATTAGTCTCAATTGCAATATTGCGGCCGTCGCTGGCAGAGCAGTACACTTTTTTTAAATTCGTTTTGGTATATTGTGTTCACGTTTAGACCATGTTTTCCGAATTTCAACGTTATTGAATCACTCCGCTTCATGCGTTTTTTTGTCTTTTGTTTTGGTGATACTTGGACAATTTAATTTCGCAGGAAGAGTAATTTATCCTTCAAGATCCTTCGTTAGTCATTGAATTATTACTTTTAATGTTGACAAAAATTTAAAAGCAAGTTCACTTCGTTTATCTATAACGTGATTGTCGGGGGATTTAAATATATGGCATACAAACGGTGAATTTTCCGGTTATTCAAACGCAAAATAGGATAGTAGTTTATGTTTGTTATTGTAGCTTTTTTTGTTGGAAAAATATGTTACAAAAAACAAATCGTGTTTCATTGCGATAATGAGGCCGAAATTATTATAATACTTCATGTCAATTTGCTTAATTTTAATTGATTCAATACGAAGGTAATATTCTGCTCTATCACATGGCTCCGAGGGTGATAGTTTTTTTTTGTTTATTACCGTCTCATGAAAAGCTTAACTGGTTCTGGAAAAAATAGGTACCAGTTCGATTCTATTTTAGTGATTTTGTGTTTGATGGATAATCAATATGCGCAACGTTCATATCAATAACTGATAACATTAATTAATAGGTGTATTTATTTTCTGTACTTACTGAATGATGCCAAATTAGATACTATGAATCTATACCTAAACTTTTCGAATTGTATTGTCAAATTAAGGAGTGACTGCGGTTAGAACTGAAAAAGAAAGTGTTAAAATGAAAATTTATGTCATTGCTGTTAAATGTCAATACACTGCATTTTTGACTTTTTTGTGTTTGTTTTGTTTTGTTTTGTTTGTTTGTTTGTTTTTCTTGCTATTGTTGTTAACCATGTAAAGACCTATGGTAGCAGTTGTATTGAATAACTATATACAAGAACACTTAAAACAAAGAAAAAAAAAACAAAAACAAAAACAAACAAACAAACAAACAAACAAAACCAAAAACAAAAACAAAAAATCATTTTATTGACATTTGTTTTTTTTTTAATTTGTGAACAAGAAAAGGTCCACCATTGCTACATTGAATACAGATCCTAAACAAAAGACAAAAGAAAAAACATACGAAACTGATTGTTAGGACTTACTTTCAAAAAGAATGACAATGGAACATTCAGTATAATAAAATAATAACATATGGCTTAGAGGGTGATAGAAATTTTGTTACCCCTTGAAAATACGTTGTCACCTTCGGCTACGCCTCGGGGTTAAAAACTGCTCCATCAACCTCTTAGCTATATGTTATTTATATAATATCGTCAAAAAAGGTGATGAAAAATGCATGATATTATGAAATTGATGCATACCTTAACTGGTTGTCCATTGAACATAACTTCACTATACAGTAATTAATTGATTGTTGGGGTTTAAAGCCCAAGCAGCAATAGTTCAGCTATATTTAGGCGATGAACATGATAGGGATGATAATATGTACATGAAATGATGATGATGAAATGAAAAATGGAATGGGACACAAGGATAATTGCTTGAGAAATTTTGATTGCCACTGGAAATAGGGAGAAGTGGGTAGGATCAGACAATTTAGCCTCCTGTGGCGGAGCCCAATGGTTTCTACTTTTAGAGAAAACACAGAAGGTTATTTGAAGTGCGAGGAACGTGGTATCTTTTCCAACACGTTGCAACACCATGGTTTGCAGTCAGGTTTCCGTATTATGGCCTGACGACGACCCCAGCATGTAACATGCCAGGGGTACCCTATTCCACTACCTGGAAAAAACAACCCAGTTGCTCTGTAGACGGAGCGCCCTAGCCCCGGCTAGGATTCTGAGCACTATTTAGTCCCCTTTTACGACACGCTTAGCTATTGTTTTGACACCCGGATCTGCACGGGGCTTTTATGGAAAACAAACTTTAACAAAGTTGTGGTTTATTACACAATTGTAATTTCAGCTTTAATTATTAGGTTACGATTCGAATATTTATAATGGTCATAGTTTTAGAATCGGGGTACCACATTAGCCGCAACAAAGATGGAAGATATCTCATTCAAACTCTTGATTGATCAATTTCTTTGCGTTACACAAGAAATATTCACATGCCGAAATCTGTCATTAAAGAAATTCAGTTATAATCACATGATAAATATAAGGTGTAAAAGCAAACTTATTTCTTCCGTTACAATTTTGTTGTCAAGTACATCATTTTAATTTCCTTGTCAAATAGTTAAACGCCAATTATGAATCCGAAAACAAGGACACAATTCAGCTGGCAATTAGTTTGGTTTGATTAATACGGTACAAACAGTTATATGCATATATATGTGCCAATTCTAATTAACGTAACTAAGTTACATTGTAATAACAAAGCTTGTATTTGTGCTTATTACTATAAGGACAAAGTTTTATAATATAAAAGTATTATCTTAAGTTTATAATTTTTTCTTTATACTATGACCTGTTAACATTATTTTCCACAATTTGTCTAATGATAGCTCTTTTTTCCATAATTATTTATCAATTATACAATTTTGCTGGTCCAACTTTCTCTTTTTGGACCAGGTCGACTCCTGTTCTCGGGCAATATTTTTTTTTATCTATAAACAAAAATCCCAAATTGTCATAGTGTTTTATTACACGGGGAGTCATAACATTCTTTAACTTTGAGCTTGACCATTAATTCTTAGACAAAGGTTTATACTATTAGTTTCTGCAATCCATATATCTCATCCATGTGTGCCTCCATATACATTTTCGCAACAATGAAAAATACGGGTCACATGACAAATGCTCATCTAGTAGTCTTAGAATGGACTAGACACTGGTCACACTCCAGCTGATCTGATTTTGTCTGGTTTAAGTTCATGTCTGACAAGCAGTACTAGTTTGCCTACATGACACAACATGTATTATTGTGAAAGTATTGTTGTTCGTGGGTACCAATTTTCGTGTATTTCGTTGATTTGATCAGCCACAAAATTTGGTTCCGAACTAAAAGGAAATTTTCCATTCGTTTGAACGATAGAGTCGTCAAAATCCACGAATTCAAGAATCTACAAACTGGTCACTTTCCCCCAGAGCTCGGAAATTGGTACCCACGGAAAAAGTACTTTCACAGTATTAAAAGTAGGATGTTGCTATGTATTTCTTAGTCAGCCATATGCCAAAATATTTATTTTAAGTAGTTAGTCATATGAACTGATAGTTTTTATCTTATCGTGTTATTTTGTAATATAGACAAATAAATTTTTCATACTCTTTTTGTGTATAAAGACGTATTAAATTTCGGATAGTTAATCAATTTAAATCAAAATTATAGAAACATGTGTCAGTGTCATTTTTGCTATTCTTTTTATGTTCTATAGTAAATCATGATATAAGATCACAACTCGACTTGCTCTCGTAAAAGTGAAACATGGCCTTTGAAATAAAAGTTGGACCGGAGGATTATAAGAATGTGATTGATATCAGAAGTAATGTTTATGGTGGATTTGATTATCTTCCCGCTATATACCACGACACCCATCTTTTCAAGGCTATGTAGCTGTTAAAAACGACAAGTTTGTAAGTATTATCGGTAACAATTTTAAGTAAATGTCATTAGAGAAAATAAATCTTGAATAAACGGTGATTTTGTAAGTTTTTTTTCTGACATTAGACGGCATAAGAATTGATTTTTGATGTCTGCATTGCACATTTATTTTTATAAATGCATATACTTATTTTGGATAAGCGGAATGGTTTGGGCTTTCATTTTATATATGTTCAATCATTTCATTTATATATGTTCAATCAATGTATTTCTTTTAAAAGTTAAATGATGCGTGTTGCAATTATTTGAATTGAATTCAAAGCAGCTAAATAAGCGATGTAACGGAGAATTAACAAAATTAAGGAGGTTAGCCTAAGGTAATTGACGCAACTCTTACAAATCATTGGAATGCTTGTATTCAGTACTTTACATCAATCTCATATAAGCATCAAAGTGATTTCATTCTCTTTAAAATTAAAGATTGATAGGCTTTGTTGGAGTTACTATGATACAAACATATCACCGATTTCAAGAATTATGTCCCTGACCCTAGTTTTACCTTCAGAAAAGACCTCTTTAAAATCAGATCCAGATTTTTGCCATTTTTTTTCTTAAATGGTTTTCAACATTTTCAATTATAAACAAACTCTTGAAAAAAATGTCTTTTATTCCTCGTGGAAATTTCCAATTATATTTCCATTTCTTCTGTTGGAGTGACCATGTAAAAATTATATCTTCGTGACTAAATTTAAAATAAAATCCATGTGTTTTGTTCCTTGTTTAGTGTGACAAGTTATTTCCTATCATAACTGACAAAACTTCTTGTATTTGAAATTGTCAAGCTAAATATATATCAAAAGCACCTGATTTTTCAAAGTTTGTTTAATGTGTGAAATGTATTCGACGAAAATTTGATAACTTCTGATGACAAAATGCACTATACCCAAATTCATGTGGTTTCAAACTGCAACAAACGAGGTATAGAATATAAAACGTAAACACATTGGTTTAATGATTATATCATTTTTATAAGAAAAGTTCATGCACTCAATGCACTGTTCATTTGGACTTGCGTGCTCTGTTTTGTATTTTTCTAGATTGCATTTACACTTTCTATGCGAGTAGATGGCGGGAAAACACTTATTACGCGAGCATCAAGGGTTGGTTTGTTTGTTTGTTGGAGTTTAACGTCCGAGCAGCAATATTTCAGCTATATTCAGACAATGAACATGAAATGGATGATAAAATGAACATGAAATGAAAAAAAAGGATGGGTCACAAGGATAATAGGGTCGACAAATTTTGATTGCCACTGGAAAAAGGGGGATGGGTAAGGTCAGGCAATTTAGCCTCCTGTGGCGGAGCGCAAAGGTTCCTACTCCTATCGAATACCACAGCAGGGTTCTTTAACGTGCGAGGAACTAGGCATCCTTCCCAACACGGTGCACCACTATGGTTTGCGGTCAGGTTTTCCGTATTATAGCCTGACAACCCCAGCATGTAACACGCCAGGGGTACCCCATTTCACCACCTGGGGGACACATCCCAGTTGCTCTGTGGGCAGAGCGCCTAGCTCCCGGCTAGGTTTCTGAGCACTATTTAGTCGCCTTTTACGACAAGCTTAGCGCTGCTGCAGGCCTATTCTTTTAACACCCGGACTTGCACGGGGCATCAAGGGTTGGAGAAGAATATGAAGGAAAAGGGGTTTTCGGACAGTTCAAAAAGCAGGTCATTGAGTTATCAAGTCATAGAGTTTCGCAAACTTATTTCTGCATTTGACAACACAAACAAAGCAATTACAATAAAAGTAATTAGGAACTTATTCATACATTCAATTCAGTGTGTTATAATTTTCATATAGACAGCGTTTATTTCATCTAATGAATTTGTACACTTTTGTTTTGACTGATTTTTACTAACGGTATATCACAAGACAAACATTGTGGAAATAAGATACCTTCACTTTCACAATCAGTTAATAATATGCCCTTAATTCAAAATAATCTATTACAATAATATTATAAAATAATCGAATACGTACGCTGGACCGGATCAAAGTTCATGCAATCGCCGTAAAAATGCATTAACGTGACTAGACTTCTAGAAGAAGACGACATCAAATCTATTTTAAATTGTTCGAGAACATGTGGATAACTTTTCCCTGAAAAATGACTAGTTTGTAACTGGATACCATTCCGTCTACTGGAAGAAAATATTCAATTAGTAATGTTTACTTCAACCCTTATTGTCGGAAGTTTCACTCCAGATTGTTCTTTGTTGTCATGTGGAAACTCATATCTTTGTGCAAGAAGTGTGATTTGTCATATCAATATTTACGGAAACGAATTGGGAAACTTAGGGTGAACACTTAGAGAAGCATATTATGCAGTGTAGTGAGAAATTAATTGAGGGGGAACTCATTATATTAATTCATTGTTTAGAGAGTGTGAAAATTAAGACAGACGGATTAATGAAGAAACATGGCTTCATACGAAACCCGAGAACACCATTTCATATATATCACATGGTTGAAAACCCCGTTTAAAAAACGTTAAGGTATTTTATGCAGTGAACAAAAAGCAAAGCAAAAAATATATATGTAAACGTAGTTACCTGTTTGTTTGTTCTTTATTTATATTATTACATGTTTAACCGTTTATATAAATATACGAAATATTTCTTAGTTTAGAAAGTCATTTTCCTTCATATTCAATACTTAGTTTGTTTCGAATCGTCTTTCGGTATTTCTGATATTTGTTTATCTACTTCGTAGCAAATGCAGCGGCAAAATGAACGTGTACTAAGACGTGTATTCCTAATATAGTATTAAACTAAAAGACAATTTAAATCCTAATTTTCACAGGTCATCGTATTATAATTTTCCGCGTTATAGTGTATAGAGGGATTTTTTTTTGTATTTTTTGATCGAGTAGACCAATAGTATTTTGATCACATGACAAGTTTTTGTCACCTCTACACCAGTTAAGACGTTTCAAATTAATTTCAAAAGTTTGCAACATATGGCTGTTGTCATTTTTTATCTTCTATTATATGAATTTTGACATTTTTTCAGAGTAATTATCTTGATACGGTTATCGCATTGAGTTTTAGTTCGGTGTTTTCTGACCGGCCATGTTTTTGTTAAAAAGAGTCATTGTTCCATGTTTTCGGCATATTTAATTTATCTATTGTTTGACATACATGATTTATGTTAGTGACATGTATTTTATTTTTCTGTGTCCTCTATGTTCTGTAAACTATCGACAATCGTATAAATTGCTTGATTTTAATTTTGTCTAAGAGTATGGCATAAATACTGATGATTGTGTTGATCGTTGTTTAAACTTTATAATTTCTCATTTTAGTACAAAAACGTTTCAGTGGATCGAATGTATTGATTAATGTTGATATATGTATACGTAGTTGAAACTAATCATTTTCAATTTGGTCTCTTGTCTTACTATTCTGATTAAGCACGTTTTAATAATTTATTATTTTCTGATTAAAGGGACCAACGGCCTGTAATCACAAGACAAAAAAAAATCCGGATTATTTTTCTTACCCCTTTGAGATATTGAAGCCATTTTTCAGCTATTACCTTCACTATGTGTCCGTCATTCGTCGTCATTTTCCTCCGTTGTCGCCGTCCGTTAACTTTTCAGACATTATCTCTTCTGAAAATACTAGAAAGATTGTAACAAAATTTTCCTTTAATGTTCTTTTGGGTATATTCAAAAATTTATAGATGAAGATAATTGATCTGACATAAACATGGCCACCTTAACTAAAAATAGATCTGACGTCGAATTGCAGAATTGTGCATATAACTCAAAAACTGTTGGGTTGAACTAAAATCTGGTAGTGGGGTGAAGTTGTTCAATATAGTGAGACGGACCTACATGTATGTCGAAATTTTCGGAACGATCCGTTAACGCATGCTTGAGCTATGGGTCCTAAAATAAATTTTACCGAATTTGACATTCCCAACTTAGAAACCTTCTGGTTTGATTGTAATTTAACTTGGATTGAACGTTCCGTAGGAAGTCTCTAACCATCTCTTTGTTGGGACTTTTGCTTCAAAAAAATATGGCCGCTGTTATGTAAATATACCATAGAGGTCAAATAAAATATTAAAATTAATTAAACACCAATGGGTCTAGCTGGATCCTGATAGGGTAAAATTGATCAGTATGGTAAGGCGGACATGTGCCCTAATTTTCAAATAGATATGTTGACCGATGTTTGGCTCATATCATGGAAGAGCCAAAAAAAGACAATGCGAGATTTATCTTATAATTTGAAAACCGAGTGATAATTAAGATGTTTCCATTGATCAACTGATTCTTACCAATTTGAGATTTTTTTTTTTTTAAATAAAATTCGGGTCTCAACAAGATTTAAAAGTCAAAGACTATTGCGCCTTGCTGAGTTTTTCACTGCTACTTAAGGGGCTTGATAAATAGATGTTGTGCTTTGAGCACTTATGTAAAGTCGAGCACGTCGAGGAATTAATTCTACATAAACTGCACACTTAAATCTTAAAGAAAATGCATTTCTTTCGTATGTTTGTTTGAATTTGGTAAAGTCTTTTAATAACGCCTAACATTGCTCGCACTATAGATGTGCAGTGCAACCAAAACCCGGCTTTTACGTTGAGTGATTTTTTTTACATTAATTCTAACGTCCGTTAAAACCACCAAAGAATATGCACAGTTACAAAAATTGTTTTACTTCCAAAATCGATAAACTATTCCAACCTATTATACGGCATGCAACGAAAATCCATTTAATAGTACTTAATTTGAAATAAGAAACGGAATGAATTTGATAGTATTAAAATATAGATATAATTTTCGAATTGACTTTGTGTATATAAAATAAAACTTATCTTACATTCAGGGGAGGGGAACAGGGCCGAAACCCTTGGGTAGCGAAGATGCATTAATTCCACGATTTTACCCTCTCGCCATGTAGTAGTATTAAACTTGAATTATGGAACGGAGTTAATTTGAGACTTTTAAAATAGATAGAGTTATCGATATCTAATTAAAAACTGACTTTGTGTAACTATATAAAATTAAACTTACCGTTAATGAGAGATAACGAGATTTAATTATAGACTTAAAACTAAAACTTTCGGTATGCATGTATATGATAACACTGAGCCTGGCTATTTGTTTCGGGTTTTCTCTATGATAATCCATAAGGACAAATTTAAACTTCCCGGATGTGAGCCTGGCTACACAAAATGAGCCGCCGATGCAATAAGACAATCTGCATCTAAATACAGTCTACGTCGTAATGCGTTTTTGACCCTCGACACAATATTCCGGCTATTACACCATGTCGACCGAGAAACTATTCTTGGCTGCGCGGTTGATAGGAGATGGGAAAATTTCACAGATAAAATGTTTCTATTTTCTCAATGAACTCTTTTTACAGTATAAAAAACATAAATATCTATACAATCGATTGTGGGCATTGACGTTGCGGTCATATTTGACTGTAAATGATGCCTATCAAACTATTAATGGAGGCGTACATTAACAGCTTTCCGAATAAAAATTATTTATTTGTATATTTATATATAATTTATAACCTACACTTAGAAATCGAAGAAAAAGGAAAACTCATGACAAAACTAAACGACAATCGCGGTTATTTCTCAATCCAAATCTTAAATGAACATTTCTGTATTTAAGGTAATAGCTTCGTTGAATATATATGCAATAAATACAAAAATAAACAAATAGCTCATTTTAATCGAACATTTTGATTACATGAAAATGTCTTTTAAATATATACAACATATATTAGTCATATAAAATGTGATTAATTTTTATTCTTTTTAGATAAAATGAGTAATCAAGGGAACCAAGGTTATAGCGGTAATCAAAAGAATGTAGTCATGGGACAAAGACCAGACATGGAAAACAGACATACACAACAAAGAACATAAAGTAACTAAAATCATACATATAAAGTAACAAAAGCAAATGAGCAACTCGGAATCCACTAAAAACTGGGAGCATGGACCAGGTGCACCGGTAGGGTAAGCGTCCTCTGCTTTTATATAAGCATCCGCCGAGTTGCTCATAAAAAGTCAAGTCCGGGGTAGACAAACGAGGAAAGGAAAACTATGACACGTTGAATAAATCAGTTTTCATGGTGCAGATGGATACACTATAATGATCCACGAGGGCATAACGACGACCATAAAACTTCTGTAGTGATGACTTCAATCTTGTAGCAACATAACCCTGTTCCAGAAGCCTATTTGTTAGAGTTCTAGGGCGATACAAAACGTCTGCATAGTTTTGGCAAGCTCTGGCATAACGTATGAGTTGTGATATGAACACTCTGTACGCAGGTGCTGAAGGGATGTTGCCACAGATGAAAGGATAGTTGACAATTCTGAATGAAAAGTCATCACGTTTGTCGTAAAGTTTGGTCAATAGTTTTCATATACCATTGATTTCTAAGTGTAGGTCAAGATATGAGGCTGACTTCAGAGTGTCTGTAGCATCCTTTATCTCAAGTTTCTTGGGGTAGAGCCGATGTATCAAATCCCCGAAATTAGGACTGTTTAAGGATAATACGTCATCTATATAGCGGAAACTGAGATTAAAGGTTCTAGCTAAACGACATTCTTTCGGATCAGATCAGCCATACAGTCAGCCTAGTAAGAGTGAAGGAATTAGGTCAGCAAGTAACGGAGCACAATTTGTTCCAATTTGGAATGCCGACCGTTTGTTGAAAAACACGTCCACCACAATGGACAAATATGTTGTCGATTAAAAATTCCAGCATTTTGTAAACATCTTACTCGGTATATTTGGAAGATGATTTGGAAATATTTCTTACAAAGTATGAGGAATCTCTACCAAGAACTATATATTTGTATCTAGGTGTACCATCTTTTTTGGAAAAAAACAAAGAGGTATAGTGTTTTTAAGTCGGGATTTTAACTGAGTATGGGGAATAGAAGTATACAGTGTTGAAAAAAATCATAGGTTTTAATGCTGTTATATTCAGATGATAGTCTTGAACTGATTGTCTCTAAAAGATCTTTCGAATGTTTCAGGATCCACATTGAATTACTACCACTACGGGATGACAAGTGTTGTGGTAGGACTGCAGACCCTCTTTGACAGTTGTGAGTATAGAAGTTGAAAGTTTTGAAAAAGGTATTGTGGTACATTTTGCAGATCCAGATATGAAACTTTGTTTGTATGGATTATTACGGAGTTTAGGAATCCAGTACATAAATGGTAAATCACAATTATCGTCCCTGGTAGAGAGATCAAAAGAGGATAGCACAGATTTATGGTTTTCCACAATCTCTTCTTTGGAGAGTGTAATAGCAGTATAGGTCTTATCACTGCTATTTTTTTTCTACGTCTACCTCTGATAATAAACATTGGATGTAAAACGTTTAGCAGACAAAAACAATGTTGTTTTGGGCTTTGTCTGCTGGTACGACAACATATTTGTCATGTATAGTAGACAATGGTTTTGCTACATCGGGGTCTTTGAAAAATGATGTAGCCATGGCACTCATTGATCTACTTAAACCTGTCATTCGTTTCAAAATTAAAGACCTCACGGCCTTTAACAACTCTGACAAAGAATCAATGTCTTCTTGTTCTCGTTATCCATTTTCTTGCATAGTCCCCGACGGCATCCATAAGAGTTAATGACAATAATAATAAGAAGTAAGAACAAAATCACAAATAGTATAGGTAAATTTCTAGTCTTTATTTATGACGAAGAAATGAGAGTATAATAGTTATTGTGGTCACTTTTCTCGAAGTACTAATTGCAACAATATGGATAAAATTTTAAGCGAGACAGCTTTTAACTGGAGATTTAATATCGGTCGCGTTTTTGTTTATAAGATATAAAAAAATACCGTAATGACTATATATACATCGGATATTAGAAACATACCTTACATAAAATGCAAAATACTCAATTACACATTTCCTTCATTTCATTTTCATTCAATACCAACATGTATGGGTAATTTATGTCTAGATTACTTTTTACGTGGATGAAAAATCAAAGAAATCAGTGCAATAGAATACCGATTTTAAATTTGCAATAAATAAAAATGCAATATTTCATCACTTTTGATTTGCAGATTTGGAAGTTATAGTAATACCTTTATATTCAATAAAAAATCATGGAGTTTGAAATAAAGGAAGTAGGATATGAAGATTAAAAGAATGTGATGAATATCAGAAGTAATGTTTATGGTGGATTCAATTATCTGCCCGATAATTATCATGACGTCATCCGGCATTCATCATATCAGGGCTATGTAGCTGTTAATGGCTACTTTGCAAGTGTTATCGTAACTAATTAATTAATTAACGTAATTAAGTTGATAACAATATAGAATAAAACATCCAGCAGTGCTATGGATTTCACTCATTTTTCATGTGACGGGTGCCGCTGGTAGAGTTACAAGAAATATTTATACGATATGTTTTTTTCATTTTGGATTCTATTAGCCACAATGTGTATGTAATTCGTCATTTTCTCAGTACTTTTTGTTATTAGTATTTTCGTTAATTATTATTTTGATTGTCTCAACTGTTTTATTTTTGAATATCATAAGCAGTCAAAAACCCGATTTTTTTTAACAAGAATGTTAATTAATTGTGCAATTCAGTAGACTGTTTCTCTGTGTAAAACTATGTTTAAATGACTTGGTCCGGCTTTCGACAATTAATGTTTTATATCCTTAACCTTTCAAACAATTTTCACACTGACGGTGTCCTGTCTTTCATTAATATTGTAAAAACAAACAAATTTTTGGCACCATAGTTTTATACAGTATGTACAAAGGTTCGACGAAGGTCAATTTGATCGAAACTATCTTCTTTAATCTATCCATTGACAATTACCTCAGTAGTGATACAAATGATACAGGCCGGAAATAAAATTATTTGATTTGTTTTTATTGTCATAATGTTAGGTCGCATTTATTCTTGGAATGAAATTGGATACGACTGCAGATACAAATAAAGCAATGACGCAGAAAGCAAAAACTACAGAATCAGAATTTACCATCTCTATGGAAATGGTTAGTAAATTATAATTACACTTAATACTGTAAAAGTATGAGCAGGTAATGAAATCTTATAACTCTCTTTTAACCAACGCTCATTTGATCGAAAAATACAATCTGCTGCCCAGATGATATATTTGCTATTTCAAAGCTTTTCACCTCTGCTATGTTAAGTAATAAATTCTGCCTGCCTATTTATTCAAATCAGTTCAGTGCAATAGAAACAAAATCGCGGCTTTGTAATTAATAATACTTATGCCTTGTGAGTTTTTGTTTTTATATCCTGCCAATAAGCTAACAGAATGATACGTAGTAAACCAGGAGGAAGTTTTAAATCCGCAGAGGAGATTCTGGAAAATAAGTTTATGTATATTGGCCTCATTTCATACAATATTAGTCCTGTTCTGAAAACATTGATTTACCAGCAGAAAACTACAAAAAAATATATTCAAATGTTATGTTGCATCCGCGTGTATGTCGTCAATGGTACATGTACAATCTGTGATGAATCCAAAAAGGTATAATCAAGCTACTAATTGACAGGTCACGAGCTTTTAGTCTTGTGCTGTTTACTTGGGAGATATTGTCCACAATTCCGTTGTTTTGTTTCTTAGAACTGAACAGTAACGGCTTCTTTTTGTGTATAAGAAAGTGATCAAGGAACCAAGATTTTAGCGGTTATGTCATTCAATGACAAAGACCAGCCATGGAAGACAGACACACACAAAGAACAAATTAACCAACATAACACATACAAAGTGACAGAAGTGAATGAGGAACTCGGACTCCCTTAAAAACTGGGAGTATTGACCAGGTGCACTGGTAGGATAAGCGTCCTATGCTTTTCTAGTTAATCATAAAAAATGTCCGGGTTAGATGAAAGAGGAAGGGAACAATGTGACACGTTGAACAAACCAGTTTTCATGGCGCAGATGGTTACACCGTAACGATCTACGAGTCCATGATAACGACCATTAAATTTCTGTAATGATG
This sequence comes from Perna viridis, assembly GCA_037379345.1. Lineage (NCBI taxonomy): Eukaryota > Metazoa > Mollusca > Bivalvia > Mytilida > Mytilidae > Perna > Perna viridis. Next base: position 19,786,985 of record CM074520.1, read on the forward strand.
ACCTGTTACAACATAACTCTGTTCCAGAAACTACTTATATGTATTCTAGCACAATACAAAAAGTCTGTGTAGTTGCGGCTAGCTCTGGAAAAACGTATGTGTTGTGATAGGAAAACTCCATACGCAGGTGTTGATGGGATGTTGCCACTGATGAAAGGAAAGTTGACATTACTGAGCGAAAGGTCATCGCGTTTGTCGTATAGTTTGGTCAAGAGTTTTACTTTACCATCGATATTGATTTCTGGGTGTGGGTCAAGATATGAGGCCGACCTCACAGTAGTTTCCTTTATCTTAAGATCTCAAGTTCTGTGGAGTAGATGCGATGTATAAAATACTCGAAACAAGGACGCCTATTTAACGATAATTCGTTATTTATATAGCGGGAACTGAGATTAAAGGATTTAGTTAAGCGATGTTCCATTATTTTGTTCAGATTAACAATGAAGTTAATCTCATAAAATTGAAGGAATAGGGCAGCAGTAAAGGAACATACCACACTGAACAAATATGTTGTCGATAAAACATTCCAGCAATTTGAACACAACTTCTTCAATATATTTGGAAGATGATTTAGAATTGTTTTTTTTTTCAAAGTATAAGGAATCTCTATAAAGAACTACAAATAACGAAACATTAAATGTACATCGCATTAATACTTAGCTTAGCTACCAATTGTGAACATTCAAATACATTTAAAAATCCCTTTAATAGACTGTGATTAAAGATGTCTATGGTGTAGTATCTTTTGATATGGCACAGAGTCAATTTTATCTCATCATTTTATTTGTGACAATGTAACATTAAACGTATTGGGATGTCAGAATAAATGGCAACATTGCTTTGGGTTTGTAATGTAGATGACAGGAAATGTTCTTTAACAAAATAAATTAAATCATGAACCGATCATTAGTTGTTTTGCTACTTCTTAAAATTGCCTTTTATGTATTTTATCACATTTTCACCATTTCAGTCAATTACAAAACAAAATTAATTGCTTAATAAGCATCGAAATCTGTTGGATATTATTCTTTTTAAAACAATATTACATTTGTAAGCATCTGCCATCCACCTTTGTTGACACCCTTTTCAAACTACCAAAACAAATTGTTCTCTGTAAATTAATTTCAGGAACAAATTCCTTATGAATGACCAGTCACTGCAATTTTCATGCAAAAACTGTCCTGTGATACGTCGTTTAGAAAAAAAAAACATACAGGCAGCTTTTCCCAGAAAACAGACTTGTTCGTGATTGTATACCGTTCTGTTTGTTGGAGGAAAATATCCTACACTGTCCCACTTATCATGCTAAGTTCAACCTTAATTGTTGGAAGTTTTAATTGCGTTCTGATGACTTGTCAGAAGTCATATAAATGTGTTAGAGGTGCAGTTTGTAATATCAATATTTATGGAAACGACTTCGAGGACTTGGATGAACACTTGACGAAACATCTCCAACAATGTAAAGAGAAATTCACCAAGGATAGAAGTTTGATAATGATATATTGCGTAAACACATCAAACGAAAAGGCAAATAAATTGATGAACAAATATGGATTAAAACAAAACCATTCCCCAAGGTTTCAAAATTCGTATGTAGTCGAAAAAGCATGAAAAGTGCATGAAGTCAATTTATCGCGAAAACAAAAATTGGAGATATGTTTCTCACATAGTTAATGTTTATTTGTCTATTCTCGTAATTTTTATTTTTCAATCACGAAAAGAAATTCATCTTGAGTGTCTATCGTTACAAGTAAGGCATATGACTATAGGGTTATGTTATTTTTAATTAATAAATAGTTATATGGATTTTCTTATCAACGTTCCAACAGTAATTGAACCGATCTAAATTGAAATGATATTTCCAATTTAGAATCACTTTATCATAAATATTGGGAAGCTGTCTGAAATACTGACAACTGAAGAAGTTATGTTAAAGAGCAATTCAGTACAAAGGTATCAGTGACATATATGCACCCATAATTGCTATCACTTATCCATCACCGATCAGTTTCCGATCATTGATCGCTTCAATTCTGCATCACGTGACCGATGATCAATTTGTGCTTTTTACGGATTTGTTTGTTTCGATTTTTTTTATTTTTACTTAAACACAACATGCAATAAATTCGCATATTAATTCGTTTTCTTTTCTTTTCAATTTACAACTTTTGGTAAGAAAACAAAATGTTGATTTTTAGTCTTTAGGCTGTCAGTAAATCTACTACGTCATTTCATTTGATTCGTTCCAACCAGAATTCGGAAACCGATCATCCCTCGATCAATTTACATAACAAATCACCAAGTGACCAGAAAAAGTGCGCAATTAATCAATGGTCCAATCATCACTTCTTTTCTTGCTTGTTATATTGCGTTTAACTGATACAGGAAGTTTTTCCTAGCATTACGGGGATAAGAAGTAACCCATACATCTCTTAGCTTTGTCCAAAAGATTGTAACCTTAAGATGCATACATTGGACTAGTCATTAAAGCTACGTATACTCTCGAGGTTGTCAGTAGAAGCTGGTAGATTAAGTAAACCCTACATGTACTTAAGTCAGTTACGTACAATATGAACTATTCTAGAGTTTTGGTGCGCTGAACGGGACGTGAAACATGTGAAGATCATGCGAGGGCTCATGCTCATGTTTTTTTTTAATTAAAGATTTAAACTTACATTTTACGTCATATCCAGGTTTTATTCGGGTTCTGAAAATTTAGCACTTTTTAAAATTGCATATTTCTAAAGAAATCAATAAAATCACTATACAAAGAGTTATCTCCCTTTAGAAACATACCTTACATAAAATGCAAAATACTCAATTACACATTTCCTTCATTTCATTTTCATTCAATACCAAATAAGTTTGCTCACTCAGTGCTTAAATAAAATGAAAAAAAGAGGAAGGGGTATACTTCTATATACATGTATAAATTTCAATTTATATAACAAGAACGTTTGGATTGTAAATAGCATCTTAAGAAAGTAATATCCCAAGTTTTAATTTATTTCTTTTTGATAACTCCTCTAAACCAGTGAAATTATGTCTTCTCTTTTTCAAAGTTTGAATGAAATGTACTGTAAACATAAGTGTTCACATGTTCTTGTATCTTTCTATGAAACTTCTCTTCAAGAAAGTAGAAAATCTTTCAGTCTAAAACACAACAAAATTTAGATCTATGATCTTCAATGAATATGAATGAAACACACATTGTATTTATTATATGAAACACTGAATACACTGAATGCAAACAAGGCAAATAATATATCTGGAGATTTGTTACTGGCATATGTTTTTCAGCACATACATTGTAAACACTAAGCAAACTGAAAAACTACAATGTAGGGTTACAAAATAACTGAAGGACTAAGGATAGATTATACTGCTGAAAATGATTAAGTTCAATACGTAAAAATTCATACTTAATATTTGTCAAGTTAGTAATCCTCATCTTCAAAATGTACTGGTATACAAATACACAGATCATATTTTTGTTTCTGAATTCAAGAAACTTGAATGTAGGCTTTTGTTTGTTTGTTATTTTTTGTTTGTTTTTTGTTTGTTTTTGTTTCACAAATATACATGTACATGTTGTACTTGCATTATATAAGGTCTGCTTCATTAAAAAAAGTGTTCACAGTTGAAATAATGTTTTACCCGTTATTTAGTAGAAAAAGACTCATTATGAAAATTATAAATTTTTTTTGTTCGTGTAAAATTATATTCCTATTACATGTACTACAAACTCCACATTCACACTCATTGGAGACTAGTATACTTGGAGAAACGCTCACTTATTGATTAAAATGCAAAATAAAAACTTCAAATATGATGAAAAAATGTGTGGAAATTTCAATGAACTCTTCAGTTCCATAGCCTTCTGAGGAGTTGCCAATTTACCGATACACGGCATGATCAATATATACTCAAGCTTTTCATTATCGTGGAGAGAAATAATTAAACAGACATACGCTGTCTGTAACACTGAATGTTGTAGATATCTTTACATTCTAAATTTCCATATTTAATGCTGGTTTTTCTAGATAAATACACACATATCAAAACTTTTTTATCGATTTGATTTCAATTTTGTTTCACAAGTCAAATCACACAAATTCACAGTTAACAATTTTTCAGCAACTCGGCGGGTGTTTCTAGTAAAGCAGAGGACGCTTACCCTACCGGTGCACCTGATCCATGCTCGAGTCCGAGTTGCTCATTTACTTTTGTTACTTTGTATGTATGATTTTAGTTACTTTATGTTCTTTGTTGTGTATGTCTGTTTTCCATGTCTGGTCTTTGTCCATGGATTACATTCTTTTGATTACCGCTATAACCTTGGTTCCCTTGATTACTTTTTAGTTACATAATTTACAGTATAGTATACTTCAGTTCATTCACATAAAGTACACCAAGAATCCCACTCTGTTCTTCATTTTCGTTGGTTTTCATAGACAATTTCATTCTCGGTTTTGTTTGTTTTGTTGTGTTGTGTTTTGGTTGTTTTTTTCCTTTTTTGTTTATCTTTTGTGATATGAATTGACATGTAGATCATATACTGTTTAACATCAGCAGAAAATTGTTTAACTACAGCAAATCAAGTTTTGTTTTTGTTTTCTGTGAATTCTAATTACTCTCATTAGATTAGCTATCCAATAATTTGACTATTTATATGTTATTAATGCGTTTTTCAAGAGAAAACTACCTTCTGAATGACTTGTCACAGCTAGACCCTGAGCATCGTAACCTCCATGTTCAGTAAAACATCTCTCATATTTGAGCTGTGCACTTCATCGCTTTATCTGACATGGTTCTTTCTCGACATGAAATATTGAGACAAAATAATAGTTCATGCAACCATACTAAAACATATCGCCGTTCTATTCAGTGTGTATGTATAATATGGCTAATACAGTACTAATCAATGTTGTATTGATCAGCTGTCTTGGACACAATGCCCAGGATTTTTAGTACAATAAGGACCATTTGTTCCATTATTTGTACACTAAACTGCATCACATTGATATACATGTAAACTATTAATTTGCCTATGTTAAGTGAATATTTAGTAAGGTACATCTTCTACTACATTGTATAATGTCTTACACAAGAAGGCCAATGTTTTATCTTAATATCTTCTTTTTGTATTGATTGACAGATTTAAAAAAAAACATTCAAGGTATTTGAGTTTGATCAACTACTACATGTAGATATTTGATAACATTGAAATTCAATTTTATATACATCCATGAGTAGGGTGTAGTAATGCCCAGTTAGCAATATACATGTATTTGTCTTTTAAGGGGTAAGTCCAAGGCACACTGCTGTTGTGAGAATACTTGCACCATTTAATATAGGCCAACCTTTCATCTTTAGTTCAATTTTATGTTACTTGAGTATAAAGTGGCAACTCTTTAGCTGTACCTGTGTAATATGATGTTTAGAGGACCAGGTGCAGCATGCTTTAAATTGTGATATGCAGGTTTCCTCGTCGTTCATTAGAGACCAATGGGTGGCCTTCAGCTGACATTTTCATCCCGGTAGAGTTGTGTCTCTTCGACATATACACCACACCTTTTCTCGTTCTACAATGTTTACATTTTTTTCTATTGTTTTTTTATCATTTATGATAAAATTATTGAATCTTAAAACCCAATCGGTTTTAAATCAGCTGTTATGATACGATGCAGAGTGTAATGCAGTTTAGCTTATCATAACACCTGATTTAATTAGAACTGATAAAGAGATACGTTTATGTTTTATGTCCTGAAAACAAATATTTGGAATAATTGTTGGCTTTTATATCATTAAACAATTTTCACTTGAGCCAGTCTAAATGGTATGTTCCCTGAAATGATATTTTCAATTTAGAATTACCTCAACTTAAGTACCCGGAAGCTGCTTAAATACTAACTACTGAAAAAAATCATGTGAAAGTGCAATCGAGTACAAAGGTATCAGTGACATATATGTCATGACCTGCATTTGTACATGCAAACAAACAACCTCTCACTCATGCTCATAAGAATGTGGCAGTTCATGGGTTTGCTCCCTGGCTTAGACACGCAAGGATACAAAATTCGTAGTCACTGCTTCTCTGGCACGCGTTTGCAATATAAGAGGTTGAATTATGAATGGTTGGCTGTGAAATATACATGTATCAATGAGTCTGAGTCGGTGCTAACATGCCTAACTACAGGTTGTTGCTTCAGTCAACTCTTACAATATATACTACCCTAAGCAAACTAAACATATATTTTTAAACTGTTAGTCTTAATATGCTGAATACCAATAGAATCGGATACGGAATATAAGTGCGATGGACATTACGTCAGTGACATTCGTACTTCAAATGAGCACGGCATTCCCACTTACATGATTTTAGTTCACATATAAAAAGTTTTATCAAATTTTGATAAAAAATAAATTGAAGTGATGCAAAACGGTAAAAGAAATTAATGTTTTTCAATATTTTCTACTTCGAGCTCTTACAGGTTTTACCTGCCTCATATCATATTTATTTGTAGTTTAACTTATAAGAGTCAACTGGTACAAAATTCTTTTCTGCAACCAGTGGTAGCACAAGTTCTTCCCTGGTCTGTATTTTCAATGCAGTAGATACAGAAACATCTTATAGAGAAATAGAATATTGTTTTCCCGAGTAGTCTGTATGTTTATGACTGATCTTAAAATCTTTGTTGGGACCATATTGACTCCTTTGTAAAAAAGTAGAAATGGGCTTTCTGGTATACTTACAAGTGCGTGGACTGTGAATGATTTACACTTGCTCAAGAGTTTTAGAGTTTCTGTCCTGTATGTAGAAATATTTTCTACTCTCTAACACGTGATATAGATGGACAAGATGAAGTGAGTGGAGGTTCCCATTTTGCAGTGAATCATTTTACCTCACAACAGAAGAGTGTTTGCCTTGTTGACTACCAATGCGGAAACAATTTATTTTTCATATCTTTTAGAGATTTCAATGGTAATTTGTCAGCAAAACAATAATTAAATACTAGATATAGCTTTATTTAAACAATTTGCTGACATTCATTAGCGGAAATGATTGCTACAAGCAAATTATTCGAATGGAAATAAGTTGCTACATATTAATTGCCATGATATAAATTTATGGCTTTAACTCTCATTTTTGTCTAAACCTCTGAAAACCTTAATATGCAAATTTGAATATATATTGTGAAGAACCGTTTGTGTACCCAAAACGCAAGCTTTCTCTAAAAATAATGCGCTCTTTCTTTGTTTTTTTTTTATGCTGAGGAAAGTTAATACTCAATAAACCATAGCAACATGTCAATTACTGTTTCAAATAAATGTAACTCCAGCTATCATTACTTTTTACATTTTTATTACTAGTTTGTGTAAATAACAAACACAAACATATTTTTTGTCGTTTCATTATTTTTGCGTTTTTGTTTTTGTTTTTGTTTTGTTTTGTTTGTTGTTGTTTTTAGCTTGATATTTTATCCATTTCCACCCCCTTGTTTTAGATAATAGAAAATAAACAGAGGAAAATATGACATTTTATCCTTTAAAACATATACACTATTTAAATCAGTCACAATTTATTGATTTGCGAATACTGCAGAAATCGGTATTTTTCAATATTTCAATACTTTTTTCGTAGAATGACAGTTATTATACATTTACGAGAAATTCATATAGACCGTAGTTGCTTGGTATTTGTTGCATGACTGTCTCTTTGTCAATCATACCACATTTTGTTCATATAAAATTTTTGATAGCTGGCAAAATAATGAATATTCCATAAAGAATCCACATACAATGGTGAACGAAAATTTCTTTTTTTCTGGCTCTATTATTTCAAAATGGATATTCATTCAAGGTAATTTTTGAGGAAAACTAGAAAAAATTATCAACTAGAAATAAAAGAATGATCTACCTTAATAACAATTCTGGAATGACAGTAGTGTGTTGTCAAGAATCATTTAATTTTATTTCTTCTAAAGAGGAAGTTGAAAGAAAAAAATCAATACACACTTTTGCCTGAATTCATTATTAAAATCTCCATTTGTACACATTTGACTTTGGATGGTTTTGATATCCGAGTTTTCATTTGGTGAAACAAAAGGCAGTGCAATGGTAGACGAATCTAGCAAGCATTTAAGGCTTTTACGCATAGCTGACGTTACTTTTTTGAAACACCTAATCTGTTTCAGTCGGGATTTTAACTGAGTATGGGGAATAGAAGTATACAGTGTTCAAAAAAAAATCATAGGTTTTAATGCTATTATATTCAGATAATAGTCTTGAACTGATTGTCTCCAAGAGATCTTTCGAATTGTTCAGGATCCACATTGAATTAATACCACTACAGGATGACAAGTGTTGAGGTAGGACTGCAGACCCTCTTTGACAGTTGTGAGTATAGAAGTTAAAAGTTTTGAAAGAGGCTTGGTGGTACATTTTCGAGGTTCTGCAATAGCCTTTTATAATTGAAAATGTTAGATGCAATGGGTGAAGTATAAGAATATTAAATATTTGGTATGGATTTATCTTTGAAATATGGGGGAAATTTGTTGGTAACGTTTTGTGATGGAACATGTTAGTCAAATTAATTGCATCTATACCTTTGTTGACAAACGATAGCAACAAGTCAGAAACAGGAGTGTCAAGACCTGTTTTGTAAAGGGAGTGTAGTTGAGTAAGAGGTATAGAATAAAGTTTGGTTCTAATGTGATGAATTCTAAGAGATTTTTGAATGAAAGGAAGGAGACCATCTATGGTGACGTATATTGGCGATGGTCATGACTCTTTTCCCGTCTTGAATTTTTTTCAAAAATTTTCATCACATTTATGCTATTGTTATATTGGCTTGAAAGGTTTTTAAGATGGTTCATTAAGCTCACCAAATGTCATTTGATTTGAAGCGGTAGAAAGTTTTTTGAATTTTAAAAAGGATATAATAACCTCTGTGGGAAAATTAATAATGGTCTTGTACCTGTGGTATAGCTGGGCTACTAGCCGATAATTATAATAATCAGTATGTATGCTCAATAACGCTCAAGGTTGCAGATATTAATTACCAACCATTCTTGAACTCTGTTAGTAAATTTGAAATGATATTCGTGGTAAATAGATATATTTTACAAATGACGCAATATGATTAAAAACGAACTGACAAAGGGCATACAAATGTACACATGGCTCAAATAACATAAATACACAATATGTTTTTATATAACTTTCACATACAAGTGGTTGATCAAGGTTGATAAAAGGGGAGTCGTATCCAGTCGTTTTGAAAATGAGGTTTCAAATATTTATTTGCCCATTTTTGACCATTCTTTCTTTAAAAAATTCTGATTTTTTTCTCACAAGTGGATAAGGGTGTCCCGTTCCCGGGAAACCATCCCTAAATCAGCCAAGGAAAATAAAGAAAATGCGTCTTAGAACAATTTTGGTAAAGTGCCATTGGCCAAAATGTTCAGTGTATAAAGATAGAATTCGAACATTATTTATGGTTCACCTAAAGTCATAATTGTTGTTTTTCTGCATAATGTTGACTACGAAGAATTAATTGATTGCTTTAAACAGTATTTAAACAGTAACAGAGGCTGACTTAATAGCTGATCTGATCAGAAAGAAAGAATATCATTTGGCTAGATCCTTCAGTTTCCGCTATATAGATGACGTATTATCTTTAAACAATCCTAGTTTCGGGGATTTGATACATTGCATCTACCCAAAAGAACTTGAGATAAAGGATACTACAGACACTGTGAAGTCAGCCTCATATCTTGACCTACACTTAGAAATCGATGGTAAAGGAAACCTATTGACCAAACTTTACGACAAACGTGATGACTTTTCATTCAGAATTGACAACTTTCCTTTCATCTGTGGCAACATCCCTTCGGCTACTGCGTATGGAGTGTTCATATCACTCATACGTTATGCCAGAGCTGGCCGAAACTACGCAGACTTTTTGTATCGCCCTAGAACTCTAACAAATAGGCTTCTGGAACAGGGTTATGTTGCTACAAGATTGAAGTCATCACTACAGACGTTTTATGGTCGTCATCATGGATCGTTATGGTGTATCCATCAGCACCATGAAAACTGATTTATTCAACGTGTCATGGTTTTCCTTCCCTCGTATGTCTACCCCGGACTTGACTTTTTATGAGCAAATCTGCGGGTGTTTCTAGAAAGGCAGAGGACGCTTACCCTACCGGTGGACCTGGTCCATGCTCCCAGTTTTTTTATTGGAGTCTGAGTTGCTCATTTACTTTTGTTACTTTGTATGTATGACTTTAGTTACTTTATGTTCTTTGTTGTGTATGTCTGTTTTCCATGTCTGGTCTTTGTCCCTGGAGCCAAAAGATATTCTTTCTTTCTGATCAGATCAGCTATAAAGTCAGCATCATAAGAGTGAAGGAATAGGTCAGCAAGTAGAGGAGCACAATTTGTTCTTATTGGAATGCCGACCGTTTGTTGAAAACCATGTCCACCACACTGGACAAATATGTTGTCGATTAAAAATTCCAGCATTTTGTAAACATCTTCCTCTGTATATTTGGAAGATGATTTGGAATTATTTCTTACAAAGTATGAGGAATCTCTACCAAGAACTATATATTTGTATCTAGGTGTACCATCTGTTTTTGGAAAAACAACGATGTATAATGTTTTTAAGTCGGGATTTTAAATTTTTAAATTTTTAATAAGGGCATATGATATTGAATTATTATCTAAAAAGAAAAAAAATGTGTATACGTGCAATCTTAAGTCTAGCTGCATCCTTTTATTAGAATACCTATAGAAACAAGTTGTGCAAAAATAATATTACCATCACTTAGTACTTCTCTGGGAAAGAATTAGGCAAAATACATATATTTGAGTATGGAATAGGGGCTTGCGAAACACCAGTGACCGTGTTTCTTTAATATCATCTCCACCCGCAATGTTGCAATCCAGAAGTATATCCTGATTCGCAAGTTTAAATCAATAGTTCTTAAAGACGTACACTTGTCGTCAGTATTAAAAGATTTGCTTCCCAGTGCTGCCTACAGAAATAGGAAGAATCTGAAAGAGCATCTTGTTATTTGTTCTTTGAAGAGTGCCACTAGACTCTTCCTGTGAGTTCCTACGACACTTCACCCGACCATCCTGTTCGAAAGGTCCTTTTACCTGGGAACGCAAACGACTTTAATTTAAAAGATGGTATCACCTGTACATCAGAAAACGCCGCTGTGGTTTGTAAACCCTGTACAATGGTGTACGTGGCGAGATCTATCGGAGGTTGGGTGATCGTTTAGTAGAGCACAAAGAAAGCGTCACAATGGAGTTTTGTTCAGTCGGTAAAAGTTTTCTGGAGGCAAACCACAGTGTGGACGACAATAAAATATATGTCCGCTTGGAAACATGTTCTGGGGAACAACAAAGGTTCCCAGAACAGTGTATCGTCAGCTTTCTTGGGATGTCCACCCCTATTTGGAATGTCAAAACCCGCATTATTTAGTAACCAGCATTTTTTTTTGTCAATTGCTTTTCGTCAGCTACACTTACAATATCATTATTTTTCATCTAGAACTTGATGCATATAAACAAAGATGAAGATCAATTTTGAAGGGCACCTTGTCTCTGTGGTGTGTGTCGGCAAAAAGGTTTAAATGGTCAGTTTGTTAATTAACTGAAGCTGTTCATTTTATTTTCCTCTTTGTGATTTCCACTACATGTCTTGTTTAATATTCGGTCGAGAAATGCTTAAATGCCACCTTATTGCTTTTCTTTTTCAAAAAACATTATATAAATATCTTGGTATCTTTTCAATAATTAACACTCGGATACAATTTCTAATCAATGTTTCCAGTTGAACTGTCGAATCATTATTCTAATTTTTACAACTTAACACAATTTTCCTACAAAGGGTGATTCCAGGGGAACTTCCGAAACCGCTACTTAAATCACTGGTAAATTTGGCTATCATTATCAGTCTTGTCATATGTCAAAAAGGCCCTGACCGCCAACTTTTGACCCCGATGAGCGATTTCAATCTCTAGGAATCGAGTATCGATTAGCGGTCGATTGTTGGCCTATTCGAGTACTACTAGATTTATATAGTGGCTGCTTGATACGGTTAAGGGGGGGGAGGCAAAAGTCATTGCAAATATACATCTTATATGTATAGCTTATGTGCCCAAGATTTCTTCTGCAGTGAGGAAGGGACAAAAAATATACACAGAAACTGTTAACTTGCGTAGTGGTATTAATCATATTTTGTTTCTAGAATAAACCTCATTTAAGATCTTTCAGATTTAGAATTCCAGCACAAAATATCGGACATTCAAAAATTTTTAAAACCAAGTTTTATCACTTTGAATGATATATTTTACCACCATTATGACGAACCACACTGTACAAAAAATGCAAAACATACAAAGTTCTAAAAACCGACTTTTTCTTCACTAGTGCTCTAGATTTTACATACAAAACTATTCAGACAAGAAATCATGATGACTTCAGTTTAAATCCATCAAGTAAGTCTATGGGTTAGAAGGCAACTTATGCTGTCTAGTATTGGTCGGAGAAACACAAGAATGATTAGACAAACACTTGTGTGATCACCATTCGGGAATTAACGCAAACAAATTTCAGACATTTCAATCAACAAGTTCGTTCAATGGTTTGAATTCTTGAAAGAAATCTTTCACCCTACAAACAGTTCTGTCCTAAGTGAAAACTACCGTAAGTAAATAGAGGAGTACTGGATACGCAGACCAGGAACGGCATAACATCCAAAGTATGAGAAGTCAATGTAACAATAACGTAAATCGGGTGAATTTATACGACAAATTTTTAAGTTTGTTGATAGAAAATTCTATTTTGACATTTCATATTACCTTACATTTACAACGTACGAGTCCTTGTTTTACTCAGCGTAGAAAGCAAACGGACCATCTGCTAGAATTGTATACCGTTTACAACCTATATTTACTTTACTGTAATACTTTTGTGTGTACATACCCTATCAGTCATTTTAATTTTAAGATAAAAAAAAGGCATCCTTCCCCCCCAAAAAAAACCAAACAAACAAACAAAACAAAACAAAACAAAACAAAACAATAAAACCGAACAAAAACCAAACAATAAAACAAACAAATATGAATATAAATCTTTGACTTTTTTACAATTTTTGAATGTTTTCGTGTATGCATTTTTTGTCGTAATTTCTTGAATATATTATTTTGAGATTTTTTATATTACTTTTTCTATCATGTAAAATGTATGAAATAGCGGAGACGTGCTTCGTTTAAATCCGTGTATCTCCATCAACCCATCTGTCCTAACTTTCACCTCGTCCAAACAGTGAATCAGTATAAAGATTTTCCCGTCAATGAATTTATCAATACAATGCTTAATGTACTTTTTCAGGTGTTCACCTAAGTAGTCCAATTCGTTTCCGTAAATATTGATATGACAAATCACACCTCGTGTACAATGGTACGAGTTTCCAAATGTCAACAAAGTACAGTCAGGAGTAAAACTTCCGACAATAAGGGTTGAACTTAACATTACCAATTGAATATTTTCTTCCAGTAGACGAAATGGTATCCAGTTACACACCAGTCGTTTTTCAGGGAAAAGTTGTCCGCATTTTCTTGAACAATTTAGGATAGATTTGATGTCATCTTCGTCTAGAAGTCTGGTCAAGTTATTGTTTATACATGAGGAATTCATAACGCCGTTTGATACAGTCAAGCATTCGTAATGGATTATTTCCTGAAATATGTTTATATTGAAGTAGTGTTTAATAGAGTTTTCATATATGGAGAACATTAATTCTTTCAATCTTATTTCTAGAATATTTGTCTTGTTTGAAACAGAATGTTAACTCTATTCAAAGTAAAAGTATAGAAATGCACTTTATGAAGAAAAAAAAAACAAAAAAACGCTATCTATATATAATAAATAGTATTTTAAAAGTTATAACACAGTCGATTGAAATAATAAATAAGTTAACATTATAATTCTAAATAAAAGCCCCATTAAAACAATGATAACTTCTACGTACTCTTTCCATAGAAAGGAAAAATTGAGATTCAACGGAATCTGCTTTTCGCATCATCGCTTTGTTTGTGTTGTCAAATGCAGCAACATATTGCTCAACTCCTTGACTTGTTAACTCAATGACCCGCTCATTAAACTGTCCGAATATTCCTTTTCCTTCGTATTCTTTTCTTACCCTTGAAGCTCGGGTAAGAAGCGTTTTCCCGCCATCTACTCGCATAGTAAGTGTAAATGCGACCTAGAAAAAATAGAACATGAACGATACATTGTGAAGTATTGTCAGAATTGGTTTAATTGTTGTAAATAATGAATATGCAATGTGGATTCACACCTCGTTTTAAAAAAAGAAACATCTTATATAGAAAATAAAAATGAAATACAAATTGTCCCATTACCATACATACTCAAGGTTGCTATCACCTTTTTACTCCTTCCGTTTTTATATACACGTACTTATAATTAGGATATTAAAAAAAAAACGCCGCCGGTAAAACCCCGACTTGGAGGGAAATACATGTACGTGTAACAAAACTATAAACATAATTATCTGACAGAGAGATATTTCTTCTGGCCATATGAAGCGTTCGAACAAACATTGTTTGCGCTGCAATCCCTACATACTGCCAAATTGTACATTATATTACGTGTATCATTATTACTGGGAGAACATTTAGGTATTTAGGTAAAAGAAAAGACCAAAAAAAAAAAAACGTAATCTAAAAATAAAAACTAGGTGCTCCTGGTATATTTGTTAAATACAAGGTGGGAGTTTTGTTTGTTTTTTTTTTAAATAGGTAGTTACTTGTCACGCTTGTCACGCTGTAGCCTGACTTGTAGGGTGAAGTATCCTCGATATTAAAGGAGACATGACACAAAAATATCATTTTCATGTTTATATTTATAAAAAAAATCTATATGAAAATTATAGTATGTTTAGATACGAGTATAATACATGTTTACTCATCAGGTTAATGCTAAATAAAGTTATAATGATTTATTTCTGTTATCATGACGACCTAATTAATATGCATAAATGAAAACCGGAAGTAACGTCATTGGTTCTCAATCTCCATTTGGGTGCAATGAAAATGTATACACGTGCCCGAAAAAAAAAAAACAACTTGTATTTATAATGCAGAGTGGTCCAATGAACTGTGTGTGAGTGCAATAATCGTGTTTAGAAAGTATGTAGACTAAAGTTCTTCTCGTATTCTGTCAGCTTTTTATTTTTGTTAGTCATAGATACCCGCGTGGCGAAAACACACCTAATTTGCACACTATTATAAAGACTTGAACAGGAGGTTGCACATGAATAGTGACATTCTGTGTATCACTCTTTCTTTTGTCTTACGAATTCTGAAATAAAACAATTTACGTGGAGAATTTGACACAATACATAATTTATAATAGGCGACCCTAGGTTAGTTTAAGGGAGCTTTTCTGGTACGAACAATGTTTTTTATAGGTCACTTAAAATAATTAATTTTAGCAAAAAAGATTAAGGACACGAGGAAGCTTCAACACGAAACCTTTAGGCCACACCAAATTAATGTCTTGTTCGACTTAATCGCCGCTCCGATCCGGTCCGACATTTTCCCGCGTTTTAGTTATCGGCGATCATTTCCGGTTCGTTTTGTTTGCACTTTGCAGTCGGAAACTTCACCAAAACAACGTTTAAAAGTGATACATGGATGATTCTGTCAACGTTATCACTTCTGTCTGGGAGAAAGGCAAGAATATTCGTCCAAATACGTTGTTTAATGTGAAGAAGTCGACGACTTTTAGCGACGTATTCGAAAAAAAGTATTGGCAATGACGACACCCTTCTAAACATCGAAATTGGATGTTCTGTGTCCGATATAAAATCTTCAAATCTTGTCGTCGTCAATTAGGCAGCAACGTCTCAGTTTGTGAAGAATTTGGGTTGAAATTTGTAAAATTTGTCGTTTCTAAACCCGAGAGTCCTGCGGGGAGTCCTGTTCCGTCTTGTTCAAATTCAGGCAAAAAAAATGCTTTCAAGATTTTGATGGGTACAGCCAAAGCTACGGAAGTTCCGGACAAAATCACTTCAGATGATAAACTGATAGCTCCCCAAAGGTTATACAATGACATTATTGATTTCCTTAAAGGAGAAAATTTAAGATGGAATGCAAGTTGCATTGAAAGTGGGGAGAAAACTGTTAGGGTTTTGAGGGATGTTCTATTGCACACAACTTCTCATCATGATAGATTTTCAGAAGCTGGTTGTAGGTTTCCTGACAAGTTAAAGAGGTTTTCTGGGTATAATGACTGGAAGAAAAATCGACATCAAAACCTGTCATTCAGTCTGAAAAACTTGACGAGTATTGTGATGACTTGATCAGTATCATGGAACTGCCATCAAACAATACTGGTTCCAATAAAAAATTAATAACTTTAATACAAGAGTTACTTGAGAGCATAAGAAAGATGAGCTCTAGAATGAAAAAAGATAACAAAACTCATAAGAGTGTATTTCATCGTAGGTCTGAACCAGCCCGTATCCCAGAAAGGGACTGTTCTTCTGAGGTTAGGTCAAAGGTTGCAAATGTCCGATACAAGTACAGGGTTTTAGATAGATTTGTTGAGCGCCAGGGTCATTACACTATCGTGGACTTGAGTGATTTGACTTCAGAATTTGACAGGTATGATAGGCGCAAGTATATTGCAGACTTGCAACTTTCACAAACAGTCATGATTTATAAAATGGCTTATGGAAACAGTATAGGTACTTTGACTATTATCTGGTCTGTACCTAATGAGCCATCACCTGAGCGTGAAACTAGATGTGCACAGGTAATGACTCGAGTCAATGCAGACTTACCTACTTATTCCTCAAGAGATATGAGGAAAAATTTCATAGAGAAATACACCTCCCATTTAAAAGGTTCAAAAAGTGTGCTTCGTCACTTGTATAGGGAGTTAACAAATGATAGCAGTGCTCCAGATTCTCAGGAACATGGTATAATTGACGAAAGAGTAGCCCAAATACTTTTGTCCTCGGACGATTCCGAGTTATTAATGGATCATAGGGCTCTTAATGGTCAACCTGGGGAGACAAAATGTTGTTTTTTATGATGAATGTGAAAAGTTCTTTCAAGAAAAACTAGCCCCAGTAGTGAATGAACGTAGACATAGGCAAGAGTTATATATGCCCCTTGCTATATCTATAGAAGATTTAAGGTCACAAGTAAAAGAAAGACTACCTGAGGATGTTCCCGTGCCGTCATCAGAATCCCTCAGACTCCAGTTTTTTCCGTCACACCAATATGCAAATACTGCACTAAAGTATCCAGGAAGGTTTGATATAAAATTTAAAGTCCAGTCTCGCCTTAGCCATGCTGATCATTTTGATTCAAAATATGTTTTTACTCAGTAGCAGTATATGAAACAGATGGCTGTCAAATATAGAGATAATGCTGTTATGTGTTGTCTCGATGACAAAGCTATTGTTCCGGTCAGGGAACCAGAAATTCAGATTTCCACTGGTGTTCGTGGGCACAAGGTTCTTGCCCCTTTATCAGGAAGTCATCTCTCTGCTTGCGACCATGATTTTCATACATGTGGAATTGTACCCTCTGTGGTAATGATCAGTACTATCCCTGAAAATTCATCAGACTCCCTTTTTAATGGTACAGTGCATGTTTCAGTGAAAGATAAGATTTTCCAGCCTTCAACTGCAATGCGGCATGCCACAGAATTACTTAGCATTCTAAGAACATACGAGTCAAATGATGATGTGAATTTAGAAAAACCAATTCTTTTCTCTTTACTGATGGTGGGCCTGACCAAAGGGCGACATTTGACACAGTTAAACTTTCTCTTTTGGTCCTTTTTATTCAGCTTGATTTAGATATGTTGGTGGCATTGAGAACAGCCCCACATCATAGCTGGGTCAACCCAGCTGAAGGATGTATGTCCATTTTAAACTTGGCCCTGCAGCATGTTGCTCTTGCTCGAGAAAAATGACAGATGAATTTGAAAAAGCAATAAAAAATAAGAGCTCTTTATCTGCTGTCCGTAAAAATGCAGAGCGATCTAATGCTTTTAAAGAGGCATTGATTGCTTCTATGGACCCCGTTATAGCTCTGTTGAAAAACCGTTTTGGAAGAATGAAGCTGAAAGGTGAATCACTGATTGTACATGATGCTGCAACTGATGAAGCCCTGAAATCAGTTGTTGATCCCATTTGTAATATTTTAAGTGACAATAGCTTGACCTCAGATATTGACAGTAAAGGCCTGAAATCTCATGCAGAGTTTTATAAATTCACCAATTCTCATGGCAAAAGCACTCACTATTGTTTTCAACTGAAAAAGTGCACACAGCCAGACTGTGGTTACTGTGTTTTAAATCCATCAACGTTAGAGAAGTTTGAAAACCTGCATTTTCTGCCTGACCCTATTCCAGATAAAGAGAATGTGTCGTATCAAACATTTCAACAGGTTTTTCATACATGTACTGTTAGTGATATATGTTTGGTTACAGTTATACTGTATAAATGTATGACATAATTTTGCTGGTGATTCAGTGTTTTTTTTTAAATCATCTTAAATCCCCCACATTTAAACACAAGTATACATACACTTTCTATTCCATTTTTAATTTTTTATACAAAAGGTTTTGATTGATTGATTGAAAATTAGAATTCGTACTTCAGTAGACCAAATTTCAACTTGTCATGTCCATGAAAAAATACTGATCTGTGTCTATCATTCAATATACACCTTGACTGTTTTGTATACAGACAAAATCTACCAGTCTGGACTACAATATGTGACCCAATATACAAATGTATGCACTTATTCACAAGCGTTTGTGATTCATTTATAGTTGACTTAAACTTTGAATTGATTTTTTTAATCTTTTACAGTTATATGGTACCAATACAACAGATATGCACAGACCGTCTCTGCAGGAGCCATTCATGTCTAACTTAGTAGACAAAGACAACAAAGCCCTTTTAAATGCAGGAAAAGTGAGGGCAGTAATAAATTGCTCGGAATGTAATAAGCCTAGATGTCTATACGCAGCAACAAAATTAACTGTTGATCAGGTATGAGGTCACTGTTATTGCATCTACAGATTTAATTAAAAGTTCAGGAATTAAGATCGTTATGAAATACAAGAAAAAATACATGTATGAGTTTAAATTTAGTTGAAAAAGGAATGTTGATTTGTTGATTTAAAAATATGTTTTTGACAGTTTTCCTTTCTGTTTTAAGCACTATCACTTCACAGCACCAAGTTTAAGTTTAGGCAAAAGCGCCTTACGAAGAAACAGAAGAGATAATTCTGAGGCTTTATTATGATTGATACCAGACAAACTGTTAACTTTTTGTGTTCTTTTTCGTAAATTTATTTTTCAACTTTTCCATGGGATATGAAATGTGAAAGTTGTTATTATTCATTCAAACGAACTGTTGTTCATGGATCTAGAGATCTAGCAGTATTTTTGTGACATTTTCAGTAAATGAATATAAAAAGAACCTTTATAATAAAATTTAATATGCTGTTTTCATGGTCTGCACAATAAAATTTTGAAACATTTTGCCCTATTTTTATCCTGGAAAGTGAAGGTTGATGCGAATATGTAGTAAATGTCAAGGTGACAACATCCCATCTCTGTAGTAACTGGCTGAAAATAAGACATCTAGAGATTGCCACATCAGTTTATTTGACCTATAGAATAGACAGGGAAAATACATCATATACTCATGATACTGGACAACCACGTCATTTTAAATGAATACACCTTTTTAGAAGTTAAAAAACAGTAATTCGATGGGAAAACAATTTTTCGCTCCATCAAATTTAAAAAAAAAAAAAAAATTCGCTCGCCGCCCCACTATTTTTGTCTTAAAAATCCGAAGAACAAGAAACATTTTTTGGTGTGGCCTTATGGGTTCTCAAATAAAATAACATGTTCGTATTATCTTATAGCTGTACTTACGGGGTGCTGGTACACTTGTCAGGAGTAGCATTCCGTAAAAAGAGGGGTGAAATCAATATTTTCATCGAAGATTGAGTTTGGAACAGTTTAAATCTTAAAATGTGAATTTTGTAATATGTAAAAAGTTCAATCGAACATGACAGAAGATAATGAAATATTTCTATGTAATCTTCGAAAAGAAGTGGTGTCTTCTCTCTGTGGATTCTAGTCTTCACATATGTAATAGTTAAATATTTCTGTCATTGTTTATCATTTTCTTCTCGAAGTTGTTTAAATTGATACAAACTTCCAATATCTTCACTCTCAGTTGTAGAAATCATGTAAAAAGTACAGAAGCCCCACGCATTGCAACCACTCAATATATGAATTGAGAACCAATGACGTAGCGCGGTCACATGTTCACATGGCTAATTCAAATTGGGCCATCGTGGTGAAATTCTAGATATTTCCAAACGCTTAAATTGTTTGGTACATTGCCAATCTAGTTTCCCTGAATTATGGTATATAGAGGGATGGGAAATGTGCATGAGTATTAGGAGCGGGGATTTTGAATTGGGGAGGGTGGGGAAATAATTTTTAAAATATATATTGATATGAAAAATGTAATGAGTTTAATCAAAAATAACATTTTAAACATTAAAGAATTTCAAAATAGGAAATTCATTTCGATGATGTCAACATGTGACAAAAACATACAATGGGGATTTTACAGGGGGTGGGGAATGGGGGATAGTATCTGTTGTAATTGGAAAATTAACACCATTCAAGAACTGTATTCAATTCAATAATGTATATATTTACTAAAAATGCAATGGACTATCTATTGGGGGAGTGGTATATGATGTAATTGGGAATTGTATACCATTCAAGGGCAGTATTAGAAAAATAAAACTTACAAACTCGTCGTTTATTACAGCAGCATAACCCTGAAACGATGGGTGTCCGATGACGTCGTGGTATATAGCGGAAAGATAATCAAATCCACCATAAACATTACTTCTGATATCCATCACATTTTTATAATCTTCATATCCAACTTTCCTTATTTCAAATGCCATGTTCAACGTTAAAAAGATCAGATGCAATTGTGATCTTGTATCATATCTTATATATGACGAGTCATGAAACCTAATAAGATAAGAAAAAAAATAATATGCATGTTTCATACGTTTCTGTAACATTGGTTAAAACTGAATAAATTTTCTTAATATAATACTTTATTATATTAATTTTCAAGAGCAACACTATGTGTCAATGAAGTACATGTATTATGCAATGTGCTAAAGCAAGGTGAATTCGGCTATTTGAAAAAAAAATACCTGATCGTTTTGAGGATCCAATCTCTGCATGTAAAAATTGTTTGTTGTTGCCGCTGAAGGATGAGGCAAATAGGCGGTAACAATTTTGCATTTATATTTCTTTAAAAAATAATAAAAAAAAAACATTTTGAATTTGAAGTTAATAATTATGTAGAAACAATTAATATTTTTATGAATAAGCTGAAATATAGAAGAAACGATTTGCATTGTATATTGTAAAGAAAATAACTCTAGAACTGAATTATTTTTCCGACTTAAATGCGATCATAAATCACAAGAGAATCAATGTAATGCCTTTTTAAAGCCGTGTTAAAAAACTACAGCAAAGACACTGATCATGATCATGTTTACTTTTAGAAACAAATTAGGTTAAATGTAGGAAACAAAATAAAACACAAAAAACAAACAAACAAACAAAGCACGATCAAATACACATTTAGACTAACCTGTAAAGTAAAACTAAGCTATGAAAGCAGTGTTATTACCTTGATCCTATGGTAAAGGTTAACCTTAAGTTTGAAACGTCAAAATACTGATATTACATTACAGATATTGATTCACCAATCTTGTAGACTATCTTTGTATGTCACGAAATCAGTACAAAACGTTTGTTCTATTTAGAAAACTAGTATGGAGTATTCATATCACTCATATAACTCATACGTTATGCCAGAGCTTTAGGAAACTACGCAGACTTCGTTTTGTATCGTGCTAGACTTCTAAAAAGTAGGCTTCTGGACCAGGGTTTTGTTGCTACAATATTGAAGTCATCGCTACAGAAGTTTTACGGTCGTCATCACGAACTCGTGGATCGTTACGGTGTATCCATCTGCGCCATGAAATCTGATTTGTTCAACGTGTCATAGTTTTCCTTTCCTCTTTCGACAACCCCGGACTTGATTTTTTTATGAGCAACTCGGCGAGTGTTTTTAGAAAGCAGAGGACGCTTACCATAACGGTGCACCTGGTCCATGCCTCCAGTTTTTAGTGGTGTCTGAGATACTCATTTTCTTTTGTTACTTTGTATGTATTATTTTTGTTATTTTATGTTCTTTGTTGTGTATATCTGTTTTTCATGTCTGGTCTTTGTCCCTGAATTACATTCTTTTGATTACCGTTAGAATATAAGTACCCTTGATTACTCTTGCACAAAAATGAATTTTAACCTCAAGTAAAGTCTCATATTTAAACAATTTATATTCTAATACATTATTTTAGCTAAATATAAAACGAAAATTGAAAGAACATTTCAAGGAGGATTTAATAAGTTTTTGTGTACAGGTAAACAGAAACTAACTTTGAGATGACTGTTGATTACTCTCAGTTGTCAATTCAATAAATACTCTTAACATCTTTGTTATTGTGGAAAAGCTGTTATTAAAAGTGTTATTTTTCACTATATTTTTTTTTTATAAATTTATTTCATTCATATTTCATATTTTTCATTTTTGACTTTTTTCATTTTTATCTGTTCTCTTCAAAAGTCTGAGTAGCTCTACCCTTCATTGTATTTTGCATTTTCATTGCCCAATCTCAAAATTTACTTTTTTATTACTATTTGTTACAGTGAATTATACTGGAGGTTTGGTCGTTCTATGTTTTACTCTAGTGAGCAGTACTTTCAAGTGGAATGAATACTCTGGGTTTTTCATAGAATGTCAATGTAGAACCAAGAGGCTAGTACACCGGAGTAAGAGTTGCCAGCAAAAAAGTTATTTTCGTAATGAAGCTATTAACTCAAATTTGACTGTTTGTGATTTCCCATAAATATCTTGTTTAATATTTGCTAGATGTTTTAGATGATTTATGAATTGATGTTGTAAGACATAATGTGAACTATGGTTTATACTTTATTTCGTGTTTGAATGACACACTTTATACATTCATAGCAGAAATGAGTATTAATGGCTGAATTAACATTATAAACTAGTAAGCATGACTATTAGAGGAGAAATAAGGTATATCTCAAAATTAAGAAATATCCTATAGAGGTAAATAACACTCGATTGCTTGGTCAGACAAGCAGATAGTATAAGTATAATTATAACTTCAGGTTTTTTTTTTATAAAAGAGGTTTAAATGGAAGCAATACTTTAATTTATTTCAGTAAAGGCCTATTATACATAAAGAAAAGTTTTAAAAAGAATCACCATTATGTAGTGATAGCAGTGTACAAGGATTTTTCAGAAATTGAGGTTTCCTTGAGAAAAATCCATATAAAATCAACTTTCCCACAGTCAATGACTGCTTTTCTTACACAACAAATCCTTACAGCATATGAAGTTTTCAACTTGCCACGGGAAAGTGTAACTAAGTACCTACCTTTCCCTGACCCAAAATTCACTTGCCCCGGGTAACGGGAAATAGGAATCGTAGAACACGGCCATTAAATACTGATATGAAGTTTTTAATATGTTTAAATCCACATTTTTCCTGTAAATTTGGATACCTGGGGCCTCTTGTTTACCTTATATTTCATCATAAACATACTACAAATTACAAAAAGCCTACAATTCCTGACAGGTTATTATATGATTGAATCTTCTATCCCTAAAACTTGGTACTATCTCAGAAGATGCAATTTTGTATTGAATATAATGCATTAGGAACCATACACTTGTCTAAATTATACATTTTTGGGATGTCATATAAGGATCATTATATGAAAAGTTAAGGAGTTATCTATCTTTTAAGTGAAATAGAAGAAAGGGTCCTAAGCAACAAGAACATGTACAAAATGCAGAAAAAATAAGACATGTCAATAACAGAGCACTTATAGAGTATAGGGAGACATTAAGTACAGTAACTGCTGACTCAAAAAAAAAAAACCCATATATCTTAGTACATGTATATGTGTATTTCAACTATCTAGACTGAATTCTTCAACTTCAGATACAGAATGAACCATAAAAACATCTGGTTTGTTTGTTTGTTTGTTGGGGTTTAACGTCCGAGCAGCAATATTTCAGCTATATTCAGACGATAAAAAACATCTGGAACATAAATTTCTTCATTTTAGCCAAATATCAGTGTAGGTAGATCAGTACTATTTATTTTGCCAATAGGCAAAATGGTGAACTTTCGGAAAATTTCACCCTTTTAAAATAATGTTGGAGATAGTAACTGACTTTTATCCAGTTCTATCTTCATTTTCCTATCCGAAAAATGTGACCAAATTCACAGTTTAACCATTTACCTTTTATGTTCTAAACAGATGATGTTTGGGGTAAAAGCCCCCGGCCCTCGCCCAATTTCTGATGAAGATACACAAATTAAAAACATAACATAATGCTATATGAAATGGCTTAAAAAACATAATGAAATTACATTCTGGTTATCTGTCTCTTTTTCACTCTTGATAGTATCATATCCATTCTAAGTGGGGACTAACACTATAGGTATGGTACAGAATTCAAACTCCTGCTAGATTTTAATCTTAATATTCTGTATTTCTAAATTCAGATTTTGAGATGAGGATAAAGGAAATTCAAAAACATTACGGTAACCATGGGTAACTTCACTAAAAAAACTCAATGAAAGTTGAAAAATGAATTTTGATTTAATAACAAAAAACAAATAAAATATATATTAAACAAGAAGTTGTCCAACAATTTTGACTCAAGATAACTTTGATAGGACTTATCATTAGGATAATTTCAGTAAATGAAAGTGTAAATATATATTATAGTTTTCAAGACATTGGCTGAAAACTGTAAAAAAAACCAAAAAAAACAAAAAAAAACATTTTCCCCTGTCAAGGGCAATAACTCTTATAAGATGCGTCTGACAAATTTTATGCCTGAAGACTTTTGTAATCCTAAAAATAAGGATCATTTCAGCTATGAAAGAATTTGGCTAAACTGAAAGGTTTTGGATATATGCAATAAACTACTGTCTGACCATTATGTTCTATTTTCAGTAACAGTGACCATGTTTTTCAACAGATCAAAAAAACCCACGTCAATGCTATACAGGATACCCAAGAGAACACTTATACCTAGTTTTGCTTCAATTGGTAAAATAGTGTCAGAGGAAAAGATTTTTGAAAGAAATAAAATTAAAAATAGCAAAAACCTTTGAAAAAGGGTAATAACTCCAACATGGCTTAATAGATAAAAATGAATATTTGACCACAGATAGATCTCATCATGATGAATACTTTTACTCCTTTCAGAATGGGCTAAACCCAAACCGTTTTGGAGATATATGCGAAAAACTATTGCCTGACCGCTATGTCCTTTTTTTAGTAACAGCGGCCATGTTTTTCGAGGGATCAAAAATCCACACATCAGTTCTATGCAGGATACCAAGTTTGGTTCCAATTGGTCAAGTAGTGTCAGAGAAGAAGATTTTTGAAAGAAATAACATTAAAAATAGCAAAACACGTCGAAAAAGGGCAATAATTTCAACATGGCTTCATAGATTAAAATGAAAATTTAAAAGCAGATAGATCTCATCATGCTGAACATTTTTACCTATTTGGCTAAACCTAACTGTTCTGAAGATATATGCGAAAAACCACTGTCCGTCCCCTATGTTCTATTTTTAGTAACAACGGCCATGTTTTTCTACGGATAAAAAATTCCCAAATCAGCTCTATGCAGGATACACCAAGGAACATTCATACCAAGTTTGGTTTAAACTGGTTAAGTAGTTTCAGAGGATAAGAGTTTTGAAAAAATGTTAACGACGGACGATGACGGTCGCCAAGTGAGGGCAATAGCTCACATATAGCCTTCGGCAAAACATTTTGACTAAACTGAGAGTATGAAAATATTAAAATTTTATCAAATTGGGATAATATATACTCAATTTTTATTCTCAAGAGAGTAACTATTACCGCTTAGGGAATGATCACCATGAAATCATAAACAGATATAGTTCGGAAAACATTTTAATAAATCTTGTAAAAATCAACAAACCAAAGTTCAAGCTATTGAGCCAAAACAGAATGTCTATGAATGACGGAGACAATGAAGACACTGAAAATGGCAACAAAGCATCATACCATTATACAACAACAAAATTTTTGCACTTGATTAAAACCATTTATTATACCATCATTAGTGTGATAGGGTTAGCTGCACATTTCTAATGGCTGACACTCAATTTATTCGATTTCATATTCTAATTTGATATTCAGTTCTCCAGTTTAATTAACTGTGAACTAACAAACCATCAAGAAACTTAATATCGCCCAGGAATAGCTCTACTTAAATCAACAATGAAATGCTTTGCAGGACACAGCTTGATACGAACACAGAGGTCAAATCTGGAGCAGCTAGGGACAATATGGACACACTTATTCAAACTTGATACAACTTTGAACTTAAGATTACTATTAGATATAAAACACAGGATACGTATATGACCAGAATCTTAGTTCCTACTTTTGGCCCTTATTCTTAATCGGTTTCAGTTAAAACCTCAAAGGGCACCTTGTAGTTTCGGGCACCTTTGTGCTCCCATATTCTTACTTTGCTCTACTAACAATCCAAAATACCAGTCTTCCCTTCATCATATGGCAACTTGTAGTAAAATTTATATCAGATCCATTCACTTTTTCGCAAGTAATTGTCCGGACATGCTTGTTCCAGACATCTTTTGTGGCCTCTCATTCCAAAATTCTTGAAGTCTTAATCCTCAAAATGAATCCAAGTCTTCTTTTGGTGATGAAGCACCTTCTAATACAGTCATATTCAAAGAGATCACTTTATTAAAACATGTAATAGTCAAATTATTGTCTGGACTTCAGGACAAACTTAACTCCCAAAATCAATACCAGTCTGAGTATTGTCATGTAGAATATTGTGGAATACAGTCATAGTCATTCATATTCTTTAACTAGAGTTATACATTTAAATTTGATAAAATGCTCGTTTTTGGCCTTTTTCACTTTGATAATTCTAAACCGGTTAGAACCATAAGACACAAAATCAATATTAACCTTCCTTTTGCAGTTTGTAGCCTTGTTAATAAATCTTGTAAAAATCAACAAAACAAAGTTCAAGTTATTGAGCCAAACCAGAATGTCTATGGATGACGTAGACATTGTGAAGACATTGACAATGGCAACAAAGCATTATACCATTATACAACCACAGAATTTTTGCACTTGATTAAAATCTTTTATTATACCATAAGTGATATCTGCAGTCCATTTTTGAGAATTTTGTCAAAAACATCAGATAAAATATTCAGGATATTAAACTCACAGATACACATTGGTCAGTAGACAGAGGTTCCGCTCCACACTGTGGCTTTATTTCATCAATTAATCAGAGAATACTTCTCCTCATAGAAAAACAGTTTTAGTTGCATGAATCCAGTAACAATCAGGTACTATTTAATAAAAAAAATATTTGATCTTTATATAATGTAAGCACTTGTCTTCAGAAATTTAATCAACTTCAGTCTGGTCTCCAACTTATAAAGTTTGTAATGGTGAACAGATATAGTTTAAATTTCTGTTTATTTATTTATTATTAGAAAAAACTCAGCTGCAGTTTACTGCGTAACAGGAGTATATAAATGTATATATAAATATAAAGTAAATACATATAAATACAAAATATCACACATAAAGTTATCAAGACAATATTTTCACAATATTATTGCATACAAATAGCATATCTAATTAAACATCTTTTGCAGTTTTTGCATGAATATCGACACATTTATTAATACCTTTATATTGCAAAATTTTATCATGCCATACATTTTTTCTCTACTTGGATACCTCGTATAATATGATGGTATAAACTTTCTTCTTAAGTCTAAAACTACATTATTATTACACGCACAAAAATAATGATATTCGTCCCCAAGACCAGTTCCACAAATTCTACATATTCTATCTTCCCTTTGGATATTCCTCAACCTCCCCATTTCAATGGGAAACTTTATATTACATACCCTTAATCTACAAAAATTTATCCGTTAACTCAACTTTAATTTTAAAAGATAAGGCTCCAATTGAAATTCATGTTTAAAATTAGAATAATATTCACCTCTAGACGAGTTGTTCATATCAGTAAACCATTTTTGAATAAAGTGGTCTTGAAGACGCTGCTTGACGTTAATTTTCATAAAATTACCATTAACATTCTCTTGGATATTCCATATTTCACTGAGTCCACAGTTATCAAATATAGATTTTATATAGTTAATCCGCTTAAAATTATATTCACCATGTTCACACATGTAGAATAATAATTTGTATAATTTACCAGACAGTTTATTTTCACTAGAAGCTAATTTATGCCAAAATCCGACCATTTTCAGTTTGATCTGCAATTCAAGTGGAAATCTCCCAAGTTCCCCATAAACCATAAAGTTTGGCGTAGACGCACCAATTTTTTCCGTGCTTGGACAAAATTTCCATTGTAGTTAAATAAAAGACCCAAGTAAACATAGAAGTCTTTTATTTCTATATTTTGATTAAACAATTTAAAAGAAACATGTTGATGTGATTTCCTTTTAGAGAAAATAACAACCTTTGTTTTTGCTACATTTACACTCAATTTCCAATCAGTACAATATTTTTCAAAGACAGAAAGTGCCTTTTGTAACTCTGGTGCCGACTCCGCAAAAATAACAGTATCGTCGGCGTATAAAAGAATAAACAACTTTATATACATATTAAGGTTGTCCATAACCTTTTCACTCAACATTTTTAAACCATCCACAGAGTTTTCAGACAAATATTCTTCCGAGTCATTAAGGTGTAAGGCAAAGAGAAAGGGAGATAACTTTTCTCCCTGCCTTACACCAATTTCACATGGAAAGAATTCAGTTATTAATTCCCCAATCTTAACACAAGACTTAATATCAGTGTACATATTTAATATAACATTAAACATGTTCCCACCAATATTATTTTTTACAAGTTTTCGCCAAAGTCCCACCCTCCACACAGTGTCAAATGCCTTTCTAAAATCTACGAAGGCACAAAATAATTTTTTACCCGAATTCAAATATAATGAAATTAAAGCATGCATGACGAACATACTATCCTGAACAGAATAACCCTTTCGAAATCCACCCTGGGCATCAGTAACAATCCCAATCTCATCTGACAATTTATTAAGTCTCGAATTAAGAATAGAGGTAAACACTTTTCCCAGATTTGACGTAAGACAAATTGCACGGTAATTATCTAAATTGCTTGAGTCTCCCTTGTTTTCGTATAATGGTTTAATTATCCCTGTTAACCAAGATTTTGGAATAATCCCCGCATTAAACACCAGATTGAAAAGTTTCATATAAATAGGCAGGAATTGATGTACCTTGCTTTTTATATATTTTTTAACTACTTCATCGTCCCCGGGATCTTTACCATTGCATAAATTTTTCACTGCTGACAAAATTTCGTCTTCAGAGATTTCCCTATCTAAAATATCAATAATATCGTTATTCTCTATATTGTCTAATAAATCTTCAATATTGTCTTCCTCTGCGTCATCGCTCTTATTTAGCGATTTAAAATATTCATACAACTGTTCAACTGTGATATTTACATCATTCTGAGACCCCCCTTTATCTAATCGTTTCAGAATTTTCCAAAATTTCTTAGAATCTTTTTTCGACAAATCCCATAAATCAGATTCTAGTTTATGTTGAAAATCTCTGAAACTTTTATTTAGTTCAACCTTATATGCCTTCCCTGAAAACTTCATATCATCCCGGTTTTCTTTATTTTTTAAAAAGGCTATACCTATTCGTTTTTCTTTACATGCTGCATTGAACCAAACTTGACCCGAAGATTTTCTCTTAGCTGAACTTCTACGGAATGTAAATACTTTCTCAGCGGTACTTTTAAAAAGATCGCAAATTTTGTCAACAGCACTATTTATGCGTATTTTTGCGTCATCACCTTGACCTGGATTAAATTCCACAGACAGCAATGACGATATTTGATCTAATTGTGTGACGTCACTGAATATTGACTCGATAAACTGGTCTGCCTTGTCTGGACACCACTGCACATGCGTGGGTGGATTACTACAATTATCATTGGAATGCGTAGTAAAATTGTTCGCCGAAGCATGAACACAAAAATACAAACTACAATGAACGTCTGAAAACAAGGGATTAAAATCAAGTATATTGAATTCTTTTATCAAAGGGAATACTTTAGACGACAAAAGTAAATAATCAACTAAGGACACATTATTACATGTAGTTAAACCTTTCATATAATCATTTCCAGGTAATCTACTATTACCTATATATGAATTGTTGCGTTTACAAAAATCTATAAATTTATACCCATAATTATTGGGCGCTGAGTTATCCCTTGAAGACCGCTTTAAAGGTACACTGTTTTCTAATAATTTCTGAAAATCATAGAGATACAACATCAAGTTTTCATCGTCAAAATCTTCTAAATTTTCAAAACGACTGTTATCAGGAATAACAACATCGTCCAATAATTTCGTTCTTGCATTCATATCACCAACAATTGTAGGTAAACAATTAAATCTATTACACATATCTATCATTTCTGTTTCAACCTCGTTAAATGCTTCATTACTTGTATACCTTGTATTTTCTGGTGGTAAATACATACACCCAATAAGCAGACTTTTATCAAAATCAAATAATTTTTGGTCAATAATAAGCCACCGTGCAAATTCAAACTAGAATTTGGAAGTTTCAAAAAATGTTCAAATTTTTTCCTGTAGCAAATAATTATACCACCAGATTTCTTATCACATTTCGATCTGCTTTTTGCTAAATAACTATAACCTTCAGACATTTCAAGTTTATCAAAATTATCAGTCTTAGATTCCAAAAATATCAGTACGTCATTCTTGATAATTAGTTCCTGAAATTCAGGTAACAATACTTTAGACCTCAATCCACAAACATTTAAATATACAAAGTTCAGATTTTCAGTTAAATTTTTACTGCTTTACAAACCACTCCTGTTACGGAGTTTGGCCTAGCTATGCTTTTGCTGTTTACCTTGCTTTTCAGCAGACGACGGAGTAGTGGTGGCGCTAAGATTGCGTTTAGTACGCATGGCTGGTGTGTGTACAATTGCTTCAGTCTGTGACTGAGAGTTTGACATAAAAGAAGTCATTTGATTAATAATTTTGTTTACACCTTTACCACTAATGTGTACACCACTGGAATAATTAACATCATATAAAGACCTAGGTGTATTACCATTGTCAATGAAAACACTATATATATCAATTAAAGATACAGATTTGTCTCTTTTACTAAGCTTAGTAAGAAAGCTGTTAACACTTTGGTTGTGTCATTAAGTTTTATAATGTGTTGACCTTTGCCTTTACGGGGAAGTACTGTACACAGGCCTACTCGAGTTTCAGGAAATTTTGTCTTAATACAGCCAAGGGCACATGTCACACTTAAATTCACTTCATCTGGATCATTCCTGTTTCGGGTCACACTATGACATTCTCAACACAACAGTTGGTTTCTTCAACCAAAGGGGTCACATGTTCAAGCAATTCATCAATTTTCTCAAACGATGCACCTGATACTGAAGCGTTTAAAATGTCAGGACTGAAATCACCCAGTCATTTACAATTTGAGGCACCCGAAAGCACAGTTTTACCATTTGATGTTTCGAATCTAGAACTAAGTTCGGCAATTGACTCATCATCTTCCTGTAGCGTCTGGGCCATGCTT
Source organism: Perna viridis (assembly GCA_037379345.1). Lineage (NCBI taxonomy): Eukaryota > Metazoa > Mollusca > Bivalvia > Mytilida > Mytilidae > Perna > Perna viridis. The sequence goes on from CM074520.1 coordinate 19,818,989, forward strand.
CGCCTACCTTCAATAATTTCGGCAGCATATTCCCCCATTTCTCGTTTTGTTTGACCATCCTGAGACTTTTAACAATCACGTTTAATGTGACCAGGCAACTTGCAATAATTGCAGACAACCTCTTCGAAACAGCCTTTCGCTATATGACCTAGTTGATGACAATTATAGCACTCACGCTGTCTAATGGGTTTGTCTTTACACTTAAAAGAGGGGTGGTCAGTACCATTACAGAATTTACAAGCGGTTCTGTTATTGTCAGCAAAAAGCCTGACTTCGTGCTTACCAAATAGCACTTTGTTAGGCAGAACAGGTACACAATTGAGGAGTTGTAAATATCTCGTGCCATTTTCAATGTTAGTGTCTTTGATATAGCCTCGCTTAACAGAACCTTCAACAACCAGCCCATATCTAGTCATGTTAGTTGTAACGAATATGTCACTAAGTTCTTAGGGAATGTCTTTAATTGTAACATTCGTTAACTGGCTATCTACATTAACAAAACTGACTGACCTGTCTCGAAGTTTAAGTCCGACGGACATTAGTATATCCTTTTCACTTTTTTCATTTAAAGAAACAACACATTTTTTCTCTGTTAGCAGTATAGCATTAATATTTTGTCTAGGAACCACAGATTCAATTGCGTTAAGTACCTCTGTATGGTTTAAGCCATTGAAAAACTTTGTTGAGAAGTGAATAGATAGGTCTCTGTTTACATCGCCCATTATGGACGTGAACTCTAATCACTCCAACACAAGAGATCACAACAGATCAACACACATTAATCAAATAAACGTCAAAACCTGGTGCAAAACACCAGATAAAAGTATGTATTCCTGCAGCATGTTGTTTTGTCAACATATTTACACAGAATCTTACTCCATAGTGTTTTAAAACAAATCCAATTAACAAATTTTCAAGACCCCGTAAAAAACACGACCACTGCCTCCAAGGATCGACAATCCCTCCCCCTATTTACACTACATACTGGTAGTTTTCCTTTAGGACTAAAGCATTCATAAATACTGTTAACAACAGTATACCATTCTGACTATGGTTGTACTTCTACATAGAATCACATATTTTAATGTCATTACATTAGTATCACATGTCACTTTACTCATGGTTGTTGTAATACATAATTCAAAACAGAGCAGTATTCAATATGTTGCATCCAGTTTTAGGCCAAGAAAAAATCACACATCAATTCATTATCAATTACACTATTCAAAAATGCTTGTCTTAAAATAACATTCCCATTTCCAAGATGTAGCCAAGATTAAGAAAGCAGGGAAATACTGGAGCTTGCAAGTGTGATAGGGTTAACAGCACATTTCTAATGGTTGACACTCAATTTATTCGATTTCATATTCTAATTTGATATTCAGTTCTCCAGTTTAGTCAACTGTGAATTAACAAACCGTCAAGAAAATTAATATCGCCCAGAAATAGCTCTACTTTAATCAACAATGAAATGCTTTGCAGGACACAGCTTGATATGAATACAGAATTCAAATCTGGAACAGCTAGGGAAAATATGGACACACTTATTCAAGCTTGATACAACTTTGAACTTAACATTACTATTAGATATTTAACACTGGATAAGTATATGACGAGAATCTTAGTTCCTACTTTTTGGCCCTTATTCTTAATCGGTTTCAGTTAAAACCTCAAAGGGCACCTTGTAGTTTCGGGCACCTTTGTGCTCCCATATTCTTACTTTGCTCTACTAACAACCCAAAATACTATTCTTGGTCTTCCTTTCATCATATGGCAACTTGTAGTAAAATTTATATCAGATCCATTCACTTTTTCTCAAGTAATTGTCCGGACATAAGGAAAATGCTTGTTCCAGACATCTTTTTGGCCTCTAATTCAAAAATACTTCAAGTCTTAATCCACAAAATCAATCCAAGTCTTCTTTTGGTGATGAAGCACGTTGTAATACTGTCATATTCAAAGAGATCTCTTTACTAATACATGTAATAGTCAAATTATTGTCTGGACTTCAGAACAATGCATGTTTCTGGCCACCTTTTGACCCTAACTTCTAAAATGTTCAAATCTTAACTCCCAAAATCAATACCAGTCTGAGTATTGTCATGTAGAATATTGTGGAATACTGTCATAGTCATTCAAATGCTTTAACTGGAGTTATACATTTAAATTTGATAAAATGCTTGTTTTTGGCCTTTTGCAGGTTCATAATTCTAAACCGGTTAGAATCATAAGCCACAAAATCAATATTAACCTTCCTTTTGCAGTTTGTAGCCTTGTTAATAAATCTTGTAAAAATCAACAAACCAAAGTTCAAGTTATTGAGCCAAAACAGAATGTCTAAGGATGACGGAGACAATGAAGACATTGACAATGGCAACAAAGCAACATTCCATTAGAGTAATAAATGCAATTATTGACACGTTATAGGTGACGTACTTTGTACGTCATGAATTATCTATACGGTTGTGACATTTAATAGGGGGAGTTATCGTATATTGACCTTACCTACCATGATGTAAATACAGTAGTGTTCGCTTTTACCGTATAGGCTTATAACGAATTCAGGCTTATAACGTATTAGAACATATTTTCAAGTTCCAGTTTTTTTTAAACAAATGCATTTCGTCATTGATATAACGAATTCGCTAAAGTAAAATCAGGGATATTACAAATGTTTTCTTAAGGCCCGGAGACAGATATATTGCTGAAGTTTTCCCGGATAAAACGAAGGGTCAATTTAATTGTTATGTAAACATCGGACACAAGTTGTTTGCTCGAGGATAGTTGTATTGTATCCATCTGCACCATGAAAACTGCTTACCCTACCGGTGCACCTGGTCAATTCTCCCAGTTTTTAGAGGAGTCCGAGTTGCTCATTTGCTTTTGTTATATTACTTTGTATGTATGATTTTAGTTACTCTATGTTCTTTGTTGTGTATGTCTGTTTTCCATGTCTGGTCTTTTTCCCTGGACTACATTCTTTTGATTACGGCTATAACCCTGGTTTCCTTGATTATTCTTGTTCAACGGGCCATAGTTTTCCTTTCGTCGTTTGTCTATCTCGGACTTGACTTTTCATGAGCAACTCGGCGGGTGTTTCTAGAAAAACAAATGGCGCTTCCCCTACCGGTTCACCTGGTCCATGCTCCTATTTTGTAGTGGAGTCGGAGTTGCTCATTTGCTTTTGTTACTTTGTTTGTATGATTTTAGTTACTTTACGTTCTTTGTTGTGTATGTCTGTTTTCTATGTCTGGTCTTTGTCCCTGGATTACATTCTTTTGATTACCGCTATAACCTTGGTTCCATTGATTACATTCTTTTGATTACCTCTACATTACTCTTTGATATTATGGAGCAGACAACAAACAATATATGTTTTATTTATCCAAGTTAGCACGGTTGTAGCTTGGCGCTTCCTGCTCATTGCGGTTCTTAGTAGCTCTAGATGAACTAATTATTGATAGAACAGAAGAGCAATGTTAAATAAAGGGGTATATTTTGATTTGTGTTTTTTTTTTCAAGAATTCTAATCAACTTGTTTGATTTGAATTACCATGACCACAGGAACGAACTGAGTAAGCAACTTGTTCTTGGAGACCTCCAATGCATGTATTTAAGATTATACTAGTAATTAATTTGTATTTCCTTCACATACGCTGTAATAAATCTTATATTAATTCCAATAATATCGCTTTTATTTAGATTTGCTCTGTTATATTATGATACTAAATATGTTATTTGCTTTAAATCCTCTTTTTATTTGAAATGTTTCCAAATGAAGTACCAGGTGATAAAAACAATGCACATAGTATCATTGATACATATCGCCTTATAAATATAGATTGATTTCCTCTTCAAGTCATTGTTCAACAACCAAATTTCTATTTTACTTACTAGTGCACACGATACCAAAAAATCCAATTTGAATTTTTTGTAACAATTTTGTAAAAAAAAGGGGAATTAACTATTTCTGGAGTGTTAAAAAATCGCTTGAAGTGCTTGATAAATTACATGCTTTTTGGGGATCCTTCGATTCTGTTTTAAGTTTTTATTTTTCTACCCTATTCACCACACATCTAAATAATCTTATAAAACAAAACTTCACATATCTTATTAAATGGTCCTTTCATAACTCGTGAATATCTTTGTTCAAACGAAAAATATAAAAATAACTACGTTACTCGGACATTCTTGGATATATCAAATCCTTTTCAAACAACATTTCGTAGATGCATTTAATAACAATTTTAGACATTTGGACGATATTTGTGCTTTTATCAACGACAACGTTAATATCTATACTAAAGCTATATATCCTGAAGAACATTCTTTTAATAAAGCAAATATTATTCACATATTAAATTAACTAAACCGTTGAAGAGGTTCATTCGTAAGGGATATAGTCATGATATTGTCGTCAAATCGATAAGGATGGCATTTGTCGGTATTAACATTGGTTCGCTCATAGGGTCGTGACATAGAAGTTAAAACACTCTATTTAAAAGCAGTTTTTGGCATAAAATTAATTATGTCCTTATTATAGGACTTATAATGCATAGTGATTTTCAACCCCGCATGGGAAGAATTGGAATTAATTTTACACACGATGGAGACATATATTTTTTTATAGGTTTAAACGCGACTGGAGCCGGCATGTTAGTTAATCTCCAGTAATCCTTATTTTGTACATTTTTGTAATTTATATTCAGTTTCTTTATTTCCGTTGTACGTGTAACAAGGGACTCGTGACTTTAAGGTGTGTTTAATTGAGTAATATTTTTTGCACAGTGTCCATATATTAAAGGGGGAGGGTTGAGATCATACCAAAGTACTTTAACCCGGCTGCATGTTTTGTGCCTGTCCAAAGTTATTAATTTCTGGCATTTGTACGTATTGTTTCGTTTTCATTTTCAATTTAATTTGATGTTGCTGGAGTATATATGGGCAACTATTTTGCTGTACTTTTGTATAATGTTGTTTTGGGAACAGCGCAGCCTTCTATGCGGTATGAGATTTTCATAGTCGTTGATTGAAGACCTGTCCTGTCATTGTTTGTCCCGGAGAGGTTGTTGTCTCTTTGACATATTCACCATATCCATTTTCGTTATATATAAATATTCATTTTCTTTCAGGCGTTAACGTATGGAAAAATGAAAAAGAAGAAATGTTGGAAACAGAAATGAATTCTGAAGGTAAAGAAGGTATAACAAAATCTAACGAGATTTCTTCAGGTGCTTTAGACAAAATTTGTTTTGTCAAAGATACATCGAAGGTCGCACGAATTCAAGATAAAACGCCTTTATATAACACTTTTATTACTGAGATAAAGCGATAGTGTCCTAATTCTTTTTTGTGACATAACACCTTATCTCTTTTCTGCAGAAAATGTGACAATGTGAATTCCAAGAAACTAAAAGCCACCTACTGATCACATTGACTCAAAACTCTGCCTAAAACTTGAATAAAATATTCCCAACTGTAATTCCGTGACATATACAGTTAAATTTTAAAAAATTTCATCGCCATTTCCAAAGTTTCTCCTTGAAATTGCTTCCAAAGTATGCATGTAAGTATTAGATGAATTTTGCTGATAAACTAATAAACATTCTTATGATCAGCTGCTTGCTGATCTATCTTGCCACTCTTATAAGGCTAATTTTCTCAAAAAAAAGAAAGAAATATCGGTTAGCCAGATTCTTTGTTGGCAGTATCCAGTATATAGATGATGTATTTTTTTTAAACAATCCACGATATGGGGATTTTACACATCGCATTTACATCGAAGAACTTTGGATAAAGGACATTACAAATATTACTTAGTCAGCTTCATATCTTGAAGTACTCATGTTCAGTAGAAAAGAAAAAAAAATAATGACCAAACAATACGGCAAACTCGATGACAACTCATTTTGTATCGTCAACTTTCCTTTTATGTAGTACATCCCTTATGCACCTGCCTGAAATTTTCATATCACAACTCATACGTAATACCAGAGCTTGCCAAAACTACGCTTGCTTTTTGTAACATACTAGACTTTTTACAATTAGGCATCTTCAACAGGGTTATCTTGCCACAAGATAAAAGTAATCACTACAAAAAAATTATGGTTGTCATCATATACTCGTAGAACATTATGGTGCATCAAGCTGCACCATGATACACGATTTGTTCACTGTGCCATAGTTTTCCTCTTTCGTCGTCCATTGACTTGACATTTCAGCTCACGCTACCGGTACAAAACACTTCGTCCATGCTCCAAGTTTTTAGTGAGTCCGAGTTAGTCATTTTTTTTATTTCTTTTTGTTTCTTTTTACATGTTATTTTCATTTTTTTTCATGTTTTGTGTTCTGTTGTAAATTTTCCATGTCTAGTTATTCTTGAATCATATTATTTTAATGACCGATACAATTCCAGTTCCTTTTATTTTCCTTCCATGCATTTAATGATGGTTGAAATGTGAGAAGATTTTGCGCCATGCTCAAAATTATACGGACACAATAAAAAATAAAAGATTAAACATATTCAATAATATATGACCAATCGAAGTACAAAGGCATACAAAGGATCAACTAAATTTTTTAAAAAGTTTGTTCGAAAGGCACGTAATGTAGTATTGAACCAATGTTCAATAAAGTTAAATCCTTACACTGTTCAAAACATTTGTTTCCATTTTGAAAATTCCAGTGACTCGGGGGACGCAAAACCGTGTGAAAAATAACAGTATGTAAGACTATTCAAATCCTGTCTGAACAAATACCATCGGACAGTTTAAATATAGATCTACTGTTTTCAAATGTAACATGTTTATACAAATTTAACCTTAATATATGGCCGTTACTATTACCTCCCTTGTTTCATCATAACGTGGCGTTTCTGTTGATGGCACTTTCATTTATTGATTTTGTGCATCAATACTGTTTTTTTGTGTAATGTCTTGTTTCTTCGCGTTCAGTTTATATATGTAATCTACTTTATTTGGTTCGCTACATTGTGTATGTAGATTTTCCTATTTTCACGTTCAGGCCATGTATTAGGATTTTGACGTATTCGAATTGTTCCAATATCACTCTTTCAGTATTTATCACTAGAATGAAATGTCAGTTTATAATTTTATATCTTGTTATAGAGATTAACGTATGGCAGAATGAAAATGAAGAAATGTTGGAAACAGAAATGAGTTCAGAAGGTATAGTAGGTATATTAAAATTTCACTACCTGTACTATATTGTCTTCATGGTCTAATTTAGAGAGAAGAATGTGCTAAAATTGATACATTGATAGCTGTGCGAATTCAACATCATGCGCGTCGATATAGCGCTTTACATAATAAGCTTAAACGATTATATATAAATTTGATTTTAATGTCCCCGTTTTTACAGTCCTTATATACATCGCGTGAGATGAATTTGAGTAGAATCCATTAAAAAAACATCATTTTTCGTTTCTTTCGTTTACTCAATTTTTCCGCATTCAATTCTCATTTTACAAATATAATTTCAGACTTTGAAACCGTCGAATACAGAAAGTCTAAACAAAAAGCATCATCATTGAATGGTAACCCTGGATGCAGTGGAAGCCTACTCTTTAGGTCTTTTGGAAGAATTTGCAACTTCTTTTGGAAAGAGCGATCGAATTTTACATAACAACTTTATTAAGATATTTATATGTGTGTTCAGTGGTTAGTGTTTTCAATATCTAGTTTTAAATATGAAAGATGCTCGATAATAAAAACATAACTTCTTGAGATTCCAAGTTAACAATTGTTTAGCGTGGTTCAGATAGATATCCCTTATTGTTTCATTACCTTTATGTGATTGAAATGCAAATAAATTTCGATATAAAGAATCATTCTACTTTTGGCTAAACTAAGATTTCAACAACATTCTGGATATAAGTTTGTGATACCATATAATTTTGTTGATCACAAATATTGTATCGAAATCTATGTCAATTCTGTTAGATAAATTTATATGATAAATCTACAACATGAATTCAAAAACCAGAACTTGAACTCACTGTCAAATTGGTAGTAAGGACTTCGGTACAACGTCGCATTTCCAATCTAATGTACTGCATGAATAATCAACCAAAATTAGTATTCAAAGCCAAAGACCCTGGACAAAGTCTCTAACAATAATGTTTTACGAATGCCTAATACAGGAATTATTAATCAAACACATATCGGGTAATCCTACATACAAATGCAGAACATTCAACAAGGATGACATCTAAGCTAACTACCTCCTGCATGGCCTCGGTTAATATTCTTTCAAGTGAGCAGTCTCACGGCTTCCATGATTTGTCCTGGATTTCGAAATAGATTAGAATCCAGACAAATAATGTACATATCAATATCATCTACTTGTTCAGTTTTCTGAACTGCTGCCCAATATTTCGTCTGCAGTAATCAACTAAACATAACTAAAAAAGACAAAAACATACATCCCCCCCAATATAAAAAAGAAAAAAAAAAACAAAAAAAGGGCAAGCAAACGAAAAATAAAACAAAACAAAATAAAATAAAACAAAATAAAACAAACAAACAAACAAAAACAATGCATATATAATCTTTGCATTAACAATTTTTTTTTGTTTTTGTGTATGCATTATTTTGTTGTGATTTCTTAAATAAATTGAATGAGGTTTTTACATTACTTTTTCAATTATGTATAATCTTTGAAATAGCGGAGACGTGTTTCGTTTGAATCCGTGTTTCTCCATCAATCCATCTGTCCTAACTTTCACCTCGTCCAAACAGTGAATCAGTATAAAGATTTTCCCGTCAATGAATTTATCAATACAATGCTTAATGTACTTTTTCAGGTGTTCACCTAGGTAGTCCAAATCGTTTCCGTAAATATTGATATGACAAATCACACCTCTTGTACATTGGTACAAGTTTCCAAATGTCAACAAAGTACAGTCAGGAGTAAAACTTCCGACAATAACGGTTGAATTTAACATTACCAACTGAATATTTTCTTCCAGTAGGCGAAATGGTATCCAGTTACATACTAGTCGTTTTTCAGGGAAAAGATGTCCGCAAGTTCTTGGACAATTTAGAATAGATTTTATGTCATCTTCTTCCAGAAGTCTGGTCACGTTATTGGTTATACATGACGAATTCGTGATGTCGTTTGATACAGTCCAGCATTCGTATTGGATTATTTCCTGAAATATGCTTATATTGAAGTAGTGTTTAATAGAGTTTCCATATATGGAGAACATTAATTCTTTCAATCTTATTTCTAGAATATTTGTCTTGTATGAAACATAATGTTAACTGTATTCAAAGTAAAAGTATAAAAATGCACTTTATGAAGAAAAAAAAAACGCTATCTATATATACTAAATAGTATTTTAAAAGTTATAACACGGTCGATTGAAATAATAAATTAGTTAACATTATAATTCTAGTTATAACAATGATAACTTCTACGTACTCTTTCCATAGAAAGGAAAAATTGTGATTCAACGGAATCTGCTTTTCGCATCATCGCTTTGTTTGTGTTGTCAAATGCAGCAACATATTGCTCAACTCCTTGACTCATTAACTCAATGACCCGTTCTTTAAACTGTCCGAATATTCCTTTTCCTTCGTATTCTTTTCTTACCCTTGAAGCTCGGGTAAGAAGCGTTTTCCCGCCATCTACTCGCATAATAAGTGTAAATGCGACCTAGAAAAAATAGAACATGAACGATACATTGTGAAGTATTGTCAGAATTGGTTTAATTGTTGTTAATAATGAATATTCAATGTGGATTCACACCTCGTTTTGAAAAAAGAAACATCTTATATAGAAAATAAAAATGAAATACAAATTGTCCCATTACCATACATACTCAAGGTTGCTATGACCTTTTCACTCCCTCCGTTTTTTTATATACTTATAATTAGAATATTAAAAAAGAAACAGGGCCGCCGGTAAAACTCAGACTTGGAGGGAAATACAGTTACGTGTAACAAAACTATTAACACAATTAACTTACAGAGAGATATTTCTTCTGACCATATGAAGCGTTCAAACAAACATTATTTGCGCCGCAATCCCTACATAAAGCCGAATTGTACATTGTATTACGTGTACCATCATTACTAGAAGAACATTTAGGTATTTAGGTAAAAGAAAAAAAAAACGTAATCTAAAAATAAAAACTAGGTGATCCTGATATATTTGTTAAATACAAGGTGGGAGTTTTTTTTTTAAATAGGTAGTCACTTATCACGTATGTCACGCTGTAGCCTGACTTGTAGGGTGAAGTATCCTCGATATTAAAGGAGACATGACACAAAAATATCATGTTCATGTTTATATTTATAATAAAAACTATAGTATGTTTAGATACGAGTGTAACAAACGTTTTCTCATCAGGTATAAAAATAAAGTTATAATGATTTTTATTTCTGTTATCATGACGACCTAATTAATATGCATAAATCAAAACCGGAAGTAACGTCATTTGTTCTCAATCTCCATTTGGGTGCATTGAATCAAGGGAACCAAGGTTATAGCGGTAATCAAAAGAATGTAATCCAGGGACAAAGACCAGACATGGAAAACAGACATACACAACAAAGTAACTAAAGCAAATGAGCAACTCGGACTCCACTAAAAACTGGGAGCATGGACCAGGTGCATCGGTAGGGTAAGTGTCCTCTGCTTTTCTAGAAACACCTGCCGAGTTGCTCATAAAAAGTCAAGTCCGGGGTAGACAAACGAGGAAAGAAAAACTATGAACCGTTGAAAATGTACACAAGTGGCCGAAAAACTAGCTTGTATATATAATGCAGAGTGGTCCAATGATCTGTGTGTGAGTGCAATAATCGTGTTTAGAAAGTAAGAAGACTAAAGTTCTTCTCGTTTTCTGTCAGCTTTTTATTTTTGTTAGTCATAGGTGCCCGCGCGGCGAAAACACATCTACTTTACACACTATTATAACGACTTGAACAGGAGGGTGCACATATATAGTAACATTCTGTGTATCACTCTTTCTTTGCCGCTGGGTTATAATTAACAAATAATAAGCGCGGTAGACTTAATTATGGCCAAGAGGAAGCGTGGACGGCTTCTTTTATCATGACATGGTTTTGTCTTACGAATTTTGAAATAAAACAGTTTACGTGGAGAATTTGACGTAATACACAATTTATAATAGGCGACCTAGGTGAGTTTAAAGGAGCTTTTCTGGTACGAACAATGTTTTTATATGTCACTTAAAATAATTAATTTTAGAAAAAAAAGATTAAGAACACGAAGAAGCTTCAACACCAAACCTTTATGGGTTCTCAAATAAAATAACATGTTCGTATTATCTTATAGCTGTACTTGCGGGGTACTGGTACACTTGTCAGGAGTAACATTCCGTAAAAAGGGGTGAAATCAATATTTTCATCGAAGCGCGAGATCGGAACAGTTTAAATCTTAAAATCTGAATTTTGTAAAATGTAAAAAGTCCAATTAAACATGACAGAGGATAATGAAATATTTCTATGTAATCTTCGAAAAGAAGTGGTGTCTTCTCTCTGTGGATTCTAGTCTTCACATATGTAATAGTTAAATATTTCTGTCATTGTTATCATTTTCTTCTCGAAGTTGTTTAAATTGATACAACTGTAAGTACATATTCGCTCGCAAACCAAAACTTTCAATATTTTCACTCTCAGTTGTAGAAATCATGTAAAAAGTACAGAAGCCCCACGCATTGCAACCACTCGATATATGAATTGAGAATCAATGACGTAGCGCGGTCACATGTTCACATGGATAATTCAAATTGGGCCATCGTCGATGTTGAATCAATTTCTTCTCAATTAAACGACGTAAGTGACGACAGGGGGCGTTTTATGATATGTATGAAGTGTAATAAATCAAATAAACCAAAAATTGAAAAAACAAAATTTGTGTGTAATGTTTCCTTTAATTGAAGACTCATTAGTGGCATTGAGGTCACGTGTTCAAACCGGTTGTGTTGTTGTCTCTGTGACTTATTCACCATATCCATTCTCGTGGTGAAATTCTAGATATTTCCAAACGCTTAAATTTTTAGGTACATTGCCAATCTAGTTTCCCTGAATTAAATATGAAAAATCTCACCATTTAACTTACAAAAAATACACCGATTGCAAATGTATAAAATGAAAGCCTGATTTCTTCCGCTCGTCAGAAATAAATGAATGTTTTTTTTTAAAGAATCACCAATGTGAAAATTTCAAATCAATTCTTGTCTAATGTATATGCTGTCTAGTGCAGTACGTGTATGGTATATAGAGGGATTGGAAATGTGGATGAGTATTAGGAGCGGGGATTTTGAATTGGGGAGGGTGGGGAAATCATTTTTAAAGTATATATTGATATGAAAAATGTAATAAGTTTAATCAAAAATAACAGTTTAAACATTAAAGAATTTCAAAATAGGAAATTCATTTCGATAATGTCAACATGTGACAAAAACATACAATGGGGATTTTACAGGGGGTGGGGAATGGGGGATAGTATCTGTTGTAATTGGAAAATTAACACCATTCAAGAACTGTATTCAATTTAATAATGTATATATTTACTAAAAATGCAATGGAGTATCTATTGGGGGAGGGGGATTTCTTCTATGGGGAATGGGAGCATAGTATATGATGTAATTGGGAATTGTATACCATTCAAGAGCAGTATTAGAAAAATAAAACTTACAAACTCGTCGTTTATTACAGCAGCATAACCCTGAAAAGATGGGTGTCCGATGACGTCGTGGTATATAGCGGGAAGATAATCAAATCCACCATAAACATTACTTCTGATATCCATCACATTTTTATAATCTTCATATCCAACTTTCCTTATTTCAAATGCCATGTTCAACGTTAAGAAGACCAGATGCAATTGTGATCTTGTATCATGACGAATCATGAAACCTAATAAGATAAGAAAAAAATTACTAAGCATGTTTCATACGTTTCTGTAACATTGGTTAAAACTGAATAAATTTTCTTAATATAATACTTTATTATATTAATTTTCAAGAGCAACACTATGTGTCAATGAAGTACATGTATTATGCAATGTGCTAAAGCAAGGTGAATTCGGCTATTTGAAAAAAAAATACCTGATCGTTTTGAGGATCCAATCTCTGCATGCACAAATTGTTTGTTGTGGCCGATGAAGGATGAGGCAAATAGGCGGTAACAATTTTGCATTTATATTTCTTTAAAAAATAAAAAAAAAACATTTTGAATTTGAAGTTAATAAATATGTAGAAACAATTAATATTTTTATGAATAAGCTGAAATATAGAAGAAACGATTTGCATTGTATATTGTAAAGAAAATAACTCTAGAACTGAAATATTTTTTCGACTTAAATGCGATCATAAATCACAAGAGAATCAAAGTAATGCCTTTTTAAAGCCGTGTTAAAAAACTACAACAAAGACACTGATCATGATCATGTTTACTTTTAGAAACAAATTAGGTTAAATGTAGGAAACAAAATAAAACACAAAAAAACAAACAAACAAACAAAACACGATCAAATACACATTTAGACTAACCTGTAAAGTAAAACTAAGCTATGAAATCAGTGTTATTACCTTGATCCTATGGTAAAGGTTAACCTGAAGTTTGAAACGTTAAAATACTGATATTACATAACAGATATTGATTCACAAATCTTGTAGACTATCTTTGTATGTCACGAAATTAGAACAAAACGTTTGTTCTATTTAGAAAACTAGTATGGAGTATTAATATCACTCATATAACTCATACGTTATGCCAGAGCTTTAGGAAACTACGCAGACTTCTTTTTGTATCGTGCTAGATTTCTAAAAAGTATGCTTCTGGACCAGGGTTTTCTTGCTACAATATTGAAGTCATCGCTACAGAAGTTTAACGGTCGTCATCACGAACTCGTGGATCGTTACGGTGTATCCATCTGCACCGATTTGTTCAACGTGTCATAGTTTTCCTTTCCTCTTTCGACTACCCCGGACTTGATTTTTTTATGAGCAACTCGGCGAGTGTTTTTAGAAAGCAGAGGACGCTTACCATAACGGTGCACCTGGTCCATGCTTCCAGTTTTTAGTGGGGTCTGAGATGCTCATTTGCTTTTGTTACTTTGTATGTATTATTTTTGTTATTTTATGTTCTTTGTTGTGTATATCTGTTTTCCATGTCTGGTCTTTGTCCCTGAATTACATTCTTTTGATTACCGTTAGAATATAAGTTCCCTTGATTACTCTTGCACAAAAATGAATTTTAACCTAATAAAGTCTCATATTTAAACAATTTATATTCTAATACATTATTTTAGCTAAATGTAAAACGAACATTGAAAGAACATTTCAAGGAAGATTTAACAAGTTTTTGTGTATAGGTAAAAACAAACTAACTTTGAGATGTCTGTTGTTTACTCTCGGTTGTCAATTCAATAAATACTCTTAACATCTTTGTTATTGTGGAAAAGCTGTTATTTTTCACTATATTTGTTTCATAAATTTATTTCATTCATATTTCATATTTTTCATTTTTGACTTGTTTTATTTTTATCTGTTCTCTTCAAAAGTCTGAGTAGCTCTACCCTTCATTTTCATTGCCCAATCCCAAAATGTACTCACTTATTACTATTTGTTACAGTGAATTACACTGGAGGTTTGGTCGTTCTATGTTTTACTCTAGTGAGTAGTATTTTCAAGTGGAATGAATACTCTGGGTTTTTTCATAGAATGTCAATGTAGAACCAAGAGGCTAGTACACCGGAGTAAGAGTTGCCAGCAAAAAAGTTATTTTCGTAATGAAGCTATTAACTCAAATTTGACTGTTTGTGATTTCCCATAAATATCTTGTTTAATATTTGCTAGATGTTTTAGATGATTTATGAATTGATGTTGTAAGACATAATGTGAACTATGGATTATACTTTATTTCGTGTTTGAATGACACAATTTATACATTAATAGCAGAAATGAGTGTTAATGGCTGAATTAACATTATAAACTAGTAAGCATGACTATTAGAGGAGAAATAAGGTATATCGCAAAATTAGGTAAATAACACTCGATTGCTTGGTCAGACAAGCAGATAGTATAAGTATAATTATAACTTCAGGTTTTTTTTTCTATAAAAGAGGTTTAAATGAAGCAAAACTTTAATTTATTTCAGTAAAGGCCTATTGTACATAAAGAAAAGTTTTAAAAAGAATTACCATAACGTAGTGATAGCAGTGTACAAGGATTTTTCAGAAATTGAGGTTTCCTTGAGAAAAATCCATATAAAATCAACTTTCCCACAGTCAATGACTGCTTTTCTAGCAAAACAAATCCTTACAGCATAGGAAGTTTTCAACTTGCCACGGGAAAGTGTAACTAAGTACCTAACTTTCCCTGACCCAAAATTCACTTGCCCCAGGTAACGGGAAATAGGAATCGTAGAACACTGCCATTAAATACTGATATGAGGTTTTTAATATGTTTAAATCCACATTTTTCCTGTAATTTTGCATACCTGGGGCCTCTTGTTTACCTTATATTTCTTCATAAACATACTACAAATTACAAAAAGCCTACAATTCCTGACAGGTTATTATATGATTGAATCTTCTATCCCTAAAACGTGGTACTATCTCAGAAGATGCAATTTTGTATTGAATATAATGCATTAGGAACCATACACTTGTCTAAATTATACATTTTTGGGATGTCATATAAGGATCATTATATGAAAAGTTTAGGAGTTATCTATCTTTTAAGTGAAATAGAAGAAAGGGTCCTAAGCAACAAGAACATGTACGGAATGCAGAAAAAATAAGACATGTCAATAACAGAGGACGTATAGAGTATAGGGAGACATTAAGTACAGTAACTGCTGACTCAAAAAAAAAAACCATATATCTTAGTACATGTATATGTGTATTTCAACTATCTAGACTGAATTCTTCAACTTCAGATATAGAAAGAACCAGAAAAACATCTGGTTTGTTTGTTTGTTTGTTTGTTGGGGTTTAACGTCCCAGCAGCAATATTTTAGCTATATTCAGACGATAAAAAACATCTGGAACATAAATTTCTTCATTTTAGCCAAATATCAGTGTAGGTAGATCAGAACTATTTTTTTCCAACTATGCAAAATGGTGAACTTTCGGAAAATTTCACCTTTTTAAAATAATGTTTGAGTTATCCAGTTCTATCTTCATTTTCCTATCCAAAAAATGTGACCAAATTCACAGTTTAACCATTTACCTTTTATGTTCTAAACAGATGATGTTTGGGGTAAAAGCCCCCGGCCCTCGCCCAATTTCTGATTAGGATACACAAATTAAAAACATAACATAATGCATAATATGAAATGGCTTAAAAAACATAATGAATTGCATTCTGGTTTTTCACCCTTGATAGTATCATATCCATTCTAAGTGGGGATTAACACTATAGGTATGGTACAGAATTCAAACTCCTGCAAGATTTTAATCTTATTATTCTGTATTTCTAAATTCAGATTTATTTAGGGTTTGAGATGAGAATAAAGGAAATTCAAAAACATTACGGTAACCATGGGTAACTTTACTAAAAAAACTCAATGAAAGTTGAAAAATGAATTTTGATTTAATAACAAAAAACAAATAAAATATATACATTTAAAACATTCCCATTTAGATCCTCGTTAAACAAAGAAAAAATCACTGGCCATGAAAGGTCCTATATTTTTTTGTAATTATGACACCATTATATTTCGCAAGTAATTTAACAGACGAACAGAGGGGTAAGGTAAGAGCATTAAAGCATGAGTTTTTAGGTTCACAAAGTTACACATGCATTGTTGGAAAAACACTACGGGAGAGTAAAAATAAGTGTTTTACCTGTTAAATTCTAAAATACTGTTATGGACTTCAAATAAAACTGCTGCTTTACGGTGTTTTCCAATGTATGCAATTTAGTGGAAGTAATTTAGCATGCGCTGTACGTGCATGTTTTTTTTTATTTTCGTGATCAATTTGACATGCCATTCGAAAATACATGCTAAGACCTTGTCGACAATACACATTTTATTTTCTGGGATAAGAAAAGCAGTCAAACAAAAATTATTAGAAGAATATACATCATTTTCAATACTAAGAAATGAAGTGAAATGGATTTTTGCAAATTTCGTGTAATTTTCAGAACTAAACAGATGAATTATTAGGCAAAACATTATTAGGGTACGAAAAAAGATGGTACATGTAAGGGTTACACATTTCGGTCCTTACCATCCAATATTACGACAACGTTACCTTATCGAACTGACAGTTCCAGAATGTAGCTGTTTCTAAATCTAACAAGTTTTATACAGCGTAAGACAAAGAGACTTAGGACTTGACCTCGTCATCCCCAATCCGAACATACAATAACAAACACCGACATGCAACAGCTTCGACCTTATTTCCAAGGGTTTTTATTTACTTATTTTCATAAAATGAATTAGTCAATGGAGTGGCATATATTAAACGTAAATAAACCGAGCACTTAAGATTTCATGTAGGGAAGGATTTAAAACGTGGTTTTAGGGTATTTGTGTGTGTCAGGGGGGTATTTTTAACAAGATAAAATAAATAAATAAGTAATTAGATAAATAATAATAAAAAAATAAATAAATGTTCCCGGGACTTCGAGTTATTCATATTTTACTAGTTTTATAGCAAGATCATAAGTAACCAATCATCTTCGTCGTTACGTATACTAAGTCGGCCTGACAATGATTAATTTCATCGTAAAACACAGTTTATCGCCGATAAATAAAGTTTAGCGACAGTAAACTCTAGTTTCAAATCGTTAATTGTAGTTAGTGCACTAGAAATACAATTTATCGTAGACAAACTGTTATTCGCACCACGGTAACCATAGTTTACGCGCGACAAACTCTGTTTATCGAATTTTTGTTACTGTCGCGTGCCATATTGATTGGTCTCTTCTCAACGTTAATCAATCACTAGTTCCTGATGTAAAGAATAATTAAATGTACTTTATTGAATTGATAAACTCTAGGCAATGGTCGGAATAGTAAAACAAGAAAGTCAATTTAACAAATGGAAATGTCACGTAAAGTTGAATACAACCGTTCTTGTCCTGACTTGACAAAAATATTTCCGATAGAAACAGTGGGTTCAACAAGGTTGTATAGCGCATTAAACTCTCCATTCTATTACGTTTCATTGTTTTATTATTAGGCAATACAAACCACCAGGTAAAAAAAAAATATCAGCATCTAGTGATGCAATA
Source organism: Perna viridis (assembly GCA_037379345.1). Lineage (NCBI taxonomy): Eukaryota > Metazoa > Mollusca > Bivalvia > Mytilida > Mytilidae > Perna > Perna viridis. Next base: position 19,837,230 of record CM074520.1, read on the forward strand.
AATGCTGAAACCTAAACCTTGACACCTAATTATGAGTCGTGAATCTCCTCTATGGACGATTTATTTTCATATATAAATTAGTACTTGACATGCTTTCTCTAAGACTTTTTTGTGTTATCCGTCATTTATCGCGACATGTTGTTGCCGTTAATGTGTGTACCCTCACTTGTGTTTACTTATTTTCTCTTTCGCAAGTTCTATGCCAAAATTAGTCGCTTTGAAATCTACATTGTTTACTGAAATTCGGTTTTCCTTTTAATACGACAGTTACGGTGCTTTTCATATTAAGGTTATCTTAAACTTCCTCAATATTCGGCAGTTCTATTTAGTGAACACGTGTAAGAGCATGAACTAAATAGAAGAGCAGTTGTGCCTGTACTGGATTTTATCATTTATCTTTGTTTTTATTCCTTTTATTTCTATTTGAATTCATTGTGTATGTTCTTTGTCATTGTAGATAGTTTTCTGTACCCAGTCAGTAAGAGTTATCTTTCTTTGTGGGTACCTGTTTCGACAAATATCAGAAGCACGAGATATATATAGTGTTACACGGTAAACATAAAAATGTCCTGGCACATTATGAAATATGTAATAAGCCACGTTCATTGGGAAACAGAAGGTTCAGTGTCATATATCAACCATCAACATTATGTGGTGTTAAGTCTGTGTTGTAGTTACTTCCCCCAACAATTATATACATGTAGTTATATGTAACTACTCTCTTTACCGTGTTAGTTGCGTTAATTCTTGTACTTATATAAAATCTAAGTACACGTATTTGTTCTAATCTATAGCAAGCGAGAGAGATAAGCAGGAAAACTAAAAAATTAATCAACACAAGTGTCCTGATAATTAATACGATTATTTGGAAGAGGGATATTACGGAAATCCGCAAAGAACAATAATTTATGCTAGAACGTATGTTGTGAATTCGATATTATCATATCGTACATTGTATTTCGATATATTAGATCCTTAGTATAGGATTAAACACTGTTTTTCCAGAAATTATCAATGTGTAAAATCGGACTACTAACTCGCAAGACCAATAAAAGTCCGAGGACTTTTACGTCAGGTTTGTGAGTGAATGGTTCGATTTTACACATCCATAAATTCTGGAAAAACAGTGTTTAATCCTTATAATTCCATTCCCTAACTATCTGAAATATATTAATTGTTGTTTTTGTCTTGTAGACTCTCATTCAGTGAAACTGACATCCAAAATTGACACTGCAAATGGTGGCATTCAAGCTGCAACCTTTTATTTGAATACATATAGTGACAAGTTGCGCAAAAATAATATTGGCATCACATTAAGTACTTCTCTGTGTAAGAATCAGGCAAAATATGTATAAGTCAAAGTCTATGGAAAAAAGAGTGAGAAACACAAGTGACCGTATTCCGTTGATACCATCCTCACAGTGTGGCAATCCAGAATTATATCCTGAATTAAATCCATAGTTCTTAAAGACGAGTACATGTCATCAGTATCCAAGAATTTGCTTCCCATTACTGCCCATAGAAAGGAAAAGGTGGCGGGTCTGAAAGTGCACCTTTTTACGTGTTCTTTCAAGAGTCTATTAGACGCCCCCTGTAAAGGCATATTACACTGTAAGCGACCACACTGTGCGACGTGTCCTTTTACTTGTGAAACTGGCGAGGTCGTCAGGCCAGCCAACGTCTTTAAGTTATAAAAGATGGTTACCACAGAAAACGTCGTTTACGCTGTGATTTACAAACGCTGTAAAATGAGTAACATACAGGCTACACCCATTAGAAAAGACGTTTTTCCCACAATTATATTAAGTCTTAATATAATTGTGGGAAAAACGTCTACTCTAATTAAATTGATATTTTTTTAGCTTGAATATTACATTTATTTTGGAATATTATAACGTGTATTTGTTTCTCACATTCCTCGGCAAACAATCTTATGTTACAGCTTCTTCAAGTATTAACAGTGAAATCTGTATAAACCGAGTTTGAATAACAAGAAAACCTGTCTTAACGTAATAATTATTAAAACTCCCTATTTATAAATCAAAATGTACTTTGAACTTTGGTAAACTGAACATCTGTCTACGCAAAACAATTTTTCGAGTCCTACACGGGTTTGATTTAGACAGATTTCATTGTATTTCATATCTTAAAGACTATATACAAGTATATTGTCATGGTTTATTCATGGAATTCAGTTGTGTTGTTGGTGATAATCTATTATTGCATTTACAGAATGATAGCAATTTATAAATTATCAATTATGACGTAATAATTTGGATTGCAATTGTGACGTCTTCATTTACGACCAAGAGTACTTTCAGAACTGGTTTTGGCTGTTATAATACTTTAAAACAAACTTCTTTTGTGAAGTTGACAATGCATTTGAGTTGTTAAAGTATTCGATGTTTTTTTATATGCACAATATTTTGTATAAACTTTCTGGATAATACTGTTTAGTACATCCATGTACAAATGTGCAATGCAACGGTGGAAAATGTATTATCGACGACAATGGAAATCATCAATGTATTTGTAATCTTGGTTGTAAGGGACCACACTGTAGTGTTGAAGGTAGTCATCTTTGATTTTTTTTAACGAAAAAAAAGAGATTAGAAATATATATCGAACAACACAATGTTGTACTGAAGGTAAAATCGGACTGCTTTGTTATATTTGTGATTCGCTTACGATTACTTCAACTTGAAATCGTATTAAGTTTAGGTCATTACAGTCACATTACAATATATTAATTGTAATGTGAATGTATATATGTATTACATTTTGATATATCTTTTTTTTTTTTATTAAATGTTAGTTTGGATTATAAATCTACGTCTGCTCACTGTCCATCTGTGCATTTATAAAGAAAAGTATTATTTACCAAATATAATATTTATGTATCTATACATGTATATTCTAACATTCATTATACAAGTTACATATTTTGTTACAAATTATAGCCAATTCTGATTGCTCAACTAACAATGGAAGTTGTAAAGTTGGTTGCACTGATACAGAGACTGTAGTCCCATACCCATGTTGTAACAGAACTGTTTGTTGTAGGCCCTTAGGTAGGTAAAGTAGAGGGCTTTCTTTGATATACCTTCTTTACACTACTGTTGCGTGTTAAACAAGATGATAATACATCCAACCGCCTTGCAATTCAGATAAACATCAATTCAATATCAAATTCTGAACAAGTTTAGCTTCATATAGAATTATTATAGTATTTAATAATGTGTATATATATATATATATATATATATATATATTTTTGCTATATTGATGAAAAATTTAAGTTCACCAATTGTAAAACGACCAAATTTTCTAGAGTTGCGTTCAAAACAGCGTCAGACGATCAAAATTATTTCTAGACGCTGCAGCCGGCTCCTACAGAAAATAAAAAAATCTTGCAAAGTCGGGAAAATCTCACTACATCACCTAACGCAACAGATCTGGTTGTGTGGTCTAGAACGTGTTATTGACAATAACGGGAGTGTCATCTTGTCCTCAGGTTCTTTGTCATTTAATTATCAGATAACAAAAGACAAAATACGAAGGTGTATATAATTGTCACATATCCTTTTATTCTCTTGATGAAGTGTTCAAAATGTCAAATATGAATAAATGAATAATATTAACCTAATGAAACCATTAGATATATTTAGATTAATTATCTGAGTTGAAGCGCTAGAAAAAAAGACCTTTTTTAAAAGATTTTTCAATGAAAGAAAATTAATTTTAGGAGAATTACCTATTCTTATTTTGTGGGAAAATATACAAAAAACCCACAAACAAACAAACTAAAAACATTCCTAGAATTTCCATTCGTCAAAATAATCCGATTTACGGTATTGCCCAAGTTTGCGTGTCAAAACGTACTGAGAATGTGAATGTAAAGAATATTTAGATCAACCTGTTCACACACACACTATTCATTCTTGCCAATAATTTTTGAAGACTTTGTCTTTACAAGGCTATCTTCTGGTATCTAGGTTTTGAGCTGAATGTTGATTACTTTTATTATTATTATGATTCATTAAGGACCACCTGTTGTTATGGTAATTCAAACTGAGGCTAACACACTTTTGAATGAAACGGTTTTGCTCAATTGTTCAGTAGAGTCTGAACTTCCTATCATTGATATCTGTTGGATAAAAGACGGGACAAGAGTGAATTCCTCGATGAATGATAGATATACTGGTGGAACAAAAGATGAACCAACACTTAAAATTGTTCAGTCATTAAAGACGGACAGTGGAAATTACAAATGTGTGGCAGTAAATATTGCTGGATCAAATGAAAGCCTTCTGATTACTGTGACGGTTGGATGCGATAGTTGTAAGTTTTGATTTAGAAGGTAGAAGTAAAAATGTATTTTGGTAAGTGCTTTAATATATAATTATTTAGTAGCTTCATCAGAAGCAGTGTTATCCCACATGTTATGTTTCCATGATTATTGAACCAATGTGAAAAAAAAACCACTCTCATGTCTAGGCAATGCAGTGTTTGTAAGAATTTTAGATGAATGCAAGTACTATTGAAATCGCCACATCAAGGGAAAATTCGTATTATGGAAGTGTCGTACAATTTGCCCAAAATCAATAATCCAATAATAGTAAGGGCCGAACTTTCAATTCAGTCAAATATGTACACAAGATGAATGCATAGTGTATGAAACATGTTGCTATATATGTCTTATGTATTAAAAGCGGCGTTTTTTGGTAATATGATAATATGATAAAGAAAATATAATGAAATTCAGGGTCAGACAAGTCAGACTACTGGGTTGTTGAATACCATCGGTGACCTTTGGTCCACCAGTTGTGGCGTCGACCTAGATGTATAAAGGAAACAACTACAGCTATGTATTTTTCAAATTTCGATAAGCTATACACGTGATGATGTCGTCGACCTTTTACCAAAGTCTTCAATTGAGTTACTATTTTTGCTGTCTTTTTTTACCTTCCAGTGTCAGTTAACGTTACTACCAGGACAGTTGGTGTAAATGTGATTGTGGACTGTCATGTTCAGGTGAAATTTGACATTAACTTCGTCTTTTTCACCAAAAACGGTGAGGCCATGGTTATGAACATGACTGATGAAATTAGCAAGATTTTCGAATCACGCAACTTTGATGGACTCGAAAGAGTCAATAAATATCCTAGCAAATACAGTAACATAAGCGATCTTAATTCTCCTTCTTTAACAATTTTCAATGCGACACAAAGTGACAACGGCTTATACAAATGCTTTGTCTGTATTGTGGAGAATCCTCTTTCAGAACTATGTGTTTGTTCTCGAGAGGACACAACCGTTGTCTCCATAGAATGATTATATAGAAGATGTAAGTATACTTCGATAACATCGCTTTAATAATAATTATAATCATAATAATAAAGGTATCTTTTTTGTAACTGAAAATGTCTAACAAAATAGTTAAATGACATTCTAAAAGTTGACCTTGCCCTACTTACATATGAAGGATACGAACTTAATCTAATTAGTTAATGTATTGTCCAGCTAATATGAAAGAAATAATTGATGGGTTTGATGATAAAAGTAGCATATTTGGCATAGTAGTAATGTTTGACTTCACAACCAATATCACAATATCAGCTATAGACCCACCTTCAAAATTTAAACATGGTTGATTTGCTCAAGATGGCCATCAATGTTTATAAAAATGAAATATTTCGCAAATATGATAAGTGAATTTGTTAGCATACATCTTAAAGCCCTTGAAAAAAAAGAACAACTTACAAAAAATCAATTAAGTTAAACAATGGTAAAAATTCTGTATATAAAAAGAATGAAGTTTTTAATCCTTGTAACTAAAAAATGGTGAGACATATTTCAAAAGAAACTGAAAATGCAGGTGTGGATTTTCACGAGAAAATCAATGAAAAATGTTTCAAAATCAGATAAAAAAATTAAAAGCTGATTTTTCGGGGTTGGCGCTTCTATAGACCCAAACAGACTTAAAACCTGTTGAATATTTTAAAAACATAGTTTTATTAAAACAAGTCGACATTGAAAGAAAAATAAACCTTTGATATCAATTTTAAACACTTATTTAATTCCCTCGGTCCCTTGTGATAAGAACGGTAGAGGCCAGTGACCCAATTACGAATAACAAGCACCCTCACGCAGCAAGAAACAATATCTCAAAATTTTATGACAAATGAAATTTACTTCACTTCAACTACAGCGATTGCATGGAAACGAACAAAATTACCGATGCCGAAGAAAAACAGAACCGAGCGGGCACGCCCCGTGGATTCAATGTTGAAATCACGTCAGTTCTCTATATGGAAACAGCGTTGAAAAATGATATTAAGATGAAAATTGAAGTGACGTGGAAATCGGACGTTGAATCAACGTAACGTTATGACTTAAAATCCACATATAAAGAACGTTGAAATTTACTTAATATCCACGTTGAATTAAGGCTGATCCTTAACTGCAGTGATTGAGTTGAAATAGGCCATGTCATCACCAAGAAGATTTTTATTTATTTTTCGTTTTTTAGTTAGTTAATTTCTTTTTGTATATTTAGTATATTTTGTTGAATCCTACTCAACATCATCTGCCTTTGAAAAATTTATAAAATCATGTACCTTCTCTTTAAGTTAGAACCACATTCTGTCTACCACCAAAAGTTTGATCTCAATATTAAGAACAAATAACTAAATGTAGGAATGTGTATCCTTCAAATCTTTGAAAGTGTAAACAGATATGGCAATAATTTAACTTTGTAAACTTGCTGCACTGTAACATTTTCAAATCTTATCTCATTGCACTCGCAGTCACACAAGACTTTCCTTGATATATAGATATATATATATTGCCATAGATGTCACAGCGGTACAAGTTCGAGTCCCGCGAAGGGAACGACCGAAAATTTGCATCGTGACAGTTCTAATATCGTTATATATATATAAAGGTCTGAAAAATTCCCAACGATGTTAGAACTCACAAATTTGCGATGGCAAATTTTTGGTCGTTTCCGTCGCGGGACTCGAACTCGTACCGCTGTTGTGACATCTCTGGCAACACCGCCTGCACAAAGTCCAGCGCCCTAGACCACTCGGCCAGCTAGGCTATATAAAATATAGCTTTCCCTGGCCGGGTCATTCCTCCTCGTAGGATTAATCTAGGGCTGTAACTAATACGCGATGTATGGTAGTACGGAACAGTTCATTTAGATATTGTTAGGAAGGATAGAGGATCAAATTAATGATGCATGTCACAACAAATCAATATTATACAAACGTATCAGAATGTGACGACTCTATTCGCTACACTGCTCCATCAGATCAAATTGATACAGGGAAGATATGTAAAGTATAGAAAGGTCTGAAAAATTTCCAACGATGTTAGAACTGTCAAATTTGCGATGCAAATTTTTGGTCGTTCCCTCCGCGGGGATATAAAAATATAGCTTTCGCTGGCCGGGTCATTACTCCTCGTAGGATTAATCTAGGGCTGTAACTTAGCACACAATGTATGGTAGTACGGGACAGTTCATTTAGATTGTATTATGTATGATAGAGGATCAAATAAATGATGGAGCATTGTAGCGAATAGAGTCGTCACATTCTGAGACGTTTGTATAATATTGATTTGTTGTGACATGCATCATTAACAAAAAGGTGTTTTGAAAAAAAATGCCACGCCTTTTCTGACTATTATCCGAACATAAACGTTCAAAACAGGTAACCGTCCTTTTGATATCTTTGATATCAGACATTTATCGGACCTTTTCATTATTGAGGTTAAATAGACCTGAGACGTTTTGAATTTGCATTGGCTGTATAAGTGGTAGTTGGGCGATGACTTACAAAATGTACATTGCGCTCACAGATTCATAAGCGGTAAGACGTCACTAACCTACATTTCGAGACGTCCTATTAACGTTTAACGTCATTTTGTCTGTGGACCGAGTTAGTTATCTAGTCCTTTTCATGCAAACATACATAAATTATCAGTCAACTAATCAGGAAAAATAGAAGCAAATGTAAAATAGGATTAAAATGAAAGAGCAGCACTATAAATAGTCAAAAATGTAAAAAAGCATATAACAGAGCTGTTGTGAATAGCAAGCAGGACAATGACATGACCTGCGGTTCCATGAGTTAAGAAGATTCTTAAATTGAGTAAAAGATGATTCTCAGGTCATTCCAAGTTTTTGCCACAAAATATTTAAAGGAGTTAAACCCATACCTTATGATTTTATTTTATCTAGCAGAAGATTATGTGGAAGGCAATCAAATGCTTTGCTTAAATCCATCAAAATTGCAGCTATAAATTTATTATCATCCAATGCTTTTTCCAGTCTTCCACTATTTTCAATAATGCAGTTTGAGTATTGCCTTTTTCTGACAAATCAAAAATGCATGGGTGTTTATGTACTAATATGGGGTAGGCATTGTCTAAATCAGCGAGCAATGTGAGTTTTCCCATACATGTGCCGTCTGTGCGAGACTTATAAAAATAATAAAGGAATAAAGGAAATTACAAAGGGTGTGGGGGGTCAACCTAGATGAAAATGTTTGCTTTGCAATAATTTTCTTAATTTATATTTAAGCAGCAAGCAAAATCAATATTTCTATTTGAAAGCCTGTCTTGTTAATTAAGGGGAAAGTTTTTTTCAATAAATGAATAATTTTCCCCTAAATTCCAACCCCTTTCCCCTCGCTCTCACAATGACCAATAACTTAATATCACTTCGCAATGCTTTACATTTTTATCCCTTATGGTCATCTCTTGCAACATTCATTTCAGTTTTGGTCTGTCATATCAGTCTGTACAGATACCGGAAATATTACAGTTCTCCACGTACGCATGGTGGGAATATTTTACACATATCATGTGATATAAACAAAATTCAGACGACAGCTGCAAATTTATGGTAATGGGACAATTTGTATTCCATTTTTATTTTCTATATTAGATGTTTCTTTTTTCAAAAGAGGTATGAATCCACATTGAATATTCATCATTTAGAACAATTAATCAAATTTTGACAATACTTCACAATGTATCGTTCATGTTCTATTTTTCTAGGTCGCATTTACACTTACTATGCGAGTAGATCGCGGGAAAACGCTTCTTACGCGAGCAATATGTTGCATTTGACAACACAAACAAAGCGATGATGCGAAAAGCAGATTGCGTTGAATTACAATTATTCCTTTCTATAGAATGAGTACGTAGAAGTTATCATTGTTTTAATGGAGCTTTTATTTAGAATTATAATGTTAACTTATTTATTTTTTCAATCACTGTGTTATAACTTTTAAAATACCATTCATTAGATATAGATAGCGTTTTTTTTTTCATAAAGTGCATTTCTATACTTTTACTTTGAATAGAGTTAACATTCTGTTTCATACAAGACAAATATTCTTGAAATAAAATAAGATTGAAAGAATTCATGTTCTCCATATCTGAAACATCTATTCAACACTACTTCAATATAAGCATATTTCAGGAAATAATCCAATACGAATGCTGGACTGTATCAGACGTTATGAATTCGTCATGTATAACCAATAACGTGACCAGACTTCTAGAAGAAGATGACATCAAATCTATTCTAAATTGTTCAAGAACACGCGGACAACCTTTCCCTGAAAAACGACTAGTAACTGCATACCATTTCGTTTACTGGAAGAAAATATTCAATTGATAATGTTAAGTTTAACCCTTATTGTCGGAAAGTTTTACTCCTGACTGTACTTTGTTGACATTTGGAAACTTGTACCATTGTACAAGAGGTGTGATTTGTCATATCAATATTTACGAAAACGAATTGGACTACTTAGGTGAACACCTGAAAAAGTACATTAAGCATTGTATTGATAAATTCATTGATGGGAAAATCTTTATACTGATTCACTGTTTGGGCGAGGTGAAAGTTAGGACAGATGGATTGATGGAGAAACACGGATTCAAACGAAACACGTCTCCGCTATTTCATACATTTTACATGATTGAAAAAGTAATTAAAAAAATCCCAAAGTAATATATTCAAGAAATTACGACAAAAAATGCATACACAAAAACATATTCATATCTGTTTGTTTTATTGTTTGGTTTTTGTTCGGTTTTATTGTTTTATTTTGATTTTTTGTTGCGGGGGTGGCTTTTTAATCTTAAAATTGAAACTTAAAAAATTGTCGTATAAATTCATCCGATTTACGTTATTATTACACTGACTTCCCATACTTTGGATGTTATGCCGTTCCTGGTCTGCGTATCCAGTATTCCTCTATTTCTTTACGGTAGTTTCCACTTAGGACAGAACTGTTTGTAGGGTGAAATATTTCTTTCAAGAATTCAAACCATTGAACGAACTTGTTGATTGAAATGTCGGAACTTTGTGTTAATTCCCGAATGGTGACCACACAAGTATTTGTCTAATCATTTTTGTGTTTCTCCGACCAATACTAGACAGCACAAGATGCCTTCTAACCCATTAACTTAGTTGATCGATTTAAACTGAAGTCATCATGATTTCTTGTCTGAATAGTTTTGTATGTAAAATCTAGAGCACTAGTGAAGAAAGATTCGATTATTAGAACTTTGTATGTTTTGCATTTTTTGTACAGTGTGGTTCGTCATAATGGTGGTAAAATATATCATTCAAAGTGATAAAACTTGGTTTTAGTTTTTGAATGTCCGATATTTTGTGCTGGAATTCTAAATCTGAAAGACCGTAAATGAGGTTTATTCTAGAAACAGAATATAATTAATACAACTACTCAAGTTAAAAGTTTCTATGTAAATTTTTTGTCCCTTTCTCACTGCAGAAGAAATCTTGGGCGCATAAGATATATATATATATATACATACAACGTCTCAGAATGTGACAACTCTATTTGCTACACTGCTCCATCGGATCAAATTGATACAGGGAAGATATAAACGTATAGAAAGGTCTGAAAAATTCCCAACGATGTTAGAACTGTCAAATTTGCGATGCAAAAGATGTATATTAGCAATGACTTTTGCCTCCCCTTAACCGTATCAAGCAGCCACTATATAAATTTAGTAGTACTCGAATAGACCAACAATTGACCGCCAATCAATACTCGATTCCTAGAGATTGAAATCGCTCATCGGGGTCAAAAGTTGGCGGTCAGGTCCGTTTTGACATATGACAAGAATGATAATGATAGCCAAATTTACCAGTGATTTAAGTGGCGGTTTCAGAAGTTCCCCTGGAATCACCTTTTGTAGGAAAATTGTGTTTAGTTGTAAAAATTAGAATAATGATTTGACAGTTCAGCTGGAAACATTAATTAGATTGTATCCGAGTGTTAAATATTGAAAAGATACGAAGATATTTATATAATGTTTTGTTGGAAAAGAAAAGCAATAAGGTTGCATTTAAGCATTTCTCGACCAAATATTAAACAAGACATGTAGTGGAAATCACAAATAGGAAAATAAAATGAACAACTTCAGTTAATTAACAAATTTGACCATTTAAACCTTTTTGTCGACCCACACCACAGAGACAAGGTGCCCTTCAAAATTGATCTTCATCATTTAGATGCGTCAAGTTCTAGATGAAAAATAATGATATTGTAAGTGTAGCTGACGAAAAGCAATTGAAAACCGTGCTGGTGACTAGATTATGCGAGTTTTGACATTCATTCCAAATAGGGATGGACATCCCAAGAAAGCTGATGATACACTATTTGGGGAACCTTCGTTGTTCCAAAGAACATGTTTCCAAGCGGACATATACTTTATTGTCGTCGACACTGTGGTTTGCCTCCAGAAAACTTTTACCCACTAAATAAAACTTTCCATTGTGACGCTTTCTTTGTGTTCTACAAAACGATCACCCAACCTCCGATAGATCTCGCCCACGTAAACCATTGTACAGGGTTTACAAACCACAGCGTCATCGGCGTTTTCTGATGTACAGGTGATACCATCTTTTAAATTATAATCGTTGACGTTCCCAAGTAAAAAGACATGTCGAGCAGGATGATCGGTTGAAGTGTCGTAACTCGCAGAAAGAGTCGAGTGGCACTCTTCAAAGAACTAGTAACAAGATGCGCTTTCAGGATGCAGCTAGACTTCAGATTGCACGTATACACATTGTTTTTTCCTTTTTAGATAATAATTCAATACCATATACCCTTTAACCTCTACAGTCTTAGTTTTTAAAGAGTTTTTATTCCATTTGACATTAAAAATGTCTATTGTAATTAGACTATACGTATTCGTTACATTGTATATGTACATTTGTATGTAAGTTTTTTTCCACTACTACGTGTAAAATAGTATCACGGGAGACGAGTTCATTATTCTGTAAGTATATTTTACCGCATATATAGAAGTGTATGTATAAATGCTTTCTAGAAAAAGAAAATGAAATACTATTTAAAGCAATCAATTCTTCGTAGTCAACATTTTACAGAAAAACTACAATTATGACTTTAGGTGAACCATAAATAATCATCGAATTCTATCTTTATACAAATTGAACATTTTGGCCTATGTTACCTTACCAAAATTGACTCCCCTTTTATCAACCTGGATCTGCCACTTGTGCGTAATAGTTAGAAAAAACATTTTAGTATATTTATGTTATTTGAGCCATGTGTACATTTGTATGCCCTATGTAATTTCGTTTTTAATTCTATTGCGTCATGTGTAAAATATATATATTTAACAATAATACCATTTCAAATTTACTAACAGAGTTCAAGAATGGTTGGTAATTAATATGCGTATCTGCAACCTTGAGCGTTATTGAGTACACATACTGATTATTATAATTATCGGCTAGTAGCCCAGCTATACCACAAGCACAAGAGCATTATTAATTTTCCCACAGAGGTTTTTATATCTATAAACTTTCTATCGCTTCAAATCAAATGACATTTGGTGAGCTTAATAAACCATCTTTAAAACCTTTCAAGCCAATATAACAATAACATAAATGTGATGAATTTATTTGAAAAAAAACCTAGACGGGAAAGGAGTCATGGCCATCGCACTATACGTCACTTAAGTTACATGATGTCTCCATAGTCTCCATAGATGGTCTCCTTCCTTTCATACAAACACCTCTTGGACTTCATCATATTAGAACCAAACTTTATTCTATACCTCTAACTCCACTACAATCCCTTTACAAAACAAGTCTTGACACTCCTGTTTCTGACCCCACCTCATTATACAGACTTGTTGCCATCATTTTGGATATTGGTTTCCACAGACTTTTAAACCAGTTTGTGTGAAATATGGTCCATCTGGTCACGTCGTGATGGAAGATTTAACCATCATCGAAAACGAATGTCTACTTAATATCCTTTCTAAAGGTCCCAGTACCGTGAACAACGCTCCATAAATTGGAATTATAACTTTAAAGTTCTTATGGATGTCGTGGAGGACTATGCAAGAAAATGGATAAAACGAGAACAAGAAGACATTGATTCTCTGTCAGTGGTTAAAGGCCTTGAGGTTTTAAGTTTTAAGGAAATCAATGAGTGCCAATGCTACATCAGTTTTCGAAGACCCCAATGTAGCAAACACATTGTCTACTATACATGACAATTATGTTGTCGTACCAGCAGACAAAGCCCAAAACAGCATTGTTTTTGTCTGCAAAACGTTTTACATGTTTATTATCAGAGGTAGAACTAGAAAATAATAGAAGTAATGTGATAAGACCTTTACTGCTACTACACTCTCCGAAGAAGAGATTGTGGAAACCATAAATCTGTGTTATCATCTTCTGGTCTCTGTACCAAGGACGATGGTTGTGATTTACTGTCTATGTACTGGATTCTTAAACTCCACAAGAATCCATACAAACAACGTATCGTAGCTGGATCTGCAAAATGTACCACCAAGCGTCCTTCAAAACTTTTAACTTCTACACTCACAACTGTCAAAGAGGGTCTGCAGTCCTACCACAACACTTGTCATCCCACAGTGGTATTAATTCAATGTGGATCCTAGACAATTCGAAAGATCTCTTAGAGACAATCAGTCCAAGACTATTATCTGAATATAATAGCATTAAAACCTATGAATTTATTTCAACACTGTATACTTCTATTCCCCATACTCCGTTAAAATCCCGACTGAAAACAGATTAGGTGTTTAAAAAAGTAACCTCAGCTATGCGTAAAAGCCTTAAATGCTTGCCAGATTCGTCTACCATTGCACTGCATTTTGTTTCACCAAATGAAAACTCAGATATCAAAACCATCCAAAATCAAATGTGTACAAGTGGAGATTTTAATTATGAATTCTGGCAAAATTGTGTATTGATTTTTTTCTTTCAACTTCCTCTTTAGAAAAAATAAAATTAAATGATTCTTGACAACACACTACTGCTATTCCAGAATTGTTACTAAGGTAGATCATTCTTATATTTCTAGTTTATAAATTTTTCTAGTTTTCCTCAAAAATTACCTTGAATGAATATCCATTTTGAAATGATAGAGCCAGAAATTTTCGTTCACCATTGTATGTGGATTCTTTATGAAATGCTCACTATTTCGCCAGCTATCAAAACTTTTATATGAAGAAAATGTGGTATGATTGACAAAAAGGCAGTCATTCAACAAATACCAAGCAACTACGGTCTATATGTATTTCTCGTAAATGTATAATAACTATCATTCTACGAAAACAAACAGGAAATATTGAAAAATACTGATTTCTGAACAACAAAACAAAAACACAAAAAAAAAAAAAAAACAAAAAAAAAAAAAACCGCAGGAACAAAAACACAAAAAAACAAAATGAAACGACAAAAAATAGCTTTGTGTTTGTTATTTACACAAACTAGTAATACAAAATGCAAAAAGTAATGATAAAAATCTAACTTGAGTTACCATTGAAATCTCTGAAAGATACGAAATAAATTGTTTCCGATTGGTAGTCAACAAGTCAACACTCTTCTGTTGTGAGGTAAAATGATTCACTGCAAAATGGCAAGCTCCACTCATTTTTTGGATCATGTTCATCTATATCACGTGTTAGAGAGTAGAAAATATTTCTACATACAGGGCAGAAACTCTCAAACTCTTGAGCAAGCGTAAATCATTCCCAGTCCATGCACTTGCAATTATACTATAACGCCCATTTCTACTTTTTAACAATGGAGTCAATTTGGTCCCAACAAAGATAGTATTTTAAGATCAGCCATAAACATACAGACTACTTGGGAAGACAATATTATATTTCTCTATAAAATGTTTCTGTATCTACTGCATTGAAAATTCAGAACAGGGAAGAACTTGTGCTACCACTGATTGAAGAAAAGATTTTTTTACCAGTTGACTCTTATAAGTTAAACTAAAAATAAATATGATTTGAGGCAGGCATAAGCTGTAAAAGCAGGACGTAGAAAAAATTGAAAAACATTAATTTCTTTTACAGTTTTGTATCACTTCAATTTATTTTTCTTCAAAATTTGTGAACTAAAATCATATAAGTAGGAGTGCCGTGCTCATTTGAGGTACGAAAGTCAATGACGAAATGTTCATCGCAATTATATTCCGTATCCGATTCTATTGGTATTGAGCATATTAAGACTTACAGTTTAAAAAGAAATGATTAGCTTGTCACGGACTTGACTTTTTTATGAGGAACTCGGCGAGTGTTTCTAGAAAAGCAGTGGACGCTTACCCTACCGGTGTACCTGGTCCATGCTGCTAGTTTTTAGTGGAGTCCGAGTTGCTCATTTGCTTTTGTTACTTTGTATGTATGACTTTAGTTTTTCTTTGTTTTGTGTGTCTGTTTTCTATGTCTGGTCTTTGTCCCTCGATTACATTTTTTTGATTACTGCTATAATCTTGGTTCCTTTTATTACTCTTTCAAAGTCTTAAATAGCAAATTATATTATACATAGTCATACCATGGTCGGCTGGATTGCTAGATTTTTATGTTCACAGTCCCTTGAATAATGTCCATTTCTATCTAGGTTTTGTTGATTGAGATATTGATTGTAATTAATTATCCTATTTTTTATGCATTTCAGGAAGAGAATGTTTGACCAATCCAATTCACCTTGCCTGTTGATAGGCGACATGCTTATGGTGGTCTTTATTGTAAGAATTGACCGAAGCAACAACCTGTAGGTAGGCATGTTAGCACAGACTCAGACTCATTGACACATGTATATTTCACAACCAACCATTCATAATTCAATCTCTTATATTGCGTGGCAGAGAAGCAGTGACTACGAATTTTATATCCTTGCCAGGGAGCAAACCACATTCATATGAGCATGAATGAGAGGTTGTTTTTTTTTGCATGTACAAATGCAGGTCATGACATATATGTCACTGATACTTTTGTCCTCAATTGCACTTTCACGTATTTTTTTCAGTAGTTAGTATTTAAGCAGCTTTCTGGTACTTACGGTGAGGTAATTCTAAATTGAAAATATCATTTCAGGGAACATACCATTTAGACTGGCTCAAGAGAAAAATGTTTAATGATATAAAAGCCAACGATTATTCAAAATATTTGTTTTCAGGACATAAACCATAAACTTATCTCTTTATCAGTTTTAATTAAATCAGGTGTTATGATAAGCTAAACTTCATTACACTCTGCATCGTATCATAACAGCTGATTTTAAACCAATTGGGTTCTAAGATTCGATAATTTTATCAGAAATGATAAAAACAATAGAAAAAAATGTAAACATTGTAGAACGAGAAAAGGTGTGGTGTATATGTCAAAGAGACACAACTCCACCTGGATTAAAATGTCAGCCGAAGGCCACCCATTGGTCTCTAATGAACGACGAGGAAACCTGCATTCACAATTTAAAACATGTTGCACCTGGTCCACTAAACATCATATTACACAGGTACAGCTAAAGAGTTGCCACTTTATACTCAAGTAACATAAAATTGAACTAAAGATGAAAGGTTGGCCTATATTAAATGGTGCAAGTATTCTAACAAGAGCAGTATGCCTTGGACTTACTCCTTAAAAGACAAATACATGTATATTGTAAACTGGGCATTACTACACCCTACTCATGCATGTATATAAAATTGAATTTCAATATTATCAAATATCTACATGTAGTAGTTGATCAAACTCAAATGACTTGAGTGTTTTTTTTATAATCTGTCAATCAATACAAAAAGAAGAATTTAAGATAAAACATTGGCCTTCTTGTGTAAGACATCACACACTGTAGTAGAAGATGTACCTTATTAAATATTCACTTAACATAGGTGAATTAATAGTTTACATGTATATCAATGTGATAGTTTAGTGTACAAATAATGGAACAAATGGTCCATATTGCACTAAAAACCCTGGGCATTGTGTCCATGTTATCAATATAACATGGATTAGTACTGTACTTGCTATATTATACATACACACTGAATCGAACAGCGATATGTTTTAGTATGGTTGCATAGACTTTTATTTTGTCTCAATATTTCATGTCTTGAAAGAACTATGTCAAATGCAGCGATGAAGTGCATAGCTCAAATAAGAGAGATATTTTACTGGCAATGGAGGTTACGATGCTCAGGGTCTTGCTGAGACAATTCATTCAGAAGGTAGTTTTCTCTTGAAAAACGCATTAATATACATATAACAAGTCAAATGTATTTGATAGCCAATCTAATGAGAGTAATTAGAATTCACAGAAAACAAAAACAAAAATGGATTTGCTGTAGTCAAACAAACATTTTTCTGCTGATGTTAAACAGTATATGATTTACATGTCAATTCATATGAGGAAAGATAAACAAAAAAGGCAAAAGACAAACAAAACACAAAAAAACAAAACTAAAACGATAATGAAATTGTCTATGAAAACCAAGGAAAATGAAGAACCGAGTGGTATTCTTGGTGTACTTTATATGAATGAACTGAAGTATACTATACTGTAAATTATGTAACTACAAAATTGTTAACTGTGAATTCGTGTGATTTGACTTGTAAAAAAAGTGAAATCAAATCGATAAAACGGTTTTTTTAAATTGATATGTGTGTATTAATCTTGAAAAATCAGCGTTAAATATGGAAATTTAGAACGTAAATATATCTACAACATTCAGTGTTACAGACAGTGTATGTCTGTTTAATTATTTCTCTCCCCCATAATGGAAAGCTTGAGTACATATTGATCATGTCATGTATCGGTAAATTGGCAACTCCTCAGAAGGCTATGGTACTAAAGAATTCATTGAAATTTTCACACATTTTTCGTCATATTTGAAGTTTTCATTTTGCATTTTTATCAATAAGTGAGCTTTTCTCCAAGTATACCAGTCTCCAATGTGTATGAATGTGGAGTTTGTAGTACATGTAATAGGAATATGATTTTACATAGACAAAAAAACTTAATAATTTTCATAATGAGTCTTTCTCAACAAGCAAACAAACAAACGCGTACATACAAGTTCCTTGAATTCAGAAACAAAAATATGATCTGTGTTTTCCAACTTACACGGTATTCGTGTACCAGTACATTTTGAATATGTGCATTACTAGTAACTTGACAAATATAAAGTATGAATTTATACGTATTGAACTTAATCATTTTTAGCAGTATATGCTACCCTTAGTTCTTTAGTTATTTTGTAACCCACATTGTAGTTTTTTCAGTTTGCATAGTGTTTACAATGTATGCGCTGAAAAATATATGACAGTAACAAATCTCCAGACATATTATTTGCATTCAGCATATTCAGTCCTTCACATAATAAATACAATGTGTGTTTCAGTCATATTCATTGAAAGAGTAATAAAGGGAACAAAGGTAATATCGGTAATCAAAAGAATGTAATCCAGAGACAAAGACCGGACATGGAAAACAGACATTCACATATGGTAACTAAAATCATACATAAAAAGTAACAAAAGCAAATGAGCAACTCGGACTCCACTAAAAACTGGGAGCATGGACCAGGTACACCAGTAGGGTAAGCGTCCTCTGCTTTTCTAGAAACACCCGCCGAGTTGCTCATAAAAAGTCAAGTCCGGGGTTGACAAACGAGGAAAGGCAAACTATGACTCGTTGAATAAATCATGGTGCTGATGGATACATCATAACGATCCACGAGTTTATGATGACGACCATAAAACTTCTGTAGTGATGACTTCAATCTTGTAGCAACATAACCCTGTTCCAGAAGCCTATTTGTTAGAGTTCTAGCGCGAAACAAAAAGTCTGTGTAGTTTCGGCAAGCTCTGGCATAGCGTATGATTTGTGATATGAACACTCTATACGCAGGAGCCGAAGGGATGTTGCCACAGATGAAAGGAAAGTTAACAATTCTGAATGAAAAGTCATCACGTTTGTCGTAAATTTTGGTCTATAGTTTCCTTTACCATCGAGTGTAGGTCAAGATATGAGCCTGACTTCACAGTATCTGCAGTATCCTTTATCTCATGTTCTTTTGGGTAGATGCGATGTATCAAATCCCCGAAATTAGGATTGTTTAAAGATAATACGTCATCTAAATAGCGGAAACTGAGATTGAAGGATCTAGCCAAACGATATTCTTTCTTTCTGATCAAATCAGCTATAAAGTCAGCCTCATAAGAGTGAAGAAATAGGTCAGCAAGTAAAGGAGCACAATTTGTTCACATTGAAAAAACACGTCCACCACACTGGACAAATTAAAAATTCCAGCATTTTATAAACATCTTCCTCTGTATATTTGGAAAATGATTTGCAATTATTTCTTACAAAGTATGAGGAATCTCTACCAAGAACTATATATTTGTATCTAGGTGTACCATCTTTTTTGAAGTTATCAGATCTAAACTTTGTTGTGTTGTAGGCTGAAAGATTTTCTACTCTCTTGAAGAGAGATTTTATATTAAGATACAAGAACATATGAAAACTTATGTTTACAGTACATTTTTTTAACTGTCTTCCTTTGAAAAAGATAAGACATAATTTCACTGGTTTAAAAGACTTATAAAAAAGGAATAAATAAAAACTTGGGATATTACTTTCTTAAAATGCTATTTACATTTCAAACGTTCTTGTTATACAAATTGAAGTTTATAATTGTATATACTAGTACACCTCATCCTCTTTTTTTATTTTATTTAAGCACTAAGTAAGCAAACTTATTTGGTATTGAATGAAAATGAAATGAAAGAAATGTGTAACTGAGTAGAAGCATGAAAAAAAAATTTTTTGCATTTTATGTAAGATATGTTTCTAAAGGGAGATAAATCTTCGTTTAGTGATTTTTCTAATTTCTTTTGAAATATGCAATTTTAAAAAGTGCTAGTTTTTCACAACCCGAATTAAACCTGAATATTACGTAAAATGTAAGTTTAAATCTTTAATTAAAACTATGAGCATTAGCCCTCGCATGATCTTCAGAAGTTTCACGTTCAGCGCACCAAAACTCTAGAATGCACAAAGTTCATATTGTACGTAACTGACGTAAGTACATGTAGGATTTACTTAATCTACCAGCTTCTACTGATAACCTCGAGAGTATACGTAGCTTTTATGACTAGTCCAAGGTATGTATCTCAAGGTTACAATCTTTTGACAAAGCCAGGAGATGTATGGGTCTCTTCTTATCCCCATTATGCTAGAAACAAATTCCTGTATCAGTTAAACGCAATATAACAAGCGAGAAAAAAGTGATGATTGGACCATTGATGAATTGAATGTAATCCTTTTCTTCAATTCTTTAATTATGCTGTATTACAGTCCCTGAACTGATCCGCGTAATTTTTTGACGGATCGATCACTGATAATTAAATGGTCGCAGACGGATCGATAACCGATGACCTGTGTCCGATCTGATCACAGTGTAGTTATGTAAATTGATCGAGGGATGATCGGTTTCAGAATTTTGATTGGAACGAATCAAATAAAATGACATAGTTGATTTACTGACAGCCTAAAGACTAAAAACCAACATTTTGTTTTCTTACCTAAATTGAAAAGAAAAGAAAACAAATTAATATGTGAATTTATTGCATGTTGTGTTTTAGAAAAAAAAATCGAAACCAACAAATCTGTAAAAAGTACTAACCGATAATCGGTCACGTGATGAAAAATTGAAGCGGTCACTGATCGGTAATGGATAAGTGATAGTAATTATGGGTGCATATATGTCACTGATACCTTTATACTCAATTGCTCTTGAACATAAGTTCTTCAGTTGTCAGTATTTCAGACAGCTGCCCAATATTTACGATAAGGTGATTCTAAATTGAAAATATCATTTCAATTTAGATCGGTTCAATTATTGTTAGAACATTGATAGGAAAATCCATATAACTATTTATTAATTAAAAATAACAGACCCCATTAGTCATTTGCCTTACTTGTAACGATAGACACTCAAGTTGAATTTCTTTTCGTGATTGAAAAATAATAATCACGAGAACAGACAAATAAACATCAACTATTTGAGAAACATTTCTCCATTTTTTTTCGCGATAAATTTACTTCATGCACTTTTAATGTTTTTCCGACTATATACGAATTTCGAAACAATGGGGAAGGGTTTTGTTTTAATACATATTTTGTCATCAATTCATTTGTCTTTTCTTTTTATGTGTCTACGCAATATATCATTATCAAAATGCTCTCCTTGGTGAATTTCTCTTGACATAGCTGGAGATTTTTCGTTAAGTGTTCATCCAAGTGCTCGAAGTCGTTTCCATAAATATTGATATTAAAAACTGCACCTCTATCACATTTATATGACTTCTGACAAGTCAGCAGAACGCAATCCGGATTAAAACTTTCAACAACTAAGGTTGAACTTAGCATGATAAGTCGGATATTTGCCTCCAACAAACAGAACGGTACACAATCACACACAAGTCTGTTTTCCGGAAAAAGCTGCCTGCATGTTTTTGTACTACTGGAAATAACATATATGTCATCGTTTTCTAAACGACGTGTCACAGGACAGTTTTGGAATGAAAATTGCCTTGACTTGTGTGACAATGCTGTATTTTACGGTCTTTAGAAAACAATAAACACTATCTCAGGTTCTAATAGGTTCTTTATTCATTCAAAGAAAGTATGGTTATAAAACCCTGAAAAAACAATAAAGATATTCTAACTATCTATTCAACAATTACTATAAAATACCTTATAAATCTAGTAATTACATATGATACAGGAAAAGTACAATATTCCCATAATTACCAAATATGAATATATTAAAAATGTATACAGTAATATCGGATCTGTTCAAAATGAGCATCATGCATTCTGATTGTAATCTATACTTGTTTTACATAGTTAAATGCACATCTTAAAGAATGCATCTGCACATCACAGTAAATAATATATTTGCTGTATTCGATCGTGTTTTAAATGTTGTGTAGTAAAAATATAAAATAACATATTAATTAAGCAAAAGCAAATGTTAAAGCAACATTACACTATGTTAATAAACAATACATAAGCAAAGCAAAAGCACACATAGGTACAACAAAACATACCTTGCAGGTTTTGCAAAGGTTAGGTTTACAACCCAAGATAATCTGCTACATAGTACACAGTAATAATAACGTACACTGTATCCACCTGAAGATATAAATATTAAGCTACTAAAAATTTAATCAAAAATGGACAAAAATATTATCTCCCTTGTCTATTTATCCAGTTATTTACATATTGAGTTTATATGCTTATTTAAGTATTAAAATCATAATCAAACACTCATTCAATATGATAAAATCCTAGTTAATGGTTTTTATGTCAAAATTATCATTTTAACCATTATTTATAAATTATTTACAACCATCAAATAATTTATATACCAGATTTAATTGATTTATCTGTATTAGTTACTTTATGCAGTTTAATATATAAGTTTAAAAGTTTATATCAAGTCACACACACTTACACACACTTTTCATACAATCAATCAGCCATTCACACTATGTCATTCATAAATAGGATATAGGAAAAGAATAGGAAACTATCCATAATAAGAAGTCCAAAATATGAGTTCAAGTTAGACAAACAAAATAATGGCTTCCATCTGTCAAAACATATAAAGTCAAGTGACCAAAACAAAGACAAAGGATTCCCGCCTAAAATATGACACATGATTGTCCCACAATTCCTAACACCAAAACTGACCAATAGAAATAAATAACCAAAAGTACTGTTATAAATTACTACTCTGAAAATAATTATTACAAGATTAGAATTACTAAATTAAGACTAACTGCTATCAGGAGAATACTTTCAGCTGAAAACATGAATACTATAAATTAACTGTAATCATGTACATTCAATCAGCTGAAAACATAATTTCATAAATTTAATTAAGAATAAAATTAATGAAATACTAAACTATAATTAACATGACAATTAATAAAAATATGTACAAAACTTGACTCTGCCACACACTTCCCCCCCCCCGCAGTGAAATGACGTCCCGTCATTTTCTAGTGGTGGCTACCAATGTCCAAAATGGTATGAGCTACATCTCTCTCTAAACCTGAAAATAAAGGAGTATTTGATAGGGAGGAGATATACTCTACCTTCTGAAGCCATTCTGCTTTCGTCGGTGGATCAGGTGGGCTGACAGCTGACATGACGTACTGGTCAGACGAGAGCCAAGCAGGTGATTTCCGCTCTCTTATCGAACGTCGTACAGGGACCGGTGAGACGGGCTGGTCTAAAACAGGTGGGTCAATCTGTTCTTCAACATCCGTCAAGTCGGAAGCGCTTCCTGTTACGTCATCCAGGTCCAACCGTTGGTCTTCCGCGGGCTGGGCGTCCCCAATAGGATCTGGATCATCGTCATGTGCTGTCTGTTCAGGAACTGATTCCTCAGCAAGTGAAGATCTGCTGTCATTCCTTCGTTCTAGCACATATCCAACTGTAGATCTGTCGTCATCTGAAGTGTCACTTGATTCTTCATCAGAGTCGGGTACAGTTGTCCGGTCTTCTTTTGTCCGCTGTCGTGTCCTGAGTTTAGGTACGTGTTTCTTCTTCCTAGGTTTCGGAGTAGGTGCTTCATCTCGAAGAAATCCAATAGGTAGAAGAAGGTTCCTGTGTAGGGTACGTGTCCTGCCTTCACCATCTTCTCGTACTATGCTGAAGACTGGTATGTTGATGTTGGGTTGGTCTAGGACCACGTACGGTACATCTTCCCATACATCTGCCAACTTTCCCTCTGGATGTTTCACAATCTTTACTAACACCCTGTCACCCTTCTGTACATCTGCACCTGTAATCCTGATGTCGTAGTTGTCCTTCTGCTTGGCCTGAGCTTGTCTGGAAGCTTCAGCAGCTAACTTGTAGGCGTGGCTCAATCTGTCTCGAAGCTCTGAGATGTACTTCCGAGTAGGCTGCTTAATGTCCCGCTTGAGGCCGAAAGCTAAGTCGATTGGTAGTTTCGGGTGTCTACCAAACATCAGAAAGTAAGGAGCGACTTTGGTGGATTCATGTCTGGTACAATTGTAGGCGTGGACCAATGGTGCAAGGTGGAGTTTCCAATCAGTCTTCTGGTGCGCCTCTAAAGTACTCAGTAATCCAATAAGGGTGCGGTTAAATCGTTCACACATCCCGTTCCCCATGGGATGGTAGGGTGTTGTCCTGGATTTCTTCATACCGGTCAAATCACAAAGCTCTTTGATGACATCACTTTCGAAATTGGTACCTTGGTCGGAGTGGATCCTTTCTGGAATTCCATAATGCAGGATGAAATTATCAAAGAGTACTTTGGCTGTGGTCTTCGCTGTTTGGTTCCTGGTGGGTATCGCTTGGGCATATCTAGTGAAATGGTCGGTGATCACTAGTATGTTCTGGTGACCTCTAGACTGCTCCAAGGTTAGGAAGTCGATACAGACAAGCTGCAGCGGAAACGGAGTCTGTATGCTGACCAACGGTGCTCTTTGACTGGTATGAGGGGTGTTCTTCACACATCTTCCACAATGTCATATCCAGTTCTCAACATCTTTGTCCAATCCTGGCCAATAAAATCTGTCTCTGACTAGTGATGTTGTTCTGTCTTTGCCAGGATGGCCCATATCGTTGTGAAGTGCTCTCAATACTCTATCAACATGTGCTGGTGGTAACACAAGCTTGTCTATTTCGGTGCCATCTACGTTCACTTTCCTGAACAGAACGTCGTCCTTTAGATGGAGATGGGGGAACTGGCGTATAAGTGGTGTTGGTCCAACTTCCGCAACTGTAGGTCTTCTTCCATCTCTGACGTATCTGGCAAACTGTTTCAGTAAGGGATCCATTTCCTGTGCTCGTTTCCAGTCAATGATGTCTTCTGGTATATCTTCATCCTCATCCTCATCAGATGGTAGTGATGATGGGTCGACTGCTAAACTCTCGACTAATGCTGAAGTGGCTGAGTTGCAGATGGCTTGGACTGATTTCTTGGAGATGGTTTCCATGTCATCAGGTGGCAAACGACCAAGCGCATCTGCGTCTCCATTGGACTTCCCTGGTCTATAGATGATATCGAAGTCGAAGGCGGCTAAGCTGGCTAACCATCTATGTCCGGTGGCATCGAGTTTAGCTGAAGTGAGGACGTAGGTCATCGGATTATTATCTGTCAGTACTGTAAATGGTGCGCTGCAGAGGTAGTCACGGAACCTCTCACAAACGGCCCACTTGAGAGCGAGGAACTAAAGTTTGTGCGCTGGGTATCTTGCCTCTGACTTGGTTAATACTCTACTGGCATAACTGATGACCTTCTTTCCATCTTCTTGGTTCTGGTAAAGAACTGCTCCGAGTGCTGTGCCTGAAGCGTCGGTATGGAGCTCAAAGGGTAGCTTACTGTTGGCATATCCTAGGATAGGAGCTGACACTAGTAGGTTCTTCAGTCTTTGGAAAGCATCTTCCTGTTCATTACCCCATGTCCAGTCTTTCTGTTTGTGTTTCTTGGATTTCTTGGATGTTGGTGAGGGCATCAAGTCTGTCAGGTGTTTGCTGATGACGCTGAAGTTCTTGATGAAACGCCTGTAGTATCCAACGAATCCAATAAAGGGACGGACATCTTCAGGGCTGGTAGGTGTTGGCCAGTTCACTACCTTGGCTGCCTTGTCGGGGTCTACCTCAACGCCGTCTTTGGAAACGACATGTCCAACATACTTTACCTTTCTCTTAAAGAAGGAACATTTGTCTGGGCTCAACTTCATGTGGTGTTGTCGGATCCTGTCGAAGACTTGGCGAAGGTTTTCTAGATGCTCTTCATACGTTCTTCCAAAAACAATAACATCATCTATAAAATTGCAGCAGATCTTTAAGTGCAAATCCGATAGGCACTCCTCCATCATGCGCTGGTACGTGGCCGGTGAATTAGTCATACCAAATGGCATCCGGTTATATTCATAAAAACCGAGCGGGCCAGCTGTGAAGGCGGTTATCTCTTTATGCTCTTCAAGGATCTCTACTTGGTGGTAGGCACTCTTGAAGTCGACTGTGGAGAAGAAGGAGCTGCCTGATAATGAGTCGAGGAGGTCTTCAATTCTTGGCAAGGCGTAGCTGTCTTTCTTTGTCTTCTGGTTCAGTTCCCTATAGTCAACACATATCCTCAACTTGCCATTCTTCTTCCTGACCAAGACTAAGTTGGATGTCCAAGGACTGTGTGAGGGTCGAATCATGCCTGCCGACATCAGTTGACGAAGGTGTTCTTTGACCTCATCATACATGGCTGGTGGTATACGCCTGTATCGTTGCTTGAATGGTCGGTCATCAAGTAGATCAACTCTGTGTCTCACTTCTGTATGGCCTATATCTTCATCATTCTTTGAAAACATGTCGTCGTATTCCTTGATTAAGTTGACGCCGGTTTTGAATTCTGTATCTGTCAAGTCACT
This sequence comes from Perna viridis, assembly GCA_037379345.1. NCBI lineage: Eukaryota > Metazoa > Mollusca > Bivalvia > Mytilida > Mytilidae > Perna > Perna viridis. The sequence goes on from CM074520.1 coordinate 19,864,047, forward strand.
CTGAGTCAGCTCTATCTTGTCAAATATGGATGATGATGTTGATGATGTTGATGTATCAGGTAATGGAGGTTGTAGTGTCACTGGTTGTATCTCACAGAGGACTTTTCTAGGTGGTATAACGATGGTCTTTGTAGAGAGGTTTGAAATGCTGACGTTGATAATACCATTCCTCTTGTATTGGTACTGCACAAGACCAGGTTCTATCTCTAAATCTGTATTCTTTGGTTGTAGCTTAGATGGATGGAGCATTGCTGTAGCGGTACTGTAAGGCAATTCTTTGTCGAAGAAACCTAATATCTCGCATCTCTCGTTTGGCTTGATGGTAACTGGTTTCTGTGTGGCATTCTTAACTATGGCTAATGTGTTGTTGTTCTTAGTAAGTTCCTGTTCTCTTATGTTGATGGATCTAAATGTCATGTATCAACACCAAATTATTTGTAAATAAGATTTCAAATAAATGATGAGTACTTCAATGCAATACAAAAATGAATGTGTGAATGTCAATGAAATGCAAAAGTACTATCTCAAGGTGTATATGTGCTATGCAAGTGTATATATGTCAATGTACAATGTACCTAAGTGTAAGCAAATGTGTCTAAGTTTACTCCATATCTACACAAGTGTATGCTTAGGTGTATCAGTATATGCATGTGACTAACTCACTAAGTGTATCTCATGTATCTCAGCTTACATGCACATCAAAATGTTTTCAAAGTGTAAACAAAGTGAATGTGTGTATCTGTACAATATGTATGTTTACAAATGTGCCGCTCAGAGACTAAGTCGATAAACGAGAAAAATCGACAAAATATTTTTTAATCACACAATATGCTAAGTTTTATTTGTTGTTAAACTAAATAAAGTGAAAGTGAAAGTAAACCAAATATAAATAAATTATATTGATACTTCCGGTTGACCTTGACCTTCACTAATAGGTGTGTTTGTGTGTTGGGGGGGGGGTAGGGCTGTGACCCTATGCAAACACACAAGTGAAAATGTATAAGTACAAATTCATAATACCCCTGTAAAATTGTCTCAAAAATAATCACTATGTTCGATAATACACAGTCAGATAAATTATCAAAATAATTCGTATGCAGTTTCTAAAAGTAAATTTACAACGGTGTTAAACTATGACCAAAAACTGCATGTTTCTGTGTGAAAATGACAAAGTTCGTTTTCGGTATTTTAAACACAAATATTTATGAAATAAATATGACAGTTACTTTGTAAACACACAAGACAAATGACATTTACAAAACATAAACGTACACAAACAAATAACATTCAATTACTGACCATAATCGATGAACAAATCTGTCTGCTTCTGTTGGTTGACAAAAACGAATTTCCGGAAGTCAATATTCAGGTTGTCGTGATCACATGTTGAATGTTTATAGCTAGCTAGACATCGTGACGTAGTAAAGTAGTAGTCTGACGTATCACAGGTGTACACACATGTTAAACAGGTGATTGCGCAATATAAACAAAGTTGTCGCTACACAGTACACTAAACCAATACTTCTGATGAATTCACGTGGGGCGCCATTGTGACAATGCTGTATTTTACGGTCTTTAGAAAACAATAAACACTATCTCAGGTTCTAATAGGTTCTTTATTCATTCAAATAAAGTATGGTTATAAAACCCTGAAATAACAATAAAGATATCCTAACTATCTATTCAACAATTACTATAAAATACCTTATAAATCTAGTAATTATATATGATACAGGAAAAGTACAATATTCCAAATATGACTATATTAAAAATGTATACGGTAATATCGGATCTGTTCAAAATGAGTATGATGCATTCTGATTGTAATCTATACTTGTTTTACATAGTTAAATGCACATCTTAAAGAATGCATATGCACATCACAGTAAATAATATATTTGCTGTATTCGATCTTGTTTTAAATGTTGTGTAGTAAAAATATAAAATAACATATTAGTTAAGCAAAAGCAAATGTTAAAGCAACATTACACTATGTTAATAAACAATACATAAGCAAAGCAAAAGCACACATAAGTACAACAAAACATACCTTGCAGGTTTTGCAAAGGTTAGGTTTACAACCCAAGATAATCTGCTACATAGTACACAGTAATAATAACGTACACTGTATCCACCTGAAGATATAAATATTAAGCTACTAAAAATCTAATCAAAATGGACAAAAATATTATCTCCCTTGTCTATTTATCCAGTTATTAACATATTGAGTTTATATGCTTATTTAAGTATTAAAATCATAATCAAACACTCATTCAACATGATAAAATCCTAGTTAATGGTTTTTATGTCAAAATTATCATTTTAACCATTATTTATAAATTATTTACAACCATCAAATAATTTATATACCAGATTTAATTGATTTATCTGTATTAGTTACTTTATGCAGTTTAATATATAAGTTTAAAAGTTTTATATCAAGTCACACACACTTACACACACTTTTCATACAATCAATCAGCCATTCACACTATGTCATTCATAACTCTCAATCTCACAACTCAAACCAGTTAAAATAAGGTTTCATAGATATGTTAATAAAGGATTGAAGTAATAAGACTAACCTTCAAAAGAATAGGAAACTATCCATAATAAGAAGTCCAAAATATGAGTTCAAGTTAGACAAACAAAATAATGGCTTCCATCTGTCAAAACATATAAAGTCAAGTAACCAAAACAAAGACAAAGGATTCCCGCCTAAAATATGACACATGACTGTCCCACAATTCCTATCACCAAAACTGACCAATAGAAATAAATAACCAAAAGTACTGTTATAAATTACTACTCTGAAAATAATTATTACAAGATTAGAATTACTAAATTAAGACTAACTGCTATCAGGAGAATACTATCAGCTGAAAACATGAATACTATAAATTAACTGTAATCATGTAGATTCAATCAGCTGAAAACATAATTTCATAAATTTAATTAAGAATAAAATTAATGAAATACTAAACTATAATTAACATGACAATTAATAAAAATGTGTACAAAACTTGACTCTGCCACACTTGTCAATCTTCCAGGAATTAGTTCCTGAAATTAATTAACAGAGAACTGTTTGATTTGGTAGTTTGAAAAGGGCGTCAACAAAAGTAGATGGCAGATGCTTACAAATGTAATATTGTTTTAAAAAAAAGAATAATATTCAACAGAGGTCGATGCTTATTAAGCAATTAATGTAGTTTTGTAATTGACTGAAATGGTGAAAATGTAATAAAATACATAGACGGCAATTTTAAGAACTAACAAAATAACTGATAATCGGTTTATGATTTAATTTATTTTGTTAAAGAACATTTACTGTCATCTACGTTACAAACCCAAAACAATTTTGCTATTTATTCTGACATCCCAATGCGTTTAACGTTACATTGGCACAAACAAAATGGTGAGATAAAATTGACTCTGTGTTTTTATTTTTTTTAACGAGCAGGGAAAAGAAGATACTACTCAATAGACATCTTTAATCACAGTATATTTAAGAGATTTTTAAATGTATTTGAATGTTCACAACTGGTAGCTACGCTAAGTATTAATGCGATGTACATTTAATGTTTCGTTATTTGTAGTTCTTTGTACAGATTCCTTATACTTTGAAAAAAAAAAACAAACAAAAAACAAAAAACAAACAAAAAACATAAAACAAAACAAAAAACAAAACAAAACAAAACAAAACAAAAAACAAATAACAAACACACAAACAATTCCAAATCATCTTCCAAATATACTGAAGAAGTTGTGTTCAAACTGCTGGAATATTTTATTGCAACATATTTGTTCTGTGTGGTATGTTCCTAAACTTGCTGCCCTATTCCTTCAATTTTATAAGATTGACTTCACTGCTGATCTGAACAAAGTAATTGAACATCTCTAAACCAAATCCTTTAATCTTAGTTTCCGCTATATAGATAACGAATTATCGTTTAATAGGCTTCGTTGTTTCGAGTATTTTATACATCGCATCTACCCTAAAGAACTCGAGAACTAGAGATAAAAGAAAACTACTGTGAGGTCGGTCTCATACCTTGACCTACACATAGAAATCAATATCGATGGTGAAGGAAAACTCTTGACCAAACTATACGACAAACGCGATGACCTTTCGTTCAGTAATGTCAACTTTCCTTTCATCTGCGGCAACATCCCATCAACACCTGCGTATGGAGTTTTCATATCACAACACAAACGTTAATCCAGAGATAGCCGCAACTACGCAGACTTGTTGTCTCGCGAGATAGAAATCTAACAAATGGGCTTCTTGAACAGGGTTATTTTGCTACAATATTAGAGTCATCACTACAGAAATTTTATAGTCGACATCATGAACTCGTGGAACGCTACAGTGTATCCATCTGCGCCATGAAATATATGTATGTGTTATGTTCTTTGTGTGTGTCTGTCTTCCATGGCTGGTCTTTTCTTTATCACTGAATGACATAACCGCTAGAATCTTGGTTCCTTGATCAACTCTCTTACACACAAAAAGAAGCCGAAACAAAACAGACTATTTCATATCTGCACATTATTGAAATCGAAATTTTGGATAATATCTCCCAAGTAAAGAGCACAAGACTAGAATCTCGTGATCTGTCAATTAGTAGTTTGTAGAAAAAATAAAATTTTCTGCTGATAAATCAATGTTTTCAGAACAGGACTAAGATTGCATGAAATGAGGCCAATATACATAAACTTATTTTCCAGAATCTCCTCTGAGGACTTAAAACTACTTTCTGGTTTACTACGTAAAATTATGTTAGCTTATTGGCAAAATATGAAAACAAAACCTCACAAGGCATAAGTACTATTCATTACAAAGCCACGATTTTGTTTCTATTGCACTGAACTTGTTGAATGAATAGGCAGGATTTATTACTTAACATAGCAGAGGTGAAAAGTTTTGAAATAGAAATATACCATCTGGACAGCAGATTGTATTTTTCGATCAAATACGCGGTGGTTAAAAGGGAATCATAAGATTTCATTACCTGCTCATACTCTTACACATTAAATGTAATTATAATTTACTAACCATTTCCATAGAGATGGTAAATTCTGATTCTGTAGTTTTTGCTTTCCGCATCATTGCTTTATTTGTATCTGCAATCGTATTAATATATCGCAGAATTCCTCGACTGGCTAACTCAATCACTTCCTTATTAAACAAATCTTGCGCTTCATATTCTTTTTTTCAATCTTGAGGCCCACAACAGTAGGGTTTTGCCGCCATCCAATTTCATTCCAAGAATAAATTATGACAATAAATAAAATCAAATAATTTCATTTCCTGCCTGTATCATTTGTATCACTACTGAGGTAATTGTCAATGGATAGATTAAAGAAGATAGTTTGTATCAAATTGACCTTCATCGAACCTTTGTAAATACTGTATAAAACTATGGTGCCAAAGATTTGTTTGCTTTTACAGTTGACCTTTAAAATATTAATACTAAGTCATTTAAACATAGTTTTACACAGAGAAATAGTCTATTGAATTGCACAATTCATTAACATTCTTGTTTTTGTCGTTATCGGAGCTGTCGGTTAAGTGGTGTTTTATAAAAAAAAATCAAGTTTATGACTGCTTAAGATATTGATACAAAAAAAAAAAAAAAAAACAGTGGAGACAATACAATAATAATAAACGTAAATACTAACAACAAAAAGTACTGAGAAAATGACGATCTACATACACATATCGACAAAAAACAAAACAAAATAAAAAAAAAAAAAGAAGACAAATACAAATACAACAAATGGGAGTAACATCAGTTGCTCTGGACGATAAATATTTCTTCTTACTCTACCAGGGGCACCCGTCACATTGCAAAAAGGAGTGAAATCCGGAGTATGGTTGAATGTTTTATGCTATGTTGTTATAAACTTAATTACGTTAATTAATTAATAAGTTACGATAACACTTACAAATTTACCATTTAGAACAGATGCATAGCCCTGATAAGATGGATGCCGGATGACGTCATGATAAATATCGGGCAGATAATCGAATCCACCATTAAAATTACCACTGAAATCCATCACATTCTTATAATCTCGAGATCCTACTTCTTTCATTTTAAACTCCATGATTTTCGATTGAATATAAAGGTATTACTATAACTTCCGAATCTGCAAATCAAAAGTGATGAAATATTGCATTTTTATTTATTGCAAATTAGAAATCGGCATTCTATTACACTGATTTCTTTGATTTTTTTATCCAAGCAAGAAGTAATCTGGATTCTTTGACATGAACATAAATTATTCATATATGTTGGATTACTATGGGATTAAATCCATCCGATGTACTACGATATTTTTTAATATCTTACAAACAAAAACGCGACCGATATTAAATATATTAAATCCCCAGTTAAAAAACTATCTTGCTTAAAATTGTATCCATATTGTTGCAAGAAGTACTTCGATAAAATTGATCACAATATCTATTAGACTCTCATTTCTTCGTCAAAAATAAAGACAAGGAATTTAGTTAAAACTGTTTGTGATTTTTTTACTTTATTATTATTATTATTGCCGTTTAATACTGAAGATATGGTTACAGTGTCGGTCGATATCCTGTTTCGTTTTCTTAATATAAACCAGAAAAAACCTGTTTATATTAACAAGTAAAGTGGCTGTCCACGTAAACGTAGGGTTTAAACTTTGCTGAACAAAACAATACAAAACTATTCACATCACTTTGCAATCGTAGAGGGTTTATTTTTATATCTTTAAATAACACTTAATGAATGCAGATTTTATTATATTGGCTACTAATGTACTAAACAATGTATTTTAACAAGGCTTTTCCATAAACCAACCAACAATGATGATATATGTAAATTAAACATAATCAAAAATGCGATTCAGCAGTCTGTGATTGTGTAGTGGTGTAATCATAGTTCACTTATAATGATACACTTACCATATCGTCAGATTTTATGAGTCCCTAACACATTATCATTGCACTTATAGAAGCAGATATGGTTTACTAACATAATTGCACAATTTGATGTTAAAAATAATGTTTCAAAGGATACACATAGAGTTGGCATTTAAAATCACTTTAGCAAACACCTTAAACACGAAAGATGCTAATTTTCAGTGAGGATTTTCTTTGGGAAACTAATTGCAAACTACAAGTGAAAAATCTAGGTCATCCATTTTCCAATATAAATAGTTATTTTAATTATTTACATATTTGTTGCAGTAAAAAAAGGACTTAGATTATACGAGTGGATAAAAGTACAAAAATAAAAATATCACCTTCACAAGTAACCCATTTGAATGAATGGAAGACTAATAGAAACTCTATTCAACGAATCAAAACATAATTGTTTCGAAATTGCCAGTCGAAGATTTACAATTGTGATTGATAGTAGTTTACATAATTTGATATATTCGAATACGACGAAGGAAAAATATTTTTATCAATATCGAAATCGAAAATTTATCTAACCATCGGTAAGTATTTATGCTCCAAACAAAGGGGTAGAATATAGCACATTTAAAACAGCAAATAATGTAATTAACAAAAAGTTGTAGGAAATTTGAAAATAAAGGGAGGTATTGAACACTTGATCCAATCCTAGACCGTAAAGGTGTAACTCATTGTGTAAATGAAATAAAGCTTATAAAAATCATTAAACGATACAACAACCGGTGATGGAAAACTATCCAACAGCTTATACGAAGGGAAAAATACTAAGGGACGGGTTATTGAAAAAATTAACTGAACGTAGAAAACAATAATCACATAAGTCAAATAATCATTTAATCGAAAAATGTGAAATAGAATTAGTAGACTTGACTCACACATATTGTTGAACATGTTCAATATAACAATTAAACACTGAAGCATAGATTATTGGTGAAAATAGTGAAGTTTGAGTATACATACGTACACAGGTAACATTATTCATTTGAAATTGTAAAAAGCGCTCTTACCCTACCGTTGTACCTGATAAATGATCGCAATTTAAGTGGCGTCTTGGTTGCTCAGTGGACATTTAATTTTGTTTCTTTGTACATCTTATTTTAGTTATTTCACGTTATATGTTGTATTTGTCTGGTTTCCCTGTCTGGTCTTTATCCTAGGAATGTAAACTTTTGATTTCTTCTCGAATTTTGGTTCTCTTGATTATTCTCTCTAATACGATATGACTATTTAAAGTGTATTATTATGTTAACAGTCAGAACAAGAACAAACTTCAGTAACTTTATCCTTGGATGATATTCTTTTGATTTCCGCTAGAATCTTGGTTCCCTTGATTACGCTTTCACGTTTTCCTATAGGATACACAATAACCTGCATGGCTTTACTTCACGATCTACACCTTTCTTTCATCTGTGGCAACATTCCTTCAGCAACTGCATGTGGAATTTTCATATCACAACTCATTCGTTATGCCAGAGCTTGCCGTAACTACTCAGACGTTTTTTTTTCTGCTAGACTTCTTTCAATTAGGGTTATGTTACAATATTTGCGTTAGGATTCAATTTCACGGTCGGTTTATAGTGTACATTTTGTGAAGACATGTTTTTTGTATTGTTCTTCTGAATTTATGATGACATAACTAGCACTTTCGAAATAGGTTCTTGCTCAATCCTGTAATTGTACTTAAAGTGTCATATTTCTGTCTGAACGTTAGCTTTCTGTCATTCTACTTCAGCGTCCGTCTTAAATTTTAATTCATCAAGTCTGGCTCTTTCAAAAGCATGCAGGCTAGCGCAGAACTAGTTGTAGAACTATTTTATGATTTACGCTCTGAAATATTTGACAATTCTTCAACTTTTTCTAACTTCAAGTCTTTTATCTGCTCTGATATTTGAGTTATTATTCCCACACTTTTACCATATCTGGTCTGAAATATTTCAAGTGTCTGATTCTCATTATCTGTATTTTGTCTCTCAAGATACTGGAAAAATTCTTCACCAAGTTTACGGTATTTGCCTCCACATTATTTCACATTTCATTAATATTAGTGTTTCATTTGAGAGTTTTTCTAATATTTCCTCGATGAATTCCCACTGTTTGTCCATTTGAGCTTGAGTATTAATTTTAGTAATGAGGAATTACTGTTCAACTTTCGGTGTGGGTGATTTATTCCTGCTGGTGTTGTAATGATCAGCCATCTGAGAATATCGTTGATTATACTATCGAACTCTGTCCGATATTCTTACTGTTCTGTCTATTGTACAGAAAAGTTAACAATTCATAACTTATACGTTTTCAGAACACCATAAAGTAACAGTACATCCTAGGAAATCGGAAGATCATAAAAATTACAATTAAAAAGAACCCCTCAGAAATAATTCAAAAAATATACCCATAATCAAAGCATGAATTCAGGAAAAAATAATAAAAGTGCACTGGGTATTGCAATAGCCCACACTAACCGGAAGATAACCGAATATAAATATAAGACTTTAGAAAGAATTTTCACAGAGCATTCTAATAGTTTCATTTAAAAAATAGTTTGAAATAATAGTTGTCCAAAAAGACTACGTCAGTGCATCTAAATGCCTCACATGTGTTATAAACGTCATCATAATTATTCTGAAATACTTTTGAACAAAAGGGAATAAACTTATATCGTGGGTGACATAGCTTTTCAGTGCAAATACTTGACAAAACGACACGAAATGAAATGATAATAAAAACCAGTACATGTATTGAAAACATACCAAAGAAAAGTCTTGATATATTTTTTGTTCAGAATGTTTGAAAAGCCTACGGAGAAAAAAGGAAATCCCTAAATCTGGTGACTCGGAGGGAGCCTGTGATGATAACTGTCTTGCATTGCATATCCCTGAGAAGGTGTACGTCAAAAACATGAAAGGTATAAAATATAGAGCGTTTTTTGTGTCTCTTAATAGACTAATGTTTTATCAAAAAGTGTGAACTGTAATTTATGAATTAGTGCAAACATAACACTTTAAGATGATTAACTTTTTGTTGAAAAAAATTAACATTATAACATAAGAATGTTCAGCTTACAAGGTTTTTTTGATGAGTGCAAAAATGGCTTTTTATATTTAAAACTACTTTTCTGTCCGATCTTCGAGGACTCATCCTACTTTTTGCAGGATATCAATTTTTTCACAAGACCTTAAAAATTCTACATAAGACAAGTGTGAGTTTTATTTAATCAATTTACATATATATTTTGTTTTAATCCTATAAAAATATGCACTTTACTATAAGTATACGGGAATATTAATGCAAGACCTAGTAAACCAGGTTTTCGTGTAAAGTTTGATATTCAGCAAGTGGTCTTAACCAGCTGAAAAAGAAGTACTTCCATGCAAGTAACAGATTTAAGATGAAATTGCCAACTTCTAATCCTGATTTTTTACGCTAGCTCTGTTTTTTGTATTTATGGTTAATTTGTGCTAAATTTGGAAATTCATGTTGTTTTCATGAATTTTTAGGATATTACTTTAATAAAACCATTGTCTTTATTATTCATGATGAGCATATTTATATTCAAGTAACCCGAAGCAAGTAATACTCCTGCATAAAGGATAGTTACAACACATTAGAACTTGAAAATAGTTATTTTTCTTCATTGTTTTTCTATCAAATAAGTACCTAAAATGAGCTTCCTTATAACTGTGTAATTAATTTAAATACAGAAATGTCACACACGTCATAAGCCATTATATTTATCTGTTTAGGGAAAAGAAAAATCCTTGTTCTGTCATATTAAGGTCCATTTGTATCTGCCTTGAGTACCATAATGGCTTAAAAAACTGTATTTTCTGCATATGAAAGGTATTTTCTTTAAACAATCACGTTGGTATCCTTTTTTGTGTTTTATTATAATTTGGATGACAATATTTATAGTTAAGAACAGTTGGTTGTACCAGTTCATATGCTTTACGAGAGGCTATATTGTGTTAAAGACAGAAAAGGGGGTTCGGATATTAATATTTGCATATATGAAACTCAAAAGTAGGAATTAGCATAGCATAACTTATGTATCTGCAAAGTCAGAATAAACTACAAATTTGCTTAGTTTGACTGATACAGCAGTTTTTTTTTTAATCACAAGTAATCGTCTCTGGCAAACATTGAGACGTCAGCCTTACATGTGGGACAGGGTACCTATATAAAAATTTAAATAAAAAAAACATTTATTTGAGGTAAGACAATGACATTTTTGATTTTCAGATGAAAATAAATACTGTAGTAGAAAAAAACAAATTAAATAAATATCTTGTAATACTTATTAGTAATATCCCGGGGCGCGAGTACGTTAATGGTAGAGTATTAATTCAAGACTGACCTAATATTTCAATGTCAGAATTGTCTCCTTGTGCACAACATAAAAAGTTATCTATTCAATTCCCAATTAAAAGGCGAACAGTGTTACAAACGAGTAAACATATTGCAAACATAACAATATTTTAATATATATAAGTATAATGATATTAATGCATGATTTAATTTAATCCAAATTTTATCTTCTGCTATTTTTACGTCCGCCAGTTTGTGAACTCACTCAAAGCTTTAAAAGTAGTTCACACAGGACAGCACAGATTCATATGACTTTGAATGATGCAAAATAAAAAAAACCAAAATAGTAATGATAAAATAAACCAATTAAACAAAATAAAAAAAAAACATTCTTAACATAGAGTAAAACAAATCAACGATTTTTGTTTTTTCTTCAAAGTATAGATTACATACTTTACATTTGCATATGTCTAATTGAAGTTTCTCTTTTTATATGTAAATGGTGTTTTGTTGGGCATTAAGAACTGCTTGCCTTTCATGAACTTGATTTTTGATCAAGTTATAAAAAAATACCTTTTATCTTTTGCTTTTGTCTGTGACAATTAAGGCGTATTTATTCCCTTGACAACCATGTATTTAAAACTTAACAACTCACAAAAAAAAGAGAGAGAGAAAAAAAACATAATTAGCACTGATTGCAATCTTTACAAACGCTTACATACAGTTTTTCTTCGATTATATAAAGGACAATTGAATGAGATTGGATAGAGTTTGTAGCTGAATGTCAATTACTGTGTGTTGAATCTCATTTTTTGTCTGTTTTTCCGCCTAGAATGACACCAATGGCATGTTCATTGTCAGAGCTAAGCCCTGCCACTTAGCGTCAATTTTCAGATTGATAAGTAGTAAACAGAACTTTACAATCGCTTTTGGATTTTGGATAGCTTACAGAAACAGCGAGAAGTAGGTACAGCTGGGTATATTTAGTCCGATTTGTTAAGTTGTTTGTATCCTGTATCGATCTTAAGAGTGTTAAATTCATCCAAATTCGACAGGTCTTCTTAGTTTTTTTTATTGTTGTATATATTCCCATTACACTCCAAGTAAGGGGAAGTGTTAAGAGCTCACAAACATGTTAAACCCCGCAACATAGTCTATGTGCCTGTCCCAAGCCTAAAGAAACCTGTAGTCCAGTGGGTTTCGTTGATTTTTGTATTATATTTTTTTATATTTGTTTTACGAATTTTCTCTAGATTTGGTCTTTTTTCGTCTTTTCTGAACAGTTAAACATCATTTATTTTTGGACTTTTTGCAGTTTGTTTTGTGGTATGGGTAAAGCCAATTATTGACGCCGTATGGTGACTGTAGAACGTTAATTGTTCGTTAATTGGAATTTGATGGAAGGCTTTCTCATTTGCACCCATACCACATCTCCTATTTTAATATTAATAAGAGACAATTCAAAGTCTTTAAGTTAAATGCGCAATAAACCCTTATTCTTTTTAATCTTCTATACAATTAGGTAATTTTAGAAAGTAATTAACTGTGTCCTTGTTTAAATAGACTTACCTGACCTTTCAGTAAGATATTACAATTATTTTAAATTCATTCAATATTTAAGATCATTCTCCTTTTTTGTTAGCTGTTATTATTTATATTGCAACAGACATGCCTAAGTAGCACATAGAACCAAATCATAATTCCTGGTAAGAACATATCATTCAAGTACTAGTATATTCACTGTAAGTATAAAATAAATGTTTGAATAACAGGTAGAGTTCGAGAGCCAGCGTTATCGTAAGCTGTGCAATTCAATTTGTTCCAATTTATAGAAGAAAGTAACTGCAACCCTATTGAAAGGTCTTATAGTTCGTAGAAACATTTCTGATAATCCGATAATATTTGAGTTTCTACAAATATATCATTCATTAAACTAAAAAAAACTAGCTTGTCACTGGGCAATGTAGTTTGTGTTTTGTATCAGATAATATATTAAGTAAAATGATGAAGCCATCATATATTATTCTGAAACTTATTTGGAGATAGGGGTTAATTTAGTGTTATATTTTCCGAGTGCAGATGGAAGCGAAATAAAGCGATGAAAGGTTATATAAGCTCACTTAAAAAAATCCATATAATCAGTACACTCTATTATTAAAGATACACGTTTCATTTTGTTCCAATTTTTCGATTTTAATGACAGCACGAAACAAAAATGCTCAGCGTAGCAACCCCGCGTTTCACCCCAATTGAAGCCCCACCAATATATTGTTTTATTTCACGTCAATACACCATGTAATAGTCTTTATATTGAACACAATAACATCTATCGAACCATCCTCAGCAACCAATCTTTTAAACTATTTAAAGTTCCAGTAGATGGTTACTTGCAAAGTGGCCCAAAAGGCAGTCTTATGTAAATTATTGAGCGAAACAAGAATGAAACGCTCATATTATAAACTTGGGTATAGCTGCTGTCTCTTACGACATTGTTTAAAAAAACAAACGTGTCTACTTGAGTTTAATGGACTCCCTATGCCTGTTTATTAGACGGCTATGTACCGTTCAATGTTTACTGTGTGTCACGTGTCCATAGTCCATATAAAACAATATAAACGTGACAGATACTCCAAATGTGGTCTTTAACATGGCATGATATGATTGGCTTATCGTAAACATAACTTTAAAACCACTCATTACATTGTAATTGTATACAATAAAAATCAAATAAAATTTAATCAGACTGAACAATTTTTAACGAATGAAAATATTTTCTACTTCTACTGAGCAATTATATTATGTTGTGCATCTTGTAAGAATTATAAAAGTCATATATATTTCACCCTGATTTTAAAATAGAAAAATTCCACGTGTTTTAATAAGAAATCTCTTATCAGCAGCATTAGAGCAGTATATGTAGCTAGACCTATATTCAAAAGTAAATTGTATACAAAAATACTCAAAACATAAAAAATAACATATAGATATAGTAAGCCAACCAGCACCGATAAGTTTCAAAGATAAATTATTGCAGTCACATGTTCAGTGTCAGACATATATCTCCATCATTATTCCCTCGTGTTGAATATATATATTTCCAAGTCGTTGATACCACAATGTGTATAGTTGGGTAACCAAAAGCCGTAGTCATCGACCTGTAATTTGATTAAAATAACGGAGTTAAGATATCGAAGATGAACCTCCAAATATTGGCTTTTTCTTTGATAAAGTGCATTAAATGCATGAATTATAGTTTCATGAAACTCATCAGTGCATTGGTGAATATTAAACATCAGCAGCTATGGTAAAATTTTGAGAAAATACTTATTATTTGTTCATATAAGTACCTATTTTCGATGGATTTCTTTTCATAAGACTTAAAACTACTGTCTTATTATGTATCAGGCAATGCAGACTACTACAGGAAGACAACTTGCATGGTCGAAGAGGTGTAAAAGGAACAAAGTTAAAACGATAGGTTACGAAATTGCAAGTTAGTAAATATACCCGACAAATGGGTATGATGAATAAAATCTTTTCTATTCTATGTTTTAGATATATGGATTAATATAAATGTACCAGGAAATTCTCTAACTTTAAAGATTCCGAATACATTTTTGTATGTCAGGGCCAACAGTTCTCATAGAATATCTATAACACCATTTATTTCGAAAACATTACTGCACATCTATTGCTTCAGTATTGTTTTGCAAATTTTGTGCATAAAGTGTTTTAAGTTAAGTACCTTAGGAGAAAGCGCAAATATATTGAATCGTTATTATTATTTTTAAAAAACTAAATCACACTTATTTTCACTTATTATTTTGAAATCCGTCAGCGTTCGAGGACTTCGCCCCGATCTGTGTCAGTGCTTTGCCCTGCATTCTTTGGAAGCCTTTATTCAACTCCCTACTGCTCATTACATAGAGAATTCCTGAGTACATATCAAATTAGCATTAGGTATGCACTTACACACCCATAAAAGTTAATTTCTTGCATTTACAGCTTTGGACAAAATATCATCTTATTGTGACAAGTAGTTACAGAAAAAAAACAGTTATTTATTTTTTGTTAAATTTAAATATATGTTTAAAATATAACTTTAAAGGCAAACAGGTAGTTGTAGTTGTTATAGTCCAAAATAAATAATAAATGCCATGAATTGGTACATTAATGTAAAGTTTATATCTAAACATCAAGTCATTTTGACAAGTAGAAAGTCCAAAAGAAGTAGACAGACAAACCAGTGTTTAAAAGGATAATGATATACAATCTCTTTCGGAATAAATTTTGTATTTGATAAAAAGATACACTCGTGACAAATAGATACGCGAATGGACTGTTTATCAGTACTTGTAGATTACATTGTAGTTGATAGGTGAACAAATAGGTGTATCTCATCTCAAATATTGAAATTGAATTGAACAACACAAAACAAAAACAAAAACAAAAAAAAGAGAAAAAACAACAAAAAAAAAACAAAAAATAAAAAACGAACAAACACAAACAAACAAACAAAACAAAACAAAAACAAAAAAAAAGAGAAAAAAAACAAAAAAAAAACCAAAAAAAACGAACAAACACAAACAAACAAACAAAACAAAACAAAAACAAGACAAAACAAAAACAAAACAAAACGAAACGAAACGAAAACAACTTTTTAACTTTATTTTTTCAATGCACGTTTCAAAGTGTTCCTTAAAAATATATAAACGTTATTTGCATTGTACTTTTCGCAAAGGATTCATTAAATTATGTGTAATAGATTATGAAGAATTACAGTATTTAATTTTACATGAAATGGTCAATTTATAGATAGCTATTTGTGTATATCTATAAATACATGTACACATGAAACAGGAAGTAAAATAATTGAATAAAAAAAAATGGCAAAACCCCTTTTCAGAAAGGTTCTACCAGTAGGAAAAAAGTTTCATTTGTTCCTTTTCCACAGTCAATTTTCGGAAAGAGACAGGCTTTGGGTGAAAGATGTTGTTAAAGGCATTGAATACTTAGGATATGTCTGTGGATCATCAGACCATTATGATGCCTGTTTATCAGTGTATGACAATATTGCAAAAAGCATTGAAGTCTCAAATGCTCTTGGATTTGTAATTTCTCAAAATTCAGTAGAAGATAAAGTATTCATAAATAATATTGAAATAGCTGTGATGTATACATTTAAATCATCTAAACATGATTTATCAATTGTTCCAATATTGCTGGATGATTGCACTGTTCCTAATTGCTTGTTGAACTGCACACATCTCATTTCGCAGGGATAATCACCACTGTGTCCATCTATAATCCGAGTCCTGGAATCACAAGGTTGCACTTCAAGCGAGGGAGAATCTGACGACGATCTGCAACAACTTCACAAAGCACTTGAACAAAAACTGGCTAACAAAGATATAAGGAAACAAAAGAAATTCCGACACTTGTGTCAAAAGTCTGGAATTTCTCAATTGATTGGTCAAATGGGAACCCCAACAATGCATGAAAGTTTGATGAAAGGGTGCGGTGTTGAAATAGAAGAAAAGAAAATGATACTTGCTTGGGACAGGTTTGACAATATATTCCACCAAAGTAATGATACTTTAATAAGTATCGTCAAGTTTAACCAGAACAATATTGTTCGATCGATAACGGTCAATTTGACAAAAGAAGGCCTTGAAAACTTTTGCCGGTTAAAAAGAGACGAGGAACAGAATTTGGTCAATTTTATTGAACAATCCGTGAATTGTGATTTCAGTGGTGATTATGCTTCAACAACATACAATGTCCACTTCCAGGGACATTTAAATTATGAAATAATGCATAGAATGAACAACGCTATGAGAAAAGTTTATTTAGAAAATTTCCGAACACGAAGCTCAGAGTTTACCTCTTTCAAAAAGAGAAAGCAAACATTTTGTAACTGGCCACACAGTAAAAAACTGGCCACAATCTTGTCAAAAGCTGGATTTATTTATTCTGGGGAACAAAATACAGTGACATGTCATTCTTGTAACCAGAGTCTTTATGGAGTTTCCGGACAAACGCAAACTGCTTATGACCTATTATTGGAACATTGTACATGGAATAGCGACTGCTCTTTCTTGAGAGCACATGGAATACAAGAATTAACAAGTTCTGATAAAAATCCTTATGTAGATGATCATTCTTTTAATTTGAATACCAGAATTGCAAATAATGAATCGGCACTTCAGAAGCATCCAATTCTTTTTAAGGCAGAAGCTTTAGCAATTTCAGGTCTCGTTGTTTTTACCACAAATGAATCAAATATAGGAATACGGTGTGTTTATTGCAATTTTATGGGGACGAATATGAGATCAATGGATGATGTAGAGAAAAGTCATGTTTTATATTCCGGAACAAAATGCCCTCACCTCGTTGAGACGATAGGAACAAAAGAAATTGAGGATTTATTACATAGGCAAAGAAGGTCAAAGTATACATCATCTTTTACGCTTGATACAGTTTTGATAAGAGCTGACCAGCTGCAAATTAAAGGTAATGTCTTCCTTCCTCTTCCTCATTTAGATAATTTTTTTCACCTGTAACTAAGAGTTGTACATAACGTGATTGTTAAAGGTCCCCGTTCACGACTTCAAAATATGCAATCTTCAAATCATATCAGGGAAAGGTTTATGTGTACCTTTTCAAATTTTACATTTCACCCTGGAAAATGAATGCTTTGTTCTTTTTTGTAAGTTTAAGTTTAAGGCAGTAGACCTGGGGTACCCCAAAATGTTTATATAATTCAAATTTCAAGAAATGTGTACATAATATTTAAATAACTGTGGTACATCATTTGTTATTTGTTAATTGGTATAGACAATTAAGCGTGCAGATTTTTAAAAATGAAGACAGAAATATTGTTATTTTTAAAATCTTAATCATTGGCCAAACTGACCAATATCTGCTATTTCAGGTTAATTTTGACAATATATTTAGATAAATAACTGAATATTAAATCAAATCAACTTTACATGTAAAAGGATTAATATAAAAAATCTAACACGAAATTTTCATCTGTCAACAGTGTAAAAGAGTTACTAGGCTTTAAATTTACCAAATAACAAAAAGGGGGTAATTTTGAGTGTTTATATATATATATATATATATATATATATATATATATATATATATATATATATATATATATATATATGTCTCGGAATGTGACGACTCTATTCGCTACACTGCTCCATCGTAAACTTATAGCAGGGTCTGAAAAATTCCCGACGATGCAAAGTTTTGGTCGTTCTCTCCGCGGGACTCGAATTCGTACCGCTGTGACATCTATGGCAATACCGCCTGCACTAAGCCCATCGCCCTAGACCACTCGACCAGCTAGGCTATATTAAAATATAGCTTTCGCTGGCCGGGTAATTCCTCTTCGTAGGATTAATTAATTAATTATTAAATAATTATATATATATATACTCTATTTCAAAAAGATCCATTATTCAATTTTTTCTTACAACACAAATATTATATGGAGTCTTTATATGCAGGTCAATGAACAAATTTTCAGTAAATTTCACTCTGTAGATTTTTTAATCTTTTAATGATCGGAGGGTAAGGCATTGAATTATATATATTTTTTTAAATTAAAGGCCAAAAGCATTTTTATAAAGTTATCAAATATCAAATTATATTGACTTATATTGATCCAAAAGCATTGCCGGGCACATCATGATTCAACTACCGTTGCAAAATAATGTTATACAAATATTCATATTTCTGCACGAAGCGACAAACTTACATGATAAACATAGTTCAGTGCTGGATAGAGTCGAATGCTGAACAAAGCGACATAATGAAAACAGAAAGCTTAAAGTCCTATAAGGAATTGTAAAAAAAGTTTATTTTCTTAACTTTAAAAGGTTTAAGGAGTTATAAAAATTGCAAGGTTATTGGTAAGCCCTACTGTCTCATTACAGAAAATAATTCCATATTTCAATTTGAATATTTTATCTAGAGGAATCGAGGTTTGCAATTATTTCAAACATTTTCCCACCAAATAAAAATATATTCTTTAATGTACCTATTTGAAACATTTAATCAATACTTCAAAAGGGCAAAGTTGCTGGGGGCTGGCATCTTTGTTCTAGAAATTGAACTTTTTTTGTTATTTCCCTTCAACATCAGTATCCCTTTGAAAATTTGCATATTAAAAGTCATTCAAAATCTCTAATGACTGAAATTTTCTCCATTTGTGTTACCTCCCTTTCCCCAGGTTTACTACCTTAAATTACTTTCGTAAGGTCTATACTATAGAAGATAAAAACACAGTTCGTTGATACAATTCTATTTTATATGATTATCATGAGTAATCAAGGGAACCAAGGTTATAGCGGTTATCAAAAGAATGTAATCCAGGGACAAAGACCAGACATGGAAAACAGACATACACCACAAAGAACATAAAGTAACTAAAATCATACATACAATGTAACTTAAGTAAATGAGCAACTCGGACTCCACTAAAAACTGGGAGCATTGACCAGGTGCACCAGTAGGGAAAGCGTCCTCTCCTTTTCTAGCAACACCCGCCGAGTTGCTCATAAAAAGCAAGTCCGGGGTAGGCAAACGAGGAAAGGTAAACTATGACCAGTTGAATAAATCAGTTTTCATGGTGCTGATGGATACATCATAACGATCCACGAGTTCATGATGACGACCATAAAACTTCTGTAGTGATGACTTCAATCTTGTAGCAACATAACCCTGAAGAAATCCAGTTAGAGTTCTAGCGCGATACAAAAAGTCTGCGTAGTTTCGGCAAGCTCTGGCATAAGGTATGAGTTGTAATATGAACACCCCATACACAGGAGCCGAAGGGATGTTGCCACAGATGAAAGGAAAGTTGACAATTCTGAATGAAAAACCATCACGTTTGTCGTAAAGTTTGGTCAATAATTTTCCTTTACCATCGATTTCTAATTGTAGGTCAAGATATGAGGCTGACTTCACAGTGTCTGTGGTATCCTTTATCTCAAGTTCTTTTGGGTAGATGCGATGTATCAAATCCCCGAAATTAGGATTGTTTAAAGATAATACGTCATCTATATAGCGGAAACTGAGATTGAAGGATCTAGCCAAACGATATTCTTTCTTTCTGATAAAGTCAGCTATAAAGTCAGCCTCATGAGAGTGAGGGAATAGGTCAGCAAGTATAGGAGCACAATTTGTTCCCATTGGAATGCCGACCGTTTGTTGAAAAACACGTTCACCACACTGGACAAATATGTTGTCGATTAAAAATTTTAGCATTTTGTAAACATCTTCCTCTGTATATTTGGAAGATGATTTGGAATTATTTCTTACAAAGTATGAGGAATCTCTACCAAGAACTATATATTTGTATCAAGGTGTACCATCTTTTTTTGGAAAAACAACGATGTATAATGTTTTTAAGTCGGAATTTTAACTGAGTATGGGGAATAGAAGTATACAGTGTTGAAAAATCAATAGTCTTGAACTGATTGTCTCCAAAAGATCTTCAAATTTTTCAGGATCCACTTTGAATTAATACCACTACGGTAGTAACAAGTGTTGTGGTAGGACTGCAGACCCTCTATGACAGTTGTGAGTATAGAAGTTAAAAGTTTTGAAAGAGGTTTGGTGGTACATTTTGCAGATCCAGCTATAAAACGTTGTTTGTATGGATTCTTGTGAAGTTTATGAATCCAGTGCTGCTGCTGACGAAAAACATGTCTTGCTCTTTAATTATATGATTGGTATATTTTGTTTTATTTCAAATTTACGGATTTCACGCAACAAAGTAATCTAATAAAAAAAGTCTAGCATACAAATTTATTGAAAGTTTTTTTCACTATTGTCTGAGTATCAAAACTTATCATCACGGAATGAATACGCCAAAACTCCTTTCACATACACAGGTACTGACACAGGAACATTCCGCGCCTAGAACGGCATTTTGTGCTGAATTTTCAGAAGAAATAAATTTTTGCATCATCTAACCATACATATAAAAATTTCAAATTAGAGACGAAACAAAAATATCTGTTGAAAAGAAACTGTTTTATGCGAGAAAATGGATAAAACGAGAACGAAAAGACATTGAGTCTCTGTCAGAGTGGTTAAAGGCCGTGAGGTCTTTAATTTTGAAACGAATGAAAATTTTTAAGTAGGTCAATGAGTGCCAAGGCTACATCAGTTTTCAAGGACCCCGATATAGCAAACATATTGTCTAATATACATGCCAAATATGTGTTGTACCAGCAGACAAAGCCTAAAACAACATTGTTTTTGTCTGCAAAACGTTTTACATCCAATGTTTATTATCCGAGGTACACGTAGAAAATAATAGCAGTGATAAGACCTTAACTACTACCACACTCTCCAAAGAAAAATTGTGGAAAACCATAAATCTATGCTATGATCTTTTGGTCTCTCTACCAGGGACGATGATTGTGATATTCCGTCTATGTACTGAATTCCGAAACTCCACAAGAATCCATACAAACAACGTTTCATAGCTGGATCTGCAAAATGTACCGCCGAACCTCTTTCAAACTTTTAACTTCTATACTCACATCTGTCAAAGAGGTTCTGCAGTCCTATCACAACACTTGTTACTTCCGTAGTGGTATTAATATAATGTGGATCCTGAAAAATTCGAAAGGTCTTTTTGAGACAATCAGTTCAAGACTATTATCTGAATATAATAGCATTAAAACCTATGATTTTTCAACACTGTATACTTCTATTCCCCATACTCAGTGAAAATCCCAACTTAAAATATTATACATCGTTGTTTTTTTCCAAAAAAGATACAAATATATTGTTCTTGGTAGAGATTCCTCATACTTTGTAAGAAATAATTCCAAATGATCTTCCAAATATACAGAGGAAGATTGTTACAAAATGCTGGAATTTTTAATCGACAACATATTTGTCCAGTGTGGTGGACGTGTTTTTCAACAAAAAAACTATAGCTGATTTGATCCGAAAGAAAGAATATCGTTTGGCTAGATCCTTCAACCTCAGTTTCCGCTATATAGATGACGTATTATCTATAAACAACCTAATTTCGGGGATTTGATACATCACATCTACCCCAAAAGAACTTGAGATAAAGGATACTATAGACACTGTGAAGTCAGCCTCATATCTTGACCTACACTTAGAAATCAATGGTAAAGGAAAACCATTGACCAAACTTTACGACAAACGTGATGACTTTTCATTCAGAATTATCAATTTTCCTTTAATCTGTGGCAACATCCCTTCATCATACGTTATGCCAGAGCTTGCCGAAACTTTTTGTATCGCGCTAGAACTCTAACAAATAGGCTTCTGGAACAGGGTTATGTTGCTACAAGATTGAAGTAATCACTACAGAAGTTTTATGGTCGTCATCATGAACTCGTGGATCGTTATGGTGTATCCATCTGCACCATGAGAACTGATTTACTCAACGGGACATAATTTTCTTTCCTCGTTTGTCTACCCGGGACTTGACTTTTTATGAGCAACTCGGCGGGTGTTTCTGGAAAAGCAGATTGCGCTTACCCTACCGGTGCACCTGGTCCATGCTCCCAGTTTTTAGTGGAGTCCCAGTTGCTCATTTTCTTTTGTTACTTTGTATGTATGATTTTGGTTACTTTATGTTCTTTGTTGTGTATGTGTATGTAAACAAAAAACAAACAAACAAACAAAACATAAAAAAACAGAAAAAAAAACATCGAAAACGATATAATGCAAAAAGAAAAAAAAAGGAAATAAATGTTAATATTGAATAAAATATTAAATAAAAATAATAATGGCCTGTATTCGTCCAGGTATTTTAGGCCAGGTATGAAACATCTTTTATGCTGTTCCGATAATGTTTAACAATCTTGCCATTGGCCTTGTATGCTCAAATTGATGCATTAAAACCCAATGTTATAATCCAACAAAAGGAAACGCAAATCAAAATTTAGGCATCACTATAAGGAACTGTTCCAGCTTAAAAAATAATTAGTAGTACGTTTATTTTCTCACCATACGGAATTTTTTTTTCAGATATAATCAACGCCCAAAATGATATTGACTCAGCTTCAGAAGATGATTTGAGTTCTGAAGGTACAATTATTTAAAAAAAAGACATTTATGTACGAAACCACTTTAAAGGGTTCTGTGGAAGACCCAGGCTGTGGGTAGCACATTCAAGACTTTAAAAAGATGTTTTATCATTTAGAGTTCACAAACTGATGCTTCTAAAATAAGGAATGTTAGAGTTAATATACTGAAATGGTAAGGATGAAATGTATTTTATGGAAAATTCTTAATGAAAGGAAACGACTTTTCATCTATCTGTGATTAAGTTAATTTATGATGGAAGTTTAAAAATATACTCCGAGTTCTACACTTTTGACATAGAAAAATCACTGTTCCCTCTGACATTAAAACGAGATACTTTGAACAATTATGAAATGGTCGGATGAAACTTACCCTGTGCCACACATATCACATGATCCGCCTAGCTTCTACACGGACAAGCACTTTAATCTTGAATAGTTGTTGATTAAACAAGTAATTCGATTTAATGGAAATATTTCACTTAGAATGATAAAGTGCTTTTCTGGTTACGTGAATTAATTCGTGTTTATGTTAAGATAAAGTGAAATGTTTCTTTTTTTCTTTTTTTTTTATAGATTTTTTCGCTGTGTCAGATGAAGACATGTATTACTCAGGTATGACATTTATATCAAAGTATATTTACACACTTTTTTGAGAAAAATGGTATGCAATGTGAGGATGTAGAATTATACATTAAATAAAGGGATTAGCAGAAGTCAAAAAAGCTCATAAAAAGAAAGGAAAATGTACCAAGCAAAAATATGCTTTGTTAATGAACTAAATTCTTTTAAACAGCTCATTTTTATATTGCAATTATCTCTTTAAGCAGAGAACGTTTACCATACCGATGAACCAAATTCTTTTTAAGCCGTTTAGCTCATTTACTTTTGTTTTTTTTTGCACAGGATTGCTTTTGCTTATTTCTTTTATTTGTTGTGTGTTTTCCATATATAATATTTATCCTCGAAATCAATTTAGGTTCAATGAATTATTTTTAACCAAAAAAACAAATGATCCGAAGTCTTTAACTTTTAAGTAAAAAATAAAGATTTTAATTTTGTTTAATTTTTTTTGGTGAGATCGTTACAAATAGTATATTTATGTATATAAAAAATGTATGGATGTATTTATTGCCATTCAGTTATATTAACATCTATGAAGTTGCTTTTAAAGATAAATGGAGCCTTTGATGTCTAGGTGTTTAGGTTCGTTGACATATTCTGCATAAACTAAAAACGTATGTTTAAAACAAAAAAAAAAAACCAAAAAACAAAAAACAAAAAAGAAGAAAAACAAAACAAACAAAACAAAACAAAACAAAACAAAAACAAAAACGAAAACAACCCCCCCCCCAAAAAAAAAAAAATTAGATTGTTTTTCGTTGGTGGGTAATAAATGGTTGGAATATATTTTTTTATAACATAGTCGTTTTAATGTATTGCTAAATCATGACAAGAAAACCATTATCGTGACTTTGATGTCGTAACTTAAGACAAATTCAGCATACAAAACATATGTATTTAAGACTTGCATGTTTAATTTTTGATGTTTCATCGGCGTGTAAAAGCATTGAATTGGTACATTTTCAATGAAACATACTAGCACTTTTTTGAAAAAAAAATGTGCGACTGGTCAACGCTTTTACACGTCGGTAACACGTAAAGAAATGAAACATCAGATGAAACATCAAAAATGAAACATTCCAATTACATTTTACATGTTTCCCTTATTTTATTTCATCAGTTTTAAAGCGTCCGTGCTGGCGAACACGGTTTTGTTTACATTTAGTTTAAATTTCGATATGCAATATACAGCGATCAATAAAAGTAATGCGGTGATTATTGTTGTCGCTAAAAATGCGTTCCATTGTTCTTTGAAACATCATGTCTACAACCAGTTATTCAATGTGATAAGCCCGTTATAGTGACATGAGTAATAAATGCAATTATTGACACATTATAGGTGACGTACTTTGTACGTCATGAATTATCTATACGATTGTGACATTTAATAGGGGGAGTTATCGTATATTGACCTTACCTACCATGATGTAAATACAGTAGTGTTCGCTTTTACCGTACAGGCTTATAACAAATTCAGGCTTATAACAAATTTAGGCTTATAACGAATTAGAACATATTTTCAAGTTCCAGTTTTTTTAAAACAAATGCATTTCGTCATTGATATAACGAATTCGCTAAAGTGAAATCAGGGATATTACGAAGTTTTTCTTAAGATTTATTGCTGAAGTTTTCCCGGATAAAACGAAGAGTCAATTTAATTGTTTTGTAAACATCGGACACAAGTTGTTTGCTACTCACGGTAATTGATTAATCAACAATTTCACGGTTGATGAACATACAAGAAGATCAGTTAATCTTATTTGTGTTGATGTTTATTACTCAGTAAAATATCAATCAAGTAATGGCACCCATTGTAATACAAATGACACTAATTTGTCGTCACGAACTCGTGCACCATGAAAACTGCTTACCCTACCGGTGCACCTCGTCAATGCTCCCAGTTTTTAGTGGAGTCCGAGTTGCTCATTTGCTTTTGTTATATTACTTTGTATGTATGATTTTAGTTACTCTATGTTCTTTGCTGTGTATGTCTGTTTTCCATGTCTGGTCTTTTTCCCTGTACTACATTCTTTTGATTACGGCTATAACCCTGGTTTCCTTGATTATTCTTGTTCAACGGGTCATAGTTTTCCTTTCCTCGTTTGTCTATCTCGGACTTGACTTTTCATGAGCAACTCGGCGGGTGTTTCTAGAAAATCAGATGGCGCTTCCCCTACCGGTTCACCTGGTCCATGCTCCTATTTTGTAGTGGAGTCCGAGTTGCTCATTTGCTTTTGTTACTTTGTTTGTATGATTTTAGTTACTTTACGTTCTTTGTTTGTATGTCTGTTTTTCATGTCAGGTCTTTGTCCCTGGATTTCATTCTTTTGATTACCGCTATAACCTTGATTCCATTGATTACATTCTTTTGATTACCTCTACATTACTCTTTGATATTATGGAGCAGACAACAAACAATATATGTCTTATTTATCCAAGTTAGCACGGTTGTAGCATGGCGCTTCCTGCTCATTGCGGTTCTTACTAGCTCTAGATGAACTAATTATTGATAGAACAGAAGAGCAATGTTAAATAAAGGGGTATAGTTTGATTTGTGTTTTTTTTTTCAAAAATTCTAATAAACTTGTTTGATTTGAATTACCATGACCACAGGAACGAACTGAGTAAGCAACTTGTTCTTGGAAATCTAGCGACCTCCAATGCATGTATTTAAGATTATACTAGTTAATTAATTTGTATTTCCTTCACATACGCTGTAATAAATCTTATATTAATTCCAATAATATCGCTTTTATTTAGATTTGCTCTGTTATATTATGATACTAAATATGGTATTTGCTTTAAATCCTCTTTTTATTTCAAATGTTTCCAAATGAAGTACCAGGTGATGAAAACAATGCACATAGTATCATTGATACATATCGCCTAATAAATATAGATTGATTTCCTCTTCAAGTCATTGTTCAACAACCAAATTTCTATTTTACTTACTAGTGCACTTGATACCAAAAAATCCAATTTTAATTTTTTGCAACAATTTTGTGAAAAAAGGGGAATTAACTATTTCTGGAGTGTTAAAAACTCGCTTGAAGTGCTTGATTAGTTACATGCTTTTTGGGGATCTTTCGATTCTGTTTTAAGTTTTTATTTTTCTACCCTATTCACCACACATCTAAATAATCTTATAAATCAAAACTTCACATATCTTATTAAATGGTCCTTTCATAACTCGTGAATATCTTTGTTCAAACGAAAAATATAAAAAATAACTACGTTACTCGGACATTCTTGGATATATTAAATCCTTTTCAAACAACATTTCGTAGATGCATATAATAACAATTTTAGACATTTGGACGATATTTGTGCTTTTAACAACGACGACGTTAATATCTATACTAAAGCTATATATCCTGAAGAACTTTCTTTTAATAAAGCAAATATTATTCACATATTAAGCTAACTAAACCGTTGAAGAGGTTCATTCGTAAGGGATATAGTCATGATATTGTCGTCAAATCGATAAGGATGGCATTTGTCGGTATTAACATTGGTTCGCTCATAGGGTCGTGACATAGAAATTAAAACACTCTATTTAAAAGCAGTTTTTGGCATAAAATTAATTATGTCCTTATTATAGGACTTATAATGTATCGTGATTTTCAACCCCGCATGGGAAGAATTGGAATTAATTTTACATACGATGGAGATATATATTTTTTGTAGGTTTAAACGCGACTGGGGCCGGCATGTTAGTTAATCTCCAGTAATCCTTATTTTGTACAATTTTGTAATTTATATTCAGTTTCTTAATTTCTGTTGTACGTGTAACAAGGGACTCGTGACTTTTAGGTGTGTTTAATTGAGTAATATTTTGCACAGTGTCCATATATTAAAGGGGGAGGGTTGTGATCATACCAAAGTACTTTAACCCGGCTGCATGTTTTGTGCATGTCCAAAGTTAGGAATTTCTGGCATTTGTACGTATTGTTTCGTTTTCATTTTCAATTTAATTTGATGTTGCTGGAGTATATATGGGCAACTATTTTGCTGTACTTTTGTATAATGTTGTTTTAGGGACAGCGCAGCCTTCTATGCAGTATGAGATTTTCATAGTCGTTGATTGAAGACCTGTCATTGTTCGTCCCGGAGAGGTTGTTGTCTCTTTGACATATTCACCATATCCATTTTCGTTATATATAAATATTCATTTTCTTTCAGGCGTTAACGTATGGAAAAATGAAAAAGAAGAAATGTTGGAAACAGAAATGAGTTCTGAAGGTAAAGAAGGTATAACAAAATCTAACGACATTTCTTCAGGTGCTTTAGACAAAATTTGTTTTGTCAAAGACACATCAAAGGTCGCACGAATTCAAGATAAAACGCCTTTATATAACACTTTTATTACTGAGATAAAACGATAGTGTCCTAATTCTTCTTGTGACATAACACCTTATCTCTTTTCTGCAGAAAATGTGACAATGTGAATTCCAAGAAACTAAAAGCCACCTAATGATCACATTGACTCAAAACTCTGCCTAAAACTTGAATAAAATATTCCCGACTGTAATTCCGTGACATATACATTTAAATTTTTCCCAGTGTGCAACATGATTGCTAAGAAAATCCCTGAAATCAAATGTCATCGCCATTTCCAAAGTTTCTCCTTGAAATTGCTTCCAAAGTATGCATGTAAGTATTAGATGAATTTTGCTGATAAACTAATAAACATTCTTGTGATCAGCTGCTTGCTGATCTATCTTGCCACTCTTATAAGGCTAATTTTCTCCATAAAAAGAAATATCGGTTAGCCAGATTCTTTGATCGCAGTATCCAGTATATAGATGATGTATTTTTTTAAACAATCCACGATATGGGGATTTTACACATCGCATTTACATCGAAGAACTTTGGATAAAGGATAAACAAATATTACTTAGTCAGCTTCATTTCTTGAAGTACTCATGTTCAGTAGAAAAGAAAAAAATAATGACCAAACAATACGGCAAACTCGATCACAACTCATTCTGTATCGTCAACTTTCCTTTTATGTAGTACAACATCCCTTATGCACCTGCCTGAATTTTTCATATCACAACTCATACGTTATACCAGAGCTTGCCGAAACTACGCTGGCTTTTTGTAACATACTAGACTTTTTACAATTAGGCATCTTCAGCAGGGTTATCTTGCCACAAGATAAAAGTAATCACTACAAAAAAATTATGGTCGTCATCATGAACTCGTAGAACATTATGGTGCATCAAGCTGCACCATGATACACGATTTGTTCACTGTGTCATAGCTTTCCTCTTTCGTCGTCCATTGACTTGACATTTCAGCTCACGCTACCGGTACAAAACTCTTCGTCCATACTCCAAGTTTTTAGTGAGTCCGAGTTAGTAATTTTTTTATTTCTTTTTGTTTCTTTTTACATGTTATTTTCATTTTTTATCATGTTTTGTGTTCTGTTGTAAATTTTCCATGTGTAGTTATTCTTGAATCATATTATTTTAATGACCGATACAATCCCAGTTCCTTTTATTTTCCTTCCATGCATTTAATGATGGTTGAAATGTGAGAAGATTTTGCGCCATGCTCAAAATTATACGGACACAATAAGCAATAAAAGATCAAACATATTCAATAATATATGACCAATCGAAGTACAAAGGCATACAAAGGATCAACTAAATTTTTTAAACAGTTTGTTCGAAAGGCACGTAATATAGTATTGAACCAATGTTCAATAAAGTTAAATCCTTACCCTGTTCCAAACATTTGTTTCCATTTTGAAAATTCCAGGACTCGGGGGACGCAAAACCGTTTGAAAAATAACAGTATGTAAGACTATTCAAATCCTGTCTGAACAAATAACATCGGACAGTTTAAATATAGATCTACTGTTTTCAAATGTAACATGTTTATACAAATTTAACCTTAATATGCGGCCGTTACGATTACCTCCCTTGTTTCATCATAACGTGGCGTTTCTGTTGATGGCACTTTCATTTATTGATTTTGTGCATCAATACTGTTTTTTGTGTAATGTCTTGTTTCTTCGCGTTCAGTTTATATATGTAATCTACTTTATTTGGTTCGCTACATTGTGTATGTAGATTTTCCTATTTTCACGTTCAGGCCATGTATTTGGATTTTGACGTATTTGAATTGTTCCAATATCACTCTTTCAGTATTTATCACCAGAATAAAATGTCAGTTTATAATTTTATATTTTGTTATAGAGATTAACGTATGGCAGAATGAAAATGAAGAAATGTTGGAAACAGAAATGAGTTCAGAAGGTATAATAGGTATATTAAAATTTCACTACCTGTACTATATTGTCTTCAGGGTCTAATTTAGAGAGAAGAATGTGGTAAAATTGATACATTGATAGCTGTGCGAATTCAACATCATGCGCGTCGATATAGCGCTTTACATAATAAGCTTAAACGATTATATATATATTTGATTTGAATGTCCCCGTTTTTTACAGTCCTTATATACATCGCGTGAAATGAGTAGAATCCATTAAAAAAACAAATCATCTTTCGTTTCTTTCGTTTACTTAATTTTTCCGCATTCAATTCTCATTTTACAAATATAATTTCAGACTTTGAAACCGTCGAATACAGAAAGTCTAAACAAAAAGCATCATCATTGAATGGTAACCCTGGATGCAGTGGAAGCCAACTCTTTAGGTCTTTTGGAAGAATTTGCAACTTCTTTTGGAAAGAGCGATCGAATTTTACATAACAACTTTATTAAGATATTTATATGTGTGTTCACTGGTTAGTGTTTTCAATATCTAGTTTTAAATATGAAAGATGCTCGATAATAAAAACATAACTTCTTGAGATTCCAAGTTAACAATTGTTTAGCGTGGTTCAGATAGATATCCCTTATTGTTTCATCTCTGCCTTTTACTAGTCTGACACGCTGAGTCGAATTGTTTTTGTGGTAGCTCACAGACGCAAGACAAATGCAATGCAAGTACGCATGCAATCCCCTATCGGACACATTATTCTGAATCCGAACCAACCAGTCGTCAGTCTATCCCCCTAGATATGGCGTGCTTGGCAAGAACAGTGACTAAAGTCTTTGAATCGAGGCGAGCACGCCGCCCTAGGAACACCGTGGCGTCATGTTTGTCAGAGCTAGCGCTACTAGGTTAATGAATCTAGAATTTGCATGTTGAATAGTATGCCTAGTTTGTCATATGCTGTTTGTTTTCAATGACAGTATAAACTATAAAAAAATATAAATACCTATACTCATGAATAAATTACCTTTATGTGATTGAAATGCAAATAAATTTCGATATAAAGAATCATTCTACTTTTGGTTAAACTAAGATTTCAACAACATTCTGGATATAAATTTGTGATACCATATAATTTTGTTGATCACAAATATTGTATCGAAATCTATGTCAATTCTATTAGATAAATTGATATGATAAATCTACAACATGAATTCAAAAACCAGAACTTGAACTCACTGTCAAATTGGTAGTAAGGACTTTGATACAGGAATTATTAATCAAACACATATCGGGTAATCCTACATACAAATGCAGAACATTCAACAAGGATGACATCTAAGCTAACTAACTCCTGCATGGCCTCGGTTAATAGTCTTTCACGTGAGCAGTCTCACGGCTTCCATGATTTGTCCTGGATTTCGAAATAGATTAGAATCATCTACTTGTTCAGTTTTCTGAACTGCTGCCCAATATTTCGTCTGCAGTAATCAACTAAACATAACTAAAAAAGACAAAAACATACCCCCCCCTATAAAAAAGAAAAAAAAAACAACAAAAAAAGGCAAGCAAACGAAAAATAAAACAAAAACCAAAAACAAAATAAAACAAACAAACAAACAAAAACAATGCGTATATAATCTGTGCCTTAACAATTTTTTTGTTTTTGTGTATGCATTATTTTGTCGTGATTTCTTAAATAAATTGAATGAAGTTTTTACATTACTTTTTCAACCATGTAAAATGTATGAAATAGCGGAGACGTGTTTCGTTTGAATCCGTGTTTCTCCATCAATCCATCTGTCCTAACTTTCACCTCGTCCAAACAGTGAATCAGTATAAAGATTTTCCCGTCAATGAATTTATCAATACAATGCTTAATGTACTTTTCCAGGTGTTCACCTAGGTAGTCCAAATCGTTTCCGTAAATATTGATATGACAAATCACACCTCTTGTACAATGGTACAAGTTTCCAAATGTCAACAAAGTACAGTCAGGAGTAAAACTTCCGACAATAAGGGTTGAACTTAACATTACCAACTGAATATTTTCTTCCAGTAGGCGAAATGGTATCCAGTTACATACTAGTCGTTTTTCAGGGAAAAGTTGTCCGCATGTTCTTGGACAATTTAAAATAGATTTTATGTCATCTTCTTCCAGAAGTCTGGTCACGTTATTGGTTATACATGACGAATTCGTGATGTCGTTTGATACAGTCAAGCATTCGTAATGGATTATTTCCTGAAATATGTTTATACTGAATTAGTGTTTAATAGAGTTTTCATATATGGAGAACATTAATTCTTTCAATCTTATTTCTAGAATATTTGTCTTGTATGAAATAGAATGTTAACTGTATTCAAAGTAAAAGTATAAAAATGCACTTTATGAAGAAAAAAAAAAAAACGCTATCTATATATACTAAATAGTATTTTAAAAGTTATAACACCGTCGATTGAAATAATAAATCAGTTAACATTATAATTCTAATTATAACAATGATAACGTCTACGTACTCTTTTCATAGAAAGGAAAAATTGTGATTCAACGGAATCTGCCTTTCGCATCATCGCTTTGTTTGTGTTGTCAAATGCAGCAACATATTGCTCAACTCCTTGACTTGTTAACTCAATGACCCGCTCATTAAACTGTCCGAATATTCCTTTTCCTTCGTATTCTTTTCTTATCCTTGAAGCTCGCGTTAGGAGCGTTTTCCCGCCATCTACTCGCATAGTAAGTGTAAATGCGACCTAGAAAAAATAGAACATGAACGATACATTGTGAAATATTGTCAGAATTGGTTTAATTGTTGTAAATAATGAATATGCAATGCAGATTCACACCTCGTTTTAAAAAAAGAAACATCTTATATAGAAAATAAAAATGAAATACAAATTGAACCATTACCATACATACTCAAGGTTGCTAACACCTTTTTACTCCTTCCGTTTTTATATACACGTACTTATAATTAGAATATTAAAAAAAACGCCGCCGGTAAAACCCCGACTTGGAGGGAAATACATGTACGTGTAACAAAACTATAAACATCATTAACTGACAGAGAGATATTTCTTCTGTCCATATGAAGCGTTCGAACAAACATTGTTTGCGCTGCAATCCCTACATACTGCCAAATTGTACATTATATTACGTGTATCATTATTACTGGAAGAACATTTAGGTATTTAGGTAAAAGAAAAGACCAAAAAAAAAAAAAACGTAATCTAAATATAAAAACTAGGTGCTCCTGGTATATTTGTTAAATACAAGGTGGGAGTTTTGTTTTTGTTTTAAATAGGTAGTTACTTGTCACGCTTGTCACGCTGTAGGCTTGAACAGGAGGTTGCACATAAATAGTGACATTCTATGTATCACTCTTTCTTTGCAGCTGGGTTATAACAAAGCCCGGTAGACTTAATTATGGCCAAGAGGAAGCGTGGACGGCTACTTTTATCATGACATGGTTCGGCGACTCGTGACACAGGTGTCGAGGCAGGTGTATGACTTCGATAATTGAAATATAATTACATTTCTTTTGTCTTACGAGTTTTGAAATAAAACAATTTACGTGGAGAATTTGACACAATACACAATTTATAATAGGCGACCCTAGGTTAGTTTAAGGGAGCTTTTCTGGTACGAACAATGTTTTTTATAGGTCACTTAAAATAATTAATTTTAGAAAAAAAGATTAAGGACACGAGGAAGCTTCAACACGAAACCTTTAGGCCACACCAAATTAATGTCTTGTTCGACGGAATCGCCGCTCCGATTTTTCCGATTTTCGTTTTTTATTTTCAAATCCGGCCGGAAAAAAATCCGGTCCAACATTTTCCCGCGTTTTAATTATCGGCGATCATTTCCGGTTCGTTTTGTTTGCACTTTGCAGTCGGAAACATCACCAAAACAACGTTTAAAAGTGAGACATGGATGATTCTGTCAACGTTATCACTTCTGTCTGGGAGAAAGGCAAGAATATTCGTCCAAATACGTTGTTTAATGTGAAGAAGTCGACGACTTTTGGCGACGTATTCGAAAAAAAGTATTGGCAATGACGACACCCTTCTAAACATCGAAATTGGATGTTCTGTGTCCGATATAAAATCTTCAAATCTTGTCGTCGTCAATTTAGGCAGCAACGTCCCAGTTTGTGAAGAATTTGGGTTGAAATTTGTATAATTTGTCGTTTCTAAACCCGAGAGTCCTGCGGGGAGTCCTGTTCCGTCTTGTTCAAACTCAGGCAAAAAAATGCTTTCAAGATTTTGATGGGCACAGCCAAAGCTATGGAAGTTCCGGACAAAATCACTTCAGATGATAAACTGATAGCTCCCCAAAGGTTATACAATGACATTATTGATTTCCTTAAAGAAGAAAATTTAAGATGGAATGCAAGTTGCATTGAAAGTGGGGAGAAAACTGTTAGGGTTTTGAGGGATGTTCTATTGTACACAACTTCTCATCATGATAAATTTTCAGAAGCTGGTTGTAGGTTTCCTGGGTATAATGACTGGAAGAAAAATCGACATCAAAACCTGTCATTCAGTCTGAATATTGTGATGACTTGATCAGTATCATGGAACTGCCATCAAACAATACTGGTTCCAATAAAAAAAATAATAACTTTAATACAGAAGTTACTTGAAAGCATAAGAAAGATGAGCTCTAGAATGAAAAAAAGATAACAAAATTCATAAGAGTGTATTTCATCGTAGGTCTGAAGCAGCCCGTATCCCAGAAAGGGACTGTTCTTCTGAGGTAAGGTCAAAGGTTGCAAATGTCAGATATAAGTACAGGGTTTTAGATAGATTTGTTGAGCGCCAGGGTCATTACACTATCGTGGACTTGAGTGATTTGACTTCAGAATTTGACAGGTATGATAGGCGCAAGTATATTGCAGACTTGTAACTTTCACAGTCATGATTTATAAAATGGCTTATGGAAACAGTATAGGTACTTTGACTTTTATCTGGTCTGTACCTAATGAGCCATCACCTGAGCGTGAAACTAGATGTGCACAGGTAATGGCTCGAGTCAATGCGGACTTACCTACTTATTCCTCAAGAGATATGAGGAAAAATTTCATAGAGAAATATACCTCCCATTTAAAAGGTTCAAAAAGTGTGCTTCGTCACTTATATAGGGAATTAACAAATGATAGCAGTGCTCCAGATTCTCAGGAACATGGTATAATTGACGAAAGAGTACCCCAAATACTTTTGTCCTCAGACGATTCCGAGTTATTGATCGATCATAGGGCTCTTAATGGTCAACCTGGGGAGACAAAATGTTGTTTTTTATGATGAATGTGAAAAGTTCTTTCAAGAAAAACTAGCCCTAGTAGTGAATGAACGTAGACATAGGCAAGAGTTATATATGCCCCTTGCTATATCTATAGAAGATTTAAGGTCACAAGTAAAAGAAAGACTACCTGAGGATGTTCCTGTGCCGTCATCAGAATCCAGTTTTTTCCGTCACACCAATATGTAAATACTGTACTAAAATATTCAGGAAGGTTTGATATAAAATTTAAAGTCCAGTCTCGCCTTAGCCATGCTGATCATTTTGATTCAAAATATGTTTTTACTCAGTAGCAGTATATGAAACAGATGGCTGTCAAATATAGAGATAATGCTGTTATGTGTTGTCTCGATGACAAAGCTATTGTTCCGGTCAGGGAACCAGAAATTCAGATTTCCACAGGTGTTCGTGGGCACAACAAGGTTCTTGCCCCTTTATCAGGAAGTCATCTCTCTGCTTGCGACCATAATTTTCATACATGTGGAATTGTTCCTTCTGTGGTAATGATCAGTACTATCCCTGAAAATTCATCAGACTCCCTTTTTAATGGTACAGTGCATGTTTCAGTGAAAGATAAGATTTTCCAGCCTTCAACTGCAATACGGCATGCCACAAAATTACTTAGCATTCTAAGAGCATACGAGTCAAATGATGATGTGAATTTAGAGAAACCAATTCTTTTTCTCTTTACTAATGGTGGGCCTGACCACAGGGCGACATTTGACACAGTTAAACTTTCTCTTTTGGTCCTTTTTATTCAGCTTGATTTAGATATGTTGGTGGCATTAAGAACAGCCCCACATCATAGCTGGGTCAACACAGCTGAAGGATGTATGTCCATTTTAAACTTGGCCCTGCAGCATGTTGCTCTTGCTCGAGAAAAAATGACAGATGAATTTGAAAAAGCATTAAAAAATAAGAGCTCTTTATCTGCTGTCCGTAAAAATGCAGAGCGATCTAATGCTTTTAAAGAGGCATTGATTGCTTCTATGGACCCCGTTATAGCTCTGTTGAAAAACCGTTTTGGAAGAATGAAGCTGAAAGGTGAATCACTGATTGTACATGATGCTGCAACTGATGAAGACCTGAAATCAGTTGTTGATCCCATTTGTAATATTTTAAGTGACAATAGCTTGACCTCAGATATTGACAGTAAAGGCCTGAAATCTCATGCAGAGTTTTATAAATTCACCAATTCTCATGGCAAAAGCACTCACTATTGTTTTCAACTGAAAAAGTGCACACAGCCAGACTGTGGTTACTGTGTTTTAAATCCACCAACGTTAGAGAAGTTTGAAAACCTGCATTTTCTGCCTGACCCTATTCCAGATAAAAGAGAATGTGTCGTATCAAACATTTCAACAGGTATTTCATACATGTACTGTTAGTGATATATATTTGTATACAGTGATACTGTATAAATGTATGACATAATTTTGCTGGTGATTCAGTGTTTTTATTTTAAATCATCTTAAATCCCCCACACTAAAACACAAGTATACATACACTTTCTATTCCATTTTTAATTTTTTATACAAAAGGTTTTGATTGATTGAAAATTAGAATTCGTACTTCAGTAGACCAAATTTCAACTTGTCATGTCCATGAAAAAATACTGACCTGTGTCTATCATTCAATATACACCTTGACTGTTTTGTACACAGACAAAATCTACCAGTCTACAATATGTGACCCAATATACAAATGTATGCACTTATTCACAAGTGTTTGTGATTCATTTATAGTTGACTTAAACTTTGAATTGATTTTTTTAATCTTTTACAGTTATATGGTACCAATACAACAGATATGCACAGACCGTCTCTGCAGGAGCCATCAATGTCTAACTTAGTAGACAAAGACAACAAAGCCCTTTTAAATACAGGAAAAGTGAGGGAAGTAATAAATTGCTCGGAATGTAATAAGCCTAGATGTCTATACGCAGCAACAAAATTGATGTCTATACGCAGCAACAAAATTAACTGTTGATCAGGTATGAGGTCACTGTTATTGCATCTACAGATTTAATTAAAAGTTCAGGAATTAAGATCGTTATGAAATACAAGAAAAAATACATGTATGAGTTTAAATTTAGTTGAAAAAGGCATGTTGATTTGTTGATTTAAAAATATGTTTTTGACAGTTTTCCTTTCTGTTTTAAGCACTATCACTTCACAGCACCAAGTTTAATATTTGAAAAAAAAAAGCAAACTTTTTAGTATGTCAATAAGTTCAATATAAAAGGTGTTTTCTGAAGATACAAAATGTGGACAAGTTCAGTTCTGTTCATCAGTACTATTAGACAATGGAGTATATGTGCTTTAAACATCAGTAGTGCCTCCACACACACCATACTTGTTACATTTTTACAATTTTTTTTATTGTTTATACAGAAAGTGTGAAGAAATACATGTGTAAGTCTGACCATTTTTCTAATACACTGTATATCATTTTACAGGCTAAAGCTATTGCCCGGACCAAAGAAGAACGGATATATATATGTGGGAAGTCTTTGTTTGATTTAGAGGATCACCCATTATACAGTATTGTAGTTACTAGACAATCGATTAATTGATCAAGTCCTGTTTAATCTACTTATTACAGTGCATCAACCGTTGCATTTGCTGACTGTTGTTTTTACTGTGGGCAGCAAGACAATGTAATTGAGGATGACTACTTCAACCAGTTAAAAAATAAATTTGCTGTTGTGAGGCCACTATGCAGTGCTTGTCGGGCATCCGGAAAAGAAGCCAAAACTTGGGGGGGGGGGGGGCAAAAGCGCCTTACGAAAAAACAGAAGAGATAATTCTGATGCTTTATTATGATTGTTACCAGACAAACTGTTAACTTTTTGTGTTCTTTTTCGTAAATTTATTATTCAACTTTTCCATGGGATATGAAATGTGAAAGTTGTTATTATTCATTCAAACGAACTGTTGTTCATGGATCTAGAGATCTAGCAGTATTTTTGTGACATTTTCAGTAAATGAATATAAAAAGAACCTTTATAATAAAACTACATATGCTGTTTTCATGGTCTGCACAATAAAATTTTGAAACATTTTGCCCTATTTTTATCCTGGAAAGTGAAGGTTGATGCGAATATGTAGTAAATGTCAAGGTGACAACATCCCATCTCTGTAGTAACTGGCTGAAAATAAGACATCTAGAGGTTGCCATATCAGTTTATTTGACCAATAGAATAGACAGGGAAAATACATCATATACTCATGATACTGGACAACCACGTCATTTTAAATGAATACACCTTTTTAGAAGTTAAAAAACAGTAATGCGATGGGAAACATTTTTTTCGCTCCATCAAATTTTCAACCAAAAAAAAATTCGCTCGCCGCCCCACTATTTTTGTCTTAAAAATCCAAAGAACAAGAAATATTTTTGGTGTGGCCTTATGGGTTCTCAAATAAAATAACATGTTCGTATTATCTTATAGCTGTACTTACAGGGTGCTGGTACACTTGTCAGGAGTAGCATTCCGTAAAAAGAGGGGTGAAATCAATATTTTCATCGAAGATCGAGATTGGAACAGTTTAAATCTTAAAATGTTAATTTTGTAATATGTAAAAAGTCCAATTAAACATGACAGAAGATAATGAAATATTTCTATGTAGTCTTTGAAAAGAAGTGGTGTCGTCTCTCTGTGGATTCTAGTCTTCACATATGTAATAGTTAAATATTTCTGTCATTGTTTATCATTTTCTTCTCGAAGTTGCTTAAATTGATACAAACTTCCAATATTTTCACTCTCAGTTGTAGAAATCATGTAAAAAGTACAGAAGCCCCACGCATTGCAACCACTCGATATATGAATTGAGAACCAATGACGTAGCGCGGTCACATGTTCACATGGCTAATTCAAATTGGGCCATCGTCGATGTTGAATCAATTTCTTCTCAAATAAACGACGTAAGTGACGACAGGGGGCGTTTTATGATATGTATGAAGTGTAATAAATCAAATAAACCAAAAATTGAAAAAAAAAAATTGTGTGTAATGTTTCCTTTAATTGAAGACTCATTAGTGGCCTAGAGGTCACGTGTTCATACCGGTTGTGTTGTTGTCTCTGTGACTTATTCACCATATCCATTCTCCTGGTGAAATTCTAGATATTTCCAAACGCTTAAATTTTTAGGTACATTGCCAATCTAGTTTCCCTGAATTAAATATGAAAAATCTCACCATTTAACTTGCAAAAAATACACCGATTGCAAATGTATAAAATTCCGCTCGTCAGAAATAAATGAATGTTGTTTTTTTTTAAAGAATCACCAATATGAAAATTTCAAATCAATTCTTGTCTAATGTATATGCTGTCTACTGCAGTACGTGTATGGTATATAGAGGGATGGGAAATGTGGATGAGTATTAGGGGCAGGAATTTTGAATTGGAGAGGATAGGGAAATCATTTTTAAAGTATATATTGATATGAAAAATGTAATGAGTTTAATAAAAAAAATAACAGTTTAAATATTAAAGAATTTCAAAATAGGAAATTCATTTCGATAATGTCAACATGTGACAAAAAATATACAATGGGGATTTTACAGGGGGTAGGGAATGGGGGATAGTATCTGTTGTAATTGGAAAATTAACACCATTCAAGAACTGTATTCAATTTAATAATGTATATATTTACTAAAAAATGCAATGGAGTATCTATCGGAGGAGGGGGGTTTCTTCTATGGGGAATGGGAGCATAGTATATGATGTAATTGGGAATAGTATACCATTCAAGAGCAGTATTAGAAAAATAAAACTTACAAACTCGTCGTTTATTACAGCAGCATAACCCTGAAAAGATGGGTGTCCGATGACGTCGTGGTATATAGCGGGAAGATAATCAAATCCACCATAAACATTACTTCTGATATCCATCACATTTTTATAATCTTCATATCCAACTTTCCTTATTTCAAATGCCATGTTCAACGTTAAAAAGATCAGACGCAATTGTGATCTTATATCATGACGAGTCATGAAACCTAATAAGATAAGAAAAACAAATACTAAGCATGTTTCATACGTTTCTGTAACATTGGTTAAAACTGAATAAATTTTCTTAATATAATACTTTATTATATTAATTTTCAAGAGCAACACTATATGTCAATGAAGTACATGTATTTTGCAATGTGCTAAAGCAAGGTGAATTCGGCTATTTGAAAAAAAATACCTGATCATTTTGAGGATCCAATCTCTGCATGTAAAAATTGTTTGTTGTTGCCGCTGAAGGATGAGGCAAATAGGCGGTAACAATTTTGCATTTATATTTCTTTAAAAAATAATAAAAAACATTTTGAATTTGAAGTTAATAAATATGTATAAACAATTAATATTTTTATGAATAAGCTGAAATATAGAAGAAACGATTTGCATTGTATATTGTAAAGAAAATAACTCTAGAACTGAAATATTTTTTGGACTTAAATGCGATCATAAATCACAAGAGAAATAATGTAATGTCTTTTTAAAGCCGTGTTAAAAAAACTACAGCAGAGACACTGATCATGATCATGTTTACTTCTAGAAACAAATTAGGTTAAATGTAGGAAACAAAATGAAACACAAAAAACAAACAAACAAACAAAACACGATCAAATACACATTTAGATGTAACCTGTAAAGTAAAACTAAGCTATGAAATCAGTGTTATTACATTGCTCCTATGGTAAATGTTAACCTTAAATTTGAAACGTCAAAATACTGATATGACATTACAGATATTGATTCACCAATCTTGTAGACTATCTTTGTAAGTCACGAAATTAGTACAAAACGTTTGTTCTATTTAGAAAACTAGTATGGAGTATTCATATCACTCATATAACTCATACGTTATGCCAGAGCTTTAGGAAACTACGCAGACTTCTTTTTGTATCGTGCTAGACTTCTAAAAAAGTAGGCTTCTGGACCAGGGTTTTGTTGCTACAATATTGAAGTCATCGCTACAGAAGTTTTACGGTCGTCATCACGAACTCGTGGATCGTTACGGTGTATCCATCTGCGCCATGAAAACTGATTTGTTCAACGTGTCATGGTTTTCCTTTCCTCTTTCGACTACACCGGACTTGATTTTTTTATGAGCAACTCGGCGAGTGTTTTTAGAAAGCAGAGGACGCTTACCATAACGGTGCACCTGGTCCATGCTTCCAGTTTTTAGTGGGGTCTGAGATACTCATTTGCTTTTGTTACTTTGTATGTATTATTTTTGTTATTTTATGTTCTTTGTTGTGTATATCTGTTTTCCATGTCTGGTCTTTGTCCCTATATTACATTCTTTTGATTACCGTTAGAATATAAGTTCCCTTGAATACTCTTGCACAAAAATGAATTTTAACCTAATAAAGTCTCATATTTTAACAATTTATATTCTAATACATTATTTTAGCTAAATGTAAAACGAAAATTGAAAGAACATTTCAAGGAGGATTTAATAAGTTTTTGTGTATAGGTAAAAACAAACTAACTTTGAGATGACTGTTGTTTACTCCCGGTTGTCAATTCAGTAAATACTCTTAACATCTTTGTTATTGTGGAAAAGCTGTTATTTTTCACTATATTTTTTATAAATATATTTCATTCATGTTTCATATTTTTTTCATTTTTAATATCTGTTAATATCATATCTGTTCTCTTCAAAAGTCTGAGTAGCTCTACCCTTCCTTGTATTTTGCATTTTCATTGCCCAATCTCAAAATGTACTCACTTATTACTATTTGTTACAGTGAATTATACTGGAGGTTTGGTCGTTCTATGTTTTACTCTAGTGAGCAGTATTTTCAAGTGGAATGAATACTCTGTGTTTTACATAGAATGTCAATGTAGAACCAAGAGGCTAGTACACCGGAGTAAGAGTTGCCAGCAAAAAAGTTATTTTCGTAATGAAGCTATTAACTCAAATTTGACTGTTTGTGATTTCCCATAAATATCTTGTTTAATATTTGCTAGATGTTTTAGATGATTTATGAACTGATGTTGTAAGACATAACGTGAACTATGGATTATACTTTATTTGAATGACTTACTTTATACATTAATAGCAGAAATGAGTGTTAATGGCTGAATTTACATAACAAACTAGTAAGCATGACTATTAGAGGAGAAATAAGGTATATCTCAA
Source organism: Perna viridis (assembly GCA_037379345.1). Classification (NCBI taxonomy): domain Eukaryota; kingdom Metazoa; phylum Mollusca; class Bivalvia; order Mytilida; family Mytilidae; genus Perna; species Perna viridis. The sequence goes on from CM074520.1 coordinate 19,906,708, forward strand.
AATTAAGTAATATCCTATAGAGGTAAATAACACTCGATTGCTTGGTCAGACAAGCAGATAGTATAAGTATAATTATAACTTCAGGTTTTTTTTTTTATAAAAGAGGTTTAAATGGAAGCAATACTTTAATTTATTTCAGTAAAGGCCTATTGTACATAAAGAAAAGTTTTAAAAAGAATCACCATTACAGTGTTCTAGGATTTTTCAGAAATTGAGGTTTCCTTGGGAAAAATCCATATAAAATCAACTTTCCCACAGTCAATGACTGCTTTCCTAAGAAAACAAATCCTTACAGCATATGAAGTTTTCAACTTGCCACGGGAAAGTGTAACTAAGTACCTAACTTTCCCTGACCAAAAATTCACTTGCCCCGGGTAACGGGAAGTAGGAATCGTAGAACACTGCCATTAAATACTGATATGAGGTTTTTAATGTTTAAATCCACATTTTTCCTGTAAATTTGGATACCTGGGGCCTCTTGTTTACCTTATATTTCATCATAAACATACTACAAATTACAAAAAGCCTACAATTCCTGACAGGTTATTATATGATTGAATCTTCTATCCCTAAAACTTGGTACTATCTCAGAAGATGCAATTTTGTATTGAATATAATGCATTAGGAACCATACACTTGTCTAAATTATACATTTTTGGGATGTCATATAAGGATCATTATATGAAAAGTTAAGGAGTTATCCATCTTTTAAGTGAAATAGAAGAAAGGGTCCTAAGCAACAAGAACATGTACAAAATGCAGAAAAATAAGACATGTCAATAACAGAGCACTTATAGAGTATAGGGAAACATTAAGTACAGTAACTGCTGACTCAAAAAAAAAAAAAAAATTACATATATCTTATACTCGGCGTCACATAAATAACATACTGTTAAAATTTGAATAAAAATATTTTCTACGACTTTATTGACACCAACCGTCGTTTAAATTGTCTTAAATGACTTGCTCATTCGTTTAGCCAAACAGCTTCTCAAAAACAAGTCGCTTATTAGCTTAAATCATGCGTAACAAATCCTTACGGGAAAATCCCATACTAATATCCGCCATGTTGGTTTTTACGGGACGATTTGTTTACAAACGAAGTCCGTAAGTTCCCGTCGAACTCCGGTGACAATCGTCTGCTTGATCAACTTCTCGGTATTGTACGTTGTTCGCGTAAAATAAATCCGAGATATCCGAAATAACGCCGAAGTGCATTCTGGGTTCTTCGGTTTTTGGACAAACCATTTAAACGTAAACAACATCTCCTAGCAACCCGATCACTGTAAACATGGCCGACTTTTTACAATGTAAATATTAGCACCTAGAATTAAAATCTGACCGGAATTTAACGATTCAATGTTTAGGGAGAAGCCGTTTGGCTAAACGAATGAGCAAGTCATTTAAGACAATTTAAACGACGGTAGGTGTCAATAAAGTCGTAGAAAATATTTTTATTCAAATTTTAACAGTATGTTATTTATGTGACGCCGACTATAGTACATGTATATGTGTATTTCAACTATCTAGACTGAATTCTTCAACTTCAGATACAGAAAGAACCAGAAAAACATCTTAGCCAAATATCAATGTACGTAGACCAGTACTATTTTTTTCCAATAGGCAACAATAGTGAAACTTCGGAAAATTTCACCCTTTTAAAATAATGTTGGAGATAGTAACTGACTTTTATCCAATTCTATCTTCATTTTCCTATCCAAAAAATGTGACCAAATTCACAGTTTAACCATTTACCTTTTATGTTCTAAACAGATGATGTATGGGGTCAAAGCCCCCGCCCCACGCCCAATTTCTGATTAAGATACACAAATTAAAAACAAAACATAATTCTATATGAAATGGCTTAAAAAAACATAATTAAACTACATTCTGGTTATCTGCCTCTTTTTTACTCTTGATACACTCAGGTGTCAAAAGTTTGTCAACTTTTTTTCAAGATGGCGTTATTGTAAACAACAAACGTCACAATAAAATTTAAAAATCATACCTTTATTTATGACATAAAACTTCAATATTTTGTAATAAATCCTTTAGACATTAACACTTGTCGGGAACGTTTTGGCAATGTTCCGTATAGGCTCTGCAGGTATGTTACACTGATCTTATTCCAGGCCTTCCGAAGTTCGTGTTTTAGGTCCTCCGTGTCTTTAATGTGAAAAATGTTTCTTTTTATGTGATTTTTCAAGACCAGTCAAACATTCTCAATCGGATTTAAGTCCGAGCTCTGTGGTGGCCAGACAAACGGTTGAATTCCATTTCGCTGCTTCGCTGCGGTTTCTCGGGACCTGTGCACGGGACAGTTATCATCCATAAACTGAAAGTCATTATTCGGAAAGTGTTTAATGATAACAGGCCATAAAAAGTCATCTAAAGTCTTGATATATTTCTCCGAATTCATATTTCCGTAAACAAAGGCAAGCAGTCCTCGTCCGAAGTAAGTAATAGTACCCCAAACCATAAGCTTCAGACTACGAGTCGGGCCCTAATTCAGATATCCAAGACAATAACCACGCCATTTTTCGTTTTGTTTTCTCCATACCTTCACTTTACCATCCGGTTTTATAACAATAGTCATCTCATTACTGAAAATAACTCTCTTCCAGTTACGGTTAGCTGTCCAATGTAGTTTTCCACGACAGAATTGTAGGCGTTTCTTCCTGTTAACCTCGCGTACTCCAAGTTTTTTCGCTACTGTCCTCCTATTATACCCAAGCCTCTTCAATTCACGTTGAACTGTTCTACGAGACAGTTTCACAGGTGTATCACTATTAAGTTCCAATGTTATGTCGTTCAAAGTTTTCCGGCGGCCTTTCTTTACAATCCTTGTCAATGCGTTTTCTCCGCGAACTGTCAAAAGTTTGGGATGTCCTTTCCTTGGTGCGTTTTCGTTGTTTCCACGTCCTCTATACCTCTTCAAAACTTTGGAAACTGTAGACTTATGTATCTCCAAGATTTCTGCCACTTTAGACGACTTAAGTCCACTCCTAACTATAGATAGAATGGTTTCTTTGGTTTGAACATCAAGATCTTTACCTCTCTTCCCCATGTTTACAAACACGCGAATAATGACGTAACAAAGAAAATGACGTCATTTTTGACCCAGTCACCGTAAAAGTTACTTATTTTACTATTTTTAAACCAACAATTACGAAGTTGACATGCATTGACATTGTCACTATCGGTATCGGAAAAATTAAAAGGGGGCGTGGCCGGACTAGCGTACATGTGAAAGTTGACAAACTTTTGGCACCTGAGTGTAGTATCATACCCATTCTAAGTGGGGATTAACACTATAGGTATGGTACAGAATTCAAACTCCTGCTAGATTTTAATCTTAATATTCTGTTTTTCTAAATTCAGATTTATTTAGGGTTTGAGATGAGGATAAAGGAAATTCAAAAACATTACGGTAACCATGGGTAACTTCGCTGAAAAAACTCAATGTAAGTTGAAAAATGAATTTTGATTTAATAACAAAAAACAAATAAAATATATACATCTAAAACTTTCTCATTTAGATCCTCGTTAAACAAAGAAAAAATCACTGGCCATGGAAGGTCCTATATTTTTTTGTAATTATGACACCATTATATTTCGCAAGTAATTTTACAGACAAACAGAGGGGGAAGGTAAGAGCATTAAAGCATGCGTTTTGGGGTTCACAAAGTTACACATGCATTGTTGGAAAAACACTTGGGGAGAGTAAAAATAAGCGTTTTACCTGTTAAATTCTAAAATACTGTTATGGACTTCAAATAACTCTGCTGCTTTACGGTGTTTTCCAATGTATGCAGTTTAGTGGAAGTAATTTAGCATGCGCTGTAGGCTAAAAACCACTAATTCCACTTCCCATAGGCTTCTATGCTAATTTCACAATATTCAATGGCTTCTCTGGACTTTACCTTAACTTTAAACTGCAGAGGACTATATATCAGCATGATTCTACATATGTCAGCTCACAATCCTCAGAATGGCATGTGGGGTTAGCAGACTTGCAGTGCAGTACTGGTCACCGGAAGTGAAGGGTCTATAAATAGCATGGGAAATCCCAGTGTTTTCACAAGATAGGGGTATATTTAAAAATCATTATGGAGATTAGGCTTCACATCACAAGAAGCAAAATGCACCTATAAAATGTACAGAAATGTTTTTCCTTTCAGAAACTGTTTAAATTTTTTAAATAAGATGAGAACTTTTTTCACAGCACTATGAGGAACAGGGGTAATTTCTGCGTAGGACTATTTTTGCCTACGTTCCAAATGCTCATTGGTTGAATTGGTGGTCTGTAACCTAAAGGATCACTTTTTGGCTTAGAAAAAATACATAACTATACAGGTATCTTCCTACACACATACTGAATGCATTTGCAAAGTTTCAGTGAAATGTGACAAGCACTTTTTTAAATATTTGATTTTTAAATATAGGGTAACCAAGTTGTGCCAGCAAAAAAGTGACAATATTCTACCATACTTAAATGCATTAAATATTTGCAAAGAACTTTTTCTGACTTTTCAAATAAAAAATATCAATCACAACTTGTTTTTTAACAATATTAATGAAGAAGTGTTTTAAAAGTAATCATTTTCTGAGAAATTGGTCTATTTTTAAAAATTTATTTCTGACATGCCTCCCCCTTTTTCTTGATCACATGTCAAAAATCCTAAATTTTCACAAAAGGTGATATATTTGGCTTTAAATTTGTAAATACAGTGTTTTCACATTAAAACATGACCAGTAAAGGGCACCTAAAGCAAAAAAAGTACTCAATAATGGATTTTCCATGTTGCCATAGGGGAATGCTTATATGGCCTCAACCGCAGTAATGAAAGTGAGTTTTTCCTCATTTCTAACCTAATTTTTGCTCAAATCTACACAAAACTTGATTTCAAGTGCTTATTACCACCATATTTAGGTAAATATAGCCCTCAAAGTTTAATATTTGATATTTTTACTAAATTTTCTACACTTTTTACAAGATAGGACATAAAAATCAGCCAAAAAGACCAATTTTCCATAATTTGGATCTACAACTTAAAACAATGCATATTTTGAAGGATTTTAGTACTGTATTCCTCTCATGGCAAAGTTCACAAGATCTTCAAGTAGTTTAAAGCTATTTCAAGAAACTTTTCATTTTGCCATGGCTTCATCTTAAGGCTAAAAACCACTAATTCCACTTTCCATAGGCTTCTATGCTAATTTCACAATATTCAATGGCTTCTCTGGACTTTACCTTAACTTTAACCTGCAGAGGACTATATATCAGCATGATTCTATATATGTCAGCTCACAATCCTCAGAATGGCATGTGGGGTTAGCAGACTTGCAGTGCAGTACTGGTCACCGGAAGTGAAGGGTCTATAAATAGCATGGGAAATCCCAGTGTTTTCACAAGATAGGGGTATATTTAAAAATCATTATGGAGATTAGGCTTCACATCACAAGAAGCAAAATGCACCTATAAAATGTACAGAAATGTTTTTCCTTTCAGAAACTGTTTAAATTTTTTAAATAAGATGAGAACTTTTTTCACAGCACTATGAGGAACAGGGGTAATTTCTGCGTAGGACTATTTTTGCCTATGTTCCAAATGCTCATTGGTTGAATTGGTGGTCTGTAACCTGTACGTGCATGTTTTTTTTTATTTTTGTGATCAATTTGACATGCCATTCGAAAATACATGCTAAGACCTTTTCGACAATACACATTTTATTTTCTGGGATAAGAAAAGCAATCAAACAAGAAATATTAGAAGAATATACATCATTTTCAATACTAAGAAATGAAGTGAAATGGATTTTTGCAAATTTCGTGTAATTTTCAGAACTAAACAGATGAATTATTAGGCAAAACATTATTAAGGTACGAGGAAAAGATGGTACATGTAAGGGTTACACATTTCGGTCCTTACCATCCAATATTACGACAACGTTACCCTATCAAACTGACAGTTGCAGAATGTAGCTGTTTCTAAATCTAACAAGTTTTATACAGCGTAAGACAAAGAGACATAACCTTAAAAATACTTACCGGCAGAATTTGCTATACGTATTGTCCAAGATCTATGACTTGACCTCGTCATCACCAATCCGAACATACAAAAATAAACACCGAGATGCAACAGCTTCGACCTTATTTTCAAGGTTTTTATTTACTTATTTTCATAAAATGAATCAGTCAATGGAGTGGCATATATTAAACGTAAATAAACCGAGCACTTAAGATTTCATGTAGGGAAGGATTTAAAACGTGGTTTTAGGGTATTTGTGTGTCGGAGGGGGGGTGGTATTTTTAACAAGATAAAAGAAATAAATAAGTAATTAGATAAATAATAATAAAAAAATAAATAAATGTTCCCGGGACTTCGAGTTATTTATATTTTACTAGTTTTATAGCAAGATCATAAGTAACCAATCATCTTCGTCGTTACGTATACTAAGTCGGCCTGACAATGATTAATTTCATCGTAAAACACAGTTTATCGCCGATAAATAAAGTTTAGCGACAGTAAACTCTAGTTTCAAATCGTTAATTGTAGTTAGTGCACTAGAAATACAATTTATCGTAGACAAACTGTTATTCGCACCACGGTAACTATAGTTTACATTGATAAACAAAGATTATCGACCGTAAACTATAGTTCATGTGCGACAAACTAGGTTTAGCGGCCGCTAACCATTATAGTTTACGCGCAACAAACTCTGTTTATCGAATTTTTGTAACTGTCGCGTGCCATATTGATGGGACTCTTCTTAACGTTAATCAATCACTAGTTCCTGATGTAAAGAATAATTAAATGTACTTTATTGAACTGATAAACTCTAGGCAATGGTCGGAATAGTAAAACAAGAAAGTCAATTTAACAAATGGAAATGTCACGTAAAGTTGAATACAACCGTTGTTGTCCTGACTTGACAAAAATATTTCCGATAGAAACGGTGGGTTCAACAAGGTTTTATAGCGTATTAAACTCTCCATTCTATTACGTTTCATTGTTTTATTATTAGGCAATACAAACCACCAGGTTAAAAAATATCAGCATCTTGTGATGCAATAAATGCTGAACCCTAAACCTTGACACCTAATCATGAGTCGTGAATCTCCTCTATGGACGATTTATTTTCATATATAAATTAGTACTTGACATGCTTTCTCTAAGACTTTTTTGTGTTATCCGTCATTTATCGCGACATGTTGTTGCCGTTAATGTGTGTACCCTCACTTGTGTTTACTTATTTTATCTTTCGCAAGTTCTATGCCAAAATTAGTGGCTTTGAAATCTACATTGTTTACTGAAATTCGGTTTTCCTTTTAATACGACAGTTATGGTGCTTTTCATATTAAGGTTACCTTAAACTTCCTCAATATTCGGCAGTTCCATTTAGTGAACACGTGTAAGAGCATGAACTAAATAGAAGAGCAGTTGTGCCTGTACTGGATTTTATCATTTATCTTTGTTTTTATTCTTTATATTTCTATTTGAATTCATTGTGTATGTTCTTTGTCATTGTAGATAGTTTGCTGCATCCAGTCAGTAAGAGTTATCTTTCTTTGTGGGTACCTGTTTCGACAAATATCAGAAGCACGAGATATATATAGATATAACAAGGTAAACATAAAGAACACGTTACTACTATGTGAAAACTTTTTTATGGGTTCAGTTCCTGGCTAACCTATTGTAGTATAAATGAGATGGTTTAATTACTAGGACAAAGATGTCTGCCTCCAGCAGTTTCGTCCTGTGCAAACTAAGAATGTTTCAAACACATTTGGTACAGGAGAAATGTATTTTATCAAGTAGGAAACTACTTGAAAGGGTGTCTTAGATTGCAAATACAGATTATTCAGTTTTCTGCAGTGAAGTTAACAGACAGTAATGTCCTGGCACATTATGAAATATGTAATAAGCCACGTTCATTGGGAAACAGAAGGTTCAGTGTCATATATCAACCATCGACATTATGTGGTGTTACGTCTGTGTTGTAGTTACTTCCCCCAACAATTATATACATGTAGTTATATGTAACTACTCTCTTAACCGTGTTAGTTGCGTTTTTTCTTGTACTTACATCAAATTTAAGTACACGTATTTGTTCTAATCTATCGCAAGCGAGAGAGATAAGCAGGAAAACTAAAAGATTAATCAACACAAGTGTTCTGATAATTAATACGATTATTTGGAAGAGGGATATTACGGAAATCCGCAAAGAACAACAATTTATGCTAGAACGTATGTTGTGAATTCAATATTATCATATCGTACATTGTATTTCGATATATTAGATCCTTAGTATAGGATTAAACACTGTTTTTTCCAGAATTTATCAGTGTGTAAAATCGGACTATTAACTCGCAAGACCAATAAAAGTCCGAGGACTTTTACGTCAGGTTTGTGAGTAAATGGTTTGATTTTACACATCCATAAATTCTGGAAAAACAGTGTTTAATCCTTATAATTCCATTCCCTAACTATCTGAAATATATTATTAGTTGTTTTTGTCGTGTAGACTCTCATTCAGTGAAACTGACATCCAAAATTGACATTGCAAATGGTGGCATTCAAGCTGCAACCTTTTATTTGAATACATATAGTGACAAGTTGCGCAAAAATAATATTGGCATCACATTAAGTACTTCTCTGTGTAAGAATCAGGCAAAATATGTATAAGTCAGTCTATGGAAAAAAGAGTGAGAAACACAAGTGACCGTATTCCGTTGATACCATCCTCACAATGTGGCAATCCAGAATTATATCCTGAATTAAATCCATAGTTCTTAAAGACGAATACATGTCATCAGTATCCAAGGATTTGCTTCCCATTACTGCCTGTAGAAAGGAAAAGGTGGCGGGTCTGAAAGTGCACCTTTTTACGTGTTCTTTCAAGAGGCTACTAGACGCCCCCTGTAAAGGCATATTACACTGTAAGCGACCACACTGCGACGTGTCCTTTTACTTGTGAAACTGGCGAGGTCGTCAGGCCAGCCAACGTCTTTAAGTTATAAAAGATGGTTACCACAGAAAACGTCGTTTACGCTGTGATTTACAAACGCTGTAAAATGATTAACGTACAGGCGACACCCATCGGTGGTTGGGTGATCGTTATGTAGAAGACAAAGCGTTACCAATGGAAAGTATTGTCCAGTCGGTGAATATTTTCGGGAGGCAAACTAGTGTCGACGACATGAAAGTAATTGTCCAACATGTACAGGCGGAAAACAACGGAAGTTCATAATGTCTACGATTACAATATGGGCCATGTAGGTTTGAAAGTGTTAATTTTTCGTCAATCTTACCAAGGAGTTACATATAGACTACTATCATGACTATAAAAATCCTTGATCTTACTCTTGAGAATGTCGGGAGCGTCTAATAACGGATTTTCGGAGCTGCAATGTACGCTTTTTGTGATGTACAAAAAATGTAAATATAGTTTTAATGTGTATGATTACAGTAGGGGTGCAAGGGGTTGGCATCCCTCATTTTTATGAGAAAATTTATAATTTTCATGTGTAAAATTTCCAAAATTGCAAATAATGTCCTAACATCCCCATTTTCTGAAGAACCCAAGATGCCACCCCTCATTTTCATAGTGTGTGGATCCGTTCCTGCCAGCTGGGTCCTGAAGGTTTGAGAATGTGTTCCAGTGTTTGTAAATTACATATATTTTTGTTAACAATTTTTATAAAAATATGTTTATACATGCTAAGAGTTTTCATGTTGTTTTATATTTTATACACATTGTACTTTTAAATGCATGTATATCCTATATATGTTATGTGTGTTTGATTTGATCCCAGGAATTTAAGATGCAAGCAATGTGTACATGTACATGAATAAACATACATGTAGCAAACATTGGCATGTAATATTCAATGTAGAATGTAAATGTGTATTATATCCATATGTACGTAAGTCATAACTGACTATCAATATGGTTCTTTTTAGTGCATTGTCAAGATATACCAGATACATTTATTCAGAATGCAGATCTTAAAGTTAGATACCGGATTTTCATGACACACGAAAGACACAGTCAATTAGGTTGGAAATTCTATGTCCATGAAAGTGGATTGAAAATGTGATGGATATCAAGACACCCAAACGTAGACCTTTCCTAAGAGCTGATTTTCAGGGACATTCATACATGTACAATGCATTAGGTAAGTGAAGGTATAAATAAGTTTGTTCATATACATGTACTTCCAATGTACACAATGATTTAAAATTTTCAGAACTGGTGATATGTCTACTGTAAACATTGCTAGTGTAAAACAGTTGTCATATTTCTTAGCAAAATTTGCAGATTACACTTGTATGTCTGTGAACAGAAAATATATACTGAAAACTACAAAAATACATGTGCACGTACTCTAACTGTGGTTACATACTGGCATATGCAGTACAGTATTAATTAAAGATTTCATACTTGAAATTATAATATTTGTAATATGATAATACATGTACATGTATCTATTTTTTTTATCTACTTTACAGTGTACAGTTAAAATTCACTACGGAAAATGGTAGGAAAGTTTTCCTGCACTATATCGGGTGTGAAAAGTGACGTCCTGTTTCTCCCACTTTTAATTATATACCTAAATAAACATGGGAGGATTTGTTGTTTTAGCAATTATAGTTTATGTCGTAATTATTGCTTAAATTTTACCTGTAATTGACCTGTATAAATATCACAGTTGAAATATGTAAAAGTATAATAAAGTTTATGTATGACTTTGATTTATTTCATTTTCTTTCACATAAAAATTCCATTCTTAGAGATTAAACATGTAAAAAAAAAATAATTTCAATACTTTGCTTCGACAAAACAACTGTAAAAAAATCCATTTTTTTTACCTGTTATTGTTATGCTTAATAAAATTTATGAAAAACTTGATATTTTTGCATTCATCTTCTTACATTTATTTTGCATCATTATTTATTTACATTTTATTAATTATCCATTAATGTCAATGTTGAACATTTTCACCAATTATTATTATAAAAATGGAGCTGTTTTCTTTTCTAAGTCATTCAATTCAAGTATGGCAAACCTTCAAGTTCAGTATGTTCAAAACAAGTTTGGCAGAGAAAGTTTAGTCCTGGGAGGTCATCGATACATTGTCAAAAACAAACGCAACAATAGGGTTTAGTGGCGTTGTTCCATCACAGCATGTCCAGCAACAGTAAACACACACGAGGGACATTTAGTGAAATTGAGCCCACTGCACAACCATCAACATGATCAACCTTAGGTTGGTTTGTTTGTTTGTTGGGGTTTAACGCCCGAGCAGCAATATTTCAGCTATATTCAGGCGATGAACATGAAATGGATGATAAAATGAACATGATGATGAAATGAAAAATGGAACGGGACACAAGGACAATGGGATCGAGAAATTTTGATTGCTACTGGAAATAGGGAGAGGTGGTTAGGGTCGGGCAATTTAGCCTCCTGTGGCGGAGCCCTAAGGTTCCTACTCCGGAAGAATACCACAATAGGGTTTTTTAATGTGCGAGGAACGTGGCGTCTTTCCCAACACGGTGCACCACTATGGTTTGCAGTCAGGTTTTCCGTATTATAGCCTGACACCCCAGCGTGTAACACGCCAGGGGTACCCCATTCCACCACCTGGGGCACACAACCCAGTTGCTCTGTGGGCAGAGCGCCCTAGCCCCCGGCTAGGGTTCTGAGCACTATTTAGTCGCCTTTTACAAGCTTAGCGCTGCTGCAGGCCTATTCTTTTGACACCCGGACCTGCACGGGTCCAACCTAAGGTAGAGGTAATGAAAATTATTCAGACAATGAAGCAACGAACTAAGGCAGAGGTCATTCCAATACCAACAATTCATGAGGAGGAACTTATTCAACTCAGGACTCCAAAATGGAATGATGACACGAGACAAGTTGTTGAGCAACTTCCAATATACTGCTCCTGCAAAACGTCAATGTATAAGCAAAGGTCACTCAACATACCCCGCCTTCCAAAAACAACTGCCGACATCGACTTACAAGACAAATGGTGCCTTACTGCTGCCGGAAACCAGTTCCTTGTTCCCTCTGACAACATCTACCCACAAATGCTGATCTTTAACACTATTGACAATCTGAGACATCTTACTGCTGCCAATACTATCTTATCTTATCTTACGGAACATTTTACTCATGCCCATCTCTTTTCCACCAGCTTTACACAATCCACGCCATGGTAGATGAATCCATGTACCCACTAGTCTACGCTCTGCTTCCAGGAAAAGATGAGACTATATTCACCCGCCTATTCAGCCATGTCAAATTCGTTGCTCAACAACACCAACTACAACTTCTATCAGACACCCTTTTCATAGACTACGAGACAGCTACCAAGAATGCAGCACGCACCGTCTTCCCGGGAATTACTGTAAAGGGTTGCTTTTTCCATTTTCCCCAATGTATCTGGTGAAAGACACAGAAATGCGGACTACACACATACTGCAAGGAGAACGACGATATCACCCGACTTGTACGACGAGCAGCAGTTTAAATTTACCACTAGTTCCGCAGCACCTGGTAGAGGACGTTTGGCTTAAAGCACTTGAGGACATTGGGGAAGCTGACAACGTTCCCGACACAACTGCATTTGCCGACTACGTGACAGCTTCCCACCTACTGCACTTCGATATATTGAATTAGTAGAATTGTAATTCAAATATTCAGTGCTTATTGTCTTTATATTACTTTTTGTTGTAATATGTCTTAAAATTGTCAATTATTTTGTTATTTGTTGAATCAATATTACATTGAATGATCTGATATTATGATGATAAAAACAAATATTTAATCTTGACTTAGTATTTACTTATTATACGATTTTTTACACGAAAAACATGGAAGGAAATTAGTTTTCAGTTACATACATACACTGAAATGTATACATATATTTTAAATTGAAAATTTATTTCCACATAAAACAGAGAGAATATAAGGATATAATCCTGATTTAATATTAATTAATTTATTTCTATTTGAAAATTAATAATATAATCCATCTAAAAAAAATGGTTTATCTACATACACAAAACATAATATAATATAGGTTTATCCCTATATAGCGGTAGAACATACTCATTGCCCGATTCTTACACAAAAGGATACTAAACTGTACAATAATAATAATAATAATAATAATAATGATAATAATAATAATAATAAAATAAATAATCAATTATATCAAAGAAAACGTTTTCTATTTGTAACAAAAGGGGGACTTTGTAGACAAAGATTCCATCTGCAGTCTTCAAGGGCAATAGGGTTCTAACACAATTCTCCAAATATTGGTACATGTATCAATAGTCGACGCTGTCTTAACTTAAAAATACATCATTTACATACCTAAAAATATAATCGGCAAAGAACAAGTTTGATGTCTTTAAATGTAAGAAACTCAAAATCAGAATAATAAATATCAAATTCCAACGCTCCAAAACCTTTGGTCACGTGTTCACGTATTTTCGTAAATCTGACCAATTAACGCGTTTTGTTAATTCTAAATTCGTCATTTGTACATCAAATTCTGTAATAATGAATTTTTATACACATGTATTAATTGCGTTACTTTACGTAACAAATACTTCTACGCTTGAACAATTTTCTTTGTGTAGGAACTTAACTTAATCTGGTCAATTTAATCTGTTTTTTTTGGTGTTCCATTGATAAGTCTGTAAAAACAACCTTAAATTTATTCATCAAAATATTCTTTGTCTATTCTTTTTTATAAAATTAAACCAAGCTTACAGGCACAATAATGTACATGTATGTGTTTGACATGAATGTTTTCATTTTTGTTTTTCTTTACAATCCTTATAGTTTGCTATAAAAAAACTATTTTATCATTATTTAAGATTTTCTAGTTTTATTAAAGCCAGGTCCTGTTATGTTTCATGTAGACTTGTTCAAAAGCTTGAAAACCCTTACTTCATTTTACAAACAGAAAAAAAGATTTTCGTTTATAATAATTATATCATTGTGAAGTTTTAATTCAATTTTCAACCTCACAACTATGTTCGGCTCTTCCAATATTGGTTTTAGTACAAAAGAGTATCGCATTGGACGAGCTACAAAGTATAACGTTTTATTTTTACAAAATGCACGAGTACAATTTGTACATACATTGTTAGCTATTTATTTTACAGTTACTGTAAAAATATGTAGAAAGTATACGCAGTATGCCGAAAACTATACATAGTGGAAATGGGAAATGTGCCGAATAGACAACAACTCTATCAAAATGTGATAAAAAGTATAAAAAGTAAAAATGCTAAAGGCATTCTATGGCCCTTGAATGACCCGCAAAAAAAAATCTACAACCTGAGCCAGTCGTCGAATGGCACGGTACTACTTACTAATATACGCGTAAATTTGTTTTGTTTGTCAAACTATTCGAGCTAGCGTCCAATTTGAATTATTTGTTCCGGACGGTGAAGACTGAAGTAACGTTCAATATGAATTTTCCGGTTGTATAAGGTAAGGGTAAGCGATAGTCACGTCTCGTCATTCGGCAATTCAGTTACAGTTACACTATGGATTTTTCAACACAATAAAATTTCTTCATTGGCAAAGAGAATTGTTGTTTGAATCCACAATCAGTCATAATATTTACTATGGCATTTTCCCATTCACCAGTATCGTGAATCCAAATATGAATTTCGTCACCCTTTGCCATATCATAACACTGTCTGATATGATATTGTAAATGCTCTCTTAAACTGCCAAGATTCGTTCCGTAAATTGTTATGTGGCATGCCAAACCAAGAGTAGCTTTAACAGGATGTGACGTAGTTAATAGCGTACAATGAGGACTAAAACTACCAATGATGTTTGTTGAGTGAAACATGATCAAGGGAATGTTTTCGTCTAAGATTCGGAATGGTATCCAATGACAAACGATCCTTTTTTCCGGAAAAAGTGACTTTCTAACATCAGGATTACTAAACAAAACCTGAAGATCCGTAGAGGTAACTTGCCTGACTCTTTCTAACGAGACACTTGGGAAGTCAAAATCCTGTAATTTATTGGAAGAAATCTTGAAGTGAAAAACCTCCTGAAATTAAATAATTCAAATTCATATTCTGGGTTCAAACCTTTACCTACAATGTATGCATTACAACTTAAGCTTCCGTATTCGTTTTTAGAAGTGCATGTAATATTGTTAAACTGTGGTGCAAATATTTGATCTTAATTTTGTTCATAGTGTATATAAGGGCTAATAGAAGTACTCTTTTTCTGTAATTGCCGAATTTTACGTACATGTAAAAGATAAACAGTACCGTAACGCATCTCAACTCAATAATTTCCGTGCGACTAGCGAATTCATGAATGCGAGGATATACAGATAGCCAGACGCATACAAAAAATGCAATTAATTATGTGTTCTGCAGTACTAGACGAAAGTCGATAAATCACTTAATCTGTTTCTAACTGGAATTTGCACACAAAAATATCATATTTGGCTCACTAATATTAAACTTTTTTTGGTCTTCCATATTAATTTTGCATCATTTTTTAGCAGTTGTGAAGTTGTCAATTACTCAAATAATAAAAAAAAAAAAAAAGAAAAAGCAGATTTTAAACGGTCTGCATTTTGTCGACACGATAATGCAACAGATGTACCGATAGGAAAAAAAATACTCTCTCATGGTAGAAAACGAGAAAAAAGAAACATGCGCCCGTTACTCGTTACTGGGGAAACGACCTTACCCTTTGCATAACTGGTGTTGCTTGGCCATTATTCATTTGGCGTATAAGAGAACCGTTTTCTTCATGGAACGTCAGGGCATAAACTTTAGCGCTACCGACTGACAGCTTCTTCACTTTTTCATCGAACTTTTTGTAAATGCCTTTCCCTTCATAGTCCTCTCTTACTCTGGATGCCCTTGAAACCACGGTCATTCCACCGTCAACGGTAAGCGTAAATACAAAAGCTGCCTGAAAAATATAACTTTTTGCGGTAAGTTGATGAGCATGCCCAATACTTACTTCAGCTTGGGTAGAATAAATGAATTTTCCTAGCGGAAGTGTTTATGAGCATGCTCTACGCATCGACTATTCCACACTTAGAACGCATAGAATGATAGTGTTATTTTGAAATTGTTTTACGTAACACGATTAGTTAAGTTACAAATGCTTTGAAAGTGCAAAATGAATACTTTTAGTATAGTCTGTATACTCGTTTCACTTACAGTTTAAGTTTGATAAGAAAATATTATATACTGGAGTGAATTATGCATGATAATCTAGCAATTTGATTATTCAGCAGCGTGACAGGGGATATGTAACCATATCCCTTTTGAAGATCCCGATGAACACATATTTTTTCTATGCTTGAGGTGGTCATATCTACTTCATATACATGTCATTCCTTTGACTTTAACATTACACATTTGTGTACTGTTTTGTCTCCAATGAACGGCTCTCTGCCTGTATATATATACACGTGTATATATACTATAATGCATAGGGAAACTTAAAAAAGCGACTGAATTGACCATTTGAAAGTTACCATAAACACTTACAAATCTGTCATTGTCCACTGCGACATATCCTTTATAGTCTGGGTGTTTCACAAGCTTCTGGAATGTGTCTGGTATGTAGTCAGTACCATGGTAAATATCTTCTCTCATATCAACAATATTTTTGTAGTCATCTGGTTCAACTCGTCTCACAATGAATGACATCTTAAACATTTATTTAGACTGATAGAAATTCTTCAGGCATCTGACACTATGAGGGTAATTTTGAAATGGAAACGCCTAGGGGTTTATTTAAGTAGCGGTCCTATATAAATCAGACAGAAGGTGATTCACTTCTCAAAAAACCCACCAAATTCAGTTTCATTTCTTGTTCAGAAATAGTGACTGATCACATAACCAGTTTTAGTTCTTCATTTGGTTGTTGCGCTTTTGAAATAAAAATCATATAGATTGTACATTACATTAGCACTTTGCAAGAGTTATGGCTCTTGATTGGGTTTGATTTGGTTGATTTTTGTGGGATTTCTAAAAAAAGTGCAGACCTGAATGCAGAAATTATCATCGTTATGTGAAAGTTGCCAGGACTCGGCCAAAAACTCGCAAGTATTGGAAAGCTGCAACGTAACTTTTCATAATATTAAATATGAGGTAGGTATTGGCCTAACACAATTTTAAGAGAACACATTAATTTTAGTGGATCTTATTTTCACCATGTGTACAAATTCCGGAAATATACAGTAGCATTCCTCAAAGTATTGTGGGCATATTTAACACATAAATTGTGACGTAAACGCATTTGAACTGATGCAGCTTTGCATACATTTAAAAAATGATTGCCTTTCCTGTCTTAGATAAGCTCACCAAGGGCGTAGCGACATGTACGGCTGGTGTTAAACCAATAGGTTTTGTTGGTATGGCATGTCGACATACCTATAATTCTTGTCAAAATTATAAAAAAAACAGGGTACCGGTACTTATTATAACAAGTTCAAATATACGTCTTTGCAACCCTCCGTACCAATCGGGATAAGGTGATACGCTTCTGTATATTTCAGTTCAAGTAATAAAAAATGGAGCTATTTTTTACGCGAGTTACATGTAGGTTTTAGGGAAAAAATGCATAAATCCAACATAAAACTTTTGATCAACTTTTTAAAACACGACAGTTCCATGAGTGGTATGAAAAAGCAGAAAAAAATGAAAGGAATGCATTGAAGACGAGTGTATATATATGCATATATTCAATGTTGAAAATTAACTCTAATCTCTTTTCGTTTAATTATTCCGGTTAGTCCTTATTTTCTGTTTTATTACCAAACCGCATCTGCTGATAACTTCTGGGGGCCATCTCAAGAATATTTTTACACACATTTACATTGCTGCATTTGGAATACCCTTTAGTCCTTTTCCGTAAGGACAATACAGTTCAAATGACTGTTTTCAAGATGCAGCAAATTAATAACTTTTTTTTGCTAAGTGAGTATTGTCAGTAAGTGTTATAACTGACAACATAATTTTATCTAAATTGACGTTTGACCTCAGCCTTTGAGAACTAAGTTCATGGTTACATAACTAGCCACAAATATAACATATATTTTATGACATTATATATATTTTTTTATGCCTACATACATAAAAAAAAACTTATTCAAAACTCTTAAGAATAATGAAAACAAGATTTAGCAGACTCACAAAATCTACATAATGCATTGGTATAAATCTACTTACATCCGTTCTGTATTTTGTGTAGTGGTCACGTTGGCTGACCAAATGACCACATGCCTGTGTATTTACCTAGGTATTCTAAGGTCAAAGATTATTCGTCGAATCGTGTTTAAAATGAAAAATGAAATTACCTATGACCAATGTATATACTAAACAATTATACTTTTCCATGTGCTATTGACTATTAATTCCGAGACGAAGGCGAGGCATGTACATATAATGTCTACAGTGCATGAGATTGTATTTCTGGACTGTAAAATCATATAGAATAAAATTGAATAAAACTGTATAAGATATCGAATCCCCTATTTTTATAATTGTGACACGTTTAACCAAAATTTCAATACAAGAATACGTGTAAAGGGGTGGAGTTATATAACTGTCAATAACTGTCTGTCAGTTACAAATGATCTAGTTTTATGGCTCCACCCCTTCAGTTATTACATACGTTCGATATATATATCACAAGACAAATATTTGTCGAAGACAAGAATTTCCGGATCACCGTAAAATACAAAAACCATTTCAAACACTTGTCCAAAGCCCAGCGATAAGTCAAAATACTGCAAATAAAAAAGCACTGTCCTGGCCATAATCTCCTGCTCATCGACTCCTGCATTGTACAGCTGTGTTGCACACGTGCGTTTGCAGCTATGATTTGTGAAGTAACCGGACAATCCTGCCTTGGTACAAATCACCTTCATAAATGACTTCAACTTATTTATGCCAAGCGGCTGATTTCCGTATCGTATTGGTGTTCCGGGGATACCTTTGAGCGGTCTCCTGTATCAATCAGCGATACAACGTTCACCTACGGAAAATAATTGACGGGCGTTATATACCAGAAATGGGCAGTGGAAACTTATGGCGATATTACCTTGCCGGTAGTTTTGCAATGTCTGAATCAACGTCAGGTTTTGCAACCCTTCAAAGTCAATTTCTGCTACATTCATTCCGCAATCTGCTGGCTCTTCCATCTTCAAGTTAAATATCCGCATCAGCTTGCCATGTGGTCACTTAAATTTTTTTCGCCCCAAAAACAAGATTTTCATTGGCGGAGCTTTTTAAAAGCCACGTGTGGTAGAAAAACTCGGGCCGACTCGGAACGGTCCGAGTCACAAATCATTTGTTGTATTCTTAAACGTACCATAGTTTTTGTATCTGATTTACAAGCGGAGGGTGGAGTTAACGCGTGTATTTAAGAATACAACAAATAATACTTTCATTTAGATTTTGTTGCAACAGAAATGGAAATACTAAACATAACTTTTGTACATTTCCTATTGAATTTTACGATCATGTTTTAGGTGAAATAAAACTTTCAGCAATTAAATGGGATGCTGCATTTTTACCTGCTTCCTGAATGGTGAAAAGAACTCTAGTAGCCGCTTGTTTCGTTTGAATACCTCTTTTGCTGCCCTAGAAAGCTGCAAAACAGTATGAATCAGTTCACAAGTTGCTCGACTCCGCCCGTCTGTCCGCTCACCATTCTTTTCAATTCGGCAAGTACATGTTTATAATATGCGTAAACTGTGACTCTATTTTTGAAAACTTTGTATACTGTGAATAACGATGTTAAAAATGTTGCATAAAGTGTGGGTATATCATTTATATTTTGACAAATTTTTGCAATCCATGTTAGAACATGAAATGTTCAGATACATGTATGTGATCGATCTATTTCGCATACACCGTTTGTTTTATAGATAAGTTTCTTGTGCATAGCTTGATTTAATACTAAAAATGAATTCGATTAATTTGCATCCACACCACTTCGTAGAAAATTTCATAGGAATTTCTAGCCTCTGTATGTCTCGTTTGTTTTCACTTTCAGTTTGTTTTTATGTCGCTAGAGAATATATAGGGGCTACAATTTCGCTGTACCTGTTTAAAATATTGTTTTTTGGGCCAGCTGCAGCATGCCTTTTGGTATGAGGGTTTTCTCGTCGTTCGCTTAAGACTTCAGTTGACAATTTCATCCCGGTAGGTTTGTAGTCTTTTTGGATATTCACATATCCATTGTCTCAGCATAATACCCGCCCGCTTTTTGTTTTTATCCCACGATATACATTGTGGCAAATGAAGGAAATGAACACGGTCATAGTGTGATCTCATGTAGATCAATGTCTAATGGTATCCAAAAAGTGCGATCGCACTTCCTTTTGTTTTTTTTGTTGTTGTTAAAATGCAAAATTGAACCCCATCCAAACCAAACGCTTAATTGCATACTTTTATTTAATGTCAAATTCCTCGAAATATATATACTTTAGTAACAGATGGGTTATTTTAATTTTTTTCATTCAGTAATTAAAAGGCAAAATGCGTACTTTTTTACGAGATTTGTCGGTTTCTGCTTAACAATGGACATTATACGCATACATGTAATATAGTATAGCTAATCGTCTAATCATCAATGGTTTTAATCATACACATAACTAATCAAAGTACGTATGTACTGAATCGATTTCAATCGATTGTCTTGAATCAGCGCCAGTTAATTGCATCTATAACATAGAACAATTTCTCATTTAAACGTTTTGGTGTAAACTGTAAACAATAATCAACATTGTGATTGCGAATAAGTACATGTGTATTTAAAACTAAATCACCCAAAAATACACGTGACATCATAGTAGTGTGCCAGTTTAATTTATATACATTGAACACCAAATAAATAAATTTTAAACTGACAGTTGTAATAATTGAAGTATAAACCATTTCTAAGCCTTTTACAGTTTTTTACATTATCAAGTAGAAATTCAACTGTACAGCTTTCGAAAATCACGTGACAAAATAGCAAGATAGGTCGCATTTAAAATCAGCTCTAGGAAGTTTCAGGAATTCGCTGTTAAAATGTGGAACTAAGGCCTCCAAAAAGTATTCAGCAAAACATATTAGTTCCAGATATAGTTCAAAAGCTAAGAAGCTAGGTAAAAAGAAATCCAAAAAGAAAAATAATTCGGTCAACATAAATAACACAGGTGAAAATCCAGATGAGTTTTGTCCCATCGAGTTTACAAACAAGTCACGGTACACAGATTTTGAATCCAAACACGGCCAATATGAACTATGTAACAATTAGTCAGTTTAATTAGACCGATATACAATACATGTACAACCATGGAAATCATATCCCGTTGAATCAACAACATTTCTGTTCTACATCATCTAATACGTTTCCGGCGATTGGTATGCAGCATGTTTCGTCAATAAAACAAAATCAAGGTCCCATGCAAAGGCCACCCTATTTACGAACTATTTAAAGTAATGTATAATTTTTACCACAAACCGAATAAATTAGAATAAATTGATGAACTGGTAGCATCAGTAAATGCCAAGGTTATCAAATTAGAAAATAGAACAAAATCTCTGGACGACCGTTCAATCGATACATCCTCGGCCAATCCCGCCAATGCCCGGAATCAACGATATTGGCAGAGAAGTTGCGATTGGACAATCGTTTAGGACAGGTAAAAAGATGTACTCAATTAGTACTCTTACATCGATTGCAATATTATAACAGATACAATGAAGTTCGAAAATTCCGTTCAGATTCGCACTCTAGAAGCCTTCCGCCTAGGTAAAAAAGGACAGAAAGTTAGACACATCTGAGCAAGATTCTATTCCTTGGAAAATCGTGAAAGGGTACGAAAGAATTCTAAGCAATTAAAGGGTTTTGCATTTGGAATATCTGAGCAACTGCCAATCAAATTACGAAACAAACTGCAGAAAAAAAACAAAAAAAAACCAACATTATAGCCAACTTTGAAGGATCTGCGTGACCGCGAAATCAAAGCCTACTTCGTCAAAGACAAGATTTTCGTTGATGGCGAAGAGTGCACACAGCATGCCAAATAACAGACACTCAGAGAACAACTACGAGTTAAATTAACACTTAAGTGTCTATCTTGGAACATTAAAGATTTATAATTCTTATATGATGATAATAATATTCTTAAAATTATTAAAGACTTTGATATATTATTGTTTTGTAAAACAGTTTTATTGAAAAATGGTGAATCTAGTACATGTTTTTCCATTGACGGTTTTACTAAAGTCGTTTGTGTAATGAGGAACCGAAATATAGGTCAAAGATCTGAGAGTGTTTTAGACATTTATTGTAAGAACGATAATTCTATTAAAAGGAATATCTGTAGTAAAACAGCTTGAATATGGCATTGTACTATTAAAGATTTTGAAATTATATTTTGACATTTCCAATGATATTTATGTTTAATTTTCTTACATTCCACACGAAAGGTCGAATTCGTATATTGTATGTGATGTTGATTTCCATGATACCAAAGGAAATATTGATTCTGAGTATGAAACGTTAGGAACGGTTTTAATTTTGGTGATATAAATCAAAGTACGTATGTGCTGAATCGATTTCAATCGATTGTTTTAGTTTTGGTGATATAAATAGTAGATCTGGTCTTCTTTCTGATACACCTAAGAATGACAACCTAAATAGACACGTTATAGGTTTATAGCCCAATGATGTCTTTATAATCCCGGAATGCCGTTTAAATGATACAACTGTTAATGCATAATAATGACCGAAAACTTTTACAGTTGAGCTACAACATAGGTGCAACGATAGCTATTGGTCGTCTTGGTGATAATACTTCTGACATTTTTACTTTTTGTACCACCAACTGTCAGGGTATAGTTGATTTTTTGTTGATTAGTCCCGATAACAACAATATACTTAGTGATTTTAATGTTTTTGACTTTACAAAATTCCTCGTTCATGTTCCCGTAGTATTTGATTTGAAAACTTCAGCGAATAGTTTGCTAAAAATGCACAGATACATTTAAAATTGGAATAATAAGTAGAACAAGGACTTTCTACATCTGCTTTCTCAACACAGAGAATTATTTATGTTAACTGTGAATAACTTGATATAGAATAATGCCGATGATATCAACAACGCTGTCAGCAGTATAAGTAACATTCTGTATGACTGTGCTTTTGCTATTTTTGGTAAAAAAAAACCCAGCATTACAAACGTAAAAGTAACGAATGGTTTACACAGCAGTGTGCAGGTTCTTGTAACGAGTTCCATACTTCTCGAAATTTATACCAACGCCATCCAACGGATGCTAATTGTGAAGTATATATCATAGCCAGATATCGATATAACATAGTGAAACGTAATGATCGTTCTGCTTTTAAACTCTCGAAATTAATTGAATTACGGGAAGCATCGAAATCAAATCGTAGAAAATTTGGTCCACGATGAAACCAAAACGTAAAGTTCAGTATCCGGTTAGCGGTGAACAATTACTAACTCATTTTTAAAATCTGCTTGTTGAAGATCCGCCTGACATTTCCGAGGTGATGAATTTGATGGAAAATAGCATGAATTTAAATGACGCTTTGATTGACAATGAAATTTCTGTAGATGAAATTGTCCGAACAATAAAAAAAAAAAAAATAAAAATAAAACAGGAAAAAGTTCCGGTAATGACAATATTATTAGTGAGATCTTTCTTGTAAGACCTGAATACTTGTCTCCAATTCTAAAAGTAATATTTATTTTTTTTAAAACAAATGGCATCTTCCCTGATTCATGGTCAGAAGGTATAGTCTTTGCTGTCCCAAAGAGTGGTGATTTGTCTAATCCGAACAACTATCCTTTGATTATACTAGTCAGTGTTCTGTCGAAACAATTTACGTTGATCTTGACAAATAGACTTTTGAATTGGACCGAAGACGAAGAGAAACTAAATGGTAATCAATACGGTTTCCGACCTGACCGCTCAACAATCGATACGATATCTGTCTAGCATGGTATTATAGCACATGTGCTAAAAAAGAAACAGTATTTTTAAAAGTGTTCGTCGACTTCTGTAAGGCTTTCGACAAAGTCTTGAGGAGAATACTGTGGTATAAATTGTCTAAATCTTATAATAGTAGCAGCAAATTTATGGAAATGGTTAAATATGTTTATACGAGTGTCCGTTTACGAATGAGGACTGATGATTGCCTACCAGATGCATTTGAAAACTTTCTTGGGTGTTAAGCCCCTTTTATCTTTCATTTTCCATTAGAAATATTGTCAATAATTTTCATGAAAAGGAAATGATATATTTAATCTAAATGTATACCTTATTTAATTACTGTTATTTGCTGATGTTACTGTTCTCGTTGTAAAGTTTGGTATTGTGTTACGCCTCCGAGATGTGGAGATTTCTAGGGCTCGAGACGTGAAATTAGTTCATAATAGATTTTGTAGATATGTTTTGAAGTTGTGTAGAACAGCACCAACTTCTTTTTTGCTTGATGATTTAGGTAAGTTACTTGTATATATTATACAAAATTTTATTATTGTTTAATATTGGTTACATATTAAATGTACACGATAAGCCTAATATACATGTAGTTTATAATTTGTATAGGTTACTATGTATTGATGCTGAAAATGGTGAAACAAACTGGGCTTCAAACGTACGTGATCTGTTGTTTAATTTAGGTCTTAACTACTTATGGTTGGATCAAAATAACATAAATGTGTCGTATGAATTTTTGAAATGTCATATTAAAGAGCAGTATTTTCAAAACTGGCATGAATGTGTATCTGATTGTAAAAAGCTTGGTGTATACAAATTTTATAAACTATGTTTTAAATAAGAGATGTATCGAAATCTTGATTGTGATGTTGCACTACGTAATGGTACTTTAGGATTACGTTTAGAGTCCTGGTAGTTATGACAATGTACCAAGTAATACTCGATTTTGCAACTTATGCAATATGACCTCAATAGTGGACGAATATCATTTTGTTATGGTTTGTCCGGCATACAGATACTTGAGATGTCGTTTTTTTCCTCGTTACTATTGTTTTTGGCCTAGCACATATAATCTTCAAACATGATTGCGGGCTCAGTCTTAAGGGTTGACTTAAAAAGTGTGTTTGTTGCTCAAAGCTGCCCGGAAACGTAGATGTGCACTGCTGGAGGATTAGTATATTATACGTTTAACTATGTTGATATCCCTCTACATATTTTTTCTTACGTATTTTATAAAGTGCAATTGTATTCACCTGCTTGTTTGCTGTTATATTGTCAATTTGTATATTATTTTATTTGATATAGCAATTATATGTTGCTTGTGCAAATAAAGTTATTCACTTTATTATCATGCAGATGGTCAATTAACTAGGGGGTATTAACATGCATCCCTCCAGGTATTATTAACGGGTACGGATGAAATTATTTTTACCTAATTGGACTATTATGGACTACTAACTTGAAGAGTGTTTTTTTTATTTGGCTCTGACACTTCTTGTTGCTAATGGGGGATGCCACTATCAACTATGAAAATAGAGGTTACATTGGAATGCCTCCTATGGCATCAATGAACAAGATGAAATATAGATAAAAAATCTTGCGTTTTGATAAAGATGAAATATTAATACAAAATTCTTTCATAATGATAAAATCCTCGCGTTATAATATAAAATAATTGCATGGTAATAAAAAATTGACTTATTATTGAAAAAGTCTTGAATAAAGATTATAATGATGAATTTTGCAACATCACTTGCCATAGCAATGCCCTATTTTGACTGAGATCTAATTTCAAATTTATTTAAATCTTTATACCAATTTACGATGTAATCAGATACAAATGTAGGGGTGTTTCATTCTATACAACTTGCCAAAGAAAGCAAAAATCGCAGGACATTTCGGCTACCATATCGAATAAGTGCCAATTCAACCGCTTCAAGATTTTCAGTTACAACTAAATGTAATATAACGGAATAAATGAATTATATAGTATATTCTCAACTTGATATAATCGCTCGTCGTTGTAGGGACGGTCAAAGGTTCTCTCATCAAACAACGACCTTCATGACACCTTTGAAACAAACATTGATTTTGAAGTCAAATATGCGATCATCAAAGTAAATAAACATTTTCGGTACGATGGTAAACTTCTAAAGAATCCAATCGAATTTGACTTGTCAGTACTCCTACGTTTCGTGTTTTTTCAGTGTAGAAGGTCTTAGATTTGAATCGAATTTACACGCATCAAATAAGTATATCTCAAGATCAATATTTGAATCCTTAAGTATAACTTTTGTTCTTGTATTGAATGTAGAATGATCTGTCACAACATATCCACGATATCCAAGAACTACAAAAGAAATACAAATAATTATACTAGAGGCCCTGGAGCACATTCATTGTTCATCTGCGGTCATTTTCACAAAAAATCGTAAGTGTAGAATTAGTCGTGAATTATGATGTCATAATAGAGTTAAGTATTGTGACGTCACAACTTACGACTAATTTTACGATTTTTTGTGAAAAGGGCTGCTATAACTCATATCATTCGCTTAACAAATATATGCCAGGAATAGAAGAAAACAAATCCGCAATTGAAACATTTCCCTATCCGCTACTGTTCTTAAAATGTAAAATAAAATGAAACAAAATATCTTTTTGACTTTCGAGGAAGGTTAGTCCAAAAAAGACTTGTTTATGACGAATCATTTCAGGCCTTATTAGGATCATTTCTTTACATTCAAATTTAATTCACAAATTATACTAGTTTGAAGTATACAACCTTTCATCAAACATTTTGACATGCAACGTGTAACGATATACCATTGTCATGCCATTAGGCAAAAGTTAAACGGGATCAAGTACGCAGATAATGTACCAGAAACTACGGCTAAGGTCGAACCTGATCCCTCAAGGTAAGTATGGAGACACCATTTAAGCTTGGTACAGCTTTTAAAAATTTGTCAAACATAAAACAGCTTTACCATTACTTACTTCATATTTCGATTGAGTTTCACTCTTTTTCTTTCGATATTACGACATGCGATTTTATTGTCATGTGGAAAAGTTTGATATACCGTTTACAATTCCTTTAACTTGTAAGTATCAGTCGAAATAAACTTAATACAATGCCAATGGTAAAGTGGTTCATGGTGAAGAAAAACCCACCAAACAAAACATGCTTTTTCAGTCTACATATGCAAAACTTTCATATAACGATAAGCTTTTCTGCATTCAGACCTGCTCTCTTTAGAAAATCATACATTCATCTTCCACTTAAATCAACCAAATGTAGCCAATTCAATAAAGATAACACTTGCAAAGTGCAAATTCCATATTCAATTTATGTATTTGTTCCTCCAAAGCGCAATAACCAAATGAAATACTAAGATGGGTTATGTGATCAGTAACTGTCTCTGAACAATAAATAAAACTTAATTTGGGTTTTTGACATACATGAATCACCTTCTGTCTGATTTTTAAAAAGACTGATACATAAAACAGGTTCTCACTATGCTTTATTTTATATTATTGTTTCCTTGTTATCTTTTTGCTACTTACTTCATTCAACCTAACCGTGAACAAAATCCTTACTAGACTGTAACTCTCCTGTTTGGATGGATTTAAGCATTTCTTTTATGTCGCGTATAATACATTCCGGATCTTTTTGCCCAGAGAAAATGGACAAAATGATTCTTAAATATCCCCTCTACCTTTAACAAATAAATATATACATTAACTCCCCATCTACCAAAATATAAATATGCTATAGAGAACGAGTCACCAATTTCAATCAAAAATGAAAATGATAATATACATTTTTATGTCATTCGCTTTCATAAATCAATGAATTTATCTATCACAATCGTTTTACCTCCATTGGGGAGTATTGCGCCTTTAATATTTGTTTTTAATGAACGCTTCAAAAAAGGTCTGTTTTTAGAAATGAGGCATTGTCCCTTTCGATTTCTTCTGTGTATCTGTTCGGTGATTATTGAATAAAAAATAAGATTGCTTTCAATATAATAATTAACTATATTGAGAGGTATTTGTTCTTTTTCGTGTAAAAACAAATATACACCTAGCTATTGTAAATATAAATTTTTTAAACGATTGATTTATTGTAGTAGCTTACCTTACCTCGTCTAACGCACTGATGTAAACAGATCCACTCTATTTATAGTATATGTTAGTATATGTTAATAAATACGTAAAATTTCACATTGACCATGTTATAGATTTGAGATGTGTTATTCGTTATTGGTCGAGGCGGTCGTATTGGTCCCGAGGCATCGCCGAGGTCCAATACGGCTGTCGAGGCCAACATGACAGACCTCAAACCTATAACAGGGCCAATATGAAATTACATATTTATTGACAATTTTATTAACCAACTCAACTAGATGATTTGTAAAACAGTTGTTTTCGTGTTTTACCAAGAACATGTACATGTAGGTTTATTTGCATTTATAAGTCTTAAATATCTTTTTGTATAAAATGGAAGATGTTTTTTTTTGTGTTTCTGCAGCTTTAAATCCTGGTGATCAAAGTTCATGAAATCCAATTCTAACTCACAATGGCGCTGTTAAACGACCGGAAGTTATGATGTCGTATTGGCCCTGGTTTGATCCATATTGGCCCCGTATAGATGCCCGGTTTGAATTCATATCAATTGGTCAGTTTTTGACATATTTTCACGTATTTTGGATAGTTAAGTAATAAACGAAAGATAAAAGTCGTTAAGTATGAATGAAGTGTTTATCTTTGTACCTGAATAACTTATATATATTCGATAGAAACTGTTTTTTTTTTCTTACACTTTAGCAAATATGTACAAATGAATGCAAAACTAAACCCTAATATATTAATGATATTCAACCATAAATGTCGTAAAGTATAAAGTGTCTATTTTTGTATACCAGAAAATATTCGATGAATATTACTTAATATGTATGACAATAAAATAGATCTTTGAAAATGCATGGAATCATTACATTAAGCGTATATCTGAAATTGATAATGACATCATTAAGCAATATTAACATTTGAAATAATCTCTATAAAGTATAACCTTTAAGGGATTTAGTTTTCACTATTGGGATATTTATATCGCATTCCCCCTCAAATATGGAAATAACGGAAATTATACGGACTGTTAGAGGTCTGCCTCTATCTTGATATACTATATAAGATGAACGAAGGAGGAAGACTCATCCATACACTTTACGATTGTAAATGTTTCTATTTGTCTGATTAAATATTTCTTCAACGCGTTTTGATTTTCATATGAAACATGTGCGTTTTAATGGAGCATGCCGAAGGGCACACATTTTTGTACAATGCAAGTTACCTTCTACGAAATAAGCGATCAAATTACGATCATATTGCCACTAAGACTTATGTCATCTTAACAAATCACAATCGATATCGCATATTATTAACTCGTTGATCGTTATGATGTGATCAGATTCAATTTGCATTTAATGTTGTAATTTCCCTCTTTCAATTTAACCACGAGTAGACATCATATGAAAAATTCGCTGGGTGTATCTGAAAACACACTTTTACCCTACCGGTGCACTTGAATTACCTTCCCTGTTTTAGTAGAAGCAAGGTTGCAAATTTACTTAACCGTTTTTGTGTATATTTTCTTAGTTTACTTTTACCAATTTTATTGCGTTTTCCTTGTTATTTTCTTTGTACACTGATTATAGTTACACTATATCCCGCGTTCTAGTCATTGACTTCTTGCCTGTGCCTGCTCGAGTTGTTAAAATATTTTTTATTTCAAGAAAAATCTAGACGTTGTAATCAGAATGAGAAACTTTTGTTTCTCGGACGAACTTTTCCATTGATGTGACGACGGAAAAATATTATATAAAATAATTACAGCAAATAAAATGTAACAATCAGAAAAACTAATATTGTATATTAATGTTACAAAGTAGTCAAATAACATTTGAACATTAAAGTTGAAAAAGATAGCACTTTCCGAATCCATCCTTCTTTATTACTCAATTTATCAGTTTCAACACAAACCTTTTTTTCAAAACTTATTTTAATATAAAGTTCATGCGCATAACATGAATTAAAAGAGCTATGGACTAGATGCAACGTCCTTTTCTTTTCTAGAAACAATAAAAAAGTTCTTTTACGAAACTGCACGGTCTCTTTGTACCTTGCTTGACTTCTTACTGTTAGGCTTCTGGAACAGCGTTATGTTGTAACAAGATTAGTCATCACTACAGAAGTCTTATGGTCGTCATCACGAATTCGACAGAGGACGTTACCGGTGCGAGTTTTAGCGGAGTCCTTGTTGTTTATTTGATTGTTTTACTATCTATGTGTTGTTTTTGTTATTTTATGTTCTTTGTTGTTTGTATTTATTTTTCATACAAATAGCAAAAAGAACGGATATAGAAACGTAACAAATATACCAGCGTATAACCGAAATACAAAATGTAGTCGTTATAGTTTGATTTTATTCCTTTTATTACCTCGTTTGCTGTCCGTCTTATTTACATTAAGCACTTATTTACAAGTTAACTACCTATTGTTTATGTGGTAATATTTTGATGTATGAAAATCCAATGAACAGCTCGAACATGTACGTAATTTTTTCAAGAAATTAAAGACAGTCAACCGATATTGATATAAAGGCTCACCATAAATCTTTGGTGTCAAGCAATTCCAGGTATAAACAGAGCGACCTTCAGAGCACCATATTCGAAGCTACTGTAGTATTATAACTCTATTAATACTATGAAAAACGTGCTTCTGAATATTGTTTTTTTTTTAATGATCATAACGATTAAGAAAAACTATACCTAATGTTGTGTTGTATATGTATTGTGCCAATACTGAAATGTACCGAGTTGACCTGGTTTGGTCATGTCACCATAGAAAATATTTGTAAAATTAAAGACCCTTTTATGTAACTGGCGGATTATAGATAAAAAAATTATAAGATATACTTCCGCGAGGTATACGACTTGGGGTAGAAAAACATAATTTACATCGCGAAAGTAAATATTAAGTATATATGCTCATGGACTAACCCGTGGTTAACACGAAAGAGTCTATAGGTACATATTTTGTAACTAAACGGGAAAAGTGCTTTTTTAGCAGCACTAGGTATATGTAATAACTAGTTTGATATTTCTGCCATCTCAGTCAAATCTGTGTCTTCTTTTTTCTTGTGATTTTTTAGCAGTCGCTTTCTTAAACATATGTTAAAACAATTACCCTTCAGGGCCATAATTAACCATACAAAAGTGTAATGCTCTATTTTGAAGTAATTTCAAATTTATTTAAAACTCTATACCAATTTACAATATAATCAGATATAAATGTAATAGTGTTTAATTCTATACAGCATACAAAAGAAAGCAAACATCGCATGGATTATTTAGGGGTTTACCGCAAACATGGACATCTCGGCTACCAAATCGAATAAGTATTAATTTAACCTCTTTAAGATTTTCAGTCAGAATTAAAAGTAATATAACGGAATCAATGAATTATAAAGTATATTCTAGACTTAATGTAATCGCTAATCGTTGTAGGGGCGGTCAATACTCAAATATTCTCTCATCCAACAACAACTTTCACGACACTTTTAATACATTGGGTTCGAAGTTAATTGTTCAAATCATCAAAGAGTAATCAACGGAACCAAGGTTATGGCGGTAATCAAAAGAATGTAAACCACGGACAAAGATTAGACATGGAAAACGGACATACACAACAAAGAAAATAAAGTAACTAAAATCATATGTACAAAGTAACAAAAACAAATGAGCAACTCGGACGACACTAAAACTGGGAGTATGGACCAGGTTGACCGGTAGGGTAAGCGTCCACTGCTTTTCTAGAAACACCCAAATGTTCGGGATAGACGAAAGGAAAACTATGACACGTTGAACAAATCAGTTTTCATGGCGCAGATGGATACATCGTAATGATTCATGATAGCGACCATAAAACTTCTGTAGTGACTTTAATTTTGTAGCAACATAACCCTGTTCCAGAAGCCTGTTTCGTAGAATTCTAGCGTGATACAAAAAGTCTGGGAAGTTTTGGCAAGCTCTGGCATAACGTATAAGTTGTGATATGAACACTCCATACACAGGTGCTGAAGGGATATTGCCACAGGTAAAAGCAAAGTTGACAATTCTGAATGAAAAAGACGCAATCATCTAATACTCCAGTTTATATATCGAATAATATCAATTTAACCTCTCTGCAATATTCAAAGTAATGTAGCAGAGTCAATGAAACATTGGATTTGAAGTCGAATATGCGATCATTAAAGTACAATAAAATTTTCAGTATCATGAGTATGTTGGAAAACATCTAAAGCATCCAATCGAATTTGATTTGTCAATATTCGTACGCATTGTGCTTTTTTAGTGTACTAGGTCTTAGACTTGAATCGAATTTACACACGTCAAATAAGTACATCTCAAGATCCTTATTTGAATGACTACGAATGAGAAGTGGAGTTGCATTGAATGTAGAATGATCTGTGACGATAAATCCATTATATCCAAGAACTACAAAAAAAATATCAATGATAAAACTAAAAGCCTCATAGTTCTTCGCCGAACAAGTCTACATCAGGAAAACATATTAATCAAATGAAACATTTTTCCTGTCTGCTACAATTTTTAAGTATCTGTCTATGTAAGAATCGTGCAAAATCTGAAAAATGTGATACACACCAAAAAGGTTACATATTTTTATTTTTGTAATTAAGTTGTTTTATGGGTCTACACTATGAAATGAGTAATTATTCATTCAAATCTGCCTGCTCTTAGGAGATAATCAACATTGAAAATCCAGTAGATTCTATTGTATTTGATCATCATTTACAGAGTTATCTCCCTTTATTTTGAAATCTACAGTGCATTCTATATAATTTTTATCTCCTAAGAGCACGGATTATATGAAAAATCACATGTTATTTTCTGTTTACTATGACATTTCAAACAAAATATCAAAAATAAAAATATGTAGGCTTTTTACACATGAATCACATTTTGCATGATTCTTAGTTGGAGTGCTACTTAAATAATAGGTAAAAATGAACTTTTTTACTTCGAAACAAGATACTCATTTTAGAATTCATTTCACCAACACTCGTTTGAATCATCTATCATTAGGATCATTTTGTTATATTTCAGATAAATTCACAAACCAATTCATATCTCAATTGGAATATATTATTCCATTCGACATGTTGACGAGTATTTGATACGACATACTATTTTAATGTCATATGGCAAAACTTAAACAGGATCAAATAATCACATAAATAAAATGCTCCACAGAAGCTCAATACAGTGTTTTTCAATTGTTTTATATCAAACAGCTTTACCCATTCTTTATTTACATTTTTTCTCTTTTTCTTTTTTATCTGTCCTCTTATAACTTCATTCAACGATGCAGCAAAAATATTTCAAAACTTACCAGAGTGCGTTTCCCTACTTTGTGTCGTTTTCAGCATTTCTTTTATTCGTTGGTATTCTGGGTCATCATCGCGTATGATACATTCCGGATTTCTTCGCCCAGAGAAAATACACAATATGATGCTTAAATGACCCATCAACCTTCAATAAGTAAGGAAATAATCAAATTTCAACCCAAAATTTAAAAATGCTATAGAATATAAATTACCAATGTAAATTATAGTATACAAATGCGAATATCTACCATTCGGTTTCTTTAATAATTGAAATATACAATGTACATTTATCACACTTCGTGAAAGAAATGTTCTAACCCATTATCAGCTACAAGCATTTCCTTTAGAGGCTGTTTTTTAATCAATGTTTAAATGAAGTATATATTAGAATTGAAGCATAATCCGTAGTGAATCAATATGATAATTATTGGATGAAAAATTCTGGTGATAAAAATATATCATATAAATATTATTATAGTATTATAATGTCATAATATTATATTATTATATTTTGCGTAAAAATTATGCACCTTAGTTAACATATATACATTAAATTATATCGATTTACGGTAGAAGTGATGCCCAACGAGTGCTGCTTTTCTTGCCTTTCATTCGTCTTACATAGAAACTGTTTTCGAATGAACGCTTCAATAAGATTTATTTTTAGAAATGACGCATTGCCTCTTTGATTTCTTCTCTATAATAGTTCGGTGATTATTGAATGAAAAATGCTTTTGAGTTATATACCGAACAGCATAAGAGAATGTTGTTTCTTCTTTGTGTAGAAAAATATACACTTTTGCTAAGATATATGCTTTAAATGATTGATTTAGAGTAGCGTTGCTTACCTTGCTTTTCATTCGACTAACACAATGATGTAAATAGATGCTTTCTATTTATAGATGAAAGATATTGACATCTAGATGCAGTTTGTGTATACCGGAAAAAAGTCGATGGATATTGTTATTTCTGACAATAGTACAGATCTTTGAAAACGAATGCAAACATAGTCCGACTGAAATTAATAATTATATAATTTAGCAAAATTATCTTTTGAAATAGTTTTTATAAGGTGTAACGTTTTCTCTATCAATGACCGTTGTGATATTAAGTTAACCAAACTTGTATATAAATATCCTCACTATCATCGCTTTATATAGCTAGGTCAGTTAAATGCGCTACGAGGTCTTTTTTTTGAAATTACTAACAGTCATTATTTATTTTCTATGATGGCCCTCAATCATTGCACTACACATTCTGTTGTTTAGATGTGAATTTAAAGAATTTGAATGGACGCGATGTAAAACCTAGCTCATTTTAAAAATATTATCAAAATACTACACAATGAACTTAGATTTTGTAATCTCGATTAAAAAAAGCATAATTTATGGTTCTCATATCAAAGAAGATGGATAACCCTGGTACACTAAACAAATACAATGTAGATCATCTTTTCTATTTGAAAAAAGAAATCGTTTTATTTTTGTATTAATACAATCGAGAATAAGTTTTTTATTGACAACACATTTATCCGATATATATATATATATATATATATATATATATATAAAAGTTGATGTACCACTGTGATAAACATATGCCCAGCCCCCTGTGCTAGACGATCTGTTACGTGTATATACGACACAGACTTTATAGGAAAATTTCCTCCAAATAAGAACAGTACTTGGACAGAGCTTTGAATCTTAGTTTGAGATGGCGTTGGTTTCCACCTAAGACAACTCAAAACAAGCTAGATTTGTCATGTATCGTATAACCTCATGAAATAATACATGAACACCCATGAAACTCAGTATGCTAATGATGCAGTTGTGAAGCAAAACCAATGGAAATTAGGGGTAGAGCTTTTGGAAGCAATGACACATTGCATTTGGGCAAAGATAAGGGGATTAAGTGACGTCCATGCATTTTGGTATTTAGTATACGAACTATTATCATGTGATTCTTTCTTTTCGAATCTGTGTCAAGCAATGGGTATTTTCCAATGCAAATAAATACGATGGAGTTTCTAATTTGTTTCAAGGTTTTAATTTTACAAAAAATGCCGTTCGATCAATCGTTCAATCTTATAGATCCAGTCAATTTATTTGAACATGTTTCCAAACAAGCCGTTTTCTCTTGATTCTGTTTTAAATATAAAAAAAAACCCAAAAATAACAACCTCCTTATCCACAGTTACTAAGCAAATGTATTATTAGTACTATCCTGTATGTGTTTGTACTCAAAATATGAAGAGTACTAATTAAAGATAATACAGAGTACTAATTAACGAAACAATTAATTTCTATGTTGAAAACTTTCAGCTACCAAAGAGTAATAAATTTTCATATTACAGTCCAGAAACCATTAAAACTAGGACATGTCCTCGAAAGAATGAAGTCTGTTCGGCAAGCTCTACGGTCGTCATCATGAACAAGAGCATCATTGTTGCATATCTGTTTCCGGAATAACTTAAGAACTACATTTGTCGTTGTATTTTTTATCCTTACCGGATACGACCAAAATCGACCTTTAGGTTGGGTGCCTTACAAAAAGCAAGAACTGCTCACCATTCTGGGACACGAAGGTTTATAGTTCGTGCTGTTTTTCTTTGTGCTTATTATTCTCTGTCTTTCTTATTTTTTGTTTCTGTCAGTTTATATGTTCTCAATCGAGTTTTATCCACTAATAACATTTCTTTGATATCTCGTTTTTTTATGCACTTCGGTATCTTGCTTTGCTTTTCTAACAACATGATGAGAGATTTAATACATGCACACACTATTACGGAGATGTATAAGCTTTGTAAATAGAAATGCATCCCTCCACTGTCTTTGTTTTCCTTGCATTTTATTGAAGCAATTTGTTCTTGATCTTTTAAATCAATTCTTCTTTATAATCCATTGTCAGATGTTGTTATTAAAATAGCATGATAAGCTGATAAGCATACAGCTTTGAATGAAATGATGATGACACAGCAGTGAACCAGAAAGCTCATTATTTTAAAAAAATATTTTCTGATATATTGAGAAAGTTCTGATATAACTAATATTTTTCTCATCTAGATTTTGTTTTAGCCTATAATTCAGAAATATTTCCAATAAAACTGCATAAATATTAAAAAAAAACCCTGTATGTTATTTAAAAGAGTAATCAAGGAAACCATTC
Source organism: Perna viridis (assembly GCA_037379345.1). Lineage (NCBI taxonomy): Eukaryota > Metazoa > Mollusca > Bivalvia > Mytilida > Mytilidae > Perna > Perna viridis. The sequence goes on from CM074520.1 coordinate 19,943,388, forward strand.
TAGCGGGAATCAAAAGAATGTAATTCAGACATGGAAAAAACAATCACAACAAAGGACTTAAAGTACCTAAAATAATACATACAAAGTAACACGATTAAATGAGCAACTCGGACTCCACTAAAAACTGCGAGCATGGACCAGGTGCATCGGTAGGGTAAGCGTCCTCTGTTTTTTCTAGAAACATCCGCCGATAGCGAGTTGTCCGTAAAAAGACAAGTCCGGGGTAGACGAAAAATGAAAAAAAAAAACTATGACATGTCGAACAAATCAGTTTTCATGGTGCAGACGGATACATCGTTACGATCCACGAGTTCATGACAAGTTGCCACAATTATTGAAAATCAAACTGTGTCCATGTGACCACAGACAATATTTATGCAATAGGTAACGTTCAGCCAAAAAAAAAAACTTTTGTAGCAGTTTGTAAACCAGTTTTGACATTTTTACCATCTTTTCCGGCATACTTATTTGTTTCTGTGATGTAAAACTAGTTTATCAACTCTTCTACATAAATTAAATCAACAATATTCCAGTGTGCAAACATTTACCCAACTAATGAATACTTCCCTACACTGACAACGATATACGATTGTTTACAACAATTAACTATATATTATAGGGATAAATGTTATAGTATTTTATTCGATACAGCATTCCATTTGCATTCCTCTATATTTGAGGGGTCAACTTCAAGCATGGACGTCTCAGCTACCATACCGAATAATTTCCACTTCAACCTCTTTAATATTTTCAGTCACATTAAAAGTAATGCAAAGAAATCAATGAATTATAAAGTGAACTCTCAACTTGATAAATCGCTCGTCGTTGTAGCGACCGTCGTTGCTATAGATTCTCTGATTCAACAACAACCTTCAAGGCACCTAAGAAACTTTGGATTCGAAGACGAATATGCGATCATCAAAGTAAATAAATATGTTCGGTACGATGGAAAACTAAAGAAGCCAATCGAATTTGATTTGTCGATATTCTTATGAATCGTGCTTTTCCAGTGAATAAGGTCTTAGATTTGAATCGAATTTACACACATCAAATAAGTACATCTCAAGATCATTATTTGAATCCTTAGGTATGATTTTCGTTCTCCTATTGAATTTAGAATGATCTGTGACAACAAATCCACGATATCCAAGAACTACAAAAGAAATATCAATAATAAAACTAGAGGCCATTGAGGACATAAATTGTTCACTTAGAACTCATATCATTCGCCTAAAATCATATGACAGAAATAGAAAAAAGTATTCAAATATTGAAACATTTCTCCTGTTTGCTGCGGTTAATATATGTAAACAAAACAATTAACAAAATTTAATTTGTTAAAGGAAGTTAAGTCCTTACAATATTCTTGTTTTTAACGACTCATCGATATCATTTCTTTACATTCAAATTTAATTCCCAAACCGCATAACCTCTCGACTGACGTACACACTCTTCTTTATCCGACGTGTTGACAAGTAATATATTACGATATACCATTGTCATGTCGTACAGTAAATTAAATGCGCATATAATTTCTCAGAAAATACCGCGGAGGTCGAACACTGCACCGTCGAAGTCAGTGTGGAGACACAATTTGGAAGCTTTATAATTTATCTAATATAAAATAGCATTACCTCTTAGATATTCAGAAACTATATCATATTTTGATTAAGTTTTACTTTTTTTCTTAAAACTTTTATTGTTATGGAGCAAAGCTTGATTTAGCCTTTACAATTCATCTAACATCATAACAAGCTTTACCCTATTCCTTCTTTCTATTTCCGTTTTCTTGTAATCTTTTTTTTGCTACTTATTTCATTTAACCTTACCAAAAAAAAAAAAGAAAAATGAAAATAATACTAACTAGACCGTAACTCTCCAGTTCGTGTGGTTTTAAGCATTTCTTTAATTCGTTGGTATTCTGGGTCATCATCGCATATAATGCATTCCGGATCTTTTCGCCCAGAGAAAATGGACAAAACAATTCGTAAATAACCCATCTACCTTTAATAAATAAATAAAAAATGCCTAAACGAATCATAGTATACATTTTTATGCCTTTTGGTTTCTTCAATATCAAAGAAATATATTGTACATTTTCACATGTCCTGCAAACAATGTCCTACCTCCATCGGGAAGTATAGTATCTTAAATAATAAATTACCAGCATCTGTTTTTGAATGAACACTTCAGTACTGTCTATTTTTAGAAATGACGCGTTATCACTTTTAATGTCCTCTGTGTATCAGTTCGGTGATAATTAAATGAAAAATGTTTTTGATATAAATATTAAGTACATATGAAACAGTATTATTTTGTTCTTTGTGTAGAAAATATACACTAATGGTAAGATATATACTTAAAACGATCGATTTACTGAAATTACCTACCTTGCCTTACACTCGTCTAACACACTGATGTTTATAGATGTTTTCTATTTATAGATGAAAGATTGACTTCAAGCCAGAAGTCGTCGAGTATTAATTTAAGTGTTTATTTTTGTATATTAGAAATGATGATATTCGATGAATATTGTTATATGTGACAAATATATTGACCTTTGACAATGAATGCAAACATTATTATAATCGTATGACTGAAATTGATAATGATGTTATTCAGCAATTTTAATTTTTGAAATACAACATATAACACATTTTAACACTTCGATATATACTACATTTGCAAGAAATCTAGATAAAAAACACATTATTTATGGTCGTAATTTCAATAAAAATAGAATATCCAGGTACACTGAACAAATATAGAGTAGATGACAGAAAATTTTCCTCTTTATTTAAAACAATTTAGATTGTATGTCTAAATAGCACCAAGAAAAAGCTTTGTTTTGATAATACATTTTATCAGTAGGGATTTGTTTTCTTTTTGATAAGACAGTCTGTATACCACTTGGAGAAAAAAAAAATGCCCCCACCCTGTTAGCCGATCTGTGAAGTCATTTTTATGACGCAGATTTCATATCGCATTTTCCCAATGAACTTGAACTAAAGGAAACTAAGCAGAATTGAGAGGTCTGTCTCATATCTTGAAATACTATTAAAGTTGAATTATGGAGAAAGACTCATACATATACTATACAATTGTCAATTTTTTTATTTGTCTGATTAAACATTCCATCACTTCTTGCATTTGGATTTCTCACAAAATAAGCTGTGCTAGAGACCGTCGAAGCTAACGATTATGTGTACAAAGCAACACGCACCTTATGAAAATAACTATAGGAACACGGGTATGGTGCCACAATACGAATGTTATAATCTTAAATGATTTACAGTCGATCTCGCATATCATTAACTGGTTGATCGTAATGGGGTGGCCATCTCTATCAGAAAAAAACACAATTATGTAGTTTTCATCTTTTGTTTTAACCCGCGTTCTAGTCATGTATTTCTCGCCAACACCTTTCGATTTTAAGGATAATTTTTATTTCAAGGAAAATCTAGTCGTTGTAGTCAGTACCATTGCATTTCTCTTTTTTCCTTTCGAACAAACTAATTATGTGATGACATAAAAAAAAAACGATTTCGAAAAATAAACAAAATAAATGTGCGATTTCGATTCATTATATACTAAAAAATATATAAATATACGAATAACCTGTGTTGTATATGATTGGATCTGCCAAAATATAGTCAAATAAAATTAAAAGTGTACAATAGACATTCCACACCAATCATAAAGGATGAATAGGTAGAAACATATTACGCCTTTGAGTACATAAAATAAATAATTTCTAAATTGTTAGGACAGGATATTAATCGTCACTGTAGAGATATTTAAAATCAAATAAAATAAAATAAACTAGTTCATTTAGGAATATTTGAAGCCATGATTTATGTTGATCATTGCCGAACATTTTATTAAGGTAATTTTTTTACATGCACATAACATGATTTTGTACACCCGAGAAAGATCCAATATTAACTTATTTTGTAATTATTTGGCGATTTTGTAATAAAAAAAGAACGAACGATGCAGACCAAACATTTTATGATTAAACGTCAAAATCAAATCATTTTATTTAATGTATTGTACGTGCAGGTCGGGTAAGTCAAATAAACGGTTTCAACCGTTTAAAGGAGTAATCAAGGGAACTAAGGTTATAGCGGTAATCAAAAGAATGCAATCCAGGGACAAAGACCAGACATGAAAAACAGACATACACAACAAATAGCATAAAGTAACTAAAATCATACATACAAAGTAACAAAAGCAAATGAGCAACTCGGACTCCACTAAACACTGGGAGCATGGACCAGGTGCCCCTGTAGATTAAGCGCCCTCTGCTTTTCTAGAAACACCCGCCGAGTTAGTCATAAAGTCAAGTCCGGGGTAGACAAACGAGGAACTACGAACCGTTGAATAAATCATTTTCATGGTACAGATAGATACACCATAATGATCCACGAAGCTTAACTTTCAAACAAATACAATTTTTATACGACAAAACAATCCCAACAATATAAAAACAACCCGCAGAAAACAACAATTGAAACTCAATTAACTCACTCCATGTAAATTGTATATCATATTAAACACAGTAGACATACTAGATTCAAAGAGGAGGTAGATGTACATGTAACCATAAATAAAATATTTCCGTTTTACTAAACATAATGATGAATCACTATAGATTTTTTTATTTAAAGTCTATATGAAATAAGATTTACCATGAGGCTGACATCATAGCTGATAATATCCAAAGAAAGAACATCTTTAATCCTTATCCTTTGATCTCATTTTCCGCAATTGAGATGACCATCATGTTTTGTGTCAATCCTAGTTCTGGGGATTTTATACACCGCATCTAACCCAAACATGAATAACTTGAAATACATTATGAAGTCTGCCTCATATCCTGAGAGATCAATGGAACAGTAAAACTCATGACCAAATGAAACGACAAGCGCGATGATGTATTTCTTATTCCGTATCGTCAACTTACCTTTCATCTATGGCATAATCTTCTCAGCATCTGCGTATGGAGTTTCTATATCACAGCTCACATGTTACGCCAGAGCTTGTCGAAATTCATTGGACTTTTTGTGCCGTGTTAGACTCCTCACAATTAGGATATGAGATTAAATGTCGGCAAATATGTCGAAGTGTCAGTAATGGGATAATTTAAATACTTCACACAAGAAACAAAAAAAAAAAGCTCCAGCAATATAATCAGTGTCAATGGATGCTCCGACAGGGTAAGAAGTGTATCTTGAACCGCCAGCGCTTGCACCACGGGATTTGAGGCTTTTTTTTAAACATAACCAAAATAATATAACAGTCATTCCTTATAATTTAATTTTAGTATCACAATTCAACTAGAAAATCATTTTAAAAGGTTGGTGATGTCACAGTCACATTTCAAATTTGGACTATGGGATGATGGATCTTTTTTCAAAGAATGTGGTACTTCTGAAATTGAATTATATTAAGATAATAAAAAATCACCATAAAACATGGACATTCCATATTTCGAAAAAGACACCACTTTTCATTCAAAACCGGCTGGTAGTTGATTTGGAACTGATGTAACATAGTAATTAATCATGCGATAAAGCATAAAAACCCAGCCAAAATTGAGATTTGGAAGGAAATGAAATGTATCTCTTTGGAATTTCAATACCCGCACACGATAATACTGTGACTACAAGTTGTTAAAAACACAGTAGTGAGTCATACAGTTGTGTCACAGGAGCAACATCACTGCATCAAGTAAGTGTCAACTTCGGTAGGTAGTCAATTCGTTAAGATCTTGAATCTAATTGAAGATTCAAATTACAGGGTCGACGATAAACGGATTAACTTTGAAATGTGTACACCATAGCCTGTAGATATGTGTATATTGCCACTAAGAAAAAGGAAGTTTATTTTTAGGAAGTTAAAATCTTCACGTTTGTCACAAAGTTTTGATTTCAAACGTCCTGTGTAGTATATGTATATGTTAGGTTCTAAGTATGAGAAAGAAGAATGTGCATGAGATTTCTCTATAATTTCAAGTTCATTTGGATAGATAAGATGTAGGTTATTCTTGAAACTAGGATTATTCAGAGATAATACATCATCTATATTGCGGATACTGAAATTGAAAATATGTTTAGTTTAATCATATTTTATTTGTCAAATAACAAAATGGATTGGACACAAGTAAATTCATACTTATGATGTCCTCTCCACAATACAGTGTATATATTTAACAGAAGTACATAAATCAAGGTATAAGAACGTGCACTCATTTTCTACAATAAATTCATAAGAGAAATATATACAAAAGGGTCAAATATTGAAGGTATTTTTGAGACTTATGATTACACAATAAGAAACCGTTTGGATTTCCTTCCATGTTCAAATACCGATTTCAATATTCTTATGTTTTGACCATACGAAAGTTTAGAATTACCACAGGTAAGCATGGGTATATCTATAGTCATCTCAATAGGAAGCCAGTGCAGATTGTCAAAAAGTTCTATCTATAATCATTATATTTTCTACATTCAAAGAAAAAAATGTTTTACATCTTCATTTTCAGAACCATATTTAAAGGCAGGATTTGAAGTAAGTTTGGCTTTGCACAGGTCAAAGTTAAGAAATGATGCTGAACATCTCAGTTGAGTTAAGATTATATTCAATTTCCTTGGGCCATAAGTCATGAGCCATGAGTAATGTCTTGGTACTTCACGGTCGTACCACCCGGTATCTCCTATTGCATGTTTGAAAACTTCAATTGAATTAGAATTTCGTACATTATAAGTAAGACTATTCCATTGCCTAATTATTGCTGGAATGAAAGAATTATTTGTAATAGAGAGTCGTTAATAAGGTAGACTAATGTCATCTCCATTACGTAATGCATAAGCGCTTAAACTTTGATAATATGTGCTGCTCGCTACTCTTTTTCCTGTTGTAGCCCTTGAAAAAATCTAGCTCAATACGAAAGTAAGGACAGTTCGGCCAAGAGTGGCGCCAATTTTGTTTCCATAATATTCCGCTGGTTTGCAAAAGGAAAGAAAATGAGACGGTGAGAAATCAGAATAGCTTCTTTTATAATACATTCTAGTTGACAGCTTTCTCCGTTTGTCAATATTGCGATGAAAATTAAAGGAAACAATAATTTCAATAGTGGTACATTTTAGAACGTAAAGGTATGTTTGGTCTATACACGACTGTTTTCGTTATCAATCAATAAATGACTTTTAAAAACAGTTTAAAGCACGATAATGTTTGTGTCAATTTGTGCCAAAGATAGTTAATCTATGACCATTCTCTGATGTTATCAAATACCTGAGGTTACAAACCATGATTCTGACGTGTTTATTTGATTTGTGTAAATTTTAATCAAGTGTTTGACCTCACAACTGCAAAAGTAAAACATCTTCAATACGTAAAAATCTGTTACTGATACCTTGGACGGTTTTTGTGTTATTCTCGTCAATTTCTAACGATCAAGTCAAAGAGGAAATGAAAAGTAGTAGTTTTTTCTTCAGTAATGGTTTAAATTGTTTCTCTTGTTAAAATATAGATTTTCAATATGGGAGAGAGTGGAGATATAATTTATTTTAGGAATAAGCTGAAGGAGTTTCGGTTTCTCCAATGAAGTCTGCAGAAAACTGGATTTGTTGGGATATTATCCCTGAACTGCCACACCAAAGATGATTCAAATGTAACGAGTCTTTTGTAAAAAATTAAAGTGAATTTACGGAGATCTGGAACGCTGTTTTTAAAGTCACTAATATTGTTAGCGACTTCGTGCTTTAAATACTTAACATTCGCACATGATTTGCATGGTTCCTATTCTGATTCCATGGTCAATATCACAAGCGATCGGTTAAATATTTGAAAGAAACTTGTGGAACGAAAACATCACACGTACTTCCTGGTAACCCATTGTTTTGATTGAAAAACTTTCTGGTCATTATCATATCAAGAAAACCAAGAATCTTGCGGAAGTCAGCCGATTTTAGAGCATATAGCATCTGTGCCTTTCGGATGTTAAAAGCAAGCCAAAGTGAGAGACATAGAATATTTGACGATTAGCGACTTTGACTTAGTTTTTGATTTTACTGATATTCTTGGAAGTTCTTACGGCACCACACGCCTCGCCGCCACAGTCCAACGCGCGAACCATTACCACCTGTCATCCCAAAAAAAAAAGGATGATTAGTTACCTTAATGAGTCAACGGCTGGACTACGATGGCGAGGAGGGTGGTGCCGTAAGGGAATAGGTTCATATCTCATAAATATAACACATAATTGTTTTCATTAAATTTGAAAGAGATAGCATTTAAAAGCATAGAAGCATATAAAATATTGTTTATATACCTACCTTAGATTTCCAAGTTTAAGTCGTATTCATTTTGGGGTTACATCAAATAAATGCTGAATAAAGTAATTTAGTTTTGTAGGAATAATTACAGACCATTGCTTAGTCTTAAATGTTGCATTTTGAAAACAAATTTCAAAAATAATCTAGAGCAGAGGTTTTTTTTTAATAGATTTAATAAGCTTCCTAAAATTTATTCCTTCCTTAAAACCGGCCAATAAAAAACAATAATAGAATAATTAATTTGAGAGATTAAATAACCATTATATGATCACAAGTGCCAAAAAACGCTTATAACGAGTGACCGGAACTAGTTTGCCAGTTAAATCTTTCATGCACGAGTAATTATATATTGGTTATTCATGATAACCAGTTGATTATACTATTTCTTATGACAGGTATATTTTTGTATTTTATAATATATATCTTTGTTGATCTGTTCGTACTTTCGTATTCAGCCAGATTTATCATCCAGGGCTAAGGGAAGCGAGTAGCCTTGTCCTTCAATTTCAGTTTCCGTAATATAGATGATATATGATCTGTGAATGACTCATGTTTTAAGGATTACTAACATTTATTCTATCCGAATGCATATTAAACTAAAAATTCAACTGATACATCTTGTACTATATACACATATTCTAACTATACTAGTAAACAAGTGATACAGTAGGTTTGAAATCACAATTTATTGAAAAACGTGATGATTTTGAATTTCCAAAGATAAACATCACTAGCGTTTTGAGTCTGCAATTCACAATTAATTCATTAATGTTGAGTCCGTCAATATTTGTAGAGCACGAATAGTGTAAGATTTAGCTGTTTAGGACAATCTTACCTTTTTAGGAGTGTTTCCCGATTTTTGTTTTAATGCGTTTTATTTTGTGTAACGTCTTCCTTAATTTCATAGTTTATATGCTCTGTATATTTCATTCGTTGGCCACACTGTGTAGGTATATTGTCTTTTTTTCCTGTTTTCACGCTCAGGTTTTGTATTTAGATCCTAATAATGATGACCCGGTATGTTCTATAATTCTTATTAAGGAAAGGTAACGATTGTTTATATGTTTTGGTCTCAGACTTATAATGAGGACAAATTGTAAGATATGCTGCAAGTACTTTATATAATTCTATACACCACATTTAAACTAATATAATTTTACATCTTTCCTTGCTTGCCCTAGTTGGTTGTAGATTCATTAGCCAATTTTTCTTCTTCTGCCAAAAGCTGGTATGTACTTTTTAAGTTTTCGATTGAAATGGCAGACTTTAAAAAGTCTTCTTTCTAGAGCCCGATTGGAGCCCCTAGGTACATTTATGTTGAAAGAAACCACAGGATCAGCTCTAATTGTAGTGATAGTGACGGAATATCCTTTGTAACCAAGTCCTGCAGTATAGAATGGAATTAAGAATGATTGAAAAAAAAACTATCAAACAATATCAGAGCCAGAACTTTGTTAAATAGCAAACAGTGTATCCGGCAATTAAAGTTTTGATAAAACGCAAAACATTTCTTACACATCTTTTTTTACTCAAATTTATATATATTTCAATTTATAACCAAACCTGGTGTTTTTTCACCTTTCTTAACCTTCCAGTACGGAGGTCATGTTTTAGTGCTTGTCACATGAGAACACTAATTTAAACCTATTGTTGCGTATTTATGTTAACTTCTAATTTTAACATGACATTACCCTTTACGTGGTGTTGACGCTTTCGGGGTCTTTGAAAGTTACCTATTTATTCAATTGCCGAAAAACCTAATCTTCTCATTACTTCCCTTATTAAGGATTCAAACTATGATAAATCCGAAAACTTCCAATTTCGACATTAAAATAATCAAGATCAACTTGAGAAAATTGTTTAATAAGAGTAAATAATTCAACAAAACAGTCAACAGTGGAAGAAAAATGGAATATTTAATTATAAACTTAATAAAATATTTAATTTGATTATATCCGATGAAAATATTTCAAGTTTTGTTGACTCTTCAATTTAAGGTACAAAAAATTCATTTTGTATGACACTTGTACAATTGTAATACATTTTTGTATACGATGGCATAGAGTTTGAATTATAGAATGTTCTTACCTCCAACCATGTTTCCACCAGGTGGAGCTGGAAGCATATTTGTTATTCGCCGAATATTCGGATAACTGGCTGGAATAGTGCATTCTGGGTCAGGGAGGCCCGAAAAGATCAACAATACAATAGTAATAAAATCCATTTTCCTATATAAACAAAAACTACACACTACACTATTTTTCCTTTTTAAAGTACTTAAAATAATAATTTTTCTTCCAATTCCCAAAAAACCTGAACGTCATTTATTCTTAGGTAAACGTTTTATTTGATTTAACAATAGGCCATGAACCTATTTCTGTTTAATTCTTGGGTTCAATTAAGCCTAAGCCTTTTAACCCACTCAGTGTGTTCTCGGCAAAATATCAGAGTACCAAATGTGGACACACAGATATACATCTTAGTGGCCTGTTCTGAATATCCTAGCAATCAATTGGATACAAGCCAAGGAAACCACATGATTAAGAAACAAAACTAAATGTACCAAGTTTGTACAATGAATGTAAATGTAGTCAGTTGAGGTGTCCATGTATGGATTATAATTTATATTAAATTTAACTGGCGAATATAGCTCAACAGGTATATTCGCTTCTCGTGAGTGGTGATATTAAGGTTCAAACTTCTATGGGACTGATAATTGTTTTTTAATTATGGAATAAGATTGATATCTAAAGAATGTCTGTCATGTGTTTCTTGTCTTAGTTATGCCAATCGATTTTCTTAGAAATGCAATATTAGTTGAAATTCAGCTTTATGATCCGGAAGAATTGATTAAGTTTAGTTTACACCTATAACTTACACAAATCTAGATATTCGAATTGACAAGTATGACTTTTTAAGTATAATAACGATTGAGCCAGTCTTCATTCCATTTTGTACTTACTAGTCAGTTTCGTTTACAAAAAAAAAAAAAAAAGTTATGAACGGCAAATACAGATAGACTGCATATATTTTTTTTTCCTTTCCGTACTTTCCTTTGTTCTTCTCTATTTTTAAAAAAATGTTATTATTATTTCATTTGTTTAAAATACAGGATTTTGTCGATCTCGATGGGTAAAAGTGTAATTCAATAAACGTGCTACGGGTTACTTAATTGTCGTAGCACAGTAAACATGTACATCTTTTTGAACGTAAAGCGCCTTTTTAATTGAATTTTAATTTGAAAGGAATACCATTAGATATAGATAATTAGGGTAGTTAGGCTCTAATCTAAAATTAATAGAAGTGTGTTTGTTCTACCGAACTTGAACGTCTTTTAGTTTCTTTCCCGACTGAGAAATCTGAACTACTCGGCCTTTCTGGTTTACTGACACAAATATTTTTTCGTCGTAGAATTTGCCGAGTAGTTTTGTTTAAGATTGCCGGCGATGTGTGTCATTTTTTTATTTATAATTCCACTTTGGTATTGAATACAAAGATGACTTGTTCTTAACTAAGGTTAGGGATCTTCTATTAAGGAGGTAGACCTTGAGTAAGGAACACTTCTCTTACAAATCATTGGAACGTTTGTATTCACCATGTTACATCAATCTCATGTAAGCATCAAAAATAACATTGATTTAATTCTGTTTCAAATGAAAGCATAAAAGGCTTAGGAGAAATTGAATATGATACAAACATTTCACAGATTTCAAGGATTATGTTCTTTGCCCTACCTTCTTAATTGAATATATTTTAGTATGACGTCCTTTAGAATCCAAATAACATACATGTATTATATCCTAACATGGACACAGAGCTTGAGTTCAGAAGCTCGATAGGAAATGTCAAAAACGATTTTTCTACTATCCACGTCCATGGTCATACACTACCAAAATTATAGCCATGGAAAGTAAAATGTAAAAACAAATCGTTTTAACAGTCTAAATTCTAAAAGTAGTTTAATTCTTTGAACGTTCAGTGGATATTGACAAGCATTCTGTAAATACATCAATATTTAATCATGAATACGAGTTGTCTATGTTTTTCCTTGTAGAAGTTCATTTAACGTTTTTGTTTTTGATAAAATTCAGTTTTTACATATTATCTTTTTAATATACATGATGCTATAAAAACAAAATAACTCCAGTGATGTAAGGAAAAGAAAATTGGAGAATTAGACCATTTATTTGATATCCCAGGGTCAGCAGCAATGTCACATACGTCTTATTAAAAGTTGACGAAATTAGGCAGAAATAGATTTACACCTGAAAAATTTGCATTTATCCCGAAACATCGATATATTATCATAAAAAAACTAAAAAAAGAGTTCTTTTCAGAGGTGCAAAAACTGTTTATATCATACTTCGTCCTTTTACATCATATGAGCAACACGGCGGGGATTACAAAAAGACACTCACTCTTATTGTGCACATGGTACATAATTCAAGGGTTTCGTAAACACCAGGCTGCTCGCCAATTTTTATCTAGTGTCTTTTTTATACCTTTAATTTCTTTAAGTTGTAATTGGTTTTGTCTGTCTTTGGTCCTTCTCCCGTGGTTATTGATTTACTTTTCTTTGGTCTCCACGCACTAAGCATTTAAAGTCTGATACAACTAAATCAATGCATTATCAGTTGTTGTTTCTTTGACCTCTTCACCATTTCCGTTCTCGTTTTATTGTATATATAGAATTCATACGGTTATATATACTTGCTACAATTTCAATGTTGAGTAAAACATTGAGTAATAAATTTCTTACCTGTCGTAAGTGAAAGTTGTTTTGATAAGCTGTCCCTGTCCTTCTTCTTGGTTAAACTAACGAAGAACACAGATGCTACTTAACTTATGCGTTTAAAGAGAGGAAACAATTTATAATTATCATATTACATGTAAACTTACTCATGTCTATGTGTACATTTTTGTACTTAAGCTTAGATAATAAAGAACATAGCATTTAACTTGGTAATGTAATAATATGCTACAGAAAAATACAATGTGGATCCTTTGTGGTATGGTGCAAAAAGACATTGGATGCTATATATTACAAAATTGTAAACACAAGTGTTAAAATTGTTTAAGTGGTGATCAATAACTTAAACTCAATTCTGTTAAAGCAAAAACAAATTTAAATTTGTTTGTTAAGTCATATGTCTGTCAAAATTGTCTAGACAAGACAGTACGTGACATTTTTTAACTATTTAAAAACCCCTCACAAAAGTTTATAAAATCTTTATTTCAGAAAAAATCAAGGATTACATAAAACATATTGATTTAAGATATCAACAAAAATTCTTGCGAAATAGAAAACTTGCTGTAAGTTTTTAAAATTATACATGATTATTAAAATTGACAGCGTTTTGTATGAAAAAAATGCATGTATTTAGAAAAATAATAATAATAAAATGTGGTTATCACACAGTAAACAGGAATAAAATGAAGTAAAACCTGATTGAATTGGCTATTTTTAAGCATATAGTTATCATGGTAAATAAAAAAGCAGAGAACTTAAAGCCAGTCAAGATTGAATCATCTTTCAATAGTTTTTAATGGCGGAAACATGTCATTGTTGACTTGTGTAATTTAGTAGTGGCTTTTAACACCTACTTGAATCAGTATAAAGTCTTATGCCAATTACACAGTGGTTTTTTTCGTTTCAATCATGGTGATATGATGTGTATTATCAAGTCTTTTACTGACTTATAGACCAGTGACTGTGAAATGGTAATCGAGGGAACCAAGATTCTAGCTAAAAATCAAAAGACTGTTTTCAAGGAACAAACACCAGACATAGAAAACAGACACACACAACATATAACATAAAAATAACTAATATATTCAAAATAAGAAAAGTAAATGAGCAACTGGGACTCCACAAACCCCCCCCCCCAAAAAAAAAAAAAACAAAACAAAACAAAACAAAACAAAAAAAAAAAAAAAAAAAAAAAAAAAAAAAAAAACTGGGAGCATAGGCCAAGTGCACTGGTAGGGTAAACGTCCTCTATCATACATTGTCATCAATATCAACCTTTGAAATCACCTGTCCCTAAGGACCACGTGAGCTATTGCCACCATTTGGCGTCCTTCATCGTCATCGTTGTCCGTCTTCCGCGTCGTCGTTAACATTCATTTCAAAAATTTTTGCCCAAGTAGAACCAGACCTCGGTATGAATGTTCCTTAGGGTATTCGGCCTAGAACTGGTGTCGTTTTTTTTTATTCGTAGACAAACATTTCTTGAGTCCCTTATCGCGTTTATATTTCTCAAACCAGGTGGTGCAAAATCTTTAAGTCCTTCCTAATTGTTGCCAATATTCAATATCAAATTCTCCACAAGATAAATTTCGCTATCAGTTTTTAGTTATTCAATATTTACAATGGTGAATCAGGTGTTACCCTTGAGGCATGATTTCCCATCATCTCGTATGTTTAAGATTATTAGGATTTGTCGAAATAGCTACGTGCAGCTACAAAATGGTATGCTTATTTACAACAAAATTGGCACAAATATAAAATGTTGTATTTTAAATCAGATCTTTGAACACAGTGCTTTGATTTTAAGAGAAAAAACTATTCAACTTGTAAAAATACGTCATTCAATTTTAACTGTATTAAAAGTCAAAATTTCAGACTTCTACTTGATCATGTCCCTGTAAAATTGCAAGAAGCCAAATATATTTAAAGATCTTTACTTTAAAGTAAACCTCAGTTAAGCTTAAATTGATACATAAAAAGTTTGCGATTCTAACAAAATGATTGCGATACATATTTAAAAAATTTAAGAAAAACGAGAGTATGACCTTTGACACGATTTTCGTAACTTTGTTACCATGATGAGTAATGACGACATCAATTTTCCGACGAGGTATCTTCTGTTCTATTCAAATATATCATACCATGTCTCATAATATGAAGGCAAATTGACGAAAAGCAATTCCCTACTACCCTACCTCACATATTGATAACAGAATAAGTCTTAGAATTTTATAAGTTCAATAACGGAATTTTGGCGTTAGTTTTTAAAGTAAAGATCAACTGCCTGTTCCTTTTTACCGTAAAACTTGCTTTTTCAAGTAATATTACGAACTTGTACATTTTCCAACTAAGTGCTTAGAAAATGACTTTTTCACGTCACGATAAAGTCATTTCGGCCAATTTCAAAACATTCTATGAACTTAATCTAATACTTTGAATTATATTTTACCATGAACACATAGATAATTGTATTTATTAAATTGGCCATAATTATGTTTTTGATGAGAGGTTTAACTCTGCTGTTTTTAACAACAGCAGACGATTAAAATATCATAATTATAGTTACGCCTGATTTCGACCAACATAATTGAGGTTCTGGTAAAATAACTTTTGATGTTAAACGGTTTATTCGATAGAGCAGAACTAACTTTGCACCGACTTAGAATACCTCTAGTGTTGCCAACGATGCATACAACTATAGTTGCTATCCATTATCGATCACCGATCATTTTTAATCAGTCATCGATCCATCAAATAGATCTATTTAGCCGCTTATCGATTCCTTTTACATCATGATACGCTGATCAGTGAATATATGTTACGAAGTGGTTTGTTCCAGCTTTCAAACTTCACAATATTTACTAAACGATGCAAATGAAGATATCAATTTGAAAACTGTTTTTCATTTGCTTTTTTTTATGAAATACAAAAATGTTGACTTTGAATTGAAAGTCAATTAATATAGCACTCTATTGGATTCGTCACAAACCAATCATCTATTGTTGTACATAATAAAACCTCGATCAGACCGGTCACCGGTCGTCGGATTTTGATCCGTCATCAATCATTTAATTAAAGGTCAACGATACGCCAAATAGTTCCGCGAATCGCTTCAGGGACTGTTCAAGAAGATTTGTATTGGTGTGGATATGTTTCTGTCACGGAAATATGACAGCTAAAAGCTATCTAAAAACTATTGACCAAACATTCCGACATACGTGATGACTTTTCATTCACATTTGTCAACTTTCCATTCATCTGTGGCAACATCCCTTCAGCACCTGCGTATTGAGTGTTCATTTCACAACTCATACGTATTGCTAGAGCTTGCCGAAACTACGCAAACATTTTGTATCGCGCTAGAAGTCTAACAAATAGGCTTCTGGAACAGAGTTATATTGCTACAATATTGAAGTCATCAATTCAGAGGTTTTATGGTGGCCATCACATACATGAACTCGTGGATCGTTGCGGTGTATCCATCTGCGCCATTTAAACTGATTTTTTCAACGCGTCATAGTTTTCCTTTCCTCTTTCGTCTAGCTCATACTTGGTTTTTTATGAGCAACTCGGCGGATGTTTCTACAAAAGCAGAGGACGCTTATCCTACCGGTGCACCTTGTCCATGCTCCCAGGTTGTATTTACTGGAGTCCGAGTTCCTCATTCATGCTTTTGTTACTTTGTATGCATGATTATATTTACTTTATGTTCTTTGTTGTGTAATGTCTGTTTTCCATGTCTGGTCTTTGTCCCTGGATTACATTCTTTTGATAGCCTTGGTTTCCTTGATTATTTTTTCGGGAAAAATAACACGACCCAATTTTAAGTTCTTTAAATATGTATGTCACACATTTAATTGTGCACAATATAGCATTCATTCATGCTTGCTTTATTAGTTTAAAATACTTCAAACAATTACTCCTCTTCTGCCAAAAGCAGCTATGTACTTCTTTAATATGGGATTGAATCGGCAAACTTCAAACAATTCTCTTTCCAGAGCCTGATTAGAGCCCCGAGGTACATCAATATTGACAGAAGTAGTACCAGTTGTGTCTCTAACGATGTATCCTTGGTAACCAAGTCCTATAAACAGCAAAAGTCAAAAAGCAAACTTATTAGAACTTTTTTTTCTCATCGCAAATGTGTCTTACTATATTATCAATTTTCGATTTGTTTATAACGAATATCAAGGATAATATGGAGCTATACAATTTTGACATAAAAATCAATATTGGGTATAGTTTAGAAAAGGACATCACAATCATTGCAATAATTTTTGGGTTTTGTTTATTAGACATCATAATGCTTTTTTTTTACTTAAACGTATATGTCAAAAATACAGGAAATAACTTAATCAATGAAACTTAAGTTCATGGTAAGGTCAAAGCCAAGTTGTCACATGCATTGCGTCAAAGTATGAGCCCTTCATCTGAAGTGTATGATGTAGCTCTTAATGGTGAATTAAACTTTAACATACTTGAAAGTACGTTTTGCTGTTTCAGAAATATTTACTTTTTGCACTTTTAACCAACAGCGACTTTAAGCTACAATCGTTTGTTTATCAGCATTTTACATATTGTCTACATTCAAGGGTCAATCTGTACTCATATTGTTAATATGAATTATTTATCATTTTAATATATTTTATCTTTATTGCAGTAAGGAAATTATGTTCATATATTTACCTCCAACTATGTTTCCACCAGGTGGAGCTGGAAGCATATCTTTTATCCGCTGAAAGTCGGGATCAGTAACCTGAATAGTGCATTCTGGGGCAGGGCGGCCAGAAAAGATCAACAATGTAATAGTTATGTATTCCATGTTCCTATAATTATACACCCAGTGGACATATTGTAATAAGTGTTATTCTAACTTACCTCTGTCTAATTGTTTATTCGTAAGGAACCAGTATTTCGTACTATAATGCTTTGTTTACATCACCTACAGATGTATCCTGACCAAATGCGATCATACTCGACCATGAAGACAAGCATAATTCTTTATTGATCAGCTTTGGGATCGAGGCTGATCTAAAGGGGTCTGCTTAGGGACCCAGATCGGTACAGTCTTCTTTTGTCGTGTACAAGGTTGAACTTTACATGTCTTGTTTTGTTTTATTTCTCAGTAGTACTTAACCGCCAATCGATAATTCCGACCTTCACGACTTGCCTCGATCATAACGACTCAATAAGTGGGCACTTTGGCATAGCGGCAAGCATCTCCGAACCAAAACAATCAAACGAAAACAACATTATAGTGGAGTTCATGATATTTGTTTTCCTGAGTGAAGTAATTTTTTACACTTTTTTTAGTTGCAGATTTGAAGTATCTGTTTTTGTTTTATCTAAGAACTTTTCCTCAATTGCATATTCGGTACTTCTATATCTTCCTTTTACAGGGCGCAAAGTCTTGTCTTATGTTAACATTGACAACTTTAGGAATGTGCTGTTTTTAATCAAATAATTGAAACCTACTAGGTTAGCATGATATTGGGTGTGTAAAAATGTAATTCTTTAAACAAATATAGCATGTATCTTACCCGAATTCTTACCATAATGTTTCGGTTTTGAATTAGATTTCATGATATACATTTGACGGATTTGATTAAATATGAAACCTTAAACTGCATTTAAGTATTGTAGAGATAATGTACGTTAAAAGTACGACAACGAGTTTTGTGTAATGTAAACATTAAAAGAAAAATTGCCACAAACGAAATGGTTCGTTAATTAAAATGCAATGCACTATAAGATATTTATGTCTTCATTCGGTACTCGAGCAATTATATCGAACGACAGCTTTTACCTACCTGGTGTAGTGAATCTGTGTATGTCCTTAACGTTAGTATAACTGACGTATGAAACATAGCTTGGCTATCTAAATAGTGTATTTTAATGATAGATTAGGCCTGTTCCAAATTACATTAAATAAGATCGTGACTACTGTAATTGCTTTCAAGTTTCAAAGGTTATTTTGTTTAAGCCTTATCGACCACTTATACATATAGCAGTACTCTATACGCCATAAATCATTAAAATATAAAATGGTATGAAAGTAAACCAAACAATACAGTTTCTGCGATGAAAATGAACAATAAGTCATAACTGTAGCAATTCATTTATTTATTTTATATTTTCAGATAGACTCATGATGTGATAATTTTTGCTTAAGTAATTCTCAAATACGTTCATTGTACTTATTTTGTGAACATTAATTATTATTTTACATGTACGTATACAGAAATATACTTCACTTTGTAAACAGCTTAGATCTTGAACCGTGAATTTTGTATGTTTGTGTAATGATATATGTGATTAAGGGTAGTCAATGACTTTTTGTCTATTTCCGTAATATTTGTAGCTATTAATGTTAGATAAGATATAGTCAATTAAACCAAAACAATAGCATTCATTGAATGCTTAGAACACACTAATAATAAAAACATGACATGAACTGATCAAGTGAAGAAGTGAAGTGACGGTCTCTTAGAAAATTCGTTTTTTTTTTTTTTAAAGATTTTTGAAATTAGACCCTGTAGCAAATCTCTGGATTGCCGCTGAACAATTTTTCCGTACCCCAAATTTCATTCGCAGAGACTTGGTGTTGTCTTGGTTATACTGTGTAATAAATACGACTCATTTAGAATAGCATTAAATGTATAAATGGCTGATACACAGCCAGGTATGCACATACCCTACGGATCGGACCAGGATTTTTATTTGACGTGATGGGGTAAATCTTTAAGATATCATTAATCAATTTATTTACCGTATTTGACATATTTTGTGTGTGGTCGCACATATTCTGTTGTAGGAGATAAACGAAAGTCTTAGCATTATATCATAAGCATTTAACAACAGACGAACATGTAAGAAAATGCACGGAACAGTTCAAATATGGAAGCAGATTATGGAAAGGATATTTTGAGGACTATAAACACCCCCTTCCGACCAAAATAATAAAAGATACAAAATAAAAAAAAAAAAATAAAAAAAAACCAAAGGGTGGTGAAGTATTGAGATAACAAATCAATTAATAAACACATGTTTCATGATTGTTTCATCAACCAAAAAAACAATATATTTTATCGGCTAGTACAGGTATATCCTACATTAGATTAATATAGAAACAAATATTCATTAAATAATTACAAACAGTAGAACTTAATACATCCAAACAAGACTTGTTTTGCCTGTTAAAATACAACTCTTCATTTGGGCAAACTTTCTACTCTCTCTTTTTCCATTGCCGCATTTCTCCTATCCGTGTCCCATTTCCAATTTATTTTCAATATTGGTTTAACATCATAAACACGTAATATTCATGTTACTAAATTAATTAATTTTTTATTATAAATGAATACGTTTTAACGTTACAATATATTGATAAAAGTAAAGATTAGTTTATCACAAATATGTGCCTTTTTAATGCCAAATCATAATCTCACGTGCCCCTTTCCCTATGGACCCAGACACTATACCCCATAAGATGGGAAGCCTATCCGTTTAGGTGCTGTACACACGATACACTTTTTAACATCCGTGTTTTAGGTTATTTATAACCACTTGTAAAGCATTTGAGGTTATAATCGATAGGTAAGCTAGTTCAATTCATTTTTATGCTTCATGCAAGATGTTTACGATAGCAGAAAATTTTCAATCTTCATTAGCTTTTTATTTAACCTTGCATTTGGGCAATTATGCTTTGAAAGTTTAGTACATTAAACTTAAGTTCTCCAGCAAATCAAAACAGTCCGTATTCGTTTTGATAGCTATTTGTATTGATAAATTAAACAGCTATGTAAAAATTAAAAAAAAACAGCAAGTACGAAGAAAAAACATTTTTAATTTATTTACATTAATCTGATGCAACACACTATCTTGCTCTTATTGTGTGATTAAACAATATATGAAAATCAATATTCAGGTGCATACTTGTACATAAACTATTTCGGTGTTAATCAATAATATTAACGCATACATAAGCTGGAGAAAGAAATGGCATGCTATATCATAGACTAACTTGTTTAATACAAGAAAACCAAGAACAAGCAAAACACTGAATACAATGGAAAAAGTATTGGGTATGACTGTTTTTTTATGAAGTTAATGACAAACAACATTCAGTCAGAGATACCTGGGTAAAATAACCGTTGACAGGAAACTCGACCTACTAAAGAAGTCTTCATTTATACGCTTACGTCATGCGGATATTCATTGATAAGTTTGATATTCATTCATAAAGATAATGTATTTGATATTATCATACAATGAATGAATAAGGTTTATTCACGGAAATATGAGTTGCAGTTAAAAGAAAATTATGCATTCTCCGTGCATATCTATTTTAACCTTAATGAATTTCGATCGTATAATCATATCATGCTGTAGTCGTAGTCTGTAAAAAGTTTGTGGTCGGGCTTAAGCAGAGGTATATAAATTTGTACCACACAGAGCCATAGCCCTAAAAACTAGAGGAAATTTTGAGGTCCTGATGACCACAACGTGAATAAAACGTACAATGTGTATGGTTTTCTTAGTAGAAACAGATTCCGTATTATTTGTGTAATATACATGATTAGTTTGAATTCAGGGGTATGTGATTTGCAACGTTTAGGACTGAATGGCCGCTAAGGGAGAATAAACAAACAATTTTCTGATGTCCGGACAAATATTACAAGTACTATATATGTGTTGCTAAAGGATGATAGGATAGAAGTGTGCAGGGGGAGTAGGGGTTTTGACTTAAATAGGCGAGAAATATAGACGCTGAAAAATGACCAGGAACATACTGCCCTATTGCATGTGTGATAACTTGAATTAAAGTACATGAATCCATTAAAATTGTACCAAAAGGGTCAATATCCACTTTGGTTAACTTCGATTTCGGAGATTGTATCTTGAGTCGTTTAGTAATTAGAAGCCAACAAGGTGCCACTATGGTTCTAGTCAAATTAATATTTTTGTCTCAAACGTTCAATCCAAATTCAGCATGAGTAATGAGTTATTACTTGTCCCAATTGCGGTGGGTTGGAGCCCTGCTTTTTATCAACCTGTATTCTGCAATGATTTTGGTTTCTTTTTGTTTTATTGTCTTATTGTGTTCTATTCAGATAGCATTGAATGGGCTATGTAGTTTTAGTATTGTCTTGAATGAAAAATGTTACTTTATGATGAAATAAGTTATTAGAAATATAATGTTCATAATTTCGACAAAGGAAACACCTGTTTATGAATGACTTAGGCATGATGATGCAAGAAGACAATCAATATTTCTCATATGACATTAGAGATTATCTATTGAATGGGATAGTTTTGTGAAAAGATTTAAACTGCGATATTTGCGATACTTTCTTATTGTTAAATGGCCTTCGGTAATATTTGAAAACCTGATAACATTATTAGTGTAGATGATCAGAACTAATATGTTTTTTTAATTTCATCAAAACAATTAAATATGAAGACAAGCATGAAAGATCTGAACATTGAATGTCGAAAAAAATGTTACAAACGAAATGAACCATAGTTGTCAAATAAAAACCTTAACAATTTAATTACGCAACAAAAGTTTTAAGTACCAGTCCATATAAAATTCAGACACTGCCAATGGTAAAGTGATTCATGGTGTAGAAAAACCCATCAAACAAACGATGTTTTATTCAGTCTATACATGCCATACTTTCACACAACAATAATCATATCTGCATTCAGATCTGCACTTTTAGGAAAATCATAAAATTATCTACCACTAAAATCAACCAAATGAAACCAAATCAAGAATGATAACACTTGCAAGGTGCCAATTTCATGTACAATATATATTATTTTTTATCTCAAAAGCGCAACAACCAAATGAAAACTAAGACTGGTTATGTGATCAGTAACTGTTTCTGAACAAGAAATAAAACTGAATTTGGTGAGTTTTTTTACTTGCATGAATAATCACCTCTTGTCTGATTTTTATAAAGACTGCTACTTAATGTATCATGTTATTACATGTAACATGTACATTGTAATATTTTAAATGTTAAGAATTGTACATTATATAGATGAAAATTATATTCTTAATTCTAGCGGTTATGGCACACGTTACATGTTTGCAACATAACGTTAAATATATTATTACATAATTTCTTACGAGAAGATTATATAAGTGGGCGACATAACTTTGCATGAACATTAACTTTGAAATCACCATGATGACAGGAAAACGTTTGACTGTTTAAAGTATGAAAGTGGTTTTGTGAATTATTCAGTACAAATGGCAATTATTATATATACTTGGTAATACCAGCAAAAGCGTTTATGTATGTAAGAGTTCGTTTAATTAAATCAGCAGCTTGTTGCACACAGATAGTTGTATTTAATTATGGTAAGGCATACGTGACCAATAATGACAAATTCGTACGTTGGCTGTATATTTGTCGTAGCATTTATTAAATCAACCAATATTCAAACAAGATTTATCCAACAACCAACATTCAATTAACATTCTGAGAAGATTTTAATCATTAAAATGATGACAAGTAAGTAGAGATAATGAAGCCGCTGGGAGATCCGTAACAGTAAAATGGTAAATTGCGTATATTTTCAGATTTTTTAAAAGAAAAAAATCTAACATCCGCCAAAAAGTACCACACGACGAAACGTACAGGCGCCAGGTGACCTAGCCTTAGATTATATTTTTTTTTCATTTTTTTATTTCAGTTTGTCAACATCAACCACTGACCTTAAACGCCAAATTTGAATCAATTCAAGTATATTTTGGAATTGTCAACATCAACCATTAGATGTAACATATAAATTCAAAGTTCAATCAACAGCAATTACAAATGTAACAACAATTCAATTAACATTAGTTTTCAGCATTTGCATTTTCCTATTTATTTGTATATCAACAACATAAACGTATTTGAACTGAACTATATATCTGACTGGTATTTTAAAGTTCAATCAATATTTTCACTATTTATACATCTTTGATGCATTACTGTTTTCACACTGGTGTTTCAATTATTTTGGAACACCAAACAATTTGGAAAATGTTTCAATTGCACCTTGAATTTGGTTAACAAATGTCATTCCCAATATATGACAAATGGACACCATCATCATTACACTGTCCTTGGTATTTATCCTCAAAATCGGGATAACGAATAACATAGCCTCCACATTTCAATATATATAATAGCACACCTCTTTTAATTCTTTTTCTTGTAGTTTCCATTTTACTCGCAAATTCGGAATATCTCCAATTAAGTCTTCGTAAAATGCTAGACCATATCAAACAAGTTCCAGGAATCATGTTTGATAAAATTGCTATTGTGAATTTAAATGTGATGAAGTAACTCTCCACTCTCCAACATCATTCCCATCGCAATGAATGACTACTGCAAAAGACAAGCCCCTTAGTCTAATCATGTTATACATAATATTGATAATCTCACCCCATTTCATATTTGATTTTCCAATCCATGCTAATTTTACACCTACTTTGTCAAATCTAAGTTAGAACCAAAAGGTCTTACTTTAGCATGATCTCCCGCTCGAACTATTACTGATGAGTCAACCATCCATATATCTTTGAATTGGCCTGAAATTTAGATTGAATCTAATTATATCAAATTTATCCTTATGTAACGTCTGTATGCAGACGGCTGCCCACAGCCCTTTTCTTTGATTACAGTTTCATCAAAACCATCTGCAAAGTATTGAGTAGCAG
Organism: Perna viridis; assembly: GCA_037379345.1. Taxonomy (NCBI): domain Eukaryota; kingdom Metazoa; phylum Mollusca; class Bivalvia; order Mytilida; family Mytilidae; genus Perna; species Perna viridis. The sequence continues at coordinate 19,968,202 of CM074520.1, forward strand.
CCCCAATACGCATGTGTTATTATCACACAGATTTAAACCTATAAACCTATAAAATATATTGAGTAGCAGCCCCAATACGCATGTGTTATTATCACACAGGTTTAAACCTATAAACAGCTAACACCTCTTCAATATTGCCGAAAACTTACCATCTACATGACAGAACAGCGGCCCATCGCCCATATGCTTTATTAATAAGTTATTTCGTTTTGGTTGAATGGGACAAAAGTAGCAACTGAATCTGTAATTAAAGTCACTGATGATCTGTTTTGCAAAAAAGAGTAGTGACAAAATTCTTTTGAAAATTCGAATTAATAGTGACATCTGATTTCATAAATACACTATCAGATGACTGAATACCACATTTATGTGTGTTTCATGTACTAATTGCATTTGACACTCCTATCAATTGTTGTACATTGGGTCTAGAATGTTCCAAAATTCCGTTGGTACTACTGTGGGACGCGTTTCGGCCTGATGTACGAACTCTGAATTTCTGAAAATTTTGACAAGATATTGAATCAGCAATAAGGTTTTTGTAAACAAGGAATATGTCATGCTTTAATATGAAAATTGCCAAATTATGACAAAATAAAAATATATACCTAATAAGGGACATAACTCGCTGTGATTTAGGTGTACAAGAGTTCAGAATTGATACTACAGACTGATTGTCAGAATTCAAAATTACCGTCTTGCAAAGCAGCACGTTGCTCCAGATAGATTGATAACGCTACTGGTTTAAGTGCTAGATATTTTATATCTTTCAATATTTGAGTTCTTTTCCAAGAAAAGTGCCAACCTAAATAACACATTTTCATTGAAATATGCGCCACATCCAAGACCTTCATCATCAACGATATTGGTAAAAAATTGTAGTACCTCACTAGATTTCCACTCATTTCCAAGAATGTAAGATGTGCCGTTATATCTGGTCAAGAAAAATGTCCATGTTAAAATGTTACTTCGCATTTCTTTAGTGGTTCGTATAAAATGGTAAGGTTTCTTTGCTTTTCCTCTAAAGCTAAATTTAAACGTCTGCTAAATGCACAACCAACTGGGAGAGCTCTAGTACAAAATGTAAGAGACCATATAACGAGTGTAGGATCTTCAAAGTAACCTTTTCAGATATTAAAGCATTGTCTAATAACAGTAATAATTCCTCTATTTTATCCCGATGAATATGCATTTGCATTTTTTCTGTATCAATGCCTTAGCCTAAATAAACAATTTTTGTGAATGGACCTTCTGTTTGTCCCTTGCTACTGGTACACATCAATTTCCACATAAAATTTCCATGTGTACTTTTCACTCTACCAAAAAAAATCATTCAAATAATGATCAATATCCTTTAAACCAGATTTATACTCTACAGCCCAATGTAAAAAAAGTTGAGAAGTTTTCACATATGAACAACTAATCGAAGATCACATTGGCTATAAACCTTAACTACGAAGTACCACTCCCTTACTTTGATTCCTAAGAGATCAAATTCGCCCGGATAAATAGGCAACAGCCTGAGAGCAGATTTTATGTCCATTTTTTCCTAGCTCCGTCGGTCATTTGCATAATTCACCGACCAGGACGAAATGCTACATTTACATTAGTAACTCCTATCGTAACATACTGTAGACATAATTGACCATCAATAACAGCCCAAGACCGATTATTGTCTTGCGAAATTCTAAGTTGGAACTGTTGGTCAAATCTATAAATATTTTCAAATGACACATTACAACCTTTTATAAATGATTGAAATTCCTTTGTTACTCTCAATAGTCATTACCCCATCATCACTGACAATAACTGTATTGTTAATGACTGTAACAATGTTTTGATTTATTCATATTGTCTCAATTTTTTTATGCAATAAATTGGCCAGAGCAATATATTCTAAGCTCCTAATCTGATATTTTTTTGTTTTTTTTGTGTTACAAATATATCAACGTTATGTTTTGCCGTAATAATTAAAGCCTTACCATTTGCATGTATGGCCTGATATAGGGTATAGAGTTATTAGCCTGTGTCACAGTGGGTGCAAAGGCCGGTGCTGGCCTTTGTTTTTACTCGAGGTTTCTTACGTGCACGTGGCATGTTTATTTTGGAAAAAAAACTATGTTCACCTGAGTATCAAAAACTACATTTTGTACTCGATTAACGGAATTAATGTTATAAAATAATAAGAACAACCAACCATGGTGAAATGACATAATATGCATGTATATAATTCAATGCTGGTAATTTGCATTTAATACTTGTATTTGCTTAGTATGAATAATAAGCTAAACAAATGAATTAACAATACTTTGACGAATTTAAACAATAGATTGAATAAATTTTAAAAATTTTGTAGCTTTATTTATCTGTTAGTGTTTTTCTTTCAGTCCTCTCCTCTCGAAAGTTAGTTAAGAATGAATGATCATCTGAAACCCACGTGTATGGAAGCAATTTCGAGCTCGCCTAACACACATGGCTTAGGTGTGTTTGATTTGAAATATATAAGGCTGTATATAATGTACTTGAAAAGTCTTTGATTTAGTATTATAAAACATGTAGAAGCACAATTCCTCTTTTATTTTTTTCTGTCACTATAAGACCTATCATTTGAAATTTGCTACAATTGAATTAAACACATACCACATTTTATACAATACGATACAAGTACATTGCCGGAAAATATAAAATTTGTGTGGGAGCACAGGTTTGATAGCGATAGTTTCCCGTGCGATTCAGATTTTTTGCAGCGATTACAAATAAATTCGGGTATTTTTTGAATATGTTCGTTTATTATTTTTATGCTGCAACTTCACCGGGACAAATCTAAAATATACCCAGGAAACAAGTATCGTTTCATTCAAGGAAACTCATGATCGTGAACGTATAATCTCCCTTAAACTGTTACCTGTCTTACTGCATTAGGTTTTCTCAAAATAATAAAAAATAAATAAAATAATAAAAAAAAAATTAACAAAATGTAAAAAGGAAACAACATTATTCTACTATACTAATACAGAAATGATTAATTCGATAACCTTAGTTTCAATATGAGGAAGAGTAGTTGAAGGATAAATATACAATATTAATGTATTGTTTTTATCATGCAATTCAAAAGCAATAAAATGAAGGTACATCTTTTAAATTATAATTTATCCCAATTGTGACCCGCCGAACTCATTTTATCTTGTTACTCTGAATGCACGGGATTTCACCGCCTTCATAATTCACATTCTTCGCCGTTTTTATAATACTTAACTTTTTTGTGGTCTTGAAATACGCGACAGGCTATTACCCGTGTTATCGTGAATGGAAATACATTTGAATTGACACTAATTTACAGGATTACTTACATTTGATCATCTCGAATGAACTTGAAAGTAAAGAGACAACTTCTACACTTTTCTCTGTTGTACATTTAGATTCCAACTAATACATATATGATACAGGACACCTTAGATCGAAGATTTATGATATATATAATTGACTAATATGACAAATACATCTGACAGATAAAACAGTATGTTTTTAAGAAAGAATTCAGGTCCAACCGGATTGATAACCCACTTTAGTGACACCTACAAGATTCTTCTTACTTGCAAAATGAGATGGACATGCTTACCCTTCCGAAGTATCTATTGTCTCGCCCCGTTTGTATTTGTGTATCGATGTTAAAATTGCAAGTGCTTAGGTTCTTTGTGAACAGATTTGTTTTCGTCATCTTAAGTTTTGATTTTATGTGTAAATCTATCTTACTATGTTTGCTGTTCCAGTTTAGGTAACAGGTTAGGTATTAATAAGTGTCAATATACCAAGCAGTGCTTAATGTACGCAGGTTGACCCTTCAGATAACAAAACACAAACCAGTACAATTGCCAAGGAACGACCATAGATAGGAAGGACCGTTCCGAAATATCCGAAAGTTTGGCCTACACTGTGTAAGAAAATTTTAATACAAAAATACCAATCATATTTATCATTTCTTTATTTTCGCAATAGTGTTTTATTTTATCCCAAAGTATGACGGTAGGTTAAATTGTTTTTGCCTTAAAGTGGTTTTGTTTTGTTTTATTTGCACTTTTCACCTGGATGGAAAAGGTAATCAAATATTTTAAAATCAGCGTAATGATTCATTATTTATCTTTTAGAGGCAAATTCTTTCATTGGTATTTTTTTAGTTCTCTATCTACTGTGTTACATTTGAGATAAAGCTGACATTAAATCGAGCCTACCGAAGTCCTTGGATATGTCGGTATAATACCTGTGTATGACCACTTTTATTACATCAATTTACATGCCGTTCAATGACAGTGTTTTTGGTTTCCAGACTTTGCTTGTTATGAATATTTGTGTATCATTATTTTTGTAATCATTATAACTTATTAAGTTTGAAATAGAAAAGTTTTCACTTAGCATTATTTTTCAGTCTTGTATTGCAGTTTTAAAGACCAAATTTGACAATGATTGAGTGATTCTCATAACATGGGAAACTGCATCGGTGACAGAAACACGGATGTATCCAGCTCACATTTCAGTGACAAAAGCGACGATTCTACAGCTAGGGATTCAACATCCAGTTCATCAATTGAAAAAGATCATCACTTCGTCACCTGGCAAAACTCTGTATCTGATCCAACGAACAGTCAATCTGGGTTACATCAAATACAATACCACAAATATAAGGTGATTTAAATTTATTTTAAGAATGCATCTACATGTATATATGTCAATTAAAAAAGATACATGTTCTAATCTTGTACTGCTTTGCTTCTTATGCTTTCTTGTTCATTTATTTTATCATGCGAATAATGCAATTAACCTATGGTACTTATATTCTTTACTCATATTAAACAAACGTGTATGAAATGGAGTATTTAGGCTAAATTTAAAAGATAATTTATTTCAAGAAATATCCAAGAAATGTTCGATTTACATATATTGATAATCAAATTTAAGATGATAGCCGAAAATTTTACAAACTGGTATAAGTACTACAAAACTTGTGGACAAAGTTCACTTATACTTCATTTCCTCTAAATAAACCATATAAGAAACCCCAAGAGTCATTCAAATGAAGAAAATGTGAGAATAATAGCTTCATCTGATACAAAAATTGTGAAAGTCAAATTACTTTAACAGTTTTAGAGGTATTGAGGATAAGAAGATGCCCCCGGATGACTAATAACATAGTCCGTGCATTGCATTAGGAGACTACATAAGTCATTCAGATGAAATACAACAAAAAGAGATAAAAAGTTCGCAATGGTATAATGTTTCAACAAAATTCGAGAAAGTTTTAGAAGCTGCTACGCTGTTTGAGCAATGATATGCTCTATGTGTTGCATCAGGGAACCCGAAAAATCATTTAAATGGAAAACAAAATAAAAAAGCATAATGGTATCATCAAATAGAATTTAGATTAAGGTTAACCAACTTCCATTGGTCAGTTTCATAGAAGTGGCGGATTAATAGGAGACATCAAGTTAGATTTAATGTTCCGTTTATAAAGCACCTACTTAAAACATTGCTTAATCAGAGTATATGATTTGAGTGGTCGTTCAAGTTTTTCATACTCATGATATTAAAAGACTTAGTTGCGAGCGGCATTAAAAAGTTTTTTTTAACTTAAATTGTAATGATATACCCTTTCCGGCTTGTTTGTGATTTAAATAACATAGTTTTAGGAAATATATCCGCGAATCAACTAAGATCATAGGAGTTAAAACAATTAAAACCTTCCATACAAGAAGTCACGATGACTTAAGTTGCAAATCAACAAACTTAATATATGGATTAGAATGCAACTTATGTGGTTTAGTATATGTCAAAGAAACGCAAGATCGATTAAACAAAGAATATGCAGTCATCGTTCGGGAATTAACACCACCAAATTCCCGACAGTTTATCAACACTTTAATCAACAATATCATTCAATCCTCTCTATGAAAGTTCGTATTTTAGAAAAAAATTACCATCCTATCTAAGTAAAAATTATTGTAGGGAAAGAGAGGAGTACTGGATACGCAGACTAGGTACTGCAATACCTTACGGATGCAATGACAACATCAAAAGTATAGGAAACCTTTCAAGCCAATATAGCAATAGCATAAATGTGATGAATTTATTTGACAAAAAATCCAAGACGGGAAAGGAGTCATGGCCATCGCAAATATACGTCACCTGTTCCATGAGGTCTCCATAGATGGTCTCCCTCATTTCATACAAAAACCTCTTGGACTTCATCACATTAGAACCAAACTTAATTCTATATCTCTCACTCTACTACATTCCCTTTACAGAACAAGTCTTGACACTTCTGTTTCTGACCCCACCTCACCATTATAAAGACTTTTTGCCATCATTTTGGATATCGGTTCCCTCAGACTCTTTAATCGAGTTTGTGTGAAAAGTCAAGATGAAGAAAAACTATCATTTCCTCCACTACCGTTTGTCAACAAAGATATAGATGCAATTAATTTGGCTAACATCCCTCATCACAAAACCGTTACCAGCATAATTCCCTCATATTTCAAAGACAAATTCGTACCAATTATTTCATACTCTTATACTTTACTCATTGCATCCAAAAATTTCAATTATAAAAGGCTATTGCAGAACCTCGTGATTGAGGACTTCAAGGCTAAACTACCTGACTGTTCTTGCAAAATCTCACATTCAAATATGGCCCTTCTGGTCACGTAGTTGAGGGAGAATTAACCATCATCGAAAACGAATCTCTGCGTAATATCCTTTCTAAAGGCCCCAAGTACCGTGAACCACGCTTCATAAATTGGAATTATAACTTAAAAGTTCTTATGGATGCCGTCGAGGACTATGCAAGAAAATGGCTAAAACAAGAACAAGAAGACATCGATTCTCTGTCAGAGTGGTTAAAGGCCGTGAGGTCGGTAATTTTGAAACGATTGAAAGTTTTAAGTAGGTCAATGAGTGCCAAGGCTACATCAGTTTTCAAAAACCCGATGTAGCAAAAACATTGTCTACTATATATGACAAATATGTTGTCGTACCAGCAGACAAAGTCCACAACATTGTTTTTGTCTGCAAAACGTTTTACATCCAATAAAAATAGAAAATAATAGCAATGATATGACCTATACTGCTACGACACTCTCCAAAGAAGAGATTGTGACAAACCATAAATCTGTGCTATCCTCTTTTGTTCTCTCTACCAAGGACGATAATTGTGATTTACCGTCTATGTACTGGATTCCTAAACTCCTTAAGAATCCATACAAGCAACGTTTCATAGTTGGATCTGCAAAATGTACCACCAACCCTCTTTCAAAACTTTGAACAGTGTGGTGGACGTGTTTTTCAACAAACGGTCGGCATTCCTATGGGAACAATTTTTGCTCCTTTACTTGCTGACTTATTCCTTCATTCTTATGAGGAGGCTGACTTTAAAGTTGATCTGATCAGAAAGAAAGAATATCGTTTGGCTAGATCCTTTGATCTCAGTTTCCGCTATATAGATTACGTATTATCTTTAAACAATCCTAATTTCGGGGATTTGATACATGGCATCTACCTCAAAGAATTTGAGATAAAGGATACTACAGACACTGTGAAGTCAGCCTCATATCTTGACCTACACTTAGAAGTCAATGGTAAAGGAAAACTATTGACCAAACTTTACGACAAACGTGACTTTTCATTCAGAATCGTCAACTTCCCTTTCATCTGTGGCAACATCCCTTCGGCACCTGCGTATGGAGTGTTCATATCACAAATAATACGTTATAGAGCTTGCCGAAACTACGCAGACTTTTTGTATCGCGCTAGAACTCTAACAAATAGGCTTCTGGAACAGAGTTATGGTGCTACAAGATTGAAGTCATCGCTACAGAAGTTTTATGGTCGTCATCATGAACTCTTGGATTGTTATGGTGTATCCATCTGCACCATGAATTTATTCAACGGGTCATAGTTTTCCTTTCCTCGTTTGTCTACCCCGGACTTGACTTTTATGAGCAACTCCGCGGGTGTTTCTAGAAAAGCAGAGGACGCTTACCCTACCGGTGCACATGGTCCATGCTCCTAGTTTTTAGTAGAGTTTTGTTATTTTGTACGTATGATATTAGTTACTCTATGTTCTTTGTTGTGTATGTCTGTTTTCCATGTCTGGTCTTTGTCCCTGTATTACATTCTTTTGATTACCGCTATAACTTTGATTCCCTTGATTAATCTTTGAATATGTTCTTGTTACGAAAAACACTAATTTTGTGTTGTTCATTAGGCAATAAAAGTCAGCCCGGTTGACATTGAGACTTTCGAAATTGCAGATTTTTACAAAATTATGCGCTTTCCTTTGAAAACCCGAGAATATTTTGAAATTTACGTTGCAATTGAATTAATGTAAGATTTAGGTTGATTTAATAACAATTTAAATATCAATTGGTGTTAAAGAGTCTTTGAATAAGACCTTTTTCTTTAAAAAAAAACTATTTTTTTCCTCATTTCTGTATGAATATTTTGGAAAAAAATGTGACCACTTCCTAATCTAATGATAAAGCAATTCGAAAAATAAGATAAAAGACCTTTCTAAAGATAAATGAAACATAGCCGTATGTTAAGTATGTGTAATTCAATATGATCACTATTAACACCCTCTCCCCGCTTTTCGTGATGTATACTGAGATCTTACGGCATTTTCATTGAATTTATTAAATAGAAACTGTTAAGCTAAACCTTTGTTTGAGTTTTATGGTATACAAATCTAGCAGATGTATTTATACCTTTCGAATCATTAATCCCATTGTTGAATTTATTAACTAAGCAATATCAAACAATATAAAGCAAGGATCGTTTATTTTCTGTACAATTTAGAAGTTGAGAATTATAACATCTGTACGGTTTATTTTAAATCCTGCACACTTTGATTTAATTTTGTATCTTCTTCATTTTCTCAAAGTTTCGTTTCAATGAGGGTGGACTGGTGAAAACGTTTAGACTTTTTGTTAAAACAATTAATATGCCCAACATTTACATTTATAGTTCTAAGATGTCAGTTTCATTGGTGTATACGTGCGTGCAAAGAGTTCAGTAATATGAAAAATACTTTATAAGATTAATATTTATTTTAATTTACAGCAAATATTCAATGTAAGCATTCAGTCTTCTGACGCTGTTCAAATCGGCAACAAAAATTTGTTACAAAACAGAAGCAATCAAGAACCAAAATCGTCTATGAAGCAAGTAAGTTATAAACAAATGAATAAACATCTTAACATTCATAAATCTTATGCTAAGTTTAAAGTATTCGAGTTACATGTAATGACACATTCCATTATTATATAAAATAGATAATTAATTATGCCTATGTGGGTGTTTGTTCCATATTCCGCCCCGATATATGGTCATGGTTTCGGTAATTTTATAATTATTACGAGAACAGATTTGGTGAATATTTCAAAGAGAATAAGGGCACTCACCTTTTGTTCCTACAGGGAGATTGTTTTTCGCTGGAAGATACATGTGATAAAATCATTGTATTTTTTATGTAAAGAACATGTTGTAGATAGCTCCTACGCTCTTTCATGAATTGTATCCTACTAATCAACATTTTTCATAGTAAAATCCTCTACACATAAGTTATCTTAATTTTATAGCCATGCATTGTAATAAAAACTGCTTACCAAAAACAAAAAACAAAAAAACAAAAAACAAAAACAAAAAAAACAAAAAAAAACCCAAAACACCCCAAAAAAACCCAAAAAACAAAAAACAAAACAAAACAAAACAAAACAAATCAAAACAAACAAACAAACAAAAATACATGTATATAGGGCCTTTCATTTCAATTAGGACAAATTAAGTTATAGTTTATCCTTATTACAAATAAAAAAGAAAACATTCAAAAAGTTAATATTGGTTAATTTGATAATTTTGTACTATTTTATATCACTGTATATCATATATGTAGATTAAAATATAACTTGTTTTGTATATGCATTATAAGTATTTGTTTAAACCTTTTATCATCTACCCTACATCGCATACCCAATATCACACCCCTAGACCTATATCACATACCTAATATCACACCTCTAGACCTATATCGCATACCCAATATCACACCTCTAGACCTATATCGCATACCCAATATCACACCTCTAAACCTATATCGCATACCCAATATCACATCTCTAGACCTATATCGCATACCCAATATCGCACATCGTCACATACCATATTTGAAGTATGGTTAAAATATATGATAATTACAATATAACATGACAAGTCAAAATCTGTATCACATGCGTTATCAACCCTTGACCTATACCACCCAGCGGGTCGGTGGCCCTTAGTATGATATAGAAGACTAGGGTTGATACTGCATGTAATAAAGATTTTGACATGTAATATTCAATATATATACACTTAGTTATTCTTTGTTCCTTTGACATGAACAGTCAGTAAATGTTTGCGTTTACTCAGTTTAAAGCAATGCTTTTGAAACATGAAAATTCAGTTCATAGAACTTAGTACTTATTTGCGAAAATATGAGTAATTAGAATTTTCTGCACTTCTAGGGGGTCAATGGAAATGCTATTGTAAGCGACACAGTCAGACGTAAGTTTAGTTTATGCATATCTAAAGTGTAGTGAACAAAAAGCCAATCTGAAACAAAAGAAATATATATCTAGAACCACTTTAATTGATGAAATGTCGTAAATAATTTCGTTATACATTACAATCGCAACACATTCTGTAGTTTGCTAAGATAAGCGAACAAAAAAACTTAAAAAATGAATAGCAAATTATACAACACCTAAAATCTGACTACCAGTGCACACCTCTATGAAGATTTTGCTACTATTACTACTTAGGATTTATACATTGTTAAAAGTTTTAATAAAGAGCTTACAGTGCGTGCACATAAGTATCATAACAATATTTCCTTTCACAATGTTGCCTATGCAATCGTTATGGTCTCAGTTTGTATTGGCTTGCACATAATCACTTAAATTGATGAAATGTCGTAAATTATTTCCTTATACACCACAATCGCAGCACATTCTGTAGTTACCAAGACAAGCGAACACAATAAAACTTATATATTTATATATACAAATTTATAACTATAAATGAATATGCAAAAAGCAAGTTTTGTTTAAACTTATCATACGAAGCTCCACTGGTGCTATGGGGTATTTTTAAATTGTCTGTCGGAAAGAGTAATTTCTTTTTTAATATTGTTCATGTTTTTAACAGAAATAAGGAACTTACTCAACGGTACATATCGCAAATGTCGGTAGTTTTTGTGGGAAACAAATACAGATTTTTCTAAAACAAATTGCTGTTATTTCTTTGACATGTCTTTTATTTCTCAAACCAAACACATATGAAAAGATGTATATTGTGTCTAAGGAATGACCTAACTTGGGTTTCACTGTTTTGTCGTCAGCGAATTTAAGGTCAATTTTGTATATTCAGATAAGCTTGAAGACATCGATTCATCATCATTTGACTCGACCATGCGACGGCAACTAAAAGTAAACGATAACGAAAAAGTAGCAAAAGAAGATACAAACCCACACAAGGACGGCGTAAGATACTTACAAGAAAAGTTTGGTATCGATTTAGACATACGAAGCAATGTTTTAAAATCATTTAATGATGAAATCAGGAGTGAAGCAATGACAGACGCAGACAAAAGACAAAAGATAAGAGAACTGAAGGTTAATCTACAAGAAGATTATAACCGACTTGTGAATAAGATAGAAACTTGTGTTTTGCTCGAAAGCAAGTTGAAGCATCTTTGTGCGGAAAATCCAGCGATTTCCAGAGTTGTGAATGACTATACTCAATTAAGCTGAAAGTTCAAACTATAAACTTTCAACTTATAGTACCTATACCCATTCCATATCGAACAATACCCCTCGCACTTTTCTCATTTTTTTCATTTTTATTATACCCCTAGCAAACAAAGTTTGAGTATATAAACGAGTCACCCCGTCTGCCTGTCTGCCCATTCGTTGGTCCATATAACCACATTTCGTGTCATCGTAACTCCTCCTAAACCGCTCAAGGCATTTGGAATATTGTTTATAGGATGCGGCATATGCGGATGTGCTTGACGGAATATAGATCCTGTGGAAGGACTTCAAAGGGAGACAATTGAGCTTAATGACTATGCATTTAACTCTATCAATTAAAACGGGTTGTTCTCTTTTGAGCTTGCTAAAAGTATTTCTAGTATTATCCATTCTCCATTATCATTCATCAACAATGTCAGGTAGACGTCATAATTTTAAATATAATGAGGCACTAGTTCGACCAAAAATATTTAAAATAACTTACATATTAAAAACAAAACAATACTCTCCATATATATCAGCATTTCCTTCCTTGTTTGTAAATCTTGAATTATTTCACTACTTCTTTGATCATTCTTCATGGTAAGCCTATGTTTGCTATCCTTTTTTCTTTTTACATCTTGATTAGTCTAAGCATGGGTGAAAACAGAGAAAAATGAAAATACCCTATTGAATTGCTCTCTCTTTTGTGTTGAAAAAAATAATTAGCGCTGAAGTTTTAATTTTGTCAGAACATGTAGTGTCTCGGCAAGCAGGTAACCATGATAGATTTTCTTTATACTGTTATCGATGTTTAATTGTTTATATTGTATAAATTGACAGAAGACAAGGGATCGATGAAATCACAGTATTTTTTATATAGGAAAATACTTCCCCATTTTTTTTTTATACATAACCACCATTCGTGTTCAGCATGACACAACCAATTTTGTTCTCTTGTGTATGCAATTTTATTAATATTCAAACTGTGTTCATATGGTTTTACTGTTTTAATTGTTTACATATTATTTTTTTTATTGCACGATTTTGAACGACAATAAATTTGAATTGTTTATGTTATCTTGTTCGATTCCCATGAGCTCCCACCGAGAATAATTGTGGTATAAATGTGAAGCGTTTTGTCTCTTTTACACGCATTGTTGCATGCTCCAAAAACAGCGTCTTGCGTTCACAATTCAGTCTAGAAGCTGCAACCAGACCTATCAGAAAATGCAGGAATCTTGCAAAGTTGGGAAAATGTGAATGATTTAACGCGAAGATATCCGATTGTCAAAAGACGTTTTACTTGAATAATGTCAGAGAACTTCGAAAGGCATATATACAACGGTTAGCTAGACAGGAAACGAACGACGGCCACTGCGTGGAGCTTAGAGTGCACATAAGTACCAAAATAATGTTTCCTTTATTTCGTTGTATTTATGTGTTCGTGTGTATTTTAATCGTCCTTCGTATTTTGTTCTAATGCTGCTGTTATGCTTTACTGCAGTTGGCAATATTAACATGACTGATATTTTATGAATTTCGCATGATGATATTGGAAGATAAAGGATTATAAATTCGCTTCTTCGTCAAATCGTATGATATGTAAAAAAAACAAAAACAAACAAAAACAAAAAAAAAACAAAAAAAAAAAAAAAAAAAAAACGAAATATTGCAATACCATTTACACGTTTCATTATCAGAATAAACTCAATAAAAGAAGCTACATTGTAACAAATGCAAACAAATAATTATATTTTTCATATTTGGTACTTTTTAGTTTTCTTTTTTTACGTTTAACGTGTTTAAACTGTTATTTCCGTTACAAACAAACGTTTAGATTTGTTAAAGGTCGAAAGTTTATCCATTACCCGAGGTACCAATTCTTACTTCTAGAAATGCTGAAGGTAATAGTTGGTATCGAATGATTATAAATTTACTACTTATTGAATGAACACTCAATAGAAATATAAATACCGTACTATTACCCCTGTCAATAGTAAAAACAGTATACTGGGTAAACAGAACAATCAATGCCTTTTGGAGTAATGTTAAACTGTTACACTTTTATATAGAAAATATATACTAAAGTTTGATATTCAATTATATAGGCTTGAAACGACTAATTTGATGTTCAATTATTTTAATGTTCAAGGGCACAATAGTTATGAGGCATCTCTAACTAGGTTATCTAGTGTGCAACGCGTGCTTGATATTGCAGCTGATGTCTCCTTAGACAGAAACAATGTAACAGTCTTAAATGCATATTTTATAGGAAACCATTTAGGTTAAGAGACAAAGTTTTTCGAAACCTGTTAATCTGATAATTAAAATGATTAAAAAGGTAGAATTTCATTTCTTTAAGTGATTTATAAGTATGACCAATGACAAATTAGCAAAATGTATGAAATGAAACGCGGAATTACTCTCAAGTTAACGGAGAAAGTGCTATTCGACCTTACTATGTGTGGGTTTTATTTCAGATTTACATCGTGTTATGTCTTTGTTAACAAACTTAAAGGGTGCAAATTGTCATTTTTAAAAGGTATTAAAAAAAACAAGATTGTGAATGAAACTGTTCGAAATAACATTGTAATATCAAAACGACGTTAATGATATAATCAGTTACAAAATTCGATGCTAATTACTTGTAGATATATATATATTCTGCCTTGCATGCGTGTGAGTGGGGACATAACAAAATGACATTAGACACCTTTAGATTGAGACACACAAGGAACTTAATTTTCATGTTTCGTTCGTATACTATACAATTGATATCAGTCCTAAAATATGAGTTTTGGGCTTGATTTTATGCAATATTTCCCAAAATAAATATTTATAGATGATTTCCAAATTACTTGATAACACTAGGCTTTCAAGTGTAACCATTTAACGTTTTTAACTTTATGTTAAATAATGCACTCCTACAACATTTACATAAATGTACATCATACAATGCTAAATTATCTATTAGGTAAAAGGGAGCTTACTCAAATTTCAAAAATGTGTGTGTTGTTTTTTTTAGTTTTGATTGCAATTCCATTTCCAAGACATACCCTTATAATAATAATCATATAAAGAAAAAACACTTTAAAATGAATGGTTTTCCTTTTTTTTTTTGTATTTTAATGATCGAATACACATCATTATAGCATTACCGAATTATAACTCTTTCGACGTACAATTCAATCATTTGGTTAATGTTTTTTTTTATTAATTTATTTTTATTTCTTTCTAGTTTTTTTCATAAATGACATAATGAAACTGTACTCATTTCGAATTTAATTATTTGGTTGACCGTCCTAATTTTTTTGTATTGTTTTTTTTTCTGATACAAAGTAGTTGCTAATATTTAAGTCGTTTATTCAGACCTTTAATGTATTGTTGGTTCTTACTGTTGTAATAGTGGAAAACATAATAAGTGCTTTGAAGTAATTCAACCCGGAGAATAAAATTGTACAATACAATAAAAGAAAAAGAAAAAAAAAATGGTTTATTAGTTTAAAAGATAATTATAATTTTTAATGGACATTCAGTTTTGGCTCCACTACTTCATATTACTTACTTATTCAAAATATAGTGATGAATTATCTTCAAACCTTTACGTCAAATAAGTTTCAATGAGTTCAACTGAACATATGCTTACTAAAATGTAATGTAAGAATAATCAAGGGTACCAAGGTTATAGCAGTAATCAAAAGAATGTAATTCAGGGACAAAGACCAGACATGGGAGACTGACATACACAACAGAGAATATGAAGTAACTAAAATCATACATACAAAGTAACAAAAGCAAATAGGTTAAAAAATGGGAGCATGGACCAGGTGCACCGGTTGGGTAAAATTCATCTGCTTTTCTAGAAACAACCTTGATTACTCGTCGATACGTATTTTTTCAGCTATATTGCCAAAACTCGATTTCTCTATATTTATCTCTATTTATTCCGTCTGTACTTAGTTTACAAATTCCTTTTTGGGGCATACTTCTTTCTATTAAGGTAGATAGAGGACATCAGCTCTCACTTATCTCTTTCATTTTTAAAGTAATCTTTACTCATTTGCCATATAAAAATAAAACGGAATTTAAAAGACATTCTTATATAAAGGTTGTTGGAGTATACCCCATTCAACGAACAGGTACATTATTGTTCATGATTGAAGACTTCGGAAATATTCAATAACTATCACGTATGTTCCCTTCCGTTTCTGTAAAATCTCTCTTCGGTGTCAAAAAAACAATCAAATTAAGACTATTGAATGGCAATTCGTTGAGTTATCTTTGGTTTAAGCTCTATCATTGAAATTAACCTTGAAACTAATTTATATATTATATTGTTCAAATACATGGTAAACAAGTATGTGCGACAAAATTTGAAAAAAAAACCAAAAATACAATAATGAAATAATTGCATGATTTTACTATTGTTTTGGCGCTAAATATCCACGATTTTTTCGAATGAAAAAAATAGTACTGCAGGAGCCATTTTGCTTTGACAATGGACTATTTCAGTTTACACTCCTTGATCACATTCTCATAAGCTCGCATATACTTTAATAGTCACTACATACCTAATGAAATAAATCAAAATTTATAACCATTTCTTGTTTTTTTTTTTTGTTCAAATATGTTTTTGGGTGGCAAACATTTCTCATGCATTATATTATATGCGAAATGAAAATCTATCAAAAACCGTCGTAAAGAGCATTTAAGAAGGAAATTTTTGTGTTATCCGATATATCATACACACTCCCTTAACTTCCGAACCTATCGTAATCTATAAATAACTGTAAATAACTGCCGCCAATAACCTAAAGCGGTACATGAAATTGGCAAGGTAAGATAACATTTTTTTGCTTTAATTTTCTATCAACGTATTCGATGTACGACCTCCTCTGTATTAAAGTAAACTTTTAAATTAAACTTAATGTCTCATGCTTTGTGTGATGCAAGGCACATGTACACAAGTAGTACTAAACACATATTCATACTGGATGAAAAGACGGTTTTGGAAGGTGCCGTTATGCAGTTTATTCCGGAATTCCCTTTTTAAGTGATTCATAATCGTCTCGCACTTTGTCGTTGAGACCTGGCGTGATTGATGTAGTTTTACGGTCGGTTGCCAATGAGTATCATCAGTATTCGGTTATATGCATTCTTGTTTGAGTCGATAATCACCATTTTATGACCTGAAGTCATATACTTGCAGATGAGAGAAGACAAAGAACGATTCCATATAAGAATACAATATCATGTAATTTTCATCTATTTAATATTTAATCAGTTTTTTTACTTTTGTTGTAGGGAAGATAATTATTTATTTCAATATAAATCTTGTTTGCCATTTCATACCCAAAGGAGTGTAATAAAAACTGGTACCGGTAAATGGAATTTGATTTCTTTTAGTAACTACCTTGAAAGATGTTAATGTAATTCGAGACTCGAACTAAAAGGAAAATTTACCTTTAACATTACATCTTAAATTTTTGTTGGACGTCTGTTGTAAAATGCCAGTTAAATGGGTTTTAGGATAAGTGTAAGTGGACAATGGAGAATTTTCCATGTTGTGTGGGATATAAAATGTATGAGGTATCAGAGTTAGTACTACCTACATTCATAAACAAAAATTACTTTCATATGGATGTGAAATTTTATATAAAATAAAGAAAATCAATAATTGACTGAATTCATCACATTCACAATTAACTATTTAAAAATACACAAGGAATGTTGTTGAGGATGTAGGTTATTGAGTCATTAGAAATAAGGGTTTGGTTTGAGGCAATAAGATACGAGTAATTGGGCAACTGAAAAAAAGATAAGGACTACAAAAGATACGTTTAATTACTTTTACAATTGCATGTTATAAAAAGGAATGAAAGTGCCATAACCCGAATGACAGGAAATTAGACACAAAGTTCATGTCGAAAATAGTTCATGAACACTTTATAAACGTTCATCTATGTTGATCTCTACTTCAACTGCAACCGGATATTCATTGAAAAAAAACTTAATTGCAATTTATTCACAATAATGATTTTGAATTGACTTTTAATATTTCGAACAGGTTAATCGCGGAAAGAGATCCAATAAGGAATAAAATCACACGGAAGTATTTACAACTTAGATCATTATTGCCTTATGTGAATTATTTCTAGGTCTATTTTAGAATTGATGAAAAACTAACAAACAAACAAACAAAACACAAAGAAAAAAGGAAAAAGGAGTGAAGAATAACTTACAAAAAAAGGAACAGAATATTTAGATGCTAAATATACTTGAACTTTTTTTGTCATAGGGATAAATTAGGTTAAGAAAATTGCATTTTGTTTGTTAATGTAATTTGATGGTTTTGATATTTAAAAAATGTTCAAAAGAGAATATTGCAAACCGTCTAAAGAAATGTCATCCTCAATGACTATCCACGAATGAATCTACATCTAGGTTTTATTTTGATAGCAACAGAAGCAGGTAATAAAAATATACCTTAACCTAGTTAACTTTCCCTTGAAATGCACTATTGTTTTCAACTTATTGTAAGCGTTCTGCTAATGATATAAAATTCCGATGAAAAGTGTATATGAGGAAGAACCAATCACAAAGGAAGCGTTAAATACAGACAAACGATCACTTAATATTCTTTTAACATTCTTAGTTCGCTTGCGTTGCGAGAATTTTCACGTTGCAAAAAGTTTTAAGCCAAGAAATATGTGTATTGTTCTACAAAGACAATGGACAACCGCAAGATAACCACAACATAGTAATATAAAGTTTCAAAATACTCTAGAAAAGTAGCTAAGATGGATGTTGGCGGACATGTCTTCAACAGTTCAAAAAGAACCAAAAGAATACAATCCAAGGACAAAGAATAGAAAGGAAAAATAGGCACACGCAGCATAGAACATGAAATAACCTAAATAACACAAAGAAACAACAACAAAAAAAAAAAAAAAAATGAGCAACCAAAACTTTACCAAAAAACTGGGAGTGTGAATAAAATGCAATGGTAGGATCGCTTTTTTAGAAACAACCACCAAAATAATCATAAAATGTCAAGTTAGTGTAGAAGAGAGAGGAAATTTAAACTATGACACGGTGAACAAATCGGTTGTCACAGTACAGTTGAAATGGATACACCATAACATGCATAACGATCCATGAGTTCACAATGACCACCACATAGTGTGTTGCCAAAATATCTCTGTTCAAGAAGCCTTATCTTATGAAGTTTAGCACGGTACAAAAAAGTCCGCATAGTTTCAGACAGCTTTGGCATAACGTATGAGTTGTGATATGAAAACTCCACACACAGGAGCTGAGGCAATGTTGCCAAGGTGGAAAAAGAAAGTCTGGTCATGAGTTTTTTTCTATTAATTTCTGATAGAAGGTCATGATAGTGTCTGTTGTGTCCTCCACCTCAAGCTGGCTTTAAGATGTTCCTTCTTTTGGATATGTTTGTTACAAAGTCAGCTTCATATGAGTGAAGGAATAGGTCAAGGTGTAGTGGAGCATAATTAGTTTCCATTGGAATGCCGACCATCTGTTGATAAAACTCGTCCATAACATGGAACAAAAATGTTGCTGATTCAATTTTTTTTACAAAGCATTTTTACAACATCATCTTCGGTTTACATATTGTGTTTATATCACTACAGGAGTAATAGGTGTCTTGGTAAGACTAAAGACCCTCTTTGACAGCTGTTACATGTAGTATGGAAGTAAATAGTTTTCAAAGACGCTTGGTAGTGCATTGTTTGAATTGAATCCAAAACCTAGACGGAAAACCATAATCATTGTCTTAAGTAGAGAAACCAAAAGAAGATAGGACGGATTTATGGTGTTCAAATGTCCCCTCTTTGGATATTGTCGTTGCAGTACATGTCTTATTACTGCTTTTGTTTTCTTCATGGTCCTCCAAAAATCTGCGTCTTGTGTTTTTAGGCTTTGTCTGCTGGTACGATAACATATTCGCCATGTATAGTAGACAATGTTTTGCTTTTGCTACTTTGTATGTATGATTTTGGTTACTGTATGTTCTTTGTCTGTTTTCCATGTCAGGTCTTTGTCCCTGGATTACATTCTATTGATTACCGCTATAACCTTTGTTCCTCTTTGAATATTTCGGATTTTTGTGAATTGAAGTAGCATTGACTTTCATATACCTACTTATAACTCTCATGCGTTTCAATTTTAAAAGCTTCACAGCTTTCATCAACTCTGAAAGCCAATCAGGATCAGTTTGGTTTTGCTTTATTAATTTTCTGTTATAATCCTCACAGCTCTATAATACTTTGAAAGTTATTATTCAAGTTTAAGATGCGTGGATCACTGTATAGCAAGAAATATTCATTTTTTTTTATATAAAAATTTCCCAAAATGCCGAGACCGGAATAACTGATTTTGAATGGAGTTTTGACAAGAACAGTCTGGTTGTGTTGACTTAAAGTCCTCACTTTGATGATGCGAGGTTCAAGATTCTGAAACAAATGTTTTTACTCAAAACATGAAATGTTAAGTGGTCATCCTATGTATATCAGATAAGAAATGCTCTTCAAATTATTTGTTTCTAAATATTAAAACAAAACATACGATTAGTATTGTAACATGTATAGGCCGAACTTCGTCATGCAGGAATAAAATGTGAAGAATATGATATTTTATCAGTGTACAGCTACAGCCTCCCATATCAATCTACATGCATATATTTCCGGTGTAAATTGATGCACCTGCATTTTGGTAAGAATGGCAATATGTATATGATGTATGTAGAAAACAATTTGCAAGCCAACTACTCTTAAAATGTTTACATTTTATTATCGTTCTTTTAACCATATGCATGTTTTAATGATAAAATCAGTACTTACCGAGAGCTATTGATTGATAAGTGGGTGGGATTTAATGGTAAACCACCAGAATGCTTAGGTATATAGTATAAGTACCAAAGTTCAATATTGGGTTTTGGATTGTGTCGTCGGTTTATTTATCTTATAGACGTCAAGGTCTTGCTTAGCTTGGCACGCTAAAAAAGGAAAGAAAATCACAGAAAACAACCCTAAAGCTAAAATTACAAGTATCAGCATACAAAATAATTATAACATGTTCCTTGGACCAAATCGACCCAAGTTTAAGCGTGATGATTTTTGTTACAAATTTTGTAACTGTATAAACAAGTTAGATTAGTAATGCTAAAGTTAAAGTGTATGTGAGCCAGACACACACCTACGCATATTTTATACTCATTCATAAAAGTTTAAAATAGTAATCCTACAAAGGAAGTAAATTTCGTCTCTTTTTTCTGCCTGTGTATTGTGTACCTTGTGACTTCAACCTGCGACATGTTTTACTTGAAAGGTTTCATTTCAAATTTCATTCTAGTCTCATAAAAACAAAATGGTAGTTTCATTTTTCAAGTGTTATATGTATGTGTAAACTACCAATTACACATAGACAATTCTGTTTTTTTTAACGGATACGTATGTAGTTGGAGAGTTTCTGCAGCATTAGGTACTTAAGAATGAAATGAATTCGTTTGGAACGATTACATCAAAGCTATAGATAGATGAAAATTGACGAACAAAATTGTTTGTTTTTATAAATATATGTGTTCAGTTATATCTCTCAAAAGGACATATTTCAAATCTATGTAATTGGAATGCAGTTAGCGCACACAGTACTTATATTAACGCACCCTAAAGGTAAGTTTTATAATGCAATACAAGTTTGACTACATATGTCTCTCTATAACTAGAACATAAGTTATTGAATATTTTGGTCCAGTGAAAGATAACTTTTAAAAAGTGCTTCAATTGTCCAACATACTTTTCTGCATGTCTTTTCTTATTATGATTTCTCAGCAAAAAGCAATAGTCTGTTTTTATTTCTTTACTACGTGTACTTAGTAAGGCCTGATGTACTTATTTTGTCTGAACTAATTTTGTGAAGACAATTTACGTGTACAGTGGATCGTTTTTTTCCCAACTCTTAATTAGGAATAATGGGTGGAACTTTCAAGAGAACAAATCAATCTGTGGTTTTTTTTAGTATGCTTTATCAAATACTTCTTATTATTACGCCTCCTTCCCCCATAAAAGTCATTTTTATCAACGTTTACATCTTAATGCATATCCACAAAATCATGCTGAATTCTCGCTAGTTTTTTTTTTTCAAGAGTTGGCGTTTTACTGTACGTATTGTCTTGAGACCTTACAATATGTTTGTCTCTGAATGTCCTAATATCATATTGCAGCTATAAGAATTATCTTATAGAGTAAATGTTAGAGTGATTTTTGTCGAGACTAAAATAATTAGAATTCAATAAAGACCAACCTGGACAGGTCACATTAATAGTTTTAGAAATATGATCAACGTGTCATAGTTTTCCTTTTCTATTTCATCTACCCCGGGCTTTACTTTTTATGACCAAATCGGTGGGTGTTTCTAGAAAAAGCAGAAGGCGCTTATCGGTGCATCTAATTCATACTCCAAATTTTTAGTGGAGTGGAGTCCGAGCTGCTCATTCAATTTTGTCACTTTTTAATGCATTATAATGGTTATTTCATGTTCTTTGTTGTGTTTATCTGTTTTCCATGTCTGGTCTTTTTTCTTGGATTACTTTCTTTGGATATCCGCTTGAATCTAGGTTCCCTTGATTATTCTTGTACGCTTTAAATCAGAAACTTAATAGAAGAAAAAGATACCAACATATTCATACATTTGGTTGGAAGAATGATACATTTATAAATATATTAAATATCAATAGTATTTACATGCATAAACTGTACCATAAATTTGTATGTTTAAATTGTTATAAAATCAAGATTCTTAATCTCTTTGAATAATCAATTGCAGCTTAGGTGTCAAATTCGAAACTACATGTATTATCGTAAGAGGACAAATCACCTGAAATACAAAACAAAAGTGATAAACAACCAGGTAAGACAGGATGTATGACCCAGATTTTGTACATTGAGATACAATCTGACAAGGCTATGAAAAGAGGTTTAGGTTGATATCTATCACAAATCTTTACCGGATATGTTAGTAATATTTGTTTTCATTCATAAATTTAATGGCTTGCGGTTTTAAGTATTGGTTATATTAAGAAAATGTTTCAACTGTTAGGCTGTTATTTTCATCCCGGTTGGGTTGTTGTCTCCCTGGCATATTCACCAATACCTATTCTCCATATAAGTATCTGGTTTTTGGTAGAAGTTTTGTAAAATTCGAAAATGTAATTAATTTTTTTAAGACTGTGAAGCATGGTTCTAAGTGAAGCATAATGCTGTTAATTTATCAATTTTTCATCCTTATTTAAAGCTATACAAAGGGTGGAATAATATGCTACTTAACGTAAACAGATTTATTCTCCACGAGAAGATCTAACGTATTTTTGATTGATTAAATCTTTGGCGACTCGTACATTGAAGCATTCTTAATTACACATTAAAATTTGAAATATGTAATCATTTTACCCGAAGTTCACCAGAATCTTTAGTTTATGGGATATGTAGATATAAGTAACACACTATTGATCTTAGGTCGTGTAGTGCATTTTACATGTAGTATCTCAAAGATATCATTCCCTCTTGAGATCTTTTGAAAGCGGCGGTTAATCTGACAGACGTCCTTGTCGTGGTGAGTTCGGCATGCTCATTATAGTTAAAACAATAATTTGACATAAACGGAAAAATCATTACAAGTTTCTTGAAACAAAACGACACTGACTTTGACTTGATTTTCCCTACTAAGTTCGTATATATTCAACTTAAAATAGTAATACTAACGTTAAAGTGTATGTCAGCTAAACACACACCCACGCCTCTTCTGTATTCATTCTTAAAATGTTTTAAATACGTATCCTTCAAAGGAAGTAAACTGTATATAGTTCCCGAATAAAATTATTTATTTTATTGAACTAGTCACAATTAAGGAAAGATTGTCTTTTAGAGTTTGGAGCCCACACAATAAACAATACCCATGTATCAGAGTTCGTCTACAATCTGGTTTCAAAAAGCTGCGTTGTATTTCGCTATAGGAATTACTCACGTACATTACATGATAAATATATAATAATCATGTCTAAACTGAAAAAAACTTGTCATTTGAAATTCAGCATCGGAAACAAAAGTGAACACAATTTTTATACTACTAACAAATGACAAAAATTCAAAATGTCATTCTTGTATAAGTTTAAAATATACCAATCATATATATTGCAAATTTTGAAATGCTGTTCACTTGTTTCAAAAAGTTAAACCTTCTAATCAAAGTGAGAAATTCATTAATTGAAACGTTCACGTTTCCAATTTTAGCGTTGGTGCATTGCTTAACATGCATTTAAACGCACAACAGAAACGTTTGTTAGCAAGCTCGCTAGGAAAGAAGTATTCGTATTGACGCAGTATTTAAGTAGTAGTCTTTACAAAAACAGACAATATGTGCTTTATTCATGTCAAAAATCACGGAATTTACTTAAATATCATGTTCTGAAACAGTCACTGACCACATATTCAGTTTTATGTTTTTCCATTTTATCATTGCGCTGTTGAGAAAAAAATATATATACATAGATTGTACATGAAATTGACTCTTTGCAAGAGTTATCGTTCTTGATTTGGTTTGATTTGGTTGAAAACAGAAAAAAGTTACCTTTATGTAAAAAAACATAGCATATGTAAACTAAGAAAATCATCGTTTTGTTCGGGGTTTCTTTTACACCATGAATCATTTTATCCTTGGCAGTTTGACTGGTACTGGTACGTTTATCTAAAGAAATGTTTTTACTCTTTTAGTAGAATCACGATATTACAGTTGTGCTCAATTGGAATTATAATTACTTTGAAAAATGTGTTTCATCATCTTCTTATCGAGATGTATATCTTTTTAAATTTAACTGTATCAATAATATTTTACTGCTCTATGAGATAGGCACATGCGTTTTTTTGTTGTTGTTGAAAATATCAGTCCTGTCTTTTTTACCAATAACAGAAAAGCGTCCAAATATCTTTAAACAAATATGACTTTAGCTTCATAGTGTTAAAAGTATTTGTACGATATCAACGTTTTTACAAACGACATGTTGTAAAATTTTAAATCTCTGAGATACATGGAAATAAAAGGAAAAGCCGACTTAAATGATCGCTTATCATTCTTTTATACACAATATAATTGCATTCGTTTATCGTGTGATTCAAACGCACCACACAAACAGTAATCAAGGGCAGTTGGTTCTAGCGGTAATAGAAAGAATGTAATCCAGGGACTTATAACCTATAAATGATATGGAGAATTTGTATGCTTCTTGTCGTAAGTACTTCTTAAAAAAACAGAATAAATATATGTAAAGGACTTGGCTAAGTTCCAACTTTTTTCATATCAATATTTTCTGTAAATAAACACATTTAATATCAAATAGTATACAAGGATTGTTTTATGGAGAATATTCTATGAAAAAAAGATGAGAAGAGCTGCACAGCTACTAATATGTTGATGACAGATGTGATCATTACAAATATGTGGATGCAGGAACAGTGAGTTAACCGGGAGTATATGCTTGTCATTCGAAAATTAGGCAAAAAACTTCTAATTCAAGTGTATTAGGAAATGAAAGCATTTAATTACTGAAGTACTATACCATCAGACTGGAACAAAGGTCTAATTGTAGAGTTTATTAAAAGGCGATTTACAGTGTTGTGATAACTGGAGAAAAATAGATGTGCCAAGCAAAGTATTTTGAAAGATCATACTAGTACTCTGCAGAATTGACACAGTAGTTGACGAATAACTCTGAGAAGAACAGGTTGGATTCAGAAGAGGATACATTGATCAAATATTTGCTAAACGAAACATAACAGAACAGTGTATTGAATGGAGCACACCTATATTCATCAACTGTATCTAAAAAAATGCTGCAACAGCGTTCACAAGGTACATGTTGGAAAATTATAGCTACCTAAGGACTACCACAAAACATATCTCGCTCATAAAATGCTTCGAGAAAAACTTTGAATGCAACAAACAGTATATAAGATCATTTTGAACTAAATTCTGTTGTCAGGAGAAGATGCAGCTTTTCACATATTCTTCTTGATGATGATTGACTGGATACAACAGTTACGACGGTATAGAATGGACTTTGTTTAAACAGCTATAAGATCTGGATTATGCCGGTGATCTTGCAGAGCTTTCCACCACAAGTTGACAGTTCAAAGAAGAGACACTAAATTGAATTCATTTGCACAAAAGACCGGAACAAACATACATGTAGGGGAACTAAAATAATGGTAATACGAATTTATCAGAACTTATCTCATTAAACATAAAACATATAGACAGTGTTAATTGTTAATGAATTCCCCTACCTTGGAAATATCATTATAACAATAGAGCAAAGAAAGCCATACAAGCAAGACTAGCAAAAGCTCGTGCAGCCGTCTGTATACTATAGCCAAGCTTGAAGTCCAAAGGCATTCGTATCAACACGAAGCTTTTCAACAGTAAAGTCAAATCAGTCAAGTTATACAGGGAAAATTGCAACATATGTTTTTTGACATATGCTATTCATATTTTTAGGACTGCATGAAAAACATATGGAAAACACATGTTTAGGACCAACAAATAATTCATGAAAAAAGTAAATAAAACTCGAAAGTAATTATATGTCTTCCATAGGACTTAAATCATGAAAAAGATATGGTTTTCATGCAATTAACTTATGTTTTGATAAAATTTTATAGGCATATAAAAATAAATTTCCATATTGGTCCTAAAAATGTTTCCATACGTTTCAAAATGTAACCACGTATGATGCAATTCTTTTTGTGTATAGTTTTGAATGTCCGAGCATAATAAGGAACGATTTGCAGAATGTAAAGGTATTCCACAACTACTGCCTTCGTAAAATTCACAAAATCATTTGGCCTATCAAGATTATCAGCATTAATCCTCTGGTATTTCCAATCGTAATGGTATTTAGACACAAAATAACCAGCGATACATTACATTGATAACTCATGTGCTAAGAATGCCACCATAAATAGCTTTGCATTGGACACCACCTTCAAAAGTGAAGCAAGGAAGACCTCCAACAACCTAAAAACCAGTCAAACTGGGATTCAAGAGATCGGTTTACATCTGAGGTGTGCTATGCACGCGGCAAAGTAAAGAGAGTGAAGTGGCGGTAGCTTCTTGGTGCCTTACGTTCCAATCGTGATGAAGAGGAAATGTCATTAATAAGACTTATAATTAAAAGAGTGCATGTAAAAAAAAATTAAAAATAAATACATCATCTAGACTCCTCTACAGCCATGTGAACCAGGGTATTTTCTGAAAATATTTGCCGAGTATTACCATCTACCTGAGTTTTATATGGATATGTATTTAAAGGGTCTTCTGTATAATTAGGTCCCGTGATGGTTCGGGTGTCAATAGACTATGCCCGCATCAGCGTTAAACTTTTCGTGAAAGGCGACTAGATAGTGCTCAGAACCTGCTCAAGCTGGGGGCCAGAGTGCTCTGAAACAGAGTAACTGGGTTGTGTGCCTTAGCTGGTGAAATAGAGTACCTCTGGCATGCATCATGCTGGGGTCGTCACACCATAATAAAACCTGACCGCAGACCATTGTGGTGCAACGTGTTGGGAAGGATGCCACGTTTCTTGCACGGTAAAGACGTTGTAGTATTCTCTCTGAGTAGGAACATTTGGGCACCGCCACAGGAGGTTTAATTGCCGATCCTATCCACCTTTCTGTATTTCCAGTGACAATCAAAATTTGTCAACCCTATTTTCCTTGTGTCCTATCCAATTTTTCATTTCATCACATTTCATGTTCGTTTTGTCATCAATTTTATGTTCATGGCCTTGATATAGCTGAAATTTTGCTGCTCGGGTGTTAAATCCAATCAATCAATCAATCAATCAATCAATCAATATAATTAGACATTTAAGAATGAAATCAATACATTTGGACCGACAACTGTAAAACTATAGAGGAAAATTTATCAAAACGTGGTTCTCATTTTCAAATTTATAAATAAATTTATTTATTAAAAGTGATATTTGAAGGGCATACTACAAATCTGTGTAAAAGGAATGTATAAATTACGTGTATACGATTCTTTAATTTACACACCGTTAGTTTTATTATGGCATAAAAAGAATGCATAAGTATCATTTTACCTGAACATTTTGTATTCTGTGGAAGATAACTCATAACAACTTATTTGGTTGTCCAACATATACACATGTTTATGTTTACATGCTTACCCTATCGGTGCACCTGGTCCATGCTCCCAGTTTTAGTGGAGTACGAGTTGCTCATTTGCTTTTGTTACTTTATATGTATAATTTTAGTTACTTCATGTTCTTTGTTGTGAATGTCTGTTTTCCATGACTGGTCTTTGTCCCTGGACGCATTCTTTTGATTAGCGCTATAACTTTGGTTCCCTTAATTACTCTTTTTGTATTAACTTGTCTAAAAACAAACTTTACAATATATAATGTAGCGGCCTTTGTAAGAATCATGCAATTTCTGTACTGTGTGATACACCTCAAAATGTACAATTGCTTAATAGAACAATTTCACGCGTGAATCAGTTATTCTGGTAATACTTGTCCTTATATATTTACGTCTTTCTTGTTTTTTTACCCTTTCCAGATATAGCATGTCTAATCAATAATATTCGATACTATTGTACAGATGGAGAAAGAAGGAAATATTTATATTTATATTATTACATGAGATCACTTTATAATTCAATTAAAGTACTTTTTAAAGATGATACGAACAAGAGCAAATAGTGTAGGGGAGGTAACACAAATACATTTTGTAAATCACAGAAAATACAATAATTGTATTTAATCCTCATTTCAGAATTTAGCAATTTCAATTAATCTGTTTTAGTTTTTGAAAATATGTGCATGCACATAAACTGAACAGTAATGCTGGATATCACTATGTGTGTCCACAATGCACATGATGTATTTTGTTTCCTAGAAAAGATTATATGTTGTCAGGCATCTTCAATGTGGATATGACAGCATATCCTTTTGGAATAACCCCAAATTTCGATTATACTCTGCTGAGGTATATTCAAATAAGTTTCTTATTAGTTTTTTCCATGTTCATGTACACAAACATTGTAGTTGTGAGTTAAACTATTTTTTTTAAAAAGTTTATCATTTCACTTGCGAAGTATAGAGGTGATGCAGTTTGTATATGCATTATCAATAATTGTGTGTAACAAACCGTTTTATTTCAAATCAATCTTCGAACCTTAGGTTCCACTATATAATTAGGTCACTGCAGATAACTTTGTGACAATTTGTTAAAATGAAGCTACATTGAAACACTTAAATTAGACATTTTTTTCTTGTAAAACGTACATATTTTTCGAAGCCTTACATAATGGAAATCCATAAAAAAGGTAGATATTCTTTTTCTACTTTGTCATGACAATTTGTAGCCATGGTAACATTAAATAAATATCAGTTTTCATAACAAATGTTGGGTGCCTTCACAAAAATAGTTGTCAAGAACAGGTTTTCTAAAACATCAGGCACTATAAAACTGCCCGAAGAAATACGCAGGAATAGTATTATTGTAAAAAAAACTCATAAAAAGTGCGTTTTTTTAATGCTCATTTGTTCATGATTTAAATTTTTTAAAATTCGTGCGAAATTTTGTTTTTTTGTAAAATTGCCAGTTGATGTAGGCAGAACCTTATCTGGAGTGGATCTGAATCTTTCTGGATAACTAAAAGCATGCATTTTTCACATTTATGTACGAATGCATTACTACCCACAATCAATATTTCGGCAAGTTAAACCTTTTATTTTTACAAAATTAGACCGGTTCAATTTTCTATAAGAAACAGTGCACCTCAATCCCATCTGTATAGTGCAACCTTATATCATCTCTTGTGCGACTGACCCGTAGGATGATGTAAATATTCCGGATCGATACGGCATATGATATATAATTTCAGATGTAATTGTCAACTTTGCGTACTTTTTCTCGCTTCTGATAGTTAAGTGATTTATAACATACTGAATATAACATGTCAAAACCAGTACCACATGTGATATCAACCCGAGACTTCTATATCAACCCAACCGCCACCGGCTCGCGGTGATATATAGGTCAAGTGTTGATACCACATGTGATACAGATTATAACATGTCATGTTCATTATACCATATATTCGAGTGTGCTTCGACTGAAGTGGTGCCATATAGTATGAACGATATAAATCAAGATTGTGACAAAAGATATACAATATAGGTCTAGCGATTTGATATATGGTATACAGTAAAGGGCATGCGAAATAGGTCTTGAGGTGTAATATAGGGTAAACAATATAGGGATTAAACAAACCCTAATAATGCATGCCATGTGCATACAAAAAACTGTATATTTTATTTTAATGATATTGTATGATATATGTATATATAAAAAGTGTACATGTTCAAATATTATATTATGTTTTTTTCTTTTGAAGCTGTCCTACCAAAAGTGATTTAAAGTGAAAAACAAACAGAATAAATGATATAACGAAATGGGAAAATGTATTAGTAGAGAAATTTCTAAAGAAAGGCAACTATGTAAATTGAAGTATGATAATTCAAGTTGGGAGGCCACAACAAGTTCATCAAGTTTGTGTGATCATCAAAATTTGTCCTGGACAAACCTTTCAAATAAATCATTGAATAGCAACACAAAGAAACGACGACCAACTGTACATTATACCAAACACGAGGTTAGCTATTCTCTCAGACAAACATTTAAGTACATTTAGTTGTCATTTCCTAGTATTTTCGTTACTAACAATTCGGTTAATTACAGAAATATCTATGTATTTTTCGTATAAAATTATGATATATTTATCGAAAAGAAGAGTTTTGGTTATGAATAGCAGCGTGTAGTTATTACATCTTTTATTTTCAAACTGGAAATATTGATTAGTCGGTATAGTAAGAAATTTTTTGAATCTATCCTTAGGCGATGTCTTTTTTGACAGTTCTGCTTGAGGATACCTTTCTCTTTTTTTTATTTGCAGCAAACTATTAATGTCAAAATATTCGCAGCAGATGCTGTACAAGTCGGAAACAATACATCACTGCAGAATAAAAGCAGAATTCGACAAACATCTTCAATAGCAGTGAGTTAGTTATATTGATATATAATTTTTTGCAAGGTAGTCATTGTTAATAAATAGGTCTAATTATTTATTATGGTGGTGCACGCTGTGCAAAATAGAAGGAATCTACAATGTATAAAAAAAGCAAGGCACGTTAAAACACAAGAAAATACTGTGAAAGAACTTTTATTCGTGGGTACAACTTTTTCCTGTTTACGGAGGAATCTTTATGTGGATTTGACAACTCTATTATAAAAACGAATGGGACACTTTTTTTGGAGGAAAAACAAATTTCGTGGTTTACCAAACCCACGAAAACACGAAATTTGGTATCCCATGTCATGTAGTATTTTGTGAGCTATACATGTATACATTACAATTTCATATTTTTCTCAAATACTCACTTAAATATTTTATAGGACGATAGAGGAAATTTGGAAATTGCAGGTACGTAAGTCGATCTTTTTTCATTCACCTAACAAAATAACCATAATCAATCGTTACTACCGAATAGAGTAATAATACATAATATGACATATCAATGCAGTAACCTTTCTATTTCATGGCGTGTTTGGGAAAGGAGACTTGAATTGGGTTTCTGAATATGGGGAATAGAGATTTCTGTTCAAGATTGATCACTTTCTATTTAAAAAACTAAAGTAAAAAAATGTGAAAAATGCAGAAAGTTGTTATTAAAAAATTATAGTGACATTCTGTGGTGAATAAGGATTAAGATGCATTTAGGAGGCGTACATGGGAGATTTTGTATTGGGAATGTATCTGATGGGAATGTTGTTGGGGGTTTGTCCTGATAGGTTTACTACAACATGTTAAATTGTAGAGAATTCACGTCCTGTAAATCCCACTGGAAATAGAATAATGGGGGTTTACATTGAAACAAAAGGCTAATTTTTCATCAAATACATAATAATTAAGAGTATTTAGAATTGAATAATTTCTCTTCACATGAATTAAACGAGTACGATAATTCTATTTTATGGGTGCGGAATTATTTGGTATGACCTAAAGAAATTTTTCATTGATCATACTTTTCAGAACGTTCAAAAGATAAAAATGCAGAGTTCAACACCTCAAATGAAAGACAACACTTTGGGTCAGTTAAAGAGCAAGTGGACACACAAAGGCATAATGATACTGAATGGTTAAAAAGTATATTATGTGTAGATTTAGACGAACGAAATTTAATAGTATCATCATTTTTCAATAAATTACTTGACGATAGTGTGACAGCAACAGAGAAAGCCAAAATACTGGAGAGATTGGATGATTCGTTGTATAAAGACTATAGAAATGTCATACATAAAATTAATGTATATGCCAAAACCATTAAGACAACTGAAGAAGGAATTAAAGCATTAAATGACTATAGTCCCTTCCCAAAACTCGATACATCGGGTTGATATGACTACAGTCCCTTCCCGAAACTCGTTTCATCTGGTTGAAACGACTATAGTCCCATCCCAAAAATCGATACATTGGGTTATTATAACTATTTTGTTCGTTTGAGTAATGTCGATGTCAGTATTAAGTTTTTTAAAAACAAAATAATAATGAACATGACGATACGATATTGATTAAATGATGACCCAGTAAACGATGGTCGTAAATCGGCTTTAGGAGGTCTGTTCTGATAGCAAACTTGTCGTTTTCATTGATATTTGTTTTCCTATAGTCGACTTAACACTTGGGAGAGACGTTTATAAGTACAAATAAATTTTGTCCAATCCTTTTGGTCTTTATGAAATAAAACATGTTCAGTTCAGTTTTAAACACTGTATTTATTCTGTAGAAGTCTAAATATATACAAAATTCAAACATTTTTTAAAAATCTTGCAGTATTATTTTTTTTTATTTCCTTCTACTTTGGTAAATTCAAACCATATGTTGATAGTGCCTATAACAGTAACTTGAAGTTTTTACGTAAAACATCAATAAGGTGAACTTACACATAATAATCTTAAAAAATAAATTGAAAGGAAGAATAGATCTACAGTAATATTAAAATACCGGGTACTTGCATAATTGCTTGATGTGAATTTCATCTTTTCTTAATGATTTCAACTACTCAAACGCCATAATAAAAAAGTGGTAGTTGTATGTGCAAGGAACATAGTAGAAAATATATACTATAATCGCATACATAATTTTCAAGACCAGAATTTTTCCTTCTATTGTATTCTTTTTGTATCCACCAAGTGTGTTCTAAATGTTTTTACATGTACTGCTAATAACATTTTTCTGCACTTGTAGTATAATGATTCATATTCTATTGTAGTATCATAAATCAGTAATATTGCCTTGTCGTAATTTTAAGAGACCTTTTCATGACTAATTGCATTTTTTTTTCCTTTTTAGAATACGTGTAAAATATTATTTGTCTTAAAGATTAACACTTGGACAAAAAAAATACTTTAGTGTGGTCCATTTCATTTTCATGATAACGATAGACAAACCAAGAAAGTAGAAAAAATGTAGATGATATAAATAATACGTACATTTAATGTCGAAATAGTCACCTTATTTTGGGATTATATAAACTCAAACATGCAATCATGTTGTTTTAGCACATGCTGGCCTTAATGAAGGAGGGTTTAATGTAAATATAGAATATGTCTCTTGATAATTTGTTTGTTTTATTCACAAGTTATAATGAGCTAAGATAAAGTAAGCATAGAAAAGTCTGAACAATTCCCAACGATGTTAGAACTATAAATTCACGAAGCAAATTTTGGTCGTTCCCTCCGCGGGACTCCAACTCAGACCGCTGTAACATCTATGGCAACATCGCCTGCACAAAATCTAGCGCCCTAGACCACTCCGCCAGCTAGGCTATATAAAATATAGCTTTCGATGGCCGGGTCATTCCTGATTGTAAGATTAATTTAGGGTTGTAACTTAGTACACGATGTATGTATATTTTTGCATGTTTTTTGCAGATTGTTAGAGTAGAGTAATTACCTGACCAAATATTCAATGGTGTTATGTATTCCTCGTTTTTTTTTCTATTGTTGAGGACACATGTAAATGCTTGTATTTCTGATGATAACTATCTGAATGTTGAATTTTCCTATTGTGTTCATTCTACTGTGTTCTAATATTGATTTTGTTGTGTTATTGTTAACTTGCTCCAATTTTATACGTTTATATGAAATATCAATAAAAAAACTTATTTTTCACTGAAATATTTGTTCTACATTCATTTTAAATAAACGATTTTATGGCAAATAAAGGCATGCACGACACAGTTATGTGGGTTTTACTGTCACTATTAAACACGTTGTTCGGATCATTTTCGTTACAGTTCAATAAAAGAGGAATCAAGGGGACCAAGGTTATAGCGGTAATCAAACTCCAGGAAAAATCGGACTCCACTAGAAACTGGGAGCATGGATCAGGTGCACCGGTAGGGTAAGCGTGCTCTGCTTTTCTAGAAATACCCGCCGAGTTGTTCATAAAAAGTCATGGAATTAAAAGGAATTTAAAGCTAAGAAGAAAAAAAGTAAAACAAATTTCAAATCACTTTTCCGGGACATTATATACACAACAACACATCATATTGGTAATTTACTGAACGATTTCTCATCATTCAACATTTTAAGTTTATGTACTAACTCTATTGAGTAAAAATTCCGAGTTACTTTTATTTGTTAAGTATTACCTTGAATTAAGTGTAATCTTGATATCGATATTTTTGTATTTGATTTTAATATCATGTAAAATTTGGTGTTTTGAATGAATGGTCATTAATGAGCTTTCGTGTAATATAGTATAATTCGATGCAGTACTTTGAAATATAAAACAGAATTTTTAACGGTAAGTAAGTTAAAGTTAAAAGTAATAGAATATTATATAAAAAATATCTTACATGACTCTTATTATCTTACAATACACTTTGTTTATTTGCAAATGACCAATTGTTTCATGATCCATCACAGCTTTGTGTATTTGTTTTAAAATGGTTAAGGTATCCCTGATTTTTATTATGAGTATAGTGTATTATTGCATTGTATCTGTTCAACTATGCATCAATAATAAAAATGTTTCTGTAAGGAAAATAATAGTTAAAAAAAGGACTAAGTCCTCATAACAGTATCTGAAACTCTAATCCTATAAGCACCGAAACTCCGATTACTTTCTGACAGCAAGTGCCAACCTTTGGAACCACCAAAGCAGCTGGTACCACAATAGTCCTAACTTGGTACAGGCATTTCAAAGGAATTGTGGGTTTAATCCAGGTTTTACAGCGCGCTAAATCTCCCTCCATCATTTTGGCATGGATATAACAGTGGTGATATAATAGCCATCATCAGTAAATCAGCGGTTACATAGGCACAAAGAATAATTTACAAAAAAGGCAATAATACTGATTAAGGATCTCTACTAGTTTCGCATCTTAAACAAAAGCTCAATTGTTAAACGAAAGTTTAATCATGAAGGAAAAAAATCCTAGGCAATGAAAAACTCTAGGGAAGCATACTTATTGCAGCTTGTGATATTTTAGCTGAACATTCCTGGTCAGATTTCAGGTCAAAAACATGTAAAATGATATAGTTTGTTTTGCAAGTAGTTTGTTTGAAACATTACTATGATGTTTTTTTATTAAACAATTTAAAACGTAATTCAATAAATGTCCAACAAAACATTATAATTTGTAATTTATGAACTGTTAAAGTCAAATAAACAAGTCAAATGAAAATTTTGATTTATCTAACAGAAATACTTAAATGGTAGATACTAAAGTATAAGATATTACTGTCTATCCTTGAAGATGTTAATTTGCAATGTTAAGTTCATAACACTTCGCCCTTTTGAGTTTTTTGTTTTATGCATTTCCTGCAACACATAATTTCATGGCATGTTAATGAGTACAATAAATCAAACATTTCTTATATTTTCAGATACTGAAACATTAATATTAATTCAATCATGCGTAAATATTTAATATGATATTTATTCGTCATTTAATTATTGGGTGCCTTATTAATTATGACCCAAAGATTTGAAAAAAGATGGCGAGAAAGGCATTCATGTTCACATGAGTTTTTTGTATTTGGATGTTCTTTGTTGTGGTTCATATTTGAACTTAATACATCAATTGGAATTAGGAGTTGGAAAATTGATATTCAATATCTTTAAAGTTCAAATTTAAATTACAAAGCAATGAAACGATTTTTTTTTTTGCTTTATGAAATTATAAGTAATTATTTATGTAAAGATATTGCCGTGTACGTTCTAGTACTAACTATAAACAGTTTGAAAAATATTACTAATTCAAGGACACCACTTGTACGCACAGAACCTCACTTAAACCAAATAACTATGGTAGATGCTCTGAATAACATACGGTTTATTAACGTTTGAAGACTTTTCATATAGGAAGTTAAAAAGCGCTTTGGTTTAATTCATGTAATAATTCATGACATAGTTTTACCTGATCTGCTTTTTTTAGGGAAAAATCTTTCTCGTGACATTGATCGATAATTTGTGGTTAACAAAGATTATTGCGTTATCATTAAGCCATAAAGCCATACGTTTTCTTTAATTCAGATGTATAATGTTTTTGTGGGAAATCACCACAGGTATTCCTTTGAAATCCTGTGATGTATGAGATTGATTATACATAGTTTCATAGACAATTTTCGAAATATTTTACCAGAAATACAATCATATTACGATGTAAAACTATAAATTTGTAAGATGATGTGAGTATAATGTGATGTATTTAAAGTTAAAGATAATTTAGTATTCAGCTGGACATGCAAATGGCAAAATGTTTTAACCATACAAATGCTTTTGACCTTATGAACATAAACAGAGTTATGTTTGATTTTAATTAGGTAAGGTAAAAATATTAGAAATTGTATTTCACTCAAAAGTATGAAAATGTTACATTGAATGCATTTGCAAATACGTCGAAAAAGAAAACTTCAATTCACGATACTCCAATATGGACAATACATGAAACTGCTTTACAGAAAACATACAAATAATGTCACTCCCAAAGAGACAACTTACAATTCATGATACTGCAAAAGATACAACTTACAATCATGATACTGCAAAAGAGACAACTTACAATTCATGATATTGCAAAAGATACAACTTACAATCATGAAAATGCTGAGGAGACAACTTACAAGTCCTCACTCTACTAAAGTTAACTGACAAATCAAAATACGACTAAAGGTACAACTTACAAATCATGATACTTCTTACAAGACGACTTGCAAAAAAAAAAAATACCGCTAAAAAGACAACTTACAAATGAGAGACAACTTATAATTCATTAAAATGTTAAAGAAACAATGCTAATGAGACAACTGACAAATCATGATACAGCTAAAGAGACAACTAACAATTCATAATTCTGCCAAAACGACAACTGACAATTCATGGTAATCCTAAAGAGACAGCTTACAATTTATTACACTTTTTAAGAGACAATTTACAAATCATGATTCTGCTAAAAAGACAATTTACAATTCATGATACTGCTAAAGAGGCAACTGACGAATTATAATACTCCTAAAGAGACACTTTACAATTCTTCATATTCCTAAAAAGACTAATTACAATTTATGATACTTCTTAGGAGACAACTGACAATTTCTGATTCTCCCAAAGAGACAGCTTACAATGAATGATACTTTTAAAGAGACAACTTACAAAAATCACTATAATTCTTAAATTAATGTCGTGTCTTAGTGTGATAATATATCTTGTGATATGTCAGTTTGTATTTATTAAGATATTTGTTTTTTCATGTTGTGAATTTGTTTAGATATTTTTTAATAGTTTTGCTGTTAAAAGGCAAACGCAAGTAACCAATTAAACTCGGTGTTTACAAAAGCGAGGGATTTGAAATGGACGAACGATTAAGGCTAGATAATGAGTTCAAATATCTAACTTATATGTTAAATACTATTCACATGACAAACCAATTTTCTGAATGACACAATGTTTTTGGATAACATTAAATACTGTTTCTGTTGCTCATTTACTTTGTTACTTTGTATTATTTTTTTACTTTATGACCATTGTTTGTTTTCCATGTCTGGTCTACATTCTGGATTACATTCTTTTGATTTCGACAAGAATCTTGGTTCCCTTGACAACTCTTTCTTAGAGTCAAATTTATACTGAATACAAGAACGATACACTGCATAAGTACATTTAATGTAACAAGTATTTCATCAAAAAAGAACGTGACAAACACAATGCATATCATATGTTGGAGATCAAAGTTGAATTTTAAATTAAAAATTTACAAAATTACATAATAACAATCAACGTAAAATAATTATAACAATACATTTATATACACATCATGACTCAGTATGTAGTTTTGATTTTTTTTATAATATAGAGAAATGTAGGCTCATTAATTGTAATGACAATACATGTATATAAACATGTAAAAAATATTGTAAAAGAACGTTAGAGCGGATATAAATACTAAAAGAACGCCTTTTTCAAACACTCATGAGACACTTGTCCTTTGAATAAGTATTGCATCTAAATGCATTGTATGACATGTAGGTGGAACAATTGTGCATTGACTTGGCATAATTGCAGTTTTGTCGGAGGACGTGTTTTGCTAATCATGTCACTTCAAGATGATTAATGTATTCATTTCATTAGCGAACAAGTAATGTTTAGGATTTCCTTTGTAAGTTACAAATCACTCCATTTTTAGACATTTCTGTATTTATTCTGAATATCGATATATGCACATACATGTTGCTGCTTCAACCAGTAACTCAACTACTTTTCACGGCTTCTAACATAGATTATAAGGCACGTGCTTGACACCTATTTTTACAGAAAAGCTACACCTTGACGCTATTTAAGCCATCTTTTTATGTCTAAATCATTAATATGAGTTCGTTCAATCATTCGTCTTGTCTGCTGTGTAAAATGTCTATGAGCAAGGGGAACAAAACTTGGTCTAAAAGACGTTCTTGCAATATCAACTTGAATGTCTGGGCTTAGTGTCAAATGTTTAGATATACAACGACGGAAAAACGTAAACGAACGCCCTTGAATAGCACCAAAATTATCCATGATGTGTCTTGAGTATCTATCGTCAATTTTAACACTATCAACATCATTGTTGCCTTCGGAAACGAACATAGATCTTACAGTTAGGAATGGATTTGTAAAAGGATCTTTTGTGAAATAAAGATCACTTACCGACAGTTGTGTTTCAGAATAGGTACAATTTAATTTCATTCTAACCGACGATCCATCTTTGTAAAGCAAGCTCATCTGCCATCGTTCCGGATCTATGACGACTTCTTTTATAAGAACGTAGGGTCTATTTGAA
Source organism: Perna viridis (assembly GCA_037379345.1). NCBI lineage: Eukaryota > Metazoa > Mollusca > Bivalvia > Mytilida > Mytilidae > Perna > Perna viridis. Next base: position 20,007,502 of record CM074520.1, read on the forward strand.
TCTGTACGTGGTTGTCCAACAATTACAGATGTTCCGAATGGAATCCAATCAATTCCTTCCGGTGCAACAGGGAGTAAGCGAATATTTCCGTCTTGATACAAGACCAATACTTGAGCATAACCACCATTCCACGGAAGTGGTCTGTAAAATCTAATATATGCAACACCTTCCGTTCTCTTCCCGTTAGTTAAAGTCACATTCATGATCTCTGGAGCTAACCACCAAAATTCAACAAATACTGCTTCAATAATAACATCGTCGCTACGATATATTGTTTCAACCCTTTCAGCAACCATAGGTCTCTTTTCCATTCTCAACTCGTCAATTTCAATTTCAGCAATACTGTCACCTTCAATCGTCAAAACTAAGTAATTTTCTATATGCTCCATCCATGTAAAATCAGGAATTTTCCACATATGTTCCAATGTATGTTCATCATATACCTTCTCTTCACTTAATGACATGTTGCCTTGAGGCCCACGGTACCTCATACTCACAATGTTTTTTGATTTCAATGACTTGAACCTAAGATGTAGGTGTGATCCTATTCTTGAGTCGATACTTCCTTTACTTAATCCTTCAAGTTGGAAAAGAATGACCATGTGGACAGAGCGATCGTTTTGCATAGTCTGTCCATCTGTAATTAAGAGAGTGGCTTCGTTGTCTCGTAAGGCAGGTATGCCAACACGTGGTCTAAAATTGTTAAATTTCCATAATATATGGGAGAGATGCGGACAGTTCGTAAGATCAAAATCTTTTCTATTAGAAAAGGAGTTATACTGTGGCATAGATGCAGTAATGGAAAATTCGTTAATATAAGGATGAAATAATGCAACATTGACATTATCCACCTCAGCACAGGTCGTAGGTTCTGATCGTTGCAAAATAGTACCCATAGTTGTCCTTGAAGACAGTCTTGGATTTTTAAATGGAAAATTGCCATCCGGAATGCATATTGTTTCACAGTTCAAAATATTTTCCGTTATGTAATTGTCAAATACATCAAACTCAATGTGATCCAGTGCGATAGGTGATGAAGTATCACTGACGTTTATTTTAAGCACGTGCCAACCGGACTCAAAATCATATTCTTTTGGAAATCTACCCGTATCAATAAAAGTATTCCAGCTATCTCCGGGAGGTGCAAAATATGTTCCCATCCATTTGCCATGATCGAGCGATACTCGGAACAATGCACTCGTGTTAAAGTTTGAAAATCTGAAATTGTTCAGGTGAACTTTTGATTTTACTCTTAAACAAAAATTTATTGTCAAAGGTTTTCCTGGTTTTATCATCACCCCTTTTCCATCGGAAGCATTGGATAAATCCCGTACCTCATGGTTGGTCACAGATCTATTATTTATTCCTTGTAAAACAATACGTTTTGAAAAAACTTCTTTTTGTAGAAAGAAGAACAAGTAAAATGATGATAAAAACAGTTTCATTTCGAAACATAAAATGTCGGTCGACGGGCCTGTAAAACATAAACTTATATTAAATACGTCTTATTACATTATAAAGAGTGGACGATTCATTATAGGCATACATACACATCTTTTGCATTTAGTATTGCCGGCATACATCAATAAATAATAATGATCAGAAACATTTGAAACAACTTTTTTTCATGAATACAACCTTTAGAAAGTTTAATGGAATACTTAATGATTTATGAAAACTGATTTATTCAACAGGTCATAGTCGTTTGTCTACCCCGGACTTGACTTTTTATGAGCAACTCGGCGGGTGTTTCTAGAAAAGCAGAGGACGCTTACCCTAACGGTGCACCTGGTCCATGCTCCCAGTTTTTAGTGGAGTCCGAGTTGCTCATTTACTTTTGTTACTTGTATGTATGAATTTAGTTGCTTTATGTTCTTTGTTGTGTATGTATGTTTTCCATGTCTGGTCTTTGTCCCTGGATTGCATTCGTTTGATTGCCGCTGTAGCCTTGGTTCCCTTGATTACTCTTTAACAATGGCCTATACATTTGTATATAATAAATAAACACCTTAAAGATAATTTGCTTACGGTATATTTTGTGAGAATTGTGTTACCAGATACATCTTCACAACACATTATATGTGTTTTATAATAATGAGCTTCATTGGTATTTTCTTCTCCATTATGCATATTCCATGAGTCGCAAGAAAAAATAGCATTGCTTACAGCCGTGTCAAAAATGTACCAAATGTATTTTTGCCATATTTATCTAAAAAGAATTTCACTTACCACTGAATCAGTATAATTAAAATATATATCCTAAATAAGTTAACGATCTGTTTATAAAAAAAGACACTATTAACTTAACTCTTTGTTAAGATCAACACACGTACGGAAATACGATAGTGAGGCAATGTCTTGCTATATATATGTAATAAGAGAACATCAATCAGCAAGATATGATATGACAGGTAAAGGTTAACATGGACAAGTACAAGTGTTATATCAAATGTAAGTTTTATACCTATATACATGATATAAGCACATAACATTTGCATTAATTGTTTTGATGTCATATTGATTAGTAGTATCCTTCCTTGTACTGATCAATCCCTTCAATATTGATACAGTTTATACATTTTATAATTTCCCGTGAATTTTGATTTGTACTATTGGTTTTATGGTTGTTTTGGTTTAAATCACAAAGAAAGATAGAATGCGTAGTTTCGCCAAGCTCTGGCCTAGCGAATAAGTGGTGATATGAACACTCCATACGCAGGTGCTTAAGAGATGTTGTCACAGATGAAAGGAAAGTTGACAATTCTGAATGAAAAGTCAACACATTTGTCGTTAAGTTTGGTAAAATATAAACATAAAAGCGTTTTGTAATTAGTCATCCTTAAACTGATAGAAATATCAACTAAAGTTCTAGTTTGATTATCAAAACAACATGTATTGACATGTTATGATTACTGAGTGCTTTATCATCCCTTTATTTTATGTGATGCATAGGGATCAATCACATATCATGTCATCATAAACAGGTCTCTTTTACAAACACAGTCCGTGTTCTAAAATATTTTCGACGAGCTAAAAATTGGGGGGGGGGGGGCGCTATCCAGTGCATAAATATACTATTTGTGTATATGTTGTATGCCAATGGACAATGTGTGTAGTATTGAAAAAGTTATACTTTTGCAATGTTTTCTGTTATACTTACATCAAGTTAAATGTCGCGTTCATTGAAATGGAATTGCTATGTTACATACGGAAAAGCGGAATCATTGTTTGTATACTTTTAGCGTGAGATTATTTAGCTGGTCATATCATTGTTTTTAGTTTGTAATTTATTCACTATGGAGTTTCTGGGCATAAGTGTACATTGTGTAAAACAAGTTCTATTCATCAACAACATTTAACTTTCTATTTTAATTTCCGCAGTTCCCATTATCATGAAATAGTTTACTGCCATTTTTCTGTAACATTTATGATTAGAAGTTATATAAAGTGTAACCATTATTGGATATTATCAAACAACCATGCTAGGAAGTCCGACAAGGATGTTTGATATTTTAATTTTAATTACAAATTAATCTCATTTGTTTCAATTTTGAAAACCTGTTTTAAGTGAAGAATCTTACAGACTACAGATTAAGACAAAACGTTTTCTTTTTGAGAGTGACTAAATCTTGCTCTTTAAGTTTTAATTATTACTAGTAAGAAAATCAGTTACAATATTACTACTTAATTAATATAAATCGATTTTGCAAGGTCATCGTAAATGTAGTTCACATTCATCTCGCGTTGTTTAGTAACCACTTTAACCACACACACACCACAAACAAAACGTTAAACATTGTCACATGGAAATGAAACACATTAATTTTGTGATCTTTTGTTTGACAAATCACATGTGACTTTGTGGCATTTAGTTTTTATTTAGACCAAAAGAAAAAAAAAGTAAAATTACTTTTAATTAAGAAACAACTATATGCACTTAGTTAGTAAGGAATAAAAATAAATAATGTACACTACAATGAATATTGTGCGATGCAAATGGCATTGCATTCATGATAATTTTTACATTACTTAAAATTACAACTATGACCACATTTTCTTTATACACTTCCTATATAAAATTTAAATGCGTTTTTTTTTAATTTCGATCACTTATTTACATGTACAAGTGAATTTCATGCACAAATTGACAGAAAAAAACCAAAAAAACCTACTTCCTTTTGAAGTTAAGAGTACATTTTAACAATGTAATGTACAGTTTGGTCTTGGTTCATAAAAAAATACGACATTAATAGATGTAACATGCACAATATCAAAACCTTAAATTGTGCAATGAAAAATAAATTCTTTTTTTCCCAAAAAAAAAATAAAATACGTTTTGTATTGCATGTGTTTATAATCTGTTTACAAAAGAAAGTTCTGTCCACAATATACAACATGTACTTGTCATGATTGTTCTTTATTCATGTTGTTCTTTACGTTTCAAATTTTCGCCTTTCACAATTTATTGGCGCCGAAAGTAGAAAAATAACTTTTTAGGACACAACTATGTCTTCCATAATTGAAGGTCATTCAATTGTTGAAAAATTGTTATTCAGCAAAGATTCCAGTAAGTATCAAGACAGACTGTTGTTAAATTTAAAACTGTTATAAATTATATAGATTCAATGAAACACTAGATTTCTAATCCAATGCAGCCTTGGGTGCAAATTAATATATAGTGAATTAGTCCGAATTTCCTCTGACCCTGCAACCCTCCAGTTTTTTATTTGGATATTGATATGTCGGGTTGGGGTCAGAACGATGTGCCATGCAAAAAGTTGGAGATTCGGCGGTACCGCGGAGTATCGTTCTTCACGCGCTTCTTACGACTTTCATGTTAAAAGCATGTAGGTGATGCATACCTAGCTCGATAGGGATTCATTTTTCCATTTGCTGATGTAAGTTTTATTGGCTATTTGTCATCAAATCTCGTTAAAAAGAAGTTTGAAAGCCTTAACCCAGGGTCAGCAGCCATCTACTTTCGATCTCCAACTTTGAGTGACGCAAGCGAGATTTGGTCGTATGCAAATGAGATTCTGTCATGCACAGATGGTCACGTGAGATCAACAAACACCGCCTTCTTTGTGTGTCTAAACAAGCGTATGTACTGGAACAACATGGGGTCGATAAGTCTGAAATGGGACACTGGTAGATTTGGAATCGAGATGGTAAATGAAATAGGTCGTCGTATATTTGATGGACGCAAATTTCAATGTGACTTTTAACAGTAGTTTTAGTAAGTGTCACTTAATTTTTCATTAATTTTGTCCCTTGTCCCCTGCACTTTGTAATTCAGTTCCCGCAATTTTATTCCCAAAAATTGAACCAAATTATGCCACATGCATTTTTTTTTTGAAAAAGCAACTCCATCAAAATGGTGGCTGATGTCTTTATATTTTTCATTCCATTAGCGCACCACACCAACCTATTTATACCCCACTGGACATATATATCTTATCAAGGAACAGGTGCAGAAACTAAGAGCCATAAGATGTCTTCATATGAAATTTATGAAGGCATAACATAAAATGGATGGTGTATGTGTTTGTCATTGAGTTAAAAATAATCTTGATTTTTTTTTCAGTGTAACTATGAACAAATGAATTAGGAATGGAAAAAAGTGAGGGGGTGTCTTGTCAAAAATGCAATATATTCATATGTTGGAAATGTTATGTGAAATCAATGAATGATTCAAGTCCATAAACACTTTTGTTTAATTGTGTACATTTGGCATGATCACTGGAAAACTGACAACTTTTCAATTAACTGATTTTTGCTTCAGGTATCAAAGAAGGTTGTGCTACCATTCTCCTGGCATTACCAGAATATGTGATTAAAAAGCATAAGAGAGAAATCCTGTTAGAAACATATTCTGAAAAAAAAATATGTTTAGATGCATATGATGAGGCACACTACATATCAGAATGGTATGTTGTATATAGTGACAAAACGAAATGCATGCAGTGCAGTTAGAAATCTACATGAATGTCTTGTTGATGTACATAAAATGGTAATTACAACATGTATCATTACTAGCAAATTTGTATATATTTTAATAAAAGCAAACCCACAGTGTATTGGCAGCTGCCTCCCATGTGTAACGACTTATGTTTTACATGAAAAGGGGCATTTTTTGTAAGGGGTTACTGTTTTGAGTTGGCACACATTGTATATTTATTTTTTTTTACAATACACAATAAAAACCATATTTAATTTTACAGGTGATTAGATTTTAGAGAGGACCATAGAAAAGTTTGAATTATTCAAAGTAAAATAGATTCCACAATTTTCAATCTAACTGCAACTTCAACCAAAGACATAAGGATATATCTGTTGTATTGGAGTTAAGTGAGGCATCTGATGTGTCAGTTTTATCGAACGATTAAAAGTTGTATATACATTTACATGTACATTTGTATATCTGCAAATTGAAACAACTAATTTGTGTTGGCTCTCAAATCCTAAAATCATAATGTGTTTTGTACAGAATGATGTTTTTGGCATTGATGCACAAAAATGATTTGTACAATGGACCATGTCTTATGTTTTATTATTCTGTCTTTGTTCAATCTCTGAAGCATCGTCCATTTTATTAGCAAGGGGCAAGTAATCTTTTAAAAATGTTCCAAATTCCTGAAATGAATATTTTACCTCTCCATTGAAAAGTAGAAAAATAATGATTCTATGTTTCCCCAATCACTAAACAAGGCATATTTTTTCAAAATGAAATATTGATTTCAGTTGCTTCTGAATTAAAACTAAATGTATGTGCTTGTGCAACATAAATTTCTTATCTGACGTCAAATCCCTGCCCCCTAAATCCTTCAAGAATATTGTCACTGGAAGATGTAACTAGGTTTACTAGTGTATCAACCTGTTTTATTTATGATGCATGCACATAGTAATAGAGACAAGTGCAACATTTTGTTTATACATGTAGGTACTCAAGTAAATTCCAAATAAACTTTTAATTAACTAATGTGAATGTTATAACTTTCACCATAACATACATAGGTGAAGAAAACTCCTCAGCAATTAAACAAATTGAAAGCAAATGCGAAACCCTACAATACAAGAATGTATCCAACTTAAAATAAAAAAGCTTTGCCAAATGCAGCATGATTCAACCACAGTCAATTAAACTCTGCAAGTGTGGACACAATATTAATTATTGACGCACTTAACATAGAGTCTTACAATTCATTATGGACACAATATTGCACATTTTGAAATTCAATACAAATATAAAGGTCTGCTTTAGAGTGCATTCATGGAACACTTTGTACTTCATTATCTCAAAAAATATGATTTGTTAGGATGTGGCTTCCTTTATAATTTGAAAACTGTAAAAGATATTTGAAATCTTATTGAAAAACGCAGGCAAGGATTTTGATTTGACATCTACAAAATTTTTCAAACCAAAACAGAAATAAACAAGTATTTTTCCCTTTTATTTCTTGAATCAAGGGGAAAAATACTTGTTTAGGGCCCCTTATTCTTACTTGGCTTAAGTCACAACCCAAACAATCAATCCATGTCTGTTTATATTGTTATAGAATTTTGTGAAGCAATATCATAGGCATTGCTATACTTTTATTAGAGTTGTATTGTTATATCAATAAATTTCTTGTTTTAGGACCCATTAATGCCCCTAATTCTAACCCCCCAATTCTATACCAACCTTCCTGTTGTTGTTTGCAACCTTGTTTTAAAATTTATAAAGATCAACCAACTAATACTCAAATTTTTACAAAAACCAAGTGTCTCCAGATGACCACAACAAATCCAAACCAATATGCGAGTGAACAATTTTTGGGGTTGTATAAATATTTGAGATAATTTGGACTCAGACAGGTGAATAGATGTAGATATCTAATATTGTGACCAAAGAGTATAACTTGGAATTTATGTCCTCATCTATGGTAACTTGTTAGGACTTACATGTAGTCAACAGAACCACAATGGTATTCAGTTGTAACAATCAACCATACATTCATATGAGGTAGTACGTATATGTATTACTGATAGTTTTTTTTATAAAATGCAAAGAGATATGGCTGTTTTTTTTCTGAAAATAATATTAATCTTTTACTTAGATCGAATTTCGTCTGAAACTGCGACCCTCTTTTTATTTGGATATCCCAACTCAACATACTCATAACTAATTAAAAAAGAGGAGAGTTGCAATATCAGAGGAAATTTGAATTGTCTTCAGGCAGTTGCAAGTACTACATTTTTGTGTAGAAAGTCACACATGAACATTATGAAACAAAAAAGCTTAAATATGCTATATATATAAATCCATGCAGAGATGTTTGGTAGTGAAAGAAAATATATTTCACAAGCCTAATATAATTGGGTTCCCTAAGCCCTCTCTTTCCCATAGAATCTAAACAAAAAAAAAGAACAAGGAACAGGTATACAGTTAAAAACTCACATTGAAATAACATTATGTTAAGCTTCAATATATTAAGAACCTAAATTGAAGGTTAAAAATAAGTGCAAAACATAATTATAAACTGTTCTTTAAAAATATGAAGCAAAAATCCAGTAGAAAATGTATATGATTGCCATATGCCCCCCCCCCCCTGCTCGAAAATTGAGTTTAAACAGTTGAAGAAGGGCATTCTAAGGATGGGGTGCCACATGTAATATTTTACACATCTAAAAAACTCACAGTTCAACCAAAAGTAATGCAACCAATTGTAAATTGGATCCAACCACGTGTTTTCATATGTTGTTCCAGTACACGCGCTTGTTTAGACACATAAAGAAGGCGGTGTTTGTTGATCTCAGTAGACCATCTGTGCATGACGGAATCTCATTTGCATACGACCAAATCTCGCTTGCGTCACTCAAAGTTGGAAATCGAATGTAGATGACTGCTGACCCTGGGTTAAGGCTTTCAAACTTCTTTTTACCGAGATTTGATGACAAATAGCCGATAAAACTTACATCAGCATATAGAAAAATGAATTCTGAATTGAACTAGGTATGCATCACCTACACGATTTTAACATGAAAGTCGTAAGAAGTGCATGGAGGGCGATACTCCGCGGTACCGCTGAATCTTCAACTTTTTGTATGGCACATCATTCTGACCCCAACCCGACATTTCAATATCCAAATAAAAAAGAAGAGGGTTGCATGGTCAGAGGAAATTCGGAATAATAGTGAATATACCAAAAGGACAACAACCCAATCGGGATGATGATGTCCGCTATTCATTAGTCAATTCAATTTTTGGCAGCAATTTAATTTGAAGAAAAGATCGAAAATTTAATTTCTTTTTATCTCTCCTGATTTTTTATTGTGTAAAATAAATCTTAGCAATTCTTGAAAAAAACTAGCTGTAAAAGCTGAAAAAGTGTAGCTGTATCACAGACGTTCTGATTTGTACCTGATCCGTACCTGATTCTATGCAGAATGTTAGTTAATAAACATTATAGCAGTCTTTTTTTCGTTTAAACAGAATACTGTAGAACTACTCTGACATTATAAAAACATATCAAACGAAAAGATGTATTCATCATTTGTCATTTTGAGTGTTCCATAGTATAGAAATCTAGTTTTTTTCTTCTTTTTTTTTCTGAGGTAATTCTTTAAATATACAATATCGGTGAAAAATCTAAAATGGGACTAAAATATGACAAATGGGCACATCCATAAACAAACACATCGTTGAAACACATATGCATGTGTTCAAACATATAATTATGTTCAATGCTGTTCTTTGTCCTAATATACATTTATATCATATATATATATATATATATATATAGGCAGGCAAAACCATTTTTGTTTCCTTCGTATTTGTATTCATAACTCGTTTTTATAATGTGTTTGACATTTAACATATGCATTACATAACTGTTTGTTAAACAGGGAGTTCATCGACAGGTTAAAGGTGAAAATGAAGTAACGTAAAATTAGTTTGAGCTATTTGTGGATTTTTTTCCAACAAAACATTTTCCATTGTCATTTGGATACACAACATATCATTTTACGATTGTTTTGTTTTGTTGTTGAAACATTAATATGTGACAAAGGCTTGTTTTTTATACCATGTCTAAACCACAGGAACATAGTCAATATGTTTGCACTTACAATTCATTTTAACGCAATGAACTACAAACAGTTCTTTAATGTTACAATTTATATATTAGAAGTGAAACAGGATTGTATCAAATATATATATCAATAATGAAAATGCATCTAAACCTCCATTAACCGGGAAACATGACGACTAATTAGGGCGCATAGGTGCAGCTGTAAAATATAAACATCGTTAAATATTGATATGTTCAGACAAAACTATTATGGATCTCTGTAATTCGTACTATTATTCATGTTCATAATGCACCTTAAACGTATAACACTTTTTTCTCCTTCGTGTTAATGATCATGGTACCTTTCATAATTAATTTCACGTTCAAAGTAAATACGAATATATAGTTGCCCTTTAACAAGCAAGTTCATTTACATGTCATCATTTATCAAGAGTGAAAATGAAGTTGTTTCTTGACTCTTTTTATTGTGATGATTTATTTAAAAAGAACATGTTAATTTTAAAAGAGAATAAAAAATCGTTAACAAATCACTTTATTTAAAGTAATTCTAACCAAAATAAATTAAAAGTTTTATGAAAGTTCTAAGTATTTTGGCATTTTGAATGGAAAAAGCGCAAAAATAAATACATTGGTTGGATTGATAAAAATTACGGTTTTTTTTTGTAAAACAAAGCTTCATTTGTTAAGTGTTTAATTAGTTGACTTGTTAAGAATAGATACAAGTACTGGATATGGTCTTTGTATCATATAATTGTATGCCTTAATGTTTCTTTCTTCAAATTTGGGCCTTTCATAATTTACTGTCGCCGAATGAAAATGTGTGTTACCATTCTAATGCTATATGTTAATTGATTGATGATTTGTGATTGGTTGAAGTGTCGAAAAATTGCATGATTTTAAGAGTCATTCTCCGAATCAGGTAGTGAATGAAATAGGATTAACAAAAATCTCACATTTTGAAAAGTTGAATTTGACTGTTTGCAACATTAAAATTAAGGAAATGGATCAAGATTTGCCATATCACTTCGGTAAATTGAGTTATAATTTCACTGAAATGCACCGAAAAATCTTTTCAATGGAAGATAACTCTGCCAAAACCTCATTTTCCTTACGTTGTATTGAAAAATTTGTGAACAAATCTAGTGATACAGATATCAAATAAAAAAAAACCATTTGGAGGTCAAAATTACAAAATTACTTCATAGGGGAAATTATTAATGAACTTTACACCAAAGCAAATCCCTTTTATAGTCAACGGTAGGCACTGCTTTGTCTTGCCCTATTCAAAAGTACACCTCAAATTAGAGCTGGAATCGAACACTAACACAATTCTGAACAATGAAACTTGCATATTCTTTAACAATGGACAACTATGCAAATAAATGATCAGCACCACAATTCCCAAAACAAAACAACAGTTGTACACACAGGTTCTTAGTCCTTTATCTACACCAGTAATAGCTTAATATTCAGATTATTAGTAATAGGGTTACAATCATGCATATCAAAATTCGAGCAAGATTTACAAATGTATTTTTAATTTGCTGTCTTGGAAAAACATCACATTATCTGCAAAAATCAGCAAAACTCCTTATTGGTTAACATAGTAAATGAAATAATAATTCACGCAAGGATAATAGATCCGAATGCTCAAATGTTACATGCTCTCCACTCGGTTCAGTATCATAAGCTGAAGTTAAATTTCGACCGATTGATGAGTTGTCCTTTCCCAAAGATAGCTTTGTTAATTCAAGTATTTCACTTGACAATTAAAAGGTAGCTATAAAAATTCAAAAAAGTGGTAGAATTGGTTAAACATGATGGACATATAATGAGCAAAAGACCAAAAACAGACAAAGAAAACGTTTTTCGAATTGTGCCTATTTGTCCTTCAGACTATCATTTATTTGTTTTTTTTTTTGTGGATTGATAATAATTATTATGATAAGTGTCTGCAAATGTGTGCAAATGGGGGTCAGTAATTATTGTCAAATGTTTAAACTTCTCAGTACAGCTCTGCAATGGATCATAAGCCCAAGTATTATGGAGGTGGTAAGTCACATATTACGGATGACTTATTGTTTAAAGACAGCCCTGCATCAGACAAATATTAAGCAAATTTTACTTGTTTCATTAATCTTTGTGACAACTTATGCATATCTATCCAACAGAAGAAATATTCCCCCATAGTTATAAAATTTTGTGGTAAAGATATTGATTATAGTAAATTGGAACGGAAGCAACCAGATGACAAGATCAGGGCAAAATTGAATAAAATTTCATTAAAGAACAAAATAACTTTACGATAGTCTATCATAGAGCTTTTGAATTTTGCTTATTTTAGTTCTACGTAGATTAAGACTGAAAGACTTAACCATTGGCATTCCAAAAGCAAACCATTTATTAGACTTAATTCATCATGATAGGCTGATATGGCAACAATTTCTGAAATCGTTAAATGCTTAGTCTTCATCAGATGAGCTATTGCTTTATGCAGATGCATCAGGCTTAATTAAGGTATTTCCAAATATTTTAATACAAGATGGTGTGCAAGTGTTTGGCCTAACTATTTAGCAAAGCTTCAGATAGTAACAAAGTGATTGTTTTAACTCCACAAGAATCCATACAAACAACGTTGCATCTGAAAAATGTACCACCACACCTGTTTCTAAACTTTTAACGTCTATACTCACAACTGTCAAAGAGGGTCTACAGTCCTACCACAATACGTGTTACTCCCGTAGTTGTATTAAATCAATGCGGATCCTGAAAAATTCGAAAGATCTTTTGGAGACAATCAGTTCAAGACTATTATCTAAATATGATAGCATTAAAACCTATGATTTTTCAACACTGTATACTTCTATTCCCCATACTCAGTTAAAATCCCGACTTAAAAACATTATACATCGATGTTTTTTTTCCAAAAAGATGGTACACCTAGATACAAATATATAGTTCTTGGTAGAGATTCCTCATACTTTGTAAGAAAAAATTCCAAATCATCTTCCAGATATACAGAGGAAGATGTTTACAAAATGCTGGAATTTTTAATCGACAACATATTTGCCCTGTGTGGTGGACGTGTTTTTCAACAAATGGTCGGCATTCCGATGGGAGCAAATTGTGCTCCTTTACTTGCTGACCTTTTCCTTCATTCTTATGAGGCTAACTTTATATCTGATCTGATCCGAAAGAAAGAATATCGTTTAGCTTGATCCTTTCATCTCAATTTCCGCTATATAGATGACGTATTATCTTTAAACAATCCTAATTTCGGGGATTTGATACATCGCATCTACCCCAAAGAACTTGAGATAAAGGATACTACAGACACTGTGAAGTCAGCCTGCCTCATATCTTGACTTACTCTTAAAAATCAATGGTAAAGGAAAACTATTGACAAACTTTACGACAAACGCGATGACTTTTCATTCAAAATTGTCAACTTTTGTTCATATCACACCTCATACGTTATGCCAGAGCTTGCCGAAACTACACAGACTTTTTGTATCGCGCTAGAACTCTAACAAATAGGCCTCTGGAACAGAGTTATGTTGCTACAAGATTAAATTCATCACTACAGAAGTTTTATGGTCGTCATCATGATCTCGTGGATCGTTATGGTGTATCCATCTGCACCATGAAAACTGATTTATTCAACGGGTCATAGTTTTCTTTTCCTCGTTTGTCTACCCCGGACTTGACTTTTATTAGCAACTCGTCGGGTGTTTCTAGAAAAGCAGAGGACGCTTACCCTACCGGTGCACCTGTTCCATGCTCCCAGTTTTTTGTGGAGTCCGAGTTGGTAATTTGCTTTTGTTACTTTGTATGTATGATTTTAATTACTTTATGTTCTTTCTTGTGTATGTCAGTTTTCCATATCTGGTCTTTGTCCCTGGATTACATTCTTTTGATTATCGCTATAACCTTGGTTCCCTTGATTACTCTTTTTTAATAGTTGTTGGATGGGAGTTTTTGGGAACATTTTCTGTCAGATAGAGTTTCATTTCTTTTTGATGATGTGGTAGTTACGCATAATATAAAAAAGCAAATATGAAAACACAAAACTTTGATGACGTTCGTAGGTCATTTGGTTTGTGTTGCTCTAACATATATCATCTGTTTCAAAGCAAAACACATTCCTGGTAATATTATATTGTTGCTGACAAACCTGCAATTTCAGACGGTTTTCACAGTGGCTCTTTGGCTGGAAAAGAAGTCAATGCACACCCCACCTTATTTGCTAAGAATTTAAAATTTAAGGCACGAGGTTTGATTTGGTAGTATCTAGTACCTAGCACAAGGAGATATTATCTCAAAGATTAGAAACAAATCTTATTGTATATTGGATGTTAAAATACAAAACTTCCAATTCCATTATCAGCTATGACAAACTACATTAATCATATTCAAAAAAGGCTTTAAACCATCAGCCATTAAAATACATGTCTCTGCTGTAAATTATGTACATTAAATGTTAACATTAATGATCAAACTTAAATGTTATTGTGAAAAAAGGATGCTCAAAGGTAGAGAAACACAAGCAACATCTGACTCAAGAGTACCAATAGCTAAGGTTCTGCTAGGAATACTCACATCTTGTCTGTCACCGGTTACTAAGAATCATTTTCAGTGAAAAGTTGTACTTTTAGTTGCTATTTGTGTTAATTTGTTTTAGATTAGAGGAGCTTACATGTCGCTATGAATCCAAAGACATGACGTAAACTTAACATAGAATAGACATTGTAGCAGGTGTAGATATTATGCATTTTATGCAGCCAATAAGGGGTATTCAGAAAAATACATACAAAAAAAATGTTTTTAGCACCCAAATGCACATTTAAACATCTAAGGTTGGCACTTTTTCTTGAGCCTGAGAAAAGGGCAGGATGTGCCTAGTCCTAAGTTCTGTTGTATATTCATTATAATGCATATATCCGTTTCCAAGTAGTAGTTGCATATTTTAGAATACTAACCAGAAATGAATTGTGAAATAGAAAAATATGTGTGATTAAGTCTAGCCAACCATCTTTAATCAAAGAGGAAGGTTACATGTATTTTATTCCTTGTGTATGGGTTCGTTACATTATATTTATAATTCATTGTAATTGAGCACAGGATTTAAGATGTACCTTCTGAATTTCAATTGCAACTCAGTTATGATAAATACTGATTACATGATGCAATAGTGAGGCAAGGTGAGACCTGCTTACTTGTTTTTGCATTTATTGTGTTTCGTTCATGTTGATCTGAAGGATAAACTTTTGTACATGTCTCAGTTTTGCCACATCCTATTTTTGTATACCATTATTGATTTCTTTTGTTTTACACAAATTTTCGTAATAGTTATTACTCCTGTAATCTTGGTACTTTCAGTTCCTCCATAAACATACATGTATAAGTACCAGTATGTATCATACATGTATATGTACCAGTACATTATTCTCGTTGTGGGTCACCATTAGTCTGCATTTGTATTTAAAGTTTATATGCTTTAAAAAGGTACACTTCTGTATTTTGCAATTTAACAATGTTGGAACTAATTTGCTCCTTATTCACTAGCGTACTATACCCGATTGTTCAATTGTGAGGTAGCTCCTTTTGCCTATGAATAATAGTCCATTTAATAAATGACATTTTAACGCGAGACAACAAAATAATAGTCTGTCATTTGTGGAACATAGTTAGGATATGACAGGCTTAAAAATGATCTAAACTCATTGCAAACTTGTACCGCAACTTCAGCTGAAGGGAAGAAAAGTATGTATTATTATGTCCAGACGTAATTACTATTTCTTATAGACCTGCATGTCTTATTGTTCCTAAATAATCGAAAACTACACTTATTTTTTTTTCCTAGATATATTTTATCAGTTTTTTCTTACACTCAGCATTATCGTTATTTCTTATTGTTCTATGTGTGTATGTATAATTCGTGTCTAATGGAAATGACTCCACTATCTGGTGAAACTTCTGCCTTAGCCTTTCCGTTCTTGTTTGAACAGTACAAAATGATTAAAAACTCCTCAATATCCTCACTTCAATTATAATTGTGTTGGGATGTTTCTATTTGTCTCAGGCTTAAAAGTCCCGGAAAAGATGAACATTGTATTTTGTACATTCATATATATGGAATGTCTGTTAGTTATAAATAAGACATTGTTGAAGCGTTATTTTTTATTTATTTTAAAGTTTAAGCTTTCAATAAAAGTACTGATTCCCGACAAATAGTAAAACAAAGACAAATTGATACTTGTGCTTATCATTATACATTTGGAATGTAAATAAATGTATTTTTGTTTCTATTCATTATTTTTTGTTTTTTTCTTTTTACAAACATTATAATGTAAAAATTAAGTATGATCAATTCATACAGGTGTTAAATATACAAAAAGCCCTAAAATATCTTCATTATCCATAAAACTGATTAATTTATCGGTAAATCGTGAGAGACTTTACACATGTACATATTGTTTTTCTTGGTTCCGTCAACAACTATTTCAGACTGATGAATGTCTTTGCGGTTATTATTCGGCAAGGTTACCAACAACTTATTGTAGATCGCCATACTTAACTATACAGCACATTGTGTGAGTTTAAGGAGGTAGACCTAGGGTAAGGGACATAACTATTACATATCATTGGAAAGTTTGTTTTCAGCAATTTACATTAATCTCATGTAAGCATCAAAGTAACTTGAACAGATTTTATTCAATTTCAAATAAAAGCTTGATAGGCTTTGGTAAAATAGTTGATGATACAAAAATATCACTTATTTCAAGAGTTATATCCCTTACTCCAGGTCTGTCTCATTAACTGTAACCTTAGCGCATTCAATTTTTGTTCTGTATTCTGTTTGTAATCTGAATTATCTTTATATTTAACAATTTGACATTAAAAATTTGAATTTACTCAACTGTTATTCAAAGCGAGTTTATTGACAGGTCATCGCCATCGTAAATAGATTACCACACGTGAGATATTAACTTCAAATGTGTAGTCAAATTTGGCCCTTTGTAAAATAAAGAATTAAGGGCGTAAAACGTAAGAAAACAACCGTTTCTTTGACATTCTAATAGCTCTTTATGTACAATCAGAAGGGAGACAAAGAATTTTACCATGCATATATTTTTTCCAAACAGTGAACTTCTTATAGATAATTTAGGGAAATATAAAATTCTATTGCAATATTCTCAACATTCTTCAGAAATGAAAAAAAAACTTGATCTTTCGAAGTAATTGTGACTACTGTGAGTTTATATTTTATCATACATTTGGCTTCTCGACTGTGTTCCTTATATATTACATAAAACCGTTCCAGATTGTTAAACCTTCGTACGTCTAGTTTACGGTCAAAATGCTGAATTGTTTAGAGAGTAGTAAAAGGCAAATCACGAAAATGATCCAAGGGTAGACGAGTATGACTTCCCGGCCTTCGATTTGGGTCAGTCGTAAAACTTTCAAGGTGAGAATTTTAGTCTCGAGGAATATAATCTTATAATTTCACTCCCGAACTTTTCCACAAAACAAAAATAAAATAAAATACAATAAACGTCTCAATAATCTTTTCTCATGCTAATGTTTTTAACGTCGATTTAGAGTATTACCAACATATTATCTTATACTGGAATCTGTTTGTGTTTGCACTTAAAAAGGCACACATTTGTTACTAAAATATTTGTAATTCTGACTTTTTGCAAGCAAATCCAGTTGGTTATAATCACGTGTTAAGGTTAAGTCTATGTATGGTATTCACAATGGTGGATGAGAATCTGCGGTTCATATGAAAGACATATTTCTCCTGAAGGAGTAATCAACGAAACCAAGGTTATAGAGGTAATCAAAAGAATGTAATCCTGGGACAAAGACCCGACATGGAAAACAAATCTATGTATTCTAATAGCACTTGACCATCCAACTCATCTACAAATGCATTAAAACTATTGATTAAAAGCTTGGAAAGCTTAATATGACTCAGGTCATGGTCACATACTCGTTTTTCTGCACTCATCACCTCTGATGTCCTTTACTACTCCTATATCCACCGTGTATGAACTTATGGAGGAAGGACTTCGGTTGACGTGCATAGCCTCAGAGAGTTACAGTATGGGACTATGTAGTGTAGAGATTAACAATATCTAGCGATAGAAACCTAAAGAATATGCACTTGAAACATATCACTAGTCTGTGGACAACTCACCAACACAAATACAACATTAAAAATATATTATCTGTTTATAAGCAAACGATGGATCTTGCTTTGATTTGCAATTACAAAGTGACGCATTTGTGACTGAAATATTTGTAATTTTATTTCGTTTAACTAAACCACAAACCACAGTTTGGTCATAATCTTGTTATACATTAGGTTAAGTTTTATACTCATCGTGAATAATGGAAATATATGTGCGGTTTAATCGAAGAAAACAACATATTTAGACTGAAGGATTTGATTTTAGAAAACGATATTTTGTACTATCATGTAGATTGCAGTGTTTTATTGAATGTTGCAGGTATTGAATTTCGATATTTTACATTGTAAAATACATTCGGTAATTTCACTCTCGGACTTTCACGCGCCAACTAAGACATCAATCCGCCAATCACGGAATTTAAAATTCATATTGAAAATATCGATAAATTATGAAAAAAATCTATGTAATAAATAGGATAATCAATTGGTTATTTGCCACGAACGCAGGTGGATTTAACTCGTGCGCGAACAATTTCCGCACAATCGTTAAATCTAGGCGTTCTTCGGCACTCGTGATAATATTTTGGTAATTCACTCTTTCAAATTAATTATCCTATTATCATAGATAGTAGAAAATAAAGTTAGAAATAAATTTCATCTCGTAGGTGAACTACAACATTTCACGTTCGTCTTTCCAACGTTTTTTCGAAACTTAAGTTTGTAATACGTTTCAACTTGATGTGGCTTGCGAAATAAAATGTAGTGTTAAAAGATGAGGGATGAATATTTTCTAATCACATGTTATGTTTCCGTCTAACTTGTGTCTCAAAGGAATAGTGATAAACGAGTTTATGATGACGACCATTATTTCTTAAAGGAAATGCACATACTGACACAGTTTACTATTAGAACATTGTGACACTGTAGTCTGCAATTTATACTTGGTATCTTGGTATAATTTCCTTTATCATTGTTATTTATGCCACGGAATGAATAAATCATGTACTTATATACATATTTATTTATACATTGTCATTGATTTATGAAGCTACTGAAACTGTACATTACCATTAATTAACAAGAACGGTCGTATTTGTATTTGATATCACAGCGGTTTGTTCAGAATTAAATAACTGGATATGACACGAGTAATAACAACATGTAACTATCTTTTTTATCACAAATAATTATACCAAAAAAATAAAAAAATAAAAAAAATAAAAAAATAAAAATAACAAAATTATTTGAGGTCCAATTGTATTATACAGCCAAGAAGTCATATTTTCTGACATTATTTACATTATAGATGATTAAAAAAAAGTTAATAGATTACTTACCTAAATTTACAAATTTCTTAAATTCAAAAACCCTAAAACACCTAGGCTTCATTCTATTGTTGGTCCTGGATTTAGGGTCCTGTTTTAATATCTATTGATTTGAGTACTGCTTGAAAAATATATTTTAAGATTGAGATCGTGCAACATGAATGTGGTTCTAATGCTGCTGATAAAAGG
Organism: Perna viridis; assembly: GCA_037379345.1. Lineage (NCBI taxonomy): Eukaryota > Metazoa > Mollusca > Bivalvia > Mytilida > Mytilidae > Perna > Perna viridis. The sequence continues at coordinate 20,027,283 of CM074520.1, forward strand.
TTACATGATGTAATATATGAAATATACAAAAATATTGACATTTTAAATATGATTAATAATGATATATGACAGAAAAGGGTTTACAAAAAGAGGTAAAATGAACAACACAAAATCATGTGTTTGATGATCGATAGTAGACCATTTGTTAATGTTGAAAACCACACACGAATTAAAAAAAAACACGACTTTAAGGTATTCATACTTTACTTCTTTATACGATGTAGATAAGTTTGGCATAAGCTATTTTCTAGTTTTGTTATGTTATTTTTTCTTTGTTGACGTATTAAGGCCATATGTATCTTTTATGATTTGTTACTTTAAAATACTCATCGATTCATGTATTATTCATGTATCAGCATTGTTCAATACGTTAATAAATATTGCCTTTTCAATAATATAAATTTCGTCACTACTTGACAAGTCATTGTTAAGTTAGTCAGCAAGAAACAAATATCACCGATGCATTAGCATTGGAATGATTCAAATACGTCAAAATCGAAATACATGACCTAAACGTGAATACATGAAACAATAAAGATCTATATGCCCAATGTAGCAATGTTTTCATGGTGCAGATGTATACACCGTAACGATCCACGAGTTCATGATGACGATCATAAAACTTCTATAATGATGATTTCAATCATGTAGCAGTATAACCCTGTTCCAGAAGCCTAATTGTAAGAAGTGTAGTTCGATACAAAAAGTTTGCGTAAATACGGCAAGCTCTGGCATTACGTATGAGTTGTGATATGAAAACTCCTAACGCAGGTTCTGAACTGATGTTGCCACAGATCAAAGAAAGTTGACAATACGGAATGAAAAGTCACACGTTTGTCGTATAGTTTTGTCAGTAGTTTTCCTTTATCATCGATATCAAAGTGTAGGTCAAGATATGAGTCTGACTTCACAGTGCCTGTAGTATCCTTTATCTCCAGTTCTTTGGGCAGATGCGATGTATAAAATCCCCGAAACTAGGATTCTTTAACGACAATACGTCATCTTTATAGCGGAACTGAGATTAAAGGATATAGCTAAATGATTGTCCTTTCGGATCAGATCAGCTATAAATTTGCCTCAAAAGGAAGAAGGAATAGGTCAGAGAGTAAAGAAGCACTTTTTTTGTTCCGATTGGAATGCGGGCTATTTGTTGAAAAAAACGCGTCCACTACAATGGACAATATGTTGTCCATAAAAAAATCTAGCATTTTCAAAACATTTTCTGTATATTTGGAAGATTTGAAATTGTTTTTTTTTTTTTCAAAGTATGAGGAATCTCTACCAAGAACTACAGTGAACTACATATTTGTATCTAGGTTTACCGTCTTTTTTAGAGTAACAACGATGTATTATGATTTTGAGTCGGATTTCAACTTAGTATGAGAAATAGAAGTATAAAGAGTTGAAAATTCGTAGGTTATAATGCTAGTGTATTTTGATAATAATCTTGTTTCCGTGAGATCTTTCGAATTTTTCAGGATCCATATTGAATTGAAATATACATTCAGTTCAATTTCATAAAATATACGAAAACAAACACTTTTAAAATGGTCCGAAGGTTTTGTTTAAAATGTTAAAATCAATTGTGTGCCTGCAACCAATATGTTTTATTCCAAACTCTTCAATATGAGATATTCTACAAAATGTAAGTAATAACTTTTCAATAAAAGTCTGATAAAAAAAACTGTTAAAATTATAAAAGTCATTATTATGTTGGTATCTGCGTTACATATATTTCTTACAAATTACAATGTTAAATTTTTCAGCATTTTTTTCACAAAATGGACTGCGAAACATTCCAAATTCTTTAAAATCACATGTTTTTGTCAAATATATGGGTTAGAACACTTGGAACTTCTATAAGGTTCAGAGAATACTTAAGTAAAATATCACTAGATGTTTTAAAATGTTTGGTTTTTGCTAGAGTGCAAATTTACGTAACAATTATAAAGTGTTTTAATAGTTATAGTCGCACAGAATATAATATAATAGAATATTTTATTGGCACCAATCATCGGCCGATTAAAGACATATTACACATATTATTACAAAAGTAATCAAGGGAACTAAAATCTAGCGGAAATTAAAAGAAAGTAATCCAGGGACAAAGACCAGACATAGAAAACACACAGACACAACAAAGAACATAAGTAACTAAAATAATACATACAAAGTAACAAAAGTAAATGAGTAGCAGGTAACAAGATTCGTCAAATGTTTAGGCAAACTATTATTATTAATCTTTTATAAATTGGGACTTAAATTGTCGCCTCGTCTTACGCCTAAATAAGAATGGAAACCAGATTCTAATTTGTCATAGGTTCTAACTCATTACATTTTTATAATACACTCTCTATAAAAAAACCTCTGATGCCAATGTTTAATACTATTAACATTTAAGTTTGTGAGTGAGTCAAAAATCTTTTTGAAATCTATGGAACATGTATAAAATAAGACATGTGGACTAAACATGTGGTAGTATGAGGTCTTTTTTTTTTGGAAACCAATTAGTATTTCTGAAATTATGTTCGATTTTTTTTTAAATAACAATCTAGTCTGTTATTGAGCGATAAATTGAACAGTTTTGCAATACAGTCCACGATAGCAATGCCTCAGTAGTCACAAGTATTACAATTTGATCCAGGCTTAAATATATGAACAATAAAGTTAGATTTCCATTGTCTTGGATAAAAACTCGTAGAGAGATTATTATTAAATAATTTATCTCAGCAAGATGATAATTTTTACATTTTAGTATTTCATTTGAAATACTAGCTACACCACTAGATTTTCCATTCTTTAATTATCGTATTTTTTAACTTCACCTAGAGTAATTCTAAAATCCAAAACACAAAAAGTCCTGTTTCCTTCTAGTGAACCTAGTAAACTTTGATACAGTGTTAACTTATGGTATCGTGAACCCAAATCGTCTGGGAACATGATTTCCTAATCTAAAACCCTACTCTCAGTATATTTCAACTTGCTTAAAAAATCCCAGTATTTTGAAAAACCTTTTTCATGCAAATAATCCTATCTTGATATTTCATATTAAACATAAATTTGCGGTATTTTGATTTACTTGCTTTGATGTAAAAATGTCTATGTAGCTGCATAAGTCTTATTGCTACTAGTATTTTCTACGTTCAGCTCCGATAATAATAAAAAAAAAAAACAATGACTGAATACTTCGTACACACAAAAATTGTTTTTTTCCTTTGTCTGCTAGTACAACATATTTATCATGTATAGTAGACAATGTTTAGGTGCAAAAAGATCCTTGAAATTTGACGTAAGCATTATCACACATTGGCTTACTGAAAATTCATTACGTGTTAAGATTTAAGACCAAAGGTTTCTCTAACTGAGCATAAATACCTAATTAAGCATATCTGCATGATTCTTAGAAAGAGTTGTACTAAACATGCTAAAGTATGGAACCCTATATACATATCAGTCAAGTCCTTCAATAAATGTGATATATCAAACAATGTTGCGAAACTCTATGTGTGTGTTAAACTCACTTTACAAATTAAAACCCCCTTGTTCGCAAATGTCAATAAATCTATACGAAATGTTTGTTAATAATACATAAATATTATTGAAGTATTGTCATCCTTTGAACAAATATTAGATGCTGTCATCATTCTACATTTAAAGTGTTCCGCGTTAAGAAAAAATCTTTATTTCTTTTCACATCAGGTAAAAACAACTAAACATGGCCACTTTGTATGACTCATTTATACAAGTGTAACATAAACGCAAACACACAGCGATAAAAAATCTTCATTGTGCATGTAATTTTTTGAAGATAGTAACTGTTAATTGGTAAACCTTCAAAATGATCTTCGCATATATATAACCTAATTCTCTAAACGAAATATGTTTTGACTTCGACTGTCTGTGTGGTACCAAATCTATAATGTTAACTATATGCTGTACTTCTATGGGAATTGAAGTTCAGCTTTGGTGCATAGCTATTTTTCCCCTTTGTGTTTGTTGACATTTAGAATGTTTGATTACTGAATTTTCTTTTCAAAGCGGGTTCAATGAAATGATTATTGAAATTGGAAATTATTTACCACAAGTTACAAATGTGGCTTGAAAATTTGATTAAGTATCTATTCAACAAAAAAAGTAACGGTTAGTCAACTCTCACGACTTCGACATTATAATTGCACTACACATACTATAAGATATGAGATAAAAAAAATTGATGTGATACGTTAAAATGTCATAGTATCGGACTTTTAATAAATGGTATAGGATCACAAAACTCTAAAGGAACGTGAGGAATATTTCCAATACTTCCCAACAGTCTTCAGATATGTAAAGATAAATAGATTTTTTCTATACTATATTATGTTACTAACAGTTTATAGTCATCAGTACAGAGGCATGGGTGCATAGCTATTTTCCCCTTGATCCACCCATTCTTTAAATCCTTTGGTTATTTGACTCTAGTGCCTGACACTTGATAATCCAATCTTCCCGATCGATTGTCTTAATATCAACTTGTTTTAAAATCGTATATTCGAGATACAATTTTTCAGATACATTTTTAAGAGTTAAAATTGTAAATCTTGTAACTTGACTACTAGATACATAAACTATTCTTTGTGACATTTACAAACATCGTATGGATTGTAAGATGAAAATGCAGAACAGGGAGAAATAGATGTGAAGTGTACACATTTAAACAAGATATAATACTTTACTGATGTATTACCTTTGATTTGTAATTTGTTCGAATTTTCACTTAAAAAGTCACACATTCGTGACTAAAATATTTGAAAATTGTGACTTTGTTTTTGCTACAAGACCACAAACCTCAAATTAGTTATAATCATATGTTCAGATGGGGTTAAGGTATATGTAGTACACTTGCCTTGAAGGTTAAGAAAGAATGTATCTGGTTTTTTTTTCTTTTGAAAATAACTCAAAATAACCTTAAACCTTCTCTGAGATAATTATATTTGGTAAATAATTTTAGTTTAATATTTTTATGTCTTGAAGCGTCATGTTTTTTTTTTGTGATATTTTATATAGAATTCCATCTGAAACCAATCTATTTGTTTGTCCAACGAAAAGAACAGTATTTATACTCTGATTTTAAAATATACAAGTATATTCTGAATCATATTACGTTTTGCTAATGTGATTTTGTAAATATTTCTTATTTAAGAAATGCTTTTTAAGGGATAACAGCGATGGAGGCTAAACGGGTACAATAGCACTTCGACACAGTTCTAGAGGTTCTAGAAGAACGTTGCGGATGACAAAGCACTTCTTTCCTTGATGAGAAAAAACAATTAAAACAAAACAAAGCAAAACCAAAAACAAAACAAAAAACAAAAACCAAATGAAATGTTTTGATGAGATACATCCCCAGAAATAAAATTCTAAATAATCAACTCACAAAGATCTTAAAAAAATCACATCGAGAAAATAAAGGATGTAGAAAAGTTCTCACTATCACAAATCAAAGACAAAGAACTTGCACCTATCGACATAAAATACACAACACAAGGAAGAAGAGGCGTATCATTGCCTAGACAACACATATTGTATGCCAGAAAACAAATATAAAAGCTTGATTATATCGATCATTGGTAGGGCCAGAACTGTGAAATATGTATGGATATAAAACATTAAAACTTGTACCCATAAAAAAACAAAATGTATATAAATGTCTACGGATGATCATAAAAATTAAAAAAAAAACATGAAAAAACTAACAACAGAACTGTGTAGAATCAGGAAACAATTAGCATTAATAAGACGCTTAAAGAAACTGGACGGACAACAACTGCATAGAAAGCAACAAGAAATAATGAATTTCGAGTTGAAAACATTTTTCAAATGATATGACACTATGATAAATATTTTTGATACATTTTCTAGCGACTTTAACTACTAACTTTTAATGATTTCGTGGCATTTGCATCAATTCTAGTAAATCATTTAGTTGACACATGTATAACATATTGGTTTGCAAAAATTGAAGAAAATGGCACTTTACAACAATAACTCAATTTCTAAGTTCTACATTTAAAAGACTGAAATGTTATCCATTCAATTTGATTTTGTCTATATAATTATGTTCACTGATTTGTCTCTAAACATCACCTCACATATTTCGCTACTAAAGGGAAAATTGTGTATTTGTGACTACAAAAAGAAAACGATGTTTTAAATTGACAATTCTTAACCTTTCTACTTAAACTATCCAATACTTATAAAACCTGTTATAATAGCAGGAAAATGAAAGTCGAAGATGTAAATGTTAGGAGAGAAGTACAAGGATTTATCTCCTACTGTTTTCTTTAGTTTGTTATGAATTTGTATCATACAAAGGAGGAAGTATATCAAATTGGTGTTCTGGTGTCTGTTATTTACTTTGGGCTGCATTTCTGTAGCTGCAGGTTAGTAAATAAATAATTATTCTCTGTAAGGGCCAGACAGGGGTGATTCACGGGAAAAATACACAAGTCGTTCCATGTTAATTCAAAATTGTAATTCTCAGAATCTTCCTGCGTCTAAATGTTAGGTATGGTTTCATGCACATGTAAATTGTAGCCATGTTTTCATATAATTTTTTTAATAGCAGTGTAATGACCATTCAGTAAGTGTACAACAAACACATTTCGCTATGCAGATCAGCAAATATTGTCACATTTGGTCTGGTAGATATGTTATCCCCCTTTAAAAACATGTATTCAGGAAATGGTTTCCTTACCAACTGAAAAAAAAAATATTTCCATTTCAAAACAGATTTGTTTTCATTTCTTTGTTTTTCATTAAATGTTTTGCTAACCCTCGTCATGCCAAGCCCGGATATATCCGGTTTGTGCCTTGTTTCCACTTTATGGGATCTGATTGTGCTATTCCTAGTTTAGATAAAAACAATTAGTTTTTATCTTTAGGCAGAGTAAAAGTGCTTTAAAATGAAACTAACGTTTTTAGGAACAATAATGACTTGGATACTGAAAAAGTGGTCATGAGGTTACAATGGCCAAATTAAATGAAATTGTTTGAGGCTAGTTTCTTGGCCCTTCGCCAAAGCAGAATAGATTTGTTGTATTTGTTCTCCCGAACTCTGCTAACAAATGTGCCTCACCACTATACATATTAATTTGTAAACACCTTTAATACATAAATACATAAGTGACACTTCAGCCGGCCTTGAACTTCCATTCATTTCATTTTGAACTTTATTAGGCTTCAATGTCCTTCGCAGTGTAAAATCTGTGGGATTAATGTGCTTTGGTCCCTATCTTGCCCCTGTTTATTCCAATATTTTGAGAAAAAATCGTTAAAATGGCAAAAAATGACAACAATGAACATTTCGGCCACAGGCCCATTTTCCCGCATCAGAAACCACATCTACGTGTTTATAAGAGTAATCAAGGGAACCAAGATTCTAGCAGAAGTCAAAAGAATGTAATCCAGGGACAAAGACCAGATATGGAAAACAGACAAGCACAAAAAAGAACATAAAATAACCAAAACAATACATACAAAGTGAATGAGCAACTCGGCCTCCACTAAAAACTGAGAGCATGGACCAGGTGCACCGATAGGGTAAGCGTGACTTTTTTCCTGTGACTTTTTATTCTGTGAGTTCTTTTCCATGACTTTCTTTCTTGGGGCTTTCTTTACGGATATTCATAAAAATCTTGCAGTTTTCAATTCTTAGCCTCTGCAATATTTGATCTTAATGTGTCTTTATGTATTTCACTGATCATTGTTAAGTCCCATTCAATGCAAAATTGTCAATTTTAATATTTTTTAGAATGATTTGTGACTGTTATGTTACTAAAAGTAGCTTTCAATCAAAAAGTACTATGTCGATCTTGAACTTTGTTTGAATTACCGAACATCTGAAAGTTATCCGTTACGACTTTTATACACTTAGAACAGACCTTTAATTTTATAATTAAACAATTTGATTTAATTAATATCACAGGTGTATGACAGAATGTAAAAAAAAATTATACATGTAAACAATTGATGATAATTTTTGAACGATGCGTGACTGGACCGTGATCGACAAAAATTGGAACATGAACAACGATCGAGCGATTGTGGGATGATGATCACGAAGAGCTCTATATATATAATTGGAAATTCAATGTAAATCTTGAAATCAAGATTTGTTTCCTAATAGGGTTAGCTAATTTACATGAGTCACACAGTTTCATTTATTAACAGGACTTCCTGTTCTAAGTTACGTCACACCGAATAGAACGATTTAGTGTCAGGATCTGTCCAGGTGTATGACAATTAAGAACAGCTTTTCTTTTTTTCTTTGTCACGACCCAGAACAATTCTATCAGGGTCTGTCAGGGAGTAGGACAAAATGTGCCCTGATCCAGAACAGCCTCTGTCAGACCTTGTCAGTATCTGTCAGGATTTCTGTTCTATCTGCTGTCGTTAAACAGAAATCCTGACAGATTCTGACAGAATTTAAGAGAGTTTAGAAGTGATCGCAACTGTATGTGGCTTTATATAGATGGAGGTATTACGGTTGCTGTTTGCTATTACTTTGCTGTGAATAAGTGTCATAACTTGACAACTCGTGCAACTCCATGTTTGAATGGTTATATTAAAGTGTTGTACTCCGTCATTGAAGAACCCAGAATATTTTAAATTGTATATGACTGTATAACACATTTTTCTGACACCTTTGATGAAAATATTATGTTATTACTTTCTACTTGATGGTTCTTAGTCACATTGAATTACTTATTGTCTATATCTGCATAATGTTTAAGGGGAACTATTTTCAATTGTTGATAAAACAAATTAAAGAATAAATATGTCTTTTACTTCGCGATCTTTACATGTTTGGTGCATGTATGAATCAATAGCAGTAAGTCACTCTACAGCGAACCATTACGGAGAAATTGTCTGCATGTATTTTCAGTCTTATTAAGTTGCGTCAATTTTCTATGCTTGAGACATCACAATCACAAACCGGGAGTAAGTATTGATGTCTTAAGCCTGATAAGTGTGTTTTGCAAAACAATTGGAAATTCGAGAAATCGTAAATTTCTTATAGCTCTATTTACGTTTTTAACGAGTAAAATCATTACTTAATAATCAGTAAAGTACGTAAAAATAATATTTATTATTCTAATACAATTTTCTAGCAGAATACATGTATATCCTGTGAATAGCAAGACTAACAAACGGTAACTTCTTAATATGACAGAGAGTCCAGAACTTTTCAATCATGAACTATATTCATACAGTAGTCTTAGATCAAAATTATTTCACATAGTTAATTCAATTGTATGGCTTGGGCATCAGACTCAATCAAACTACCATTATAAGTCCCAGCCCACGGTAATCCAACACGTGGAGGTATATCTTAAATTTCACCCAATAAATTAACCACAAACCACAGATTTTGAATTTCTTTAGTTTTCTGTTGTTTATTATTTCGAAACTTTTTGATGCCGTAAAAAAGTATGCTTTTTGTAGAAATACTGATTATAAAGTAATGGTATATATCATCTGATATTGGGTATCTAGTCATGTTTAAACCAATTAAAAATGTGACATACATGTTGCCTTAACGTCAAAGTCACGTGACTCTTTAAAATCGAAAGAATGCAAATCAAAACTGCTTTTTTTGGTTTAATTTAGGTATTTCCAGCAGGAATGAATACGTTTTCCTTGCAAATTAAAGTAAGCTTTATAAATTCTAAAATTTGCGAACTTACACTTTAACCAAACATTAGAAATGCTGGAGTAACACCCACACACACCCACATACACGCACACGCACAGGAATATATACAGAGAGAGTTTTGTTTGGAGATCTCGAAAAAAATTCGGTTTGATTCCTGATTTATTTTAATGATAAATTGCGTAAAACTATAGAAGGTGCTTTTCCGATTTAAAATAGGATCATTCATTTGCAATTATAATCTAAAAATAAAGTTCCTCTTACAATAAATAAAAAGAATCTGAGGATTAACTTATAATTACTAACACTTTGTTTACAAAAAAAGGTTGGAAATCAGTGAAAATCCAGTGACCATAGATATTTTAATTTAAACGAAAGGTCTTTTATTGTAAAAAAATGATCTTTCGTTTAGATGTAATTATGTATGCAATTTTATTCTCTTTGGTAGACTTTTCTGTGAATCAACAACCATACGAACTATGAATCGATAGTAACATGTATGATAATTAGAAAGTTTTTTTTACATGGTGCAATAGATATCTATGCTACTTTCTTCCTTATTTAGTCTGTTCCATATGTTACAAGAAAGACAGGGAAAACATTACAATTGATGTCTCTTTATAAATACCTAAAATATATATGACAGGAAGGGTGGAACGTTTAAAATATTGTCGCTTAAACAATTGTAAGGAAGTTTTACTTGGTTAGTTTAAAAATAAAATTTTGACATGTCCTGAGTTCAATAATCCTTTTATTCAATTTTTTTCTTCAAATTGCTCTTGTTTTTACATTAATTTTGATATGTTCTTTTTGAAGAATATGCTCCATGAAATGAAGAATTTCTCATAATGGTTGTTGACCACCTGTGACCATTTCGGGTCAGCTTGTTTAACGCAAAAAGAGGAATCGGTCCGGAAATACGAATGGAGGTTGAAAATATAAAAAATGGGAATGGGAATGGGCTTTGAAAAGGATTAATGGGTATTAAATACACATAATCAAATTGTATTCAGTCATGAAATTGATTTTAGACGCAGGCTAATGAACCACGGAATGCAGTCGCTCTAAACTTTATAATGACAACTGGAACACTATTTTCAAACTTTGGCAACAGTACGACCAATCTATTTCAACGGCTACCTGGCGACCTAGGACTGCATTAGCAAGTATGCTACATCAATGAACCAAACATAAGAGACCCAATCATGAGAGCAACAGAAACAGCATTTTAAGTCCCAGGTCTCTAAGGAATATCAGTCAGAAACCGTCACCAAAACGTCCCTAATATGATGCAAGTCCGAGACGCCAGCATCGACTTTCAAAGGCTCAGCGGTGGAAAAAAGATGGACAAAGAAAGGGACTGGGACTTGGACAAATGGAGGCAAGTCTGGTTTAGTCATAAAACAAGATTCATGTTGCAGAGAGGAGATGGACGTACACGTGTCTACAGACAAGTCAAGTCCGGGGTAGACGAAAGAGAAAAGGAAAACTATGACACAAATCAGTTATCAGTTTTCATGGCGCAGATGGATACACCGTAACAATCCACGAGTTCATAATGACGCTCATAAAACTTTTGTAGTGATGACTTTAACTTGTAGCAACATAACCCTGCTCCAGAAGCCTATTTGTTAGAATTCTAGCGCGATAAAAAAGAGATTCCTCATACTTTGTAAAACATAATTCCAAATCATCTTCCAAATATACAGAGGAAGATGTTAACAAAATGCTGGAATTTTTAATCGACAACATATTTGTCCAGTGTGGTGGACGTATTTTTCAACAAACGGTCGGCATTCCAATGGGAACAAATTGTGCTCCCATACTTGCTGACCTATTCTTTCACTCTTATGAGGCTGACTTTATAGCTGATCTGATCAGAAAGAAAGAATATCGTTTGGCTAGATCCTTCAATCTCAGTTTCCGCTATAAAGATGACGTATTATCTTTAAACAATCCTAATTTCGGGTATTTGATACATCGTATCTACCCAAAAGAACTTGACATAAAGGATACTACAGACACTGTGAAGTCAGGCTCATATCTTGACCTACACTTAGAAAACTATTGACCAAACTTTACGACAAAGGTGATGACTTTTTATTCAGAATTGTCAACTTTCCTTTCATCTGTGGCAACATCCTTTTGGCTCCTGAGTATGGAGTGTTAATATCACAAATCATACGTTATGCTAGAGCTTGCCGAAAATACGCAGACTTTGTGTATCGCGCTAGAACTCTAACAAATAGGCTTCTGGAACAGGGTTATGTTGCTACAAGACTGAAGTCATCACTACAGAAGTTTTATGGTCGTCATCATGAACTCGTGGATAGTTATGGTGTATCCATCAGCACCATGAAAACTGATTTATTCAATGGGTCATAGTTTTCCTTTCCTCGTTTGTCTCCCCCGGAATTGACTTTTTATGAGCAATTCGGCGGGTGTTTCTAGAAAAGCAGAGGACGCTTACCCTACCGATGCACCTGGTCCATGCTCCCAGTTTTTAGTGGAGTCCGAGGTGCTTATTTACTTTTGTTACTTTGTATGTATGATTTTATTTACTTTATGTTCTTTGTTGTGTATGTCTGTTTTCCATGTCTGGTCTTTCTTCTTGGATTACATTCATTTGATTACTGCTATAACCTTGGTTCCCTTGATTACTCTTTGCTACATTGGGGTCTTTGAGAACCGATGTAGCATATGCACTCATTCCTTGAAACATTCCTTGTAAGTTTTCCTTTTTTCAGAACTATAAAACTTGCCCGCATACAGCCCGTGCTACCGTTTTGAATTTCTAACCAATCAGAACGTGACAGTGCTCCACTAATCGTCCAAATCAAAAGGTTGGAACCAAATGGAACATTTGTGGGATGTTTTGAATCGACGTGTGCGCAGTGGTCAACAAGATCTGCATGTAATTTCTGCAAGAACTACAGTAGGGTTTTAAACAAGTGTGAGGAGAATTCCACAATGCCGTATTCGACGTTTGGTTTAGCCTATGACGAAACGGGTCCATGCTGTTACATAAAAATGGTGGACACAATAATACTTGAAAAATTTTATCTGAACGCTATGGACTTGAATTGGTTAATTTTGTTTTGTAATGTTAACCCCGTAATGTTAAAGTCTGAACTACCATTTTGTCAAATTTTATAATAGTGTCATTTTTATTGTGGTATTTAAATAATGATGTACTCTAAGCAGTCGAAAGTGACAGAAGGTGACATGTCAAGTTTAAAATGTACAACCAATTGTAGCACACGCTGTAAGTATCAGTGGAAATGGAGATCCGACCAGGGTCAACGATTCGAAAGACTTGGACGTCAATCTTCATAAAGCATCCAAAATATTCAGAGAAACTGATCTGGTATATATTGCTACAAAGTATGCAATAGGGAAAATAGAAACAATAATGTGCAATTTAAAAAAAAATAAAAGTAGATGTGAAATGTAAGAATTTGTAGAACAGGTTTTTGATGTAGTTTACCTATATTACTTTCATTTTGTTTCAAAAAGACATTGATATCATGGGCAATAGTTATATTAATCTATCACGTATATCTACATTAAGAATAAATTGTTTTTCAAGTCTTGTTTAAACAAAAATAAAACGTTAAAGGCCAGTGGGTGAAATTTATGGTCAACTGTATTGGTTCTTCTCATTTGTGTTGCATTAACCGTTTCTTACTGTTTATAGCAGCAGCACTATTTTTCATTATGACAGGAGATGCTTGTTTATGGACACTTTATCGTGTTGTCATTGTTCGTATTTCCTGATATTATATTTTCCATGCTAATCCAATATAAGCATACACATAGTGCTTACAATTGAGGGTGGTATAAGTCATTACCACATGAAGGAAGAATATCGCCGAGACGAAGTCGAAGGTGATATTCTTTTTGGTGCAAGTAGTATGTGTTTATTTTAATGAATATCAACAAGTTCGTGTTACATAAATTCTGTATGACATCGACTATTTTCCCCGACTTGGCATGGGATTTAATTTTTGGTAAAGGTTATTTTTATTTCAGCAACCGAAATCGATATTGTTATTAGAAAATCTGCTTTGTTAATTAAAGGGGAAAATAAAATCACGAAAAAAAAAACAGATTATGACAATGCCATCTACATAAGGAAATTTTGTACATATATGGATGAAGTTGATAAACAAAGAAAAACAAGAAAAGTAAAAGAGTTCGCCCCATCCTGAAGATATTAAAACGAGGGGATTTGAAACGTGAATTCCTAAAATGCGCGACAAAAGGAAATATTAATAACATTCCTCAATTAATATAAAAGTCTAAGCTGTTATCTTCTTTCAGCCTTCAATATAACTGTGCACCTATACTCTTAAATAAGACCGACCAGCTGACATAAAATATAGGAAATTATGTTTAAAGAAGAAAGATTTTTGAAAATGTAAAAAAGGAAATGAATTGGAATGGTGTATTGAAAATAAGGGAATGGGTGATTTTAACGAAGAACAAAGAGAGGTTAATAATGTATATGGAATAAATGGACGAGTTGGTTAAATAGAACTAGAAATAAGGAAATGGAAAATCGTTTTTATCAAAATTTTAGACAAAAGTTATTCTAATCTTAACAAGACATAAGATTGATCTTGGTACGTATGGATAGTGAAATGGGAATGACGTAAGCAAATATAAACATTATGAAATAAGTCATGGCTACCGTTATAAAGCAAATGTCTATTGTGACGTCGGTACATTGCGTAAAATTTCCATGTCGTTGAAAATATATTGACATTCCTTTTATGAATGTATGCATTGTCCGTATTTTATCAAAGTTTTACCACATCTCTGCTATTAAAACCTTTAAATCACGTCACATTAGAATGATAACAACATGATCACGAATACATGTTAAGTTTAGTTGAATAAGGAATATGCATATATGTGTAAATGGAATATAAAAAAGGAATGGGAATACGAATGGAGGAAAAATAAGAAACATTTAAAAATGAAGTGACGAATGGGAATAGTGTACAGTAAATTAGGGAAGGAGCTAAAACTAGTGAGGAAAATAAGAAAGATAGTGGAATCGGTAAAAAAATAAAACAAATAAGAACTAACGTAAAAAGATGTCAAACTTTTAGAACAAGAATTGGAATTAAGTAACAGGATGAACATGTAAAGGACATTTACCGCTTCAGATCTCAGAACACACATTTGCATAGTCAAAATAAAATGTATCATTATATCCTGTATAATTCCTGAAGGCAAACAATAAGAAACTACCAAATGGTAGACAATCTTTTGCATTCATTTAAATGATTAATTATATGATATATTAAAAGCGAGAACCGCAAAACTGTGTGAGCTGAAAGTGAGTATATTCTACAAGTGGTGTGAATCAGATATGCATTCTCAAAGACTTACACATGTTACAAGAGTGTTTTTAGTAGCCTTAATTTTTGCAGCAGCATATACAATTTTGATTTTTACTACCTTGTACGATACACTGTCACATACAAGCTCAAGTCAGTTATACCTGCGTATTTAATAATTGTAATAAAGGACAGTTGTAAATCCTACGACCAAGCCAATTTGACTTATGTCAAAGGAGTGACTTTATTACGGCTCGAAAGTGTCAAGTTTGGTGGGTAGTCAGTCAGTCCGGTAAGACGTCGAATCTAATTGAATATTTCTTGTCTCATCTGGGAGATAGAAACTTCATATCGATCGATCAGATTGTGATGTAGACCTTAAAATTTCTGTAGTGATGATACTGAAAATGCTGGATATGAACCTGAATGGGAAGTGTATTTGACAATACACGCATTCTTGTAACATTGCTATGGCTTTACATGCTCAACTTTTTTCGGGTTTAAGTCGATAATTCAATTAAGTTAAATGTTCTTTAATTCGTGTTTTACGAATATCCATACGCAGGTCCTGAAAATAAATTGTGCTTTTTAAATCTATTATTTGGAAACGTCGAGCTATCCTGTTAGAACGTTCACAGAGGTATTCCTTTTAATTTTTGTTTTTTTTAAATCTTCAAATAACTCCTTGGTCCTTTGCTATTTTCATCGCATCTCTCTCTCTCTCTCTCTCTCTCTCTCTCTTATTTTGTTTAATTTTGCTTTAATTTGTGATTTAAATTTTCTAACTTCAAATAATAATTGACAATTGTGTATGTTTAATGGTGATTGTTACCATAATCTTATTTTGTCATTTTTCGTTACTTGTCCTCTATTTCCAAGTTTTCTACACGCTAACAACAAGATACTTATATAAAATGAAAAATTATAGTAGTGTGTTAAGGAGAAATGTGTTGAATTGTCACATCTTAATCAACGGAAACGAACTTTTTTGAAACTCGTCTTGATACGTGAAATCTCGACTAAAAGTTTATTAAGTAACACTTTCTAAACATGTAAAAAATCAATTAAATGCCAAAATGTTCAATAATATTATTTCAATACACGATTCAGTAGGTAATGATTTTTCAAACTATTAACAGTCGATGTACATGTATATAAGAAGATTATTGACATTGAGTCAATTTGGAGCACCGGCCTGGCCGTTCCCTCACATTAGAAACTGTCAAACTACATAGATGAATTTAAATACAATTTACCAAAACGTTGATTATTGTTTTACTGCCTGCATGTATGATATCTGAATTCGTCAATGATGGAAGTGCTTTCAAGTAAGATAACGATTGACATTATATCACACAAAAATACGTTGTATCTTAGATGAGCAATTCGCAATTTTGCGTAAAACTCAGGTGTGCTAATCGAACTACTAACTAATGATTGGCTTTTCCTGTCCCCATTTCAATACAGCGACTTTCTGTCAAATCATTGAAACTTGACCCCCAATCGTAGACAGTGGCGTATCAAAGAATCATCCGGAGGAGGGGGGTTATTGGGGGCACAAAAATATCCTTAATAAGCACATTTTAATGCATACGCTTACACACAATAATATGCTATCTTCATCTGAATTTTTATTTGATAGGGGGTAGGTCCCCCCTTGGATCTGCTTATGGTAGCAATCAATCCTATTCTTAAATGTACCTCTATTAATCAAGTTAATAAGCTATAGCTCAATGCGACAATCTGGTGCATAGACATCCTATATTAAATATAGCAATTACACCCGACGGTTTTCAAAACTACTATGGCATCGTCTATGCAAAGTTCTTCTTCTATTTGTTATCTCCACCGGTGTCGTAATCAAACTCTGTTAAGATTAAGATCAGTACAAAATTTGTTTTTAATTAGCCTAGCAGTCGGTGTTGAGTTCGTTCGAATCGACGTTTTTCCCGTTATATGAATGCTTTCTGTGGCCATAAATGAAAGAACGTACCCATTTATAATGCAAAGAAAAATTCCATTTTCTTCATTTTCATCAGAACTGAAAGTTGAATAAAGTGTTGTATATATTTGCAGTGACATAAAGGGACAATTGATTTGGTTTAATTATAAATAAATTGCTATCCAATGATTACACAGCCGCATTCGATCGCATAAAATGTCCGACGTACAAATGTCTTACAAAGTTTTTATGTTCGTTCTATGAATTTTGGATTTGTCGGAACTTTTAGGAGACGATATTTATGTGACATCTTAACCAAATATGTGTGTAACCTGTGAAATTTGTCATATTTATCTTTAGTGTTCTAAGGGCATAACCCAACAAAAACAATACTTATCTTCGCAATATTGTCAACAGAAAACAGAAACGACCACAAGGGGCCGATTTAAAAATATTAAAAAGTTTGTCTGGGGGAGTACTTCACTTTTGCACTAAACCTAGGTTGCTCTGTGGGTACATATAAGGCGCGTTGGAATTGTAAATGCCCGTTAAGAATTTGGCATATTTTATCATTTGCATCACCTACATTTTTAAGATTGTTTTAAAATGCGGCAGAATGGAAAACTCATTTGCGCCAGTCAACCTGTACGCATATTGCATTTACTATATACGCCTTATAATAATAAATAAACAAAAAGTAGAATACAAATACAATATACTGATTCGCGTTGAATACAATTTCTAATGAACAAAACCCTACCTACGAGAAGCTTATGATGGAGATGGGGTGTTTATATTACAGCTCATACGTTGTGCCACAGCTTGACGTAACCACTCAGACTTTTTGTATCGCGCTATAATTTTAACAAATAGTCTTCTGGAACGGGGTTATGTTGCTACAAGATTGAAGTCATTACTACAAAAGTTTTATGGTCGTCATCATGACATCGTTGATCGCTACGGTGTATCCCTCTGTGTCATGAAAACTGATTTGTTCAACGTGTCATAGTTTTTCTTCCCTCGTTTGTCTATCCCGGACTTGACTTTTTATGAGTGACTCGGCGGGGTTTCTAGTAAAAACAGGGGACGCTTAGACCACTGGTGCACCTGGTCCATGCTCCCAGTTTTTAGTGGAGTCCTAGTTGCTCATTTGATTTTGTTACTTTTTATGTATGATTTTAGTCACTTTATGTTCTTTGTTGTGTATGTCTGTTTTCCATGTCTGGTCTTTGTCCCTGGATTATTTTCTTTTAATTGCCGCTATAACCTTGGTTCCTTTGATCATTCTTTCACAACACTGGGTCGATACCTCTGTCGGTGGATTTTGTCCCCGAGGGTATCATCAACCCAGTCATACACTTTTAACAGTATAAACAGGTCCGAACCTTAACTTGATATTTGGATTAGAAAGCAACTTATGTGGTTAAATATATGTCGGTGAAACAGAAGAACGATTAAACAAAGGAATGTGCGGCCATCGTTCGGGAATTAATACCACGAAATTCCCAATATTATATCAACATTCTAATTAATCCTCTCAATGAAATTGCGTATTTGAGAAAAAAAAATTACAATCCTGTGAACAGTCCCGTTCTAAGTCAAAAACTATCGTAGGGAAAGAGAAGACTACTTGATACGCAGACTAGGTACTGCAATACATAACAGATGCAATGACAACATCAAAAGTATAGGAAACCTTTCAAGCCAATATAACAATAGCATAAATGTGATGAATTTGACAAAAATCCAAGACGGGAAAGGAGTCATGGCCATCGCCACTATACGTCACCTAAGTTACATGATTTCTCCATAGATGGTATCCTTCCTTTCATACAACAACCTCTTGGACTCACGTTAAAACAAAACTCTCACTCTACTACAATCCCTTTTGCAACACATCATTTTGGATACTGGTTTCCACAGACTCTTTAAACTAGTTCGTGTGTGAAAAGTGACGATGAAGAAAAACGATCATTTCTTCAAATACCGTTTGTCAGCAAAGGTATCGATGCAATTAATTTGGCTAACATCCTCCATCACAAAAATGTTACCAAGACATTCCCCCAGATTTCAAAGATAAATCCATACTAATTATTTAATATTCCTATACCTCACCCATTGCATCCAAAATTTTCAATTATAAAGGCCTATTGCAGAACCTGAAGATTGAGGACTTCGAGACTAAACCACCTGACTGTCCTTGAAAACACTCTCCATTCAAATATGGTCCTTCCGATTACGTCGTTAACTATCAACGAAAACAAATCTCCGCGTAATATCCCTTCTATAGGTCAAGTACCGTTAACCACGCTCCATATATTGGACTTATAACTTTGAAGTTCTTATGGATGCCGTGGAGGACTTTGCAAGAAAATGGATAAAACGAGAACTTGAAGACATTGTTTCTCTGTCAGATTGGTTTTGACCGTGATGTCGTTAATTTTGAAACGAATGAAAGTTTTAGTAAAACAATGAGTGCCAATGCTACATCAGTTTTCAAAGACGATGTAGCTAAAACATTGTCTACTGTACATGAGAATATGTGTTTCGTACCAGTAGACAAGGTTGGACGTAAAAAATAATAGCAGTGATAAGACTTATACTGCTACCACACCCTCCGAAGAAGAATTTGTGGAAACCCATAAATCTCTGTTATTCTCTTTGGTCTCACTACCAAGGACGATCATTGTGATTTACCGTATATGTACTGGATTCCTAATCTCCGCTAGAATCCGTACAGCTGAATCTGCAAAATATACTCCCAACATTCTTTCAAAGCGTTTGACGTCCATACTCAATACTGTCAAATAGGGTCTGCATTCACAACACTTGTTAGTCCCGTAGTGGTATTAATTCAATGTGGATCCTGAAAGATTTTTTGGAGACAATCAGTTCAAGAATATTATCAGATTATAAAAGCATTAAAGTCTATTACTTTTCAACACTGTATTCTTCTATTCCCCATACTCAGTTAAACTCCCGAGTTAAAAGCATTATACACGTTGTTTTTTTTCCAAAAAAGATGGTACACCTAGATACAAATATATAGTTCTTGGTAGAGATTCCTCACACTTTCTACACATATTTTCCCAGTGTGGTGGACGCATTTTTCAACAAACGGTCGGCATTCCAATGGGAACAAATGGTGCTTCTCTACTTGATGACCTTTTCTTTCACGCTTATGAGGCTGACTTTATAGCTGATCTGACCCAAAGAAAGAATATCAATGTATAGCTAGATTCTTTAATCTCAGTTTCCGTTATATAGATGACGTATTATCTTTAAACAATTTTAATTTTGGGGATTTGATACATCGTATCTACCCCAACCAATTTGACATGAAGGATACTACAGACACTGTGAGGTGAACCTCATATCTTGACCTACACTTAGAAACCGATGTTAAAGAAAAACTATTGACCAAACTTTACGACAAACGTGATGACTTTTCATTCAGAATTGTCAACTTTCCTTTCATCTGTGGCAACATCCCTTCAACACATGCGTATGGAGTGTTCATATCACAACTCATACGTTGTGCCAGAGCTTGCCGAAACTACACATACTTTTTGTATCGCGCTAGAACTCTAAAAAATAGGCTTCTGGAAGAGGTTATGTTGCTACAGGATTGAAGTCATCACAACAAAAGTTTTATGGTCGTCATCATTATTTCGTGGATCCTTATGGTGTATCCATCTGCACTATGAAAACTGATTTATTCAACGGGTCATAATTTTCCTTTCCTCTTTTGTCTAGCCCGGAATTGATTTTTTATGAGCAAATCGCCTGTGTTTCTAAAAAAGCAGAGGACGCTTACCCTACCGGTGCACCTGGTCCATGCTCCCAGTTTTTAGTTGAGTCTGAGTTGCTCATTTGCTTTTGTTACTTTGTATGTATGATTTTAGTTACTTTATGTAATGTGTTGTGTGTGTCTGTTTACCATGTCTGGTCTTTGTCCCCGGACTACATTCTTTTGATCATCGCTTTAACCTTGGTTCCCTTGATTACTCTTCACTAACTGGAACTTGCATTTGAAAGTCTCATTTAGGGCGGCGATGGCCATTATTATTGGCTTTTTTTGCAGTTGAGTAAAGTACAAAACGATGTGAGAAGATTGATTGTAACATTTAACCAAGCTATTGCAAAATGTTTAGGCGATGAGGTACGGAATCTCCATACGCAGACTGTAGATTTACTAACCGTAGATAGCCATTGGAATAAAAGCAGAGGAGGATCTGTAAATTGTACACAAGTGAAAGTTTCAAGCTAGGAAATAATTTACCTCAATTTTAACACCAAACCATCACAATTCAAGAAGAGAAGAGGTGAGGATCCCATAAATCTGCGTTGGACCATATTGTTTTATACCCTTTTGTGGTACCATGGAAAGGTGGGTTTAAATAAGACTTTATCTGTAACCAGAGCGGCAAGTTCACATATGAGCTTACACAATATGTACGTTCAAATAAACAACAACAAAAAATAATAATAAATAAAATAAAATAATAAAAAAAAACTAAAATAACCGAAATACGTTGAAACAGTCAAAAGTATGATTAAACGAAAAATAAGTGAATTCATTCCTAGAATGTCGGAATAAACGCAAAATAACTTCGGACAGTCAAAAAACGTCTAATCATACACAAATTGGACCAGTCAGTACAAAGATATCAGATTAAACGCACAATCCGTTTAATCGGTTGACAAAAAAAAATAAGTTTAATTTGTCAAACACAGTTTGATTAAAAGAAAACAACATTTTGACGGTAGAAATATGTCTGGTTAAACGGTAAATATAAGTTGAGGCAGTCGGATAGTGAATAATTCAGTAAAATTTAACTAAGGCAATTGAAACAAAAAAACTGTACCAATTTTATCAGTCAAGATTAGTATGTTTGTCAGTCAGTATAAGTTTTATATAAACTGTATCAGTTAATATAGTATGGTAGTGTAGTGTAATATCATGAAGATGTCAGCACAACGATGGCGCTACCTTCCGCACAATTGGGGTCATCTAATTCCCTTTAGATGAAAGATGCTGTCGTAAGACGTGCTTTGTCACACAGAGGAATGTACTTCAGGGGTCTTAGCTAGTTGTGGTTAAGACATAGTAATAGCAAAATATTATATGTATGCAATACATCTAAATACATCTGTCACCTTCATATTAGCCAAAGTTGTATGTGTTCCAATTTTCACGAACAGTCACATAGATGGATACACCATAATGATCCATGACTTCATGATGACAACGACGATCACTGTGCCCTAAAGAATATGTGCATACTGACACACACACAAAAAATATATAATTTTGACACGTTATAGTCATACTCTTTAATTCATA
Organism: Perna viridis; assembly: GCA_037379345.1. Taxonomy (NCBI): domain Eukaryota; kingdom Metazoa; phylum Mollusca; class Bivalvia; order Mytilida; family Mytilidae; genus Perna; species Perna viridis. Next base: position 20,049,614 of record CM074520.1, read on the forward strand.
TTTTGGATTAACTTCTAATGTCTTACAAGTCATTAATATACATCTACCATATATTCCATGGCTTTTGACGTCCAAACGGACTTATATCGTTATTGATTTCCGGCGCAACATACAAATATAAGAATTGACGTGTTTGTTTTTAAAATAAATATATTTTTCGTTTTAATTCAAATAAAAGGAAAAGACCTAAATTAGTACAACATATACATATATCAGGTGTCAAAACGGACGGGAGAGTCGTGTTTTCGACGGTTGCTCAAGGTTAAACGGTGTCATGTGTTCATAAAGCAACACATAAATAAATATTAAACAGATGAGTTATGGCCTAAACATTTAGTAGAATCTACAATATAACGAGAATAGATATGGTGTAAAGAGATAAAAACCCCGCATTGGTCTTAAATGAACGACGAGGAAACCCTCATACCACAGGCAGGTTGTAGCTCGCCCCAAAACATCAGTATACACAAGTAGACCGTGCCACTTTCCTTTAACAAACGAAACTCATTTGCACCCGACATATCCTATTGAGCAATTTTTTAAAGAACAAATGGCGAAATGATATAGAATGAAGATGTGATGTGCTTGAAATAAAATACGGTTAATAAAAAAAAACCAAACTAATATATTGCCGCTTTTTGTCATTTTAAAAGAACTCGGAACATATGATCTCTGGTGATATACCGGATTTCATTTTACACAAAGCATACAAGATTTAGACGCAAAAAAATATGCAATGGCATCAAAGTACTTTGTCGTAATTACACCTCTGTCCCTTAAAATCTGCCTTAAATCACTTATTGGATTTCCTTTATGGATCATTATGTTTTTAACAGGTGAGTTTTGTTCACAGTTTTTTCTAGTTGTTTTATTGAAAGACTAAGTGTTTTTCTCTTGAACACTTGGTAGATTAACAAAGTTCAAAACATTGCTGTATAAACAACTACACATAGTAACTTACGTAATTCAAAATATACATGTATTAAAGCGTTCGTTTTCAATGTGAATCCAAATTTTATATATGTAATTGTTTTCGAATAAACGAGTTCACTTAATATGTACCTGAATTTTACATAGGTTTGACGTTTATTTATAAGTTAAGGTCCCATATCATGAATTTCTCCGAAAATTTAGCATGAAATGCATATGAAGGCTCGAATAACATGCATTTCAAGAAGAAATATTTCATAGATTTTGCTTGTTCGATTCAGGTAAATATAATGTAAAATTCATACGAAACTCATAAAAAATAAATTTAATTATAATGGCCTCCCATTTCAATCATTCCATACAAAAGCCAGTTCTAAAAACACACACAACGAATCAAAAATCCACTTCACAGTTTTTTTTAACTCAAAAATGCTTCTTTGAAATTTATGAATAGGCAAAAAAAAACATACTGAATCGTCAACACAAAAAGTATATTTTCTTTTTCATCATCACGACTTCTTTTTCAATTAATTACTGACAAATAATATCCTTTCAATCAAAGTATAGTAAAACTTATTTAATCCTGATATAAGTATAAAAAATGCTATTATTTTTCACAATCTAATTACTTTTATTCTATTACATGTATAAACAAGTACTATCTTTAAAAAGAGATAGCCGACGCAGTAAAATTTGTTCGTTTTACTTATAATTTTTAATGCAATGTTTTTGAACGCCACTAAGTTATCAGTATTTGGCCAATCGGGAATTAGAATTTTGATCAGGGGACTTATGTTTCATTGGAAGAGCATCATTCAGGTCAAAGGGTAAAAAGCGAAACTATACCTACTGCGTCGGAAAAAGGTATTTAATTTGATTTATATTGACCTACTCCTAAAAGCTGCCTTGCCAGTTTTGTTTTTCTGTGTAAGATTTTTAGGTATCCTTGGTTATTTCGAAAAAGCTCTATTAACAAATCTGTCATTAATAGATAGTCATAAACAGACGTTGGTAGTTTATCCTGCATTTTGTTTAAGTACCTGTAGTAATAAATACCAGGGAAATTAACCCGTAAACTTCGTCGAGAAAGACTGACTAGTGTTTGTGGTTGACATATGTTATCGTTGAAACACGATACAAAATTGTCAATTATATCTTCATCTGGCCTGCCACAGAAGGATACTTTAATTGGACCATTGATAATATTGGTCTTTTCACAGTTTGATAAGTTAACAATAAGGTTTATTCCTTTTGAATAGCTAAATGTGCCAAATTGCCTATAATTTAATTTTATGTGTGCTTTAAATAGGCAAGTCACATCTAGGAAAGAGTTTGTTGTGATTATGTGGAATAGAAATGTTTTAACAATCAAATTGCTTTTTTCACACATAAAAATACTTCGTAACACATCAACACCAAACGGATCAAATCCTCTTAATATTAGATAATGCAAGATATCACACTGATAATAAGAGTTTTCATGTAAGATTTCCTTGAGACTTTTCAAGCATAGGTTGTAATCTATTTCAAACAATCTATGTGTAGCTAGAATTTTATAAGGAAGGGTATTCTCAGCAAGGGCAGCACTTGCGCGAACTAGTTCTGTCAACAAAGTATAAAAGCATGGTTGCTCAGCATTTGTGAATAACCATCTTGAGTTTCTTAAAATCGTGGTAACATTTTGGTATTGTAATGCTTTGGACCATGCCAATAATTTTATAGAACCAAACTCAATATTAGTATTCAAGCCATTTTCTAGAAGCAATTGAACAACACCTGGTTTATCACTGAATACGGCACAAATCATCAATTCATTAAAACGTTTTCTCTGTTCTTTACTCGAATGTTTAACAGTTTGTCGGAGATTTATCTTTGAACAAACATGGCGTGTGAAGAGTAGGCAATCTACAAAAAAATATTTGTAAACGTAAGGTTAAAAAAGAACAGAAATTTCATATATTTCAGAACCAGAACGAATGTACAATCGAGAACACCCTTCTTAGTAATATGAAAAATGAATAAGTGAACAATAGTCACGTTTAGAAGGTTTCTGTGGTGTTTTATTTATGTTTTATTTGTATTTATTTAATTTTAACCTATTATACGATGCTTTTATTCACTTTTCCATTATTCTAATTTACGTTTAGTTCGCTTTATATATACATCAGTCCATTGATAAGTAAGTCAGTACACTATATCACTGAATCTCGTTTATGCTGTGTTGAAGCTAAGAAGCAGAGACTATCAATTTTAACATCTTTGGAATGACTCGTCCTGCGATCGTAATCACTAACTTAAAACTTATGAACGCTACCACGATGCTCCTGGCGTATAAAAATAATATTATATTATATTATATAATAATATTATATTTTAAATTAAAATTCTAATATAAATCTTATTCTCTTTGGCATTTTTTTTTATAGACGAGAACAATACGATTCTGATATTTTTACAGGGTAAAAACTATGAAAATGATACAAAAGAATTAAGATAAAGGAGAAAAAACATGTTTTTATGTCAATAAAAAAACATTTTTAAAGTTATTTGTTTTGCAACTATAAATTTTCGCCAAGTTTTAAATAATAGGCAGAATATATTTAAATAAGTATTTCGCGTATTTCATATTTTAATCATTTCTATTATATAAATCTTATTTGTGTTCTGATTAACGTCTCTCTGACATGTAATAAGCTATTTAGCCTCAAACCTGCCTGTATTAGGGGCAGTTAAAATTATGCTATTGAAATGCCTTACCTTTGATAAGCATTTTTTGTACAAGACAAATATGACCGTCGACCCCAATCTTTACTGATAAAAGAACATCTGCTGAGTTTCTGTCACATTTGTTCATCGAGTCGATGATTTTATCGGCCCAAATTGAGCATATCGTTCCATACGGAAAACATTTAGCTCTAGCAAGAAATTTGTTGTATATATTTGAGAAAACCTCATACTCATTCATAGTAAGCATTGATGTCAATGCATTCTCGGCATTGCACTGGCCCGAAATGTGACTACATCTTGGCAATAAAAAGGAATCCAAGTCATAAGTTGCAATTAGCGAAACCAAATCGAAATGTTTTTGTAACACTGCAATATGTGCTGAAGAAAACCTATGCTTAAATGTTTGAACACATTTGCCTCTTAAATTTGACTTAACAACCAACGGCATAATTTGTCTTATTACTTCTGACTTGTGGTAAATTACAGCTAAGTGTATCCAGAAAATCCCTGCGCGTTGATTTTTTATTGTAGCGTCACATGCCTCTGTCAATTTTAATGACGTTATATCCGGCTCAGGTGTGTTCTCAGTTGCCTCGTAGTAACATAATAGGTGAGGACATGATCCTGTGTTTATTGCATTTTCTAGCTGCCTAATCATCTCGTCCTTATCGACACCCTTTCTATAACACAGTTCTAACTCTCTTGAACAATTGCATTCTGTGTCCTCTTCTCTTTCTCTTAAGCTGAATGTTTCTGGAATAAAAAAATTGAGGATATGTCATAGTTTTTGTATTTTGTCACATCATGTTTCCCATTTATTATGAGAGTATCACAATGTTTATTTTGCCAAATATATCCTGGTACAGTAATACTGTCAAGATGATTTGTGGTCGTCGGTAGAACATAACCTACCGCCGAATTTAGTGTAAAAGATTTGATCTCGGAAGGTATTTACTACTTTGGAATTAGGTTGTATACCTAACATTTCAATGATGAGTTGGGATTAAAATAATGACAGAAAAGGATTGAAATGTCGTACAAAGAAAAACCATTATGATCGCTAAATCCATGTATAAAAATTAACGCACTAAAATTCAAAGATTCTACAAATGATTTTTATTGTATACTGCTTCTCAAACGACCACAAAAACAATTTTTGGACGTATAATGGTATCACCCTGTCGTCTTCAACGATACTTTTTGGACGTATAATGGTATCACCCTGTCGTCTTCAAGGATACTTTTTGGACGTATAATGGTATCACCCTGTCGTCTTCAAAGATACTTTTTGCATCACTTATTGGATCTTTTTAAAAAAAAAATTACACCTTGTTTCTATGGACAATACGACTGGCCCTGTAAGTTTTTGGAGTTTTTGGTTCCACCTTTTGAAAAAAATATGTAGTTAAACGGAGGTAAATTGGTGTTATCTTAAGATAACTGATAGAAAATATTCATTGTAAATCACATTTTGTTGATTTTAATGTTAACGAGTTCCTTTTGAAATTATGATTCGAGAGTTTATTACAAGATAATAGAAACAATCAAATACCTGTGCAATTCCAAGATGGGAAAATCACTGACACCCGAGGCTAAGATTTTATCGTTTTCTAACGATTCTCCGCAAAGTAATATTATATCTTACCCAGGGTGTATGATATCACCCAATCTTACATGAGCAAAGTTTGTGTTTGATTCTTCTTCTCACTTTGAGAAAATTAAATGTTTTGAATTGAAATATCTAACAATTTACAACTCATTATGATATATCAATGCGGCCAATGATTTTTAAACATGTTTTGGTAAACAGTCTCTTACAATTCTGTGCATGCATATTCAATCAGATTTCATATATCTCCTTTGGTTTTCAAATTACAAGTGGCCGAGGAGGAGGGGCGGCCCCCCACTCCCCCCCCCACAAAATGCATTTATAAATTGTTTTTTTATATTTAATTCCTATTAAAATTCCATACTTGCGTTTTCAATCAAATTTCTATAATGGTTGACTGTTTTTTTCTTACGTCTTTGGTTCAAATGTTAAAAATTGTTTTAATTAGATTTCTCATTCTATATTTAATCAGCTGTACGATATCGCTCACCGTTGTCGAGTTAAAGGGTGTTAAAATTAATTGAACATCAAATATTGTGCTATATTGTTTCCAAGCCAGTCGGTGTGTCTATAATACAATGTAAGTCCGTAGTTTAAGTGTGTCGAAAATTGTGTCTACACATGCCACATAGCCAAATTAACAGATTTCGGTCGTATCATGTTGCGCTCTGCAAAGGTCTTTATTTGTTACTCTTTTTAAAGTGTAATACAAATTTCTTCATGTTTATTTAGTTACCAAATATAAACATTATTGTCATCACAATATAGCTGCCTATAATTAATTGGAATTCTTACCAAACAAAAAAGGACATGTTAGAAGCCGACAATTTTCTTTCAACATTTGTATTATTTCTGTCTCGCTTTTCTTCTTAAATGCAAATATTGCTTCATACTTTTCCTCATGACTTAAATGTTCATCTTCTCCACCTGAAACTATAAACAGAAATTATGTCATATTTTTTCTTTATTTTAGTACAGTCATATTAAACGATAGGTCTAACAAATACTGTATAGCATAATTATAATACAATTAAATGCACTAACACAAGTAATGCAAACTTTTCAATGATAAAGCAGAAGGTGTTGTGAAAAAAAGTATTACAACATATCAGATCACAACAATAAAGATGTTTTTTTTTAGGAAATAAGAACGGAAACACTCATTTAACACATTATAATTCAACTTCATTGCCATTTTTACAAAATTTACATTATCTTTTGTTCTACAAATTAAATGAAAACGACCACATTCTTCGCCTAAGTTATGACTGTTAAGTATCAACAAAGTTATACATTTTGATATAAATCTCTTGTATTGGTGTGGCAGTGTGGAATTTAACCAGGAATTGACTGTGGATATAATATTCATTTAATGTTACTCTTTCTATATATTTATGTATTGTATTTTATTTATTATATGATATATGATTTGAGATTAATAAATGAATGGTTTATATGTTTATTACAACTTACTCACATTTATATTAAAATGTATACATTTTGTTACTTGTATCAATGTAGTTGATAATCATTTACTTTGACTGATGGATTTACCTATCAGCTGATGAGCTATTCATAGAACTCTTTATTTCTCTTTTATTTATTGGTCTATTCAGGTCACATGTACTTTAAAATTCTCTTTGGGGTATCCTTTTGAATGTGAGTATTATTCTCTTTGATTTTGCTGAGCTGGATGGCAGACATATTGATTTCTTTGAGATTTTTATAACTTAGTCTATAGTTTCTGCCTAGCATTTCAACATAAATCTACTTTGGAAGTTTAGTTGTATTGCTGAGTTTCTGGAACTTGTATTTGAGGTTTGTTTCTATATTTCTAGCACTTTATCCCATTAAAATAACTTTGCGTTAGCTGAGCAGCTAGTATGAGGTTGAATGTTTATTTTGAATTTGAGAATGAATTTGCAGTATGAAAATGAACTGAGTGAATGAGTAAAATCTATTTAAACCATTTAAAGAGACTAAATGATATAAAGGATTATCAATATTTAAATAGTTAATAATTGAGCTATTAAACCAAAAGTTTCAAATGAGACAACTCTTGAATGAATGTGATTTTCTTATAAATAAATAGGATAAAAATAATTGATTATAATGGTTAGATTTTAATATGTTTAATAATATTTTTATTTAATGATGTACTCAAAATGTTTGGTGTTTGTAATGAATGTTATTATTGTTCCATGAACACAGCAGTTATGAGACATATTTTTGCTTCAGGTTTTATATGATGTGTCATACTTTATGAAGTACTGTATTATACCAGACAGTTAACCTGACCTTTTCATCTATTTGAGAGGTAAGCATTAAGTTGTGTTTTTATTATATTTTTTTTGTGTTAACATACCATTTGTGGCAATGTTTGGCAAATTAATGTTTTGCTGTTATTTTAAATCTTATATGTTGCACACAGTTTATAGAGTATAAGAGATCTGTACAGAATACCATTATGTCAAAAGTTACAAATTATATTGGTATGAGATTTATGTCAATCATGAATAATTATAATTCATACATGTAGACGCAAAATACATTGAGTCTTAGAGACAGACTCAAAAAAGTTATATTGATGCACTCAAACAATAATGTACAAAAGACAAATACATGAAAACATAATCTATATTTTATTCTAACAATATTGTACAGGTTGACAGAATATGTTCTTTATTTAAAAAATAGAGTTATCTTTCTTTTCTCTGTACTTATAGTATTTTATTGTATTACAGGGTCAACTAATTTATTTGTAACAGATTCCAATCTGCCTTATCAATAAAAGAACCCTAAATCATCCATGTTTATTTTGTGGATCCCAACATGGTTTCAATGGCGCCCAAGGTGTTTGATGGCTTGGAATTTTGTTTGATGTTGCAACGAACTTTTAGTATTGTTCCCAGGACCAGCATTCATTAATTTAGTGTAACCGATCCGAGTTTGTTAACTTCCTGACGTCATCAGCCGGCGGAAAATTTAACAGCACTTAGACAATTTGGAGTGTTTTTCAGCTTTAAACCGGACTATATAGGTTTGATGCCACCTTTGTGTTGTACGTTTATATGTGTTTTGTGTGTACTGTAACTGTCATTTAAACATTTTTATGAATTTCTATGAAAAGAAACTTTGTCAAAAAGTGTTAAAAAATCAGCTGTTTTTGATTTTGGAAAATAAGATCTGTATTTAGTGTAGTTTAGAAACAAGTCTATACAATGCTGTAACACTTTACAGACATTACAGAAACTGTGTATTGTTAAAACCTGAGTGCATTAGGCATTTGTATTCATGTATATATATATATTTTTACACTTAATCTTTTTATTGAGAGTCGACCCCCTTTTTCGATGACACACCCACTCATTGGTCACATGAGTTTAAGGTCACAGGAAGTAGATGTGCAAATGTAAACAAATCCTTTGTTTACATTGAGGTGTGAATAGTTTATTGTTATATTTGGTGACACAAATTAAACCTATTTATTTATTAATTTTTTTTTATTAAATACTTTTGTACACATTTAAAACAGAGTGCATATTTGATTGATTAGTAGATGTGCATTTATTGCAGAATGTAACATTTGACAACAACTTGCATATAGCTTACACTTGCATACACACATACAGTGCAAACTTTTTGCATATCACACTCAAATATCTTGCTCGTATGTGATTGAGTTTGATAACTATGTGTTACTGTTAGTACATTATTATTATTGTGTGTGTGTACATTTAAATTGTCTTGTAGTTTATGTATTTGTCTTTTGTACATTATTGTTTGAGTGCATCAATATAACTTTTTTTACTTTGAACATTTCAGATAAAATCTTGATTTTTGATTTGAATAAGATTAAACTTGGATAAATAAGTTAAATTTTAATAAACCGAGTTAAACTTTTAAATCACTTAACTGTGCGGAAGTTTGATCGTGTCACTCGTGTACTTGCATGCATACCTAAACTAACATTTAAAGCAGCATAACACTGACCTCGCACATACCTTGAACTTACTCTTATTTTTTTATTTCAGCTTTAGCAGATACTTTTGAGGTATTTTTTTTTTTGCTGAGGGTATACTTCAGTTGCATTTATACATTTCTTAGTTGAGTCAGGGTCAGTCATCTCTAGTCATTGGTGATGTAGTTCAGTCAGATTATTGGTGAATCTGTAGACACTTATAGGGTAGTCTATTCATACAAAGTACGAGATACTTTGGTGACACACAGGCCACAGTATACATGTAAGTTAAAAGCAGTTATGCTTTGATTTTGTATTTTAAGTTCTTGGATACCAACGTATACTAGTTGAGAAACCAGACTATAAGTAATTGACTTTCCATTACTTGTTTGTGTAATATTATCCTCATTTTATGAGTTTGTTAACGTAAAAGCTTAACATCTTACCCCAATTTTTTTACATATGTATTAAGTTAGCTGTCTATTTATAATAAAGGTAGGTATATACTTTTGTCAATCAGTACCTTATTTGGAATTTGAGTAGTTATATATTTGTGACTGTATATATAGGTCAGAGATTATTGATATTTGGTTACCTACAAATCATTATCATGGCATCTACTGATGAAACTAAGCAGGAACCTACCAGTCCAACAGTTTTACTGCAACAGTATGATACCATGTTTAAGACTTTCCAGATGATGGGCCTTAACCCAAAGGGTGATGCTCCAGAGGATTTTGATCAATAGATAAAAGACTACACAGCCCAGACCAGGCAGAAACAGGAGACTCATGGACTTACATTACCAACCGATCCACCAACTTCAGCTACTGGAACTATTCCAAAGCAGAGGACTTATGCGATGGATACCAAACCAGTGGTGTACACAACTTCATCACAGCCACACAAGCTTAGAAGTTTTTCTGGTGGAGACAATAAAGGTGAAACTCCTTATGACATATGGCGATACGAAGTTAGGATGATACAAATGGACCTTTCATACAGTACAACACAGAAAGACTTAGCTATTCGTCGGTTATTGACTAGATCAGCAGCTAGAATGGTGATGTACCAGGACCATAAGACCATTGATGACTTACTGGAAACTCTTGACAGTGTTTATGGCAACGTAGACAATAAAGAACAGATCCTTGCGGAATTCTATAGTGCACGTCAGAAGGATGATGAAGATGTTACTACTTGGAGTAACCGACTGCAAGAGATCCTTGGAAGAGCAGTGGAGAAGCAACATGTACTGCCCAAGGAAGTGAACAACATGCTACACAACATGCTGTACACAGGACTTAGACCAGAGTTGAAGGATATTAGTGGACATAAGTTAGATACTATCAAAGACTTTAACAAGCTGAGAGTAGCAGCTAGAGAGAAACCACATGCCAAAGAAGTCTACAGGTAAGCAAAATACTGTCAAAGCCGTTACATCAGTAGAACCGACCAATGTTGAGCAGCTCATGAGAATGGTTAGTCAAGTTACTCATACAGTTGCAGAGTTACGTCAACAACAGAACTTTTCGAACAGTTATCGGCCAAACCAAACTCAGCCCTACCGTACTCAGAGTAGTAATCAACCCAACCAGAGAGGAAACTATAACACAGGTAGAAGAGGTTATAATCGACAACAAAGACAGAGTTTGAATTGACGACCACAACAATGATCGCAACCAAACTACCAAATTCTATCACAATCAAATCAAGATTGGAACAACCAGCGGGTATTTCAACCGACAAACCAACCAACTCAGCAGCAATACCAAAGACCACCAAGGAACCAGGAGACAGCTCGATGTTACCGTTGTGGTTTGTGGGGTCAAATTGGATGCAGAATCAACTTGGACCAATTACAACGTGATTTAAACGCCAGGAAGCTTTTACGGAGGGGCCGGTAAAAGGCATTAGAAATTCAGGTCCCATTTGCCGACGTAACCATATTGTAAAGAATACCATACCAACAGATTTATTTGGAAAACCTACAGAAGCAGACATCATAATCAATGGTTATAGAATTTCAGCTTTATTGGATACTGGCAGTACCGTTTCAACCATTTTGGAATCCTTTTACTTAAAACATCTTCAAGACACAGTGCACCTACATACTTTCGATCAGCTTTTGGAAATAGAATGTGCAGGAGGTACATCATTACCATATTTAGGATAGAATGAAGTAGACATCAAAATACCTAGCGATACCAACTCAACTACCCGTCAGCTATTTTTAGTCATACCTGACAGCCGCTATAGTTATCACGTTCCAGTTCTCATTGGTACCAACATCTTAAATCGAATGATGTAGAAACTTAATGAGGAGAATGGACAACGATATTTACAGAATACACAGTTATCAACACCATGGTTTCTGTCGTTTCGTTGCATATCCATGAGGGAAAAGATGCTTTCTAGCAACAATGACCGTCTTGCAATAGTTAGACTACAACAGCAAATCACCATCCCACCTAAAAGGGTCACTGAAGTTGAGACGTATTATGACAAGGAGATGCCATATCAGCAATCACTGTCTATTTTGCACCAACAAGGACATTGAGATTCAACCAACCTGCCTTCCATACAACTATAAACAGAATGGTAATATCACTGTAAAGTTAGCTAATACCAGTACTAAGACAATTACCATACCAAAGAAGGGCATCATATGTGAAGTCCAACCAGTTATTGTGGAACACCAATCAAACCTAAAACCAGATGATAACTTTAACTTGTTAGAATTGGTAGACATTATTCAAAGCGACTTGACAGATACCCAACTACAGAAAGGTAAAGATCTTATAGTCCACTACAGCGACATTTTTAGCAGAGGAGATCATGATGTTGGTTGTACTAACCAAGTGAAACACAGGATAGATCTTGTCGATGAACAACCATTCAAGCAGAGATAACGAAGCATACCATTATCCATGTACGATGAGGTGCGTACCCATCTTAGGCAGTTATTGGACATTGCATTTATCCGGCATTCACGGTCACCCTTTGCTTCGAATGTGGTTTTGGTACCGAAGAAGAATGGATCCCTCAGAATGTGTGTGGAGTATAGACAGCTTAATCAGCAGACGAAGAGGGATAATTATGCTTTGCCACGTATAGAGGAGTTACTTAACTGCTGCTCTGGAAGTAAGTTTTTCTCTGTGATTGACATGAAGTCCGGATACCATCAAGTGGAGATACTCGAGGAAAACAAGAAGCGGACCGCCTTCTCAGTTGGACCCCTTGGTTTTTATGAGTTCAACAGGATGCCGTTCGGACTGACTAATGCGCCAGCAACTTACCAACGCCTTATGGAGAACTGCTTGGCCGATTACAACTTCAAGATCTGTTGCATTTTCATCGACGACATCATAGTTTATGGTAGAACATAAGAGGAACATCTAGAAAACGTCAGACTGATCTTTCAACGCATCAGAGACGCCAACTTGAAGCTAGCACCTACCAAATGTGAATTCTTCAAGAGGAAGGTTAAGTACGTAGGCCATGTTGTATCAGAGTATGGAGTGGAAATTGACCCAGCGAAGACAGAGAAAGTAGAGGAATGGCCCAACAACACCGGAGGACGTACGTAGATTTCTAGGGTTTGTAGGGTATTTCAGAACATTCATCAAGGACTTTAGTAAGATCAGCAGGCCTTTAACAGATATGATTCCTATTCCAAACAAGAAGACCAAAAAGAATAGCGAAAAGGTGCCAATCAAGGATTGGGGTGAGCTGTAACAAACGGCCTTTAAGACACAAAAAGAAAACCTCAGCACAGCACCAATTCTAGGATATGCTGACAGTTCCCTTCCATATGAGTTACAGTCAGATGCTTTAGGAGACGCACTTGGCGCAGTCCTTTACCAAAAACAAGGAGAACAGCTAACAGTCATCAGCTATGCCAGTCGTGGAATCAGCAAAGCGGAAAAGAACTACCCACCAAACAAAAGAGAGTTCTTGGCATTGAAATGGGTAATTAGCGATAAATTCAGAGATTACTTGTATGGCCAGAAGTTCACAGTCCTGACTAACAACAACACGTTAACCTATGTCCTTACCACTGCTAAGTTGGATGCCACTGGACACCGTTGGCTTGCTTCGCTTGCAGCATTTGACTTTGACATCAAGTACCGCCCTGGTAGAAACAATGCAGATGCTGATGCCACGAGTCGTCTACCAACGATTAACAACGAGTCGGTGCAGGCAATATGCAACTCTGTGATCCCAAAGTCCTATGTGGAGAGTATGTCACTAACACCGGATGTTATACTAGATGATGAAGATCCTACTGGATTGGAGACTGGTAATATCATCGACTGAGTGAAAGTACAACAACAAGATCCAGACATTAGGATTATAGTGCAACATTTTAAGAGGAACTCTAAACCATCCAGCAAACAGATCGGAACTAATTTGCTTAGGAAACAGTTCAGTCACTTACGCCTCTTTTATGGAGTTTTGTACCGGTCAACAACAACAGAGGATGGGACTAGGAATCAGCTAGTATTGCCAACTATTCATGTGCCAACTGTTCTTGAGACTTTGCATGATGATTATGGTCACCCTGGAAAAGATCGCACTACATCTTTAGTAAGAGATAGGTTTTATTGGCCTGGGATGCACAAGGATATTGTGAAATGGATTGAGAAATGTGGAATGTGTCTACGGAGGAAATCGCAGACCAATCAGCGAGAACCTCTAGTGAACATTACCACTGCATGAATGAGAAGGACCATCATCAAAATTTATCCAGGAGACGCGGGAACGAATAGCAGAGGCACATCGACCAGTACAGGCCGCTGCAGAGAAAGCTAGAGAGAAGCAGAAGGACAATTATGATATGAAAGTTAGAGGAGGAACAGTGAAAGAAGGTGACAGAGTGTTAGTGAAAGTAGTTGCGTTTGAGGGAAAACATAAACTTGCCGACCGGTGGGAGCATGATCCATATGTGGTGATTACTCAGAAGAATGAGGACATTCCAGTTTTTGTGGTGAGGAAGGAGAATGGGGAAGGAAGAACCAGGACTGTTCATCGACACTTACGTCTACCTATTGGAATACTTCGAGACAGACCAACACCTGCACCATGGAAAGCAACACCTGCAAGATTGATACCTGCCAAAGAACTGGACCAGACCAAACACGATGAAACATGATGTGTCATACTTTATGAAGTACTGTATGATACCAGACAGTTAACCTGACCTTTTCATCTATTTGAGAGGTAAGCATTAAGTTGTGTTTTTATTATATTTTTTATGTTAACATACCATTTGTGGCAATGTTTGGCAAACTTATGTGTTGCTGTTATTTTAAATCTTACATGTTGCATACAATTTATAGAGTATAAGAGATCTGTACAGAATACCATTATGTCAGAAGTTACAAAATTATATTGGTATGAGATTTATGTCAATCATGAATAATTATAATTCATACATGTAGACGCAAAATATATTGAGTCTTAGAGACAGACAAATACATGAAAACATAATCTATATTTTATTCTAACAATACTGTACAGGTTGACAGAATATGTTCTTTATTTAAAAATAGAGTTATGTTTCTTTTCTCTGTACTTATAGTATTTTATTGTATTACAGGGTCAATTAATTCATTTGTAACAGATTCCAATCTGCCTTATCAATAAAAGAACCATAAATCATCCATGTTTATTTTGTGGATCCCAACATGGTTTCATTAGGGAACATAAGTGTTTGGAAATTTATAAGAGTTATTCTGTCTATATTTTTAACATGTTATCTATTAATATAAATGTACATTTTAGAGGTAGTTCTACCTGAACCAGAAAGAATAATAAAGGAAACCAGGATTCGAATGGTTATAGAAAAGAACTTTGTCCAAGGCTAACGCCAGGACAAGGAAAAAAGACACAAAACAAACACATGGAACCAAATAACACGTACAAAGAAATCAAAACAGAATGAACAAAATGAACTCCACTAGAAACTGGTTGCATGAATCAGATGTCCCTGTAAGTAAAGCATCCTAAGGTACACATTAAAATATTAATTGAATGGCCCCTGCACGAGTGGTTTATAAATAACAAGTAACTAGTTTATCAATACCAAATAAAGACACAAATATAAAAAAAAATTACCGTGCTACAACAATACTGCTTCAAAAATATCAACGGATGTATCAAGTAGTACATGTATTCTATTCGTTGTTTTGTAAAAGAATCAGTTAAAATGTATCTTAATTTTTGTATCAGGTTTGACACATAGAAGAAACAATACAAATTTTAAGCTGTTGTTCAGCCTGAACCTATTTTGAATTTAAGTTAAACCTTTTTTTAAATTTACATTGTAATTGTTAACAATTTCTTATTTTTAATACAGAAGAGAAAGCAATAAGTACACCATTATTGTTATGAAAGGTAGTTGATTTTGATTTGCATTAAAGTGTTTCACTTAAGAAAAATACCTTTAATTATCTTTGAAAAAAATAACAAAATTAAAGTAAAAGACGTATATACAGTACCCTGCATTGGATAAACTTCCCACTTGTTCCATTCCCCATTGCCCCATACCCCATGCCCCATTCATCCACCCCCCATTGTCCGATCCTCCATTGTCCCATCCCCCATTCTCATAGTCTCATTCCCCCATTGCCCCATATCCTCTTTACATAGCACTTTTTCCTGTTGTTTAATGTCTATTCCCCGTTCCGAAAAAAAGTAAGTAAGCGTTTTATCAAGCACATATAATGCACAGATTTTGTGCAATCACAATCGATTTTAAAATCTCGCAGCCAGGCTCGGGAATTACCGAAATCACACGATGTTTGCATTGTGTGTTATAGCGACTCCGTGCTGCATGAAAAATAATCATGCAAAATATTATGAAAACTATAGATATATGTATAAATTGTGAACAAATTTAATTTCTTAAATGATTCTTATTAATGTATTCATGAATATTCTTGCTTTATTTCGAATATAAAATGGCGAAACACTAGTTTTCAAGTGTACATATTCAGTCTCAGTTTCTCAAAATAACGTACTGCTGTAAATTATATGGGTCAATTAAATTCAATTTCAAAAATAGACTGATAACATGAAAAAAAAATGTCAAAATAAGCATCATATGTGTGGCTTCCACACATTTTTTTCAGTTGGATTCCAAATAAAAATGACATATTTTGCAGAGTGCGTGTGTGCCTACACTTTAAATATACCTATCAGTCTAAAACTATTGTAAAAAAATGTTAAAATTGTCAATGTAAGTATTATGTGAATGGCTTTGACACATATATTTCAGACACTAGAAATTATTGTTTAAAATATTAGAAATGGCTTTATTAGTATCCTTTCGTAGTTGCTACACTGATTATATATTTCTGCCAAATGAAGGGAATCAAATTTTCAATTAGAAAAATGGTATTTTTATTATTGCTCAATATGTTTATAATGTCACTATTGAAATCATGCGTGTATCTGTGACAAAAAACTTTTCAAGAATGACATTTGTTTAGAATTCGTATTAGCGGAAACATATTTAATCTAAATGAGCAGAAATTAATATTGTACAAATGTACAAAATATTGAAAAAAATCATTGAATAATAAACTGCGACCCTTGTAATCATTAAAAATTATTCTAAAATTTTTTTTTTTTGCAATCGATGTCATAAAAATATGATAGGTACGCTGCTCGCGGAAAAAATGGTAAAACAATTTCTTTCGATTGACCAATCAAAATCATTCCCTTGCGCCATTCTCCATTAAAATCCCCCATTCTCCATCCCCAATCGCCTCATACCCAACAAAATGGAAAGATTGTCCCATACAGATACTGTATCTTTAACATGTAAACATACATGTAGCATGTATGGATCAATAAGCACTATTTTTCAGTGAAATTAATAACTTACATAAAATGCCGATATCAGTTGATGTGTTATTCTTACTTTGTCCTATTCCCATACCTTTCACTCATATATTTTACAGACCAACACCTGCACCACGGAAAGCAACACCTGCAAGATTGATACCTGCCAAAGAACTGGACCAGACCAAACATGATGAAACAGAGGATGTTGCATCAGATGAAGAGTCAGCATGGGTTCATCATGTCATTGGGGAAAAGGAACAGAGCAACAGTGGTTTAGTCATCGCTGATGTGGATTCTGTTCAGAGACCTGATGAGGAGTCAACAGAGACTGGAGGGGACGTCCATCAATCGGAAGGTATCATCATTGCCAACGATAGCCAGTCTGATGTTGAGGATAACAGAGGCGCTCCAACAGACCAAGAGGAGACTACTCAGGAAATCAACCATTCTGGTAGTGATAATTCTCCGGATACAGATGCAGAAGATACACCAGTTCTGAGACGTTCCACCAGAGAACGGAGGCCACCAGAAAGATTTAGATCTGGTGAGTACCTTATGACCAAGTCTGCAATAGGAAAACCACAAAGTGACTGGGAAAAGAGAGTTAAGTTCATTACAACTCTAGCTTCTGATTCTAGTTTACTAAAAGATTTGCAGACAGAGGCAGGGCTTTCAATTCTCAAGATATTGGAGACACATACCTCATCTTAGTACATTCATGAAATGCCGAGACGTCATTTATCGGCCCGGGGGAGTATGTGGCAGAGTGGAATTTAACGAGGAATTTACTGTGGATATAATATTCATTTAATGTTACTCTTTCTATATATTTATGTATTGTATTTTATTTATTATATGATATATGATTTGAGATTAATAAATGAATGGTTTATATGTTTATTAAAACTTTCTCACATTTATATTAAAATGTATACATTTTGTTACTTGTATCAATGTAATTGATAATCATTTACTTTGACTGATGGATTTACCTTTCAGCTGATGAGCTATTCATAGAACTCTTTATTTCTCTTTTATTTTTTGGTCTATTCAGGTCACATGTACTTTAAAATTCTCTTTGGGGTTTCCGTTGGAATGTGAGTATTATTCTGTTTGAGTTTGCTGAGCTGGATGGCAGACATATTGATTTCCCTGAGATTTTTATAACTTAGTCTATAGTTTCTGCCTAGTATTTCAACATAAATCTACTTTGGAAGTTTAGTTGTATTGCTGAGTTTCTGGAACTTGTATTTGAGGTTTGTTTCTATATTTCTAGCACTTTATCCCACCCATTAAAATAACTTTGCGTTAACTGAGCAGCTAGTATGAGGTTGAATGTTCAGTTTGAATTTGAGAATGAATTTGCAGAATGAAAATGAACTGAGTGAATGAGTAAAATCTATTTAAACCATTTAAAGAGACAAAATGATATAAAGGATTATCAATATTTAATATAGTTAATAATTGAGCTATTAAACCAAAAGTTTCAAAAGAGACAACTCTTGAATGAATGTCATTTCTTATAAATAAATAGGATATAAATAATTGATTAAATGGTTAAATTTTAATATGTTTAATAATATTTTTATTTAATGATGTACTCAAAATGTTTGGTGTTTGTAGTGAATGTTATTATTGTTCCAGGTACACAGCAGTTATGAGACATATTTTTGCTTCAGGTTTTATATGATGTGTCATATTTTATGAAGTACTGTATGATACCAGACAGTTAACCTGACCTTTTCATCTATTTGAGAGGTAAGCATTAAGTTGTGTTTTCATTATATTTTTTGTGTTAACATACCATTTGTGGCAATGTTTGGCAAACTTATGTGTTGCTGTTATTTTAAATCTTACATGTTGCATACAATTTATAGAGTATAAGAGATCTGTACAGAATACCATTATGTCAGAAGTTACAAAATTATATTGGTATGAGATTTATGTCAATCATGAATAATTATAATTCATACATGTAGACGCAAAATTGAGTCTTAGAGACAGACAAATACATGAAAACATAATCTATATTTTATTCTAACAATACTGTACAGGTTGACAGAATATGTTCTTTATTTAAAAATAGAGTTATCTTTCTTTTCTCTGTACTTATAGTACTTTATTGTATTACAGGGTCAATTAATTCATTTGTAACAGATTCCAATCTGCCTTTTCAATAAAAGAACCATAAATCATCCATGTTTATTTCGTGGATCCCAACATGGTTTCATTGGGGAACATAAGTGTTTGGAAATTTATAAGAGTTATTCTGTCTATATTTTTAACATGTTATCTATTAATATAAATGTACATTTTAGGGGTAGTTCTACCTGAACCAGAAAGAATTATAAAGGAAACCAGGATTCGAATGGTTATAGAAAAGAACTTTGTCCAAGGCTAACGCCAGGACAAGGAAAAAAGACACAAAACAAACACATGGAACCAAATAACACCTACAAAGAAATCAAAACAGAATGAACAAAATGGACTCCACTAGAAACTGGTTGCATGAATCAGGTGTCCCTGTAAGTAAAGCATCCTAAGGTACACATTAAAATATTAATTGAATGGCCCCTGCACGAGTGGTTTATAAATAACAAGTAACTAGTTTATCAATACCAAATAAAAACACATATATAAAAAAAAGTTACCGTGTTACAACAATACTGCTTCAAAAATATCAAGGATGTATCAAGTAGTACATGTATTCTATTCGTTGTTCGTCAGTTAAAATGTATCTTAAATTTTGTATCAGGTTTGACACATAGAAAAAAACAATACAAATTATAAGCTGTTGTTCAGCCTGAACCTATTTTGAATTTAGGTTAAACCTTTTTTTAAATTTACATTGTAATTGTTAACGATTTCTTATTTTTAATACAGAAGAGAACGGAATAAGTACACCATAATTGTTATGAAAGGTAGTTGATTTTGATTTGCATTAAAGTGTTTCACTTAAGAAAAATACCTTTAATTATCTTTGAAAAAAATAACAAAATTAAAGTGAAAGACGTATATACAGTACCCTGCATTGGATAAACTTCCCACTTGTTCCATTCCCCATTGCCCCATACCCCATGCCCCATTCATCCACCCCCCATTGCCCGATCCTCCATTGTCCCATCCCCCATTCTCATAGTCTCATTCCCCCATTGCCCCATATCCTCTTTACATAGCACTTTTTCCTGTAGTTTAATGTTTATTCCCCGTTCCGAAAAAAAGTAAGTAAGCGTTTTATCAAGCACATATAATGCACAGATTTTGTGCAATCACAATCGATTTTAAAATCTCGCAGCCAGGCTCGGGAATTACCGAAATCACACGATGTTTGCATTGTGTGTTATAGCGACTCCGTGCTGCATGAAAAATAATCATGCAAAATATTATGAAAACTATAGATATATGTATAAATTGTGAACAAATTTAATTTCTTAAATGATTCTTATTAATGTATTCATGGATATTCTTGCTTTATTTCGAATATAAAATGGAGAAACACTATTTTTCAAGTGTACATATTCGGTCAATTAAATTCAATTTCAAAAATAGACTGATAAAATGAAAAAAAAATGTCAAAATAAGCATCATATGTGTGGCTTCCACACATTTATTTCAGTTGGATTCCAAATAAAAATGACATATTTTGCAGACTGCGTGTGTGCCTACACTTTAAATATACCTATCAGTCTAAAACTATTGTAAAAAAAAATGTTAAAATTGTCAATGTAAGTATTATGTGGATGACTTTGACACATATATTTCAGACACTAGAAATTATTGTTTAAAATATTAGAAATGGCTTTATTAGTATCCTTTCGTAGTTGCTACACTGATTATATATTTCTGCCAAATGAAGGAAATCAAATTTTCAATTAGAAAAATAGTATTTTTATTATTGCTCAATATGTTTATAATGTCACTATTGAAATCATGCATGTATCTGTGACAAAAAACTTTTCTAGAATGACATTTGTTTAGAATTCGTATAAGCGGAAACATATTTAATCTAAATGAGCAGATATTAAATATTGTACAAATGTACAAAATATTGAAAAAAAATCATTGAATAATGAACTGCGACCCTTGTAATCATTAAAAATTATTATAAAAAATGTTTTTTTTTTTCAATCGATGTCATAAAAATATGATAGGTACGCTGCTCGCGGAGAAAAATGGTAAAACAATTTCTTTCGATTGACCAATCAAAATCATTCCCTTGCGCCATTCTCCATTAAAATCCCCCTTTCTCCATCCCCAATCGCCTCATACCCAATAAAATGGAAAGATTGTCCCATACAGATACTGTATCTTTAACATGTATACATACATGTAGCATGGATGGATCAATAAGTACTATTTTTCAATGAAATTAATAACTTACATAAAATGCCGATATCAGTTGATGTGTTATCCTTACTTTGTCCTATTCCCATACCTTTCACTCATATATTTTTATTTACTTTTATAAAAAAGTAATTTTATCCTGACCATCTCGCCATTGTGCTTCAAGTGAGAATTTTTAATCGATACACACTGCTAATGTATATTTTTAGATTGGTTACATTCATATCTGAATATTTAATCAGATACACATAAAATGTTATCGGCAATACTCATTTGTACGTACATTTCAGGATTATGTCAACTGATATAAGTCCTTTTCTAAAAAACAATTATCATTAGTGCATCATTTTTGAGTTAGGGACCTAACAAACATCATAAGAAAAAGTCAGTTTTTGTTGAACTTTCACAAGGGAGCAACCATTTGATTCTTAAGGGAGGGAGCCTTTTATAAAATTTTCTGTTCTGCCTTTTTATTAGAAAAAACTATATGTCTTGTCATTTTTTTAATCGGCACAGGAGCCAAAAGTTTGTTTTGATATAAACAAATATATCTGGACGACTGAAGATCCTGCGTTTTATATTTTTTTCTGATGGACTCAATTGCTTTTTTTCATTAAACTTTCAATCCAGCTTTTTTTGTTGAAAATTCATCCTACATGCACATGTTTTCCGATAAGAAAGCTGGCTACTCTCTTATTCTTGTTTTAGACCATTAATGCCGTGCGTTTCAAATTATGATTGATCTGTTGTTGTATCTATGTTAGTTCAAGTGTCTAAATAAAATATATATTCACGAGCTTTAATGCTGTGCATTTGATATTAACCGGTAACTGCGTAACCATATTACATACATCATATGTACATATTTATTTAATAAAACCATACGTTGTTTTGTATAATTGCTGGATCTTAACATGTATGAAGAACAATTAAAACTAGTACGTCAATGTGTCTGCACACTTTGATTTTTTAATGTGCTCATTTAGAAATTAAAAATGATTTATCTAATGACCCCCTTCGACAAAGTTGAAAAAAAACTATGTAATATGAATTCTTTAAACAGGTACTGATGAAATAAACAAAAGCATTGTAAAATATGGACATTTCAAGTTCTTATGGTTTTTAATATTGGTGCTTGGTATTGTGTCAAATAAATGTACTTAAGCAGATCATTCATTCTCTGTTAAAATTATTTGTGTATCTGTTGCAGCAATTGAAATGAATACATAAAAACTAATAATTAAATAGATCCAAAACTAGAATAGATATCTAAAATTGTAGAACTATCGGAAGTCGTCGAGTTATGCTATTACCACCATACAACTACGAATCCAACGACCTTGAAACATTTACAGGATCAAGGCCCTGCAATCGTGCCAACATCACATACATGACTCTGTGCAACAATCTAATTATCACAACTCTTGAACAGACGGTCGGAGTGTTGTCATTTCAAGCTCAAATTGCAAAGTGTATTGAGAGGGTCATTTCATATGCTGCATGTATGCACTTATCATTTTTCTAAGATCAAAGACTGAAGTCCGAATTGAGAAAGTGTTTTCCTTCTGTGACCTTTGACCTTAGTGCAGTTAAAGTTCATATAAACCTCTAATCATTATTAAAGGTCCCATGTCTTTACGACTTCCGGTTCTGAAAATGTCAATTTTCAACAAAACAATTCAAAAGATTAAACAAAAGAATGTGCGATCATCGTTCGGGAATTGACACCACCCGACAGTTCATCAACACTTTAATCAACAAAATCATTCAATCTCTATGAAAATTCGTATTTTAGAAAAAAAAATACCACCCTATGAACAGTCCCGTGCTAAGTAGGGAAAGAGAGGAGTACTGGTACTGCAATATCTTACGGATAGCATAAATGTGATAAATTTATTTGACAAAAATCCCAGAAGGGAAAGGAGTCATGACCATCGCCACTATACATCACCAAAGTTACATGATACCTCTATAGATGGTCTCCTTCCTTTCATACAAAAACCTCTTGGACTTCATCACATTAGAACCAAACTTTATTCTATACCTCTCACTTTACTACACTCCCTTTACAAAACAAGTCTTGACACTCCTCTTTCTGACCCAACCTCATCATTATACAGGCTTGTTGCTATCATTTTGGATGTTGGTTTCCACAAACTCCTTAAACCAGTTTGCGGGAAAAGTCAAGATGAAGAAAAACGACCATTTCTTCCACTAACATTTGTCAACAAAGGTATAGATGCAATTTATTTGGCTAACATCCTCAATCATAAAAACGTTACCAACAATATTCCTCCATACTTCAAAGACAAATCCATACCAATTATTTCATATTCCTATACTTCACCCATTGCATCCAAAATTTTCAATTATAAAAGGCCATTGTATGACCTCGAGATTGAGGACTTCAAGGCTAAACCACCCGACTGATCTTGCAAAAACTCTCCATTTAAATATGGTCCTTCTGGTCACGTCGTTACGGGAGATTTAACCATCATCGACAACGAATCTCTGCGTAATATCCTTTCTAATGGCCCCGAGTACAGTGAACCACGCTCCATAAATTGGAATTATAACTATAAGTTCTTATGGATGCCATCGAGGACATCAAAATGGATAAAACTAGAACAAAAAGACATTGATTCCCTGTCAGAGTGGTTAAAGGCCTTGAGGTCTTCAATTTTGAAATGAATGAAAGTTTAAGTAGGTCAATGAGTGCCAAGGCTACATCGGTTTTCAAAGACCCCGATGTAGCAAAAACATTGTCTACTATACATGACAAATATGTTGTCGTACCAGCAGACAAAGCCCAAAACAGCATTGTTTTGGATGCAAAACGTTTTACATCTAATGTTTATTATGAGAGGTAGACGTGGAAAATAATAGCAGTGATAAGACCTATACTGCTACCACAATCTCTTCTTTGAACTTTGATACTCACAGTCCTAACACAACACTTGTTACTCCCGTAGTGGTATTAATTCAGTGTGGATAAAAAAAAAAAAAAAATTCGGAAGATCTTGTGGAGACAATCAGTTCAATACTATTATCTGAATATAATAGCATTAAAACCTATGATTTTTCAACACTGTATAATTCGATTCCCCATACTCAGTTAAAATCCCGACTTATAAACATTATACATCGTTGTTTTTCCAAAAAAGATGGTACACCTAGATACAAATATATAGTTCTTGGTAGAGATTCCTCATACTTTGTAAAAAATAATTCCAAATCATCTTAAAAATATACAGAGGAAAATGTTTAGAAATGCTGAAATTTTTAATCGACAACATATTTGTCCAGTGTGGTGGACGTGTTTTCAACGAACGGTCGGCATTCCAATGGGAACAAATTCTGCTCATTTACTTGCTGACCTATTCCTTCACTCTTATGAGGCTGACTTCATAGATAATCTGATCCGAAAGAAAGAACATCGTTTGGCTAGATCCTTTGATCACAATTTCGTTATATAGATGACGTATTATCTTTAAACAATCCAATTTTCGGGGATTTGATATATCGCATCTACCCCCAAAGTACTTGATATAAAGGATACTACAGACACTGTGAAGTCAGCCTCATATCTTGACTTGCAGTTAGAAATCGATGGTAAGGGAAAACTATTGATCAAACTTTACGACAAAGGTGATGACTTTTCATTCAAAATTGTCAATTTTCCTTTCATCTGTGGCAACAGCCCTTCAGCACATGCGTATTGAGTGTTCATATCACAGTCATACGTTATGCCAGAGCTTGCCGAAACTACGCAGAATTTTTGTATCGCGCTAGAACTCTGGAACATGATTTTTTATGTTGCTACAAGATTGAAGTCATCACTGCAGAAGTTTTATGGTCGTCATCATTAATTCGCGGATCGTTATAGTGTATCCATTTGCACCATGAAAACTGATTTATTCAATGGGTCATACTTTTTTTCACGTTTGTCTACCTCGGACTTGACTTTTTATGAGCATCTCGGTGGGTGTTTCTAGAAAAGCAGAGGACGCTTACCCTGCCAGTCACCTGGTCTATGCTCCCAGTTTTAATTGGAGGCCGAGTTGCTCATTTCCTTTTGCTACTTTGAGTGTATGATTTTAGTTACTTTATGTTCTTTGTTGTGTATGTGTGTTTTCCATGTCTGGTCTTTGTCCCCGGATTACATTCTTTTGATTACCCTATAACCTTGGTTCCCTTGATTACTCTTTCAAAAGTTAAATATGATATTACAAGGGGAAAAAACTCCCGCAAGATTTTATAAGAAAATACATGTTCCTATAATTTTCATTTGAATTTGTAATTGTAATAATAACTATATTGATTCTGTCCATAATGGTTTTGAAGATATGAGCGATTGACAAAACGTTTTTCAAAGGGGTGTAACTCGTAAAGAAGGTTGTGAAATCCTTAGCAACCTCATTGGTATATAGTGCATGATGACCTCTGCAAGTTGACAGAGGAAGTCAGACTATCTTGAAATATAAAGAGAATAAGTTTATTTTGAAAATCTCAATAAAGGGGAGATAAGTTCTATAAGTGATGATAGACTCCATCACAAATTAACCCTGAAAAAAACAGAACGTATTATTTTTGGTTTATGTGTGTTTACTTAATTGATACAATCGTGGATATAGAAATATCCCATATAAAGAATATGTAATATGATGATACTAAGTAATTGCTTGGTCGTTTCCTCCGCGGGACTCAAACTCCTACGGCTGTGACATCTATGGCTACATTGCCTGCACACGCCCTAGACCACTAGGTCCGCCTGGCTTTTTAAAAAAAATATAGCTTCCACTGGCCGGGTCATTCCTCCTCGTAGAATAAATCTAGGGTTGTAAATCAGTACACGATGTTTTGTACTACGCGACAGCTCTTAGGTGTTGTTACATGTATGTAGGATAGGAAATCAAATTAACGATACATGTCACAACAAATGAATATTATACATACGTCTAAGAATGTGACTTCTCTATTCGCTACACTGATCAAGTTGATACAACTCGGTTTTTTTTTAATCTTGATATATTTAGTTCTAGTGCTGCTCATTAGAAGTTACTCAATGGAACACCTGTACTGCATGTCTAAATTGCAATTTCTACTTAAGTTTGGTAGTTTTGTGTTTGTATTTGGTAAGTTGAATTGATAATTGAAAAAAAAGCATTTTACAGAATGTTACATATATAGTTTCAATTTTAATTATAATTAAATTATTAAACAAACAAACTACAAGATATGATACATCATCGAAAATACGTATATTAATAGGCGGTAATAGTTTGAGAATGCTTATGAACAAGCTCAACTTGCAAAGATTTGTCCTTTATTAATATAGTACATCATTGATTATTTGATTAAAGTGAAACATTTCTTAACATAACAACTTAAGGACTGATATATTGGTTGGATTAATGCAGGTTTTCAGATTGAAGTAGTTCAAAAGCATATGAAGCTGATATGACGATAATTCAAAAGACAAGTTGCCAGTTTACTCAGGTTTTGGTTTAGACAGGTTTCACTCAAATTGATGTTTATCTATGTTATACGGTTCAGAAGTAACTTACTTTCTTGTTGGTTAAAAAAAACTGTCCATCATCTCATGAATCAAATTTTGTTTTGTGACCATGCAAATTTTTCTTATTATATATTCGTTGAATTTGATACTAAAATTAAATCATAAGGAATGAAGTTTATATTTTTCGTTATATTTGTACGTGCTGCACACTTGACAATAACCTGCTACGCACAATATTTTATAATATTAGAGGTTGTGTTTTTAGCAAATTTATCAATATGTAAAATTGCATACATGTAATCTGCATATGGCTACGTTTCTGAGTTATTGGTCTGATGATACACATCTGTAAATGTTGGGAAAATAGTTTTATCCTAACAATTCTACTTATAAAAGAAATGAAAACTATTGTATTTGTTTTTCTTTACAATGAAATCAGCGTTGCAAATGGCAGAATTCAGAAGATACTATGTAAAAATAAATAATTAAAGGACAAACAAATCAAAGTTTCCCTCACATAATATACTATATCTTTTGTAGCAACGTTAAAAGCCATTTTTGTTTACCGTTTACCACTTGCACATGGAATTAAAACAGTTATGAGATTTATCATTGCTAAGACAAGGTCAAAAGTCAATCATTATTAACGAAAAAAACAAATAGCCATCAGTCATCACACATGGATTTCAATTGGACAAAACAATGTATTCATACCATGAATTGGCGAAAACAGTTACCACACGAAAATTCAAACCGAAAAGGCAAGTTCAACATACAATTAATTGGCAAAAACAGTCATCATACACAGATTGAAATTGGGAAAAAAAATAACAATGTCTACACACTGGTACTTGGCAAAATAGTTTTCACATATAGATTGCAATTGAAACAATAAACAATCTGTACACACGGGAACTTGGCAACAACAGTTATCAAACAAAGGGTAAAAATTAAAAAAAAGCAATTTCTACATGCCACAAATTAATATTTGATATGAATAGTAATGGGCATAAGTTCATTTAGGTAATATGGTATCACCATGGCATGAGAAACTTTGAAAACGTCGAAAAGTAAAGTTTCCGTTGAGTGTTATTTTCAGTGTCGAATTTGACATAAACTAAACATAATCCTCCAACCATATTCAGAAGTCATTTTTTTCAGTCATAGAAATATTTCATTAGGTTTTGTCATGTAATATTGAACTTTTTACATAAAGTAAATTAAATTCATATTCTAAGATTTAAACTGTACAAATCACGATCTTCAATGAAAATAGTGATTTCACCGCCTTTTTGCGAAACGCTACACCTGACAAGTGCACCAGTAACTGGGAGTATTGTATAAAGTCCCTGCAAATACGGGGAATAATATGAATATGTTTATTTTTATTGGTTTGCAATAAAAGAACAATACACAGAGTGTCACTATTTTAGTTTTAATAATTTGTTCAGGCACGTATAACATTTTTATCGAACGCAAATGGAGATTGAGAACCAATGACGTAGCACGTTTATATTAGGTTATTGAGGGTTACTTCAGGTTTTCATTTATGCATATTAATGAAGTTGTCGTGAAAACACAAATAAATCATTTTAACTTTATTTATTGCTAACCTGATGAGAAAACGTTTTTTTACATTCGTATCAACGTTTCCCTCACATAATATACTATATCTTTTGTAGCAACGATAAAAGCCATTTTTGTTTACCGTTTACCACTTGCACATGGAATTCAAACCGTTAAAAGAATTATCATTGCTAAGGCAAGGTCAAAAGTCAATCATTATTAACGAAAAAGACAAATAACTAAAACAGTCATCACACATGGATTTCAATTAACTAATTCTCAATTAAATTGTACTTAACTAGAGTTTTTTTTTTATAAAATGAATTTTTTTTGTGTGTCACGTCTCCTTTAATAATACATTTATGAAAAAAGACAATTTAATCAGCTTGTGTGTGCGACGTATTTAGAATGACAGCGTCATTTCCTGTTTTATTACAATACATGTTCTACCGTTGTTTCACAAATTGTATTTCGAAATGTCCTTTTCAACATCTATAAACTTTATACTTTAACATGCAATACAGTACAATTTTAGATACATATAACTATCTTGCTATTACGTATACATTCATTGAAGGGTTATGCAAATTGGAACCTTTTTTTCTCCCTTAATTCGGACATAAACTGCCGGTACAAAAATATGTTTAGTTTATATCAAATTCGGCACGGACAATAAACACACTCAAATCAGTATGGATGTTGAAATAAAGCAAAATGTACGAGTACCATGATGCAATTTATCTACACAGAGGACAGAAATCATAGTCCAAAAAAGCACTAAAAATCTATCACATCAGCTTGACTTTATTATATTTTTTATGACTACATGTTTCAACAATTGATATATTTTGGATATAATAAGAAATTAATGAAAGGAGCAAAAAACAATACTTTATTAATTAATTTCGACGCGTTAATGTTGTAACAGCTTCTAAATCGCTCAGGCTTTATAGTTAGAAAACTTTTCAGTAAACAACAGGGTCATAATCTCGTATAAACAATATACACCTTTAAATACAAATGATCATTTAAGCTAGGGAACATTATAGAATAACACGTCCTAAAATGTATTCTACATCAGTTAAGTACAAGATTAACAAAAGCGTAAATGCTTAAATCTTTGAGTTTCCGGCAAAAACAGCCTGCTCAATATCACTTCATTTTGGATCTAGTTTTTCTTCTGCATACCTGTCGCCATGCTGCAATGGTAGAAATATCAAACCAGATAATCCCGCCAAATACAATGCATAAAATTAAAATACCGACTGATCCAATCTGAATCGCAGTTGCTCGTTTATCATCTGCACTTTTCTTCTTTCTAGTGGCAGCAGATACTGTACTTTTATCAACCTTCATCTCATTTTTTATTTTTTCTTTTATCTGATTTTCAACATCCTTTGTCACATTGTCATATTTAGGTTTTCCTCTCTTCCGACATGGGCATTTGCAAGCTAAAATAAAAGAAGAAAATATAGTTTTTTATCTTATAAGTTTAAAATTATTGCTATATATTGATATCATTTGGTTTTAAATCTTCCGCCGTTTCATTCATTTCGTGATATGTATTTTCCTGAAAGTAGTTACTATGTTGTACTATTTCCTATTTACGTTTCCATTTCTGTGTATTGACGTTTTTTTTCTTCAAGGATGACAATTGGTTACTACTTTAGGTATTGCTATAACAACTACATGTATGCATTCAAGGATTGAAACAATGCACAATTTGAAACTAAACTACTCGAAACAGTATTATAGAATATAACAAAATTGAATGGATTGTTTGAGAATGTCGATAGTACGTGTATGAAAATAAAATTGTACCATGAACATGCTATAAGCTGTGTTCCACCTTATGCTTAGAATCCATTAACACAGACAAAAATGGGGTACACGTCTGAACGTTGCACGCAC
This sequence comes from Perna viridis, assembly GCA_037379345.1. Classification (NCBI taxonomy): domain Eukaryota; kingdom Metazoa; phylum Mollusca; class Bivalvia; order Mytilida; family Mytilidae; genus Perna; species Perna viridis. The sequence goes on from CM074520.1 coordinate 20,080,034, forward strand.
ATAAAGAAAATCCCAAAGATAATTGCCAACACATTCGGTATTAAGGTGGGATACAAAGTCTTTAAATGTCTTTGATTATTCAAAATCAAACCTTCACTTAAACTGTAATATTTTTGTTGGATAAGTGTGGCGGATACAACGAAATGAACAGTTGAAGTAACCCTTTCTAAACTGTAAGTAAAGCAAACATACATACTTTTACATTCGAAAGCAGGAGTTGACCATGTTGAATTCTTCAAACACGTTATTTGCGCATCACCATACATGGTATAGAATAGACTGCATCTAAAATAATATGAAGTTCCGAAGGCCCTGGAAGATGTCTTTTCAAAAGTTTTTAGATAAGCATTGTCAAACTGGAACACCAACCTTGGATCTGGGCAGTCTAGAATAAAAAATCTCAAGGAATCTTAAACAAAAATGCTACGCGTTAATGTACCATCTTGTCTGTGCCGTATTTTCAAATCCTAGCTAGAACACTGCATAAATAATTTCGTTAAACGGTTCCTGTAATACCAACAATTATTGAATAAATGTTTATCTACTAAATTTGCAACTTCCTATACAAACTATAGTTGCCATTTGTAAAGCTTTATATGGTTAAAATTAGTCATCTCACCTTTTACACAAGTTACAGATCTAGACCATGTTTTGTTATGGAGGCAAGTCATACGTCCTTCTCCTATGATCGTATATCCCGGCTTACATTTCAAGGTTATTGTCTTCCCTCTCGTAAAAGGTGTCCCATTCTTGTATTTGTCAATGACAGAATGGTTAGTTGTTAAACGGGGATCATTACAACCTGAAACAAGAATTGTTAATTTGTTTTCTTGTGCTTTATATTAATGTTTTGATTCAATGAAAAAGACTGGAATCAATAAATTTAAAACAAATAACAAATAGGAGAAATATGCATTCGATCTTAAGCGGGTAATTAAAAACGGTAGTGAAATCAATAAGACATTCTTTGACAGAACAACCGAACAAAACCAAGCAAAACAAAACTTAAAACAAGTCAAAATTATGAAGAAAAATATAAGAAATTGAACGACATGTACCACACTTAAAACTTGAAATCACGTGTTCCGGGAGTATGGTAAGTTTCTTATTCGGGCAAAAAAGAAGTCTTGTCGAATTGATCAAATGAGGTTTATTTAGAATCAAAAGTATATGTTAAAGGGACATCTACATTTTGTCAATAAAATTAGGAGTCAGGAAAAATAGAGGATGAAACAAAATGATGAAGATAAGATTACAGTAATTGAAATCACACACAAAATACCGGAATAACGCTTTTACAAGTGGAGCAGGGAGTATCAAAAAGGGAGCTTTGTTTACTGTTTTGTTTTCTAGTTTCCAATGTATGATTGTTTCAATTCTTCCGTTTGTACAGGATAATGGAAATTTAACTCACTTAGTTCTACTATTAGAAAGCAAAGATATTTTGAATCAAGGCAAATTTTTGACCAAGTTTTTTTGGAGGATTTGTCTATGCAAACGCTTCAATCATTTGTGTACGAATTTGGTTAAGTTTAAATTGAACTTACTGAATATCGTGCAGATATAGTTTTATCATTTACATTTATTTCCATTCATATATAATATACAGAATTCTTCATCGAAATAAAGTGCTACCTACCTTCTACGCAGGAAAATTTGGGGGGGCTCCATGTGGAGTCCGTCAGGCATTTTATGTAGGCATTACCGTCAACACTAAAACCTTCATTACATATATATTGATGTTCTGATCCATGAGTTTTTGAATTATTTGGATATCGAAGACTGGAATGTTTGATTGTTGCGTTAGGGTAACCACATCCTGGAAAATATATCACTTATTCATGTTATTTGTAAAATATCTTTTTGAGTGTGACATTCACAGGAGTAAGCAAAAAATTAAAATTTAATTATTTTAAAACACCCCTTCTTGCCAGTTGTTCATGTAAACTTTTTTTTTTATTATTAGGTGTATAACTTTGTAAAAATCTATGTTTCAATTAAAATGTTGTTATTGAGTGAAGGGACTAAAAAAGAATCCGCGTCAATGTATGGTCAATGCTAAAAAAACTAACTGATAAATTTATAATTTAAAACCGAATCATGAATGACTGATAGTAATATTTTCCAGCCTATTTGGAATATTCTCATTGCACACTTGGTGCACGTTGAAAGTAATCCATTATTCGACTTATTAAGCACAATCTTAAGTGTCTGCAACGCGATTGAAGTCAGTCCTAGTTCATAAAATGAAAGACTTGCAATCTAAATATTGATTATGTGTCTTTCCCAACAAAATAAATGAAATTGCTTCATTTTATTTCCATACTAACATAACACACCTTCTTTACAGACAAATGCACCCTGAGTCCATCCAGCGCCCTCATAACATTTTATTTTACTTTCACCTTCTAATATTAAACCGTCTTTACAACTCATTATGACTGTAGTATTCACTTCCCAAGTGCCATTTACAAAAATCACAGAGTTGTCATATATTTCAGTGGGGTCTGAACAATCTGTAATGAAAGCATTTATACCAATTACTTTCAATTAAAACGCATACTTATAAAGACGTACACTACGTGTAACGAAATATATTAATCTTTTGTGAAAAGAACTTCGAAACAGCAGCATATACACAAATATACAATTTCGCTATGTATTGTAACCCTTTTCTTTTTCGCCGTTGAACGGACCTATATAATTTGGAGCAGTTTAAAAGTGTTGATATCTATTTTTTAACTGTATTTCAATCATCATTTTAAAAACAAATCCCCACGACACGACAGCTCTGTTTCTACAGTGATAATATCGAAAATCAATTATCCGTCAAAGATCTCAAGGTAAAGAATTATTGAGAGTATGAATGTTCTTCCTGTTCATATTTGAACTTGGGTTAAATGGGGCATGGTTAAGGCATTATAAAGCTAGGTTAAACCTGCCGCAGACATTTGTCTGTCCACAGTAAGGAAATGTTGGTCATTTGATCTTATAATTTTGTTGTCGTGACTATTCAGTGCTTACTTAAAGGTGTGTTTACTCTAGCCGAAGACATTTAGGTAATCTTTGAAAGTATTAACAATTTTGTATTTGGATTATATGCTGGTTAGTTTGTTAATATGTTTCAACATATCCGTTCTTTTTACATATGCTTGATATAGAAACGGATTACAATCAATCACATAGGAAGTATACATAAATGTAGTCAGTGCAACATTGATATCAATCTGTTATTCATTTACCTGAAGAAAACGTTCAAGTACAATGAATAACGGACCAATCAATCTTCAGAAATGCTTTGAGACTCAGACAACCATTCACTTTTTTTACAAAATTGATAATGATTATTTTGATATATCTTGTTTTGAACTTGGTGAATAAATTTCTCCGCTTTTCATATCACCATAGTATCTCTCATTTCATTCAACTGGAATTGAGGAGTCTAAAGACTATCATTGAGTTTTTTTTCTTTTCATAAAAGTCAATTTTTCACAAACACTATAAATACTTGTAGAGAAATTTTCTATAACTATGTACATGTACGAGATAATCTTGTGAAATATCCAATCTTAAACACTAGTTATCATAGAAAATGTCCACTGTTTAACGAAGCAAATTAATGATAAGATGTTTTACATAGACTTTAAAATGTTATAACTTAAGACAGTACAAACACTATCAATCACTCAATATAACCTGTGACTGATATGTTTTATAGAAATACAAAAATGATTAGTATATTGTATGATGTTTTATTTCTGGTATTATTGTGGTGGCTTTTTAACTGATGTGTCCGTGACTTGTGTGGACAAGTAACAAAGTTTCCTCAACTCCCCGTAACATGAATTATTTTTTTTTATTCTTTATTACATTCGTTTGATTGGCTAACACTAGTATATTTGAAGGAAGGACAATCAAAGAAACCCTACTTTTGAAACAAAGGACAAATTGTTTAAAAATTTTATCAAGGTAACCAAGGTTATAGCGGTAATAACCTAAGATAATGTAATCCAGGGACAAAGACCAGACATGGAAAACACACATACACAAAAATGAACATGAAGTAACTTAAATCATACATACAAAGTAACAAAAGCAAATGAGCACTCGGACTCCGTTAAAAACTGGGAGCATGGACGAGAGGCACCAAAAATTAAGGCGGTTTAGTAGTTGACATATCTCACAGGACAACTACAAAACGTAAATTTTAATCCACGTTTAAAGGACAAATCAACAAGAGAAATTATTACTGTTATTTTGTTTTAATATGAAACATGGAGTTTGTTATCTAATCTCATATTTTATTGAATAAATGATTTTCACAATAGCTTTATCTTTCATTTAAAAAAGAATGACACCTCCTTGGTGAAAAATATAAAACAGGCATGTTTTATCATGGATGTGTTATACGGGCCAATATTTTTCGAATTAACAGTATCGATTTTATTTAACTCAAATGTCTATGGCTGACAAAAATTATATTATGAAGTATTGACTTTTATCTAATTTTGTGGGAGAAAATTATACAAATAATGCTAGTTTTTATGCATGGTTATAATTTTGGACAAGGATAAAACTTATTCCGACATTGAACACAATTTAAGTCATAAAAAAACTCTTTACTTTCAACCAACAAATGATCCATATGGTACTAAAAACTTAAAATCATGTATTGAAAGAGGCTCGACGAATCGTCACAGGACAGAATTTGGGAAATTTGTTAAATCTTGAATCATTCTTTAGTACAATCTCTAAGATTGGTCGATCCATTGATTGGAAAGAACAAAAAATCTGTCATTGCTTGTTTCTTCAAGAATGAAGAGATTAACTAAGTTGATGAATTGCTTGCTACATTAAATAGAAGCCTCAAATCTTTATGAATGTACGTTACTCAAATCAGACTTCAATAAATTTATTAAATTAAAAGAGCAATAAAACCAAAACTAAACAAATAGTGTCTTCCTGATAAATAATAGGCTCCGTAAACCTCCAAAGCCCCTCCACACTTAGTCATCAAATTTGATATGATTTTCGATACGCTTATACCTCCTTTTGTATGAATGAAAGAGAACCATCTATGGAAACATCATGCATATTAGGTGATATATAGTGGCGATGACCATGACTCCTTATTCGTCTCTGATTTTTGTCAAATAAGTTCATCACATTTATGTAATTGTTATATTGGCTTTATGTTTATTGTTGTCATTATTCCCGTAAGGTATTGCAATACCTAGTCTGCGTATCCAGTATTCTTTCCTTTCCTTACGATAGCTTTTACTTAAGACAGGACTTTTCGTTGGATGGTATATTCTTTCAGGAATACACTCTTTCAGACAGAGCATCAAATGATCTTGTTGATTAAAATGTTGATAAATTGTAGGAAATTTGGTGGTATTACCTTCCCTATCGATGACCGCACATTCGTTTGTTTTATCGTTTTTGTGTTTCACCAACATATACTAGACCGCATAAGTTGCATTCTAATCCGTATATTAAGTTTGTTGATTTACAACTTAAGTTATTATGACTCTTTGTGTGAAAGATTGTGTTCGAAAACGGAACTATTGAAGCGACGTCCGAGCAAGTTTTTTATTCATTCCTCTTGTTAAAACCAGAAATTATATTACTGGGATGATAATACCATCGGGAACAAAATCCAACAGCACAGGTATCGACCCAGTAGTGTGATGGAGCAATAGACTAATTCATGTCGTCAGTATTGATCGATTCGCTTCCAATTATGCCTATGTAAAAGGACGGTGTTTTCTTTTTCGTGAGTTCTTTCAAGAGTGAAACTAGACACCCTCTGTCAGTTACAAAACCACATGGTACTCTAAGCGTCCACGCTGTTCGACATACACTTTTACTTGGAAAACTGAAGAGGTCGTCGGGCCAGCCAACGTCTTTAAAATAAAAGATGGTTTCACCTGTACCTCAGAAAACGTCGTTTAAGCTGCGGTTTACAAAAGCTGTAATATGGTTAACGTGGGCCAGACCTTTCGGAGGTTTGGAGATCGTTTTGTACAACACAATGGAAATGCTTGTTCAGTCGGTGAACATTTTCGGGAAGCAAAACACAGTGTCGAGAGAAACTGTTGATGACAAGCGTTTTTTTTTCAAAATCAAGAAAATTTGACTTTCTCGGCGGGCAGTTGTTTATTTTGGATGACAAGGTTTTGATACTTTGTCAAAAACGTGCAAATAGCCTTGAAATGACAGAATAACTGACGTTAAAACTGTCTACAACTAGACATTGTGACAGTCCAACCTGAAGCAAACCAATAGCTCTAGAGCCAATTTCTATCGTAAGTTATTGTTGTCTAACTGCCATATATGAAGCTATCAATTTCTGACAGAATTAACAATTGTCATTGTTTACATATTGTATACATGATTTTAAAAGGAAAATGAATTTCAACTTTCAACGGAAATTCCGTTTGGTTCCACAAAATCAAGGCCTTGTATAAAGTCATTTATAAAAAAATATTGAAGGAAAAATTTGATAAATTTAATAAACGAAGTTTAAGGGATCATGTATTTGCAATACAACACGAGTAGAAAAAGAATAATAATTTTGACACTTGAAACATTAGATAAAATAATCGACAGACAGTAAATGAGGAGAGGTTATTGAATTATGTATTGCTGATCATAACAAACAGAGCAATATCTATACCTGCAACACATATGAACTTATTAAGTTCCCAATCGGAATTGTTCATGCATGTAATTGTTGCATTTCCAACCAACGTATATCCCGCTTGACAAGTCATGAATAAAGTCTGTCCTAAACTCCAATTGGTTGTAGTGTTTGTTGATGTGGAATATTTATAATATTTGGCTGGATCCGGACAATCTGAAAAACACAAAATAAAAATTACTTCATTAGAAGTCAATTTGGAATATTCTGAAATTAGTCAAGTACAAAAAAATCAAGATCAACCAAAAACACAAAAAAGAATTCGATTCAAATAATATAAATCATATACTTGTGTGCTGTTACATATTAAAATTTATCTCCCTTTTCCTCAGAATGCCCTTTGTTTTTGTTTTTTGCTTAAAACACGCATAATTAGGTCAGCTTACAAAGAAGTGACAATTGAAGGTCCCCACAAAGTAAGTTTATATTTCCCACCTGGTTTTGATACATTATATGTATATTGCCTATATTAGATGATCGCTATATCACTTTGACCAGTAAATGTGTGTGTTCTTTGAAAAAAAGATATGATATTAACATGAGGCGATAGAATGTTGAAATGATACACTTAGGTTCTTTGTGTGATGTTATAACATACACTTATTCCAAAATACAGCATAGATCCGTACTGAATATTTATACACGAGTTTGTATAAGTCAGATATGTCATTGTTACACATATTTACATTGTTTTTTTATGTACCGGTCAAGAGAACCTCATGTCCGACCAAAGTAAATGATAACATCACTTTGATTTTTGGTATGTTCATGTGTAAGGAATTTCCATATTCTTTTTATTTGTTGGTGTTATAAATGTAAAGCATCCTTGAAGTCATTAGTATTTGTCACTACATTTTCATTTATCACTATTTCACTCCATTGTTGCAAATGTTGTCATGTAGTTTTGACTTATTGGAGATAAGGCTGTGTTACTCAACTGACATAATTTGGGAGTACAAAACAGACAATTTTTCCAAATTTATTTTTCATATTTTTGTGTTACTATTGTTGTGATTTCAACGTATTTTAGGCTAATGTCAGTTCTTGGTACTTTTTTTAGGTATATTTTCCTGAAATGTATACTGATGTCAAAAACTTAGTACAATCGCTGTGATTGTATACTTTATTAGTGCTCAGACGTAGGTTTATTTTATTATTTAGGCTATTTTTAGGTACAATTTATTGCATAATTATGATTAATTAGGTACATTTTGTTATGATTGTATATCGTAGTCTTTTTAGTTTTTCTACCTACACCTGTGAGGTATGTAATGAAAATAAAGATGTCCTGGCGGCCAGTTGCTTGTTTTAGACTGCAATTTTTGGTCTTTGTTCTACACCGTTTGTTTTTCAAAAATGTGCAAATAGCACAATAACTTTCTTTAAAACTAGACAATGTGACGGTCAAACCTGATGCAAACCAACAGCGCTGGGGCCAATTTCTAGCGTAAGTTGTTGTCTAACTGTCATATGTTACGCTATCAATTTCTGACAACACTAAGAATTAACATTGTTTACATGTCTACATTTATAAAATTCAATGAAGGAAACATTCGATAGATTAAAAAAAACAGAAGTTTAAAGGGATCAAATATTCCATACGACACGAGTAGAAAAAGAATAATAATTTTGATACTTGAAACATTAAATAAACGAATCGACAGATAGTAAATGAAGAGAGGTTAGTGCATAAAGTATTGCTGTTCATAACAAGAAAAACAATATTTATACCTGAAATGCATCTGAACTTTTTGAGTTCCCATGCGGAATTTTTCATGCATGTAATTGTGGCATTTCCAACCAACGTATACCCCTCTTGACAAGTCATAGCTACAGTCTGTCCTGAACTCCAATCGGTTGAAGCATTTGGTGATGTGGAGTTTTTGTAATATATGGCTGGATCCGGGCAATCTGAACAATATGAAATAGAAATTACATTATTAGAAGTCAATTTGGAATATTCTTAAATCAGTCAAGTACAAAAATCAGGATTCAGAACAAGACACAAGAGAATTCGATTCAAATATTATAAATCATATATTAGTACAAAAAAGCAAGTCAACATCATGACGGAATGTCCAAACCAAAATCGAGCGAGATGAATAAAACCATGTCGTACTAGACAATACTATGTTGTTTTTTTTATAATCAAGACTATTTGATTGTGTGGCGAGCTGTTGTTTATTTTGAATGATAACGTTTTGGCTTTTTTTTTCACACCGTTTGTTTGTCAAAAACATGCAATTAGCCGTAAAGCGACAGAATAACTGACGTTAAAACTGTCTACAACTAGACAATGTGACATCTGAGGCAAAATAACAGACGAAATTTTCGTTTCGATTTTTTATTCGCAAAATTAGGACCCGAAACTGTCTGTGACCCGGTCTTTGACAGTCTACATAATATAATAACAACATACTGCTTAGCATCTTTTCAACTACAAAATACACTTGGGGCAAGCAATATTATAGTATTATTGCGTAAGGTTTTCCATATTGGCTTAGTTATTGGTCTGAGGCTAGCCATATTGGACTGAGGAGTAGCCGAAGTCAAATATTGTTAGCCGATGACCAATAACTCAGCCAATTTGGAAAATCTTACGCAATCATACCTTGATTGACTAACTAGTCCAATATGCTAGGCCAATATGGATTTTAACCTGTCCAATATGAAGTATTGGACGGCTAAAACCCCGTACTGGACGGCTAAATACCGTATTGGCGCAGTTTTGTATTTTTTATTGTATTGGCAGTTTTGATCATATTTGGGCTAATATTCGAACGTTAGTCAAGAATTTCTTGTACATGATAATTTCTAGATATTAACTATATCAAGTCAATTTTTATTCCTCACCATTAGATTGCTAAAAGTATTGAACTTATATCTAGTAAGCATTATTATAGAAAGACATGCCTGCAATACATTCAAACTTATCAGGTTCCCATATTGAGTTATTGTTACATGCGATTGTTCCATTTCCAACTAACGAAAACCCTGTTTGACAAGTCATCGCTACATTCGTTCCTATACTAAATTTTGTGGTTTTATTTAGTAATTTGGAATTCGGATATGAAGCAACTGGATCCAAGCAATCTGAAAGATATGAAAACTAATTTGGATTTGTTAATTTGTAATTTTTTTTCAGACATCCGTAGTACTAGTACTTCTTCAAAAGTGTATGAAATTCCTAAATGCATAGTTTTCTTGTATTGTAACTTGGTAACTCTATATTAAACTACTACTAAGGACTGTACATGATACATTTAATTTATTTAGACTACAAACTAAATCAAAGGAATCGGGAATTACTTAGATCGAATATAATAGATCTCACGACACGCTAACAATTCAAAATACCGAATTCATCGATGAGTATATTACACAACCCTTTGAAATATTGATTAAACAAATATACTGAAATCGCACAATAAGCTCAGTTTTATTTATTTTTTTTTGTTTTGTTCTTGTTTGTTTTGTATTGTTTTATATTGTTTTGTTTGTTGTAGTTGTTTTTTTTGGTCTTTAACTTTTTTGTTAAGTATATATGCCTTAGAAAAAAAGCCATACCTTTAAAACATTTGAGTACTGGGTACCAGCTGCCATTTGAATAACACGTAATGCTGGAGACTTCATATTCTGCCGTAAAATGGTTGTTACATGACAAATCTGTATAAACAGTGGTCACGTGAGTCTTCATTTCACTTTGAAAACTGTTTACCTGACCATTGGATATATTTGGTCTATGACATTCTACAAAACATTAAAAGTAGTGAGATGTATATACACACAGGAAATTTTACTTTTTAAAATATATCTACATTTACGACACTTTATCAAACAAGCTTTAATTACGACCACATATCCTTATTGGTACGTTATATATTATATTTCAGATTGATATTGATATAAAATAGATGTATGACAATGTATAGGAGAAAAACGTAGAAAGATAACATTATGTATAGAAAAAAGGAAATCATTTATGAATAATTGGTATGTGGTCATGGCGTCTTATCACTTGTGATGATTCATTTTTGTTACTGTTGATTTTTATACTTCGCAACTGATTATAAAACTGTGCTTTTGGAATATGTTGCAAATTTATGTCGATATTGTGAACTTTACTACAAATATTTGCAATCCATATTATCAAAGGATATTGTTGATGTACAAATCAATGCTATTTTAAGATACGAATATAAACGATGTTCACTGCTCTAATGCAGAATAACAATGATTTTAAAGGGTTGTGAAATATTGTACGAAAACACAATAATGGGGCAGAGTGCTACTTTGTAAGATATAAGCATTTGACATTGTGGCGAGAGAAGGATTTCTTTTGATTATCCAAATGCTGTCTCTTAGTAGGTTTGATCTATTTTAAAAAATCATAAGAAATAACAACAAAATTATAAAAAAAATCTCTCAAATAACATTTAAGGTCCGTTTCATGATATGATGAAAATAAAAAAAATAAATAAGACCAGCGGAGTCCGGAAATCAGACAAAAATGGCTGAACATGAGCAGCGAACATCCTCAATCCGCATTTATTTAAGACTTATTTGTCCAAAAAAAGTTATTTTATAGATATGATTGAATGTTATTGGTTCATTTACAAACAGAAAACGTATTATGTCGGTAGTTTAGGCATCAACACCTGTAAAAGTGTTGGGGAATGTTAAACCAACAAGGGCAAAAACGTTATTAAAGTGATTGTTAAAAATAATATAATTGATTCCTAACCAGGAAGAATGAAGGCACAGTCTTCGTCGTAATTGCCATCCAAATCAAAATCGCCGATGAACTTTCCTGCTTTGAAAAAGTATTTCTCTGGCGCTGATAAAAGAAGATGCAAATAGCAAAGATACGATATATGCATTCAAAGAGTTTACATAGAAAATCATATGCGAATATGAAAATCATTCCCCCTTTTTTTGCTCTGCTAAAACATAACATTAAAGTAACGTGCAAATATTAAATATTGATCAGAACTTTAAAAAATATATGGATATATGCAAAACTGTTTTAAACGAACCGAACAAGGCAACATTGATATAACTGTAAATATGATTCGTGGGTTTGAACGTAAAATATATTCAAAGATTCGTTCAGCTTATGGACAACTTATCGAAGTCAACATGACCTGATTGTTTATTGCTTAAGTAGGCGAGCACCATTTAGAAAAGGCCTCTCGTTAAGGTCTTTTATGCAATAACCTAACATTTGCCTAATTTTGGTATGGATTGAAAGAGTAATCAGGAAACCAAGGTTCTAGCGGTAATCAAACTAATGTAATCCAGGGACAAAAGCCAGACATGGAAGAGTAATCAAGGGAACCAAGGTTATAGGGGTAATCAAAAGTATGTAATACAGGGATAAAAAAAACAGAGATGGAAAACAGATATACACAACAAAGAACATTAAGTAACTAAAATCATACATACAAAGTAACACAAGTAAATGAGCAACTTGGACTCCACTAAAAACAAATAAACATAAAGTAACTAATTTAATACACTGAAAGGTGATCATAGCTTAAGATGTTTGGTCGTAAAAGTTTCACATGGTCACCTTTAAAAAAAATCTCGCAAGATCAAAGACATGTCCAAACGCTTGTTATTATACAATGAAATTCAACCCAATATATTTTGAATTTGTGGTGCTAAATTAATTCTTTTCTTAATAGAAAGATAAATCATTGTCATAGAGAGGATACAATCTTGATAAAACAATATCAACAATGGATAATAAAATAAAACGTCATTATTGTCACCCCCCCCCCTTAAAAAAACACAAAACCGTTATTTTGCTTTAGATTTGAACTTTCATAAGTCTTTTTTTTAAATCTTATTTCTAAAACATTTAAGCGAATTATTCACTTAATGTAGATCAGTCCCGTTGAATGCATACCTCGCCTCCGAAACGTATACGAAAGCCCATAAATTGTTGTATTATATGTCACACAACAGAAACTAGATCATATCTAATACCTTAAACAATTGGTTGACTTTTGTGCAAAAGATAGAAAACTCCATCTCATTCATTTATATTTCAAAATGTGTTGTAACTTTGGCGTGATACAGAATAAAAAAAAACATCAAATAAGAACATGTTCGTGTATCATTCTTGTCACTTCTCTAATTAATGAGTGTAGAGTAATTCGTTCTGACAAAAAGTATCATACTGGAAAAATATAAATTCTCTCTTCATAAGTTATTTCAATACGCGTCTTGCAGACTTCGACTCATTTTTGTTATATATATTTCGGGAACAAAATAGTTGCTGATGTGAATTATGGTCAGATGAAGTCAAATTTTGTATCGAGTAGTTTTTTTTTTTTTCACGTTGACCTTATGCACTCAGAGCTAGTACTTAAAAAAACTAAGATAAAAATGTGAAATAAAAACTACGAATGTCTAAGTTGTCCTTAGTTTTAGAAACCAAAAACACTGTATTTGGAAGTTCTAAGATGCAAAATTATAAATTCTTTATGATTACTGTTCATCAATTAATATCCTACTGTGAACAAAATGACACTAAGGAAATCTTTAGACTGCTTTCTTTATTGACAGGGTTCATTACATAACTATTTGATGACAAATCTTACAGCACCGTCGAAAAAGGAACATTTATTTGAATTTCTTTTGAATATATAAAAAAAAGTTTGTTCAAATGCAATGTGCCAATGCATAAAAAAGCTCGTCACATTTTGTATTGACTTCTCTGCCATTGCACTATATCGAAGGTAATAATTTTTAATTGAGCACTTATACTTTCATAGAATTTGTGCTTCATATCACGAGGTTTGATTGTAGCTGACAACCTTTGCATGTTTGTACTTGATATATTCCCACTGTTGTCTGCTTATATGATGTCAAAGTTAACATGAATGCCGAAAGAGTAGATGGAGTGGATTCTTTTTACTCAATAGTTAGTACCGTATTCCATGTTTTTGAGGAAGTAAGCCGCAATTGAAAAAATACATACTTGGCAACGCAATTAGAGAATCACCAGTTGTCAAATAAAACCCAGCCAATAGACAAAAAAAGTCTTATCTTAGTGCTGGTGCAACCAAAGCAATCAGCTAATCCAGTTCAGAACGACTAGGCCTTTTCTAGGCTATTGGAATGTTTCCTTTTCATACCGGAAACTCTAATTACTTGGTACTTCTTTAGAAATTTACCACATGCTATTGTTGAGCTACCATGTAAATTTTCTACGATTGACAGACAGCTAACTGTTCACTTTATGTTCTGTGTTGAACAAGCATAAATACAATATCAGTGGTGAACTGATATATGTGAACAGACATGTCTACCTTTTTCTGTGCATACTGGAGCGTCTGTTTTCAGCCTAACATTATGCAGCTTGGTGACTTTTATACGCTGCCGTGTTTTAATTCATCACTAGGAAAAAAATGGGAAATAGGAGTCTTTGATATCTGTTGGTAGATACAGATGTATATGCAGTCACTCATGTTTACCAAATGCTTTCAGGAAAACAATCCAACTGTGCAGTACGAAGTTTATACTCTTGTGTAAGACTTACAGCCCACTGGATCTGCTCTTTTTGAGGTTGTAATCAGGTAACAAGAATGTCTAAAAGTACCCAAGGTGTTCTGGATGCCGTATACAACGTTTGACGGTCTCTCACATTGGGCAATCATCAAAGAGCAATAAAAGAGACCTTGGCATTTATAATTAGCCTTTCAGTTCTTCAAGCATTAAAAGGTCTGCTAATTAATATCCGAGTGAAGAGTGAAAAAGATATATGACCTCCATTTGCATTTATTATTCTCAATGTTGCCTAACTATTCCGTTTTAAAACAAGATACCCCCCGGCCACTAATGGACCTTTGTCGCTTTGCACGACATGCCTAGTGAAATTGCAAGTGGCCATCGACCTTTTTGTCTTGCATTGGTTTAGAAAAAACATTTCAAGCAATAAAGGGGCAATTCAACCACGATCTTAGGTTTAAAAAAAAATAGATAAATCTATTTTGTGACGAAAACATAAGTTTTCTTATGTTTATATGGCAAGAAAATAATAGCCGGTCGTTTAGCAAATTTACAACATTATGCATTTTTTCTTAAATTCTAATGAACCTCTGGTAGGTAAATTAAGAAATGAATAAGCTTAGATCTAAATTGATTGAATGAAAATGTTGATATAATTTTAAAATGTTGCTTCTTTTTAAGGCGGTAGACCTAGGGTAAGGGACATAACTCATGAAATCAGTGCTATGTTTGTATCATATTCAATTTCACCAAGTCTCTCAAGCTTCCGTTTGAAGCAGAAAAAAATAAATCCAAGTTAATTAGAAGCTAACATAAGATTGATGTAAAATGCTGAATACAAAGGCCCCTTACCCTAGGTCTACCTCCTAAAACGACATTTTTATTTATATGTTATTTGATTTTGAAATACTCTTTTTTGCTGTTTTTGCAGTTTAAAAAGATGTGACCACTTCCCATTTTTACGACCAAGCAATTCTGACGGTACGACAAAAGACCTTTCCAAAGATATATGGTATAGCCGTGTTTTAGGTAGGTGCATTAAAAACCTATAGGTTTTAGGTTTGACAAGTAAAAAAAACAATTGCGTATTATTTTATTGTCAGACAGTTATAATAAATACAACAAGCCTACATTGCATTAATCAAAGATCCGTGTAGTAATTTATATAATTTTTGCCCGATAACGTGGGTTGTAAATTTATGTTGTCCTAATTTATTAAAGGACGAATTAAGATGGCTCGATAGATATGCCACTTTGTTTCAGTTCGATGTCGCCTTTTGTCCTAGTAGACGCCTGACGACTTTTCGTCGAATTGGTTTGTCACATAAATCATACATTCTATTTTCTCCACATGATTTGCAGAAAAATGCCTGTCAACTTGAAATCTTAGATGTTTTTTTGGTCAAAGTTAAATTCGTCCAATTATCGTTACTTTAGTATTCTATCAATCTAACGAATACTATACATACGAAAATTGTATCCATCCAGTACACACAGATCTTCTCTTGATAAACCATCACAGTCCGGGTCATCTTCATTGGATATGATACATGCATGTTCCTAAAATATATACTCTGTTAATTCAGATTAACCAGGATCACATTTAATTTCCTTACTGCATGAAGTATAGAAACATAAAATGTTAAAAATGGAAAACTAATTTTGAACAACAATTTTGCCTTTGATCGGTTTTTCAGAACGACCCAGCAACTTACATTAAAACGGAAAAGTGTACGGAAGAGCAAATTAATGCCCATAAAGTTGTCATTTAAGACACTTAATAATCGTCACTATTATTTCATTTCATTGTCATGTGAAAAAGTATTTAACTACAATATTAAAAACTATCGCCATCTGTTTCAGGTAATTTCTGATTCGTTTTCATCGGATTTTACTTCAGCGAGCAACGTGACAGAAGGAGGACCTACACAAAATTTTATTTTCCTGCTTTCAACTTATATAAGGTATATTTGTCCTGCTTGTAATCATGTATGTATGTTTCACTTCATTTTTCTTTTTGACAATTTGACTTTCAAAAGTTAATTGCGAAGTGCAATAAACAAAATATGCACATGGAAAATTTATGTTATTTTTCAATAGACAAAATTTATATAATAGCCAATTCTTATAAATTAATTTTGAAGCATATTTTTATCTTTCAACATGAGAAAACTAGCTCTGAATTTAACTGAATAGGGGCGTAGCAATATTTTTGTTATCTATTGGGTTATAACAAAATTATTTTAACCAATCAGATTACAGTATTTATCTCAAATTGATTTATTAATAGATAAGGCAAAATACGTGTAAAATAGATACAAGGCCATATGAGTATTATAGACCATGTCGTGCTGCATGAAATAGTTTATTATAAAGTTGAAACAACCCACGTAGCTATAGGAGACAACCCAAAATGACCCATCTATTCCACCTCCTTTAAACATATGAAATTATATTAACATTTGTCATGTTTCTTTATTTCATTCCATCCGTATCAAAGCGTCCGTGATTGCAAATTCTATTTTGGCATTTATGTTAAGAAATGAAATACACACATACATCAGATACAAAATGAAAAAGCTATCAACATTTATATCTTTTGGCAGTTATTTTAATGATTCTCAGATACCATTAGATGAAATATGAATCAATTCTCCAAAGAAGCTCTTGTACTTTGCTGTGAAAGAAACTGAATTGAACTTTTTTGTCCAAATTTCAGACAAGATTAAATTCATCTCTTTAGAAGTTTTATGGTCATTACCATCAACTCGTGGATTGTTACGGTGTATCCGTCTGGTTCGTTCAACGTGTCATAGTTTTCCTTTCCTCTCTCATTCGTATACCCTACACTTGACTTTTGATGAGCAACTTGGCTGGTGTTTCTAGACAAGCAAATGACGCTTACCCTACCGGTGCACCTGGTCCATGCTCCCAGTTCCCGGAGTCCGAGTTGCTCATCTCCTTTTGTTACGTTGTATGTAATATTTTTTATTGATTTTATACTCTTTGTTATTTGTGTTAGTTTTTCATGTTTGGTCTTTGTCCTTGGATTACATGTACATTCTTTTTGATTTCCGCTAAAATCTAGGTTCCCTTGGTTACTCTTTTACTTTACTGTCACTTCAACATGTGTTACATTTTTTTCTACTTATTCAGAAAGGGAAATCGATGGAACGTTTGAAATATTGATAGATGTATGGCTATTTCCCCAACACAATTATAAATTAATTGAGAAAAATAATGCAATACCTCAAAAAATCTTGAAATAGAATGGATTGTCATACCAACATCAATCATTTGGTGTCTATAAGTATCATTAACGAAATCTACATTATCATACATGTTCCACACTAAAACTGGTCTGTTGCAAAATATTGAAAAGTTCTGGACGCCAATGAAATCGTTTGCGTTCAATTCAGTAAAATCGCCATTTTTCGTTAGAAATATGTTTAATGTAGCAGGCATGTCTTTGTCATTTTCTTTAAATACTAGTCGGCAGTGTGTAACCATACTTTCTGCCATAATTCGAATCTTAAGTTTATCAATATTATTTCCAAGTACATCACCACCAATAGTAAAAGGTCCGGTCGAAATAGATTGGGCGGAAATCATATCTTTTGCTATAAAATAACTCTCTGAATATGCTCCGCAAATTACTAAAACTGGTTTATTTGCTGAAATGAACGTCCCCGTCAAATCAGTTACGTAAGATTCGATCCCAAGAAAGGTATATTTATCTAGGATACGTACTATATTTCGCTGATTATTAACGATTTCGTTTTGGTTGGAACTAGTAACATTAAGTGTAATGTTGTGACTTCTAAAATATATATTTACAGTAGTTTTGTCGTATGCTGATGTTATAGCACAAAAAGACGTACAATTACTATCATGATAACTTGCAACGTAATATTCGCGACCCCAATTGTCTAAAGAGTTTATCACTGTTGTGGATCTTCTTCCATTTGATATCATTGAAGCACTAACTGTAACTTCAGCATTGCTTGTTAAACGTAATACAACATTTTTGTTAATATTTTTTTCGAATGTTTTGCTGAACTCGGATTTATTTTCGTACAGTGTTACAAATGTGGTCGAATCTGTATATGAATATAAACTACTTGTGACAGGCTCCTCATTATCTGATGTTGCAGTGATGGTACACTTTATTTCAGAATCGGTAAAACTTGGCCATAGTGATATAATATAATCAATTCCTAAATAATCAGCTTCAGCTATAAGAAAGAAAATCTATATAAAGAAATCCTTAAACATCTTGTCACATCTGATCTACTGCAACAAAAGTAACAATATTATAAAGTATAGAATACGTCAATTATTTATTTATCAAAACACAGTACGCTTATTAAAACTGAAATGGTATATTACACACCAAATGCCTTACACGTAATTTTCGAATGTGATTATTATTGAATTATGTCCTATCATTGAAATATAATACATTCATTCAACCAAAATTAGGATTTTGAATATTACATGTAAATGCAGCATCACGGGAAAACGTTGGAACGAATATGCAGCTAAAAAGGTCATGTTTGTTAGGTTTTATATGCCTTAACCTCCTCTTTATGATGACTTGACAAACTGCTGTAATTTTTTAACCTCCCTCATACATGATTCAAATGTTAAAAAAAACATAGCACAACTGGGTCAATGCCGTTGCTGGTGGATCAACGGTTCCCCCAGTGTATTCGCCAGCACATTAGTTGGACTTGTCTGACCCCTTTATATCCTAAGGCAAAATGTGCACGATTGCAAAATTTAAAATCCCTTATTACAACTTAAAGAACTTAACATGACATTACTCGACATTACTTGATATTACAATTACATTCTTATGCCAAAAAATAAATTCTTAAATTTTGATTTATCTCTCTTTGATCATGGAATACATTCAACATTTGGCCATGACGAATTATTTCCCCTGGTAGTTAGATTTATCACTAAAATTGGTTAAGCAGTATATGGGATTTTTTTCAATTAACAGACAAACCTTTATTAAAAAATATCTGTGTAGAATTTGAATTAAATGTCATAACTTTTTTTGCCGAAAGCTTAATATTTTGCACGTTTCATGCAACAATCACACATACATCAATTATATTCAGTAAATGTACTTATTTTGGTTTCACACCAACTGCTCACGTAAGAATCATTTATGCCAACTTACTTGTGTTCAACAAGTAGAGTGAGGATCATTTTTAACTTTCCTTACCGACTATGCCTTTATTACTTAGAGTTGAAGTGTTTCTATGGGTTCCTAGTTTGTACTTTAAAACCCACTAAAATCTGTTTGCTTACTCCTATATTATGGGAGGATCTTTTGTTTTTGTAGTTTCACAGAAGAGGTTGCTTTGACTAAAGCTTTTTTTTTGCATTAAGCTGGTCGTAACTAGAAGCTTCTTTATATGCATGTATCATTACGTCCATTACAATGAATACCATTTAAAGAATAAACCAACTATACATTATAAATACTAGTATTTACACATGCTACACACCCTAATTCCAGGGGAATATACTCGATAATTTCATGTATCATATAAAAAAAAATGTTGAAAGATTTAGCTGAATAGGTACACAATTATTTTAAGAATGTCAACAATATATATCATAAAGACAGAGTCTCTGCCAAAAACTTGTCTAGTTTAAAGACCATATTAAGGGTGTATTCAATTCATAACACCACTTTTAAAGTGATTGAATGTCTCACAAGTAAACTTATGTTTCTTTAGTACTTAAAAAGAATTTTCTCACTAGGATTTGTTTTACAAACTATCAGAAAAATTATATCAAAAACTAAAATCAATGGAAGTGGTTAAAGCTTCAAAACAAACAAAGGCTGTACTGAATTTTGCTACGGAATATTGCTACTATAGTTCTGCTTGGAGATTCATATTTATTCAACCCATTCTTTTTTTTTTTCTTTTTCCCCAACCATTTTTTTTGGGGGGGGGGGGTATGCGATATTGGATTCCCAAGCTTGTTCATAAAACAAGATTCAATCAAATCTTAGCAAATGGATTTTTGATTTCATGTATTTTTTCACGTTCTAAAAAGCATATACTTTATCTGTGGGTGACTTTTGGATACATTTATAATTGAAATTTGCTAAATTAGATGAGTTTCGCCATAAAATCAAATGTTGTACAGAATTAATGTTAAATTAAAAAGTAAATAGAAGAAAATAAAAAAAAAAAATAAATAAAAAACGCTTGTGGTAATTCCATTTAAACCCAAAAACGAACGTTCATTTATTTGTGTACTTTGATTGTTTTCTTGATTCAACTGTTATTTTTATATAATTTGCTAATATTTAAATATTTACGTTAATTCAATTTTTTATCTTTAATTTCGTCATTTTTTGTTAATATTATTATTTTTCATCTATCTTTTCGACTATCGTGCGTTTAAACGCACGCTGGAAGCGTTCGTTTATCGTGCGTTGAAACGCACGATAGGAGCTTTTGTCAATCGTGCGTTTTGAGAGCGTTAAGTGTGCATTTAGGTATCGTGCTTACGGGAAACCTTAATGCTTAAGGAGTTTAACATGAGTGAAAAATACAACAGTTGTGATGTGCGGTTTCTCGTGGTCGAGACAGATGTGTTTTATTTCGATAAAGAGGATCTATGTAGTTATGTCATTTCATATTCTTACATACATGCTTTTGGTATTACAATCACCACTGCGGTTACGAATATTATGACGTGCTAAATTGAAACTCGATACGTAATAGACTGTCCACCTAATAATGAATGTCATCAACGTACTTGTACATCTGTCAAAGAAACAAATCGAATGTCGCGTCTAAAAAAAGATGACGTGAGAAGATATCTTATAGCTGCAGGTGTTACGAGTCGTTCACAATTTCTAATGAACGTTATATCAGCTCAGAACTAAAAAATCATTTTATTTATATTCATTTTTTACATCTCATAATATTATAATCGTTTAGGTCGATGCCAACCCGTTAACATGTATAAACTGGTAACAATCAATTCATTCTTTATTGTCACCCCCCTTCCTGCACAAACACGTGCATTAAGTGTATCCGTCTCCACAAATATGTCCGATTTCATCTAGGTGTCCGATAATATGTCACACAAAACTTATTGTACATCAGAGTTCATTATCGTACGTGATAATTACGCTAAAAATAAACAAAGTCAGATGAGGTGGCTATTGTTCCGGACAATGACACAAAATTAAGCGGTGCGAAACGGTTGGAACATTCCATCTCAGTCATAAGCTTCTTGTAGTTAGGGCTTAATTGTATTCAACCAGAACCAGAATATTGTGTTTATATTCTACTTTTTGTTTATTTATTATTTTTAAACGTAACTTTAAATTGCAATATTTGTACAGTTGACCAGCACAAATGAGTTTTCCATTCTGACGTAATTAAAACAATATTAAAAATGTAGTCGGCACAAATGCTACCTCTAAAATATGTAATTGGACCAAAAGATTTTTATCGGCCATTTACAATTCCAACGCGCCTGACATGTATCCACAGAGCAATCTAGGTTTAATGCAAAACTGAAGTACTCGCAGAGACAAACTTTTTGATATTTCTAAATCAGCCCTTGGTGGTTTCTTTTTTTCTGTTAACTATATTGCGAATAACAGGTATTGGTTTTCATGATTTGAAATAGTTTATCATTTATTTGTTTGATAGTTTTAGCGCTTACAATACAAATGATGAAAAATAAACGAACGCTCCTTCCGTGAGTTTTAACGAACGCTTCTAACGTGGTTCATCGTTATGCACGAACGCAAAAATTGGAAACGTGAACGTTTCAAGGACTGTATGACCCATGCATCGCACTGTTGACACATATATTTTGTGAAGATGTCAAAGAAATATCTTCGGCTCTTAGCTCCAACATTTCATAAAACGAACATAAAAAAATTGTAAAATATTGTTAGCGACTTCTTGCACTCATAATTTCAATATGATTAGCAGATGATTTGCATAAATATGTTATACGCCACGTAATGCTGCAGATCCTTGCCATGTTTATCGCCATTGCGTCATAGTTCTAACTTCATACGAGATCAATGTACCTCTTAAGTATCATACGCGTGTGTACTACGTGTGGCTTTTGCTAGTACGAGAACGGGAAGTTTACATGAAAGATCGGTTAGCTTTGAACATTACCCAGTTTCCG
Organism: Perna viridis; assembly: GCA_037379345.1. NCBI lineage: Eukaryota > Metazoa > Mollusca > Bivalvia > Mytilida > Mytilidae > Perna > Perna viridis. Next base: position 20,102,448 of record CM074520.1, read on the forward strand.
ATTAAAGCACTCGGGCTTGTTACAAGACTATATTGGCAATATACATTAGCACGCCTCGATATTTATGAATATTCATTGCCAGTTGCTTAATCTGGTTCCAAAGCCGCTTCCCTCGTCAATATCATAAGGAACCCAAGATCACTACAACGTACCTCTTTAAAAAACATAGCATACACATGTCTAGGCGTGTTTTTTCTGCTTTCATTAGAACGAGAAGTTTACATTAAAAGATAACATGATAATTTATGTAACATTACCCAGTTTCTGACAGGTTTTCATTACAATTGACTCCATATATAAAGGTCATATATATTATCAGGACCCCGATATTTATGTATAGCCCCGCCAGTTGTCCTATCGTGTTCCGGATGACTGAAAACATTGGGGTCATTACGGTTACGAAAGAGTACGCAATCATATCAAGGTAACCAATATTTTGCGGGTCACCAGATTTTAGAGCATATCGCATTCGTACCGGATGTTAAAAATGAAAGAAAACAAATGAAAGAAGAACTTTGCTTGGACGGTGTCTTAGTAATTTTGAAAACCGTCTGATGTAATTTTATATGTAATAAACTATATAAAATTTTCATACGACAGATTGTGGCAATTGACCTATAGCTTATCAAATGAGAATATGAGTAGGATTGCTTGGAAACATAGGCGGATCCAAGAGGGACCTTTGGGCCCGTCCCCTTTATCAATTTAAAATGTAGATGGATAGCATTTTTGTGCGTGAACGAATGCATTGAAATGTGTTTATCAAAGATGTGTAGTGATCCTAGCCCCCTAATTAATTTTCTGGATCCGCCACTGTCTACGATTGTGTCTCAAGTATGAATGATTTGACAGATAGTCGCAAAATTGAAATGAGACTGAAAAAACCAATTAGTACAGTAGTAATGTCGGGTAGTTTTATGTTCATTCATCTAGGCGTTCCACGTAATTAGGCAACACACTCAATTTCACACAAAATCAAGAATTGCCCATGTAATATGCGAAGTAATTTGTTGAACAATATGATGTCTTTAGTAATCAGAATGGTGAATTAACAATTTACTACAACAAACTTGTTTTTGGATATATTTGAAGTAGTTTCCGATTATTTCCTTTCATCTAAAGTTTTCCCAGTCTTTGCATTTTGCCGATTATTTGAGACGTAAAAAATCAAACAAACGATATAAATTTATGCAGTACATGATTACATTGATTTAAAGTTACTTTTCAAAAGTACAAGTACTAATCTGTTTTACCGTGTGTATCTCGCCTTTGCTCTTGAAAAGATAGTCGTTGGTTATAGTGCAAAGTCATAATTTACATTTGATAATGCAACATCTTGCTGTTTTTATATAGGGTGGAGCTGCTTTGTCGAAATCTTTTAAATGCAATGTTAATGAAATTTTGGACTTTATGTTTGAGGTGTTAATTCTATAAATCAAAAGTATTTTCAAAAAAATTAAACAGAACATACTAATCACTAGTCATTTATGTTCATAACACCAGTATACAAGTTAAGAAAAGGGGAATAATTATAACCAAAGTTGCATGACAATTTTATTTCTGGTTACAGCGAGATGAATCAAATTAATTGAAATTATTTTCCGACGTAAAAAACAATGTTCATGTGAAGTAATGTCGAGTAGTGTTGTTATTTCCGTTGTTCGATTTTCTCTATTAACCGTCGATCGGTCCGAAGTCTACAAGTCAAATATTTCTTAGCTAAATAATGGAGAATTCTTAATTCTGAGATTAATAGATTATAATACATAGTAACTACTGTGTAGACATATTAACATGACCGACTTATCGTTATCAAGTTATCCCTAAATTCACTAAAGTGTTCTACAACTTATTAAGTTTTTTTAATACTTATATAAATGAGTATGTCAATTATTTGAGTTTAAATAACATATTTATATTTCAATTGATATGTGATTTATTCCCCCTTCAGCGTATTGATAATAGGGTGATCAACTGGGAAGAGTGACTGACCAAAATATGAAAACGAGTGCCGAAGAATACCCAGATTTAACGAGTGTGTATCACTTGTTCTGTGCACGAGTAAAATTTCACTGCGTTCTCTATAAAAGCACACAATAACTAGGTTTAACGGTAATACATGAATTAGGTTTGTGGTGATTTGAAGCCTCTGCAATTCGTCTTTTTTTTTATTACAAAGTCTTTGTTAAAATCTTTTCGATTGTATTTGCTGTTCAAAATATTTAATATCACGATTATGGATATGGTGGATATAAAAGAAAAAACAACCCATCCGCGATGAACTTAGGGCCACGCAGGTTTTTTTTTTTTTTTTTTTTTTAGGAAACCTTCACAAAACAAAGCAGGCTGTAACTGGTTGCAAAACAATATTATATACAGATATAGCATAATAGTTGCCTATAGGCATATATTCTAAATTATTACGGCTTTACCATTTTCATTTGTTGTACATCCTTCGACAGGTTGCCAGTCTGAAAAGCAAATCCGTTTGTATAGTTATAACAGTATTTAAGAGTCATAGTCTCTTGCACCAAAATATGGGAATAATTTTTATATCGACAGATGTTCAGTTTTAATTTTCGTAGAATACACGTTATGTTAAGATAATGTTTTGGTCTTGTCCTAATGTGTTAAAAGGAATTTTCAGCAACTACTTTAAACGCTTTACAAAAAGCAGTATTATTTTTTCATAGAACTTGGCATTACAATATGTCAGTTTGTTTAAACCTTGTGAAAAATCACTTAATCTCCGTTTGACAAGATTCAACTTTAATATTTATCTATATATTTATGTTTTCTTCGAAAGCATTATCTGCTAAGTGAAAAACAGACAACTGTCAACGTTAAAAAATGACTTACGATATACTGTTAAATTTACATGTTTTCTTGACATATTTTTCAAAGTGGTTGTTTAAAAATGAGTGAAAGACAATACGTCAATACATAAGGAAGCAATGATGATTTTTTGCTTTATCCGAGTTTGATATATCCTACAATGTCACCAAATGCCGGAAATAGACATTTTCGACGAAGATTCGATCAGACTTAGGTAAAAAAGGTGGTTAAAGTCTGCTTTTAGGAGGGGATTCAAAATTCATCTGTGCCACTAGCTACTATGTTAAACCGTAACTATTTTAAACACACAACACGTACTGGTATCGATGATCTATAATTCAGATTTGATGAATAATTATGGCAATGCGTGAAATCAACCATCACTTTGAAAATAATCATGATAAATTTCGATGAATATTTAAAGTATATATTTTTACCATCTTTAGATTAATATTTACTACTGAGAAATTTCAATTAGCCTTTCCAGCAAAACAATGCCTAAAAGGCTGGAAAATAGGCTTATTTGTTTCTTCTCCCCGATCCCGAAGCAATTAACACAAAAAAGACGCTTTCCCCTCCAATGGAGTCCGAGTTATTCATTTATTTTTTTTTACTTTGGATGTATTATTTTAGTAATTTCATGTTCTCTGTTGTGTGTGTCTGTTTTCCACGTCTGAGTTTTGTCCCTGGATCACATTCTTTTGATTACTCTTACAGTCAATTGCTATGTTAGTGAAGGAAATGCTTACTAGAACAAAGATGGTAAGTTGTAACGTTCGTTGGGTTATTTCTGCAGTTGGTAAACGAGCAATTATCTGTATACATTTCAATACATGTATTCTTATGCATGTAACTAAACGATGATTGTTTTGTACACCTTTCGTTGTACATTAAATCATTACTGAAACCGATTTGCACAACAACTCCGTTTCTAATGCTGCAAAAAAATATTAGAAATAAGTTTAATTGTCTTTTAAACTCCACAAGAATTCATTCAAGCAAAGCTACATAGCTAGATCTGCAAAATTTACAGCAAAACCTCTTTGAAAACTTTTACCTTCTATATTAACAGCTACCAATGACAGTCTCCAGTCAACTAAGACACTTGCTACTCTCGTAGTGGTATCAATTTAATTCAGAACTTCTGGAATCCCTTATTCAAGATTATTGTCAGAATACAGTAGCACTTAAAATATGATTTTTCAACCCTTTATAAACAACGTTACATAGCTGATCTGCAAAATGTACCACAAAACCTCTTTTAAAACCTTTAACTTCTACACTCACAGCTGTCAAAGAGGGTCTGCAGTCCTACCACAACACTTGTTACTCTATTTGTTGGTATTATTTCCATGTGGATCCTGAAAAATTCGAAAGGTCTTCTGGAGAGCATTAGTTCAAGACTATTATCAGAATATAATAGCATTAAAATCTATGATTTGTCAACACTGTATACTTCTATTACTCAGTTAAAATCCAGACTTGAAAACATAATACATCGTTGTTTTTTTTCCAAAGAAGATGGTACACCTAGATACAAATATATAGTTCTTGGTAGAGATTCCTCACACTTTGTAATAATTCCAAATTGTCTTCCAAATATACAGAAGAATATGTTCACACAAGGCTGGAATTTTTAACCGACAACATATTTGTCCAATGTGGTGGACGCGTTTTTAACAAACGGTTGACATTCCAAAGGGATTATTTTGTGCTCCTCTTCTTGCTGACATATTTCTTCACTCTTATGCGGCTGACTTTATAGCTGATCTGATTCGAAAGAAAGAATACCGTTTAGCTAGATCCTTTATTCTCCGTGTCCGCTATATAGATGACGTATTATCTTAAAACAATCCTAATTTTTGGGATTTGATACATCGCATCTACCCCCAATGAACTTGAGCTAAAGGATACTACAGGCACTGTGAAGTATTACTAATATCATTACGACAAACGTAAAGAATTCTCATACAGTATTGTCAACTTTTCTTTCATCTGTGGTAACATTCCTTCAGCACTTGCGTATGGAGTGTTCATGGACTTCTAACAAGTAGGCCTCCAAAACTAGGTTATGTAGCTCTAAGATTGAAGTAAGCACCATTTTATGGTCGTCATTATGCGCTCGTGGATCATTAAGGTGTATCAATCTGTGCCATGAGAACTGATTTGTTCATAGTTTTCCATTTCTTTATTGTCTACCATGGACATGACTTTTTATGAGCAACTCGTGGGGGGGGGGGGGGGGGTTCTAGATAAGCAGAGGACGCTTACCCTACCGGTGCACCTGGTCCATGCTCCCAGTTTTTAGTGCAGTCCGAGTTGCTCATTTGCTTTTTTTACTTTGTATGTATAATTTTGGTTACTTTATGTTCTTTGTTATTTATGTTTTCCATGTGTGGTCTTTGTCCCTGGATTAATTTTTTTTTATTACCGCTATAACCTTGGTTCTCTTTATATTTCTGTTCAAATGTAAACTCAGCTAAAATATTCTCTCAATAACATTATACATCCTTGTTACTCATTAAAAGTCGGTACATCTAGATATAAGTACGTACTACTTGGTAGAGATTCCTCATACTTTTTTCAAAATGCTGGACTTTTTTTATCGACAAAGTATAAGCGACGAGAACACGTTGTCAACAAACGGTCAAAATTCTAATTGGAACGAACTGTGCTCCTATATTTGCTGATCTATTCCTTCAATCTTATGAGGTTGACTTAGTAGCTGATCTGATTAAAAGGAAGGAATGTCGTTTAACCGTATCCATTGGTTTCGGTTTCCGCTTTAAAGATGACGTTTTATCACTTAACAATCCAATTTTCGAAGATTTAATACATCACTTCTTCCCAAAAGAATTTGAGATAAAGGACGCTACAGACAATGTGAAGTCAGCTTCATATCTTGACATTCATTTAGAAGACAGTTGGATCTATGTGTCTATCATTATGACCTCGTGGATCGTTAAGGTGCATCCATCTGTACCACAACCGATTTGTTCAACGTGTCACAGTTTTTCCTCTCACGTCTACCCCTGGACTTTTTTATAGGCAAATTGGCGGGTGTTCCTAGATAAGCAGAGGACGCTTACCATACCAGTGCACCTGGTCCTCGCTTCCAGTATTAAGATGAGTTGCTCATTAACATTTGTTTACTTTGGTTTGGTTGATTATATTCTCTATGTTGTGTGTGTCTGCTTTTTTCTGTCTAGTCTATTTCCCTCGATTATATTGTTCTGATTTCCGCTAGAATCATGGTTCACTTGATTTCTCTTTTGAAATGGCTTAATGATATGTGTAATAGTTATTGCAGCCTCAATAACACAAATATAGGTTCAACGAAATATAACATATTCTTTATATTTAAGACATTGCTCGTTCGAACGAAAGACTTTTCTACGAAAACAAGAATGTTGTTTCAAATACTTTTTTTTTCTCTTTTTGAAAATTTAAACTATATGAACAATAAGTTTTCTACTATTGAGAGTAACTTCAGGAAACCATTTTATCGTTTGAGAATTAGGTAAAAATGTATCAACCTAGCTTTAAATTTATGTAGCATGAAGTGATATTTAAGTTCTTGGACGACATGTGGGGGCCACAAACAGACAGTTTTCCATATGTTGAAAATGCTACAATAGAAAAAATTAACTCTCGATACTGGAACCCTGATTTTTCTGCTGTTGCTCGATATAAGGCATCAGAAAATAATTACTAGCCTGGTGCCACCAGATTCTCTTGTTTTAGATGCATTTATCATTTTGAAGCGAACGGTATCCGGATAGTACCTAAATGGTCCTCTTCTGACTTCTGGCCTATAATTTTTATGTCGGACACGAAATTTCGTCTTGATCATTGGACCTTGCTTGATTGTATCTAGCTTGTCTAAAATTAAGATCAGGTACGTACTTGCTTATGTTAGTTATTTACTTTAGTTACAGGTAGTTTTCGAATTTGGATTTTGGAAGGACAAATGTATGAACGACCGGTAGTAACATTACTTCTTTCACATTTCCCGGTAAATGAGAGGCATTTCTTTTTTCCTAGTTGACATTTCTTCCTTCCAAGTTTACATTACCAACATACAACTTTATGTACGATTTCGCTATTGAACTTTATTTTGTTTTAATAATTTCATAACTGAACCGTTTAGTAGAGTGGACCGGATGTATAACCGGGTATACGTTTAGATTCATCGAAGGGCGTTGACCACTCACACTATACACTACACTGAAGTTATAGTTTTTGTCTAATTTTATGGATTTGTTCTGAAATTGAAACAGGATATTTTATTTCTTATTTCGCGCCTGACTTATCCTGTATGTTGTCGTTTGTGTTTTTTTTTGAGTTGTAACGAACAGGAACAAATGGTAACCCATTAGTACATAAATACTTTAAAATTGGTGAACGATGTGAATTAAAATATAATGATGAATACCTGTCATCAAGTTCTTGACGTAAGTAGTCGATCGTTTCCATAAAGCGTGCCTCTGTATCAAGAACTGCAAGAATTTTGTTAGACGAATTCTTGCAATCATCATCAGCCGTCTTCGGATCAGTTCGTAATCCTTGTCTTAATGTAAAGCCTGCGTCATTGAAGGATTCTGAGTGCAAAGAGAAAGTGTCTAATAGAACAAAACAAAACTTCTAGGTGTTTTGAGTAGAATTTAAGATGATTACATCTTGTTCTCTTGTTACTTATGAATTGTTTTTTTTTTTTCAAAAAACAGTTCTTTGGCTTATACAGCGTATAAAATGAGAGGATGTACGGGGTAAAAATTGTCACCATAGTATTGTTAAATGTGTTTAATTTAATACCGATTGTTAATGAAAAGTCCCGTGCATCTTCAGGTTTTAATATGAGGAAGGCATTGCTCATTTCAGTGAAATAGGGGAAATTCAATACCCTTGCAAAATATTATTATTTCTAATGTGAGCATGAAATAACTTTAAGGTGTGGTTTGACATTTTAAAGATATCTAAAATAACATTGCAGGAGTACAAAAACAAGCTTTCAACTACAAATTAACATATGCATGATAAATAATCGTAAATTCAGTAATAGTTGTCGAGTATGGGGCACGACGTTAAATATTGTGAGAGCTTACTTTCTGTTCAATCGTATATTATTTTTGACAATTCCAATTAAACGCGTACGGCTACTTTCACCAAAACAATGAGCGTGTTTGTTGAATAACTAATTACAAGTGAGATCAAATGATGTCTACTTGACATTTGGTTTTATCTTATACAATGCAAAGGAAATATGCAGCCGAAAATTAGATTTACATGTCAGAAAACACTTCTATGTATCCATCTGCAAAATGAAAACTGATTTGTTCATCGTGTCATAGTTTTCCTTCCTCTATCGTCTACTCCAGACTTGACTTTTTTATGTCCAGCTCGGCGGGTGTTTCTAGAAAAGCAGAGGACGCTTACCCTACTGGTGCAACTGATCCCAGTTTTTTTTTCAGAGTCCAAGTTGCTTACTTGCTTATGTTACTTTGTATGTATTGTGTTAGTTACCTGATGTTCTTTGTTTTGTATGTCTGGTCTTTGTCCCTGGATACATTCTTTTGATTTCCGCTAGAACCTTGGTTCCCTTGATTATTCTTCTACAATTTGTACAAGTTTTTAGCCATTTAAAGATTTTTCTTGTAATAATACGAAAAAAGGCGATGTAGTCTTTTGTTTTTGAACCGATAATGATACATCCCTAGCTTTTTTTTTTCTAATCTAATGAAACGGTTTAATGTCTCAACTTTAACGGGAGACCAGGAAAAAAATGATTTATACCACCACTATCCTATTGCATACACACGGATAACCCAACTTCAGCAAAAAAATACCGAAGCGTTAGCAATGGGATGATTCAAATATGTCGTAATCCCAAAACTATGGCATAAACATGAACACATGAAACAAAGACGGTCTGCATACACAGTGTACCTAACCGAGAAAAAAAAACAATTTACATAAGGAACTGAATATAATAGAAACAAAACGTTACATAACAAACTAAAGCACTAACAATATGAATTTTACAAGTTGTGTTACATCAGGTACTCCAGAATATGATATAAATGAGGAAACAGTAAAGGACAGAACGTATATATGATACATTTTCTGAGCACTTACAGTGCTTAAATCGACCTTATTAACCACAGTCTCGAACTTTTCTTCGTTTTCTAATGACACAACTGTCTTTACATACAATTTATATTATTCGAAATTCAAGATAATTAAATAAGTAATACTTGAAAAATAAAAAAAGCTTCCTTTACAATGAAATTAATAAATTAGATTTCAATTTTTCTAAAAGGATCGGTTTCCGAGAATTAACAGAATAGATGTATATTATAAAGAACTCTATCACTACCCATTTTACTCCGATCAATAAATTACTTGTAATGGATTACCGTTTAAACCATGAAATATTATCATATCCTGATTTTCATGAGACAATCGAATTTTAAGTTAAACCATCGTTTGAAACATACATCTAATCGTAAGTGAAATGAAACGTCATAAGTAAACCTACTGGAATGTTCTCGAAATATTATTGTGTTTCCATTACAGTTTCCATTTTTCAGAATGATTTCCCTAATTTTAAGAATAATAATTCATAGGTGTTTAGTAATCTAGTTCTAAATCGTAAAGTATATTCATGTGCAAAGATCTTTATTGTCAGGATATTATCATACTTGCTTTGTTCACGTGTTTTAATCGTTAGCTGTCTGAGTAGTTCAATATCTTCAAAACAAATTATTATTTTTTTTTAATCCGTTGCAGTTGTTTTCATTGATATATTCATTGGCGTTCCTCATAAACAGAAAAGAAAAGCCGGTTAAATTAAATTCGGTTTCATTTGTATCGTAGATTGTGCTAAAGAGTCATATGCATCGCGGGAATCAAATATTCGAGCAGAAATTAAAATAATATATTCCAAGGAGACGACATATACAACAAAGAAAATGAAATAACTAAAACATCGTGTACAAGGCAACAAATGTAAATGAGCCAACCGTACTCCACTAAAAACTGGGAGCTTGGACCAGATGAATCGTTAGGGTAAGCGTAACATGCGGGGTAGACGAAAATTAAAGGTAAACTATGACACTGTGGACTGATCGGTTCTGAAGGTGCAGTTAAACTTTATTGTAAGAACGACGATTTAGCAAAAATCATTATAAAATTGTCCTGTATCGACATATGATGTTCATGTATCACTCATTGTTATGCATATCATACTATGTAAATAATTTTATTATGGAAAACATTGATTACATAGAAAACCACCTCTGGCAAACTTTATAACAGAAAATGTGTCGAGAAATTAAATCAAACTCTCAGAAACATAACTGACCCTTGGATAGTACAAGTACTGTCGAACCTCGATGTGTCGAACTCGGATTAGTCGAAATCTCGGATAACTCGAAATAATTACAAAGTCCAAGAAAATCTCCCCTTACTCCAATACAATTTTACCTCGGATGAATCGAAACCTCGGATAACTCGAGGTAATCAATCAGTCCCCTCGATAGGACTTCGAGGTTAATTAACACTTATGTCTCGAAGTCAACTAATTAGTCGGAAAACTGATTGCTTTATTACAAACCATGACCGAAGTGTGTTTTAACAACAATTAGCGTGGCTTTTAAAATTAATTTGTTGATACTCTTTATGGTTTGATTTGTTTATTTAATTAATTTAGAATTGCGCTTGTTGTTAAAAGAAACGAATTTCATTAATAACACGTGGGAATGTGCACTAACAGTGATATAGGACATTTTGATATTTTGAAAAAATTGTATATAAAAATACAGATGAATTGTAATGGTGACTGACTATTTAATGAAACATCAAACAGACTATAGTAAGGGTATTTCAACGACTACATTCGTTCCGCTATTGAATTTGAAATTTTATCGTAATATTGTAGAGCACATGGTTTGACGATACTCCTGATTGTGAATCAAACAAAGCAGCATGTTATGAACTATGACGTTTTCGATATAGAAAAAATAAAAAGGAAATTTCACTAAAACACTCGGTGCCGTTCAGTATTTCAAACATGATATACAACATACAAACAAAATATCTTCCGATATGAAACGCATTACGAAGTACCGTGTAAAGTGAACTACATGTACATGTACAAGAACAACAAATGAAATAATCATGGACCAAACTACTAGTATTTCCGGTTTATCCTCGACCTCGGATTACTCGAACCTCGGATAACTCGAACACTTCTGCATGGTCCCTTCGACTTCGACTTAACGAGGTTCGACTGTAAGTGCATTTGTGCCGAATCTTGATTATTTTGTCTCCACTAATCCATGACTCACAATAGCTACGGCAAAATACATAATCTTAAAAGGGTAAAAAAGGGAAAATACAGATCGAAATAAATGGGTTAGAAATAGTAACACGGAATCAGTTGAGCGCACACACACGTTAATTGTCTCAGTTTCCATTAAAACCTTTAATAACTATGCAAAACATGTTATTTACGCCTGGTCTCGATTTCACAAAAAGTCGTAAGTGTAAAGTTAATTGTAAGTAATGACGTCATAAACTAAAATAGCATTGTGACGTCATGATTAACGATCAAATTCACACTTACGACAGTTTGTGAAACCGACGTCTGGAGAGTCCAATGCTGATATATTTAACAGCATAAGCATATTTGAATTGCCTTAGGATATTTTTTTGTCTATTATAACACTAAATTTCTGAATAACAAATCATCGTTATATTGATAACAATAATGGTTGAAACAAGATAACGTTTTTGTCCCTTGATTACACTTTTTTTCTTTCCAATAGAATCTGGCTCCCTGGATTACTCTTTCTAAAAGAAGTGGATATAGTATTGGATGTGCTGAGATGCACACTTCCCCGATTTTCAGATATGCTGATACTTCCAATTTACGAATCTATTTTATGCAAACAAAAAGTACACGTTTGTACATTTTTGCCATTATTTATACCTCGTTGAGGGAGGAGAGAACTATTTATTTTTTTCATTCTTATATCTTTGTTTAATATGGTGTTGCCATGCTATAGCCCAATGACTCAGCTTTTCAAAAGTATCAGAAATGGCGGTCACACACTCAAGGTTTTTTGAGTTAATGCAAAAAAACGTACTCATACTCCCAACAAAACATCGCTTAAATTGACATATTTTTCAATGTCGAAACATTTTCATATTAAGGCTTCAGTAGAAAATAATTAGTCGTAATTTTCTTATTAGAATATGAAAACTGATATTTTTAGGACCCTTCCGATGACTTTTCGTGATTTTCATTGTCATCATGTATCAAAATTGTTAAAATAATATTTTCGAATTTGGCATAAAAAGTACAATAAACTCGGCTCTCCAAGTTAATTGACTTAAATGTCTAGATCATTTATCCAAGAAACATTCATTTTTATTGACAAAATGTTCCACACTCATTTCATAATACACCTATATAAGTTGAATTTCCTCATTTGTGATATCCCAAGAGGAAGTTGTCGTTTGAACAATTGATTCTCACACATATAGACTTTTTCAAACAATAGGATATAAATGTTGTATTAACACTTGAGAAAAATCCTATACTTTTCATTTACAAATTGATTCCTAAAAGGGAGGGAAAATAGTACCTCAAAATCATCGATTTGACAATATAATCTAACTCAAGGGTAATTTCTCCATTTGAAAAGACCATTATCTGTGGTTTATTCTCCATCACTGGATTTGCTCAAAATATTTTCAAGAAAAAGTTAGAAATTTTTTTTTTTAAAGATTTCTTTAACTTTGAAAAGTCAGTTCGAAATTCATTTCAATGAAACTATAATTCAATGTACCAAAATGATATCGAAATTCTTATCTTTTTTCCTTGATTTTAATGATGCAAATAGTCGAAGTCTTCTTTCAAAATGATGCGTTTTTATACCATGTTTCACCCACTACCCGTTTCATTGAGAGGCTGACATTTAACTTCCGTATTATTTTACTTTTTGGTTAAAGAATAATGGTATTTTGTGTTCATTAAAGATGTATTTACATATGATAGTTTAACTTTGACGAACTCAGCTTGGTAACGAGAAAAAAAATGTTTACCCATTTGTTAAGATAATAATTATGTACAGAATTGTTCATGGAACTACATGTATCGACATTATTTTGATTCTAGTAATAATTTTAGTAAACACATAAAATGACACACCTTTACTTGAAAGATACAAGAAGTATTTAAGAATATAGTATTTTCATACTTTTTTCAACATGTGTTGTTTTCTTCCACAATAGATTGTTTATACATATCACCCTACCAAAATATGTCCTGTGGTAATTTACTCTTTCGAACCGATACAATATGCATAAAAAAGTAAAGTTTATAAAGAACAGGGACTTACCACAGTCTTGTTGCGTTTTAATATTATTTTCCAGGTCCATTGGTTCTGATTTATTTGCATCCTAAAATATAAAGAGTACGTGTGAAAAGTGCAAAACACTCAACTCATGCAACTCGCTTTTATACAATTAAATACAAAGCGTAAAAAGTCTGTAGCGGAAACAAACTTGAACTGCGCCGCTTTTTGTCCTTGCATTTTCACAAAGATTGTGTCTTACTTAGACGTTCTTTGATATATTTTCACTAAATCCTCTGACGTGTTTTTATTATATATTTTTCAGATGACCTTAGTGTGCCTATGTGTTGTGTTTCGATTTTTGACTACCTTGCTGAGGAGGCGATTGCCCTTTGGCGGTCGCTACAGTTTGTTTTCTTTTGTCTTACATATTAAGATGTTTGTATTCTCTATCAATCTCAAGAGCTAAATCCCAACTCGACATATTTTTATAGTACGTATTACTGTTGTATTTTCCCACCACTATCGCAGGTAATTGGGAGGCTTGATCGCTCACAATCCTGTTTAACAATATGTGCCTGTCCTAAGCCAGGAACCTGTAATCCATTGTTGTCACAGTTTGTGTTCATTTTTTGTTATTCGTTTTACTTTTTTATTTTATTTATTAAATTGATTTTTGTATTTTATTAATAGTTTTGCTTCATTTGTTTTGAGCCTTTTTACAGCTTGCTTTATGGTTTAGGTCATTGAAGACCGTGTGGTGGCCGACAGAAGTTAATTTGTGTTGTTTGTTGCTAAGAATTTGGTGGATGACGGTCTCATTGGCAATCATAGCTGTACTACTATTTTTTCCTTTTTTCTATATACAATTTATCTTATATATAGATCAAAAGACCTTTTTTTATAAAAAAAAAAAAAAAAAAGCGTAATTCATTGTATTGAAAAGTTCAACCTATATACAGAAGAAACTCAAGTGTTATATACAGCCCTTATTATTGCTTTTTTATGTGGACGTGTTTTCTTTAATAAACACCCAGACAATTCTCACAATAAAAACACGTCACACTTTGCTACTCATGATCCATCGTAGTAACTAGTTGTAAATTAACAAATTAAGCACAGATATATGAAATGACTTATACGATCTGATTATTTTCCTGAATGATGGGATTTCAGAGAGCTACATTTCAACAGTTATTGTATATTTAGATACAACTGTGTTGATATACCAAATAAATCATTAATCAAATGCATCAATTAGCAGATCAATAAAACGATAAGAACGGTTGTATAATAATATTTGTTTTTTAGGTTTTAAATAAAGTTAATTTACCTTTATAAATGAATCACTAAAATATTGAACGTCTGTAGTTGTTTTGTTAGAGATCCCAAATGCTAAGCAATTCTGATTAATTTGATGACGGGAAGCGCATGTATTGCTGATAAGTCTTCTTAAAACATATCCAGAATTGCCAATCATATACAAGTCATTGTCAAAAAAAAGTTTTTCTATCGAAAAAGCGTAGGATTCGATGTAATGACAGGATATATCAAATGTCTCGTTGTAGTATTGGTGGGTGGGAGGCACGTTCATCATTGCTGCATGACCATTTCCGTCAGCTACAATCTGGACGATAAGTATAGAATTATTAGCTGAAACATAAATCACATCATCGTTATAAATTGCACGTTGGATCCATTTGTCTTTGGAAGGAATTATAGCAGTGGGGTATCCATCCATATTAACGATTGTGTTTTTAAATCTTGCAGTAATACGTACAATATCTCCGAACTTATTTATATTTGACCCAACGAGAAAAAAATGTTTACCCCATGTTTCAACTGGTGTCATTTGGGTAAAATAAGAGCTTGTTTCAATCCCTGTTCTGATTAAGGTGTCAACACCACCTGCAAAAACAGCAATTTTCTGGTTACTTCTAACAACAGTACCAGTCAAATCACACTTTAAACATTTGATGAATGCAACATCCAAGTTGTTTAAGTCAAAGTCTATCTCATTTTCGTCTTTAGTTCCATTAAATTCAATGCTGATTGGTCTATTATCTGGCACTCTGATCATTACATGTGCAGGCTGATCAAGAGCAGCATTTATGTATGCAACTGCTATAAAACAGTACCCAAGAATTTGACAATATGTCACGATTTGGTAATGTATCCCTAGGACTTCAGACGGATAAATTAAAGTTGGCGACCAACCGTTGAAATGCAATCTAAAAGTAGTTTTATTTGATTGATTGAACGGGGTCACTTCAATACGCAAAGCTTGACTACTTGTTATTCCGGTTTTTAATTCAATGGAACTTTCATTTTTGAAACACCAATTCTCAGTAGTCGGTCCATAGTTTTGGTAGAATTGTATTGTTAGATTACTGTTTGTTGTATCCATTAATGTACATACAGTCTCAGCCAATGGAATTGCAACAAATGTTGTAGTCGACTGACCTGGAAGTATAACGTTCAACTTATAACTTATGATGTATATTTGTAGTGATAAGTCCTTATTTTTGTTGAGTATGAAATTAGAAACTCAACTTCGTGAAGAAAAATACGTTGGATCTGTTATTTTAATTGTAATAATATGATTGTCATTATCCCATTTCATTGGGTATGACGCAAGGGGGAGTGGGGAATGGAGATTATGAATTGGACAATAAGGAACTGGGCAAGGGAAAAAATTAATTGGTCATTCACAAAATGTGTTCTGCCGTTTTCGGCATGCAATCTATTACGGCAATGGATGGGTAAGAAAGGTCATTTAAAAGAATGTTATGCATTTGTCTAAATCATATGAATCGCAGTCGTTTTCATGATACTTAAATTAACAATTTTAACGTTTTATACAATAGCGGAAAAATGTATTTTGTGTAGAAATGTGGCTGAAATGTATGTGTCACAGCCACCAAATTAAAACTATAATGGAAACATTTATCATTTTACACATTAATGTCTTACCATTTTTTAAATTAATAGTATTTGTACATATAAAAATTGCAGAAATATGTTATTTAAAAAGAATTGGGACTGAAATATATCCACATGGAATTGAATACTTTTCTTCTTTTAAACTGTAAATTAAGAGAAAAATATCCACAAAGATGTTACTTAAAATCAATTGAAAAAATTGATTTCATTCACAGTTCATAGATATATCTATAGTTTTAAGAATATTTTCCATGTTTTTTTTATCATACAGCTTAGAGTAGCTAGAATACAAACTACAGGTATATCGCGTGATTTCGGTAATGTCCGAAAACGGCGATGACATTTTATAATCGAACAACAATACAACACAAAACATCTCGTAATGCATAAGATGTCTGTATATACACTAATCTTGTCGTAAAAGGCGACTAAATATTGCTCAGAACCCTAGCCGGGGGCTAGGGCGCTCTGCCCAAAGAGCAACTGGGTTGTGTGCCCCGGGTGGTGGAATGGGGTACCCCTGGCGTGTTACATGCTGGGGTTGTGAGGCTATTATACGGAAAATCTGACAGCAAACCATAGCGGTGCACCGTGTTGGGAAAGATGCCACGTTCCTCGCACGTTAACAAACGCTACTGTTGTATTCTCCCGGAAGAGGAACCATAGGGCTCCGCCACAGGAGGCTAAATTGCCCGACCCTACCCCTAGAGACACCATTATCCTTGATCCGTTTGTTCCATCCCATTTTCCATTTAATCATCATTTCATGTCCATTTTATCATCCACTTCATGTTCATCGCCTGAGTATAGCTGAAATATTGCTGCTTGGGCGTTACACCCCAACATACAAAAGATGTATCAATTTGATCCGATGGAGCAGTGTAGTGAATAGAGTCGTCACATCCTGAGAACGTTTGTATAATATTGATTTGTTGTGACATGCATCATTAATTTGATCCTCTATTCTACATAATAACATCTAAATGAACTGTCCCGTACTACAATACATCGTGTACTAAGTTACAGCCTTAGATTAATTCTACGAGGAGGAATGAACCGGCCAGCGAAAGCTATATTTTTATATAGCCTAGCTGGCCGAGTGGTCTAGGGCACTGGACTTAGTGCAGGCGGTGTTGTCATAGATGTCACAGTGGTACGAGTTCGAGTCCCGAGGAGGGCACGACCAAAAAAAATTTGTTTCGCAAATTTGACAGTTCTAACAATGTTGGGAATTTTTCAGACCCTTCTATATCTATATATATGGCAGTAGCTATAGACACAACGCATGCTACAATTTAGGTTGTTTTACTGTATAACATTTTTACAATTGAACTTTATGAAATGGAGAATTTCCTAAAATATCTTAATTGTTTTTCCGCAAATAAGATATTGACTAATCTAATCAATTTAAATTGAACATTTGAAGAAAACTCAAGGCTTTGATAACCATCTCCATTTTAGATTGTTTACATGAATGTTAGTACTTATAGATTCTTGTATGCATGTACGTGTCTCAAAACAAAAGGACCACGAGGATGTCATCACTTCTATTGCAATGATTCTACAGTACACTAAACGATATACTATTCCTGTACAATAAATACAACGAATTCGTGGAAACAATACTCAAATTCGCGGCAACGGCTTGCATGGCAATTCGTGGCCATGATATTGACATACTAATTCGTTTCCGCGATATACTAATTATTGGTCACATTATACCAATTCGTCGCCACGGTATACTAATTTGTTGCCACGATTTACTAATTCGGGGCCACGATATAACAATTCTTATCCACATTATTTCAAGATAATCATCAATAATAATAGCAAAAAAAATGCATTGAAGGCATCATGAAGAAAATGCTTTAGGGAGAATTCAAGGGAACCAAGGTTATAGCAGTAATCAAAAGAATGTAATCCAGGGACAGAGACTACATATGGAAAACAGTCATACACAACAACGAACATAAAGTAACTATATCGTACATACAAAGTAACAAAAGCAAATACGCAACTCGGACTCCACTTAAAAAAGGGTGCATGGACCAGGTGCACATATAATGGATTTGGGTTTTTAAAGTTTGTTTTTTAACCTTGAACATCCTGTGTATTAGGTTCTAATGCTGATGAAGGCGAGTTCTTTGAAAAGCTTATTTCTTAAAGAAACTTATGTATAAGTTACCTTCAACAAAATACCCCACTGGTATTCATGCAAATGCGCCATGAGAACTGATTTATTCAATGGGTAATAGTTTTCCTTTTCTCCTTTGTCTACCCCGGACTTGACTTTTTATGAGCAACTCGGCGGGTGTTTCTAGAAAAGCAGAGAACGCTTACCCTACCGGTGCACCTGGTCCATGCTCCCAGTTTTTAGTGGAGTTCGAGTTTCTCATTTGCTTTTGTTACTTTGTATGTATGATTTTAGTTCCTTTATTTTCTTTGTTGTGCCTGTCTGTTTTCCAAGTCATGTCTTTGTCCCTGGATTACATTTTTTTGATTACTGTACCGCTATAACCTTGTTTCCCTTGATTACTCTTCCGCCAAACTGTCGATTAAAAATTCCAGCATTTTGTAAACTTTTTCTTCTGTATATTTGGGAGATAATTTGGAATGTTTTCTTACAAAGTATGAGGAATCCTTACCAAGAACTATATATTTGTATCTAGGTGTGGCATCTTTTTTGGAAAAAACAACGATGTAAAATGTTTCTAAGTTGGATTTTAACTTAGTATGGGGAATAGAAGCATACTGTGTCGAAAAGGTAGCTTTTAATGCTATTATATTCAGATAATAGTCTGGAACGGATTGTCTTCACAAGATCTGTCAATTTTTTCAGGGTTCATATTATATTGATACATCTACGGGAGTAACAAGTGTTCTGGTAGGACTGCAGACCCTCTTTGACAGTTATGAGTATAGAAGTTAAAAGGTTTGAAAGATGTTTGGTGGTACATTTTGCAGATCCAGCAATGAAACGTTGTTTGAATGGACTTTTGAGAAGTTTAGGAATCCAGTACATAGACGGTAAATCACAATCATCGTGGTAGAGAGACCAAAACAGGATAGCACAGATTTATGGTTTACCACAATCTCTTCTTTTGAGAGTGTGGTAGCACTATAGGTCTTATCACTGCTACTATTTTCGACGTCTACCACTGATAATAAATATATGATGTAAAACGTTTTGCAGACAAATACAAAGTTGTTTTGGACTCTGTCTGCTGGTACGATTACATGTTTGTTATGTATAGTAGACAATGATTCGCTACATCGGGATCTTTGAAAACATATGTTGCCTTGTCACTCATTGACCTACTGAAAACTTTTCTTCGTTTCAAAATATTAAAGACCTCACGGCTTTTAACCACTCTGACCGAGAATCAGTGTCTTCGTGTTCTTGTTTTATCCATTTTCTTTCATAGTCCTCCACGGCATCCATAAGAATTTAGAAGTTATAATTCTAATTTATGAAGCGTGGTTCACGGTACTTTGGACTTTTAGAAAGGATATTATGCAGAGATCCGTTTTTTATGATGGTTAAATCTCCCGAAACGACGTGACCGGCAGGACCATATTTGAACGGAGAGTTTTTGCAAGAACAGTCAGGTGGTTTAACCTTGACATCCTCAATCTCGAGGTTCTGTATTAGCCTTTTATTATTGAAAATTTTGGATGCAATGGGTGAACTATAGGAATATGAAATAATTGGTATGGATTTGTCTTTGAAATATGGCGGAATTTTTTGGTAATGTTTTTGTGAAGGAGGATGTTAGCCAAAATGATTACATCTTTACATTTGTTGACCAATGGTAGTGGAAAAAAATGATCGTTTTTCTTCATCTTGATTTTTCACACAAACTGGTTTTAAGAGTCTGTGGAAACCAATATCCAAAATGATGGCAACAAGTCTGTATAATGATGAAGTAGGGTCAGAAACAGGAGTGTCAAGACTTGTTTTGTAAAGGAAGTGTAGTAGAGTGAGAGGTATAGAAAAAATTTGTTAAAGTGAAGCCATATCAATGAAGTGAGGCAACTGTTTCAAATGATACTAAACCATTGAAGTTTTTTAATATCAATGAAACGTATTTCTGTTACATGTAATTGTTAAAAGCAAACGAAAGAAAGACAATCTGCACAGTAATGGAAATTTAATGATACTTTATGCAGCTATTAAAGTTTAATTTAATGTATAAAATATCGAGACGTTGAACTAAGCTCAAATTGCATGTATCTTTAAAGTCAATAGTTGACAATGTATAAAAATGAAATATTGGAATACTGTATTTGATTAAAAACGATGTCTAAAAACATACACTGTGGAAGCCATTGAAATATGTTGTGCATTTACATGACTGAATGGATTTTTATGTTTATGAAGGAGTCCATTTGATTTGATTTTAACTGTTGAATGCCACAGTTAAAATATATAATATACCTGTAAATAATTTATATATTTTATGCTGCAATCAATTCTCTTAGCAATTAACTCGGAACCAAACATTAAAAAGTTCCGGTATTGTACTGAAAACGCAAATTAAGACTGAAAAATATACAATCTATCTTATCCCTAAGGAATGAAAAAAAATATTAGGAGAAAATAGAGAATTAACTTTACTCAGAAACCCTGACTTTTATATTACTACACTTAATATACAATATCCTACTATTTGTATGAAATTGTATTACGTATAAAACGTAATAAAAAGTAATTATATCTGAATTTACACCACACTTTCTTTAGCATTGTTTAGTGTTTATGGTATTTATATATATTTTTAACCAAGATTTTTAATTTATTAGATGATTATGATTATTAGTGTTTGTTTATGTAGACCTTATTTCAGTTTTTCAACAATTCTAAGAGTAGTACAAGTGCATTAAATATGGTCCAAAACTAAATGTCGTCATATAATCATGTTAGATAAATGTCATTATTATAGCCATGTTAGCTATATATAGCATTGTTTTAACAATGTTAGCTCTGTGTCATTATTATAGTCATGCTGGCCATATGGCATTATTATAGTCATGCTGGCCATATGGCATCATTATAGCCATGCTGGCCAAATGTTAACATTATAGCCATGTTAGCTATAGGACATGTTAGATGTGTGTCATTATTATAGTCATGTTGACCATATGTCATTATTATAGTCATGTTGGCCATATGTCATTATTATAGTCATGCTGACCATATGTCATTATTATAGTCATGCTGGCCATATGGCATTATTATAGTCATGCCGGCCATATGGCATTATAATAGTCATGCTGGCCAAATGTCATCATTATAACCATGTTAGCTATATATAGCATTGTTTTAACAATGTTAGCTCTGTGTCATTATTATAGTCATGCTGACCATATGTCATTATTATAGTCATGCTGACCATATGTCATTATTATAGTCATGTTGGCCATATGTCATTATTAAAGTCATGCTGGCCATATGGCATTATTATAGTCATGCTGACCATATGACATTATTATAGTCATGTTGGCCATATGTCATTATTATAGTCATGCTGGCCATATGGCATTATTATAGTCATGCTGGCCATATGTCATTATTATAGTCATGCTGGCCATATGGCATTATTATAGTCATGCTGGCCATATGGAATTATTATAGTCATGCTGACCATATGGCATTATTATAGTCATGCTGGCCATATGGCATCATTACAGCCATGCTGGCCAAATGTTATCATTATAGCCATGTTAGCTATAGGGCATGTTAGATGTGTGTCATTATTACAGTCATGTTGACCATATGTCATTATTATAGTCATGCTGACCATATGTCATTATTATAGTCATGCTGGCCGTATGGCATTATTATAGTCATGTTGGCCATATGTCATTATTATAGTCATGCTGGCCATGTGGCAGTATTATAGCCATGCTGGCCAAATGTCATCATTATAGCCATGTTAGCTATAGGGCATGTTAGATGTGTGTCATTATTATAGTCATGTTGGCCATATGTCATTATTATAGTCATGCTGGCCATATGGCATTATTATAGTCATGTTGGCCATATGTCATTATTATAGTCATGCTGACCATATGTCATTATTATAGTCATGCTGCCCATATGGCGTTATTATAGTAATGCTGGCCATATGGCATTATTATAGTCATGCTGGCCATATGGCATTATTATAGCCATGCTGGCCAAATGTCATCATTATAGCCATGTTAGCTATAGAGCATGTTAGATGTGTGTCATTATTATAGTCATGTTGGCCATATGTCATTATTATAGTCATGCTGGCCATATGGCATTATTATAGTCATGCTGACCATATGACATTATTATAGTCATGTTGGCCATATGTCATTATTATAGTCATGCTGACCATATGTCATTATTATAGTCATGCTGGCCATATGGCATTATTATAGTCATGCTGGCCATATGTCATTATTATAGTCATGCTGACCATATGGCATTATTATAGTCATGCTGGCCATATGGCATTATTATAGTCATGCTGACCATATGGCATTATTATAGTCATGCTGGCCATATGGCATCATTATAGCCATGCTGGCCAAATGTTATCATTATAGCCATGTTAGCTATATATAGCATTGTTTTAACAATGTTAGCTCTGTGTCATTATTATAGTCATGCTGACCATATGTCATTATTATAGTCATGCTGACCATATGTCCTTATTATAGTCATGTTGGCCATATGTCATTACTATAGTCATGCTGGCCATATGGCATTATTATAGTCATGCTGACCATATGGCATTATTATAGTCATGTTGGCCATATGTCATTATTATAGTCATGCTGACCATATGACATTATTATAGTCATGCTGGCCATATGGCATTATTATAGTCATGCTGGCCATATGGCATTATTATAGTCATGCTGGCCAAATGTCATCATTATAGCCATGTTAGCTATAGGGCATGTTAGATGTGTGTCATTATTATAGTCATGTTGGCCATATGTCATTATTATAGTCATGCTGACCATATGGCATTATTATAGCTATGCTGGCCAAATGTCATCATTATAGCCATGTTAGCTATAGGGCATGTTAGATGTGTGTCATCATTATAGTTATGTTGACCATATGTCATTATTATAGTCATGTTGGCCATGTCATTATTATAGTCATGCTGACCATATGTCATTATTATAGTCATGCTGGCCATATAACATTATTATAGTCATGCTGGGCATATGGCATTATTATAGTCATGCTGGCCAAATGTCATCATTATATCCGTGTTAGCTATATATAGCATTGTTTTAACAATGTCAGCTCTGTGTCATTATTATAGTCATGCTGACCATATGTCATTATTATAATCATGCTGACCATATGTCATTATTATAGTCATGTTGGCCATATGTCATTATTATAGTCATGCTGGCCATATGGCATTATTATAGTCATGCTGACCATATGGCATTATTATAGTCATGTTGGCCATATGTCATTATTATAGTCATGCTGACCATATGTCATTATTATAGTCATGCTGGCCATATGGCATTATTATAGCCATGCTGGCCAAATGTCATCATTATAGCCATGTTAGCTATAGAGCATGTTAGATGTGTGTCATTATTATAGTCATGTTGGCCATATGTCATTATTATAGTAATGCTGGCCATATGGCATTATTATAGTCATGCTGGCCATATGGCATTATTATAGCCATGCTGGCCAAATGTCATCATTATAGCCATGTTAGCTATAGAGCATGTTAGATGTGTGTCATTATTATAGTCATGTTGGCCATATGTCATTATTATAGTCATGCTGGCCATATGGCATTATTATGGTCATGCTGACCATATGGCATTATTATGGTCATGCTGACCATATGACATTATTATAGTCATGTTGGCCATATGTCATTATTATAGTCATGCTGACCATATGTCATTATTATAGTCATGCTGGCCATATGGCATTATTATAGTCATGCTGGCCATATGGCATTATTATAGTCATGCTGGCCAAATGTCATCATTATAGCCATGTTACCTATAGGGCATGTTAAATGTGTGTCATTATTATAGTCATGTTGGCCATATGTCATTATTATAGTCATGCTGACCATATGTCATTGTTATAGCCATGCTGGCCAAATGTCATCATTATAGCCATGTTAGCTATAGGGCATGTTAGATGTGTGTCATTATTATAGTCATGTTGGCCATATGTCATTATTGTAGTCATGCTGACCATATGTCATTATTATAGTCATGCTGGCCATATGGCATTATTATAGTCATGCTGGCCAAATGTCATCATCATAGCCATGTTAGCTATATATAGCATTGTTTTAACAATGTTAGCTCTGTGTCATTATTATAGTCATGCTGACCATATGTCATTGTTATAGTCATGTTGGCCATATGTCATTATTATAGTCATGCTGGCCATATGGCATTATTATAGTCATTCTGACCATATGGCATTATTATAGTCATGTTGGCCATATGTCATTATTATAGTCATGCTGACCATATGTCATTATTATACTCATGCTGGCCATATGGCGTTATTATAGTAATGCTGGCCATATGGCATTATTATAGTCATGCTGGCCATATGGCATTATTATAGCCATGCTGGCCAAATGTCATCATTATAGCCATGTTAGCTATAGAGCATGTTAGATGTGTGTCATTATTATAGTCATGTTGGCCATATGTCATTATTATAGTCATGCTGGCCATATGGCATTATTATAGTCATGCTGACCATATGACATTATTATAGTCATGTTGGCCATATGTCATTATTATAGTCATGCTGACCATATGTCATTATTATAGTCAGGCTGGCCATATGGCATTATTATAGTCATGCTGGCCAAATGTCATCATTGTAGCCATGTTAGCTATATATAGCATTGTTTTAACAATGTTAGCTCTGTGTCATTATTATAGTCATGCTAACCATATGTCATTGTTATAGTCATGTTGGCCATATGTCATTATTATAGTCATGCTGACCATATGGCATTATTATAGTCATGCTGACCATATGGCATTATTATAGTCATGTTGGCCATATGTCATTATTATAGTCATGCTGACCATATGTCATTATTATAGTCATGCTGGCCATATGGCGTTATTATAGTAATGCTGGCCATATGGCATTATTATAGTCATGCTGGCCATATGGCATTATTATAGCCATGCTGGCCAAATGTCATCATTATAGCCATGTTAGCTATAGAGCATGTTAGATGTGTGTCATTATTATAGTCATGTTGGCCATATGTCATTATTATAGTCATGCTGGCCATATGGCATTATTATAGTCATGCTGACCATATGACATTATTATAGTCATGTTGGCCATATGTCATTATTATAGTCATGCTGACCATATGTCATTATTATAGTCATGCTGGCCATATGGCATTATTATAGTCATGCTGGCCATATGTCATTATTATAGTCATGCTGACCATATGGCATTATTATAGTCATGCTGGCCATATGGCATTATTATAGTCATGCTGACCATATGGCATTATTATAGTCATGCTGGCCATATGGCATCATTATAGCCATGCTGGCCAAATGTTATCATTATAGCCATGTTAGCTATAGGGCATGTTAGATGTGTGTCATTATTATAGTCATGTTGACCATATGTCATTATTATAGTCATGCTGACCATATAGCATTATTATAGTCATGCTGGCCATATGGCATTATTATAGTCATGTTGGCCAAATGTCATTATTATAGTCATGCTGGCCATGTGGCAGTATTATAGCCATGCTGGCCAAATGTCATCATTATAGCCATGTTAGCTATAGGGCATGTTAGATGTGTGTCATTATTATAGTCATGTTGGCCATATGTCATTATTATAGTCATGTTGGCCATATGTCATTATTATAGTCATGCTGACCATATGTCATTATTATAGTCATGCTGGCCATATGGCATTATTGTAGTCATGCTGCCCATATGGCATTATAATAGTCATGCTGGCCAAATGTTATCATTATAGCCATGTTAGCTATATATAGCATTGTTTTAACAATGTTAGCTCTGTGTCATTATTATAGTCATGCTGACCATATGACATTGTTATAGTCATGCTGGCCATATGGCATTATTATAGTCATGCTGGCCATATGGCATTATTATAGTCATGCTGGCCAAATGTCATCATTATAGCCATGTTAGCTATAGGGCATGTTAGATGTGTGTCATTCTTAGAGTCATGTTGGCCATATGTCATTATTATAGTCATGCTGACCATATGTCATTATTATAGCTATGCTGGCCAAATGTCATCATTATAGCCATGTTAGCTATAGGGCATGTTAGATGTGTGTCATCATTATAGTTATGTTGGCCATATGTCATTATTATAGTCATGTTGGCCATGTCATTATTATAGTCATGCTGACCATATGTCATTATTATAGTCATGCTGGCCATATAACATTATTATAGTCATGCTGGGCATATGGCATTATTATAGTCATGCTGGCCAAATGTCATCATTATATCCGTGTTAGCTATATATAGCATTGTTTTAACAATGTTAGTTCTGTGTCATTATTATAGTCATGCTGACCATATGTCATTATTATAATCATGCTGACCATATGTCATTATTATAGTCATGTTGGCCATATGTCATTATTAAATTCATGCTGGCCATATGGCATTATTATAGTCATGCTGACCATATGGCATCATTATAGTCATGTTGGCCATATGTCATTATTATAGTCATGCTGACCATATGTCATTATTATAGTCATGCTGGCCATATAGCGTTATTATAGTAATGCTGGCCATATGGCATTATTATAGTCATGCTGGCCATATGGCATTATTATAGTCATGCTGGCCAAATGTCATCATTATAGCCATGTTAGCTATAGGGCATGTTAGATGTGTGTCATTATTATAGTCATGTTGGCCATATGTCATTATTATAGTCATGCTGACCATATGACATTATTATAGTCATGCTGGCCATATGGCATTATTATAGTCATGCTGGCCATATGGCATTATTATAGTCATGCTGGCCAAATGTCATCATTATAGCCATGTTAGCTATAGGGCATGTTAGATGTGTGTCATTATTATAGTCATGTTGGCCTTATGTCATTATTATAGTCATGCTGACCATATGTCATTGTTATAGCCATGCTGGCCAAATGTCATCATTATAGCCATGTTAGCTATAGGGCATGTTAGATATGTGTCATTATTATAGTCATGTTGGCCATATGTCATTATTATAGTCATGCTGACCATATGTCATTATTATAGTCATGCTGGCCATATGGCATTATTATGGTCATGCTGGCCATATGGCATTATTATAGTCATGCTGGCCATATGGCATTATTATAGTCATGCTGGCCAAATGTCATCATTATAGCCATGTTAGCTATATATAGCATTGTTTTAACAATGTTAGCTCTGTGTTATTATTATAGTCATGCTGACCATATGTCATTATTATAGTCATGCTGGCCATATGGCATTATTATAGTCATGCTGGCCATATGGCATTATTATAGTCATGCTGGCCAAATGTCATCATTATAGCCATGTTAGCTATAGGGCATGTTAGATGTGTGTCATTATTATAGTCATGTTGGCCATATGTCATTATTATAGTCATGCTGACCATATGACATTATTATAGTCATGCTGGCCATATGGCATTATTATAGTCATGCTGGCCATATGGCATTATTATAGTCATGCTGGCCAAATGTCATCATTATAGCCATGTTAGCTATAGGGCATGTTAGATGTGTGTCATTATTATAGTCATGTTGGCCTTATGTCATTATTATAGTCATGCTGACCATATGTCATTGTTATAGCCATGCTGGCCAAATGTCATCATTATAGCCATGTTAGCTATAGGGCATGTTAGATATGTGTCATTATTATAGTCATGTTGGCCATATGTCATTATTATAGTCATGCTGACCATATGTCATTATTATAGTCATGCTGGCCATATGGCATTATTATGGTCATGCTGGCCATATGGCATTATTATAGTCATGCTGGCCATATGGCATTATTATAGTCATGCTGGCCAAATGTCATCATTATAGCCATGTTAGCTATATATAGCATTGTTTTAACAATGTTAGCTCTGTGTTATTATTATAGTCATGCTGACCATATGTCATTATTATAGTCATGCTGGCCATATGGCATTATTATAGTCATGCTGGCCATATGGCATTATTATAGTCATGCTGGCCAAATGTCGTCATTATAGCCATGTTAGCTATAGGGCATGTTAGATGTGTGTCATTATTATGGCCATTTTAGATGTGTCTCATTATTATGGCCATTTTAGATGTGTCTCATTATTATGGCCATTTTAGATGTGTCTCATTATTATGTCCATGTTAGATGTGTCTCATTATTATGGCCATGTTAGATGTGTCTCATTATTATGGCCATGTTAGATGTGTCTCATTATTAATTATGGCCATGTTAGCAATATGTCATCATCATTATAGCATTATAGCCATGTTAGATATATGTCATCATTATAGCCATGTTAGATATATGTCATTATTATAGTCATGTTAGATATATGTCATTATTATAGCCATGTTAGATATATGTCATTATTATAGCCATGTTACATATATGGCATTATTATAGCTATGTTAAATATAAACACCAACTTACATGTACAGGACACTATCAAGCATATCATAAAAACACCAATTTCCATGTGAATGGACTTTTTCCGCTTCATCTGTAAAACTAACCACCTGAACAAATGATTACAAAGATTTTTGATAATAATGATCTAAGATATGAGAACAGCCTAAATAATGATAACAAATATCCTGAACATAGATCACAAAGATTCTTAATAACGATAGGATGTTAAAAATATTGTTATTTAATATGAATACAAATATTGAACTTAGATATTCAAAATAAAAAAAAATGCCATGGCTGAAAGGGTCTACAAATTTCATTATGATTTTCAGGTAACTTGTCAACTTACTTTTAAAATAAATGATGAAATAAACAGAATAATAAAAAAAAAATTTTGTCCCGTTATTGTCAAACAAATTAGTGTGTTACATCTTACTCTTTCTTTATATTTTGTTATATTTATTTGTAAGTAGTCTTATATAAGATCTTCCACCTCTGTGGTATATTGGGGTCAGAAATCGGGAGGTAGAAAAAAATTGAGGTTTCTAATATAAAGAAAATAATAGTAGTTTTATTAAATCTGTTTTAATTTTTACAATAATGAATTAATTAATTTCAGTGAATGATTTACAATGTATAATCTGGTCAGTCAAATTTGACTAATTTTTTTTAAGTGGAGTCCGCGTTGCTCATTTACCCTTGATACTTTGTATGTTATATTAAAGTTATTTTTTGTTCTTTGTTGTGTTTGTCTGTTTTCGATGGCTGGCCTTTGTCCCTGGATTACATTCTTTTGATTTCCACTAGAATCTTGGTTCTCTTGATTACTCCTTCCCTTGATTATTCCCTCCAACTCCGATATGTTCTACAAGAGAATTTCAAAGGAGCTACAATAGTGTAGCCAATGTTAAATACCAGGAACAAAGCCTCAGTATTCAATGGTCGCAACTGAGGGTTTTAGTTATGATCATGAAAATAAAATAATAAAAAAAACTACAAACTGGAAGAAAGAGAAGGAGAAAAAACAGTCATATACATTGTATAATTGTATATGTAGAGCGACGACTCAATCTGGTTTTTTTTCACATTTGTCTAAAACTTAAATGTCTTATATTTAGACGAGAAACAAATAATGTAAGAAAAACATTTTCAGTCATCTTAAAATCCTCCCTCTCCCTTACCCTCCAGCAGTGCTTTGCTTAGTAAATACTGAGTAAAGGGTAATTATTTATAACATCTAGGCAGTGGTCAGAAGCAAAATATCAGGGTGAAAACCGGAAAGTTTGAAATCAGCGCAATGGTCCTGACTTGGTACATGCATTTCAAAATGAAAGACGGGCTAAACCACGTTCCATAACGCTAAACCTCCTGCTGCAATTACGGTTCATTATTTCGTCATATTTTGACACAAATTGGGCAGGTGCAATTGCCAGAAATCAAAAGCGGTAAAAGCAGTGGTCGAAACAGTACAGTGACGACTTAGATGGTCACACAGCCTCACTTTTATTCTGTTATGTATACTTCTACCGTCAAACCAGCGGTAACTGAGCATTCATGTTATTATGTTTCAGATAGAATGACAGCAGAATATATTCGTGTACCACAAAAGTTCAAAATATTGAATTGCGTTAATTTACATTCGACATGTATGTTGAGTTTCCTGTTCTCAAAATTATTTTATGAAACAGGATAAATAATAAAGATACATAAAGATAGTTGAGTTTATTGTCATGATAAATCATCTTTAAAAATGGTACAATATTTTGATACATTTTTTTATCTTCCGAAAATTGAAAAAGATTAACAGAGATACTTACCTATGCATCATCGGCACTGTTTTCTGTTCGAATTGTATGTATTTAGTGTGATTCCCGGATGTAGCTATAATACCGTATCAATTGCTTTATTGCCTAGCGATGTGCTCTCCCAGCAAACACTCCTTTTAAACAGTTAATAATAAATGTTCATTTAAATAATACAGGCATGTTGTATTCAGTGTATATTTTCACAACATATTGTGGAATGAAACTTAAATGCGAAAAAATAAGGAAAGTAAATTTCATGAAACTACTTGATCATTTGATCATTTTCCTGTTAAATGATTTAAACGACACGTCTAGGATTGTTTACCTTTTTTCATAAATAAAATACGAAAATGTTCACTTGCCGAAAACACATTTTAGTTACTGTTTGCTTGCAATGGATAAAATGAAACTGTAATCCGACTACTTAGTAAAAACATCTATCGTCCTCGGATACAATTGTTTGTATTAAATGTGGTTTACCTTACCTACAATATTTACTTTGCCGATTAACCGATCAATATTTAAGTGAAAAATTAAATCTACCACTTTTTACATCTAAAATGTTCACAAATATTTCCATTTTTTTTAAATATATATATATGTTCTATAGAGATGTAAAAGTGATTTTTTTTTTTCGAAATTTAGTTCGGTGACCTATAACTTATATCTTTTACTCTATGTACGTTCAAGATTATCTTTGAGAAAATTAGGACAATATATCAACTATTAGTATAAGGTATGATCTACCTTAAAAATTTAACTTTGGTGGTATATGATACGAAATAGTTAACTAGTAAGAGGTGTTTTTTTATAGGTTTTGAACAGTTTGAAATATACTTAATTTAGTCCACTCTTTTCCTTTTTATTTCGAGTGAACAAGGACTTAGGGAGATGACTTACACCAGAACAATAAATTGTGCATATTCTTTGCAAATAAGATTTCGTTCAAAGAAGAAAAACACATATCAATTATTGTGGTGCACTAGATGCTATCCTCCTTGGACGTTTTGCTTTTTGAAGATAATTTTTTTGAAGGCACTAGAGAACAATGTTTTAAATGGAGATAATTCCTACATATCTACCAACATTTCACTTTAAACTAAATGGGTTATAAAAGATTAACTAATAGTATGTCTGATTTATGTGAATTCCTCTATCTGAACATTTTCGCTAGCTAATGAATTACAATTTGGAAACCATTATGTGCCATCTGCTTTTACCCTTCTTCTAGGTTTTAGATCGAACCATACTTCTTGTGAATTCATACACGTGTTTCAGTATCCGTGTGTTTGGGTGTAGCTTCATTTAAATATCGGATATAGCTCTCACATCCTTCTGAAACGAAAATAGTGAAAAAACATAACGTGTTTATAAAGTTTATTCAAAGACATTCTTCTTTATTTGGAAACTAACAGTTGTTATCTAATGTCTTTAATGCAAAATTATTTGGTTTTTCATGGCTAAAAGTATTTCATAATCGGCAGAATCTTTGACGATTGATTTTTTTTTAATTTAACTTCTTGCATGAACCCTGAAAGTGTTCAAATTTCCTGATCATGGTTTGATATTGCGAAAACCAATATTTTAAATGATATTCAATGATTCGATATAATGTGAACCTCGATTCTAAATTGTAATGGAGTAAGAGGTTATAATCAACTTTTACATCCTACAATACGTGTGTTTTTTTAATCAAATATATAAGAAGCAATGGTAGGGGTAAACTTGAAGGAAATTAAGAGAAGTAGATGTATTCTTGAAGCATGGTAAAATTTCGTGCGTGAAGGATAGTCCTTTATTAGGGAATGAACGCTGTCAAAAGTGCGATATTCCTGTGGATTTGCGTATAATTCGTCTGGTTTACACATGCAAGTTTGGCCAACATGTCGCATTTTAAAACAGTTTTCAGACTAGGAAGTTTGATGATCGGTTTTGCAAAGATAAACACTGAAAGAGGTAAAGGATAGACCTTTGTCGTAGACTTCCATCTTCTAATGAAATGGACGAAGAGGAGGATGTTTTGAATATAGAAAAAAGGGGCACCAAAAAGGGGTAAAATGGTGTTTCGTAGAGTTAAATACGTATAGGTATATTGTTTATAAAATCAACCACATTCTTAATAAATCATTACATGGTACATGAACTATAAATTGTCATGTGTACTTAAATGTGTAGTATGAAATTATTTATTTGGTTGTGTAATTGTTCAAATGCTTTGAAATTAATTACCAAACATATATTGATCATTTTGATTTGTGTATTGGTTGTTATTTAAAGTACACTATGCAGTTGAATATTGACAAAAAGGCTAATTTTTTTTTAAATGTATCATAAAAAGCTGCAGTTTGGTGCATATATATTGCTTTTATGTAGTAAAGCATTTATCGTAAACTGATGTAATTTAAAACCGGAAATAATTGAAAATTGACACGTGTAATCCCTGTATGTTTATTTATTTAAAATTGTTAAATTTCACTAAAACATATTAAGTAGCTGTTTTTGTAAGAATCATGCAAAATCTGAAAAAAGCGATACACCCCAAAAAGGCTACATATTTTTACTTTTGTAATTAAGTTGTTTTATGGGTCTATACTATGAAATGTGTTATTATTCATTCAAATCTGCCTGCTCTTAGGAGAAAATCCACATTGAAAATCAAGTAGATTCTATTGCATTTGAGTGCCATTTACAGAGTTATCTCCCTGAATTTTGAAATCTACGGTGCATTTTATATATTTTTTTATCTCCTAAGAGCACGGGTTTTATGAAAAAACGCATGTTAATTTCTGTTTACTATGACATTTCAGACAAAATATCAAAAATAAAAAATATGTAGGCTTTTTACCCATGAATCACATTTTGCATGATCCTTAGCTGGAGTGCTACTTAAACACGTTTAAGTTTCAATGGTTAAAATGTATCAAATCAGATTGAAGTCAAAGAATATCACAAACAACTAAATAAAGTGAGAAGTTAAAAAAAATAGATACCAATCAAAAAAATATTTAGACACTGCCTATGGTACAGGTGATTCATGGTCTACAAAAAAACACCAAATAAACACTGCTTTGCGGTCTTCAGATGCTATAAATTCCTTTCTGCATTTGAATTAATACTTTTGACAAAACTACACATTTCTCTCACACTAAAATCAACTAAATAAAAGCAAATCAAGTACGACGAAACTTGCAAAGTGTTTATTTCATGTACAATACATATATTTTTTTTATTTCAAAAGTCCAAGATCCAAACAAAAAACTAGGATTGGGTTGTTTTCAGGTCTGTAACAGATTATAAATACGAAATGAAACATTCGGTGGGTTATCAATTCCTGTCTGATTTTTTTTTTTAAAGACTGCTTCGTAAATGGAAACGATCGTCTTCAACTGTAGTACTTGAATGTCAGTGCATATACCTTTTATATCTACTATATTCTTATAGCAACACTACATCTGAGGGCTGATCAATCAAATACACTAAGGTTCAGAGTCTTTATTCATAAGACGGTAATATATGGTAGGATCATTCACAATATTTTTTCCGGAGAAAAACCATATAAAAATAAGTACAATCATAAGATATCTGATAACCATGTATCCAATTGATTTGCACTCATACATTAAAAATCTCATTGACCACAATTACAGAAATGTTGTTATAAGACTCTGAAGTTTTAAACTATTTAACACATACATGCCGGTGCACTCGACTACGTATTCATTCATTCGCCAACTTATTTATAGCCCATTTAAAATCTCAAACACCCTAGTTATGCAAAAATAGTATGTTTTAGCTGAAAACTAAGTTAAAGACGAATATATCTTATACAAGAGTACTTTTTTTAACATGTTTAACCAATCATACTACACACATCTTTCATTCATCATGCGGCACAGAACACACACTCACTCATATCGGATAAAACATTACTCTGCAGATTATTAGCGAAAAGTTAGCAAAGAAGAAGACAAAAGAAACTAACCTGTATTTATGAATTGTTTTCCACCAAAGAAATTAGTTTCAGTGTGAAATATCTCAATCAGTGTTCACAGTTTCAGGGCCAGGATAGGATAGCGTGTTAGAGAATGAATAATAAGAATTTACGGCCAAAATTACGAGAGCCAATAGAAATAGAAGACGTGTGGTTAACTCGACCATGAAAAATACAGAATTTAACAGTGAAACCAACATTTACATAACTGAATAAACTTTCCTCTGTCAACTGTCGTAACTCGTCAAGTAAAACTGAACACTTGTCAAATTCAATACATATAACACTTTCTTTATTTCATAAAGACAAAATAATGCAAACATATTATACATATACAATTGAAGTAATACGCAATTTACAATACAAACAATAAAATAACAGGCTACCACAGTCTTGTTATGTAAAAGACAAAGAATAACCACTCTGATAAGACCATAAAATACATAACGAGAATATGTATGATGTATATGTCAAAGAGACAAAAACCTCAACGTATGAAAATGGCAGCCCAAGGTATAGTCACCCATTGGTCTTCACTGAACGACAAGGAAACCCTCATACCACAGGACAGGCTGCAGATGGCCCCAAAACATTATTATACACAGATACAGCGAAAGTGCTGCCCCTACATTCAAGTAACATAAACAAATAATGGTCTAAAATGTCTTTTCTTTAACAAAACTGCAAATAATACTCTCGCTCTACTTTTCTTCGTTGATTGCGTTTAAGGATGGCCTACGTAGAAGGTGTTTCACATGTGCTACTAACGTCGGCAGGTCAATCAAGATAATAAAAATCAATGTTGAACTTAGAAACAATGCTCCACCATAACCGATCGACTTCTCCTTTTGTTTCTTATTAGGGGCGCATCTTTTTGTTCGTCTATATTTAGACAACCCTTTCTCGTCTAACGATAGTTCAGATTTTGTCTCATAGTCAATCAGCTTTTTGTTCTCCGATGTTGCCTCTGTGTATCTTGGTGTACCTATTCTTCTGCATGGGCATTTACATGCTACAATCAAAACCCCGATAAATTCAAAAGATACAAGCTCCAAAAAGACGTAGTACATTCCTTTTACATGTTTTATATTTTAAATACATTTAAGGTGTTTTATGATCACGAATCCAAAATGAGAGTTGTTTTCTTGACTGCAATAAATAGATAATTTAGAATGTTTTCATAACACAACAGATTCACAATGATCATTTTTCTTTTATGTATATTTTTTATTCTTTTACGCTGTTTATTATAATTGGTGCGTTGTTATGAAACCAGTATTATTTGATTGAGATGCCTTCTTTATGAAGAATTACACTGGAGTTCTATCATCGTTGACATTTGATCTACGTATGCCAGGGTTCTAAATATCAAACATGATAATCTGCACTCAAAATTACTTAAAAACATCTTGTGCAAGACATTGCATAACACATAAAAATATTGCCATCCATGTACATACGTTTACAGTAGAATTGTGGTTGTGACCATGACGAATTTTCGAGGCAAGCAATTGAACCTTCACCAATCATTTTAAACTTTAGGTTGCATCTGAATCTGTAGGACACATTGTAGGCAGAAGATGACCCTAGCGTAAAGCCAAGTAAAGTCGCATTGTCAACTTCAACTTTTGTTCGTGGGTCTGCACAATCTGAAATTTTTTTTTCGAAATAGATCAGAAAAAAATACAAACAGCTTCGAAATATTTAAAAAATTGTGCTTAAAGAATTGAGAAATTATTGTACACTATTGTACACTATTGTATGAAATAAAATGGCAAATATTGACAAAACCGAAGAGCAATGAAATTGTTTAATTGACGTACTTTTATAGAGAAAAAAGTTCACAAACAAATTTGAGTTAGTGAAAGGAATCTTTTTTTCGAGACCAAATCGTACAAAATGAAAAAAATTATTAACTTATTGTTGGATATTTCCCTTGAAAAAGTAACGAATTTTGTCTGTCAAATCCACCAGCCCCACGAGAAAAAAACAAGGTATTGTTAAAGGTATAAAATTTATATGTTGTTTTTTTTATTCTCCTGAATACCATTGTTACAATTTATATTGCTCATAATTGTGTTTGTATATGTGTTTGATTCTACCATTTTGCGTGTACGTTTGACTTGTGATCACATTAATTCGTTCATTCAAGTCGTTTAATTTATTTTTATGATTAAAAACCCCGTACGTGACCATGATTCTTACCTGGGATGCATTTAATCATGTGATCCCACTCGCCACCTTCCAGACACATCATATTGCTATTTCCTATCATTGTAGTTGATGTATTACAGCCCATGGTGATGATTGTGCCGGCAATGAATGATGTTTCAAAGCTGACACTAGACAAAAAGCTGTATGGTATTTCTATCCTAGGATCTCCGCAGCCTAAAAAGCATATAAATAGATGGTAGATGAAAGAGTAATCAAGGGAACAAAGGTTCTCGTGGAAATCAAAAGAATGTAATCCAAGGACAAAAGTCAGACATGGAAAACAGA
The DNA here is from genome assembly GCA_037379345.1 of Perna viridis. Taxonomy (NCBI): domain Eukaryota; kingdom Metazoa; phylum Mollusca; class Bivalvia; order Mytilida; family Mytilidae; genus Perna; species Perna viridis. The sequence continues at coordinate 20,139,566 of CM074520.1, forward strand.
CAAACACAACAAATAACATAAAAATAACAAAATAATACATACAAAGTAACAAAAGTAAAGGAGCAACTCAGACTACATTAAAACTTGGAGCATGGATCAGGTGCACCGGTAGGGTAAGCGTCCTCTGCTTATCTAGAAATACCTACCGAGTTGCTTATAAAAAGTTAAGTCCGGGGTAGAGAAAAGAGGAAAAGAAAACCTTGAATAAATCAGTTTTCATGAAGCAGATGCAGATGGATACACCGTAACGATCCACGATTTCATGATGACGACCATAAAAAAAAACACCCACCGAGTTGCTCATATAAGGTTAAGTCTGGGCTAGACGAAAGAGGAAAGGAAAACTATTACACGATAAACAAATCGGTTCTCATTTAGCAGATGGATATAACTATAACGATCCACGAGTTTATGATCACAGCCATAAAACTCTTGTAGTGATGACTTCAATCTTGTAGCAACATAACCCTGTTCCAGAAGCCTTATTGTAGGAAATCTAGCTCAATACAAAAAGTCTGCATAGTTATGACAAGCTCTGGCATAACGTATGAGTTGTGATATGAACACTCCATACGCAGGTGCCGAAGGGATGTTGCCGCAGATGAAAGGAAAGTTGACATTCTGAATGAAAAGTCATCACGTTTGTCGTATAGTTTGGTCAATAGTCTTCCTTTACCATCGATCCTTAAATGTAGGCCAAGACATGAGGCTGTCTTCACAGTGTCTGTAGTATCTCAAGTTCTTTGGGGGTATATGCGATGTATCAAATCCCGAAAATTGAATTGTTTAAAGATATTACGTCATCTATATAACGAAATTGTGATCAAAGGATCTAGCCAAACGATGTTCTTTCTTTCGGATCAGATCAGCTATAAAGTCAGCCTCATAAGAGTGAAGGAATAGGTCAGCAAGTAAAGGAGCACAATTTGTTCCCATTGGAATGCCGACCGTTTCTTGAAAAACGCGTCCACCACACTGTCAAATATGTTGTCCAATACAAATCCAGCATTTTGTTGAAAAACGTTTTCGGCATATTTGGAAAATGATTTGGAATTAGTTTTAACAAAGTATGAGGTATCTTTAAAAGGAACTACATATTTGTATCTAAATGTATAATGTTTTTTTTATCTGGATTTTAACAGGGTATGGGGAACAGAAGTATAAAAAAGTTTAATAATCATAGGTTTTTATGCTTTTATTTTCCGATAATGATGTTAATTGATAGTTTCCTGAAGGTCTTTCGAATTTTTCAGGATCCACATCGAATTAATACCATTACGGGAAAGCAATTGTGGTAGGACTGGAGACCCTCTAAATCTTTGATAGCTGTGAGTATAGAAGTTAAACGTTTTGAAAAAAAATATCTGGTGGTACATTTTGTAGATCCGGCTATGAAACGTTGTTTGTATGGATTCTTGTGGAGTTTAGGTATGTAGTAAATAGCCCGTAAATCACAATCATTGTCTTTGGCAGAGAGATCAAAAGAGGATAGCACAGATTTATTATTTTCGACAGTCTCTTTTTTGGAGAGTGTAGTGGCAGTATAGGTTTTTACGTCTAACTCTGGTAATAAACACTGGATGTAATAGGTTGCGCAGACAAAATGGATTTGATTTATTAAATCTAATTAAATGATTCATCACCAATATTTCATGAATTTCATGACGTGAATTTTGATAAATTGAATGAAAATAATGGATATGGTGAACTTGTCAAAGAGACAACAACTCCACCGGGATGAAAAATGTCAGCTTAACACCACCCATGGGTCTTCAATGATTTCAAGGAAACCCTGCTTTGTACTAATTTGACACTCTACTTGCTAGCTAACAGAAGATCAAGATCGCATATAAATATGTCATTCAACTCAGAATCATTTTTCTGACTCCAAGCCAACCAGTCTAAATTATGAAATAACCGCATACTTGACAAAAACACAGTAAATACAAACACAATCAACATACAAAACGGACATAAATATGTAATAAATGAGTTGTGGTCTTGATTCGAACTACATGCAAAAGTATCCACTGAATATTTATATTGTGCTTCAGTAATGAATAAATGATTTTGATATCCGTATATTGTTCTCTGTCTAGGAATCAGGTAACCTGTATATAAGATGTCGCACTTGAGACGTAGATATTTTTATTGCATCATCCAAGTATTTATACCTTATAATTTCCAGATATAAAAATCATACTGTTTGTAAACTTTGCCTTTTTAAGATATTGGTAAGTCACACTTAGTTGAAATACAACATGGAAATATGGCGTGAAATTTTATCCTCCCCTTTTTCATATATAATCAGTAAAAAATATATCTAAATCACAGATGCTTCAGGTTAAATATAACTAGCTGTTTTGTTGTTAAGTAAGAAAAATGATGTGCCATCCATTGCCTGATTCTTACACAGAATATTACTTAAATACTTTGAAGCTCGTTACTCATTTAAAGTTACACCATTTGCATTAAATTTGAGGCACGATAAAATATCTATGAATGAATTAAACATGACGTAGAGTGAAAGATTCCTTGAATATTGAATACCCTACACCTGGTCCATGCTCCCAGTTTTTAGTAGAGTCCGAGTTGCTCATTTGCTTTTGTTACTCTGTATGTGCGATTTTAATTACTTTATGTATTTTGTTGTGTATGTCTGTTTTCCATGTCTGGTCTTTGTCCTTGGATTACATTCTTTTGATTACCGCTATAACCTTGGTTCCCTTGATTACTCTTGAATATTAGGATATCAGTCTGATCGACGTATTAATTAGAAAATTGATAAAAAGAATACGAATTTGCAAAAGTAACCAATATATTTTTAGTCCCTGTTTGATAAATAAAAGATTAAAAGTAGTAGTTGAAATCTCCTTATTTTGAGGAAAAATGTAGCCATTAAATAGATTTTTCTTTTGAAGTAGAAGTATTATCTTTCAAAAAAGATAGCTGACGTAGTAAAATTTTATTTCTACGTTTCTGCATTTCTTTCAAGGAAATAACGCATGGTACACAATTTCAAATTTTCGATACCGTTTTTTTTTAACGCCACAAAGTTATCAGTATTTGGCCAATCGAGAAACAGAATTGCGATCAGATGACTTGCGTTTCCATAGAAGAGCGTCCCTAGGGACAAAGGGTAAAAAGAGAAACTATACCGACTGCGTCGGAAAAACAGACAGTAGTTGTTCATGCATGTCAAAAACTTACCGAATTCGCTTTAATTTCTAATTCCGAAACAACTATTCTCGAATTCACCTCAGTCTGTTTTCAGTTTTTTTAATTATCTTGTAAATTACTCATGTCCTTTAAAAAAATTGCCATTTTATTCATGTCGTTCTGTACTACCACTCTCATACAATTATTTTCGTTCTTAGCTCCGAGATCGAAATATTTCCATATTTATTTTTTACGAGAATTTTGCACTGAACGTATTGTTTATCATCTTTCTATGGATATTTTGAAATTTTCCCTATTATCTCAAAACTGGAGAGCTGAAATACCATGATTTCACGCCATATTTCTGCTCTTTACCTTTAGTGAAAGAAAAAAACCTGAAGTTCCGAATAAAAATGTTACAACTGGTACCTTATATGAGACATACTACATATATTATTGAATTGGCAGGGAACCAGACATATGGCGGGAAATCATGGTGAAACTTGTGGTGAATTTTTTTTCTTATCAAATTAGGGGAGAGGCATCCGCCCGGTACGCCAGTCTTTGGATCCGCGCCTGGAAACCCTTTCTTAACCATGAATAACTTTAGCATAGGCAGTGTTTAAATTTCATATGATCTGGTTCTTTAAATCGATACAATTCTTGTGTCGATAAAAACCTTAAAATCCTTAAAAATAAAGGTAAAACACATAAATATCAATAATAAATACATGGATTTAATTACAACTTGTAGCTGTATTGCATTCGACTTCCTGGCTTTCATATTTACAAAAACATTGACAAGTAATTGTATCTAAACTGTGCTGACAAATAATTGTTAGGGAAGGAAGTTGAACTAAAGGTTCGACACTTTTGTTCAACAAGTAAAAGTGATATTCGCCTTTACATGTATCACCTGTTTTAATAGCAACTAGGTGACAATGTTTATAAGTAAAAAATCGTAACCATGTACTCACTGGTTGAACAGGAAAACAAAGCGTGTGACCATTCGGCATCTTGAAGACATGTCAATAATGGATTTCCGACAAGTCTGTACCCATTATAGCAAGTCATTTCATAGGTTCTACCGTATTTGAAGTACGTCTCGTTTGTTTGAGAGTTGTTTACAAGCACTTCAGGGTTTTGACAATCTTATAATGAATAAAACATAAAATATTTACTTATCACTTCCATATAGAAATGGTGGATTTAATCATTTTGTGCTCTAAATGAATTACTAGTACTGTTACCTTCCATGTAAGTAAAGCCAATCAACGTAAAAAACTTGTGGATATTTGCAATTCAGACAATCTTGAAAAAGTTTCACCATTGTATAAATACGGATGTTAAATCTAGTACTTGTAAACTATTTACTTCTGGAGGTAATATCTTAATATTTTACTGCATGTATATGTACTTCGCTTTATATAGCGTCGTTACAATATGATTGTATTATACTGGTATGTCATTATAAAATCACCATTATGTTGCGATACATTCTTGGACATGCTTTCCATTAAAATCCGAAATAAAGGAACCATTAAAAAATATAGCAGTTTAAAATTGAATATATAAGCAAAGCATATATATCTTTTAATGTAATGTTGTAATTGTGGAGATATAATATAATATAATTGTTGGGTAGACCGGTGGCGTACAGTCATTGAACCGATCCAAGCAACGATTTGACGGAACGATGACCGTTGACTGATTGATCGCTGACGGATCGATGACCGATAACCGGTGACCAATCTGATTGTAGTTTTGTTTTGTAAAATGACGTAAGATATGTTTTAAAATAAAAGAAATGAAAAATAAAAATATAAACTGATGTTTAAATCTATTACATTATATAAATATGTGTAACGTCGACAAAGAAAACAAAAAAAAACGTAAATTAGATGGACCGCTCTGTGCTCACGTGATGCGATAACCAGTTAAATAGATCGGTTTGACTGACCGTAAACTGATCGGTGATCGATGACCGATTGCAATTTTTGTTACACGGATCGGTTCAGGTACTGTAATGGTTACATGATGCGTGCCTACTTCGGGGGCGAAGCGGTTGGTGGTTGGTGGAGTTCATATCTCATAAATTCTCATACAATAATATGAATTTACTATGCCTTTTTATACTGCAATATATTTTTTCAGTTATAGCTTCGACACAGAAAACTTGGTCCCTAGTCCAAGTTGAATGTTCAGTACATTCAAGGCTGTAGTTGCCTACCATGCTAAAACCATTTTCACAGCCCATTGTAACATTGCTTCCAATAACACGTACAGTGTATCCTTTGGCTACTAGATGATTCTTTAATCTCAGTTTCCGCTATATAGATGACGTATCTCGTCTTTAAATATCCTAATTTCGACGATTTGATACATCGCATCTACCCCAAAGAACTTGAGATAAAGGATACTACAGACACTGTAAAGTCAGCCTCATATCTTGACCTACACTTAGAAATCGATGGTAAAGGAAAACTAATGACCAAAATTTAGGATAAACGTGATGACCTTTCATTCAGAATTGTCAACTTTCCTTTTATCTTTGGCAACTTCCCTTCAACACCTGCGTATGGAGTATTCATATCAGATCTAATACGTTAGGCCTGCCAAAGCTTGCCGAAAATACGCAGACCTTTTGTATCGCGCTAGAATTCTAATTAGTAGGCTTCTGGAATAGGGGTATGTTCCTACAAGATTGAAGTCCTCGCTACTTCAGTTTTATTGTCGTCATCATGAACTCGTGGATCGTTATGGTGTATCCATCTGCACTATGAAAACTGATTTATTCAACGGGTCATAGTTTTCTTTCCTCGTTTGGCTACTCCGAACTTGACTTTGTATGAGCATCTCGGCTAGTGTTTCTAGAATAGCAGAGGACGCTTACACTACCGATTAACCTGGTCCATGCTCCCAGTGTTTAGTGGAGTCCGAGTTGCACATTTACTTTTGTTACTTTGTATGTATGATTTTAGTTACTTTATGTTCTTTGTTGTGTATGTAAGTTTTCCATATCTGGTCTTTGTCCCTAGATTGCATTCTTTTGAATACCGCTATAACCTTGGTTCCCTTCATCACTCTTACTAATAAAAATATATTTTGAATATTTTATCTGAGTACAAAAATAACTTGCCTTGCCTGCAAACTATTTCCGGTTTCCACTTTCCATCAGATTGACATACCACTTCCTGTACACTTGCGTTGACCTTCGAATATCCATCAATACACTCTAAACTACCATAAGCACTGGTAACATATGTAGGATCTCCGGCTGTATATTGACCAACAGTGGTACCACTGATATTGGGTATTTTACAATCTATAATTATATAATTTTCAACTACATAAGTTTAATCAATATAACAAAAAAAAAATAAAAAAACTAATCTTCAAAATTAAATTAATTCGTAGTTATGCAGTTATGGAAATACATTTCTCTAGACTACGACAGAATGCGGACATTGCCACTCTTGGAGTTAAAAAATACAACAATACTAATATTGTAAAGTTTGATATACTGATTAGTGTTCGGTATTTTTTTTACCTGTATTTGAAAATCATAATCATCACAAATGTATAAATCATTATAAACATGGGGTACCGACCGGAACTATTGTATACCTGCATTGTTGCATTGTATAAAAATGTTTTACGGCAACTTTAAGACGTTTCAGTTCTACATATGATATTGGCTTGTTTATCTGTATTCGTCTTTCAAATATTAGTTTTTATTATATGTTTGCAAGTTTTTTTTTCTTTTTCTTCTTCATGTTTCACTTTATTTTTATGCTTTATTTAACAATCATCAATCGTTTATTTGTTTTTTTTTTTTTTTCTTTTAATTTGTTTTTAAGACGAAAAGTTAAGCGTATTGAATGACCCACCTGTTAAGAAACGGAAGCAATTTAAAATTTCAAATGTTTTCCAAGCTTTCTTTATTAAGATGATTGCGAGACAATAGCTATGTACAGTCATAGGTAAAGTAAAGCATTTGTTACCAAACTTTATAGTACCGAGAGAAAAGTTTAATGTAAAATGGCTAAGACTTTAATTGAACTTTTTTAACAAAAATATTCTACAGCCGAGAGTGTGGACCAGATTTTACAGTTCGTTCGTTTCTTGCGTGTTGTAAAAAGATATTTTCAGGCTCGATAAGCAGGAGCAGTTACACTGAAATTATCAAGCGCGATTGTCTATCATTCCTCCAATTATCTCACTACACAAAAGCATGTGACCATAATCATAGTATTTAAATAATATTAATATGCAATTACAGAGTTTACTTAATGCATCAAATCGGGAAATTACTTTATATAATTTTAGATAGCGGTTAGCAGCTGCAAATATAGTACATCATACTTATCACATATCAAGATCCGAATCATCAAAATGTTTACCTTAATATATACATTTGTACATTACTTTACGATGTGCAGAAAACGACAAACCTTACACATGTGTTAATTCTTATAGAAATAATTCATATCTAAATATATAAGCGTTAATATATTAAGAGTTGTATCCGTATTATAAAATTTGAAGCAAAATCGGTGACCTATTTACGGAAGCTCATCGCTATAACATCGTCTGTTGACTGTCGTCTGTAACCCGCCCCAGTGGAGTGAGACAACAATCATTCCACCAACGTTATAATTTAAGTTAGGCACAGCCTACAACCAAGCATCGCTACTAGACGCACTCAACCATTTTTCTTACGTTTTTTAAGCCATTGAAAAATGGAACGATAACTGAACGGAGAGAGATAAGTTAGGTAAAGGGTTGTCTATTAACAAAACAAGTACGGATAAGGTACTGTAAATATTTTTTTTTCTATTTTTGTTTTTTTTTTGTTTTTTTTTTTTTTTTGTTTTTTTTTTTTTTTTTGTTTTTTTGTTTATGAACTGAATCTTACAATTTTAAATCGACTTAAGGGCTACTCTCACTTTAAATTCACTTCTTCCCAGACCAATGTACCTGGTATTATGTTAAAGCAATCCTCATCGTAGTTTCCATCGTTGTCATAATCAGGGAGATATTTTCCAGGGGAAAGTAAGAACTTTTCAGGCGCTGAAAAAAATGTAAATTGAAACAAATACTCTTTCTACCTCATCTTCCTACCATCACCTTCAATGCTTAATCTTGTTGTAAGAATGTAGAAAGTTACATGTTTCTGACTCTTGATCAAATTTTATAAGAGCAGGAAAAATATAGAAAAAATATGTTTCATGATGTTTGTTTTGAAAGTATTTTTAATTTGGTCAAATTTCTTTAAGACTAGATCATATTTTTTTGAAATTTGGTATTTAACATTTACGATAGACCTCGGACTTCGTTTCTGGCCTCTGTCATTCTACTTGAGTAGGTGATAAATATTATAAATACACAACACAGAGCCCATTGTTGAAAAAAGTTTACTAACAAAAATTGTATCCCAGTAAAATACACCTTTCTTCGTCAATTTTTCCGTCACAATCTTCATCTGCAGTGGCATGAAGCTCACAAATCTGTAATTCATGTTACGAAACAATAAAAGAGACAATATAATAATAAAAAGTCAAGTCCTTGTTAAAATATTTCTTATTCCATACAAGAGTATCATTAATTGTATGTAAAAAGAACAGAGCAAAAATAGTTTTAATCCGAAGTTTTCTGACCATACCTTAAAAACATTACACACTGTAAACTTATCAATTCACATGGTTGTTAAATGTATATCACACTTTTAGATGTACACATTCGCATATATTAATTTTCAGGGTAATGGAAAATAATTAGCTTTTCATAGTGAGAGAAAAATAATTTTTATGGTTCTTTTTCAAGTCAAGTTGCAAATATTAAAAAAACATTAGTTATCAACAGATATATCAATAAATACACACAACTTAACCAGTTAGAATGGTTAGGTTTATTAAGACAATATTTTATAAATAATTTTATTTAATAAATATGTAATATGCTTTAAGTTCGTGGTTTATAATACTTGTTGGATAGCATGTGTATATTATATATTTTGTACATTTCGCAATTTTTGAATAAATAGCATTTTTGAGTAAATAGCATTTAGCATCATTCATTCCATCGCCTTGGCTACATGTAATAGACAACTAAAAAAAAACCAACCATATATTGACATACATTGAATTATTATATATGATTTCGACAAACACATGTAAGATTAAACTAGATTATATTTCATAATATTTCTTTTTTGTCATTTTTGTATTATTATTTTTTTGTTATTGTTATAAAGATCATAATACTTACGTTTTCCTTTGTAAATAACATTGTTATTTGTGTTCCGAATCCGCCGTTAGACGAAATACCAATGTTCCAAAGAAAAAATGTTATATTGTCGTGCTTAGTAGTGAACTCGTATGACATGTCGTCTATTAAATCGGAGACAAAACCGGAAGTAGTAGTCTTCGATGTTGATGAATATAGTAGCGGAAAATTCCCAGACATTTTTTGTATAAACAGCTCTTGAATCATTCTTGGGAATTGGTTAAAGGTACGAAACGTCTGTTTCAAACTGTAATGAGAGAAGGCAGGAACGAGGGTCATTAACGCTTTGTTCCTTCCCACTTTACTGACGCTCCATACCAGAACTGGATGAGAACAATTTATTCCATGTTTATATTCTAAAACATCTATCTGTATGTCAATGAAACCCCCTCTTTTGTCGATACTCTGAAAATATGAGAGGCCATTTGACCGAATTGTGCATATTGTATGCCTTTGTGAGGATAAGATGCGAATATAAGACTGGACATTTGTGCTATATAAGTCTGTTGAGAAAACTGGATATATATTTTCGAAACCATTCTTTCGATAGAATTGTACAGGAAGGAGCTGCTCCCCTAATACGAAACTAAGTCCTTCCGCACCACAAAAGACTGATATAGGATTTTCCCCCCTAATATATGTTCCCGTCAAATCCTGGTCCGATTGTAAATGAACAAACTCGAATTTAGATAAACTGATACTAAAGGATACTGTGTTTTCGATAGTTTCAACATTTGAACCTTGAGATAGAATCACTTTCATATCATCGGTTTGAAGAACAAAATCAACTTTGGTGAACGAAGTTAGTGTTGTTATCAAACAAAATGACGACACATTTGGGGCATTAAAGCTCGCCGCAAAGTATTCTAATCCCCATGTATCAGTTGGGTATAAGATGGTCGAAAGCGATTTATGACGATGTAAAATATTACGCAGCATTAAATGTACTGATATTTCGTCAGAGCCAGTATCGGTCTCAATTCTGAAGACAGTAGAACTGTTCATGAAATTGACGCCAATAGCAGAGAAAGTTCGCGAAAAGGATTGTTCGATGTTTTCAACTTGATTTAGTTGTCCTTGAATATATGTGAATAAAGTAACTCTCGAAGATGAATGTACGGCTATTTCAACGTCAACAGTACCGGATACTGATGATATATCCCAAACCGGAAATATAAAAGATGTTCCTCTGCTGTCTAATGTCCCTAGAATGAAAATGAAATTCCGAATAAGAACAGTCAGCCAATGATAACCTCATTTTCTTGAATATACCTCATTGAAGACACCTATGATAACCGAATGGATTATTTTAGGAGTTACATATTGTTCTCGGAGACCACAAATACAAATGTTCACACATTTTAAAACAACTTAAATATTGAGGCTTCATTCCTCGCAGTATATGTGATTGGTATGTGATGGAACCTCTCGTTGATGGGTTTAGCTTCCTATTTCAATAATTTTGATTTTGTTTACTTCATGAGCAACTCGGCGGGTGTTTCTAGAAAAGCAGAGGACGCTTACCCTACCGGTGCACCTGGTCCATACTCCTAGTTTTTAGTGGAGTCCCAGTTGCTCATTTACTTTTGTTACCTTGTATTTATGATTTTAGTTACTTTATGTTCTTTGTTGTGTATGTCTGTTTTCCATGTCTGGTCTTTGTCCCTGGATTACATTCTTTTGATTACCGCTATAACCTTGGTTCCCTTGGTTACTCTTCCATTTTTTTTATTTAAGATTTTCTTTTGTATTTGATTGAAATGCTGCATATGAGAGGTCCCTCCTTAAAACACGTAATGTATACGATTGGTATTTTTTGTATTTTAGACGTTCTTCTTCAACATCAGCTATATGGCTTTTTGGTATTGAAAGTTTACCGTGTCTACGTGTTTTTGGTTCATTTTTGTTCTCTTAGTATTTCCTATATAAGATAATATACAGTTACAAAATACCTGATTCTTTGGATTTACAGTCTTTGCCCGAAAAATCAGCCCATTCTAAAAGGAAAGGGAAATGCCTTCACATGTATAAGCATTTTCAATGGTCTAATAATATAATATATGTATTTTGATAACGATAACATTGCTTGTCTTGTTATTGACAAAATATAAAGTTAAAAACTGATTTATTTTTTTTAAATATTTGAATTATAATAAAACTTTAACAAAAAATTTTTTGAGAAAAGCTTGTAGATGTGAGAATTAAACAAAATCTACAATGAAATAGACCTGCCATACTATGGACCGTCAAAAACATTAGCAAGATGTTCGGAATTTCTGGCCCCTGCAACTTTTGTTTCGTTTTCACTTTCAGTTAAGTTTTATGTTGGTTTCCTTGTCGTTCATTGATAACCCATGGATGACCTTGAGCTAACATTTTCTTGCCGTGGTATTGTTGACATATTCACCATGTCCATTCTCGTTTTATTAGATGTCATTTTGAATTGTTTGACCTTTTGTTTGAGTGTTAATAAGATGGGTCTGTAATGCATGTATTATCTTACTTGTGCAGAGATAGGTATATTTAACATCACAACTACCAATTTTCCATCTACTAGACTTGCTTAGATCAAACCCATTTACTATCACACATGCAAAGTCAAGGGAAATATCAAGTGGTTGTCCGATATCCCAGTTACTGTAGGTCAATTCCTCGCCATCAGGCCATGTGTATTGACTATTCGACTTTGACAATCCGATTAGTATTGGATCGGAGAGTGACAATATGCTGAAAGAAACAAACACTTTTTTTCTTTACTTGTTTGTTTGATTTTTTTTCTAAGTTTCATTGCTTTTAAATTTCTTATTTTATTTAGCAGTGGTTTCACATGATTTTGTATGATATATAAATTTTTTAAATGTTTATATTTATCTTTCCAATAAATACCACATTTTTTTCTTTTTTATCTTTTTTTTTTTTTTTTGTGTGTGTTAAATTTGATAACGCATAAATAAAGTTTCATTTTTTCAAGAAAGTGATTTTTTTACATGCTGTCGAATTTCGAAAAACTTCTTCTATTTTAAGACTCCTTTTAAAAGATAAAATCATCCATAAAAGTGTCAATTTACTATTAGATGTAAGTAGTCGAAAGACAAATATTTATTATTTTGTTGATATAAAGGTTGTTTTCATGATTTTTTTCAGTGTAATTTGTATGAAAGAATATTCACCCTTGTCTTCTAAAATAATCCATTGCCTTTCTGTGTCTTTCATCAGTATCCAGTTTTGCAAGCATCATATTTCTATCAGAGCATGCATTTATGGCATCAGAGAATTTCTTTTCTCCCGTTTTATATTCAAATGCTGATAAAATAAATATACATAAGCATATGACTTTGCAGGGCTGTTTGAAGGTTCGTAACTAAGTATGATTAATTCTGTTTGAATAAAAACCCTTCAAAAATATGATTTATTATTAGAAACATATAATCATGCTTTATATTTAGTATTACATCTCTATCGTAGATACTGGTATTTTGTCAAGCTGAATACTTTTAAGTCAGTTACTGATGCACAGACATGGTTAAACAGCCGCTCTGTGACTGAATTTAAAGTTTAAATAATTAATTCCGAGTTACGTATAACAAATCCGAATGAACTATTTTAGGAGCCATTAATTCTCAGACCCTACATATGTGGGACGTCGCTAATGCTCCGTCCGTATAAACTGATGTACATACCATAAATACCATAAATGTAATTAATGCGTAAACATTCAGCCAACTTTACGGCAAAGTGTTGGATTCATGCATGTAAATTAATGATAAAACATTTTTTCTACTTGATACCCTTAACAGTAGTTGGAAAATAAAATCTAAGGGAAATTTATCGTAAAATGACGCATGTTATGATAAAACAAAGATCTTACAATCTGTAATAGCACTGCAATCATCTTCGTCTATTAGCCCATCTCCATCATTATCTACCAAATCTCCAGGTTCCATCGCCTTTGTTGCTGCCACTGGTATGTCCTAAAAAGAAACAGGACGAAAAGGCCATGCAATTTAAACGTTTAGAAATATAGATATTTAAGTAAATGTGTGTGGAAATGAACATAGGAACAGAGTGGTAGATTGTTACGTTTTTACAAGGGTCCTTATTGAAGATCTGATATTTTCCAAACGTCTTAAAAATGCCGACTTTTGCATCAGAACGAGAAAGATAATGAATTCATCTCATAAGTGTAAGAAATTACAGAGGTCTATTAAAAACAAGCTGCGTTGAGCTAGGAAGAATACCTCATCTATTTCTCACAGCTGTCATTGTGAAATTACATTGCAAAATCTCAAAGTCACTATGACGTTGCCACCGCTTTATTATTGGCTCTTACAACCAGTGAAGACTAGAGCGTGTGACTTTGAAGTACACTAGTCGTTATATCTCGAAAACACCCATTTACGAAAAATGACATATTTTTATCTATTGCTGAAGATTCCGTTGTCTTTTTCGAATTTTACCACAGTTGTCTTTAAGTATTTGGTAGTACAATTAAACATAACATTTCCTTATACTAAGATAATTTATTTGTAACATTATAAGCAATCATTTCCTACTGAGGCTAAGTATCCAATAATTTTGTAAACTAAAACAATGATAAATTTTCCGGATAATCATTTTATCTTAGATATTTGACGAGTATAAAGTTTGCAGGGCATTTAACCTACGACAAAATTATTTTTAATATTATGAGCCGATATCTTTTTTTAAACCTCAAAAATTGAATATTATCAGTTTATAAAATCGACGAAAATTAGCAGCCAGTTAACATTAAAAGTATATTATTTCGAGCATTCACTATGTATTTAAGGCATTACATTTTTGTATATGCCATTCATTTACCAGCAACTCGTATCCACTGATGTACATAACGTCGATAAAGGAGAAGTTTGCGTCATTCCAAGCGTTCCGTAAAATGCTAAACGTATGGCCGTCGTCAGGACCTATGTGGCATATGTTTGTTACAAAACTGTTTTCGTCAAACATATATATGGAAAATCCTGAATTAGATACGAGGGTACTGTTAAAATGTTGTAAACTTCGTGTATTGCTATCAACAATAAGTTTATTTTGACCTTTGCACGGAATGACCATTGTGATGTTTCCATACTGTTCTATTGGAGGAACATTCATCATAGCTGCATTGTTATTATCATTATATATGTACTGAGTTACCATCACAGGCTTGTTGGCTGTGATGTAAAAAACGTCTCCATACTCTACCAGTTTTTGGATCCACTGACTTGTATTTTTCATCTGAATTATGTTATGTCCATCAATTGAGACTTGTGTTGTGTCGAATCTTGAAATAATACGATAAATATCTCCACCATCGTCTATGCCTGAGTTCACCAATATGAACTTTTTCCCCCAACTCTGTACTGGGGGAAGTTGTGTAAGAAATGTACTTTCAAATGTGCCCTTTCTTACAACAGTATCTAGTCCACCAGCAAAGACAACAAAATTATTAGAACTTTCAAGTACTGTGTTGGTTAGGTCACACTGTTTACATTCAATCCATGCAACCTCGAATTCTTGTAAATGGACAATAATTGTATCACCAGATCCATACTTATTATCTTGAAAGTTTAAAGTTGATGTTGGCTTCAGCATTGGTAAAGTAATTTTTATTTCGGTTGATTGATTTCGCAAACCTGCAAAGCCAAGAATACAACTACCAAGCACTTGACAGTAGGTCACCACCCTGTAGTAATTTCCAGCACTTTGAACTGGATACAAATTCATCGATGCCATATTATTGTACCTGACTTTTAACGAAAATTGTTTCATTTGACGAGTTCCTTTAATCTTTATGTAGATAGTACCGTTGCTCACCATTCTCATTTGCGGAACTTCATTATTGGTTAAGAGAAAACTATACCTAATTTCGGCAATACTACTGAAATGATTTATAAATCGCTTGTTTTCCATTTGAACCTCAAGTGTCACGGCATCCGAAGATGTGTCAGATGAAACGACATCTAAGTGCACAATCATGTTATCGTGTGTATCAACAGGAACCAGTGCATATTCAAACGACTGGAAATCTAGAATGAAGAGAAGGTAACCGAATGCATTGTGATAATATTAAAACGTCAAGGGAAAACAAATCAGTGTCTGGAGCATTAAAGGAACAACAGACGACAAAGCAATGGTTCAATACAAAATATACAAACATATCATAAATATTCGAACTCCGAAACAGACGACACATTTCCATACTTCCTTCAGGTTCGTTGAAGAGCACGTCATATGTAAGAAATGAAACCTCTATGACAGATAAAGATCGATTTGACAATCCATAGTGGTCAATCAAGTCAAGAGATATCAAATCAATTTTAAGTCAATTGTTAAACAGTAAGACTATAGTAGTAAAAAATTTGCTCAAGTGCAAAATCTCTACTTTTATGATAGGATTAAACAGTGTTAAGAACTTAAAATTCCAACCCCTAACTATCTGAAATATGTTATTTGTTTTTTTTTTCGTTTTCTTGTAGACTCTCATTCCATGAATTAACACCCGAAATCGACATAGGACAGGCGAATGGTGGTATATAATTGACAACGTGACATGGTTTTAAATTTCAATATTCGTAGTATTTACGGCTACTGATAATTATTTTCTTTCACAAAATTGCTTTTATGAATATACAATGCCGAAAATGAATGGAATAAAACATATAATTCTGTTTTAAGCCTCTAAACGGCATCGTTTGTCGAAACGATGATAGGAATGTTGTTTTAGATTTGTACATGGAATTTGCACTGTTGTAAAAATTGTCATCGCTGGGTTCGTATAAGGTGAACAACCAATCAAAATGCACGAACAAGTCATATGTTTATTAGATTGAAGTTACATCGTTTTATTGATTCTATGATATACCTACCGCTTTTGGCTTGGCACATTACGTGTTTAGAATAATGACAATCCGCATCGTTCCAACCGTCAGGCCACATTTCAATACAGTCCTCTCCAGGATAAAAAGAGTCTGGTTGCACTGTGGGTATGGTAAAAGACTTGATTGAAATAACTGATTTTTACAATATTATAAATAAACATTTTGCGGATTGTTTTTATTCGAAAAAAAAGATGTACCGTTCTGCAGGAAGTGCACACATTAAAGTTTCAATTATAAGCACTTCATGTTTCAACCAAAAACTGTACAAACTATATTATTACACGATAAAGATTCTCAAATATTTGTTTGTCGGATGAAAAGTATGCTAATGCATTAATAACATTTTTCAATGGTAAAATACAGAAGTAAAGCTAGGTTTATGTCAGCACAATATACTTTCAATTTTCGGTTGAAGTAAACCGACCAGAATACCACACACGTTTCGTATGGTTAATTCAAATTATAGAAAAGAGCGAAAGGAATAACAAAACGTGTTTCAGAGTGTAAACATTTCATATGAAAATAAAGTTTAAGTTATGCTAACTGAAACTCCCAAACTCAAACGAAAAAGAACAAGTAGATTTTTCAGAATTAAAAAAATTGTACTGTACTGTGTATTCCCATATAATCTAGTTATTTGAATATTCAAACAGGGGTAGCCAGTCATTCTTACAAAGTACTCTCATTTAAAGCATGCGAAACCAAGCAAATCAGCATGTGTGAAATAATTGCTGATTTAAATGTAAGATGTATTTTGTGGTCCAACGAACAGACAAGGGGATTTAAGTCTGTTATAAGTCAGTGCGCCGTCATTGTTATATATGATTAAACAAGAAACTTTTCTAGTAGTTTTATAATTTTAAAGGTAAAATGTAGTGCCTTAAGGAGGTAGGCGTAGGGTAAGGGAAACAACTCTTGAAATCAGTAATATGTTTATATCATATTCAATTTCACCAATGCCTATTGAGCTTTCATTTGAAACAGAATGAAATCAATCCAAGTTACTTTGATACTTACATGAGATTGATGTAAAATGCTAAATACAAACGTTCCAATAATTTTTAAGAGTTATGTACCTTACCCGTGGTCTACCTCCTTGACGCTAAATAAATAAAATGTAAGTAATGGAGGGTAATAATAACATTATTGAACTGAAGTGAGGACGAGTAATCAAGGGAACCAAGGTTATAGCGGTAATCAAAAGAATGTAATCCAGGGACAAGGACCAGACATGGAAAACAGACATACACAACAAAGAACATAAAGTAACTAAAATCATACATACAAAGTAACAAAAGTAAATAAGCAACTCGGACTCCACTAAAAACTAGGAGCATGGACCAGGTGCACCGGTAGGGTAAGCGTTCTCTGTTTTTTTTCTAGAAACACACGCCGAGTTGCACATAAAAAAGTCAAGTCTGGGGTAGACAAACGAGGAAAGAAAAACTATGACCCGTTGAATAAATCATTTTTCATGATGCAGATGGATACACCATAACGATCTACGAGTTCATATATGTATATGTGTATATGTCTGTTTGTTTGTATGTTTGAATGTTTTGTTGTTATTTTTTTACTTATATACATATTGGGTCTACATATACATTTGTAAATCATCTAAATACGAAATCAATAAACTATGTCTAAGCTATATCACTATGACCTACTTGAACGCCATTTTTGTTCTTCATTTCTTAGTTTTGTTCCGTCCTGCCATATAAATACGCCTTCTGTAATAATGTCATCCAATCCAATCCAATAACTATCGATTCTTAAATGTAAAATTTATAGCGGAGTCGAATTAAAACTTGCTCGTTTAACTTTTAATTATGCCACATAACGATTATTAAATTCATCCGAAAGATGCCTTTCCTCTTTCTAAAGTAAATGACTCAACAACATATTTCCTATACTACATCCGTATTCTGAGAATTTCAGCTTTAATTGAGCACATAATTGGATGGAAGCATGAATATATTCCTTTTTTTTACTTTCCATAAATAATATATAATATAAATAGGATTTGTATATCAAATAATTTTGTTAAATACACGATATAATGTAGTATGCAAATTCTTCAAGTACGATTTGAATTGAAAACACTTGTTTTAAAAGTACCTGCGTTGTAATTTTATGTGCAGTCTTTGTAAGATCAGGTATTTGGTCAATTATGGTATGAAAACACCCATTATTTCGATAATATAGTTTGACTTTTAGCACAAACAGAGTCAAGAAAAAAAATCCATATTATTAATTAATTATGGTAAATTGAGTTGTAATGCACTAAAACGGAAAATTTAAAGGGCAGATAACATTCTACTGAAAAATCTCTTAACAAATCTAGTGATGCAGAGTTCAATTAGTGGTCTTTTCAAATAATGAAATCATCTTTGAGTGAAATTATATTGTACGTTTGATGGGTTTTGACATGCATGTTCCTGTTTTTTCCCTATTTTGTCTGACTGTCATGTTCACTGAAGTACAATGAAACCTATCTATGCCAAACCTCTTTCAGTCTTAAAAATTTGTTTGGTTTAAACAGGTAGTTGGCCCCCAAAGTTGAAAATACATTCGGAGTGAGATACAAATAGTCTGTATTAGTCAGGTTTACAGATTTTTCAGGGTTTCATTTTGACACGTATTACTTAATATCAAATTTTAGGTAACCGAGTTGCTCAATTGCTTCTGTTACTTTGTACGTATGATCTTAGTTACTTTATGTTTTTTGTTGTGTATGTCTGTCTTCCATGTCTGGTCGTTGTCCCTGGATTACATTCTTTTGATTACCGCTGTAACCTTGGTTCCATTTATTACTCTTTGAATCCCAAAAGTTTGATTTTCATAGGATACTGAACAAATCCAATGATGCAGAGATCAACAACTGGTCTTTCCAAATAGAGAAAATATTCTTAGTGAAATTACATTGTCAGGTTAATGGGTTTTTGACATGTATGTATCTTGGTGTTCCTATTTTGCCATCTTCTTACAAATACTTGCACTTAATTCTTATGTAGTTTGCGGCAAAGATCAAAGAAACCCAAGAAAACAAACTATGAATATGTACTACACAATGAAATAATCAATAAAAGCTTAGTCCGACTTTACAACAAAACCTACGCCGAGACCAGCGACATCACAATACGCGTTTTATTAAAAAACGCCGTCAGCTTGAATTAACAAAGCGGCTGTCAAAACATCCTCTGCTATTGACGATTGAAATTATTCACGATAGTTTTTAATTTATTTGTTATCGATCGGGTGTAAATAATTACGAAAAGTGTACATATTCTACAGGTAAATGTTAAATAAATTATTGTTTTACTTACAATAAAACTTTACTGATGTTATTTCTTTAAATTTCTTTGAATCTCAATGTGATAATTAAGGAGTGAGAACAGATAGTATCACTTTTTATCTGCTTTACTTTATAACCTGCCAGCTGCTTCAAACAATTATGTTGAAACGTAATAACTAGAAATAATGGTATATGTACTCTTATTTAAAAAACAATATTTCGCATTTGAAAGAGTATAATAATGCCATAATCAATAGACATTAATATACACAGCCCTTAATTAAATCAAAATAATGTATAAGTGAACAATAGCCACGTTTAAAAGGTAAAAAGGAACTACATAAAAATAAAATATAGATAAAACGTAAGAAAAAAATAAAGAATGAGGGCCAAACTTTTCGGCCTTACGTCCTTCGTCAAGTGTAAACAGTATTGAAAAGAAAACTGAGAACAGTCGACCCTTTATTAAATCACATGGCAATGGCTAATACATAGCTAAATCAATTTCCTAAAAAAATAATACCAGTAATAAAGTATGTCATCTGTTAACACTTACTTTGCAGACATGCTAAATATGTTGTTGAATTCAATTTCAGTCTTTGGTGATATCAAAAGTGTATCTAGCGTCTTACAAAATTCTACTGCTCTTTGCCAATTCATTTTCGTCGGTGCTATGTAATAACATTTGTCATTCTTCATAGTCCATTCTGTTCCTGGACATTCTGAAAGTGTAATGTACAGTTAGTCTACCTTTGATTCAATGATCATCCTAGGGTAATTAACTTGACAATTGACGTAACATGAGGAACTTGGCAGATATTTCTAGAAAATCAAAGGACGGTTAGGTTTCCGGTGCACATAGTCCATGCTCCCAATTTTTAGTAGAATCTGGTTTCTCGTTTACTTTGTCTCTTTGTACCTGTTATTTTGGTTACCTTATGTTCTTTGTTGAGTGTGCCTATTTTCCCCGTTTAGTCCTTATCCTAGCTTGGACTCTTTTTCTCTTGATTCCCGCCTGTATCTTTTTTTTTTATTTATTGCTCTTTGAAATGAAGTCTTTATCTCTGTGTCATTTGTCCAATTACAAATTTTATAAGTCGATTGTCATCATATCAAGAAAAAAACCAGTTACACTCACTAATGTCATCATTTGATGCGTTTTAAGTGGCAAATGGGTTTTCTTTCTTTTTCGTTTTTACAGTGGATGGTATTATTCATTCTATATCTGATGGATAATTTTGTTGCTATGCACTTTAATAGGGAATTTATTCAATATTTAAGCATATTTATCATTACACAGGAAAGATTGTAGTATATGTTTTCATGTTTTAAAATTCATAGACACATATGTTTAAGACCGGTACAGAAATATATAAGTTTTTACCGATAAAACAGGCAGAAACACATGGTTTTTTTTTAATTAATATAAAAATATTATTTTTTCCATTATGTTAAATCATATGGAAGACAATAATTTACCACAATTATTATATAAATGTAAATGTTGTTTTCATAAATTAATTGTTTTGTCCTAAACATGTTTTTCATACGTTTTTTCTAGTGGTCCTAAAAATATAAAAAAAAAAGTTTCTTGTTTTACAGGTGTTTTTTTTTTTCAAAAATATATATGAAAAGCATTTCCTTCATTTTTTGTGTTGGTACATGTACATTTACTACATAAACAATTGCATTGCATTTTTTTTTTTAAATTTGTTTGTTCTTTTTTTTTTTATTTGTCCAAGAACTGTTATTTTATTTTAATAAGGCAGCTACTGACTATGATATACTTGTATGTTGAGCGATTTTAAAAAAGCATCTGAAGAAAAATAGGAAATACCTGTGTTGCAGACAACAATAGAAGCTGCCATAACCAGAACAATGTCTATGTGGATTGTCATTCTTTAACAACTGAAAATGAAAATCAATATTAAAAACAAAAACAGCAATAAATAGTATTTCAACTAGTTCATTTTGTAGGGTTGATAATTTGAAGGTATATGAAGGGTAATCATGACAATAACGAACTGGAAAAATCTAGGTAGCAGTAAAATGTAATAATCAAGAGGAATGTCCCTAGAATAAATGATAGTATCAGGGAAAACAAGTTATTTTTTTACGCGTACAGCGCAAGTGTTAAGTCGTTTGTTCGACTTATTTGTTCATTTGAACTTTAAGAAATGCTACATTTAAATATTTTATTAACGAATCTGATAATTTAGCTGTACTAGCTTTAATTTTTAAGTGGACTTTTAGACGTGTACAAATCTTCTGCGTCGCCGTTAGAAAATAAAAAAACCTCAATATATGCTATCCAGATATTGTTTAAATTGTGTCAAACAAATAACAACGGTGTTTTGTTTTTGTAAAAGAAATTTATTTTCGACTCCATCAAGCTCCGAACAGCGTCTGACGTTTGAAATTCATTCCTGTAGACGTCAGCTCTCTCAGAAAAAGCAAGAATCTTGCAAAGTCGGGAAAAAGTGAATGATTTAACGCGACGTTATCCGTTTATCAAACGACGTTTGAGTTGAATAATGTTCGAGAATTTCAAAAGACCGGTCTGCAGCGGTTTGCCAGCGATAAAACGAACGTCTGTCGCTGCATTGAACTTGCAATTCCATATACATTTTGTTGATACACACATTTTATCTCCATTTGTTGTATTCCATATTCATTTTCAAAACAGAATCAGCAAAAAAAGTAAATATTTTAACGACTTGATCATAGCTGAATACTAGAATATATGAACGAATTACCAATGTTATACATCTATAGAAATGTTTACTCCATGCGCATTAAGGTACGTACATTTCTCTTGAATCCATGGTTGTCTTATTGTGACAATAAATGAGAATACATAGAATTTTTATGGCATCAGTTTTATACTCATATTACTTATTCATAGAGTAATTTACATTTTTGATTTGTCACAACCTATATCGATAGGTTGCTGAAGAAACTATACAATTCAAATTTAGAAAACTGTAAATTTAATGTCTTTCCAATTTTGAAATCGCTCTCAAGGGAAGCTAGGTAATTTAAAACTTAATACAATGAAATTTACCGCTTACAATTTTCTTTTTTTTTTTTTTTTTTGACGGTTTTCAAATTTTAAAGGAAATAATGAATATTTCAGCAGCTTCAAAGCAAAAACATCAATACATTCTCATTTTTCCATGCGTTACGTTTTACATTTAATTGTTTTATCTTTTTATAAATATCCGTCTTTTTTATTTTCACTTCAAAGAAAATCAAATAAAGCATTATCATCAAAAACAATTTGGTGACGTTTTAAATACCAATAAACAATCACAAGACAATCTTCGGTTCATCCTCAGATATCCAACCGCCTTGGTATTCTCATAGTTGGGCGTTATCCATGAATACGCGAGGAATCTGGTTCTATCTCTTACCAGTTAATTTTAAAGTCTTTAAGAGACAGTCTCTGAGAAAACCATGCAAAATCGTTCAAAAGTGATTTCAGCAATTACTAATAACTTATAGTGCATAAGGTAGGACTCCATGTGAAACAAAAAAATGCAAAATATTTTTTTCCGTAAAATCGAAGATGGCCGAGATATGGCCGCCATTTTGTTTTCTGATATTTTCTTTGGAAAGTGCTAATTTTCAGGTTAAAAACATGCAAAATTAAGACAATATTTATTAAGAGAGTTTTTAAAATATTACAATATGATCAATGAACTTAATCTACTAAATTAAATATAATTAACTGCTTCTAAAACAACCAGCAGATTGTTATAATCAGTGACCGAAAATCCATAAATAGGTTTTAAAGTTTGTAAATTTCCCAAATAAAAAATATTTTCTTATTTTAACCATATTTTTACTTCTTCTAATTGCCGAAGAACCCTTTAAGATTTTTTTATGGTAACATGATGATGCCCCGTAGTAGTATAAAGAAACAAGGGCTGCGGCTGGGAATTTATCAGATGACAATTTTATAGCATGAGAAAGTTGGTATTGTGGGGCGAAAATTGCTAGAAATCAAAATCATTTATGGTGTTCATCATTGATCCATTACTTTATTTAAGGCTTCTTTACAAGAAAAAAAATCTAAAAAAAGATTTTCAAATTCAAACTTTATGTTAATAACAAAAGTAACTCCTATGTACTGACATTTAATAGCAAAACATAAGCTGGGGGTGAAACACTGAATACCCTATTTATGTACTTTGTCAGGTTGTTTACCAGAAAAAGAAGTAATCATTCATAAATGTATATATCTACCACAAGATCAAAAGCATTCATCATCATTAAGAATATGTTCCACATAAAATCACTAATATCATATATAGCACATCCATAAAACTGACAATGATTTTTTTAACAATAGCATTTGTATCCATTAAAGGGGGGATGATTTCTTAAAAATGGATTACAGAATTATAGCAGTTTTTGATTTACATGTACATGCTGTACAAAGTGTTTCTCACACTGACAACCAACTTAAGTTCTTTAAGATTATAATGGCATGCCAATATCTTTCTGAGAAAAGAGATTTACTTTTAATTTCCATAACATGACATACATGTACATTTATGTAATACCATTAGACAGTCTTACTTGCAGACATATATGTAAATATATATGTAACTGTAACTTAAACATGTATGTGTATAAATGCAATATATGAATACAAAAACATTTTGTATTATTTAATAAGGTTGGTAATGGTTCGTTTTCCAATTCCCATTATAAGCCCCAGAATTAAAAGTCTGGATTTATCCATTCTGTTCTTTTTCAATTGGAGGCTCTCAGCGTTTCAACACTTTCTGCACCTTCACACTCTCCTAGAATACTCATTTGCCTGCAATATAAATGGACAAGATCTTTATTTTTATGATATTTTTAAACAATATTTATTTCTCTCTTTGTTTACATCTTTTAACAAATTTCAAACAATGCCGTTTAATGAATGAATTGTATTACTCAGAATTTCAATGAATACTAGGAATCATCTTTTAATGTATGTACATGTACAAGTATAAGAAGTCGGAAACCTCATGAACATTTGATATTTGATAGCGGAAATGATAGACGGGGAACAGCAATGCTTCAATCACCTTCTTGCATTTTTTCACACTTGTAATTCAAACTCATTTCTTGGGAAGGACATGTATAAGATAATTATATTCATTAAGGATTTTATTCATTTCAATAACAAAAATAAAATAAGTTGGACATTTATAAGTTCATTGCATCTCCTTGCAAATTTGCATCTACAACACTGAAAGTGAAAACAAAAAACAAGAAAACTAAAATAATAATAATAAACACAAAACAAAAAAAAAAAAAACAAGCAAACAAGCAAACAACCCCCCCCAAAAAAAAAAAAAACAAAACAAAACAAAACAAAACAAAAAAAACAAAAAAAAACATTTGAATGTACATACTGGTAGACTCTACAAAGAAAAAAAACTTATATGCACTGTTACATTTTACAAGTGACTCCGAATATACATGTCATTGTTATCAGCTTTTTACAGACATAGTAATTTTAGGAATATGTTTTGTTACTTTTTGTCTTATTTGTCAAGATATCAAAGCAGGGAACAAGCTTTGCAAGGACCCAGCACCCAATATTAATGAAAATTCTATTGGACCTGTAACAGGTAAAACATCTTTCTATGAATAAGTTTAAAAATAACATTTAAAAATGATAATATATGGTTGGTATTTATCAGTATTTCCTGTAGATTGTACTTCATTCCTTTAAGACAACCTGCTTGGTGTTATAATTGGAGAAGGGGAAAGCGGTACATGTTTATTGAAAACTTAAACTACTTTCACTTCGGTAAATTCCTGAATGGTTCGAAAAAAGTTATTCAAAAGAATCCAAGTACTTACCGCGGCTCCTGAATATATGAATTTGAAGTATACTGCTGTCCGATTGCTCCAATTTGACAGAAAACCAGTCTGTCAGATGACAAATTTGTAAACGGTTACTCCCCTTTCCTAAAAATCTTTAAAAAATATAGCCAAAGTCAGGAATATTAATAAGAACTATGTCATGTCTATTCGGTACATTGAACCATACATTGTCACGTTTGTACTTTTTCAGTAGTAATCGAAATGTTTTGGGCTTTTTTATTTCTTATTTTTCAAAACAATGATTATATCCGTACATTTGTCTTACCTGTCTTCATTGAATACGTGATTTCTGGCTTTAGAGTTTCCGTGATTCTGTCCAACATTTATCAATACATCATTTTGGTCTATCTTTCATACACATATATCGCAGCTTTAAAAATGTTGTTCTGTGTTCTCCAAAGGCATTTAAAGCATCCATATAATTCATGCAAAATGACATTCTGCGCTGGACTCGTAGCCAAAGTTTTGAATGGTTAAGCAGTTTCTTTTAACAATTGCTATTTATGTCGGTGCGCTGTACATGCCAGTTTCATTATAATTGTTTGTCTTATTGCTTTGTCAATGTATCTTACATGTATGTATGCATTGTAAAACTAATTATGTATCTAATGTCGGTTATAACAGCTCCTACGAGTTTATGTTGCATTGTTGTTATGAACTTGCCGACTTAAAACAAAGCTTATTTGATTTGATTTCATTTGTTTCATAACAATCCACGATCTCCATTACTCCAGCATTTTCACCCATAATTACGACGATCTTTGTTCGTAACAAAGTTAAATATATACCCTTCCAATAATCAAGTGCGAGTTAATCATGTAAGTATTATTATAACATAGAATATGAAAGTATTCCAAACAAACAAGGAAGGAACAGATTGCAGGGGATAGGAACATCTAATCTTCGAATTAGACAAATCGGACCAACGTAATCTCGTCCTAAGTATTGCTTTTATAGAAAATATTGTTTTCCAACTTGTACTTATTCAGAGTTTTTCTCATTTCAATCTTTTAGCTGACTACCTATAATGTATAGAATGTAGGACGATTTGCATATGGCATATATAACATATGAAAAAACTGCAATAAATAGCGAATTTTTACGAAAAATATTTTAAAAGTAACTAGTTAGTTTTAAGCGTTACTTCGGCTATGAAATGCTTCCGAATAACCCATATCAAAACAGAAGAAAAAACTCTACAATATTCATTTACTTGGCAGAGTACCAATTTTCAAAATAAACCATAAAACTGACTTTCATAAACTTAAAGGAGTGTTGTCCTTAAATTGTTCATAATTATTTTGTATTGTTAAGACATTATAACATTTTAATTTTTCAACAAAGAAAATAGTCCAAAATGATTGTTACTATAAATAGAACAATGTTTGACAAGAATAATTAGCATTTTTGTGAACCTTAACTTACTACCTTCCAACCCCAATATGAATTTTCAGTCAATGCAAAAATGATGTTTGGACAAAAAATGAGTTTTTGCATGGTTTTCTCAAAAACAGCCTCTTTAAATGATAGTCAACAGAAAAAAAAATGTATACGAATCGGATGAAATGAACAAGTACATCAATTAAATGTAAGAGTCCAAGCGAAATAATTTATTCGTAAAATGTGACCTTTCAAGGTACATTATCGTACCAAATGTTAAAGTTTAGAGATAAAGGCCTTTAAACAAAGAACCAGAGCCAGTTCAATCTAAATAGGTATTTTCCAGCAAACATATCTTTGGTTTAACGTATTCATCTCAATATCTGACTAATACATTTTTACATTAAATCGGGCAAAAGATCGGTAAAAAATGTCAATTACAGAACAACTCCAATACATCAAAATCTAAGTACATAACGAAAACAGGAGACAAAAACGATCATACTCGATCCAGCTAGTAGAATAAATTTACATTACATAGGAAAACTGAATAGTAATTGAGAGAACCGAGATTCTAGTGGAAAACAAAAGAATGTAATCCAGGGACAAAGACCAGACAAGGAAAACAGACACATACAACAAAGAACATAAAATAACAAATAAAAATACAAACAGAGTTGCAAAAGTAAATGAGGAACTCAGACGTCATTTCTAGAAACACCCGCCGAGTTGCTCATAAAAAAATCTAAGGTAGACGAAAGAGGCATGGAAAACTATGGGTTGTCAAGTTTCATGGAGCAGATGGATACACCGTAACGATCAACAATTTCATGATGACAACTATAAAGTTTCTGTAGTGATGCCTTTAGTTTTGTAGCAACATTACACTGTTCCTGAAGACTAGTTGTAAGAAGTCTACCGCGATACAAAAAGTCTGAGTTGTTACGGCAAGGCCTGGCATAACGTATGTATTGACAATACGGAATGAAAAGCCATCGCGTTTGTCGTAAGGTTTGGTCAATAGTTTTCCTTTACCATCGAT
Source organism: Perna viridis (assembly GCA_037379345.1). NCBI lineage: Eukaryota > Metazoa > Mollusca > Bivalvia > Mytilida > Mytilidae > Perna > Perna viridis. Next base: position 20,167,518 of record CM074520.1, read on the forward strand.
TGCTAAGAGTAGGTTAACATATGAGGCTAACATCACAACGTTTGTAGTATCCTTTCTCTCAAGTTCTTTTGGGTAGATACGATGTATCACATCCCTGAAAAAAGGATTGTGAAACGATCATTCGTCATCTATATAGCGGAAGCTGAGATTAAGGATCTAGATAAACGATGCTCCTTTTTTGGATCAGAATAACTATATTCAGCCTCAAAAAAGTGAATGAATAAGTCAGTAAGTAAAGGAGCCCAATTTGTTCCCATTGGAATGTCAACCGTTTGTTGAAAAAACGTTTCCACCACTCAAATATGTTGTCGATTAGAAATTTCACTGTTTTCAAAATATCTTCTTCGGTATATATTGGGAGATGATTTGGAATTATGTTTTTACAAAGTACGAGAAATCTCTACCAAGAACTACATATCTGTACCTAGGTATACCGTCTTTTTTGGAGTAACAACCATGTGTAAATGGTTTTGACTCCGGATTTTAACAGGGTATGGTGAATATAAGCAAGAGTTGAAAAATCATTGGTTTTAATGCTGTTGTATTCTGATGCCAATCTTGAGTTGAGGGTTTCCGGAAGATCGTCCGAATTTTTCAGGATCTACATTGATTGAATACCACTACGGGAGTAAAAAAGTTGCGTTACAAGATTTGAGACCCTCTTTGACACCGTGAGTATTGACGTGAAAAGTCTTAAAAGAGGTTTGATGGTACATTTTGCAGATCCAGCTATATAGCATTGTTTGTATGGATTCTTGTGGAGTTTTGGAAGCCAGTACATAGACGATAGATCACAATCATCGTCCTTGGTAGGGAGACAAAAAGAGGAGAGCACAGATTTATGGTTCTCGATTATTTCTTCTTCGTCGGAGAGTGTGGTACTAGTAAAGGTCTTATGACTGCTATTATTTCCTACGTCTACCTCTGAAGATAAACATTTGATGCAATACGTAAGACAATGTGTGTTTGTTTGTTTGTTTTTTGGCTTTGTCTGCTGTTATTACAGCATATTTGTCGTGTATAGTAGACAATGTTTTCCTACATCGAGGTCCTTGAAAACTGATGTAGCATTGACACTCGTTGGCCTACTAAAACATTAAAACGTTTCAAAAGTAAAGAACTGACAGCCTTTATCCAACCTGACAGAGAATCAATTTCGTCTTGTTTTCGTTTTCTTGTGTAGTCCTACATCATGTCCATGGCATCCATAAGAACTTGAAAGTCATAATTCGAATGAATTTATAGAGCGTAGTTCACGATAATTGGGGTCTTAAGGAAGGACCGTACACAGAGATTCGTTTTCCATGATGTTTAGGAATATAAAATAGTCAGTATTGATTTGTATTTGAAATACGGGGGAATTTTATTCGTAACTTTTTGTGATGGAGGATGTTAGCCAAAAAAGTTCCTTTACTTTTGATGTCATTGAACCCGTAAGGTATTGCAGTACCTAGTCTGCTTATCCCTTTCTTCCTCTACGATAACTTTTACTTATGACAAGACTGATCGTTGGGGGGTATATTTTTTTCATAAATTCGATTTTTTATAGAAAGGATTAAATGATATTGTTGCTTAAAATCTTGATAAACTTTCGGAAATTTAGGGGTATCAATTCCCGAACAAAGACCGCAAATTTATCAGAACGATCATCACACATTCCTTTGTTTAATCGTCCTTGTGTTTCACCGACATATACTAGACCGCGCGTTTCCATTCTAATCCATAGATAATGTTTGTCGATGTTTGTCATAACTGATCATCATGACTTCTTGTTAGAAATAATAAGGAAAACATGACATCACGCAAATTCAGTACGTCGGTAATTCATTTTGTGTATGAACCATATTATCACATATATTTTTTTCTGCATTTATTTCGTTTTTCTTCGATTTTGTTCATTAAAAGCTATATCTAAGGCCGCTTCGTTTGCTTCATGTTGGTCTAGTTTGTTTAATGTCATTCAAACTTTATTAATTTGTTTAAAATAAATAACAAAGTTAAACTTAATAAATGTTCATGAAACTTTAAACGGTTTCATAAAGTTGAATATACAACAAAAGTTGAAAAGCATTATGACTGTTGGTAAATTCTGCATTTGTTGCAACAACTTCGCTTTCAATGCAGGCAATGAAATATTTCAAAATTCAATTAAAAAGCGTACACGATCTGTACTTGTACTTGTTTTAAATGCGTCGAATTCAATTTTTACTTGTTCAAACAAGACCATGTTTCGCAATGTTGTATGTTAAGTCAACTGTCCTGAATCGCAATCATACGGAGAATAAATTGTACAATACGGTGGTCTCCTATATCAATTGACAAATAAATAAAATTATTATGCCAATCATAAAATGCTGCCTTAATAATTTTGTTAGCAACTTCAAATTGAAACATAAAACGTCCATGAAGATACTTACCAAAGTGCCAAGTGACTTCACCAGTTCATCTTTCCTTGATGGTCATGTCAATAACGGTTCAGAATTTACATCGTATAATTGTCTCCATATTTAGTGATGCATTACATACAGTGTAAAGTTTTAATTACAGTTAAATGCATTGAACCTTCAAATTACTCATACAAAAACATATTTGATAGAAGGGAAATAAAGTGGAAAATGATTCGAATGAAAATTAAAATTAATTATGGAAAGATAGCGACTAGAAAAAGGAAAACAGACATATACACTAAAGAACATGAAACAACCAAATCAACACTGACAACGAAAAAATGAAAATAAACAACTCGTACTCCACTAAAACTAGAATTGCGGACCAGCTGTACCGATTGGGTAGGTGTCCTCAGCTTTTTAAGAAATATTCATCAAGTTACTCTTAAAAATGTCATGGACGAGGTAAACAAAAGAAGAAAGGAAAACAAAGACATTATGAATAAATCGGTTTTCACAGTTTCGATGGGCACATTATAAGTTCACAGTGACGTCCATAAACATTTCGTAATGGTCTGTTTAATTCCGTAGTAACATGTTTCCAGTTGTAAGTAGTCTAATGCGGCACAAAATATCTGCGTAATTTTGGCAAGCTCTGACATATGATTTGAAAATTGACAACTTACCGAATTAAATATAATTTCAAGACAAAGCGTCATATACAGAGGTCAAAAGAACTGGCTAAACGATTATTCTTCTTTCGGATGAGATCAGCTCTGAAGTCAGCATTAAAGGAGTTAAATAATAGATAAGCCATTAGCAAGACGAAATTTGGTCCAATTGCAATGCCGACCGTCTGTTGGAAATACATCCATCACAATAGCAAACTTTGCTGTCGATCAAAACTTTTAACATCTTCTTCTCCGGTATTCTAAATTTTTTTTTCTATCTTAAGGTAACAACGAAGCGTGATGCTTTTGATTCGGGGATTCAACCGAGCGTATGAAATAGAAGTGTAAAGAGGAGAAAAATCAAATGCCTTGACACTATTGTATTTCAATAATAATCTTGCATTAAGATTTTTCTAGAAGATCCAGCGAATTTTTTTCAATGTCCATATTGTATTGAAAGCACTACAAGCAAGCTAATGCTCAAATGTCTTTAGTATATATTTTAATCGACAAAATTGTCTGAACGAACTCCTATTGTCAGCAATGACTAAGATTATAAAATCCCTATCTCGGGCATTGTATGTTTATTAAGCGTGAGTATAAAGATGTACCACCACATCTATTTGCGGTTGGTATTGTAGAAAAACGTTTCATCTGTACGACCCTTTCGTACTTTGTTTTTCACAGACTTACTATCAATTAAGATTTATCTAAAAGTCAGTTAAAACTACTTAGAAAAAGGTCTTTATGGAAAGCCAAAGCGGACAAAAAACAATACTTTGTATATTAGAAATTCATTTTGTAATACTAAATATTCATTTTCTAATATCACAAATTCCTGATTTAGTAATATTACAAAATATCACGCACTTAGTAATACTACAAATTGAATTTGCAATATTAGAAAATGAAATTTGTAATATTAGACAATGAATATGTAATATTAAAAAATCGTTTTGCAATATTTTGCAACATTTTTTTGATATTACAAAATGATTTTCTAATATTAAAAAATCGTAATTGAATATAACAAATCCATTTTCTACTATTAGAAAGTAAATTTCTAATATTAAAAAAATAATTTCTTAATATCAGAAATTCAATTGAATTTTTAATATTAAAATAGGCTTTTGTGATATTAGACATCCAATTTGTAATATTAGAAAATGAATTTGTGATATTAAAAAAAATCATTTTTTTAATATTAGAAAGCACTTATTTTGTAATATTAGAAAATCAATTTCTAAGATCAAAAAATCATTTTCAATACTGGAAATTCATTTAGTAATATTAAAAATTCATTTTCTAATATTACAAATTCCTGATTTAGTAATATTACAAAATGAATATGTAATACAACACTCATTTGTGTCCACTTTGGCTTGCCATAGGTCTTTGAAATAATTGGTAATAAAATGCATCCAATATAACGATAAAAGCTTTCAGCGGTTTCAAAATTGTACATAGTTTATATATTTATCTTCTATAACTCTTTGAATTATAATTCAATTTTGTATTCATTCTTTCCAGTAACTGCAATTAATAGTGTGAACGAAAAAGTAAAAGCTATGTAATGTATTATCTGAATTGTTAGTGGCAAGAATAATAGATGAACAATGAATAATGTAGTTGACTTCGGGGAATAGTGTTAATCTTCCTCCGATAAATTAACAATAACCTTAGAATGTTACCTAGACAATTTATAAAGATATTAAAACTTTCTATCAACTTGAATACTTGCGAAATGAAAGATTTGAATCTTCTAGCTTGTAATCTAGTTAACTATATAATGACATTGTACTTGAGTGATGGCAATGAGCTTTACAATTAACACCACTAACCTAGCATGAGTAGTTCATATAACATTTATAAAGCGAGCGCCGCGAAGCGGTGTGAACCCTACCATTACTACGTGTACTATCTAACAATTCTAAATTTTCCTTAAGGTTTCCCAATATACTAACGAAAAAAAGTCATGTCCCGGAAGTAACAAAAAGTGACTGTCCTTACGGAGAAAATTCATCATTTCCATGCTCCCAGTTTTCAGTGGAGTCCGAGTTGCTCATTTGCTTTTGTTACTTTGTATGTATGATTTTAGTTACTGTATGTTCTTTGTTGTGCATGTCTGTTTTCCATGTCGGGTCTCTGGATTACATTCTTTTGATTACCGCTATAACCTTGGTTCCTTTGATTACTCTATCAAACAAATAAAAAAAAATATAGGTTAAGATTATGTTTCAGTAAAAATAATATCATCTTTTCTAGTAGTTTTCAAGTCTTCTCTAATTTGTTTTACTTATTTAAAGTAGTGAATGTTATGTTTATAAAAAAAACTGCGGGAAACACGTGGATGTACGTACGTGTATCTCCGCTGTTCCACTGTTGCTGTTGTCAAGCACCTAACCCGCCTCGGAAAAAAATATAATTCCGATTATATTTTCAAGATCGAAGCATAGCTTTTCTAAGATAGGAAAGGCAATAATTTTCTTGTTTTGAATTTGCAGCTGTCGTCTGAATTTTGTTTACGTCACATGATATGTGTAAAATATTCCTACCATCCGTGGACAACTTTAATATTTCCGGTATCTGTACAATTTGATCTGACAGACCAAAACCGAAATGGATGATGCTAGAGATGCCCTGAAGGGATAAAAAAATGTAAAGTATTGCGAAGTGGTATAAAGTTATCGACCATTTTGAGGGTGAGGGGAAAGAGGGGTATGGGCTTGGAATTTTGGGGAAAACAATTTTCAAGTTATTTATTAATTGAAAAAAAAACATTAATTAACAAGGCAGTTTTTCAAATAGAAATAAAAAATATTGCACGTACAAAAATTTTCATCCGGGTCGACCACCCCCCCCCCCCCCCGGGTAATGTCTTTTATCATTTTTATAAGTCTCGCACAGACCGTGGCGATAAATTCAAATTCAAATTATTTATCGTTCAAACACATTTTCATTAAATGGTCATGACACAATAATAACATAATAACATAATGCACATACATTTGTTTAAACAAAACATTGCTATCATTTACATGTACATGTATAATGTTGTGGACAATGGTGACCAACCAGAAAATTATAACGTTATACTTTGAATGAAAGCTTGGCAGTTGTTGATATAATCAATTGTTGCCTTGAGTATTGGGAGTGAGTTAGAGTTAAAGATCAAACTTATGTTGTTTTTTGTTATATATGGTAAAGCTCACGGTGCTCGCTGATTTAGGCAATGCCTACCCCATATAAATCTGACCAATACCAATACTTAACATTAAAACTTTAAAAAGACCATGACTGCGGGGGCATATGTAGACATCAGATACAGCATAGTGATGTTAATGCAACTACATACATACAAAACTAGATACATAGTACACGTGTTAAATATAAAACTGGACTAATCAGAAAACTTTATATTGCAATCTTAAGACGATATTCAGAAATGCATTAGTCATAAAACTGTCACTTTGGAGGCATAGATGGAAATGGATACAGACTTGTGATTTGTATGATTTTAATGCAACTACATGCCAAATATGATAGACCTAGCACAAGTGGTTCGTATTAAACAGACGTAAAGAGAAAACAAAACTTTAAAATATCAAGAAATTTTTTATAAGTTCAAATTCGATGACCGTGATTGCGGAAGTATATGCACGAAAAGATCAAGAATTGTAATGTATTGATACTAATGCAACTACATACCAAATATGATTGACCTACCGTTAAAGTGACCTAATCTGAAAACTATTTTTTTTAATCTTAACACGAAATTTGAAATATCAAAGTTAATAGATCGTGACTGTGGGGGCATTTGCATGAAATAGATATGGAATTGTGGTGTAGTGGTTCCAATGCTACTGCATACCAAATGTGATTGATTGACTTAGCACAAGTGGTTCATGCGAAAGTGACAAAATTCAACCCTACTGTATTCATCATTAAAATCTGTTAAAAACAGAGTAGACGTTCATTAACAGAATTCAATTAGAAAATATCCTAATATGCATTAGAAAGGGTAATCAAGGGAACCAAGGTTATAACGGTAATCAAAAGAATGTAATCCAGGGACAAAGACCTGACATAAAAAACAGACATACACAACAAAGAAAATAAAGTAACTAAAATCATACTTACAAAGTAACAAAAGTAAATGAGCAACTCGGACTCCAATAAAAACTGGGAGCATGGACCAGGTGCACCGGTAGGGTAAGCGTCCTCTGCTTTTCTAGTAACACACGACGAAATCAGAAATGGGAGAAATAATATTGTATTTGTTTATTCATTAAAAATTTAAAACAAAGTATCTAATTCCATTAAGTGACAATGTATAAAAACATACAAAAAAAATTTTACATCATTCAATGATGACAAACTCTACACTAGGGCTTCACAATACAAAAATTTATCAGATCACCATTAAGTGCTTCAAAAAATTAAGATATATTGTTGATTATCTGAATGAAACAGATTCATAAGCATGGAAGAAAAATATTCAGAGTCTTTGCCTAACATAACAAGATTCAAACACACATAGACGAAAATCTGTATGACACTAACATACGTAGTGCCTAATTCACATGTCATCACAAATGTACATACATCGAGTGTACATATTCATAACTAAACACAAAAGCTGACAACAATAGAATAACTGCGTTCAAATGTCCCCCGCGTAAATAAAAAGTGCAGAAAACTTTAAATTCACTGAAATTATCAGTGAGACGTCTGCGAGTCGTAACGTCTGTAAAAATCATTCAACCATAACCAAAGTCGAACTTATATGTAACTTCTCAAAGTAAGACTATACACAAAAGATAAAATCAATTGATAAAAGCCTTACAAAACAAATTTGCTGAAATTTCCAAAGTACACGGACCGTAACTTCTGTAAAAATCATTCAACCATAACTTAATTCAAACTTAATTTGTAATTTATCACTTGACTTTTTATCAGCCGGTGTTTCTGGAAAAGCAGAGGACGCTTACCCTATCGGTGCACCTGGTCCATGCTCCCAGTTTTTAGTGGAGTCCGAGTTGCTCATTTGCTTTTTTACTTTGTTTTTATGACTTCAGATACTTTATATTCTTTTTTGTGTATGTCTGTTTTCCATGTCTGGTCTTTGTCCCTAGATTGCATTCTCTTGATTATCGCTATAACCTTGGTTCCCTTGATTGCTCTTCCTCATAGTAAGAATACATACAAAACATAAAATCAATTGGTAAAAGCATTACCAAACTACGGCAGAAAACTAAATTCACTGTAATTTTCTAAGTCCAACGGCCATAACTTCCATAACAATCAATCAACTGTAACCAAAGTCGAACTTAATCTGTAACTTCTCATTGTAAGATTACATACAAACGATTAAACCAATTAGTTGAGCATTACAAAAAAATCTTGGAAAACTCTAAAGTCCTAGGTTACGGAGGACAGACAGACAGACGGATGGACGGATGCTTGTCATTTCCATGTCCCCTCTTGACGCGTCCTGATGGACAAAATAAATACTGTTTTCTAAAAGAAAGTTGAATTTAGTAACAACTATTTTCAATAAAATGTTTGGCAGGGTGCAGCTAGATACGCCAGCATCTGGCGCCCACAGAGGTTGACACCTGAAGAGATGGGGCAAACATAGACATATCAAAGATTGAAACAGCTCTTAATTTCATTTTGATTAAATGATTGACACAGGAACAAATTTTAACCGGTAAGAAAATGACTGAATAATTTTCTAAGTTGCAAAAAGACTTAATGATTACATGGACAGAACAAAGTTATGGACAAACAATGGTATTGATATATATATTTCAAAAGATTCTATCTGGACAGTATGATAAATAAAATTAAAAGCTCCATAGAGTGCAGCATGGACACAATATTGATTTTGGACACACTTAAGCAAAGGGACATAAAATTCATTAAAGGACACAACAACTTGTTTGGTCACTAAATTGCACAAAATTTGAAAGTCAAAAAAAAAATTTCAACATGAGTCAAAAACATTTCCATTGTTGTCCTTTTAATACTTTATTACTCGAAAAATTTGTAATATGATTTAAAAATGCAAGCATGGATTCAAAAAAATAAATTAAAATCAGACTAAAAAATAAGAAGTCTATTTTTTAGGGAGGTGGCCCCTTTCAACCTGTATTAAGCAAACGCGTTAGAGATACCTTTAATCGGATTTAAATATGAAAAAGAATTTTCATAAGGAATCTTATTAAAACTAATGTTGAACCTGGACCAAAAATTTTAAAAAGTGGAATATTTGAGAGTGTGGCCCCTCTGACCTCTTATACTCATAAACGGTACAAACCCATCAAATCTGCTGATACATTCGTTTACCGGAATTAAATAAGGAACACAATAATAAAAGGCATTATCAAGACTGGAAGAAAAACAAATATTCAAACACTCATTTTTACCCTTTTTTGTCTCTTATTATAAAATGGTAGGGGCCACTAACAAACGGTCAACCACAGCTAAAATTATTAAACGTCGTAGACTACAGACTACGACGAGGAGGAAGACAAAATGGACAATGAAAGCGCCATACCAATATAAGAAGCCTTAATCTTAAACAATAAACAAGTCACAATGTCATAATAATCAGTAGAAGATTTATTGAGATGTACAAAAAGATATTGATCATTAGAGAGTATGTGTGTAATGTCATAATTAAAATTAAATTGAGGGCTTCATTTTACTGAAATACAACACAAAGTTCAAAAAAAGCAAGTACAATCATTTCAACATAGCTGCTTTTCAAATATATTTACTTAGTAACAGCAATATAAAAAATGCAAATATATTGGAATACATTCACTTGACACCAGCAGATACTTGTCTGTCCATTACAAAGTAAAAATTGGAAGTCAGAAGGGTAACCAGTGGTAAAGTTATAAAAAAAAACAAATGAAGATAAAAAAAAAAACAGATTCAAAAAATCATTATGTTAAATAAGTTACAAAAACAGATTTAATTTCCCTCCATTTGCATCCAACAGATGCAGACGTAGATTACAAACGCCAAAAACAACAGATATTTTACAACAGGATATTTTACATAATCCTCTGCGTAGCGTATTCTGTCATTTGGTTCAGGAGTTAAAACCTGCAAATATATGAAATGATTTTTAAAACAAATTGTTGTGAGAGTAGTCAAGGGAACCAAGGTTAATAGCAGTAATCAAAAGAATGCAATTCAGGGACAAAGACCAGACATGGAAAACAGACATACACAACAAAGAACATAAAGTAACTAAAATCATACATACAAAGTAACAAAAGCAAATGAGAAACTCGGACTCCACTAAAAACTGGGAGTATGGACCAGGTGCACTGGTAGGGTAAGCTTCCTCTGCGTTTTCTAGAAACACCCGCCGAGTTGCTCATGAAAAGTCAAATCTGCGGTAGACAAAAGAGGAAAAGAAAACTATGACACTTTGAACAGATCAGTTTTCATGGCGCAGATGGATACACCATAACGATCTATGAGTTCATGATGACAACCATAAAACTTTTGTAGTGATGACTTCAATCTTGTAGCGACATAACCCTGCTCCAGAAGCCTATTTGATAGAATTCTAGTGCAATACAAAAAGTCTGCGTAGTCTCAGCAAGCTCTGACATAACATATGAGTTGTGATATGAACACTCCATATGCAGATGCTGAAGGGATGTTGCCACTGATGAAAGGAAAGTTGACAATTTTGAATGAAAAGTCATCATGTTTATCGCAAAGTTTGATCAATAGTTTTCCATTACCATCAATTTCTAAGTGTTGATCAAGATATGAGGCTGACTTCACAGTGTCTGAGGTTAATTTTACTATTATAGAATACCTTTAACATCACTGTCGACATGGCCTTTTACATTTATCTTTCAAAGGTTTATTTTTAAATATCATTTGGAATGCCTTAGCTTACAACATGTGTTTGGACTGACAAAACAATGCCAAATTTCATTGCATATTTTAAACAAAAGTCTTCTAGGGGTGAGAATCGCTTTTCACTTTCCCATGACCCAGGGCAATAACTCTAAGAAGAAGCCATTCTAATGAAGATTTTTGTAGGCCTTATGGTAAAGATCATTTAATCAACTAAAAGTGTTTTTTTTTTCTATTATACCTTTTAAGATATAAGCTAACAAGTTTTAAAAAAATGTTCTTTTTCGTCTTTGAAGGGTAAGAAGGAGTCATCCGAAAACATTCACCTTATTATATAACAAATACTTTTGAAGGCCTTTCTGTAAAGAACATGTCATCAATTAAAAGATTGTTAATTATGGTTCTCAAGACACTGGCTAAAAACTGCAAAAAAAAACTATTTTTTACCTTTCAAAGGAAATAACTCTAACAAAAAATCGTTGTACGAGTTCACCTGGATTAAGCTTTTAATTCTCAATGTCAAGGGCTAACTTAAAAGGAATTCAAAGTTCCTGCTCAGTAATCATGGGCTTGGAACACTATAAATATGAACTCCTCAATTCTTTTAACTTGTTCTAGAAAATGAAAGTGGGTTGTAGACCTTCAATATTTTTTTAATTTATGAGTAATCCCATTAACTTGTCTTAGATCTATTGATGGTAAAGTAAAACTTTTTGATGTCACATTTTAAAACAAATTATTTTTCCCTTGAAGTATTATCTCTTGAAAGAATGAGAATGATTTTTGCTATCACGAACACATACCTAAAAGCAAACTATAGACCATTTAATGAGAATGTATTACAAGTCAAACACTGAAACAGCAATTATTTAAGAACATTCTACAGATCAGTGATCATGCAGAACATATAATTACACTTGGCTAACACTAGAATGAACATTTTTTAAGTAATTTGTTTAAGAATCTGGCAGAATGTGTATAAGATGTGGCACATGAAGGACAAAACACAGACATTTTATTGCATTAACCAAGTATTTATACCTGATGACATCCAGAAATAACCATTCAAGTGTTTGTAAAATTTGCCTTTTTAAGATGTGGATATGTCAAATTTAGTTGAAATGCATTACGGAAAAATGGCAGTAACATTTTCCCTCACTTTTTTTCTTATACAGGTAGTCAAAAGATATCTTTGATACAGATGTTTCCGGATAAATTCAAACAGCTTTTCAGTTGTTTTCTAGATGTATTGAATATATTTGAGGCAAAAAAGACCAAGTCGAGAATGATGTGCCACCTGTTGCCTGATTCTTATACAGAACTGTACTAAGCTATCAAATGACTACTAAATTCTAAGCAGTTGAAACATTTATGAAATATGGATGGTTTCTATGTTTATCTAACGACTATTGGTTTTTGTTCTAGATGGATTTTAAAATTATTTCACTAGGTTAATAGGTAGCTGATCAAGCTGACAATATAACCAAGTTTTCATTGAATCCAGAATGGAAAAAAATAATTGAAATATAGAAATGCAACAAATGCATCAGCAAAATACCTATATATATCAAAGACAATAAATACCTTCAGAGGTTATCATTAGGTGTAAACATAACTGTAAGCAAACTCTGAAAGGCTCTGACTTCAAGATACTCCATGGTATCATAATGATGACTATTCCTCATAATCAAACTAAGAAATCATCATAACTACACAAAGATTCATTAATGACCAACATATCCTAACTGTGGACAGGCCAACAAAACATGCAATGAGGTTAAACAAGTTTTATAAGACCTTAACCATCCCAATTTAATGTAAGGTAAAAAAATGAACTGAAACAACAAACACACAATAAAATTCCTAATAAGTAAGGTGCAACACTAAGTACCAGGTGAATTACCTAAAAACATCAAAAAGGACAAAAAATCCAACAAGGGCAAAAAAGCTGTGTGTACAATACACAAGTTCAGTAACAATCTACAGTTACAGTTTATAGTTTATGAGTTGCTGAATTCTGTTGTTGACGTAACAATTTATTGAAACCTAATCGTTTTATACATATTTGCAAAAAACTGTTGTTTCTATTTAAGCAACAGCAGCCCTGCTTGTCAATAAATAAAATCTTCCTACTACAGTTGTAGGCAAGAGATCCTAAGGAATCTTCATATCAAGTTTGGTTCCATTTTGCCCAGTCATTTCTGTTGAAAAACTTTTTATCTAAATTGTTTACGACAATAACAACAACAAAGGACTACAATCAACAAAGACGGATGGCAATTAATGGCTCATATGGCCCTTTCTGGCAAGGTGAGCTAAAAATTTATCTTGCCCTAAGTACCATCTTATATTACCTGTCTCATTAGTCTTAGCACAGGAACATTGATTGTTGGTATAATGGTTTCTTCATATGTCCTATCAGGATCTACGTCTGGACAATAATTGACAACCCTGGCAAACCTGCTTTTCGGTACCTCGAGTGTCTTCACAAACATTTCTTCCTTATCTAAAACTTTCTTGTTGATCTTAGCTTTGTATCTGTCCATGTGAGTCATCACTCCATAATAGGTTATATCTAAAATTTTACAAAAAAAAAAAAAATTTAAGTTACATTGTTATAGGTTTGTAGTTTATTGTACAAGTGCTTTTCAAATTATGACATAACATGTTGACATGACGACAGATAGAGGGAAATTTGTCTACCATAATACAATCTTTCTTTCAAATGAGTAAAAAAATCAATAATAGTTTTACCATATTGTTGCAGTGTGAACAGTTAACGCCAAAGCAACACAATAAGTAAAGTACAGTCCCTGAACTCATCCACGCAACAATTTGACAGATCAATGACCGCTGATTGATTGATCGCTGACAGATCGATAACTGGTGACCTAACTGATCACAGTTTTGTTACGTAAAATTATGACAAAATAGAATAAATGTTAAATAAAAGTATTAATTGATGTTTAAATCTACTGCATTATGTTAATATGTGTAAAATTGACAAATAAAACCATTGAATCTGTAAAATATATTGACCACTCTGTGGTCATGTGATGTGATCACCAATTTGATGAATTGGTTTGACAGATTGATGACTGACAGCACACTGAATGATGATCGATGACCAATCCCAGTTTTTGATGCACGGACTGGTTCAGGTACTGTATGTTACTAATGGAGACCGTCGTGGTAAAAAAAATAAATATTTAAAACACTAGACATTCTGGATTCAGGAAGTTATGTTTATAATATCATTATGGTTGTTATGACGATACAGTGAGTTTGAACCAATCATCTGGTTTTTATATGTATATCTTAGTCAATAAGATTTCTTAAAAAACTTCAATGGTTTTTCCTATCAAATTGAAGTTTAAGATATAGATTCTTCAAAGTTCATACCTCAATACATATATCATTTCTCTGTTTCAGTGTAAAAAAAGGATAAAAACTGACATATAATCAGTAATTACTCTGACGACAAGATGTTAAATTACTTTGCATCAAATGTACAGTCCTTGAACCGATCCGCGCAACGATTTGACGGATCGATGATCGTTGACTGATTGATCACTAACAGATCGATGACCGATGACCAGTGACCGATCTGATCACAGTTCTGTCGTGTAAAATGACATAATATCTCTTTTAAATAAAACAAAATGTTAAATAAAAGTATAAATTGGTGTTTAGATATATTACATTATGTAAATATGTGTAAAATTGACAAAGAAAACAACAAAAAAATAAAATACATTGACCGCTTTGAGGTCACGTGATGCGATCACCAGTTAAATGGATCGCTTTGACGGATCAATGACTGACCGAAAACTGATTGGTGATCGATGACCAATCACAATTTTTTTTGCATGGATCGGTTCAGGTACTGTAAAATCTATTTCTGTGATATAAGAAGTAAAATGCTTCACAAGGCACAGCTTGATACAACTGCAGATTGACCTAAAATCTTTTGGAATAGGTATTGACAGGTACATTAAATCCTGATACAGCTTTGACTTCAGATTTTGATTACTGGTATGACTCAGTCAGTTTCAATTGAAAATTCAAACCATAAGCATCAGACAAGAATTAAAGTAGTCACAGAAATTTCAATCTCCTACTAGATAATATACATAGGAAAAATATACAAAGTAGAATATTTTTTTTATTCCTGACTTGCCAGCCCCTTTTCCAAGGTTTATAGTACCATCAACTATAAAAACTTTATTGACACTTCATTGAAGACTTAAGTTAAATCAAGTGGACCATTCATTTGAAACCTGAAAAAGTCCAGACCTTCAACTCTTGAAACATAATTAGGACTCCTGAGTCCATCAGCTTGGGTCAACTAAAACTTCCTTAAGTGGTATAAAACCTTGAAATACAATTTTACAGAGACCCAAACACTCTCACTCAAGGTTTTAGCCCCGTGCAGGTCCGGGTGTTAAAAGAATAGGCCTGCAGCAGCGCTAAGCTTGTTGTAAAAGGCGACTAAATAGTGCTCAGAACACAAGCCGGGGGCTAGGGTGCTCTGCCCACAGAGCAACTGGGATGTGTGGCCCAGGTGGTGGAATGGGGTACCCCTGGCGTGTTACATGCTGGGGTTGTCAGGCTATAATACGGAAAACCTGACCGCAAACCATAGTGTTGCACCGAGTTGGGAAAGATGCCACGTTCCTCACATGTTAAAGAACCCTACTGTGGTATTCTCCCGGAGTAGGAACCATAGGGCTCCGCCACAGGAGGCTAAATTGCTCGACCCTACCAACCTCTCCATATCTCCAGTGGCAATAAAAACTTGTTGACCCTTGTGTCCCATTCCTTTTTCATTTCATCATTTCATGTTCATTTTATCATCAATTTCATGTTCATCGTCTGAATATAGCTGAAATATTGCTGCTCGGACGTTAAACCCCAACAACAAACAAAAACTCAAGTTTTTATCCAAAAATCAAGAAAATGCTTGTTTCTCACTCATTATTTCAAAATTGTCCAAGTCAAAACCCTAACAATCAATCCCAGCCTTCCTTATGTAGTTTGACATAATAGTAATACAATATCAAATAGATTAATACCATTGCTTATTCAAGTTATTTCCAGAAACCAGATATTATTTCTTATGATCCCCTTTTGACCTCAAATCACAAACCCTAAAATTGATCCAATCTTTCTTAAGTAGAAAGGTACATTATGGTGCAATTTCATAAAGATCCAAAAACTTTAACTTAAAACTATTGGACAGAAACAAGGAAAAATGTATGACTAATTTTGTCCCCTTATAACTTGAAAATCAGATATCTGAGATATCTGAAATCTGATTGGAATTTTTATCAGGAATCGAATATAATTTAAAATCACATAAAAAAAAATTAGAAATGATTTTTAGGGGTGTGGCAGTCATTTTCATGAGAAATTTAATTAAAAAATCAAAATCACACAAAAAATAAAACAAGAGGCTCCGAGGAGCCTGAATCGCTATGTGGTTAAATTATATCTTTCAAGGGCAATAAGTTTAACAAGTTGTCAAAGAATTTTGACGCAAGAATAATTTGTTAGGACTTATCATAAGGATCATTTCAGCCATTGAAAGTTTCTTTCTATCTATTATAGTTTTCAAAATATTGGCTGAAAACTGTAAAATAAAAAGAAAACATCATTTTTCATCTTTCAAGGGCAATAACACTAACAAGGAGTCTTCTGACAACTTTGATTCCTGAGAAACTTTTGTAGGCCTTACAATAAGGATCAATTCAGCAATTGAAAGAATTTGGCTAAACCTAATGGCTTTGGCAATATAATAAGTAAAAAACTACTGTCTATGTTGTATTTTTAGGAACGGCAGCCATGTTTTTTGATTTATCAAAAATTCCCACAACAGTTCTTTGCAGGATACCACAAGGAACATTCTTACCAAATCTAGTTCCAATTGGTTAAGTAGTGACAGAGGAGATTTGTGAAAGAAATAACATTAAAAATAGCAAAAAAATGTTGAAAAATGGCAATAACCTCAACATGGCTTAACAGATTACAATGAAACTATGACTACAGATAGATCTCATCATGCTGAACACTTTTAACGAATGTTAGAATTCGGATAAACCTTAGGGTTTTGAAGATATATGCAAACAAGAGCCTGAATCGCTCACCTGGTTCAGGTTTGTCTTTCAAGGGCAATAAATTTAACAAGGTGTTGTCCAACAATTTTGACTCAAGACGACTTTGGTAGGACTAACATACAGATCATTTCAGCCATTGAAAGTTTCTTTCTATCTATTATAGTTTTCAAGATATTGGCTGAAAACTGTAAAAAAAAAAACAAAAAAAAAAAAAAAAAAAACGTCATTTTTCATCTTTCAAAGGCAATAACTCTTACAAGGAGTCACCTGTCAACTTTGATCCCTGAAGACTTTTTATCTAATGTCAGAGTTTCTCTAAACTTAACTGCTTTGGAGATTTATGCAAACAACATACCAAGTTGGGTTCCAATTAGTCAAGTAGTGTCAGAGGAGAAGATTTATTAATGTAATAACATTGAAAATAGCAAAAAACAACAAAAAGGGCAATAACTCCAACATGGCTTAACAGATTAAAATGAAAATGACCACAGATAGATCTCCACTTATTGAACACTTTCACCAAACTCAGAATTTGGCTAAACCTAACAGTTTTTAATATACAGTGTATATGCGAAAAACTACTGTCTGACCAATAAGTTTTTCGACGGATCAAAAATCCCCACATCAATTCATACCAAGTTTGGTTCCAATTAGTCAAGTAGTGTCAATGGAGAAGAGTTTTGATAAATTGTTAACAACGATGGATGTTCACGACGACGACGACAGAAATGACAACAGACACCAAGTGATGGCAATAGCTCACATGGCCTTCAGAAAGGTGAGCTAAAAACTACTGTCTGACCACTATGTTTTACTTTTAGTAACGGCAGCCATGTTTTTCCACGGATAAAAAATTCTCACATCAGTTCTATGCAGGATACCCCAAGGAACATTCATACTATGTTTGGTTCTTATTGGTCTAGTAGTGTCAGAGGAGAAGATTTTTGAAAAACTGCTAACAACAATGACGGACAATGACAACGACAGATACCAAGTGATGGCATTAGCTCACATGGCCTAAAAGGGCCGGGGAGCTAAAAAATTAGTTTTTATTTGGCATGGTCGAATATTGTACCCCTTTTAGAAAAAAATGGTTCAAGTAAGTTTATCCTGTAGCACTTGAAACCAAATTTCCAAAATAACACATTAACATCTGAATAATTGAAATCAGATGAATAATAATACTTTTCAATCAATTCTACTGATAAGACATATTTTCCCCTTTTAGTCCCTTATATTCAAACAAAGTGGGGCAAATACCACCAAAACTGTAGGGCCCTCTGCCATGTCCCTAAAATTTCAAAAGGAGAATATAAGTTTTACTTAATTTATTAAAAATAAACAAAAGTTTACAGACCCTAATAATGCAGATGACCTCAACAAAGACCAGGTGATACTAGTACATGTCCACAAAATATGCATACCATCATATAGAATTGTTATGGCCAATTAGCACCAGAAATCAATACCAAAGTTACTTTTGTATTTTTAATCTTACTGATTAATTTTATGAAGATCCTACCAATAATAGTTTAAGGTATCACAAAAAACTAAGTGTCTACAGACAATTACATAGCTGAGAACATAAAAGATGACAGTGTCAATGCACCCATACTATTATATGGCAACAATTTCCTTCAAATTTTACAAATCTTGGCCATTATTGTCAAACCAGTAGATGCATGAATACAAGAACATGGGAAGTTAAAAAACAATTGATTAAACACATAAATTAAGTTAAAGTCATATTACATGTAAATATTTACCCAGATTATTGGCAACTTTTACAACTGTTTTCAAGAGCTGACTGGGTATTGCGGAATCAGGGTTTGCAGAACACACAACAATTATTCAGTTGATCCTGCGGTGAGAAAATCTGCTGCGATATTTCTCTCTCATTTTATCTATACCATTGATTCTGCCATATTTGATGATATCTATTAGTTTTTCTTTCTCCTCAACTTTGCCAAGGAACACTAGGCGAAGTAACTCTCATTGATTTCAGAAGAGTCATTCTCAAAACCTGTCATGTCAACAAATGTTGGTAGAAGGAAACAATCCTCTTTGCAATAGTAGTATTTCTTTGGATAGCTGCAAATATAAATTTAATGTAAAGTTTGAGATTATTCATGTATTTTTTTGTATTATGGAAGTACTGTACAAGTATGGGTATATGTACAAAATTTGTATAGTTATTTACATGTGTTGATGCAAAAGACTGAATACAATACAGTAAAGATAACATTAGCAAAATATACTACTGTATGTTCATCCTATCATTTCCATCAGAAATATCTGTAACAAGTCAGGGCGATTGCTTTTCAGTGCTATAATTTGCCTAAAATTGCTTCCAAAATAGGACTGTATACCCTGATAAATGAATACTACTGCAATGTTCATCCTACCATTTCCATCAGAGATACCTGTAACAAGTCAGGGCGATTGCTTTTCAGTGCTATTATTTGCCTAAAATTGCTTCCAAAATAAGACTGTATACCCTGATAAATGTATACTACTGTAATGTTCATCCTACCATTTCCATCAGTGATACCTGTAACAAGTCAGGGCAATTGCTTTTCAGTGCTATTGTTTTCCTAAAATTGCCTCCAAAATAAGGCTGTTTACCCTGATAAGTGTTTTCATATTTGTCAAAAATTACTAAAAAAAATTCTAAAAAAGATGAACTATTCCCCAGGCTAATTGGCAGTCGAAAGGTAGAATTTGGTATTTGTGTTCAAAATTTGTACTGATTTATATCTTTTTCATGACATGGTCTATAAAATTAATCATTTTTATTTCTATGTCAAGGTTTCGTAAGGTTATTCCAAATTTGGAAATTTAATAAAAAAATTATGCACACTTTCCCAATGACGAAGAGCAAAGCTAGATACACCCAATGAGGTCAAACCTGAACAGATTGGGCAAATATGGACTGCTATCAAATATTTGACACAATATAATTTTATATAAAAATAAAAAAAGAAGCTTAAATGAGTAATATATAAAACAAATTCAAAAAGGTTTCATGAAAATTGCTTAAAGCATTTTGAATTATGGGAAATCCCTCTTTTTTATCAACTTAAATTGAAAATCAGAATTGAAATAGCAGTCGCCAGAGCCTTTAGATTTGTAAAGCCTGTTAGCATCTGCAATTATCTTACACTTACCCAGGAAAATAGTCCCACTAGCATACCCCATTAACGTTCAAATATAGATAGTTAGGTCCAGTTTATAGGTATTTCTAATTTATCATATTTAATTCTATTTACGTCAATAAACAAATCCAATAAACAACTTTTCTTGCCAACTAAATATGACGATTAATTTGATTTGTATTAACAATGATCCAATTAAAAAATATATGACCTCTAACCTCACCAGCACCTGTTTAGTTTTATGCATTTACCCAATAAATCAATTGTTCGATTCAATATGTCGCCTACAAATACAATATTCTTAGACGCATAATAAACCATTTGATGTTTAGCTAGAAAATAAAAACCATTCAATATTATAAATAGTCATCGCCCATAAAAATGGAAAAGAACAATGCTGAGTCCCAATTGGAAGGACTGTCTTCAGAAATTTCATGCAGGGACTGGTGGATTCATATACTAGTATTTAAAATAAGGGAGCAGTGGTTCCAATCAAGATACTTATATAAAGAAAGAGGCAGGCAAGGACTAAACTTCCTATTTGGCCATGTGTTATAATAATTGAGTTGAAGGTGCTTCAGGGCCTTACAGGTGTGTGGCAAGTGTTTCCTTCACCAGACATAATTGTTGAATTAGGTACCCAGAAACTATATGCTTTACATGACACACAAGTGTTTATGAAATAGCTTGTAGGACTTGAGCTATATAGCTAATCAACTGAGAAATTTAGCTAGTTGAAAGGGACATGTATCTGAAGGCATGGTTTATTTCAATGACTGTAGCTGATATGATTTGACAGACACCTTCGACCAGGAGATCTTTAAATTGAATTTCGAATTGAAAATCTACAAACTGGGAAAGGCCAACTAGTAGTTTGCAGTCCAATTATGCAGTATGTTGGATGTTTTGTTTCAATCCAACTAGGTGTTCTATGTAAACCATGTGTGAACCTGAAAATTTTGCAAAATTCAAACAATTGATATAAATTGATTCAGTACTTGAGTACTTTGATTTATGAATAAAGCCTATAAACTCGAAAATGGAAAATCAGATATTCATAACAGTTGATATGGTTGAAAAGGAAGCTAATATTAGCAGAAATAAACTATTTTCCATAATTTCATGAAAATGGGTGCAACCATTAGTGAGTTGTAGTCCAATAACATCATGGATAATATGGATATGGATATCATAGAGAATATCACAACTTGCACTACAATATATCTATGATAGCCATTCAATGCATTGTAAAATCTTATTTAATATATATTTCAGAAGTAGCACATTAAAAATCCAGCTCAACATGTCCTACTAGTACAAAGCAGGATCTTTCTGAGTGATCAAGCCTGATAACTGCTTGAAACATCTGCTGGTGGACATTCAATATACCGGTACAAGCTCACAAAGATAATTCACCACATTTAAAGAGAGTTAAATGTTATATATCCCACCCTTAAGTTTGATAATCTCTCTTGGCAGCATTGGAAAATAATAACACTTCTCCAAGCACATCTACATATGATACCCAACCTTACTATCAAAATACAATCAAAATCTTGAGTGGTTGAGAGAATTTGCATCATGTAAACTCCTAAGTTATCTCCCTTCAGAGATCTTTCATGCATATATATAATGCCCAACTTTCTTGTAAATTCCATCAAAATCCATTGAGTTGTTTAGAAGGGGTGGTGCGTGTTTACATGAGGTAAAAAAGATGCAAATTATAGTCATGATAGTCAAAGGGAAAAAATCTATCTGCATTTGAATCACAGTATGTTTTCAGTGACGACAACAAATAAATAGATGTCCTTCATTCCCCTATTTACACATTTAATTATTCTATTGTTTTGTGATTTTGCAATTAAATATGAACATTAACATCTTTGAAAAGAAAATTCTAACTACAAGATTCTTTTAGCTACATGTATGTACAGTATTTCAGTATATGATAAATGTGTCCCGGCTACAAACCTGTTATTCCTGGCATCTAAATCAAAGGCAAACGGAAACCCTGATTCACTTGTATCAAAAAATTTTTAAAAGGAGCACAATGGTTCTGTAAAAGCGGCTCTTATTTGCCTTACTGCATAATTATACAGATTTTGTATAAATAGTATAATTAATGGGTAAGAGTGCATAACTAAATTATTATCATGAGTGCTGAAGAACACTTAGATTTAAAAACTGTGTGGAACTTGTTCCGCACACGACTTTAATTGTCAGCATTCTTGGCACGAGTGATCATATTTTGGTTATTCATGATAACAAATTTTCTTCATAATTTATCTCAATATTTTCAACATGAATTTTAAATTCAGTAATGGGGGGGGATCGAAATCAAAGTTGTGACACTGTGGCAGGAGAAAGTCAGAGAGTAAAATTACCAAATTTATTTCACAGTGTGAATTATCAATATTTATTACACTGGAACATCCGCTTAAATGCAGCTAACTCTATAATAACAAATCTTCATGGTTCAATTCTCACACTGTGATTACTAATTCCAAGGATGTTATTGTCCTCCACTTATTTTTAACATCATATTGTGTTTGTGTTTTATTTTCAATTTACCTCATGATAAATATGATACATAAATCTAAGAAGCATATCTTCTACCTATAGTTGTATTATACCTTTTAAATCTCTGAGTGACCTGCATTCCCATTGTACCCTCATGATTTCCAAATTCTCCACATATGGCAATCTCACGCCAACAATCATCATTAAAACTGGCAAAGACAATATTGAGAAAAGATGATTTTCCACAACCTGGAGGTCCTATAACTGCAATGTTAAGTGTATGGTTATCCATTAAGCCCTGATGTTGTAAAAAAGAAAAAACAATCATTTCGTAACACCTCTTTTCTATTATAACAGGGATCATCTTCCTGATCTCGTAGCTGAAAGTTATGCTCCTGGACTATATTTCCATAAATGTCATCATTGTCATCTTCAACATTGTAACATGAATCTCCTATTAATAGATAAAAGTAAATGTAAAGACTACAAGTGAATACATGTCAGTTTTTTGTTGGGGATCATCAGCACTATGACAACCAATCGATTAGTTCACAATGTCATAGTCTCTCTTTCCTCATATGTCAACCCCAGACCTGAAATTAAATTACAAATTGGCAGGTGTTTGTAGAAATGCAGAGGACACTTACCCTACCTGTACACCTGGCCCATGCTCCCATTATCATTTTGTTTATTTTATATTATGTGTTGTGCAATGATTTACCTAATGTTTTGGGCAAGGGGCATTGGGCCAATGCAATATGGTAAAAAATGTGAATATTGTGACTTTGGAAAATAATCTATAAGCCTGAGGAAGGGATATTTATACAACATTAATAAATTTCTAATAAAAATCCTTGATGAAGTTTAAATACAATTTCTATTGTATTAAGGTCACTGCAGTGGCTCTTTCGTGAAGGAGATACTAGGAGCATGCCCCGCCAGCATTTTGATCTTACAAATCTTCATTTCAATCATGTACAAACGCTGAGATAATGATTATACTCAAAATTGCGACTTTAACTGCTTAAACATGGGAAATTTAGAGCATTTTTTTTTTTTGGGGGGGGGGGGGGAATGGATCACAATTGAAAATCACTATTATGTGTGTCTATTTTCCTTATCTAACAATGATTCTTATATTACATTTTTTCAGATTACCATTTAAATCCTGGTTCCCTTGATATCCCATTAATTTCAAAAGGTGTTACATGGTTACAATCTATTGAGTGCAGTTAGACATTTTTTAATAGACACAAAAACTTATTTGGGCCTTACATTCCAAGTTCACTATAATACAAATAAATTGAAAGGTTCATGTTAACAAATGAGACTTAAAATGTTACAAGAAATTGTGTATCACCTATCCCCCTCCCCGTAATCTGAAATTTTTTACCCTCCCCCTTTACAATGTGAATCCATGGTCAATATTGAGTGTTCTCTAAAAGTAACAATTGTATGTTATATTACCTCCTCCATCAATGGGCTTTTCTATATTACATTCATTTTCCTTTTTCCATGTCACTGTATCAATATTTGCCCCTGTGTCAGAAAACTCTGCCTCATGAATATGAAAACTATTAGATGATGTTTCCTTTGGTCCCATTCATTCAAACTAGAGTGTACCTAAATATAAAGTAAGAGAGTGTCAAATATTGTACAGGTGCATATCTGTTTCAGCAATATATCAATAATGAGACTTAAAATATTATAAGAAATTGTGTATCACCTATCCCCCTCCCTATAATCTAAAATTTTGGGCCCCTCCCTCAAAGTCATTTTCACTTAAGAAGTTTTAACAACAACTTAACTGCACTATTGTAGCACTCTTTAGCTCAGTTAGTAGAGTGTCAGCTTACTATGTCAGGGGTCCAGGCCTTGATCACCAGATGGTACTGGTGTAAATAATTTTGTCAAGTGTGACATGCTGTTTCAAATCTTCATGAAAAAAAAACAAAAAAACAAAAAAAAAAAGTGAATAAATGAATTTTTGGTACATCAATACAGACAAATCTCAGGTGCATTTATCTGACATACAGATAAATGTTTTTTTATCTTTAGTTTTCTTGAAATCAAGATACTTAAAATTCAGAATACAGCATGTTCTTATACAGAAAACAATGCAAACAACTTTAACTCAAACCAAATTAAAATCGTAACATTATGATGTTATGGATTTTTACCCTGAATTAGGTACTACAAAAATGTTCTGTAAACATGGTACATGTATATTAAACATATATTATGTGCTGTACTTATCATTCCTTTTTTTAGCATTGGCCAGATACTCTTAATAGTTTACCAGTGAAATTGTTTTTTAACACTATAAAAAAAATCATATTTTGAAACCACAAAAATTGATACCCGGAAATGTGTTCACTTGACAGAATCCACAAAAGTTAGCAACCTGGAATATTACAGTTTTTGAATATGGAATTATCTTGGAATTTAGAAAATGAAAAAAAAAATTAAAAGAGCTAATTTACAGAAAGGGTGTAAGTCATACTAGCAGGCAAGAAAACTTACTAACTCCCTTCATTATGGCGCATGGGCTTACTCCCACTATCAAATATGCAGCCGGACTAATATATAAAAACTAATTTTTAGTGTTTATATACTAGCTGGGCCACATGCTTGATAGTGATAGCCTCTGTGGTTACGGATGGAATTATGAACCTCAAAAGTAGGGGTTAGACTTACATGTCTTACAAACTAATTGGTTTATCATTTTTCATAAATCTAAAAAAACTTCAAACAATACCTTGTTTGGTAGATCTATGCAGATTTCTTTCCAAATCACATAGAATTAAAGTTAGATTTTCAGATTTTCAGTTGAAATAAAAAAATGCAATACAAATAATGCATACAATCAATTCTTAATTTTCAGTCATTCATTTCATTTACCTCATATCTATAGACTCTGTGATATCAAAGATGATAGGAAAAGTTGTGTCTTATTTGTTTTAATATTCCAAATTTTGGTCACATTACCAAAGAGAAATATAATCAAAATTTCCCAGATTTTAGTAGTGCACTTGAAACATTGTCTTAAGATTTATAATGATTAAAATGGATATTTGTAAGATGTAAAAAATTCTCTCTACATTCTGCTATATCAAATTTGTCATCATGAGGTCTCTCCTCTTGAACATCAATACAATGTACACTGTAAGGCAGGTCTTCATCAATGATTCTAGTTAGAAAATATTTGTAAAATACTGCATAAATTTTTTGCCTAAATATTTACATATGAAAATCCATAGTTACAACATTCATGCTCCTTTTCCCAAAACAGCAGGAAAATCACTGTTCAGTTATTCTTGATGAAACAAGACCAAGAAAAAACATAATCAAACTTCTCCATTAGAGGTGCACTATGTCAATATGTTCATAAAAAAACTTTGGCCCAATTGATAAATTGTGAACTAAAATGGTGATTTCTTGCATGTCTTTTGGACTTTTGTAAAAAGATATATACTTGATGTAAAAAAGTGATTTATTATTTTCGGCAAATAATCAAATGCATCATGGAGCATGGTTTGATTCAACCACTGAAGTCAAACCCTGAACAGATGGGGCAAATATGGACTGATACAACTCTGTATTTTGATTGTGATTAAATATTAAAATTGACACACCTTGAAAATATTTGCATGATTTAGACCCAGAATGGTGACTTTTGGTGAAATATATATATATATATATATATATATGAAGCCCTATAACTCTAAATGTATCATCCAAAATATATACAAATCAAAAGGAAGCTTATACATTAATAAGTCAGTCAGGTAACCAGAAACACAGATTTTTATTTTTGGCTATATGGGATATTATTTTTTGTAACAAAATACAAGTGAGGATTTACAAGGGAGACAATATATTGAACAATAGAGATCTATTTTATTGTACACATGAGTTATCCTGTCGATAATGACACTGATTGAAGATTGAAAGGGCTATGGGTTCCATCATTATAGTGGAGGTCTTTTTTTTGTTGGGGGGGAGGGGTAAAGTATATTTTAACATTTAACTATGATTGTTAAAATTACAAACAATAGTTGTGAAAACCTTCTTCAAGGGGAGATATTTGGTAGAAAAATGTTCTATTGAAATGTAATGGATATTTTGTTTGTTTAATATTACAAGAAAAATAGTGCAGGTAACCCCTAATTTATTTTTGAAATATGAAAGAATGTCTGTTAATTGTTCTTTATATAAATTTATAAGAAATTCTATATACATGAACCAGCTTTTTAATAGTGAAAATTCCCTAAAGAAATCCATATAATATGTTGCAAAAATTGTCTTTTGCTTTAAGGCTCAATTATTTTGAAATCAGGTTCTGTGTCCTATATTTTTTTTATATATTTACATTTAAATTTTTAATTACTGTGAAAGTATTTTAATTCATGGATACCAATTATTGCGGATAAGGGAAAGAACGCAATTCTGTAGACCCTTGAATTTGAAGTTATAAGGTTTTCAGTATATAACACCATAGGGCATGCTGCAAGTGGCCCAAAACAACATTATACACTGGTATAGTGAAATAGCAATCTAATTAAAAGCCGATCTCACAGCTCCTGGTTTTCTGTTACGTCGCAAAATAACAGAAAACTGGGAGCTGCAAGATCAGCTTTTCAGGAACTGTGAGATCAGCTTTTAATTAGATTGAGTGAGCTAGTTGCTAAGTTGTTACTTAAGTACAGCTCTGCCTTTAAACCAGGCAGAGGCTTAAAATGGTTGATTCATGCAAACAATTTTTATTGCAAATTCTTCAGGAGGCTCTACACCCAAAAATAAAAGTGCAAATGAAAGTTGCCCACTGGATATATTAACACTTCAGATCTTGGTAATGTTCTACTAACAAAAAAGTACACAAAACCTTTCTGCCAGAATTTTTACACAATAACCAGTCAAAAAATATTTCACAATAAGCTGCAGAACCAAGGACACAAACATGAGAAGAGTTGTTTTCAGGACCTAAGAAATGTATTATCCAGTTTCATTGATTATCTAAAGATGTGATGAATCACCCTCTGCCTGGTTAAAAATAAGTATTTTTATTTAAAGCCATCTTAGAGAAAAAACTAGGAAAAACTACAGTACGTACTATTAATCCCTTTCGAGATTCGGCGCTGGAGACATTTTTCTGTTTTGAACCACAAATGGTGGTCAAAACAAAAGATATCTCCAGCGCCGAATCCCAAAATTGATTAATATTATACATAGACTCATAATATATAGGAGAGTTCGCCAATCACATTAGTGATGTCATATTCACTAATTTGCATATCATTAAGTGTCAAATTGGTTGGTAAATAAATAACCAAATAAACAATTAACAATTTGATGATTAGGATACCAATTTTCAAAACTTTATAGCTTTCTTATTTTACATCCAATTTTGGTTCTGTAAAATTTTTCAGAAAAGAATTCATATTTTACATGTGAATTTATAACTGTTTTACTTGAAGAATAAATTTGAAACAATATTTATATGTAAACCTCTATTTTCATATAAAATTATAATTAAAATTTTATGCTCATATTGTCTAATTACTGAATATTGATTTAAAAATTGCATGGATAAAAAAAAGTTTTATTGGCAGTTTTGAGAACCAAAAGAATTTTTCAATTATCTTAAAAAACGAAAAAGTTATGATGATTTACAGTTGAAGCAACATGCCACTCAATGGGTTTTCATAATTTGATTTAATCATTGAATTTTTATCTATCCCTATTCAATATTTATTTTTTAAGATAGTACATACCTCTCTGGTTTTTCTGAAAACTAATCTTTTTCTACTTTTACTTTTTTTTTCGTGTCAATTAATAATAGTTAAGTCGCCCTCGGACTAATTTTCCGTGTTAGACCTAATTTTTGCCGAAACTACGCAGATTTTTTGTATCGCGCTAGAACTCTAACAAATATGCTTCTAGAACAGGGTCACTGCACCGCTCCTTTTCAAAGGACCTGAATCATGCCCTGCCTGATGACTTATTATGAGTGGCGGTTGGTGTCATAATAGGGATATTTCTATCGGCTTACTTTTGAAAAATATCGGCAGACTATGTACGCGTATAAAATCGTAATATGCCTTTAATAGTTCGCTCTGAAGCATTGAAAGAGTTGAAAGAGTTATTATTATAATTTTTTTTTTTATTTTGTATATGTGGCTAAGGATAATTATAGTCTAAGGCGCAAATCATGTTTTACTTCAGTGGTGGTGGTGGGGGTAGGGGGGATTGAGACAGCAGAAGATTGAGTTAAAAATCTATATTTTTTTCCTTTCCATGGCTAAGGATTTTTATGGTCTACTATTAGAATCCTTATTTTTATAACAATGATATATGATACATTTTTAACATGCTTTATCATTTTATCAACTGTAGTACAAATGTTGAATTGGTACGTGACACTGAAATAAAATATTAGGCGTATCCGTTTGTCTCTTTTACCAACATTGCACTGACATACTAGACGAAGAATAGGATCACCACAGAGCGAATACATTGAACAATACAAATGAATTTTGATTTGTGATTGTATTTTTGTGTATATAGTTGCAAGACACATTTTAGCACAAGACTTCAAATCGTGTTAGTGATAGATGACAATTTAATCTGGGTAAGTAAAAAGGGCACAATTTTAAGAACCATGTTAGCGTAGATAACATTTTATATGGGTAAGTAACAAGCTCAAAAGAACCGTGTTATTTAGCGGCAGATGATATTTTAATCTGGGTAATTGAAAAGCGCAACACAACCGTGTTAGCGTAGATGACAATTTAATCTGGGTATGTAAAAAGCTCATAAGAGCTGACAACAGTTATGATACACGTACTGTCTGACACAACAGTGAAAATACCAAGAAGTTTCTACAGAAGACAGAATAAAATAGAACTGCACTTGTGGTGAATCGACTTATACTCAGGCATCCACAGGTACAGAAAGCGGGACTTAGTTTTCTCAAAACTGGTCGAATCCTAAATTCCGAAAATTGAACCTAATTGCTGAAAATTTCAGGAGGTTCCATAGGACAAAAAAATTATAATTACAACATTTCATTATACTAGTATATTGACATTTGACCTATTTTTATTACCATTTTGACATTTTATTCCTTACTGAAAAATTCAAGATAATTTGTAGAACTTTCTTGAAAGCGCAGATCAATTGAAAATGCGTGTAAATATACTCTCGGGACGATGCATGAACGTGATTGAACCAAAATTAAGGATACGGTACATGCATTTTCAATGGACCCCTTTTTCTAAAGTGGTCAGATAATTTGGACGTTACCAGAACTTATTTTCAGAAACCCTCATTTTTCTAACTTGAATGCATGGAGAACGGAAGCATTTAAAATCCTATCATAGACAATGTCATGCCCTACCCGACAAAAACCCTATACAATTCATATAACTGACCAATGTTACTGTAATCTGCATGACTCTAAAGTTTTTCATAGTTCTGTAATACTGGTGAGGAGCTAGTATAATTCAAAATCATGTACAATTGTACAATTGCGATTACGTCTAATCTCTCTTCGAGTCTGTCAGTGTTTGCTGTCACAGAACAGTTCTAAACTTTCAGAAAATGTCCAGACGCATGGCACAGCTTGTCAAGCTCTGTCATGGTTTAGGACAAGCTCTATCATAATCTGTCATGGGTCGTGACACTCTCTGTCACGAACTGTTCTAAATAGATCTAGATAGAAGTGTTCTCTTTGGGGTTATTCTGAAGAGTTTCTACCGAGAACAATTCCTGACAGTTTATAATACAACTCTTCTGAATTAGGTCATTTGGAACTGTGTTGGTTCATTTTCATTTTTATATTTTAAATGGTTATTTTTAATCGGACTTGCTTTCTCTAAATTACGTCTGGCAGAAAAGATTTGATGTTCTAATATTCTGTTTTGAACAGTTATCATTTTTTTTCGGACTACATGTTCTAAATGACGTCACACAGAAAAGTGTTAGAACTGTCCAGGGGTATGACAGTTTAGAACAGTTCGTCA
Source organism: Perna viridis (assembly GCA_037379345.1). Lineage (NCBI taxonomy): Eukaryota > Metazoa > Mollusca > Bivalvia > Mytilida > Mytilidae > Perna > Perna viridis. Next base: position 20,198,284 of record CM074520.1, read on the forward strand.
TATTTCTTTGTCAGGACGAAGAACAGTTTTCTGTCAGAATCTGTCAGGGAATAGGACCAAATGTGTCCTGACCCAGGACAGCCTCTGTCAGACCCTGTCAGAACCTGTCAGGATTTCTGTTCTGTCTCCTGTCATAAAACAGTTTTCCTGACAGATTCTGACAGAATTTAAGAGAGATTAGAAGTGATAGCAACTGTATATAATTATATTTACCCTTTCTCACCTTATTTATAAAAGTTTTTTCCTAGAAGTTGAATTTAGTTAACTCTGTTCCTTTGGATATTTTAAAACATGTGCACATTGCATTAGGTAATTTATGTTATTCAGTACAAACTTTTCTTCTAACTTAAAGAACAAAAATTCATATTTTCCTGACACTGAAGTCGATCTGTTGCACAGAAAACTTGATTATATTTGGTTTGGTGAACTCCGCACGCTGTCATTGCAAACAATGCTAACACTTTAAATTTATCGTTTCTTTTCTTCTGGAAATCAGGAATTTTAAATTTTATCTCTTTTAAACAATTACATAAATGTTCACCTAATTAAGTTGGTGTTTGTATCATACAAAAAGGATTCAGTGTATTGCCTTTTTCAGAAATACACCAACAAAGATAATCACTAGTCCCCAAAGCAACAAACGTCGGACAAATGAACTACACGTGATTTCGGACCTAGGTTTTCTGTCATTTGCTTCATGGGTTAAAACCTGTAAAGAAAAAGTGATGTTATTGAAGTTTATCTTTGCAAAGATGTCTCACTTTTTAAATGTGAAATTGATCTATTTGCAAACGGACATGACAGGTTGCTCAGGTTTTTAATTGGATCGACAATAACTTACTACATTTGAACGTTTACGGTGCAACGTAACAAATGACAAACGTATAACCTTAATACAAAAATAAATTCTGTCCGAAATCACCAAAACAAAATGACTCGAATAAGTGTAAACACCTTTAAGTAAGCCCTGAAAGCCCGACAATAAAAGTAATAAAATCCATGGTAACAGAACGATTACAATTCTTTAAAATCAAGCCAAAAGTTATGTAACAACACAAAGACACATTAACAACCAACATCTGA